>CM057451.1:571725000-574158333 GCA_016271365.2 Neoceratodus forsteri | reverse complement strand
TCACCAGTAGTTCCATGCCACTGCAGCAACAGGAAAGTTGCAGACTGTCATTACAGCAATGGAAGAATGCCAACAATTCTTATTGTGCCATCACTGTATAAAAGTGTTTTTTTGCAAGGGGCTTCACCTCCCAGTGCCCCCCATGTGAGGGGCTCTGTCCCCTGCACCCCCTGCACTACAGATTACCAACTCCGAGTCAAAGTTGGTTCAGGGAGGGGGCAAACTTCCCAAAGACAGCAGCATCTGGAAACCAGCGGACCATCACAGCGAACTGCCAATTTTGTTCAAACATGATACCCTCCACCAGTAGTGGAATCCCACAGCCACACTCTCATTTTGGGAGAAGGAGCATGGACTACCTCACTCTAGGACTGGCTTCCTGCATAATGAAGTAAAAAAAAATGTGTTGCCATGCCTGGAACACTGTCTGTGGAATGATACATGGAAGACATTGCAACAAATGGAGGAACCTTGTCAGGGCATTCATTTTGATAGACTGAATCCTAGAATAAAACATTAGTGGGGGAATCGTCCACCTCTGGATATCTGCTGGGTTCTGTTAGCAGAGGAGCATAATTATCAGAGAGTAAAGTATCCCAGTGCAGTCCAAGGTATATGCCCAAATATTTAAGTTTGGGGAGATCCCATCTCATGGGGTGCTGATGCCTTATGGCAGCTGAGACTGAGTGATAAAAGAACAGTACCTCAGTCTTAGTGGCATTAACCATGTAACTGGGAGGTGAGAGAAAGTTTTGATTTCATCCAGGACCTCCCAAAAGGAATGTTCCAGGTTAGATAGAGCAGAACGTCATTCACATAAAGTGCAAATATCTGTTCTGACACCCCAAAATTTATGCCCTTTAAGTTGAGGTTCTGCCTAGTTGATTTAGCAAAAGGTTCAATATATAAGACAAACAGAATTGGGGAAAGGAGACAGCCCTGGTGCATTCCCTATTCAAGTTTAAGTGATGAGAATATGTGCACATTAGCCCTAATATATGCAGTGGGGGTCTGTAAATCCTAGCAACATCATGTATAAACAAATTTGCAAATCTGAATGTGGCAAGGACCTTTCACAGACAAAATCAGTAGACTCTACCAAATACTTTCTTCTCATCTGAACCCATAACGAAAGCTTAGGTTTTAGTCTGATTTAAATTATCAATTAAGTTAACCGATCTGTGAATGCTGTCTTGAGTCTGTCTACCTGGTATGAACCCTGTTTGGTCAAGGTGAACAAGGCAAGGGATTATAGATTCAAGCCTTCTAGTTAATAGGGAGGTGAAAATCTTATAGTCTGTATTAAGGATGAAAATGGACTGATAAAAATTGCATTGTTTGGGGTCCTTGCCAGGCTTTGGAATCACAGATATTATTGCCTGGGACCAGAAAGGGGCCATGGCGGCATCCACAGAAAGTATATAACCATAGGCCCTCAGCATGGGGAGGTAACTGAGTCCCACAATTGTTTATAGAAGTTACTGCTCAGTCCACCCATTCCAGGACATTTCCCCACCTTAAGGAGAGTAATTTTTGCTGTGATAGACGCAGTGCTAAGGGGTGCCACATGCACAGCATTGTGTTCCACTGTAACTTGAAATAAGTTTAATTTATTCAGAAATAAAGTCAGCTTGGACTCCGTTGCTGATCTTTTCTCTGAATACAGAGAGGTATAATATGATTTAAAGGCCTCAGCTACCCCATGAACGGGGGGGGGGGACTCTGATTTACCCCCGTGTGTGGATGAACTATTGTTAGGATGTGAAATCTGGCCCCGTGTGCCCTAAGATGACCAGAACGCATCTTGAGAGATTTGTGGCATCCCTTATAATACCTTTGTCTTAAAAAAAGCAATTTTTGTTCCACCTGATGGTCAAAGAGAGAGCCCAGCTACTTCTTAAGCATCTGTAATTGTTTTTTTCTCTGGCTTTGCCTAACTTTTTCATTGGTTGCAACTCAAATGTCCTGAACTGCTCAGTCAGTTTGGACTTCCCAGACTCTCTCCTTTTCTCCTAGTAGAGAATTCAATTAATTTTCCCCTTCAGATGGCCTGGACTGTGTCCCAGAGCATACCGGCACTGACATCTTGAAAGTTGTTATCCCATACCGCCTGTTCAATGAGGGCAGGAACACTAGCTCTAATTTTTGCATCCTAAAGTAAGGAGATGTTCAGCCTCTAAAAAATGTTTTTTTTTTGGTCATGCCTGGGTGTACTTTTAAGTGCATGGGGGCATGATCAGATAGATCCAGATTACCCACACAGCAATCCTCGATGCTGCCTCGTAGCTCCTTTGGAACCAGGAAACACTCTAGTTGAAAATAGATTTTGTGGGGTGAGGAATAATAAGGGGATACATGACGGGAAGTTATGTGATACTGATATATCAGTATGAGTGGCAAGTGAGCTCAGGGTTATCACTAGTGACTCTGAGAAGTGGAGCCATGAGTGATTGAACCCCGACCTCACTTGCCATGAGTGTTGATATATCAGCTATCACATAACTTCCCAGCATGTATCCGTTTTATACAATAGGGGCTGTTGTGCTGATTCGTATTTGCTTATTTACATTTGTAATTTTTATAGTTTTTACCTTTTTTGTCCAGTATTTTGTTTTTGGGTGGTAGTCCACAGTGTTTCTGAATGGGTTTAACTTGTTGTTTTTCATTGGTTATTTTACTTTATAGTTTCTTACTATTGGTTCTGTGCTTTCATGTTCTGTTTGGTTGTTTCTTTTATTTGCTGTTATGTTATTGGTTTATTTTCATGTTTTCTACTTGGTTTCATACTTGGAGTATAAGACAACAGAAGGCAATAGCCCATGTAAGTTATCCCCACCATTCAGTGGAGGCCACCAGTGTAGCTGACTAGCAAGTATGAGCCCAGTTTTTTTCTTGAAATTCTCCAGACTAGATGCAAATACCACTTCATCTGGCAGACTATTCCACTTTTCTACAGTTCTTGGCTTGAAACCATTTTTCCATTGCTCAGTTCTACACTGCACTTCCACTGTCTGTCGAGCATTGCCCCTTAGCAAATTATTTCTTTCTTTATACCTCAAGCCCAGTTCACTTAATAAATCCTCCTCCTTAAGGATCCTATATAGTAGTAACAAGTCTCCTCTTGATCTTCGAAAATCTAAAGGCCATATCCCTAGCTTGTTTAATCTAACCTCATATTGTAGGCCCCTCAGTGTTGTTATTTTCTAATTAATGCTCTCTGAGGCTTTTCCACCCTACCTATATCCTTCTTTAGGTATGGATTCTACACTGTTGAGCAGAAGTCAAGAAGGGGTCTTATATACTGTTTATATAGTGGCAACAATATTGACTCACTTCTGGAAAAAAAGTTCTTTGTATGCAATTTACCAGATACACTGCTTTATTAGAGACATAAGTACTATGTGTCACATACTTCAAAGTGCTCCCAATATGTAGCCCCGGGTCCTTTTCACAGGTAGATTCCCTCAATTTCTTTCCTTGTAAATAATATTCCTGGTGTATATTATTCTTCCCCATATGGAGCACTGAATATTTGTGTATACTAAATTCCATTCTATTATGCTTTGCCCACATTCCAATATTTATTAGGTCCTGTCCCAATGCAAGTTGATCCTCAAAGGTGTTAACAACACCTCCTAGCTTCATATCATCTGCAAATTTAATCAGATTATTCCTACGGCTCACCACTAAATCACTCACAAAAAAATTGAATAACAGGGTACCCAAAACAGACCCCTGGGGTACCCTACTCATAACCCTCACCTCATCAGATACATGCCCCAAAAATCTCACTCTTTGGGTCCTCCCCGTCAACCATTCCTCAATCCAATTTGTCATGGAGTCCTCCAATCCTGTCTTTTCCATCTTCCATATGAGCCCCCCCATGCGGCACCTTATCAAAGGCTCGGCTGAGATCCAACATCACCACGTCCACTGAATCTCCCCTATCCACATGGGGTCCCACATAATCATAGAAGCATATCAGATTGGTATCACATGATCTTCATTGTGGTAAATCCATGATGTACTTTGTCAGTTAAATTATTCATTTCTAGGTACTTCTTAATTTCATCTGATATCACCCCTTCAATTATTTTCCCCACAATGGACATTAAACTAACTGGTCTATAGTTTGACACCTCCTTTCTCCTACCTTTCTTGAATATAGGGACAACAGTGGTGGTCCTCCAGTCCCTAAGTACACATTCTTCTCTTAATGAGTTTTTTCTTAGTATAACTATAAGTGGGGCCAATTAGTTACCCAATTCCTTAACAAGATGTGGATGAAGTCCATTGGGTCCTGCCAACTTATCCACCTTCAGTGCCTGTATTTACTATATACTTTGTCAACATTAACAAAATCTGCACCCTTAAGAACCTTATCGCCCAATACCATACCACATACTCCTTTGTCTTCCTTACTGAAGACCTGACCGAAGAACCGATTAAATTTCTTGGCCATTTCCCCAGGCTTAGAGAGCAGAACCCATCTATTTTCAGATGGCCAATAGTTTTACTGTTTCCTCTTCTTCCATTTATATGTAAATAGAATCCTTTTATATCAGATTTAGAAGTAATTAATCTGAATTTGAGTTGTTTCTTAGCTTTTCTGATCTCATTCTTCAGAAGGTTGAGGGCCATCCTATATTTTACTTTAGTCTCAGGAGACTGAATCTGTTTCATCCTGACATAACACCTTTTTTTTTTTAATTAAATTAAGAATTCTTTTATTTAACCATTGAGGTCTTTTTCCCCTACTATAATAAGTTACTTTAGAGGGCACGTATTTTGCTTCCAATTGTTTGATTATATTAACAAAGGTTTCCCAGCATGATTCAATATCCATTTCCTGCATTATAACATCCCAATCTATATTTACTAATTCATGTCTTATACAAGAGTAATTTGCCTTACTATACAGTTTATGTATTTTATTTCCTGTTAGTACTCTGTTTATCCTACTATATTGAAAGGTAATGACATCATTGTTACTGGAACCTAGGAGAGGAGCAACATTTATATTTTGAATGCAATTTGGTGCATTTGTTATAACCACATCCAGCAAATTCTGCCCTCTAGTTGGTACCTGTACACATTGCTCTAAGCTGGCTGATAAAAATTTATTTTGTACTCTAGCTACAAGCAATTTATTATTTGATGGGATCCCCCATTCAATCCCAAGGATACTCAAATTTCTCATAAGCAATAGATCTTTATTCTCAGCCATCCTAGTGGCAAAGTCTACAAAGATTTCTGCATCTCCTAATGATGTATCTGGTGCTCTATAAAAAATTATAGTGTGTTTTCTGTCCACCTAGTCCCAGGACAGTTACTTGCCCTAGTTCAATATTCCCAATGTTACTAGTAGTGCTATCCAGACATTCACTATCTTCCCTAACATAACTTGCAACACCCCAACCCCTTTTCTCAATCGTATTATTGCTTATTAGGTTATAACCTGGACTATGAATGTTCCACTTTATTTCCTCATTCCACCAAGTTTCAACCACTCCCATGATGTCATACCCCTGCCTATTAGTCAGAATTTCTAACTCTACAAGTTTATCCTTATTTAAACTTCTGGCATTACATATCACAATATTGGTCACCCTTACTTTCTTATTGATTTGTTTCATTTTCCTCGAATCCTCAGATATACAGTTTTTAATAATATTCCCTATACTACTTCCACTGATACCCCCAGTACTTCGTTTAAACAATTTTCTATTTTCTCTCTCATTCTGTGTCCCAGTATTCTACTCCCTCTTGCATTCAAGTGAAGACCATCCCTACTATATAGGTTATATTGATCCTTAAAGGTATCCCAGTGTTTAATAAATTGATAGCCATTACTCTTTGCCCATTTGCCAAGCCATGCTTTAGTTAATGCTATCTTTTTTGTTTTATACACTGTGGCCCTAGGCTCGGGTAATACCTCTGATATTATAATCTCACAGTCCTTCTCCTCAAGTATTTTCCCTAATTTAACAAAATCTTTCTGTAACTCTGATAAAGATTTTCTACAAAGATCATTAATGCCCACATGGATCATTGCTATTGGTTTCTGACCTGCCCCTCTAAAAATGTTGTCCACCATCCCATACAAGTCAAGAGCACCTGCTCCTGAAAAGCTGCAAACCATTATATTTGCTTTATCATTTTTGCAAATATATTTATCCATAAACTTAATGATAGAGTCCCCTATCACTATAGCTTGTCTTGGCACTGAATCACCCGTCTTCACATTTGCAGTTGTGTCCTCTACCATTTCTGCAACAGATTCCTGTTGGTTTAATGTAATCTCTAGTACCTGGAAACCATTTGAGGTTGGAATTACATCTCTTTCCCCCTCCTGTTCAATTCCCATTAGATTTCTGTAGGCGTTACCCTCACTGTGTCTAGATTCCCTACATTCTTCTGCTGGCCTTATGAGCGGTGTTCTTCCCCTCCTTCATTTTTTAGAGGGCACAACCTTGCACCACTCAGAGGTTTCCTCTTTGCCCTGTTCTATCAGTTCATTTTCATATTCATGTTTCCTTTTTCTGGTAGGTTCAAGCTGTCCCTCACCCTTATTTAAACTAGCCAGTGTCTGTAGTTTATTTTCAATTTCTTCATGACATTTCTCAAGGTAATCTAACCTTTTATATACTGAACTGACATTCTGCTCCAATTCCATATTATAGTTGCACTTCTCACATGTGTAATTCTCACAAACCATCCCCTCATCCACTATTTTATACATTAAGCAACTCTATATTTCACACAAAGGTTCCCATCTTTGCTTAGTAGGGATTCCTCCATAGTACACTAATCTTGTTGCTACCTCCATCTGCTGTATGTTTGATATCAGGCCTCTCTGCCCTTTTCCCCTTCTTCCCAACAACACGATAACACATGCTGATGTGCATGTCTTGGCACGCATCTCCACACAAGCTGACATGCACTCAAGTTCCCGGCACTCAGTCTCACCCTCCGTTTTGAGCACCATAACCTAGAAGTGCACCTCTGGTCACTACCAGCGCTCACCAACAAAGTTTGCCCAAATACTGTCTATAAGAGGTCCCCCAACTAAAATAAGCCCAGAGTTTAGTAATCACAGGCTCAAAGCAGAAAACTAAAGGTCCCTAGTAAAACAGTAGTCCTATTACTGTGTTTCAGGACTACAGAACCCACAGTGTTGCTGGCTGCAGAAAATTCAGTATTTAGGAACAAAGACAGCGACTTCTCACACACAGCACTACCCTAGCTATTCTCTGTCTCTCTACATTTGGTGGATGCACAGGTTCAATAGTCACAGCAACACTGGTGCTCTCTGTCACCCACCATTTTGAGCACCATAACCCGGAAGTGCTCCTCGGGTTACTATCAGCGCTCACCAACAAAGTTTGCCAAAATACTGTGTAAAAGCCTCTAAAAGAGGTCCCCCACTAAAATAAGCCTAGAGTTTAGTAATCACAGGCTCAAAGCAGAAAACTAAAGGTCCCTAGTAAAACAGTAGTCCTGTTACTGTGTTTCCGGACTACAGGACCCACAGTGTTTCTGGCTACAGAAAATTCAGTGTTTAGGCACAAAGACAGCAACTTCTCACACACAGCACTGTCCTAGCTATTCCCTGTCTCTCTACTTTCAGTGGACACACAGGTTCAATAGCCACAGCAACACCAGTGCTTGCTCTAACCCTCCATTTTGAGCACCATAATCCGGAAGTGCTCCTCAGGTCACTATCAATGCTCACCAATAAAGTTTGCCCACTTACTGTGTAAAAGCCTCCAAAAGAGGTCCCCCAACTAAAATAAGCCTAGAGTTTAGTAATCACAGGCTCAAAGCAGAAAACTAAAGGTCCCTAGTAAAACAGTAGTCCTATTACTGTGTTTCCGGACTACAGGACCCACAGTGTTTCTGGCAGCAGAAAATTCAGTATTTAGGCACAAAGACAGCAACTTCTCACACACAGCTCTGCCCCAGCTATTTCCTGTCTCTCCACTTTCAGTGGATGCACAGGTTCAATATTCACAGCAACACCGGTGCTCACTCTCACCCTTTGTTTTGAGCACTGTAACCCAGAAGTGCTCCTCGGGTCACTATCAGAGCTCACCAACAAAGTTTGCCCAAAGGCTGTGTAAAAACCTCTAAAAGAGGTCTCTGAACTAAATTAAGCCCAGAGTTTAGTAATCACAGGCTCTGTTATGATTGGTTAGTTTGGCATGTAGGCGGGGTTTTCTTTTTCCAGGTGTCGGTCACTGGGTCAGCTTTCGGTGATTCTTTTTATGCGTTCCTATTTTGCTTTATAGATATGTGTATAACAGTTTTATTTTTGGGGTTGCTTTCTGGGGAGAAAGGTGTGGAACTGCGTTTTTGTAATTTGTTTGAACAAATTTAATTTATGGTGTGGAGTTTGGGACCATCCTATTTGATGTACAGTCATATTGCTTACAGTGTCCCATCGAAGCATTTATTTCTTTGGGCTGTATTTCTTTTTATTTTGGAGTTTTTGTATTTATTTTATGCCATGGTTCAATTTGTTTCAGCCATTGTTTTTTTTTTTTTTTTATTTAAGCGGGGGGCACCAGAATTTAGTGTGCCAGTTTTTGAGTGCTGATGTGTACACACTGGCGATAACGGGATTGATGTACAGTAGTCACCATTCTGATAACTGCAATCCTTTTCCACTGTGTACACATCATGGTTAGATTTTCAGTCTGTGGTGGTGATCCGACATTTTATCAGATGGGTTATCAGCCAACCCATATTTTATCATGGGTGTAATGTCAGCTTTTCCCATGGAGATGACACCAGACATCTAAGAACCCCATCTCCACCAGTAATCTACTGACTTGTTTAACCATTGGTCAGTCTTTTTTTAAAGATCTGGGAAGTACTGTCAAGGTGAGGTATAAAAGTAAAATTCAGGTACCCCCCCCTCAATCATGCCCTCTCTCCACACAGAAAAAATGAGGAACAAGGACAGAAAAAAAACATAGTCCAAACCTGGTGGAGCATATATGGAGATCACTGTAAGGAGGGGACTGCTGTAGGTACCTATTAGCATACCTCCCTTCTTTGTCTATGTATTGGCCTGTGATAGCAGAGGCGGTAGAGTTAGAAACCAGAACTGCAGCTCCCTGTTCTGCCAACCTTAAAGGAGGAGCAAGCCATCCTCTGAAACCAGAATCACTTAAGTTTCTCATGCTCTTCAGTAGACCATCTGAGGAATATCACCCGGGTGAAACATCTGATTCCCTCGGGTGACCTTACAACATTGGTCCACGCTTTTGTCACTACTCGTCTTGACTACTGCAATTCCCTCTACCTAGGGCTACCTGGGGTTGATATCCGCCACCTTCAGATAGTGCAGAACGCGGCAGCCAGGCTTTTGACTGGGACTTCAAGAACCAGTCATATTACACCTGTGCTCCATGAACTGCACTGACTGCCTGTATGGTGGCGGATCACCTTTAAGGTTGGTTTACTAACCTTTAAAGCTCTACATGATCAGGGACCCGGTTACCTGAAAGATCTCCTGATTCCCTACTGCCCCCACCGTCCGCTTCGTTCCATCAACGAGGGATTGCTGGAGATTCCCAGGGTCCGATTTAAGTCATCAGGATCTTGTGCCTTTGCTTTTTCAGCACCTACCCTGTGGAATTCTCTACCTCGTTGGTTGAGAGAATGCCCAACCGTCGATAACTTCAAGGTCGCCTTAAAAACATATTTGTTTGAATTAGCATACCCTTGTTAGTTTGTGGCTGACTTTTAAATGACTTTTAAATGTTGGATTTTATTAATTTTAATGTCTGTACAGCGCCTTGATTCTGAAAGGCGCTTTATAAATAAAATTGAAATTGAAATTGAAATTGAACAGACAAGTGGGTCTCTTGCAGCATGACAATGTCCACCCTCAATTTTCTCAAGTAAAACATAACCTTACTTCTCTTGATGGGGCTCAATAGACCATTGACATTATTATAAGACATAATGTGTTCACTTATGTTAGCCATATTCCAACCTCCCATTGTATAGTTTGTTAATCACAGTTAGAAAACTCCCCATGAAATTGACAGAAGGATGTGATAGTCAATAATGCACGCCAGTGAAAAAGACAAACCCGAACCATAACATATAAGTTAACTGTCTTGCCAAAATGGCAATGCTCCAAAAACTGAAACTTCCAAGGCAGGAAACCTATAAAAACTGTTTTCTGTTCCCACCCCATTATTTTAAATTTGATGGATTTGGTGCCAAGAGGAGGATGGCTAGGGAAGAATGCCAACCAGCTGGGTGTCCCCCACCAAGAGCTCATAGTTGGTATAAGGGGCTCAAAATGCATAGTAGGATAAGCACATACACTAGCCCAAACATGTGTGATCAAGAATGTTCTCTAAAGGACCCTCTTGCCTCCATACATTATTACATTCCTAGAACAGATTACCACTGTACAAGAAAAGTAATTTAATAGCCCCTAACAACCACGGGGAGTAACTGGGACAGGAACAATATAAGATTGTATGACAAAGAAAATATTTATCTATAGTGAAAAGCACTTTAAACTGGGTATCAACCCCTAAAGTTCAGATTTCAACTTAAAGGTAGTCCAAAGTTCATCAAGCTCTACAGATATGAAAACAACAATCGGGTAGGCATGTCTGTAACTCAAGCAGGAATGAGCCCCATGTCAAGATACAACAGTCTGAAATCCTCTGCAGCAAAAACAACACACATAGACTCTGACCGATTCATCCTTGAGAGATGTATCAGAGTAGTAGGAGTGGATAGAGGAATCCCAAGTCCTTGCAAAGCATAAGGAGATTCTGGCCAGCAACCTCCGTGAATACACTAGGATTTGAAAAAAGTACCTGTAACATTAATAGGTGGCTCATTCAGGGAAGGAATAGGTTGAGTCTGTTGGCTGAAACCATGAAGCAACTTGTGTATTTGTGGATGGGCCACTGGAGCTGCTAGGAGACATTGTTCTTTGCTTTGGCTGATTTTGCTGATGGCCAGATTATGAGTCTGGAGCACCATTTCAGCCTGCCTACCACTGAGATTTTGAGTGGTGGCAGTGCCTTGGAGACAAAAGCTTGGTGAGCCTCTTCTGGAGAATCTTATTATCAGTATTCCATCAGCCCAAAATATCCAGAGCTTACAGGTGTATGGAGTGTGAAACTTGATCTGCTTCTCTTGCGTCAGTGAAGCAAATCTCCATAGGCCATACTTTGCCTCTAAATTTCTGGTGGGTTGTCGTGGTCAAAGATCAGGCGACTGCTTAAGTAGATAACCTCTTTTTTCTGCCAGGCCCTCCAGAGAATGTCTTCCTTCATCCTGAAACAAGCAAATGTCATGATGATTGAGAGTGGTCTCACCTCGGACTCAATTGGGCCATTTCTGCTTAGCATGGTGTGCTTATTCAATGGAAAGAGGTAGGTCAGAAGGAAGGGCCAGGATGATTCGGAACAGGTCCAGTAGTTCAGTTCAGTTTTATTGTATAACAAAATTTTAAATTTATTTTTACACACCTTAAAAATCTCAGCCATACATCAATTTCCATATACCCTTAAATATACAATCATCACATAACTTAACATTATTTAATTAAAATTCACATACAGTAATCACATATTCACTTTTCCTATATGCCTCAGTTTTCTTAATATTATCCTACAAAGGCTAGACACGTTATTCAATATAAAAGTGTCCTCTGTTTCAAAAGTGCATTAAACTAGTATTAAGGTTCCATATCTAAATCTTTTAGAACATTTTCCAGGGTCTTTTCCCTTTCATATTTATACAATGGGCACAAAACCAATAAATGGAGAGGGGTATCTTCCCCACCTTCACAGACACACATCTCAGAATTACTGTTTTTGTATTGTTTCATTAAGGTTTGTGATTCAAGATATCCAAACATATATCTGATTAATGCCTTTCTGTTATTTATGTTAGAATTTTTTTGCAGGTAATATTCTAACCCCACATTTCTTTTTCTATTTTCTGCCAACCACCTACTAATTTCAAATTTTTTAGCCAGATTAACTTCTTGATTATAATGGATATCTTGAATCCTTACCCTAATTTTTTGTTCTATTAATTTCATTGGATACCAGTTTGATTCAGTTATACAATCTAAAAGACCATTTGGTTTTAATATCCTTTCCAAGGTACTGTATAAGTGCTTGGGCAAATAAATCATTGTTCTCTATATTTCAGTGATTCCTCTATACGTAATCTTGGAAGCATTTACCCTGTTTATTATATGCCTTTACCCAATAACTACATTGTCTTTGTTCTATATTTTGTTGGATAGACTTTTCCCCCAGTTCCAATTTCACTAATCCTGAAGGTGCACAAATTGGTAATACCACTATTCTTTCATATGCTTTATTCAGAGCACTAACTTAGTAATATATTTCTCTAAACCCCATATTTCTGTTCCATAAAGTCATTGAGATCTTAGTTTTGCATTTAAAACTGCTAAACAACCTTTTACTGATTGGCCACCATACTTATATGAGAATCTTTGTAGAGCAAGGTAAAATCTCTTTATTTTTTCTTTTACAGAATTTGTGTGTTCTTTCCACTTCAGATCATAGCTAAGTTTAATTCCCAAGTAACAAAATGAAATAACAGTTTCAGTCTTGTTATTATTACAATATAACTCTCCTATCCTTCCTTTCTTAACCATTTGTTTACTGCAGATCATATATTTGTTTTTTCCAAAATTAATTTTTAGTGCTACTTCCTTATATCCCTCGTAAGATTTTTGTATACTTCTCTTTATTCCTAAATACCTAATTGAATTCAACACTATGTCATCTGCATATGCCAGGTATGGGCATGGCCTGGAGTCCAGTCTGGGCATGTGAAGCTCAGGATCATACATGTTCTTTAGTACCCCTTTCAAAAATAAATTGAATAAAATCAGGGGGGAGAACACAGCCTTGTCTTAGACCGACAGTATATTAGACTTATATTTCTCTGTATAATCCTCTTCCTTATTATTTATTTATTTATTTATTTATTGAGAATTCAGAATTACACCCTTTGAGTCAAAGACTCTTTTGCAAAGGCTCCTGATTGATAAACATAGTACAACATCACAAGTACAGGCACAAGACATCAATCGGTCCACATAGAACATTAGCAGGTAAGGTAAACAACTGAGTAACATAACATAGAAGAGGGCATAGACAGCCCAGAGTCATGTGCAGAACAACAGATAGTACAACATCACAAGAACAGGTGCCGGACATCAAACAATCCATATATTACAATAGTAGGTGCAGTAAAGAAACTGAGTAACATTCCTTAGCAGATGGCAGAGACAGCCCAGAGTCGTGTGCAATAACAGCAGCAGAAGTTCTGGAAAGCAGGATACAGATTGTAAAGACAGAGTAAGGGAGGTGGTAGAGGCCGGGTTAGTATAGTGCTACTAGGAGCAGTCACAAGTAGAGTTGTTAGAGAACAATACCTTGAGTGAGGTTTTAAAAGGGCCACTTTTTGTACCAGCAGTTTGTGCAATGGGTACGTCATTTAGCCAGCTTGGAGATCTGTGATAAAAGGCTCTCTGACCCATAGATGTCCTGCAGTGGGGGACCAATAAGGGGACCTTGGAGGTACTTCTAGTGAATCTTTGTGGGAAGTAGGGTTGGATGAGGCCCTGTAGGTTAGGTGGGGTGAGATTCCACTGTATTTTCTTTGCCAGGAGGCATGTGTGGTACTTAAGGCGACACTTGAAATTTAGCCATTTTGAGCTATTGTAGAGGTCACACGTGTGGGTAGCTCTATCGCAGTCTGTCACCAAGCAACAGGCCTTGTTTAGCACTGTCTTGATGCTACAGAGAGTAGTGCTAGCAGCTAAGCCTTAGAAAACAATTCCATAGTCCAGCACAGAGATGACCGAGGATGACACAGCAAGGTGCAGCCCCTCATTAGGCAGACAGTGTTTAATCTGATAGAGGAAGCCAATTCTGGAGTTAATGGTGTTACAGACTATATAGATATGTGCATGATAGGTGAGGGAAGAGTCAAGGGCAATGCCCAATTTTTTGAATGCGTTTATCTGCTCAAGTGGGGAGCCTTGGGCAGTGTTGACAAGTAGCGTGGAATCATGGTATGGGTTCTGACAGTGTGCAAAGATCATGGTCTTAATTTTCTTATAGCTTATTACTAGCCTGTGCTCTGCAAACCAGGTCTCAGCTTCTGTGAAAGACTTCTGTAGGGCATCCTGCAGTGGTAGAGGCTGAGGATTGTTCCAGTAAATGACTGCATCATCTGTGTAAAGAAGTAACTGGCCGGCACAGGCTCCAGGTAGTGAGTTAAGGAATAGTCTAAACAGAAGGGGGCCTAGAATGGAGCCTTAAGGAACCCCCGAGTGAACTGGGATAAGACTTCTGGATACAGCACTGAAAATATATCTGACTATTGTATAGTTATCCTTATATAACACTTTTAATATGTTCAACAATGAATTATTTATTCCATAATGTCCCAAGGATTCCCATAGTTTGGTTCTTGAGACTCTATCAAAAGCTGCCTTTAAGTCTTCAAAAACACAAAATAAATTTTGTTTCTTTATAAAAACATATTTCTGAATTAAATGTGTTAATGTAAAGCACTGAACTATCACAGAATGGTTCGGCATAAAGCCCACCTGGGCCTCATCTATTAAATCATTTTCTATTATCCAGTCTATTATTTTTTGATGCAATAGTTTAGTAACAATTTTCTGTGCTGTATCCAGAAGGCTTATCGGCCTGTAATTCCCTGGGTCAGATTTATCCCCCTTTTTATATATTGGGATTATTATATTAGTTTTCTAAGTTTGGGGTATTTTGCCTTTTTCCAAGATTATTTTAAATACTCTGCTTAATACATTGGACCACAATTCTGGATCATCCTTCATAATATCTTGAGGTACCATCTCCAGGCCTGGTGCCTTATGTCACTTTAAAATTTGTATAACCTCTATAATTTCTATTACTGAAAATGAAAAATGTGTCACAGGTGTCCACTTAATTTCTTTCTCCCTTATTTCTTGGCTAAAGAATGAGTTTTTATAATATGATTCCCATACTTTGGGGGTGATATAATTTTCTGTTTCTTTACTACTGTTATCCCATCCATTATTTACCATTTTCCAGAATGTTATATTATTATTTGTTTTTCATTTACTGTATTTTCAAATTCCCTCCATAGATGTGCTCTGTAATTTTTCTTCTTTTGATGCATTATCCTTTTATAATCTTTTCATAATTTATTTAACGTTTTCTTATCCGGATTTTCTCTGTTTTTCTGTAAATGTTTTACCAATTTGTTTATTCTACTTTTATGATATTTACACTCTTTATCATACCAACTACTCCCCCTTTTTGTTTACTGATTGTGATTTTATCCACATTTTTTTGAGATATCACTCATTATGTCCTTAAGCATCTTAATACACTGTTCTTCTTCTTTGATTTCTGTCAAATGCAACAATGCATGTAGAACCCCTATATCATATAACATTTGTATCGACCTATAATTATCCAGTAAGTCCCATTTGACACCCTTTTTAACTTTTATTATTTCCAAATTAACCTTCTTTTTATTTTGAACTAATGCAGTGGATTCCATAGATAATTCCAATGGACAGTGTTCACTTTCCCCCTCTACATCCAATTTTTTAATCTTTTATCTGGGATATCATATTCTCTGTACACCAACATAAGTCTATAACAGATGATCCTCTTGGTCCCATGTATGCATATGCCCCACTGGGTCTCCTTTAGTTCTTCCATTAATTAATAACATGTTTAAATTATTCATACAAGTTACAATTTGCTTTCCTCTTTCACCTATTTTTTATCTATTGTTTCTTGTATTTTTACATACATAGGATCCTGAGTCTCACAGGCCCAGATTAGTTCCTCAGCAGGCTCCAGGCCACGACCAACCCTGGCATTCTGGTCTCTCATTAGAATAATGCCACAATCAGGGTTTTTGTTGACATAGTGTTAAATAAATCAGCCATTACCATGATCTCATATTTTTCAATATATTTTGACCCCTTAGGGGGGCGTATATATTTATAATATACAATATTCTATCCTTTTGTTTACTTCTGACCACTAGAATATGTTCTGCTTCTGTAATATTTGGAATATTCTGTATTCTCTTTTACTTTACACCATGTTATTAATCCTTCTGAGAGTCTACCAAATAACTTGGTGCTTCTTGTATTCTTACTAGATGAATTACTGTATACCCATTCAGATTAAATTCACTATTTACTCAAGCTTCCAATGAACAAATGAAATCAAATGTTGTTATATAGTCTAAGAAGGAGAGATCAGGTAATCATTCTCTCAGACCTGTTACGTTCCATGACACTATTTACATAGAAACATAAATTTTGACAGCAGATAAGGACCACTTGGCCCACCTAGTCTGCCCATTTCCCTACCTAATGGATAAGCTGCAGATCCTAGGAAACCAGCAGCCTACTTCTTCCTAACCCCACCCCCTAGAATTGCCTTATGACTGTCCCATGCATGCTTGAATTCCACCACTGTTTTTGACTCCACAACCTCCTCTGGAAGGCCATTCCATGCATCCACAACCCTCTCTGTGAAAAAATATTTCCTTAAATTACCTCTGAGCCGCCCCCATCTTCAAATTGTGCCCCTTGTTCTTGCACACCTCTTTTTGAAAGATGCTACCTCTTGGACTTTGTTGATTCCTTTAGGTACTTGAAGTTTCTATCATGTCCCCCCTCTCCCTCCTTTCCTCGAGGCTATACATATTAAGCTCCTTAAGTCTCTTTTCATATGTCTTCTGGTGCAGACCCTGCACCATTTTAGTTTCCCTCCTCTGGACAGCTTCCATCCTGTCTATGTCTTTGCGGAGATGGGGTCTCCAGAACTGCACGCAGTGCTCCAGATGGGGTCTCACCAGCTGTCTGTACAGAGAGATAATAGCTTCCTGTTTTCTACTGGTGATGCCTCTCCCTATGCATCCCAGTATCCCCCCAGCCCTCCTTGCTGCCCTCTCACATTGCTTGCCCACCTTTAGGTCATCTGAAATGACTACCCTCAGGTCCCTTTCCATTTTTGTTGTTGTTAGTATCTCACCAACCATTTTGTACTCTTCCCCTGGGTTTTGGTTTCCCAGGTGCATTACCTTGCACTTCTTGTCAATTTGAACTTCATTTCCTAACTTTACCTGCTCATTTAGTCCAGTCTTCCTATCTAGATCATGTCAATGTTTACTGTTATCTTGCAGTATCTGGTATCTATTTGCTGTTTTTACCAATCTTATCCTATTATTGCTAAAGGAAATGTCCTTCTCTTCTTGCTTCTTTAAATCTTCTCCTACCAAGTATATTTCTAGCTTGTCCATTTTCTCTCCAAATTACAAAATCCGTAGATATTGTGCTTCATTGACTATCCAAATTGAGACTTGTCCATCCTTTTCCCATCTCTTAACCTTATTTATCAATTTATTTAGGTTATTAACGTTCAATAGATTTTGTAAAAGATCCAGAATTGTACCTCTAATATTTGACTTTGACTCATTTACTGTATAAAACTTCCAATCCCATATAGGGAAATCACATACTCTTTTGACTTTTATATTTCCATTTTTCCTTCTATATGATGATAGTCTGGAAATAAAGTTTTCATAGTTTCGGCACTTTCTATCTTAAAGCCCAATGCTCTTAAATCCTCTTTCTTACTCTACGTTCTATTGCCTTTAATGTGAAATAGTAATCTAATATTAATAATACCATTTCTACATTTCCAAATTGTCTAACAACACTTAAATTGTGCAACATATAATTCCTTCCCTTATTATCATATAACACCGATATCGAAAACTGTTTTAAGTGTACATTCAGTTTTTCTTCAGTCTCTTTTGGCAACACATTGATATTATACATTGGCAGTACATAATCCGTCTCCAATGTCCTTCTTAACTCCTTTCTTAACTTGTTTGCTTCTTCTTCCTTCTTTTTGTTTAATACTTCTAAATCTGCATAGTCAATATTTTTACTATGTGCCCCTCTTTTTCTTTCAATCACTTCTGGCAACTCATCAAATTCCCTCTTACTTTTAGTCTGTATCTGAACACTATCCTCCTTCCTTCTCAGTTCTTCCTTTATATTTCCTTTTCCTTTTTTTTCTTAACCTCCTTTCCCTGCTCTCTATTATTTAACTCCTTTCTGAGACTTTTCAGAATTTTTTTTATTTGGTTTTAACTTTCTTGTTCCTTTTGCTAATTTACCCACTTCACAAGCTTTATTATTTTTTAATACTTGTTTACTTCCTTTCATTTTAATACATATTTCTTTCTCATTCTTCCTTCCCTTCCTTTCATTTTTCAATTGCTTCAATGTAAGCTCTTGTTCTATATCACTTACTTTCTTCTTTTCAACATTCCCCTCATATATCTTGCTCACTTCCTTAGCAGATGTCCACACAAACAATTTGCCAATACCCATCCTTCTCCTTACTCTTACTCAAATGTCCTCGTACCACTTTAGGTTCTTATTAAAGTTCCAGTTCCAATTTAACTTCAACATTGATTGCAGCTGTGCAAAAATTCTGGACACTAAAAATAAAAATATACCACACAAATAACAAAATGGCTAAACCAATAAAAATTATTAGAAATGCTATGCTGAGTCGAAAATAAAAAAAATTGTTATTAAAAGGGCTAGATAAAGGGACTTACTTTCCCTCCATGGACAGAAAAACTCAGTAATCTGATATCAGTGCTCAGAGACAAGCACAGACAAGGGTATAAGCAGAAGGAATAAGACTGCAACAGGATGCAGTAGTTCTTCCTTTCCTACTTGCTTCTTTAACTCCCAGTGCTTCTCTTAGCTATAATTCTTGGTCCCTGTTTCTGCTGCTTCCTCTCACTCCTTTTGTTGCTTTGTGAGTGGGGATCTGAAGATGTCAGCTAGAGCATGCCCTTTTCAAGCTAGCATCAGCTGACTGCTATCCACCAATCACAGCTCTATCTGATCGCAACAAGGAAGTTCTGAATCCTTTACTAAATTTTAGTAAAATAAGTATATTTCTACTATATAACCTCCAATTTCCCTCTTATGTTTATTTTAAAAGAAACCCTATGTCTCCTCACCCATTTGTTTATCTAGTAACCACTCACACTCACTTGTTTCACAATATAGTACCTTCTCTCTATCTCCTCTCTGATTCTCAACTGTTCCAGCTAAGGGTCGAATTTGTAAGTGTAAGCTAGGAACATAGGTAACAATGAGAATATCATTAATAACAATATTTTGTTTCCTATATCCAATGTTAAAACACCTCTGATATATAATATTTAGTCAAGAAGACAGTCTGTATAAAATCTGGCCATATATGCTACAGTTCCTACATAAATTCTATATCAGCACTCTACATCAGCAAAACAATAATCTGGAGACAAAAGATGCGGGGAGCAAGAACTAAAAATAGTGTCACAGTACTCGGGCTGATAAGCCCCTGCAGGCTATACTGGACCGCTGCACCAGTGGCTGGTAGCTAATTCCACTGCTAATTACTCCACACTGCTTTCCCTGGTTGGTCCAGAGGCCTTCTCATTTTCACCTCTTCAGTCTCTTTCTCTCTGCCCTAAGGTTTGGAAAAACACCAAAGAGGGCCTGGAGAGAACTGCACTTCACTCTCTTTACCGTGGCAATGATGGCATACCTGTTAAAAGAGAGATTTAAGTGTTTGTCATTCCTGCTGCAAACACTCACTCCATGGACCAGCGACTGTGTTTTCCAACCTCTCTCTCAGTTCCCAGAGCAGGTCCATTAAAAAATCCATCATCCTACCAGTCTTGGTACATTCAGGTAGACCATACAGCTACAGGTTATCTCTATGTGAGCAACCCTCCAGGTCTGTTCATGTTTCTTGTAGTGTGGCTGTCTGCTCCAGAAGATGTTCTACTGTAGCTGTGAGCAGAACAGTGCTATCCTCCACCAAGCCTTCTTGGTCCTCCGCTACTAAAACTCTCTTCTCTAACATGGCAAATTTAGTGTTATGCATTTTAAATTCCTTTTTATTTTCATCCTAAGAGGCCTTTATTTCAATGAAAGGAAGCTCAAAATGGCTGCTGGTCAGCTTTTCAACCTCCTGATTGGTATCCTTGTCACAGCTGTGTTGACTTTTGGGGAAGGGTTCTGGCTGTCACTGAGGCTTCTGTGATTGGGTCCTTCACCATCCGGTCCCATTTTTAAAAGTTTTTGGTGAGAGCTGGTACAGCAGTCTTCCCTATGTTGTCACCCAGCAATTTGAACTGGTTTTTCCTCAGATAAAAAACATGATGTGGGTGTTTTGTAGGGTAGAGGATGGGAGAGCTCTGAGACTAGCTGCTTAGGTGGTCCATGACATCACTGGAAGTGTCCTATCCAAGTGTTCCAATTGTGTTTGAAGCCATTTACAGTTCTGACACCCACCACCTCTGCCAGCAGACCATTCCATGGCTCAACCACTATTTCTGTTAAATTATGCTCTTGCACATCCTTTTCAATACTTTCCCCACTGGATCTACAAATGGTCATTGACAAAAATCTTGTTGAACAATCAGACAGCAAAACTGGCCTGTCAACCACATTTTGAGGTCAGCATATAGTTCCAATTACAGGGACATGTTTTATTCAGGTGGCTTCACCCCCCCAAACCACCACAACTGTAAATTCTCAACTCTGAGTTGGAGCTGATTTTGGAGGGAGGGGGTTCAACATCCCCAAAAGACAGTGCTGGGTTCCAGCACCGGCACTACAGTGATCTGGCACTGTAGTCACTGTAGTGTCAGTCACTACCAAAGTTTCACACTCTGGGTGGTATACCTGCCCCATTAACCTCCACTTATAATCCCCAGAGCTAGCTTCTCTGTTCCTGTAAACAGCTCTTCAGAATTGACCTTGTTAATTCCTTTCAGAAACTTGAAGATCTTTATCACATTTCCCTCTCTCACCTGGTTTCAAGCAAATACATGTTCAGTGCCTTTAGCAGATGCTCATAGGATCTGCCTTCCTGGCCCTGAATCATTTTGTTAATCCTGCATTGTACCATCTCTAGCCTGTCCCTGTCCTTTTCATGGCTGCATGGGTGGAGCCATGCTGATGTTCTGCTATGACTAGGAGGTAGAAGGGACTCTGGAAGCATGTGGCCAGATACCTTCAACTATCTCCTTCCACTGTGTGCTTTGAGTGGAACTGAACCTTATCTCTTCACCTCTATAGTGATGTTTCTTTTTCTACCTCTCACCCATCCTCACTACTGGAGAAGAGACACTGTTTCCTTACCACCCCCCCCCACTGGGTGCACTATTTTCTTGCTCCTACTTCCGGTTCACTTTGGGGTTTGTACTCGTACTGAAGTGCAAACCCATAGAAGTCAAAGAACTTTCAGAATTGGAGAAAATAGTAATGCTAGAATCAGACTGTCCTTAAAATAAATCCCTGTGTCATTATGAGAGAGAAAGTCAGCGAGAGAAAGAGAGAGAGACCAGTTTGTTCAGGGTCTCAGACTGATACAGCTTAGCTTTCACTTTTGGAGCCACCCACATTCCAGAAGGAGTCCTAGTGAGTAGCAGTCACCTGCAGATCTCTGTATAGCACAGGGTCACTCAACCTGGCTGAACTACTGTCCTCTGACCTACCTACTGACCTAGTGGAATCCCACTGGAGATCACCACAGAAGATCACAGAGAATGAGACAGAGACCTACTTTTAGCCTCTATAAATCCTCTCTCCTGAACTTCAAGTATTCTGTTGGTGGGTGCAACTTTTAACTTAAACTCAAGGAGCTAAGCCAATGCCATCTCCGTGTTGGAGGGAGAAAAGTTGTAGGGAAATGCACACTATTGCTGAGCAATAACTTAGTTTGTCTAAGGAGGGGGAGGAGCAGCAAGATGGTTATGCTGCTACACAGCTTCAAGGGTCATCTCTGTTTGCCCTGAGTTTTTGCTTGAGGGGTGGCTGAGGCTTTTGTCTGTGTTTGCCTTTTCCCTGCCGCTTGCTCTTTGGGTTCTACAGAAGTGGTTTGTGGTAATGAAAAACTGGGTCACAGCACTTCTAAAGAATTTAGTAAGTGAATGGAGTGCTCGAGTTTGGAGCCATTAGGGTGAGTGAGAGCATTTCATCATGTGTTGTGCCTAACTATCATGACTTAGTCTTGTAAACAGAGGTAGAGTGGTCCTCAGTGATGCTGTACAGTTCTTGCCTTTCCATTGCAAAAGGAAAGATGATCTCTTTTAATTCCATCATAGTGTCAGCATGTAAGGAATAAGTTAGTGCCCCATCTAATATATATTTAAAACAAATATACTCTTAGCTACACAATACTATATCTGAGAAAATCAGCCTGTTTACAAGGACTGTATAGCTGTATACAAAACTCATTAAAATATACAAAACTTGAAATATTGAAACCTGTAACTATATCATGGCACAGTGTTTAACTACACTAATTTTATTTTATTTTTTATTTATTGAAAGAATTGGAATTACAACATTTGAGTCACAGACTCCTTTGCAAAGGTTCCACATCAGTAAAAAGAAAATATGCACATCAAAATATTCACAAAGTTAACATAGCATAGTTACATCAGCAGTGATCTTAAAGAGGTCTATGTTAATAATATGTTAATAAGACACTATAAGCTTCAGAGGGTCATAATACTAGGCCCAGATTCATAAAATATTTACAATGAGTTTGAATGAGCCCTAGCATGGGAGAAGAAAGAAGAAATCCCTATGCTGAGGGCTATTCTATTGCAATGGATGAAGAAGCCTGGATGGGGGGAGTTAAGTACATTAGTACATTATGAACATTCATAGATTGCAGAGTTATGGAGAAAGGATTTGAGATCAGCTTTAAATTGGCCCAGAGTGGATGCAAGGGAGATACTGGACGCTAGGTTGTTTAGCCATGAGGAGGCTCGATATCAGAATGACCGCTGGTCAAGGGAGGTTCTACAGTGAGGTACTTGGAAGGGGGTGATTGCAGAGTGCCTTTGTAGCCTCCTGTGAGTAACTGTTTGGATGAGAAGATGGAGGCCAATAGGTGCCTGTTTGTGTAGTATCTTTTTTGCAAGGAGGCAGGTGTGATATTTTAGTCTATCTTTGAAGTTTAGCCAACCAGTAGATTTGTAAAGCTCACAGGTATGGGTTAGCCTGTCACACTTTGATACCAGAAGTCAGGCTTTATTTAGGGTGAGGTTGATACTGTGAAGGTCAGTAAGGTCAGCAGACCCATAGATTACTATGCCATAGTCCACCAAGGGTAGTATGGAGGCAGATACTGCTAGATGCATTGCCTGCGGGGGAATGCAGTGTCTATGTCTATACAGGATCCCGAGCCTAGAGTTAACAGAGGAGGAGGCTTGTTGTATGTGTGTGTGGTAGGTGAGGGAGGTGTCCAACATGACTCCCAGATATTTGAAGCAGTGCACCTGCTCTTGGGCCATGCCCAGGGAGTTTGTCATTGTTAGTGGAATGTTACTGATCAGGTTTTGGCGATGGGCAAAGATCATAGATTTGGTCTTCTTGTAGTTTAGTATAAGGCGGTGTTCAGAGAACCAGATTTCAAGTTCTTTAAAGAAACCCTGCAAGGTGGATTGGAGCACATTGGGATGAGGATGTTTCCAAAAAACGACATCATCATTTGCATAAAGCAATAGCTTCCTACTACAGGATTGGGGGAAGGAGTTCAGGAAGAGGGTGAAAAGTAGTGGACCAAAAATGGACCCTTGTGGGACACCTGTTAGGACTGCCTACTGGAGGATAGTGTTGTATTAATTCTTACCTGCTGGGTCCAGCCAGAGGTAGTCTTTGAGCCAGGAGATGACCTCTGGGGAGATGTTTAGAGATGGTAGGGTGTGGAGAATAACCACATGACTAACTGTGTCAAATGCTTTGGTCAGGCCCACATATAGAGCCCCTACCACTGAGCCTTGTTCAATTCGACGAGTGCGGTGGTGGTGCTGTGACCCCTCTGGAAACCATGTTGTTCCTGACAGATCAGATTGTGTTTGGTCAGGTAGTCTGTGAGCTGGTCAGCCACAATTTTTTCAAGGGCCTTTGAGGGGGCAGGATAGATTTTGGCCTGTAGTTGCTACTGGACATGGGGTCACCACCCTTCAGGATGTGGGTGATAACTGCTCTTTTCCAAGTTGTGGGTAATTGGCTGAGGCAAAAGGATAGGTTACAGATTTTGGTGAGATGGGGAACTGTCACATCCAATGTGAGCTGAATGAATTTGAGGTCCAGAGAGTCACTACTATAGCGTGAGTTCACCAGGGCTTTGTTGAGATAGCATTTAGCCTCTTTGCAGGAGATGATAAGTAGCTGAAATGGGGTTTGTTTGGGGGTGGTATAATTGTGAATGGAGTTGGTACTGATTGGGTCATAGCAGTTGGGGGGAGGATATGGCTGAGGTCAGAGAAAGAAGTATTAAGGGCATTGGAGATAGTTTCAGGGTCTTGTGAGATAACCTCATCTACTAGAAGCTGTAGTGGGGAAGGGGATACATTTCTCCATGATAGTTCCTTAATGTTGCTCCAGACATTTCTACCAGATCCCCAGGAAGAGGTGAGGGCTTGTTTGTAGTAAGCCACTTTGGCTTGCCTGATGGCCTATGTGCAGCTATTTGGAGCCTCCCTATAACACTGTCTATCTTGGGGGAGTTGCAAGACAAGGGCCTTTTGCCAGAGGGCATCTCTTTGGCCCATTTGGTCAAGTGTAGCAGGGGAAATCCATGGGGTGTCCCGCTGCTTTACTGTACGCTGGGAGAAAGGGGCAAAGATGTCACATGCATAGTTAAAAGTAGCAATAAAGTAGATAGGGGCAGTATAAATGGACTGGGCAGAGTGAATAGGAGACTAATCACAGGCTGCCAGGTAGGATTTGAGGCGGGGGGATGGCGCCTTTCTTAAGGTGTCTTTGGACGGTGACCTTAGTGGGAGTGGGGGGGGTTATTAGACCACAAGCAGATTACTGAGGAGTGGTCACTTAACTAGTCAGAGAGCACTTTGATATGGGAGAGGTTTTTGGGGTTGTTGGTGATGATAAGATCGATTAGTGTGGCTGTCCCAGTTTTTGGGTCCAGCCTAGTTGGGGACTGAACAGCTTGGGCAAGGTCATATGCAAGGCCAGTGTCTTTGTAGTGGGAAGATGCAGGGGACATCCAGTTTACGCATCCAGTTAATGCATCAGTAATGCACTAGGCTACATTTTGACTCATGCTGAGTCAACCCTAGAGATATCCAGAGACAGATAATAACATCTGCGTAAACTGGAATACATTAGTGCAAAGCATCAGTAATAAGTCAAGATGCTTTCATGTCATATATTCATAAAGAGCAGGAAACGTGTTAACACTCAACACTTAATGAATGCTAATACCATATAAACTATACACAACCAAGGTAAATAACAAGTACTAACATATAAAGTGAGTGTAATAAAAGGCATCTAGCTGAGCTACAAGAGAACTGAAAAAAAAATCTTTCATTTTGCAATGCAATGTCAATATTGTGTATAATGGTTGGGACCAAAGTCAAAATTTTGAACATTTTGTGAAATGCCTTTAATTGTAATGTGTTTTGAAACAGATCATGTTATTACTGCTATTATTATTACCAAGTGTGCACTTATATGAATCTGGTATCAAGAAATCTAAAATCTGACATCACTGTGACTGCCTCTGGGCTAGAAAAAGATGGAGCAGCACAGAGATGTTTCATTGGCTTAATTTGTTGAAGATGGTTTTAAGCTGCAGCATCATTATTGACTCTGCAAAGGACTTTTAAGAGTCCAATAGAAAATGTTAGGTGCCATTCCATTGCAAAACAAAAGATATGCTTTTTCAGTTCTCTCGTAGCTCAGCTAGCTGCCTTTTCTTATGCTCACTTTGTATGTCTGTACTAGTTATTTATAACACTTGTGTATAGTTTCTATGGTATTAGCATTCACTAAATGTGGGTGTTAGCATTTTTGTCTGGTCTTTTTAAGTACAGGACATAAAACCAACTTGGTACTCCAGCACTCCATCCTGATCCCACTCCCCCAGCAGCAGAACCACAAACATTTCTTGCAAAGTACTCTGTGTCACTGAATCTGATAGTAACTCAGACCTGGTGTATTACCTACCTTCTGTCTGTCATTAGGTTTAGAACCTTGTCAATGCCATTTTTCATTAATGTCTATATTGATTATATTGGTTGGTGCAAAAGTCAAAATGTTGAATATTTTATGAAATGCCTTTAATGGTAATGATCTTTGTAACTGATTATGTTAGTACTGTTGTTATGAAGTGTGCCATTATATGAATCTGGTGTTAAGAATTATGAGATCTGACACCACTGTGACTGCTTCTGGGCTAGAAAAAACTGGAGCTGCAGGTGAGATGTTTTCCTGACTTAATTCATTGAAGATGGTTGTAAGCTGTGGCATCATTATGGACTCTCCAAAAGACTTTTAAGAGTCCATCAGAAAATGTTAGGTGCTTTCCACTGCAAAACAAAAGATGGTCTCTTTCAATTCTCTCATCGCCAAACTAGCTGCCTTTTATTATGTTCACTTTATATGTCTGTACTTGTTATTTATCTTGGTTGTGTATATTTTATATATTAGCATTCACTATGTGTGGGAGTTAACACTCTTTTTCTGATCTTTATGAGTATGTGACATAAAAGCATATTGACATATTACTGATACTTTGCATTAATATATGCTTGTTTATGTGGATGTTATCATCTGTCTCTGGATATCTCTAGGGCTGAGTCAGCATGAGGCAAAATGGAGCCTGATGTGTTGGTGTAGTTTAGCACTGCACCCATGTTATAGCTACAGGTTTCAGTATTTCAAGTTTTTGTATATTTTGTATATTTTGATGAATTTTGTATACAGCTATATAGCACCTGTCAATGGGCTGATTTTCTCAGATATATTTTATTTCGTAGCTGAGTACATTTGTTTTAAATATATGTCAGATGGGGCACTGACTTATTCTTACAGGTTGACACTACAATTATGTCAGTAAATAAATGGGTTTGAATGTTACACCGTTACCAGGACTGCATCTCAGATCAGTTTTATTGCCTATACTGTAGCTCAAGCATGTTTGGCTTCTTCGGTTTGAGTATGGTTTACTACTTTATTCCTTAGTTAATGTCACTGTTCTGTCTAAGGTTCAAATATTAATGAATCGTATTTGTAGCTACAGATGGATGCCTAGTAAATACACACATCACTGTGATTTATATAACTGGCTAAATTGGCTTTCTTTTCAATAGTGTATATTCAGTATCATCGACCAATATTGAAGTGGAAAATTTTGAAATTCCAATGTACTTAAATCTTCGATTCATTATCAATCTTACAATGGAATTAATAGAGCAATGCTGAAAATGACCTTGTCATTCCTACATTTTAAACTAAACTAACTCAAAACATATTCTCAAATTTTGACCTTAAGAGACAGAATCTACTGCCCTTAACAATAAGAATGGCTCAGACACTGCCATGTTTTAAAAAAAACACTGAAGAGATGCAGTATTTGATGAACTCCGGCAAATGTTTACTACTTGACTGATTGATATTTATTATTATTTTAACCTAATTTTATACTGACAATGTACTGTTAGTGCACTGTAAATTGTTGTAATGTTCTGTTTGTGTTGAATGTATTTGTGCTATTCATCCAGGTTGTCCCTGAAAATGGGCACTTGTACTCTTTGGACTTACTGGTTATCAAAAATAAACAAAATACAGCTTATGTATTTTTGTATCTTATATTTGTATTGTTATTTACACAATGGCCCAGATATTCAGACTGCACCTGGCAGTGGTGCAAGCATGGGCACAGCACAACTGGGATGCACCGGGGCCAGGACCAGGTGATATTCAACAGTGATGTGCCATAGCGCAGAACGGTTGAGTATGGCATGGACCTCGCATGGCACAGTGGCACTGCGCATGGTGCAGTGGGACTGCGTTGGTGCAAGCCACAGCTAGGGAGCATGGGGATGCACACACGTTGTTGCACTGGGCACATCACCAGCGATATTCAGCTGAGGGCATGCAAATGAGGCCATAATATGTGCAAGGCACAAATGGGGCCATTTGCATGTCATTAAGGCCCCATTTGCATGCCTTGTGCAGGGCAGCCTGGCAAATTGTACCTGGCACCCTGCACAGCATGACGTGTGCACAGTGGGGATCCTGGACCATGTCCTGCCCCATAACCATGATTGTTAGTAAATCCCTGTAAAATGATTCCCTGGTAGTCTAGTGGTACCCTCCCTCCCATGTCCCCGATCACCAGTATATGTTTGTAAATGAATTCCCAGTAGTCTGGTGGTACCTCCTCCCTCCCATAGCCATGATCACCAGTATATTCCCCTTACAGTACTTCCCTTGTAGGCTAGTGGTACCCCCGCCCTAGCCCCCATCTGATATATCACCAAGTGTAACATCCCTGGTGGACTAGTGGGTACTCCCCCACCCATTACCCCTATCACTGGTAGTAGTACTTCATAACATTCCTTGGTAGTCTAGTGGTACCCCCCACCCACAGCCATGATCATGGTAAAACTCCATAACATAATTCCCTGGTGATCCAGTGGTACCTCCAACCCCTCCCAGCCACACAGAACCCCATGCCCACCCTGCTCCCCCTGTTATTGGTGGACGGCTACAACCCACCTGTATACTGCCCGACCACCTGCCGAATGACAGGTACAGTATGGGCTGTAAGCCAATTAGTCCGCAGTGTGAACCAATGGGCTTGCAAGATATACTGTACTAGATAGTTCCAAATATGTGAATGAAGTCATTCACATATTTGGAACTGTCTAAGTACAGTATGCCCTGCAGCCCATACTGTACCTGTCATTTGGCAGGCAGACGGGCAGTATGTGGGTGGTTGCAGCCGCCTTTCGATGATGGGGGTAGTGGGCAAGGGTTCTGTGTGGGTGGGAGGGGTGTTGGTGCCACTGTATCACCAGGGAATTATATTATAGAGTTTTGCTGTGATTGCAGCAATGGATGGGGGGGGGTACCACTTGACTACCAGGGAATGATATGAACTACTGCTACAGATGATCAGGGTAATGGGCTGGGGGGTACCACAAGTCCACCAGAGATGTTACATGAGGTGATATACCACGATTGGGGGCTAGAGGTGGGGGTAGCACTAGACTGCCAAGGAAGCATTGCACAGGGATATACCGGCAATCATGGCTACAGGAGAAGGGGGCTACCACTAGACTACCAGGGTGTTATGCATGCTTGTGGACGGTGTTCTGGGTGGGAGGGGGGCCACCCATGGCTGGCGGCTGCTGTGTTGCACCTTGCAATACAGCAGCCCACCTGTGGGTGTCCAGGATTTGTTCCCACTCTTCATGGGCTCAACTTTGAGCCCCCTATGCGGCACACTGCAGGGTTGCGCAGCATATGCAATGCACATCCCAGGCACATCGGGATAGTGCCACATATGCATGTGTACCCCCCCTTGCATCTGTGCTGCATACATTTTTATTGCACCTTGGGGCATTGAGATTAGCTCTGCACCTGGCAGCCTGTTAAATATCCCACCAGGGCACAGTGCAGGGTTGCGCCAGCGCAACCCCTTTGAATATCCGGGCCAGTATGTACTTTTGTACTAGTCACTCATAAGTCCCATATATTGAGTGTTTGTTGGAATTGGAAATTGCTATGTGCTCTGCATAGCATGATTTTACCCAGACCCCATGCCCATGGTGTGGCTAATATATCACGGACTGAAATAATGCAATACCCAGTAGGGATGAATGAACAGCTATAAAATGGTAGCTGTTTAGAACATGCAAGCTGACAATGATCTTGGAAAGAAGTGCTAGAGTACAGTAGGGTCTTCTGGCAACAAGGTGGGAAGTTTTTACAGCCTGGCATTACCTTGATTTTGTGCACTGCTTGATTAATACTAACCTATGGGTTTGCACTTTGCATCATTTTGTACTTAAAAACAGATCTCCTAATAATGCCCTGATGAATCTGGTATTAATAAACTGATTTTGGAGAATATAGCAACTTATGTGTGATGCTTTCTCTATAGGCAAGTAGCCACTATTAATATGTGTTGCTAGTATCTTAGGACCTCTGATATCATGCCATTTGATGGAAAGTGTATGAGTATTAGGGTTTAGCCAACTCTTGGACTACACTGACATCTTATGACTTGCACTGACTTACCCTTTGTGAAGAATGGATACGCTGAGTTTAGTGTCTGCCTGCCCCACACAAAAAAAGGCCTAACCAGCTACCTCCTAGCCTCCGCTCCTTACTCACCTTCAGTCATTTTTTTCTCTTCTATCAATGCAAGCAGTAACAGTAAACATTTCCTGTTTCAAATAACACTGTCACATTTTTCCCCTTTCCCACTTTTCATAAATTTTAGTGCTACACAATTTATAATGGTAACAACACATCCCAGGATTTGTGGGCTATACTAATATGAGCCACCCTACAAGCAATTGATAGCACTCTTCAACAGCTTGGTGGTTCCAACATCTGTCTTGTGGTTTATTACAGCACAACTCACACCCTGTCCTGTGTTCTTGTTTACTGATAAGCATACACTGTATTTTTTCTGTAGAAGTCTTTCATTTATGGTGAACGCACTGAGTGCTCAAAGCAGTTGGACCTTGTTGGTTTCCAGCTGGTCATATACCAGACACATAGCAGATGGAACCGGCGTGACTTAAAGGAAACTTAATGACAGAAGACTAGAGCAGTCAATTGCCTGAGACATTTCTCATTCCATACGACCTTCTTTGCAGTCAGTTTTTTTTAACATATTAATTTAAGTAAGAAGATACTTCAGTTTGATCAGGTGCCCCCGCACCACTTCACAAGTAAAGTGTTAAAATGTTTGCTGTTCCAACATGTACTAATTTAAATGGATATCCCACTCTATCTATGACACAAAAGTGTACCCTGTTACTACTTTTTTTATGGCTGTGTGGTGAGAGCCATGCTGGCATATTGCTATTACAAAAGAAGGGACTGTGGAAGCATGTGACTTGATACCTAGACTGTGTACTTCCACACTGGAATCGAAGCACATGTGGTCATCTCCATTCACCACAATGCTGTTCTTTTGTCTGTCCTCCTCCACTCCACCATTGCACCTTTTTTCTTGCTGTGCGCTTCCTTCCAATTCACTTCTTATTCCAATCATTGTGGCACTCACCCCTGCTCCCCCTTTCCCAGCAACGGAGTGACTCAATGGCATTCTGTTCCATCCCCCCCCCTCAGGAGAACCACTTGGCAGCGCTTGTTAATTGGAATCACACCCAGGATTGCTGGCTATATCACACTCTATTATAACTTGTTGTTTTAGCCTCTAGGTTGTACTTCCACAGTGAGTAGGTGAGCAAGGGAGTGGGACAAGTCCACATGCACAAGCATTACATGCATCGCATGGGTCCTGAGTCAAGGTCTTCACACTCCCGTTCAGCTTCCAAACCTGCATTGTCACCTGTGGTCACACAAGTGTCAGTATTGCAGTGAAGCTGGCATCCCTCTGCAGAAAGAGAATGTCCTCTGGCATGCTCAGTCCTCCTCCCCCCAAGTTGGTCCCCTGACTATTCAGGTTCAATTGACAAGTTCAGAATATAACAAGCTGTGGTCAGAGCCAATATGGTTGTGAAATGATGTTATTGATAATGGAAATTATTATTATAGAAATATTTACTTTTGCAGTATCTCTACTGTCTTTGTAGGATGATAAGCAAACAAAGGTGTTGCTTTTATAGATCCCATACTCCTCAAACTAAAGAAGTCTTACATGTTCTCTTCCAAGACCCACAAAATGGCAAAGTGATAGGTACCTCAGAAAGGAGGGAAGCGTGATCAATGAAACATCTCACAGAATACCAAACTGATAAGCACCAAGGAAATGTTGGATTTCCAGGAAATACATTTTCCTGTACAATACATTGATCTCTGTAGATATTTCTGACAGCATGACATACTGTTTCTCTGGTGCTTATCAGTTTGGTATTCTGTGAGATGTTGCTTCTATTGTGCTTCCCCTCTTTCCTTGGTGCCTATCAGCTTGGTATGCTATGGGATCGTAGATGGCCACATGCAAGATTTATTTTCTTTGAGGTGCATGATATCTATAAAAACTATGCCCTTGTTCAGTTATCACCCTACACAGACCCTCAGTGATACTGTAAAATTATATATTTCCATAATAATAATATCCGTCATCAATAACATCATTTTACAGCCGTATTGGCTCTGACCAGATTTTATTTAGATGGGGACTCCAGAACTGGGCACAGTACTGTAGGTGTGGCCTTACCAGTAACCTATACTGAGGTAATAGTGCCTCCTGCTTCCTACTGTAGAACCTTTTCCCAATACACCCTAGTATCCTTTTAACCTTGCTGAAGGCCTTGTTACTCAGGCTGGTTTGTTTAATGGAGTCACTAATAATGACTCCTAGGTCTGTTTCCTCTAATGTTGCATCCAGCTGAACCCCATCCAGTGCTCTGCTTTGGACTTTGTGTTCCGTAAGTACATCATTTTGCACTTTCTGGCACTGAGTTTTGGTTGTCAGACTTTAGACCAATTTTCTAGCATTTGCAGGTCTCTGTCCATTTCCCTTATCCCCTCCCCATTGTCAACTTTACCAAAGGGTTTAGTGTCATCTGTGAACAAACACAGTCTGCCCTGCATTCCCTATCCTATGTCGCTGATGAACATATTAAAGAAGACTGGGCCCAGGACAGATCCCTAAGGTACTCCTCTGGTGACCATTCTTTCCACTGATTTGACCCCAATCACCACAAATCTCTGTTATCTTCCCTCCAACCAACTCCTTACTTAGTTTTTTGTTTCCCTTGCTATATCCAGATCCCCCATCTTTATCAGCAGCCTTCAGTGTGGCACCAAGTTGAATGCCTTATTGAAGTCAAAATATAGTAAGTCTACTGCATACCCCTTGTCAGCTACCATGGTTATCCAGTTCAAGAATACCATCAGGCTGTTCTGACAAAATCTACAGGGTACCTGCCATGAACCTAAGCTCCTTACTGTCCTGAAGCCCACTGTTCTCCAAGTATTCCACTAGGTCCTCTTTGACTAGTGTCTCCATCAGTCTCTCATGGAGGTAAGGCTGACAGGTCTATAGTTTCCTGGCTGCTCCTTGTCCCATATCTTGTGTAATGGAACTACATCTGACATCCTCCAGTCCTTGGGAACCACCCCTTGGTGCAAAGAGCTGTTGAATATCTATGCCAGTGGTTCAGCTAACACCTAAGCCAGTACCCTAGGATGCATCCAATTTGATCCCAGGGCCTGGTTTACCTTCAGGTCTGCTAGACCTTTTCTGACTTTTTTACTACTGTACTTCTGCAGCCCCATTGGGACCACTGTATCAGTTGCCATTATGTCTCTGACAAGGGCCCCCTGTTCTTCCTTGTGAATACTAAGCTGAAGTAGTCATGATGCACAGCTGCTTTCTGCCTGTTTTTCTCTATTACCCTGCCCGCCTCCTTGAGCCTGACAATTCCCCTTTCCATCTTTCTTTTTTCTCCTTATATATCTAAAAAACTGTTATTCCCCTCCCTTGACACTCTCCACAATATGGAGTTCTGTGTCTGCCTTTGCAATCTACTGCCCTTTCTAGTTTTTTTTCCAGATGCTTATTCCATTCCTCTTCCCTCTCTTGTTCATTGTACCTTATAAAGGCCTTCTTTTTGGCCCTCACTGTCTCCCTGGCATTGTCAGAGAACCTCTTATGCATGTTTTGCTTGATACCAGTTCTGGTGTATGCTTCTGTTGCTTCCATCTTTCTTATAGTCCCCTGTGTTGTCTACCCCAGCTAACCTGCCCAGGACAAGTTCCTTAATTTGGCTGAAATCTGCCCTTCTGAAGATTAGTACATCAGGCTTAGACAAGGGCTTACTGATGCTCAGAGCCAACTTGAAACATATAGTATTGTGGTCACTAGACTCCAGCAGTTCCTCAACCCGCATTCTGTCTACTGTTTCCAAGTTGGTGAGTACCACATTGAGAATGGCAGATTGTCTAGTGAGTTCACTGAAATGCTATACCAGCAAGCAATCCTTCACAGTATTAAGCAGAGCATCAGTTCTGGTGCTCCTGACTGCTGGGATGGCCAAGTCAATACCTTGCAGGTTGAGATTTCATACTACAACATTCACTTGTGCTCTCCCTTTCCTACTTCTGCTCCTAGTTCCTTATCTCTTTCCTGTCCTTGCTTTGGTGGCCTGCAAAACCACCCACAAAGTGACATTTCCTACCTGATGACTCTGTGAGCTGTACACACAGCAATTCTGCCTCCCTTTTCCCTCCAATGGATGCATCCTCTACTGGCTGTGTTGCTTACCTGATCTAAATGCACACCCTCCACCTCTACCCTCTCTCTATTGTGCCTACATACTATGAGGTGTATCCAGGGATTGTCAGATCTCAGTTATTGTTATTGGCATACATTTCGGTAACAGCAACTAGATCCAGCTCAGAGGCTGCCACTAAAGTATGAAGTTCACAGATTTACACTCCTATCCCTCTTGGTTCTTGATTGACTTTCACTATCACAATTCCCTGATATCCTAGGTGGCTTGAGTTTGTCATTTGCTGGTCTAGTGGATCTACACTCCCTTATTCCCTGAACTCTTTCCTCTCTGCTACTACTTCTCTTATACCTTGTCCCCATCACAGGGGGAGTCCTGTCTAGTTTCCCCATTTCACCTACCTTACCTGTGGAATTCCTAACCCCAGAATCCCCAGTTAGTTTAGCTGTCAAGGTAGACATTAGTCCCTTCTCTTGTCAGGTGAAGGTCATCACCATTGAAGACTCTCCTGTCCTAGAAGCCCCCTGTCCCTACAAAGTGGTACACCTGTTCCTAACAACACCCTTTAACCACCCATTGAACTTCTCAGTCTCCTCCTTCTTCACTATATCCTGTCTCTTCTCCCTACCTGCCACAGGGAGGACCATAGAAAAGGCCAAGGAAGCCGAGTGCTTCTTTACTCTGATCCCCAGTGTCAGGAAATCCTGCTTCACTGTCTCCATAGACTGGTTTACCAGACCATTGGTACCAAGGTGAACCAGCACTCCCTGCTCCCTAATCGCCTCACCTGTCCTCTCCTAATCCCAGGTGACTGATCATCCAGGGAGGCATTTGACAATTCCACTCCCCTTTCTAACACTGCCTACCACCTTCTGCATGCCTCTAGCCATAGGGTCTCCTATTACAAGTGTCAGTGGCTCAGCAGGCTGCGCACTTGCCTCTGAGGCTGGAAGATCAGAAGGCTTTGGGTTCTATCCTCACACCAGGCACTTGGGTCGGTCTTAATACTGGCACTGTAGTGCAGCATGAGAGGGGTGCTGCACTCCTGAGGTGCCATCTTTTGGATGAGACATTAAACTGAGGTCCTGTCTGCATGTTCTGGTGGTTGTTCAGGTGGATGTTAAAGATCCCATGGCACTTCTCAAAAAGAGTAGGGGAATTTTTTATTAAAAACCAAAAACAAACATTACATTACATCCATATATGCATTCTTATTTTATACGTTTCATGGTTTTGCTTATCCAATACAACTTAAAATTGCCCATAACTCCTTCCCTTTCTCCTCTCCAAATGCATTGCATTCATCTTGATATATTTTATCTAGTTCATCCTGTACTTTAAATAGCAAATCTTATATTGTCAGGTTTTTACTTTTTAATACTTTTTTACACCTTATTTGCCATTTTGTCCATTTTAAAACTGCAAATATCACATATAAAGTATGTTTATTCCACTTTCTCCATTGTCCTGTCAATTGTCCATAAACTATAACCTAAAATGACATGTTCTCAAAACGTTTTATACCCCAGAACTTTGCCGATGAGTCCCAAAATGTCCTTATGAAACTGCACTCAAAACAGAGATGTTTCATTGTTTCTTCCTGATTACCAAAGTTTATCTCTGAGCAAATTCTTTCCTCATTTTGTGTTTTTGATTTCCTTTCATGTTTAGTTTCCCATGACTGCACATCCACACTGTTTCTCTCAGTTTTTTGGGGGGATTCGTTTATCTAATGTTGCTTCTGACATCATATTCAGATTTATCTTCTCTTCCAATTTAAAAACCAGTGTTTCATAATAATTTTCTTTTACTATTTATTTGTATGCTTGCTTCCTAGTCTTCCTTAGCACAAAGTCTACTGTTACTCCCCACTGCATTATATATTTCCTGCACACTTCCATATAAATTTGTAATTTCTTTTTCCTTTTTATGTTCCCTTTTTTCCTAAGTTATTTAACATTATAGGATTCCAAATTCTTCACTAATGGAGTCCATAACTTCTGTTCCCCTTTTAAAATCAACACTATGTTTGCATAAAGGAAAATGTTTATGAAGAAAACTGTGGGGTGAACCACATTCAATCCTTCTTCTGCCACCAGTCTATTAGTGTGCCCTCTCTTCATTAGATTCAGTCTGCTCCCCTAGAGTAATTGGAAGAAGATGCCCAAAACTTTTGTTTGCTTTTATGTATTTTATTTATTTATTTATTTGTTCTAGGATTACAAATACCTTTGAGCCAAGGCTCTTTTTACAAAGGTTCCATATCATTGGTACAATTGAGACAATCACAAGCAAAGATAACAGTTTATAAAATAAAAAAAAACAACATAGTCTTATAGATGAAAAAAGAACAATAAGGTGAAACTTTGGGGAAGGGAAAGGGAAAGGAGGAGGGTGAAATCAAGTAGACTTAGTGGATGGGAGAGAAGGGGAGGTAGGTTGGGGGGACAGAGAGAGGAGAGGTGGAAGGCAGATAAGAATAGAGTTAGTGCAGCCGGGTGGCATTTGTCATGGGCCAGCAGGGGAGGTGAAGATAGGAAGGGGGGTGCTGGCAAAGTGCAGGAGTAGATGTGGGTCCAAAAGGGCATCTTCAGCTATGGAACCAAAAGATATGTTTAGCCACAACAGTCACAGAGGTTGGAGGCAGTCAGTGTTAGGTGGAGATGAGTCTTAAAAGTGCTGAGCGATAGTGAAGATGAGATGTTGCTGGGAAGACCGTTGTACCAACTAGTGGCCCAGTAAGCAAAGGATCTTTGGCCTTGTGTTGTGTGGCAATGCGGGGACTTGCAGAAGCTGAGGTTTTGATCCCCTGATATGTCGGGTGTGGATTCTCGGTTGTATGAGGGCACAGACTCCAGGGGGGGCAAGGCCCAGCAAGATTTTCTTAGTAGTAATACAAGTTTGGTGTTTTATTTGATTGGCAAGATTCAACTATCCAGTTTGAGAATAGAGGTCACAGGTGTGAGTTAGGCGTTGGGAGCCAGTGACAAGTTGACAGGCCTTGTTAAGGGTGGTGGATACATGTTTGAGTGCAGTGGTTGTAGCAGCAGCGCCATAAATGATAATGCCATAATCAATGATGGATATGATGGAGCTCTGGACAGCGACAGTGAGGGCTTCAGGTGTCAGGTGTTTCCTATGATGGAATAGAAGGCCTAGCTGGGAGTTAGCGGCTTTGGTGACATGGTCAATGTGGGCAGTATAGGAGAGCTGAGGGTCAAGGTGATCTAGAGGTATTTAAAGTTTTTGACCTGTTCCAGTGCGGCACCTTGTCTGGTGATAACGGAGAGTTGGAAGTGCTTTTGTTTATTATGGGAGCTGCTGAAGATCATGGCCTTTGTTTTTTTTTATTAAGGATGAGTTTGTGCTTTGGGAGCCAATTCTCAACCGAGGAGAAGCCGAGTTGGAGATTTTCTTGCAATTTCTTTGGGTCCTAATGTGTGGCAAGAATTACTGCATCGTCAGCATACAGGATTATATGTTCACAGCAGGAGTCCGGTAGGGTGTTAAGGAACAGGCTGAAGAGTAGGGAGCCCAGTATTGAACCATGGGGGACTCCAAAGAGGACAGGTCTGGAATCAGAGTGCACATCTCCAATTTTTACACGCTGGGTGCGGTTTTCAAGATAGCTTTTGAACCAAGAGATTGAATCATTGGAGAGACCAGCATTTTTTAGTTGGCTCAGCAGGAGGGAGTGGTGGACAGTATCGAAGGCTTTGGTCAGGTCGATGAAAATAGCACCAGTTAGTTGTCCATTGTCAAGGGAGCTGTGAATGGAGCTGGTGAATTTGAGTAAGGCAGAGGATGTACTATAACCTTTTCTAAAGCCATGTTGCTGTTTACAGTGAATATTATAATTGTCCAGATGCTCGGTAAGTTGGTTCACTACTATACGTTCCAGTGCCTTTGATAGGGGAGGCAGAATGGAGATAGGGCGGAAGTTCGCATGGTCAGCCTTATCACCACTTTTGTGAATTGGGGTAATAGTGGCCATTTCCCATTTGTCTGGGAATTGGCTAGAGGAAAGAGAGAGATTAAAGATCTTGGTGAGGGTCCCAAGTACCTCGTCAAGCTTTAGGGCCAGTAGCTTGAGGTCAAGTGTGTCATTGCTTGTTCTAGATTTGCTGATGGCTTTGGCAATGTAGTTTCGGACTTGATGTTTCTTTAGTGCTTTAAAGTAGAAAGGTGGGTGAGGGGAGAACAGTGCTAAGGTCAGTGAAAGCGATGTTAAAAGTGTTCACAATAGTTTTAGAGTTGAGTGTAGTGTGCCCATTTATGTTGAGTATGTTCGGCGAAGATTTTGACTGCTTCCCAGTGACATCTTTAATGTTTTTCCAGAAATCTCTCCCATTTCCCCAGGAGTTAGTGAGGGCATTTTTATAGTAGTCAGATTTCTGTTGCCGAATGGATTTGGTGCAGTCGCTCCGTGCCCGTTTATAATTCTGGATGTTGAGTTGCTTACTGGAGTTTCTAGCCAGTTCCCAGAGGTGGTCCCAGGATTTAAGTTTTTTTAGGAGATCTCCTGACAGCCAAGGGTTACTGAGTGATTTAACTTTACATTTTTTGAGGGGGGCAAATTTGTTACAGGCTTCATTGAAAATGTGAATAAATTGCTCCAGTGCAGTATTAGTATCTGTTGCCTTGAAGATGGGGGACCAGTCCTGCAGACTGAGGTGTGATTTGAGGTGGGGTAGCTGACCACGGGTAGGACTCTGCTGGTGATGATTTTTGAAGGGGGCTTATAGAATTTGTTTGACCAGGTACAGCTGATGGGAGAGTGGTCACTGAGTGAGTCAGGGAGGACTGAGGTTTTCGTGATCTGAGAGGGGTGGTTGGTTAGGATCCAGTCGAGTAGGGTGCAGGTCCCAGTTCTGTAGTTCTTTCTGGTTGCATTGTCAACCATTTGAGTCAGGTTAGCTGATATAACGGAGTCCTTAAATGACCCACATTCAGCTGAGAGCCAATTAATGTTAAAGTCACCAAGAAGGATGATTTCGGAGTTCAATGGGTGGGATTTGACAAAGTCAAGGACAGCAGTTAGACCAGACCCCTTTTCTTTAGGAGGTGTGTAAACAGTGACAACTGTGAGGGCCTTATTGTGGGCACCTAATAGGAGTCTAATGGGAAGAATCTGAGCAGGTGTTTCTGGAAGATTGGAATCAATGGGGTGCCCTCGGAAAGTGTCTTTCACTTATAAGGCACACCCTCCACCTCTTTTGGACTTATGATCAACCCGGAAGACATTGTAGCCAGGAAGGGTGATTGCCTGGTCAGGAATCTTTGGTGTGAGCTAAGTTTCAACTACTGACAGAATATCTGGGTTGTGTTGGGTGGTAAATGCTTGCAGTGCAGCAAGCTTCAGAAGTAAACTGCAGATGTTCAGGCACATGACTGAGAGAGTGCCTGCTGGTTTGTTTTGGTTGGAGGTGTTTGGTCCAGGGTTAGGGTGAACAGTCCCTGATAGCAGCAGGAGGAGGAGCACAAGTTTCAGGGTGCATAGGCAGAGTTCAGTCAGAAGGAGGTTGCATTTCTTTTTTGAACAGTAGTATGCCAGGTGGTAATGTCGAAAATGCAACATTGGAATAGTTGTATACAATGTGGATAGATGTGCCCAAGGCTCACACATGAGCAGGGACAGATCAATTTCGGTGGTGTGCCTCCAGGGGGAGGATTTGCCCCATTGCCAAATGATGTAAAATAATCAAATCCACAGGAAAACAACCAGTAAACTGTTTGAACTGTGCTCACAACAGAGGGAGGGGAACCTTTCAATTGTCTTTGCTTAGTAGCAGATATACTGCAGGTGGAGGCTGCTTCTAACTGAAAGGTGAAATAAGGAATTTACAATTATCAGGAAAAGACAGTCTTGTTACAATTCTTAAGATTTTCAGTGCAGGAAGATTTTAAACTCTGGGTGAAACATTTGTCACAAATCCTGAAATAAGTGCAGGTACAGGTTGTGTATTTGACCCAGACAGTAAACTGTTTTCTGTGTCTATCTTTGTTTGCCTTAAAAGGCAATTCCAAACTTTCTCAGGAAGTGATTACATCACAGAGACTTAATCAGCCAATAGCTTGGGTAATAGACCTGAGAACAGTATTATAAGCAAGTGTTTATAGCAAACTCATCAGAACAGCTAATATTTTTCCTAGTCAAACTATCTCTTGTTGGGAGCTGCAATACTGAACATAGGATTTGCAAGAAAGCGAGTTGTGCTCACAACAGAGGGAGGGGAACCTTTCAATTGTCTTTGCTTAGCAGATATACTGCAGGTGGAGGCTGCTTTCTAACTGAAAGGTGAAATAAGGAATTTACAATTATCAGGAAAAGACAGTCTTGTTACAATTCTTAAGATTTTCAGTGCAGGAAGAGTTCAAAGCACAGCTCACTTATTTTGGGGCTGACTGCTTTCAGAGCACAAACCACCAGGCTGTTTTGGGGCTGGGGAGGTTTACCTGTGTCTGACTTGGATGTCTGGATTTTCTGTTTGATTAGCAGGGGATTTTCTCTGTCAAATTGTTGTGTATAGTATCTTGCAGACAGGAAGGCACTCATCGCAGCGGTGGGTCAGAGCTCTTAGCTGATTGTTTTGTGAGGGCACAGTTTAGGCCCAACCCCCCCTCACCCACCACCCTGGAAATAGTTCCTTTATACCTGGGGTTCTGACATCATTTCCTCAAGAGTGCAAGGTGCATATCAATGTCATATCCTCTCTAGCACACAGCACTGAAAATATACGCATACACATTGTATAATATATATATATTTCTATATAACAAACCGATCACTCACACAAGCACACACACACAAAAAAAAAGTACATAGTCATGTGGGGAGTAGTACAATGTAATGGCTGTGGGGCAGCAGTCTTCTGGGAGTCTTTCTGGAGGCTGAGATGCTGCCCTATTTGCAGACAACTCTCTGCCCTGAGGGAGGAAGTTGCCCATCTTCAGGCCACACTGGACAGCAGTAAGAAAACCTTCTCCCAGGCCAGACTGGATGGTAGGAAGGAACCCCCATCCAGGGAGCACCAGCCACCACCACTACCTCAGAGGTTGCAAGAAAGCACAGCAGTTGGACCACTGTGGGCTCAGGGAGGGTGAGGAGGGTGGAACAGAGGCACACCCAGTCAGTTGCTCCACTCCACAATCCATACACCATTCTGGGGGAGCACAGCTCCCCTATGGATGCACCCATGGAGGAGATTAAGGAGGCTGAGGACACCTGTCACAAGGGAGGCCCACAGGAAGGAGGCAGAGGATGCCACAAGGAAAGGAAGCAGCTCCTGGTGGGGGACTCAATTATTAGGGGGATAGAACTGGGGGGAGCAGGGAAAACTGAAGTAAAGTGCCTGCCTGGTGCCATGGCTTGTAGGGACAGGAAGCGCATCCTCAGGATCATGAGAACAGCTGCATGGGAGTCTGAGCTGGATGTCATTGTCCACCTAGGGATGAATGACTTGGCTCAACATGAGCTTAGAGCAGTGCAGAAGGACTTTGTAGAACTGGGGAGAGGCCTAAGACAAGTAGCACACACAGTATCCTTCTCAGAGGTGCTGCCTGTAAATGGCATGAGTGAGGCAAGGGTACTTTGCATCATGCAGTTTAATGAGTGGTTGAAAAAATGGTATGGAGCACAAGGGTTTGGCTTCATTGGGGACTGGGGTTCCACCTGGAGGGACACCAGCCTATACTGGCAGGATGGTCTGCATCTGTCCAGGAAGGGAACAAGTCTTTTGAGAAATCGGTTTAAATGCTTCATTGGCAAGCTTTTAAACTAGTCAAGGGGAGAGGCACTGATAAGCAGCAGAAAAATCCCATCATCTCCCTACAAAACAGGGTGCTAAATGGGAAAAAGACCGAGGTAGAAAGGTCAGTGGGGGATGCTGCAACAGAAAGTAAAGCCATCAAAAGATGGAGAGCAATGAGTACCAATGCCTGTAGTCTGAGTAACAAGCTTCCTGAATTAGTGGCCTTGATGGAGGAGGAACATCTGGATATTGTGGCAGTCACAGAAACATGGTACACACAAAACCATGACTGGGATGTAAACATACCAGGATACACTATCTACAGGAGGGACAGGGAGGTTAAAAGAGGAGGAGGAGTAGCTCTTTACATAAGGGAAGGAATCAAAGCAACAGAACAAAAGGGTAAACAGGGAGGAGAAGAAGCACTGTGGGTAAATTTGGAGACCGGCAATGGCACCACAATCCACACAGGGGTTGTATACAGACTCCCTTCTCAGGGGGATGAACTGGACAAGGAAATGATAGAAAGTATACTTAGTATGGCAGAAAAAGGGGAGATATTGCTGATGGGTGATCTGAATATGCCAGATGTTAACTGGAGTGCAGTTGCAGCAGCCGCTTCTAAGAGTGGGGTTATTCTAGATGCCCTACAGGGGACAAGCCTTAGACAACTAGTATTGGAGCCCACTCAAGAGGGAACAATCTTAGACCTGGTTCTCTCAAATGGAGATGAAGAGAGGATCACAGATGTAGAAGTGGGTAGCCATCTGGGAACTAGCGACCATTGAACAATATGGTTCACAATAAACACAGCAAAAGAGTCAAGCCATACAAAGACAAAGGTACTGGATTTTAGGAGGGCTGACTTTGCCAAAATGGGTGAGTGCCTAAGGAATGCACTAGCAAATGGGCAGGAAGGAGGGTGGAAGAAAATGGGAATAATAAAACTGCCGTCACAGAGGTAACAAGCCTTTTGTGTAAAGCAAATAAACAAAACGAACGAGGTAAGAAACCACTATGGTTCTCAAAGGAAGTGGCAGTGAAGGTTCAAGAGAAAAGAAAGCATTCAGGAAGTACAAGGAATCACAGAAGGAAGAGACAGAGAACTGTATCAGTTAAAGCAGAAGGAAGCTGGGAAGGCAGTCAGAACAGCAAAGGCCCAAACCAGGAAAAGATAGCCAACTCAGTTAAGAAGTGGGATAAAACCTTTATAGGTACATCAGGAGCGAAGTAAGACCAAGGAGGGATAGTGAGGCTTAATAAAGGGGAGGGAGGGTGGGCAGAGGGTGACTGTGAAAAGGCAGAGATACTAAACAAATATTTTTGCTCAGTATTTACAAAGGAAGAGGGGGAGGTACCTAAAACAAACAGTAGAAACACTCTGGATACAGAAGTTGATACCAGCGCATTTACAGAAGAAAGGGTTCTGAAAGAACTCTTAAAACTGAAGGTGGACAAAGCAATGGGGCCTGATGGGATTCATCCCAGAATTCTAAAAGAACTAAGGGTAGAACTAGTGACACCACTGACTACTCTCTTTAACAAATCATGGGAGGATGGGGTAGTACCCGAGGACTGGAGGAGGGCAGATGTGATTCCCCTTCACAAAAGTGGGAGCAAGGCAGAAGCAGGAAACTACAGACCTGTTAGTTTAACCTCAGTGGTAAGGAAAATGATGGAATCACTTCTGAAGGAAAGAATTGTTGAGTATCTAGAGGCCAGAGGGGCACAGGACCCAAGGCAGCATGGATTCATAGTGGGAAGGTCATGCCAGACAAATCTGATAGATTTCTTTGACTAGGTGACCAAAGTAGTTGATCAGGGAGGGGCTGTGGACATGGCCTACCTAGCCTTTAGCAAGGCATTTGACACAGTCCCACACAAAAGATTAATATACAAGTTAGCCAGCCTGGGAGTGGGTCCCAAGATGACAGCCTGGGTAAAGAATTGGCTGGAGAATAGGACCAGAGAGTAATAGTAAATGGAGTCCACTCTAAAAAAGGGGAGTTAGTAGGGGTACAAGAGGGTTCAGAATATAGATCGTCCTTCAATGTCTTTATGCTTACATTGCAGAGGGACTGAAGGAAAGTATGTCTTTTGCAGATGACACAAAGATCTGCAACAGAGCTGATGCACAAGGTGGAGTGGAAAGGATAGAAGGGACTTGGCAAGGTTAGAGGAATGGTCAAATGTATGGCAGCTTAGATTCAATGCTAAGAAGTGCAAGTAATGCACCTGGGAAACAAAAACCCAGGGAAGAGTACACAATGGGGGTGAGATACTAACAACAACAAAATGGAAAGGGACCTGGGGGTAGTCATATCAGATGACCTAAAGGTGGGCAAGCAATGTGAGAGGGCAGCAAGGAGGGCTGGGGGATACTGGGATGCATAGGAAGAGGCATCACCAGTAGAAAACAGGAAGTTATTATCCCTCTGTACAGACAGCTAGTGAGACCCCATCTGGAGTACTGAGTGCAGTTCTGGATGACCCAATCTCCGCAAAGACATAGACAGGATGGAAGCTGTCTAGAGGAGGGCAACTAAAATGGTGCAGGGTCTGCACCGGAAGACATATGAAGAGAGACTTAAGGAGCTTAATATGTATAGCCTCGAGGAAAGGAGGGAGAGGAGACATGATAGAAACTTTCAAGTACCTCATAGGAATCAACAAAGTCCAAGAGGGTAGCATCTTTCAAAAAAAGAGGTGTGCAAGAACAAGGCACAATTTTTAGATAGAAGGGGGTGGCCTAGAGGTAATTTAAGGAAGTATCTTTTCACAGAGAGGGTTGTGGATGTATGGAACGGCCTTCCAGAGGAGGTTGTGGAGTCAAAAACAGTGGTGGAATTCAAGCATGCATGGGACAGTCATAAGGCAATTCTAGGGGTTGGGGGTAGGAAGAAGTAGGCTGCTGGTTAACTAGGACCTGCAGCTTATCCATCAGGTAGGGAAATGGGCAGACTGGGTGGGCCAAGCGGTCCTTATCTGCCGTCAAATTCTATGTTTCTGTGATCTACAGTAACAAGACAAAGGATGTGTTAAATTCCTGGAACACTGGCCTGGGGCATATGTAGGAAGTTAAAACCCTTTGTCAATGTCTTCCCTTTGTTTAAATAGTTGTGAATGGTTCTCACAGACATGCAGTTCCCTTTAGCAACAAGGTAGATGGAAATGTGGATTCAGTTTTCACTCCCCAGGTCAGAGCTTGTAGAATTTCTTAGCTGTACTTACTTTGATTGTGATGGCTTCCAAAAAAGTTGATTTATCATGAGAATCCCAATATCTGCTGGTGATGTTTTCCAGTTTCTTAGTCCAGGAAACTTCCATAGATCACATATCCAAGAATGATTTAGTTCCTCCAAGCCAAAACACATGAAAATCCACAAAACTAAACTATTGACAGAGACAACACAAACACCCAGCCACACAGCCCAAGTAGGCGGAGCAACAAAAAAGTTTGTTTGCTTTTGTTGTGGTATAAGAAATATATAAGCTGTGTACAAAAATATATGAATAATAAATGTCCTTAATAAGTAAATTATTTTTTCTCTAGTCATATTCCACACGTTCCACCTGTTCACTTTTTCTTGTGCTATTTTAAGCTTTTCCGCCCAGTTTTCCCATATCCAGTGCTTCTGCCCAAACTTAATACCTAAAACCTTGATGCTACCCTTTACTACTTCTGTTTCCCCTTATTTTCTGTTACTTAGTTTTCCTAAAGGGTATAGCTTACTCTTTTCTTTATTTATCGAGGTGCCTGTGTATTGATTGTTACACTTTCCTGTTTTCACCATTCTTTTCCCTGACACCTGATCATTAACTAATATTGCACAGTCATCAGCATACTGTATGCACATGTTTTCTTTAAGCATTCATTTTGCCATTCTAGTCCTTTTATTTTGCTATCATTTTCTATTTCTCTCAAAATGGGATCTAAACAAAAAGCATACAATAACAGTTTGAAGGACATCCCTGTCTTACTCCATTATATATATAGGGGATATGACATGGTCTGACTGAAGATATCAAATTTATCTTCACGAGAGGCCAATGATATCATGATATCTCATGAGTGGCGAAGCCACGAGTGAGATATCATGATGTCATTGGCCTCGAGTGAAGACAAATATGATATCTTCAGTCAGGCCATGTCATGTTCTGTTTATACTATGTATGTTTTGGGCTGCGTTCAACAAAATCTCCAAATGTGCGCTTACTACATTCCACTACATAGAGGTGTTGGCTGTTTCAACACAAATCTACAGTATGTCTACCAGCACAACAGATGCCATATGATGTTTAAAAATATATATGTAGTTGTTCCTGGTGCTTTAAAAATTATTATGAAAAATGGGTCTGGATTCTGGCTGACCTAGCCCTGACCACCCCAACACAACTCTCCATAGCCCGTCCCTCAAAACAGCAGATTACATATATTCTTAAAAAAAATGTCTCATGTTGCCACTCTAAACTCATTGAATAATACATATCTGGTTAATCCTGCTTGCATCTTTAAACACATATATGTTTAAAAAACATACATTATCTGGTTGATCCTGCAACTTTGCTTTATCTAGGTCCAACTGTAATGCAGTATGAGCGATCATTATGCAGTGAAATGTAGCGTGATCAGTGCTAGAAGATTAGATGTGAGGTATTGTGGGATCACATGAGTTTGTGTTGTGCGGTAGTTTCCCCTTTATTGGCTTCTATTTTGTTAGTTGTCAGTTTCGATGGCGCGCTGCGCGGTGCTGCATGGCAACTGATGCCCGACTGCCTGGTGTCTGAAGCGCCGACCGCTCTTCTCAGTACTGCTGGCAGCTCTTTCAAAATAGAGGCAATATTAGCAAAGGCAAACTTTTCTACACTTTACAGCACAGGCTCCATAATTAACAATTTTTTACAGTACCTCACATCTGAATCTTCTAGCCCTCGGTCACGCTACATTTGACTGCATATCGATCGCTCATGCTGCATTACAGTTGGACCTGGATAAAAAAAAGCCACAGGATGAACCAGATATTTTTAAAATTAGTTATTTGTGTAAAGATGTAGGCAGGATCAACCAGATGCAAGAGATGTTTGTGTTGTAGGGTGGGGCAAGCTCATAAAGGGACACAGCAAAGATAGCTGGATGATGGAAAGTGAAACACTTTCACTTTCATTACGATGATGTATAGGAATATGAAGATATCAGTGATATCTTCACATGTGAAGATATCATTGATATCTCCATGACCTGGCAGAGATATTACTTTTTATCCTGCTATTTATCCCAAAACATACATTGTATAAATATATATATATATATATATATATATATATATATATATATATATATCTATATATACAGTATACATACATACATATATACATATATCAGAATCCCTAGATGCCCATTCATCATGAGGCAAACTTGTGCTTCTTTATACATTGTTTTAATCAGATCTATAAATATTTCTGGAAAACTATAACTTTCTAAGGCATTCCACATATAATTACAGTATGTTGTACTCCATCGAAAGCTGTCTCTTGATCCATTGCATATAGGTACCCATCCAACCTATTACCTCCCCTTCATTCATGATTTCCCTTATGTATATTAAATTCTGTATAATGTCTCTTCCAGAAACTGCATATGTTTGCAATATTAATTTGTCAGCAAAGGATGCCATCCTTTTGTTTATCATTTTTGCCAATATTTTGTAGTCTGCTGTTAGTAGACTTATAACCCTCCAGTTACTTATACTTGCTTTGTCTCCTTTTTTATGCAAAAATATTGTTTCCCCTTTTTTTCATACTTTCAGCTAGCTTTCCTTCTTTAAAGATATGATTATAAACTATTGTTAGTAATGGTGAGAGTTTTTCTTAATTTTTTCTTTATAAAACGCATTTGGAATTCCATCAATTCCTGGTGTTGTACTGGTAGTTAAATACTGTATTGCCTCTTTTACTTCATTTTCTTCTATTGATATTCCTAGTAATTCAGCTTCCCCGTTATGTAATTTAGGTAGTTCTGCCTTTTCAACTAAATCTTTTTCCCTCTCTGCTTTTTGCTTTTGAAAATTTTATTTCATGAACTTTTGTACAATACATCTCATTCTTCCTAGCTCTGTCTGCTTTTCTCCTTTACTGTCTGTTAGTTCATACATAACTCTCCCTTCATCTCTGTCCTTATTACTGTCAAATGGATTTGTTTGATATTTTGTCCCCTGAATACCACTCTTTTGCTCCATTATCAATGATTGTGCCCTATTATATTGATAGTTGCTCATCTGTCTTTTAATGTCTTCTAATTGTGCTGCCCCCTCTCCTATCATTTTATTTTGATTAGTACTTAATCTGTATAGTTTTGCCCTTAAACTTAAATATTTCTCATAATTTGTTTTTTTCTTTATTCTGTGATCCCCTAATCATTAATTGTTTTGTATCCCATTTTGTATCGTCCCACCATTCTGTTAGTGTATCATATAGTTTTGCTGTTTTCCTTGCTTCTAATAATTCTATTATTCTTTTACTGCATTTTTTATCCTGTACATTTTCTGTATTCATCCTCAAGAATCCACTACAAAATGTCATGTTTTTAGCTGTATTTATTGCTGTTTTCACTGCAATATGATCTGATGTTTCTATGGGTACTGCTTGGTGTCAGTGGCTCAGTAGGTAGCATACTCACCTCTGAGGCTGGGAGTTCAGAGGGCTGTGGGTTCAGTTCCCACATCTCGCACTTGGGTTAATATCCCAGTACTGACACTGTAGTGCAGCATGAGAGGGGTGCTGAACTTCTGAGGTGTCGTTTTCACGTGAGACGTTAAACCGAGGTCCCATCTGCCTGGATTGGTGGTAGTTCAGGTGGATGTTAAAGATCCCATGGCACTTATTGAAAAAGAGTAGGGGGATTTTATTGAAAAGTAGAGCTTCATAACAAAAAGCAATCAAGGAATACAAACAAAAACAAACATAAGCAAACATGGCTGGTCAAAAATACAGAACAAGAATAACTAAATACAGGAAAATAAAATGAATACCAGGAAGTACAATTAAGCCATAAACAATCAACTTTTTCAGTAGGAAAATGCAAAACATCATTGTGTAAAATCTCCCCTAAGGATCTCTTAATGCTTGCCAAGATATCCACATGTGAAATCCATTTTTGCTGTAAAACCGCTAAACATCTTGCTTCCCATAAATGATAACGAATAGCAACTAAAATCGCATACATATTGTCTGTATTGTATTTGGAACACAAAACCTGATTAGCACCATACATTATTTCACAGTAATTTAATAAAGAAAATTCAGGTTCTCCCCAGCTGGCACTTAAACAATCCCGAAAACCTGCCACAAATATACAATTCTTGAAGAGATGAATTTGAGTCTCAACAATCTGAGAACATGATATTTGTGGACAAAACCGCTCAGCCAATTGTTTGTGTTTATGATTACCCCAACACTAAGTCTAACAAAATTCCCCAACCACAAACAGTCCCACATTTTGGCAGGTTTTCTTGGATTACGTAAATGCCACAGAACAGAGGAATGCTGCACAGAACTACACATGGGAAATTCCACAGAAGAAAGACACTCAGCATCCAACATTTTACGATAGACAGTCTTCCTATATAAAACTATAAGATCCTGTGAATGAAGCTTCCATTTGATAGCCAATTCAAAACTATCCACCCCATAGTCAGGCAACACTTATTTTTTCTCAAACAATTTAGCATTACCTAAGTCCCAAAGTTTGAGATGTGGCATAATCCATGCCAAAAATCAAAGGACGCCATAAGGCGGTACCAGGACGAAGAGCTAAACTGAAATTAGAACAAAAAGTTTACTGTAATAGAAAGCAATACGATGAACCATACCAACACCCCCTTCTGAAATATGCTTATAAACAATATCCCGCTTTATCGGGTTCAACCTAGAGCCCCAAAAGGCATGAAAATAAATACTCAACAATCTTGTAAATAAACCCTGTGGAGGTGGAAAAACATAATTAATATATAAAAAGATAGGCAGAAGCAAAGATTTAATCAAAATGACTAATTTCTTCTTACAAATCAATTTATTCCGCCAACCCTCAACCAGACATTCCACCTTCCCGAAGCACAACATCCAATTCCTAGTAGCCATGTCCTGACCTCCAAAATGTACCAAAAGGATCAGCAATATGCCATCCATAATACTAAAGCCCCCAATAGACCCAGAAGTGGGAAGTGGAATACTGCCAAGGGGACTACCCAAACTCTTATTCCAATTAATCTTGGAACCTGAGATTGCTGCATACCTTTGTAATACTGAAGAAAAGGCCACATCTGTCGTGTCAGTCCCCAATGTAAGTACCATATCATCAGCAAATGCTAAAGCCTTAATCAAAAAACCAGAGCCAGGAACTCGTATACCCTGAATATCTGGAGCAAACTCAATAAGTCAAAGAAGAACATCTATACAAAAGGCATAAAAAAGGGGACTAAGAGGGCAACCCTGTCTTACCCCTCTCCTGACCAGGACTTTATTACCATACCACCCATTCACATTAGGGCACAAAGTGACATCTGTATAAAGAGCCTTAAGCCAAGAAACAAATACAACAGGGATATCAAATGCTGTCAGAACAGCAAATAGAAAGTCATGTGAAATCATATCAAAGGCCTTCTCTTGATCTACACTCACCACCCACCCAGATGGATGTAAAGAATCTGCCTGCTGAAACAGCTCTCAAAGAACAATCAAGTTATCCCTAATCTGTCTATCAGAGACTGCACATGTCTGTGCAGGACTAATTAAACCATCAGAAACTGTATTTAATCTATTCAATAAGATCCTAGCCACAATCTTCCTATCAGCATTAAGAAGAATCAATCATCTCCAATTACCCAGGTCAGCAAGAGCACCCTTTTTATACAGTAATACCAAAACAGCCTCCTGCATAGAGGCAGAAAAATGAGCAAAATGCAACATATGATTAAAAAGGAGAACCAAAGCAGGGGCCAGGTCATCAAGAAAAAACTGATAAAATCCCGCCCCCAACCCATCCAAACCAGGAGCAGCATCTGAATTCATGTGAGAAACAGCTGTCCAAACTTCAGATTCAGTAACGGGAGCTGTCAACTGAGGAACACACTGGGAGGTACCTGTGGTACTGTAAATCCAGTCAGAAGACCTGACAGATCATCACTCGTTGCCGGAGGTTGAAACATAGATCAGAACCTGTCCTCCACTATGGATAGAAGTCCCTCAGGGGTAGAAACACTGTGACCCATAGAAGAAAGCAGTTCTGAAAGAAACCTACTTTTGACCCAATCCTGGCAACTAGTATAGGGATCTAAAGAAGATTTCCTAAGCTGAGTACCAAATCTAGCATCTTGCACCAATGATTTTGCATGAGTGTATTGAAGAGACATCATTGTCTACTTCACATGGTGAATCTGAGTACCATAATCCTGTCCGGTAGTAACTGATAAAGATATCAAATGTTGTAAATGATGACGTAGTTCCAGATACTGTAAGTAATCCTGCTTACTCTGGGATGCAGCTGTGGATTGAAACAAAATTTTCCAGCCTTTTTTGGAATCCTCCCATCAGTCTGAAATATCTTCATAACAGTCACTAACTGACAATCTGGCGGTCCAATCATGACGCCAAGCCTTCTGTACCTTAACATTTCATAATAAGGCATTATTCAAATGCCACCCATTTTTATGACATCTAGGAGTGTCTTTCCAAGAAATTTTAGACTGTAACAAAACATGATCTGAAAATTTCACCACCCTAGTACAAGAATCAAGGACCCTTAACATATTAGAGGCAAAAATAAAATCAATACGGGTCTTAAGTGTACCCTTAAAAAAGTATAATCCCCTCTAGAATGTCTACTACGATAAGTATCTTGTAGACCAGCAGTTTTCACAATCCTGTTAAGAGCAATAGTATCACAAAAAAGCTTAGAAGTCTTTAAACCCCTATCTGAATGCTGGAGACCACAATTGAAATCACCAACCCAAAATACCAACCTGGAAGTATGTAAATATTGACGTACGGCCTCAAACAAATCGACCCGAGAGGCTTTAGTTTGGGGGTCATAAACAGCAATTAAACAAAACCTTTCCCCAGCAAAAGGAAAGTCAAGTAACAAAGCCCTCCTGGGGGATACCTCAACTAACCTAGTTACTTGAATAGCAGAAGTAGTAAAAAGAATGCCAATCCCATCACAGGTATCAGTACCTATAGACCAAAAGGAAGCACCCAGAGGCCAGGCCCTCGAAGCAGCTTGTAATTCAGCATGGGACTTCAATCTGGTATCCAGTAGGCAAACAATATCACAAGTAGTGGCCTGAAGAGAAAATAGCGTACTGGTCATTTTTCTATCCCCTATAATACTATTAACATTAATAGTAGCTATAGAGAGAATATCCATAAAGAAGTAGAGAAAAGTACAAAACAGAAAATAAACCTATTTGAGCCTAGCTTTCCTACATTGCCTTGTCCATTAACTATAGAATCTGTTCCCCCTCTATCCTCATTATTCATATTAGACAATAAGGAGGAAGTGTCAGTGCCCTCATCATCCATTTCCCTATCAGTGGGATCAGAATGTAACACCACAAACTTATTACCCTATGCCCAATCTACTGAGGTACCTTCAGTGTCTGGATCTTCAACAAAGGATGGTTTCACACGTCTCCCTAACAGAGGTAATTTTTTAGACACAGTTGTAAAACCCAAATCTTCCTAAGGGGGAGAGGGGGTCGGGGGAGGAAGAGGTGGCATAGCAGAGAGAACCACAGGGTTAGAGTCAGCCGGAGCTACAGGGTCAACCTGAATGTCAACAGGTTGCTCCACTATAGGTGCAACCACCACAATATCCCGCGAATCGCTGACAGAACCCTCAGCAACTGTCTCAGTAGTCTGTTCTGGTAAAGTAGCAGAGTAGACTACTGTCTGATGTTGTGCTTTAGAAATAATGTCTTCATGAGAAGGACATCTTCTCTATTATGAAAAGCCCAAGGAAAGGAACCATAAGCATGGCCAGTATGTTCACACAGGTTACAATGAAAAGATTCAGACATTTGGAAGAGCTATACCCAAATTCAAAACAATGACTACAGCGAACAGCATCACATGCTGAACTAATATGCTACCAGAAGCCACACTTAAAACAGGACTTGGGCTGGCCAACATAAAAAATAGCACCCCTATCCCTACCGAGATAGAAAGAACTAGGTAAATGCATAGTACCAGAGTTCATGACAGACAGTTTCACCCGAATCCTTCAACCCGCATCCCATATTTGTTCACTATCTAAAATAGGGTTGGGGGCATCCAGCACCTCACAGCATTTACGAAGCCAGAATAAAATGTCCTCTATATTAACACCTTCAATTTTAAACATAACAGTAATCACCCTAACAGCAGGCTTTGTAAGAGGAATTACCAAAAATGGGACCCAACGGGGGGAATTCTTAAGGGTATTATAACAGGCCCAAAACCTATCCAAGCTAGACCTAGTTTTAAAACTGACGTCAAAATTAGAGTTACCAATATTAATGAGAGCAAAAATTTCTGAGGAAAAAAATTTCATGGAGTTTTTCAATAGTATACGAGCAATATAAAGTCTATCTGGGGATTCCTGTAAACCCCCTTTATACAAGAAACGGACAGCATTCCTGTGGGGGGCAGGCTCCTTCCTATTCTGAAAAAGATCAGAAAATTTAAAGATGAATGCTGCTGAGTGGTAGCCTGAGAAGGAACAGTCTCAGGAAACGGACCCACCTGATTGCCACCACCCCCAACCCCAGAAGTCGAGGCCCCAACCCCTAAATCCGAATCCTGTAAACCCTGAGTAGCAACAACAGTATTAGTGGCAGTAAAAATAGAAGACCCCCCAGGAACAGGCACATGAGAAGTAATAACAGGAATGTCATTAGCAGCAGGGGAAGAAAGCATACCCCGGGGTGGAAAGTTGGAGCTCATATCTGCAGAGTCGGTAGCCACAGCACAAGCAACAGAGTCCAGCATCTTCACAAAAACAGAGTCCTGAGAGTCTGGGGACCAAGAGCCATTCGAAGCATGTTCCCAGCCAGCTTCCCGAAGCGCCCGCTGAGGAGACCAAGAAGGACCACCAGGTAGTTCATGCAGTCGGTCAGACGAAACTTGGAGCGAAGCTGGAAGTAAAGAAGGAGTATCACAAACCAAAGTCCTACCCAATCGATGTGAACTCTCCGAAACCACACAGGCGGTTGCAGCAGAACAGGCAGTATCCAAGGCAGAAACCGTAGGGGACTGGAAAGGAGGTTTGGAAACCTGCGGGTCCACTGGCTGTAGGCACACGGTAGGGTCACTGGAAGAACTGCTAGCCAGAACTGAAGTTGAGGGGATAACAGGAAAGGGAACAACATCCAGCGCAGCAGGAGAAGCAGCCAGTTCTATCACAGGTACACCAGCAGAAAAGGTAGACACAGGCGTAGCAGAAGCAAGGGTTTGCAAGTCATGGTCCAACTGTTGAACTTGTAGTAATAACTGCGATCTTTGCAGCAGCAAAGACGCAGCGTTGTTGCTCACCAGCATCACAGGGCTGTTCCCCGACGAATCCCCAGGGGAAAGCTCAGAAACAGAATGAGGAACCAAATCCATAGCGAGCAGGTCAGGTCCCGAAGTAGCAGAATCATACCCCTCAGCAACAAGCACGTTGTCTGTAGCCTCTAGTAAAAGAGGAACAGGAGAGGAGGAAAACTCTCCTGCACCAGTGACATTCATCTCCTCCGAGGAAGCAGCAACACTGGCCATCTTGCACAGATGACCAAGGGGCCCCCTACTGGCAGAGTAGGGGAATTTCCCCAGTGTCCTGGCCAAACTTCTCTCATTCACTAAAAAAAAAAAAAATTACCACCAACAGCTGAATCTGGTTCAATTTCAGTTGCTTACCATCTGTATCCCCCCACCCCCTGGTTGCCCCTGAAAAAGGGACTTCTAGGCCCAGTGGGCTTACCGGGTCAACAAAATTCAATAAATAAACAAATAAAAATTTTTGTTCTTACTAGGACCATCCAAAAATCTATCCTGGTGGACAATTTCCCCTTGCAAAAGGTGTGTTCACTTTTCTTCCCTTTCACTTTATATGTATCTTCCAGGCTTGCATTTTGTAATATCTTTTGTAACAAACTGGAGTCACAATAACTCTTTCCTTCCTTTCTTCCCCAATCCTCCTTCACTTTGCCACAATTGAAGTCCCCTACCCATAGGATTAATTTAGACGTGTGCAAATATGGTTCTATTAGACTCATAACTTTGTTCATTTCTGCTTTTGTTTGTGGGTTATAAATGACAATAGATCAAACTACTATTTTTTTTAACTATTGCATCCATTACTAAAGCCCTATCTGGTACTAGGTCCACTATCTTCAGTATTTAGACTTCATTTTTTCATAAAAGCCACCCCCACCCCTGAACACATTTCCTCTCCTATAGTCCATAGTGATGGCCCCTATCTCCATTCCTTTTGTGCTTGGTTTAATTCTGCAATTGTATGCAGCCTTGTACCCTGAAATAAAATCATACCACTTTTTAACTCACTCAGTACCTTAAACGTTATTACCCTCTTATCCTTACACTTTATACTATTTACGTTAATTGTGTTACAATTTAAACAGGACATTTTTTTAGGCAGAGAAGTATTCAAGTGTCTTTATTTTTTTTCCATTTTTTCGAGACGTGTGTGTGTGTGTGTGTGTGTGTGTGTGTTGTATCATACTTATATGAATCTATTTGTTCTGAAAGTTCTGATCCTGAGGAAATTGTTCCTTCATTCATTATGGCCCACTCTTTGTCTTGTAGTAGAGTATATGTGCTTGACAATTGTATTCCTTCTCTGTCTTTATCCATTACTGGACCTTTTACTGTTTTAAAGGTTTTTTTCTTTGATCTTGTTACCACCGTAAACTTTGTTCCTCCATTTTTCCCTTCTTTTCTTCTTAATTTTTGTCTTTATGTCCTGTGGTTCCTTCCATTTCCACTGTTTCTTTTTGGTCTTTATTTTTTGGTCTTTCTTCTATTGTTGGGAATGGGGTGGAGGGGTAGTGGCTTGTTTTCTGAGACATGTTTCATTTCTTTCTTTTTTTCTCTCTCATTTCTGTAATGTCACCTCTTTCCATGCTGCTGCAATCATTTTTTCTTGTTTTCCCTTCTCTTTCTTTGCTAGTGCAAGGTACACATCCTATTCCGCTCTTTCTCCTGTGTCTGGGCTGTAATGTGAGGCCCATGGGCAATTTATAATCATATGTCCATCTTCTTCACATAAACTGCACCTGACAGCATTTTTATACTCTGCCCCTTATTGCCCCACTGTCCCACAAAGCCAACATTTCATTTTTTTGCATGTATTACTTAAATGCCCTCTTTCACCACACCTATGGCATGCATGTGGCTGTTGTACATAGAGCACTACCCCTCAATCGCTTCCTAAAAAGAAACAATTTGGTAGATGTTGTATTTCACACTCTTTTTGTTTTAAAGTGAGCTTGTATTCCCCCCAGCCCCCAGTCCATAAGCATTCCTTATCCAGTATAGGTTCCGTCGGATCATTTATCACACATCTTTGTTTTGGCCAAAATGAAATGTCTGACACATGTACCCCCATTCATAAAAAGTATTGTCACAATTTTAAAAGCTGGTTTTGTCAATGAAATTGCCATAAAGTCTCTCCAAAGTGGTGTGTTTTTCATCTGGTGGTACAATTTCCCAAATCTGTCTAAACCTCCTGGGTGCTTAAAGCTTATGTCATATTCTGTGTTTCCAGAGCCATGCATCAGTGTGTATATCTCATAGGGATAAAATGTCATGCTGCTTTTTAGTAGTTGTCTACCTACAAACAGTCTATCAAAGGCATCTGCTGCTGCACCTCTACATTTTATCCTAACCGCATTCCTTCTCTTTGCCTGCTGTAATGTAATTTTGGTTCATCTGGAAATGATTTCTCTCTTTTACATTTTCTCCCCATACATTTCTTTTTGGAGCATCTTCTCCTTCACTCTCCTCGTTTTCTGTTTGTGCTGTTTTTTTGTTCTATTTCCATCAAGGTCTCAAAACTTTGCCCCTCTTTTAGGCCCTCTAATTCTTTTGTATCATCTGTTTCATCTATTACTTCCTCTGGGATTTCAATATCTTCTTTAGCTGTTTATTGTGGCATTTTCACTTGTTTTCCCTTCATTTTTTACATTGAGCTTTTTTCCATTTTGTTCAGATGTCCCAGGCCTGCTTGAATCCTATCCTGTCCCATCCTCTGTCTTTTTTTTCCATCCTGAATTAAGAAAAGCTTCTGCCACCGCATTGGATGTATCTTTGAATTCAATGGGGCTATCTCCTTCTATATGTTCAGAATTTATGTCACGCATTTCTGTTTGGGAGCTCCCGTTTTCCCTTGTTTTACAGTTTTTTTTCCCCTTTTTGCTTCAGATTACTTCTCTTTTCTCTCCCTTTGTCATTTTTTTGTTTCTCTCAGATTTTTCACTTGCCCTTCTTAGGCTGAGCCATTTCTGACCCTTTTTGGCCATTCCTTTTAGGACTTTCTCCTTTGCAACATCTGCTACACCCAGCATTTCTGTGATTTTTGCAGTACAGGGTGCGACCGCTTTTGATGTTTGTGTGTCAGCACTTTCCAGCTGACTTTGACATGCCACTTCCCTGTAATTACTGCATTCATCTAGCTACTTTAGCAATTCTGCTTTTTTTGCTTTGAAATAATCTTCCTCTTCTTTCAGTTTGCTCAACAAATCTGTTTTACTTTGTAATGACTTACTTTGTTTCTTTTTGCCCACCATCTCCACAGAAGACCCAGCCTTTGCCAAACTCTCTGTTTCCTCTCTGTGATTCTCTGCTTCTCTTTTTCCAGCCTCAGTTGTTGAAATTTCTGTTTTCTTCTCTCATCCTTCCATGGTCTCCAAGGGTATTGAAGCAGGGGAGAAGACCTGCTCCCCAGCCTTCTGCATGTCTTCACTAATGCTGCACTGTGTTCAGACTGACAACAGTCAGAGGTTCATCATAGCTCCCCCACCACCCACTATGCTGCAGCCCACAATGACATGGCGCAAGTGCAGGTTATGGCAGCAACAATGCCAATTCCAAGAGGTCGGCTGCTGTAACCCGCTGCCATGATTCTAAGAACCACACTGATGCAGTTAAGATAGGGCAGCTCAGAGCTGCTCTAAGGGGCATCCTATGGTGCCATCAGTCAGATTTCCACGCCACAGTGCCATGGCAATGGTGCTGATGTGTGCCCCATGCACCCACAAGCTCACCCCTGCCCTCCACCCCTGAAAGTTGGGAACCCCCCAGGATCTGATCTCCAGTGCACCCCCAGACTTCTTTGCCACCTGTTCCACCCCATGCCCCCTGGTATACGACATTGTGTTCTGGAGCAGGGAGGCTTTGGGAAGGCTGCCACTAGTGGGCCACGCCTTGCAACATATGGGGCTTCTACACCATGCCCATGGCATTAGCATCTGTACGGTGTAACCCACATGTTGCAAGTGTTGAGATCCTGCCACTCTTGGAATGCAGCACAGGGTCCCTGGTGCAGCAGTGAATGTCGCAACTAACATACGCCAGTGAGTAGTGACATTTGACTTGGAGTCAAGCCCCATGGCTTCATTCCCCTCAACATCAGCTGACTAAGCATCCCCTATTACAGTTAGGCACCTGTGCCTCTTCCAGCGGTGCAGAGCAATTTGCCATTAATATCTCTTGAAAATGGTTGACTGCTGTGTGTAAGTGAAGTAAATAAAAGTTTATTTCTTGAGCACCCAATCCTGGAGGCTATGGGTACGTCACAAAGTGGTGCAACAGTTTACAACAATTTGTAACAGTTAAAATCATAGTCAGTTAGCTTAATACAAATAATAAAAAATAAGTTACAAACTATAATTAAACTATAGCCCCCAAGAATTCAGTGGACATCAAATGCCTGTTTAAACAGGTGTGCCTTAAGGCCTCTCTTGAAAATCTCTTGAAAATCTCCACAGATGAAACCTCCCTTAATGACCATAGTAAAGAGTTCCAAAGAACTGGCCCTACAACCTCAAAGGTGCAATCTCCAGATGCCTTAAGCTGCAGTCTGCTGCACCCTTGGAATCATCAGGAGGCCCTCCGTGGAGGAATGGAGTGAGCACACTGAATAGACAGGTCCCAAGTCAGGACCCAAGCACCATAAGCATGATATTCACCATAGTGAATTCTCAAAGCCAGTTTGTCCTCCAGGGACCCGGTCATCCTCCAGCAGTGCTCCAACTTCCAACCCCTGGTCTTGATCTACTTGAGATCCCTAACAAAACACGGGGATCTCAGGTAAGAAGACCTGGGTCATATATGGATCAGTGCGATGGCATCAAGTGCCTTGGTGACAGCATTATTTTATGCTGCCACTGCCTGATCCAACACTGCCACACACGCAGCACTCACACCAGAAAAATCAGATTCAGCCAGAAGTCCCTCTGGGGACAATTCCCTCAAAGGACAGTAGTGGATCATGGCAACATGGGAGGGATTAATAGGGGGTCCCAGAACAAGAATTCTACCATGCAGTGATCCAATCAAGACTGGAACAATCTTGAAATCAGTGATCTCAAGTCCCAGTGAGAATACTAGGTCCAAGGCATGGCCATGGCAGTGGGTCTTAGATGCAACAACTTGTGCGAGGCCCAGTGATGTCATCATCTGCAGGAAGTCGTTTCCAAAATGCAAGAATACGTCATCGACCCAAATGCTGCAGTCCCCCAGAATCAGCCATCTGAGTGACTCCAAGACCCTGTTGGTGATAAAGTCCACGACTTCCTGCAGGAATTCCTCCTTGCACCCCAGGGGATGATGAACAAGGAGGGTCTTAGTATGACTGCCACTGTCACCCAATCTCCTCCAACTCCCCTTCCCCACCACTCTACAGCCCCCCTATTCAATGGGCTTCTGGGGTAGTGCAGGTGCAGGGATTGAGCACCAGCTTAGTTGGATTTTCAGATGGGATATTTCCTTCCTTGCTGCTGCCAACTGAGCATGGAGCTCCCAGAAGATCCTACATATTGGTCAATGCCCCCTCCTCCACGCTGCAACCCTAGAGACGAGTACTCCACAATCCCCATAGCTAACTACCTCCCCACTCACTCTATGCTCCATTTTAGCCTGCTGAGTCATTATGAAACTACCTGAGTTACTTAGTAATATGTGGGTGTTGACTGCCTGTCTTATAACCTTGTCCTATTTAGTTAGAAGCTAAGATAACAGTATCAGCAGTATTAGCTATAATCAGTAACACCCCACTGTGTAAGTGAATCATGTATTGTATTGAATGCCTTTCAGCACCTTGTCCATCATGCACTGGAATATATTTGGTGCATTGACAAAATAGTGAATTTTTACCATCCTTCATATAAGGTGAAGGCTGTCTCATAAAATCTGTTGCTGTACTTATATTGCCTAGTAAAATACCCACTTTGCAGATAAATGATAAAGAATACTTTTGCATCCATGAGCATGTCAAATCCATATTTCAAATTATTTTGGAGATATACAGCAGAACCCTCAATGCACCATGTTACATTTGTAAAATAAAGTTTTGTTTACCCACTTGTATTGGGTATCAGTTCCATTGGTGATGAACATACTGATAAATAGGGTTAAATGACCCCTTCCTGCATCATCAGCTCTATCTACATTTGGATGATTTTTCTCTTCTTTTGTGAGTAGGTGTATGGCCTATTGCACATTGGTTGCATTTCCAGTCTCAGTCACATGTTGTATCAAGTTTGTTGTACCAATATTATCAATGACTCCTTCTGGGTGTTAATGCTGCAATGTTCTCAATTTCCTTTCTGTCTCAGTAATTGGTTCTGTCTGACTCTCAACATGGTGGTTGATAAGTAGAGCCCATGTGTGGCTTGGAGGATATCCTCAGGTTCTGTGACAAGCACATTAGCAGGCTGTTGCTCATCCCATGTTAAATCTTGTGACTTGACAGTTTACTATTCAGTCTCAAAACTCTCATCTTCTCTAATCTTTTTTAGTTTTACTTTATTTTTCTCCAGGACCTGAGGAACTCTCTCCAGCTACCTTCCAGCCTGGCTCTACCTTCCAGTCTGAAGCTCGGTTCCAAGCCGACCTTGCCTGGTGGATCTCCCAACTCTGAGCCCCATAAGGTGGGGCTGCCCACCCTGGTGCTCTATCTACTTTGTAAGGTGCCAGGCAGGTGTCAGAGAAGCCCTCTGGAATCCGAGTCAGATGGTGGGAGTGTGGCTGAGACCTGAGGCACCTTCGCCTATCCTCGGCCAGGGGTTTTTACTGTTTTTTTTACCCCAGGATACTGGACATACAGTGATGCATGCACAGAGAGGCCGTAAACATCCACCGAGCTCCTCCCCCTTATGTTCCAGGCAGAGTAGCACACCTGGTCTCCACCAGGTGTCACTACTGCAACAAGGAGCCTCCAAACCTACCCTAGGGACAGAAGAGCTGTCCTCCAGATGCTTGATCCTCTCCCTCCCCTGCCGACCCCCAACAACCCGTGCTCGTTCCCAAATCCAGGTCACTGGCACGACGTGAGGTGTGGTGTCCAGCGCTTCAACCCTTAGTGCCACCAGGCTGGCTATCTGCTCTAATCTTGTCAGACTTATCTGAGTATATCACTTTTCCAGTTGCACTATTGGTGACCATTTTCAACTCTCGTATTATTTCATTTCATTGTCAAAGGTCAATTTAGAAAGAGTATTCTCAAAAATAAAAGTGTGACCTTTTCACAGCCATCCCCAAATTGTCAGTTGGACTTCTCCATGTTATAATGGGTAGTCCGGATCTTATAATGTGAAACTGAGTTCTGTCTTTTTCTCCTTCTGGGACCAACTCTAGGCTTCTGGGTTCCATGTTCAAACCACTTTCCATGTAGTTGTGGTGGTTCATCCTGCATCCACCAACCTTCCCGATTTCACTCTCTATATTACTGACCTGCAGGTAGTCCATGCTCTGACTTATAACTGTGGTCATCTTCCTCTTTGTCTCTTTCTATGGCAGAATGTTCACTGATGCAGGTGTGCAAATGTTAACAATGGAAGTAAGATCACAGATAATGATTAGGCTTACTCTGCATTTAGAACATTTTTCAAGGATGTCTGTGATAGATTTGTCCCTTTATAAACAAACTTTAGCCAGAGTTATGATGGCTGCAGTTGTGCACGATTTGCACACGTGCTCACCATAGAATGCATTCTTCTGAACAATTGTGTAATTCTAGTACTAGATTTGTCATTGTATTTTCAAACATTCCTACTTGTCTTTAAAGTGAAACTACTACTATACATACTTTATACAAGGACACAGAGCCCAACAGAAAAATGCAAATTTTATGAGAAAACTTTCTTGAAAAATTATAATCTTACAAACCAAATATGTATAAAAATATAGCAGCAGAATCTTTGTCCATGTATAGTAATATATAAAATGGCACTGAATGACACCTGACAGTGGATAATCTCACACAGCTAATTGTGCCGAAATGAAAGAATGATTATCACTAAATGTTTTATTTTGTTTAACCACTTACTCTTTTATTTGTAGCAATATAATGATTTAGGATTTGAATAGAAGTACCCACAGATTTCAGAAGAAACAAATTCTAGCCGGAGACAATACAACTGTGACGAGCTGCCAAGTTATCAAAATTACACATGTGCGTAGAAATTATTGAACGCCCTAGTGTAACTTGGCCATTTTTTGGAGGTTTTGCACCAGATTTCCAACATGGTCTTTTTGGGACCCCTCCTAATGAAGAGTGCCAGTGTTATTTTGTTTACTTGTCCTGAAAGGTGATTTTGCAGAGCAACCATGCCATTCTGTGCCACAAGGCAAAGACATATTTCGGGCAGGATGTGAAAAATGACAGCTGCACTGTTAAAAAGGAGGCGTGCAAAAATGACAATGTCAAAAATCGGAAGTGAAAATATTACAAATTGGCAAAGTTAGGAGCTGCAGCATTAAAGTGAGCAATGCACACCATAATGAAGTACTGTTTGAGTTTTACACCAAATTTGCATCATGGGCTTTTTGGGACACCACCTCATGAACAGTGGCACTGTCATTTTGTTAATCAGTCCTGAATGGTGATTCCATGCAGTGAATGTGAAATCACCTTTAGAGACTGAGTAAGAAAATGACAGTGACACTGTTCTTGAGGTGGGGTCACAAGAACCCCATGTTGAAAATTTAGGCGCAAAAATTTTAAAAAATGGCTTATTTATCAACTTAAACTGAAACCCCATTGAATGCCATTATAACATGCTTACCTTTGGTTCTTCAGTTTGTCGTTTGGCTTTGAAGAGTACAGACGTGTCCCGGTTCAGAGAACATGACAGTGCCAACCTCCGGAGGTAAGTATGGGGTTAGGGGGGGTGTCAGGAGGTGGGTGCTCAGTGGGAGGGTGGGGGTGGGGGAGGGGACTGGGGCAATGACAAGGTACAGTTTTCCTTTTACAGGTTAAAAAAACACATATGGTGAAGGTTTTCTTTACTTAGAGGAAAAAAGCATACATTTAGACACACTGGGATGGGCTTCCAGTGTGCCACATGAGTTGGGGTGCACATAATACCAACACAGGGATTGGGCACTCGATGTTGGTAGGGGGCAAATAAATACATTTGGGCACACTGAGATGGGCTCACAGTGTGCCAATTGAGTTGGGGAGGCTACATAATGCTGACACGGGGATTAGGGACCCCGATGTTGGTGCAAGGATGGGGTGCGGGGAGGATAGCAGCAGTGGGAGGGTTTTCTTTCCTGCCAATGCTGGCAGCAGTGATGTGACTGTGCATGCACTGCACTCACACATGCATAATTGCAGTTCATGGCATTTTGCCATTTACAACATAGCAGCACCAGCAGAACCATGCATGCGCGCTAGTTGGCTTGCGTAGTTCCTGCCCTGGAATGTGGAAGTAACAGCCAAAATAGTGTGGCTTTTATTCTGTAGCAGCCTATCATGGCGGAGTGCTTCAGGCTCAGTTGGACTTTCAGAAGGATACTTCCAAAAGTCCAATGGAACGTTCCATAAGCAACCATTTTTGTAAGCTGTGATTGATGCCAAAACAGCTGTAGGCTCCAGCCCACAGCAGTAAACACTGACAGACTCGTATTGGCTCTGACTCTACTCCTCAGCAGAATAGTAGAACAGCAAATTTAAGCTGAAAATTCATGAGCCCTATTTTCAGTCTCAAAAGAATACTGCTAAGTGGTTTTGTGACACTCCAGGTATGTAAATCTGTTACATGCAGGCTGATATGGGTGTTATAACTGCATGAATGACTTGGAACTGGTGGGGAATGGAGATTGCTGAGGAACATGCATTAGATTTGTACATTGTGTAGGTAACTCCCTACCCCATGAAGGTTGTCTTACTGTTCTCTTTTCAGAGCATGGTGAAGAAGATTGTTACTCACAAGGATCAGTCCTGTATGTATCTAAATATACTGGACTTTTGCTCTCAAACCTGATGGAAAGCAGCTAAAATGGACTGGGAGGCCTAGTAGGAATGTATACTGGAACGTATGCCTGAAAGTGGAGCAATCAGATATGCTCTTGAATGTTCACCTAACCCCCTCCGCCATGGACTGGCAGGTAGAGATGTGCAAAATCAAAAAATTATGCCTATCATAATATTTTGTGTAATTTCCGCATTACACAAAATATTTCATTTAGACATAATGTAATTTCAACCCTGGTTGAGCTTTCATGCAAAGCACAAAATCATACCTAAATTAAGCCACTTTCGATCCCGGGAGAAGAAATTTCGCCATTTGCTTCAGGTTCGCCGATGCTTTAAAATTATGCTGACAAAATTGCAGTGCATTGTGGGTAGATAGCCGAACTCTCACGTGCAGGGTGTTTCCTGCACAGTATATTGTCTGTTGAATCAGACAGCAGTTCAGTGTAGTGCATCACAGCCAATAAACCCTTCAAAAACCTCTTTTTTGTGATTTTTGAGAGTTAGTTGCTCACAAAATCGCAAGTTTATTTGCTAGTGCTGCTAGTGAATATTTTTTTTGTTTTTGTATCTTTGGAGAATAGTTAGTTAAACTTAGTTAGTGTTTCAATTTTCTCTGTGTCTGTGAGGGAGTAAGTTGGGGGAGGGCTTACCGTGTGGTTTCTGCTAGTGTGTGTGTGTGTGAAATGAAAGTAGAGTAGGCTAGTTCCTAGGATTTAACATATTTCGCACAAGTTGTAAGTAAACATAGAAACATAACATAGAAACATAGAATTTGACGGCAGATAAGGACAGCTTGGCCCACCTAGTCTGCCTATTTCCCTACCTAACGGATAAGCTGCAGATCTTGGTTAACCAACAGCCTACTTCCTCCTACCCCCCACTAGAATTGCCTTATGTCTGTCCCATGCATTCTTGAATTCTCCCACTGTTTTTGACTCTATAGCCTCCTCAGGAAGGCTGTTCATGCATCTACAACCCTCTCTGTGAAGAAATACTTCCTCACAGTACCTCTCAGCCATCCCCCCTCTATCTTCAAACTGTGCCCCCTTGTTCTTGCACATCTCTTTTTTTGAAAGATGCTACCCTCTTGGACTTTGTTGATTACCTTGAGGTATTTGAAAGTTTCTATCATGCCCCCCCCCTTTCCTCAAGGCTATACATCTTAAGCTCCTTTAGTCTTTCTTCATATGTGTTCTGGTGCAGATCCTGCACCATTTTGGTTGCCCTCCTCTGGACAGCCTCCACCCAGTCTATGTCTTAGCTGAGATGGGGTCTCCAGAACTGTACACAGTACTCCAGATGTGGTCTTACCAACTGGTGATGTCTCTCCCTATGCATTCCAGTATCCCACCAGCCCTCCTTACTGCCTTCTAACATTGCTGGCCCACCTTTAGGTCATCTGATATGACATTTTTGTTGTTGTCAGTATCTCACCCCCCATTGTGTACTCTTGCCTTGGGTTTTTGTTTCCCAGGTGCAATACTTTGCACTTCTTTGCATTGAATCTAAGCTGCCATATATTTGACCATTCCTCCAACCTTGCCAAGTCCCTATTCATCCTTTCCACCACACCTTGTGTATCAACCCTGTTACAGACCTTTGGTCATCTGCAAAGGGACATACATTCCCCTCCAGTCCCTCTTCAATGTCATTTATAACGACATTAAAAAGGACCAGCCCTAGTACCGAACCCTACGGTACCCCACTAGTAGCCCTCCTTTCTTCACTGTGGACTCCATTTACTATTACCCACTGTGTCCTGTTGTCCAGCTAGTGTTTTACTCAGGCTACCACCCTGGGAAACACTCCCTGGATGGCTGATTTGTTTATTATTCTTTTGTGCAGGACTGTGTCAAATGCTTTGCTAAAGTCAAGGTAGGCCATGTCCACAGCCCCTCCTTGCTCTACTACTTTGGTCACCCAGTCAAAGAAATCAATTACACTTGTCTGACATGACCTTCCTGCTGTGAATCAATGCTGCCTTGGGTCCTGTGACCCACTGGCCTCTAGGTACTCAGCAATTCTTTCCTTCGGAAGTGATTCCATCATTTTCCCTACCACTGAGGTCAAACTGACAGGTCTGTAGTTTCCTGCCTCTGTCTTGCTCCCACTTTTGTGAAGGAGAATCACATCCAACCTTCTCCAGTCCTCAAGTACCACACCATCCTCCCATTACTTATTAAAAAGGGTAGTCAGTGGTGTTACTGGTTCTTCTCTTAGTTCTTTTAGAAATCTTGAGTGAATCCCATCAGGCCCCGTTGCTTTATCCACCTTCAGTTGTAAGAGTTCTTTCAGAACCCTTTCTTCTGTAAAAGGATTAATATTAACCCCCTTATCCAGAGTGCTTATATTGACTGGATTAGGTCTCTCCCCCCCGCTTTTCCATTGTGAATATTGAGCAGAAATATTCATTCAGTATCCCTGCTTTTTCACTGTCACTGTCTGCCCAACTACCTTCCTCTTTATTCAGCCTCAGAATCCCTGCCTTCATTTTTCTTAGCTCCCTAATGTACTTATAAAAGGTTTTATCCCCCTTCTTAACTGAGTTGGCTATCTATTCCTCAGTTTGGGCCTTTGCTATTCTGACTGCCTTCCCCACTTCCTTCTGCTTTAACTGGTACAGTTCTCTGTCCTACTCCTTCTGTGTTTCCTTATATCTCCTGAATGCTATCTTATTCTCCCTTACCTTCCCTGCCACTTCTTTTGAGAACCATAGTGTTTTTTTTTCTTTTGTTTTGATTTGTTTATTTGCTTCACACAAATGCTTGTTGCCTCTGTGATGGCAGTTTTGATGTTTCCCCATTGTTGCTCCACCCCACCTTCTTCCCTGTTTGCTAGTGCTTTTCTAAGGCACTCTTCCATTTTGAGAAAATCAGCCCTCCTGAAGTCCAATACCTTCACTTTTGTGTGGCTTGACTCTACAGCTAAGTTTATTGTGAACCACACTGCTTGGTGGATGCTCCTTCCCAGATGATTACCCACTTCAAGATCAGAGATCCTCTCTTCTTCGCCATTTGAGAGTACCAGGTCTAAGATTGCTCCCTCTAGAAGGGGTTCCAAAACTAGCTGTCTGAGGCATGCCCCTGTAGGGCATCGAGAATGGCCCTTCTTTTGGATGTGGCTGCAGCAAAGGTGCTCCAGTTAATATCTGGCATATTCAGGTCCCCCATCAGCAATATATCACCTTTCTCTGCCATCCCAAGGATGCCTTCTATCATATCCTTGTCCATTTCCTCCACCTGAGATGGTGGTCTGTATACAACCCCTGTGCAGATTATGGAGCCATTTTCAGTCTCCAGGGTGACCCACAGTGCCTCCTCTCCTCCCTGTTTACCTTTTAGTTCTGTTGCTTTGATTGCTTCCCTTACATAGAGAGCTACTCCTCCTCCTCTTCTTCCCTCCCTGTCCTTCCTGTAGATTATGTACCCTGGAATGTTGACATCCCAGTCATGGTTCTCTGTGTACCATGTTTCTGTGACTGTCACAATGTCCAGACATCCCTCTTCCATCAAGGCCACCATTTCAGGGAGCTTTTTACCTAGACTATGGGCATTGGTACTCATTACCCTCCATTTTTTTCTGGTTTTATCTCTTTTTGCCTGATCCCTGTCCTTACTGCCTTTGTTTTTCTCTCTATTTACCCCTGCCCTTATCCCTATCGACTGCTCTATCCTGGTGTTTACCTCACTAACTGCCCTGAGTTTTGGGAGGGCTAGGATTTCCCTTCTCCTTTTCAGTGCCTCCCCCCTTGGCTAGTTTAAATGCTTGGCAATAAAGCATTTAAACCTATCACTAGGATCCTAGTTCCCCTCCAGGATAGATGCAAACCATCACTTTTGTATAGGCCTGCATCCCCCCAGGTGGAGCCCCAGTCCCCAATGAAGCCAAATCCCTTAGCTCTGCACCAGCATTTCAACCAGTCATTGAATTCCATGGTGCGGAGTACCCTACCTTTCCCATGCCTCATCTATGCCATAGACAGGTAGCACTTCTGAGAAAGTTACCAAGTGTACTACTTGTCAAAGGCCCCTCCCCAACTCCACAAACTCCTGTTGCACTGCTCTGATCCCATTCTCAGCCAGGTCATTCCCCTTGCAGCTGCTTCCATGATCCTGAGGATTCATTTCCTGTCCTTCCAAGCCATGGTGCTGGCCAGGCACCATACCTCCCTTTCCCTTCCCTTCCCTCCCCCAGTTCTATCACCCTAACAATTGAGTCCCCCACCAGGAGTTGTTTCCTTCCCCTGTGGGGTCCTTTGCCACCCTCCTGTGGGTCTCCACTGTGGAGGTTCCCAGCATCCTCCTTGGTCTCCATTATGGGTGCCTCCATATAGGAACCATGCTCTGCCAGAGTAGCGAATGAATTGTGGAGAGGCACAACTGGAGGGATCTGCCTCTGCTCCACCACCCTTACCCTCCCTGAGTCCACTGTGGTCCAACCACTCCTCTTTCTTGGCAACCTCTGAGGTAGTGGCAGTGGCCTGGTTGGGGGAGCAGGTTTTCTGAATCATAGCCAGGTCAGCATGGAGACGAGAAACCTCCTCCCACAGACCAGAGAAGTGTCTGCAAATAGGGCAGCAATGCAGTTTCCAGAATGTCTGCTGGAAGACTACTGCTTCATAACCAGTTTCTGTAATTTCTTTAAAGTCTGAAGATTTGTAATTTGTGTGCTACTTATTTGTTATATTTTTCTTACATATTGACTGTTTTTTAGCTCACTTTATCTGAACAGTTACTACATTCTTCTGACTGAGTAGTTCTGTTCCTGTTTCCCTTTGCTGAATCACTTTTGTGATTTATTTTTTTATTGAAATTATTCATGTACAGTGACCTGGCCACTTGTCTTGTCCATATCCAAGCACCCTGCATTGTCGAATTGCTCACAGAAATTAAAATTGTGATCTAGCCTCTGCATTGCAGCATTCCTGTTTTTCAATTGAATTTGCTTACCATATTAACTCTTTCCTCCCTGTTACACCACTGTTGTTTACTACCTGACCTAGCCGACTACTATATAAAAAAACGAATATGCCTGAAAAGAAACGTTCAGGTAAAGGTGCTTGGGTGGGAAGCAAACCTATCTGTGAATCCGTGCCTTCTGTGGCCTCTGCCACTGCTGATGTGGCAGACAATAGCAGCAAAATCAATGTTAGAAGTAGCTTGAAGTCTATGACTCATTTTTTACTGCCCAGTCTGTACTTAGTATGCGTGTTGGGGATGATGCTGGAAATAAAGAGGACACTCACACCAGTGGAGACACAGAGGTCCAGGAGGAGGTCAAAAAAGTTGTCAGTGTGACTGTTGTTCCTGCTCAAGGAGGAGCTGATGGTGGTGAGGGTGGTAGTGTCTAGCTTCAGTGTGTTTGTCTGGGAGAAGGAGATAAGGAAAGTCAGTCCCCCCAGTGAGGAGATGCCAGAGAAGAGAAAAATTTGTCTGGCAGTAAGCAGTGATAGGGATGAGGAGGAGGAGGAGGAGGAGGATATAATATGTTTTGGTACAGATGATGATGAGGTATTGGATCCCCTGTGGGAGCCAGAAGTAAAAAGATGAAGGGTAATGATGATGTAGCCCATTTAGATGACAAGACTGAGGGTGAGAATATCAGCAAGCCTACAACAAGCAGTCCAGTCACCCCACCTCAGAAACGTAGCATGGGGATATCATGCAAGTGGCACAAAAAGCAAAAACTTCCACACCTTTGGCTATGCTGTCCAAGTCTCAGTCCCATCATGTCAAATCTAGAGTTGCATAGTCCCTAGTTTGGGACTTTTTTCATGCTTGCTACAGCTGATGACAACATGGTGATCTGTCAGCTGTGTCAAGCATGTGCAAGTCATGGAAAAAAAGGACAGCCACCTGGCACTGGTGGGCAGCATGACCACTTGAAAAACAAGCACCCATTGCACTGGTACCAACACCAGAAAGATACCATAGCTGTTGGCAGGACTTCCCTTGTCAAGCTATACAGTAGGAGGAGAGAGGGCTGAGTGGGTCAGTGGAGGAGGAGGAGTGTGAGGAATCATTTTCTCTCTCAAGCAGTGGACATAGTAGCAGTGGAGCTGCCACTCCAGTGAGTTATAAAAGCATAGCACCAGGCACCAAATCCACCAAAATAGCCAGTTTCATACATGCTGCACATCCTAGGTCCCAAGAGTCACCTGGTACCCCTGCAAGAACAACATTGGTGGCACAAGTAAAGCATTTTTGTAAACCTGCTTCCAAGATGCAGCCCACATTGAGGGGTGTGTTTGAGCAGCACTCAAAGTACCCCCAATCATGCTGCTGCACGTGAGCTGAACACAGCTACAACTGAAATGCTCACCATCGACCTGTTGCCCTTCTTCTTTGTGGAGAATGCAGGATTCCACCATTTGATGGCCTGTGTCTGTCCCAAATGGCACGTGCCATCAGTGCATTTCTCCAAACATGCCAACAGAGTTTCACAGTCCATCCTACATGCCATGAAGCATTCTTCCTCAAAATATATCCACCTTAGCATGGATATGTGTACAATTGGGCAGACAGCAGGCAGCTCATATCTGTGCATAACAGCACACTGGGCACAGGTACCTGGGGTGGTTGTTGATTTGGGCCATGGCAAAAGCTGTGTAAAGCAAAATTGTGATGGTAGCAATGCGCCTGCTATTTGAGAGAATGAAACCATAACAATACAAAGTGTTACAGGGTCTCACACTGCTGAGAAAATGCTGAATGTGCTGCTAAATAACATTTATGAGTGGATCAATGCACAGTCACTCACAGCGGGGTTTATTGCCAGTGACAAGAGTTCCAATGTTGTTAAGTGCATTAGTGGCGGTGTTTTTTTCAGAGTTCCCTGCCTGGAACACTGCCTTAATCTAGTTGTGCCACAATTTCTGAACCAGGATGAAATAAAAGAAACTGCGTCTGTCACCAGATGCATCTGTGTTCACTTTGCCTGTTCTGCAAATGCCCATGACCATCTGCATGAGCTGCAGCACACTAACCATCTGCCTCAGCACCACATGAAGCTTGATGTTGTTACCAGGTGGAACTCCATGCTGTACATGCTGGACCAGCTTTATGAGCAGTATAAGGTGGTTTCAGATTACCTACTGCTGCACACCACCAGGGACAGTGCTGGACTGTCCATCACCCTAACAATGGAGCAGTAGTGACAAATGCATTGCATAATATGCATTCTGTGTCCATTTGAGCATGCAACTCAGGCTGTGAGTGGGGACACTGCCTGCGTAAGTCAGTCAATACCCCTGACATGTGTGCTGAGGCAGACACTGGTAAATATCTGTCTCCCGATGAAGGAAAGTGACGATATGAGTTCTGTTCATGCAGTGGGTCACATGTTTTGTACACTGGACAGCAATATACATATCTGTGGCATTATGCAGTCTAATGAGTTTGCTGTTGCTACCATGCTTGATCTATGGTACAAACATGGCTTGCCTGCCATGATTGAAGGGGGTCATGTGCGAATGGAGAAATTGACCAATTACCTTGTCAGATGGGTACATGAGGCACAGATGAAAAATGCAGAGACACAAAAGGCACATAAAGGAATACTAGGTGTTGCTACCACCACCAGTAAATCATCAGAGGCCACCAAATTGGAAAAAATGTCAAAGTCGCAGCACAGCATGGCAGGTAATCCCATTTGGGATGCTCTGTACCAGGTGGGTGTTGAAGAAATTTAAAAGAAGGAGGAGGAGGAGGAGGAGGAGCATGATGAGGCAGCAGGACTCAGGGCAGCACAACCTATGGTGGATGCCTACATGGGAGACAGCAAGCATCTTGGCATCACTGATAAGCCATCGGTGTACTGGAGCAGCAAAGTGAGTGAGTGGCCCGCACTGGGATCTGTTGCTTTTAAATACCTCAGCTGCTCACCATCCAGAGTCAGTGTGGTACAGGTGTTCAGTTCTGTTGGGGTCATTTTGTGTGACCATTGGACAAATCTATCAGCGAAGAATGTTTCCAGCCTAACATTTATAAAAATGAATGAGGCTCACATTCCACATAACACAATTATTTTGAAGGTGTTGGCCAAGAACAGTGTCTTGGGGACAATGATGACAGTGAAGACATCCACAGTGGTAAGGCCTCTACTAGAAGGGAGGTAGATGAAGCAGCAATGTTGACTGAATTTCCACCTGGTGATGACTCCAGTCTCAAAGACTGTGAGGGCTGCTTCATGGATGATGTGTCACTAGAAGAAGGCTAAAGATGCTGTGCCCTACCATAGCCAGCACCCCTCCCCCATTTCCACATATACCTCCTCCATGACACCATGAACGAATGTCTAGTGAGTGTGCCACCACTGTATATATGACAATGACAACTTAGTTGGACAGTGCATAGTCAGTACTATGTTACTCAGTATACATTAATGCTGCCTGTGAGTCCTGCTAATGTACTCCTCCTCCTCCTCCTCCAGCAGTCTTCCACCAAAAAGAACCATATGTTTTTAGTTGTCAGCACTGGCCCACACCTCATAGGTGCAGCACCTCGATCCAGCAACCACTCACCAGGATGAAAGGCTTCTATTTAGTCACCAATGCCGCACAGAGATGGGATGCTTCGGCAAATGTCCACCAGAAAACCAAGCCACCATTCCACTTCAAGTAATTTGTACCTGTCTGGCAATAAAAAACAAGCATTTGTCATAGCTGAATGATGTCTTGCTGGCATTGGCATTGGTAGTGCAGGCGTTAGAGAGACACATAATAGGAATGGCAGTGAAGTATAGAACCGACATTAACCCCACCCCACCCTGCAGAGAATGACAGGCATTGGGGTGTGCCTTTGGGTTGTTGGCCATAATGCTCATGCCATTTCACCTAACCCTACCCTGCAGACTCTGACAAGTGTTGTGTTGTGCCTTGGGGTCATCAGGCCTTATGCTCACCACATTTCATAAGGAAGTATGTTGAGATGGGTGCAGCATAGGAGAATGGGGTGAACTTTGGGGTCGAAGAGTCCAAGGCACACCTGGATGGCTATCAGTGGCTGCAGGGTGGGAGTGGGGGTGCAATGGCATGACCATTACATCAACAATCCAAAGACATACCTTGATGCCTGTTAGTCTGTACAGGGTGGGATGTTATGGTTAGAAACTGTAACACCCTGGGCATTTATTGGTATTTGCACTCCAAATTTTCAACATGACCTTTTTGTGACCCCACCTCATGAAAGCATGTGGGACCTCTGCTCATGAACAGTGTCACTGTGATTTTGTTAATGTGTCCCGAACATTGATTTACCAAAGTGACCACTCCATTCTGCACCACATAAAAATGTCAGCTGCATCATTCATAAGGAGCTGTGAAGAGATGGCAATGTTAAAAATCTGGAGCGAAAATATAAAAAATTCTCGAAGTTACAAGCCTGCATGAAAACTATGCAACACATGCTCATAACAGTCTCTTCTTGGAATTCTTTCACCAAATTTTTAACAGCAGCATTTTGGGACCTCTGCTCATGAACAGTGGCAGTATGATTTTCTTAATCTGCTCCAAGTGTTGATTTCCCACAGTGACTGTGCCATTGTGCACCAGATGTGCGAAACCACATTTTGGGCAGGATGTGAAAAATGACAGCTGTACTGTTCATAAGAAGGTGTGCAAAAATGGCAATGTTGAATATCTGGAGCAAAAATATTAAAAATTCTTGAACTTACAACTGTACATGGATACTGCACAACACACACTTGTAACATATTAGTCATTTTGTGGAATTTATTCACCAACTGTTTTTCATAAGCATTTTTGGACCTCTGCTTATGAACAGTGTTACTGTGATTTTCTTACTCAGTCCAGAACATTGTTTTCCTACAGCATCTGTGTCACTCTGCGCTGGATGTGCAAAAACACATTTTGGGCAGAATGTGGAAAATGACAGCTGTACTGTTCATAAGAAGGTGTGAAAAAATGGCAATGTTGAAAATCTGGAGTAAAAATATTAAAAATTCTCAAAGTGCAAGCATGCATGGAAACTACACAATGCACACTCATAACACAGTAAGTTTTTGGAATGTTTTCACCACATTTTCAACATAGGCTTTTTGGGAGCCCACTTCATGCACAGTCACACTCTTATTTCATTACTCAGTCCTGAAAGGTGATTCCGTGCAATGACCGCAAAATCATCTTTTGGGATTGAATAATGAGATGACAGTGACTGAATTCATGAGATGGGGTCCCAGGAACTCCATGCTGTCATTTAGTGACAAAATTCACAAAAATGGCCAAGATATGCACCAAAGTTGAAAAAAAAAACATTTATGCCATTATACAACTTACCGGCATTTCTTCAGTTCGCGGTTGGCTTTAAAGAGTGCAGACGTGTTCCCGGTGCACCGAAGATAATCACACCAGGCTCTGAAGGCAAATGTAGGGTGATGGGGGTGTGGGGAGGTGGGGTGCGCAAAGGGTGCATTTTGGGCTGGGGAAGGGGACAGGATGGCGAGGGACCATTTCCTTTGTTTCATGTAATAAAAATAAAAAAATTCACTGTGGATCATTTTTTTACACGTTTTGCCATACTGGGGTGGGCTGCCAGTGTGGCACATTTCTTTGGGGGGGCATGTTAGCCACACTGTACTGGGCTCCCAGTGTGGCAAACAATCAGGGTGGGACAGTGGCAGGAAAATGGGGAGGTTAACATGCCAATAGGGGGATTGGGCACCCCCGTCAGCAAGCATATCTGTGTTGGGAGGCATGATGTCGAGGGGGATTGGGCACCACCTCGGTAGACAACATCAGTAAAGGGGTCACATAAGCTGCCATGTTTATTGAAATGTTACACCAGGCAAGGCACGGCCTGCAATGAAGGGTCACTCCTTCATTGCAGCAGCTAAAACGTTTCATGTTGGTGGCATGTTTTGCAACTGTTGTCATAGACAGCGTGCAATCTAATTTGTGCCATGGAGCCCAGCCCTAGAAATCAGTGGCTCCACTGACCATAACATGTCCGCACCTCCAAAATCTTCTCATCCACTTCAATCAACCTCAATATGTTGTCTGTACTGCACACGCAAGACAACATAAAAAAGAAGAAAACATTTTTAGCATTGTTACAACAACTGGGTGCCCCCCCCCCCACCATCATTACAGAAAGCTATAGTTATATCAGGGAATGGCTGTTAAACTGGTACACTTGACATGAACAGACTATGTCTGATGAGCACAGCCAGTGCTCAGCAGCCAGATTTGGAGAGAGTTAACAAACTACGCACCCCTGCAGCCAAAATCCTGAATATTGACAGAGCCATATATAAGATAGTTACTGTCAAAGTCTGAAATCTCTGTCCTGCAGTAATCACAAACTTCATACTTAACCATATCCATCAACCCAACCTCAACCACCTCCTCCCAACCACCAAAGACCATCACAAATTAAGAAATACTCACCACCAGCTAATGAATTGCACACATATTGAACAGCAGCAGCAGCAGCAGTGTACCTGGAGTTAACAGCTCTTGAATTCCTGCATGTGTTTAGAAAAGAAAAAAATAACACAATTATAATCTGACTCAGATATCTGAGCTGCAGTCACCTATCCATCCCCGTAATTAAAAATTCAATACTTACCTTCTCCTTGAGCAATGTTAAATGTGATACATTCCAATATCCCATATCCAAATCCTGGGCTGGCATGCATGTTGTCATGGTGATGTACTCCTCAGCACACAGGTTACATAGATACTGTACATAGACAGTGTCGGCAGATAAGGGCCTGTGGCCCATGCAGTCTGCCCATTTGAGCTTGTAAGTTCAGTTTATGTTTCTCTTGAAGTCTGTTGCCCCTTATCACTGACCTCCAGAATTCCTTTATGTCTATCCCATGCATTCTTAAATCCCGTGATTGTTTCAGCCCCTACCACTTCCTCTGGCAGGGTGTTCCACTTGACCACCACCCATTCTGTAAAGAAATTCTTCCTCACGTTTCCTCTGAATCGTCCTCTGTCCAACTTCATCCCATGCCTTATAGTCCTGGAACATCTTTTTTGCTTAAAAATAGTGTATTCCTGCACCCTGTTCCTCCCTGTAAGATACTTGTATGTCTCTATCATGTCCCTTCTCTCCCTCTTCTCCTCCAGGGAGTACATATTCAATTTCTTCAACCTATCCTCATAGGACTTGTGATGCAATCCATGTACCATCTTTGTTGCCCTCCTCTGAACCTTCTCTACCCTGTCTATGTCCTTACGTAGGTAAGGTCTCCAGAACTGTACACTGTACTCCAGGTAGGGCCTCACTAGTGTCTTGTGTAGTGGAATTATGACCTCCCTTTTCCTGCTGGTGATGCCCCTGCCTATGCATCCCAGCATCCTATTTGCTTTACCTGCTGCCTTGTCACACAGTTTCCCTACCTTGAGGTCATCAGAGATGATAATCCCAAGATCCCTTTCCTGCTTGGTGCATGCTATATCCTCACCCCCCAACTGATATATTGTGCCAGGGTTTTGTGTCCCATATGCATTATCTTGTACTTCTTTGCATTGAATTTCAACTGCCAAACCCCTGACCATTCTTCAAGTTTCTGCAGGTCCCTTCTCATTCTGTCTACACCCTCTGGCGTGTCTACTCTGTTACAGAGCTTTGTGTCATCAGTGAACAGTGAAATTCTGCCTTCTAGGTCCTGTGCAATGTCACTGATGAAGATGTTGAATAGGACTGGTCCCAGCACTGATCCCTGTGGTACCCCACTGGTCACTCTTCCCTCTGTGGAGTGACAGCCATTTACCACCACCCTCTGTGTCCTGCCGCCTAGCCAGTTACCTACCCACCACACTACTGTCCTGAGCACACCCATATTCCCCAGTTTGTGTAATAGCCTTCTATGTGGCACAGTGTCAAAGGCCTTGCTGAAGTCCAGATAGGCCATGTCCACTGCCTTCCCCTGATCCACCTCCCTAGTCAACCAGATAAATATAAAATAATTACAAACATATAAGAACTCATGATATCCCAATATCAACCGCCACCATCCACCTTCTCTTGCATCCAAAAAAATAAATGCAGACACTTCCATGCGCAGCAGCATCGATCAACTATGTGAAGAGGACCCCCATGAAACAGACAAAGCATTACTTCTTGTGGCAATTAGTCAGACCAGCAGGCAGCAGCTACAGGCAGGCAACAGCAGCAGCACTCAAAATGTCATTCAATCTGCACTGACTTAAAACCATAGAGACAACAGAGCTAAACAGGGGATCATCATTACAAAATGATAATTCCACAGTTCTCAATCAACTGAGAAAGCAGCAGTAGGATGAATTAAGTACAAGTTTAAGTCACAGCAGGACCATTTTGCAGGAGGATTTATTTTTCTCATCGTGGCAAAGTGGCTTATGTTCCATGTTAGGCAGCAGCAGCACCACACTTAGGCCTGAAAAGCATTTAAACTGTGCAGAAAACAACACATTTGGGACCTCACGGTGGGTGTGAGCCATGTAGCTGCATGCCTGACATTGATTTCTGTCTGAATGTACTGTACAATTTTGGGGGAAACATTTGTGGATATTTATTGCCTGTGTCCTCACAGGCAGAAATAAGATGTGACCAAAAAACAATTGTAAACGGTGGACCAAAGACCATCATTTGGTCCGGGTGGTGGTCTAGGCGCCATAAAACATCATGGCTGGGATCTGATTTCAGTGTCAATTTTACGTAACATGTTTTGGTAAATGTTTCTGGATTTGTAGGCCCCGTTTGACACCAGAAGCAGTGAGTTACAGGCAGAATTGTTGGGCAAACATGCCCTAAAACATCATGGCTGGGACCTGATTTCAGTATCAATGCACTGTGTAATTTTTTTGGAAACATTTCTTGACTTCTGGGCCATGTTTGGAACCAGCAGCACCACACGTAGTTCCTAAAATCATTTAAACACTGCCTTTTTTAGATTATGCCGATTTCCTGTATGGCCAATGCCCAAAACTCTCCCTCTCTAACCTGGATTTACTCTACAATCAAGCTGCTCGATTCATAACTGGTCTCTCTTATGCCACACACCACTGTTAGCTCTATGCCAAGGTAGAGTGGAGCTCACTAATATTCAGACAACAAAAGAACGCAGTGCTCTGGACTTACAGAGCATTCACTAATATGCTCCCACATTATATTGTGGGTTGCCTGCCCACTTGTAGGGCTGGAAACTACACCTTGAGAACCCTCTCTTAAATCTCACTATTCATTCATCCCTAAGGTGAGAACCAGATATGTTAAGTCTGCAATAAATCATGCTCTTCCTGTCATTTGGAACACAATACAGAAAACTCTAAAGTTGTCAATCCCTGTGAAACTGAGCTTCTTCAAATCTCTTTACCAACGTTCTTTTTCGGAAACCTGTGCTTGCTTCCGTTAATGGCACTCTTACTGCTCCTATCTGACTCTCTATTCTAAGCTCCTCTTCCCAATTTCTTTTCCTTGCCCTGCCCCTTTTCACATCGTGGCTTTACCCTGACCTGTTCCCTAAACTATGTAATGCCCTCCCCAAACGTATCACTCTTCCTCCTCCTCTGGTTTTACCCCCTTCTTCTTTCTACTCTCCCTTCTCCTTACCCTTTCCTGCTGCATACTGTAGGTTCCTGTCGCAGCTAATATACATAGGCTTTTGTGCAATAATATGTATGCTACTTTCATCTAAGATATGTGCACGTTCTCCTTGTTTACGCTAGCATTACTGCATGGTATGAACGCTAATTTGTTGTAACACTATTATATCCCTGCCCTGTACGTGTTGTTTATTTACTTTCTTTTTTTTCTTTTTTTTGAATTACTGTGTTGTTGGTCTCCCAATTGTATTGGCTCAGCTTGTAAATGAGTTCTTCTCAATGATGCTCACCTGGTTAAATAAAGATTGATTGATTGATTGACTGACTGACTGATTGAAAACAGCACATTTGGGTCCTCATGGTGGGTGTGAGCCATGTAACTGCATGTCTGACACCTGATTTTTTCTCAATGTACTGTGCAATTTTTTTGGAAACATTTCAGGACTTGTAGGCCCCTTTTGGCACCGGCAGCAGTGACTTTCAGGCAGAACTGTTGGGCAAACAGTCCCTAAAGCAGCTACTTAATGTCTAGGTAGTGGGTGGCACCCTAAAACATCATGGCTGAGACCAGATTCCACTCTCAATTTAATGTACCATTTTTTATGCAACTTTTCTGGACATTTACTGCCTGTGTTGCACTGGCGGAACCAAGATGTGACCAAAAAACAATTGTAAACAGTGGACCAGAGGCCATCGTTTGGTCCTGGTGGTGGTTTGGGCGCCATAAAACATTATCGCTGGGACCTGATTACAGTCTCAATGCACTGTGCAATTATTTTGTAAACATTTCTGGAGTTCTGGGCCATGTTTGGAACCAGCAGCACCCCACTTAGGCCCTAAAAGCATTTAAACGCTGCAGAAAACAGTACATTTGGATCCTCATGGTGGGTGTGAGCCATGGAACTGCATGTCTGACACCTGATTTCTGTCTCAATGTAATGTACAATTATTTTGTAAACATTTCTGGGCTTCTGGGCCATGTTTGAAACCAGCAGCACCCCACTTAGGCCCTAAAAGCATTTAAATGCTGCAGAAAACAGCACATTTGGGTGCACATGGTTGGAGTGAGCCATGTAACTGCATGTCTGACACCTGATTTCTGTCTCAATGTACTGTTCAATTCTTTTGGAAACATTTCTGGACTTGTAAGCCCCATTTGGCACCAGCAGCAGTGAGTTTTAGGCAGAAATATTGGGCAAACAGGCCCTAAAATGGCTATTTAATGTCTGAGTGGTGTGGGGTGGGGGACCCTAAAACATCATGGCTGAGACCTGATTTTGGTCTTGATTTACTTTAATATTTTGTTGGGAAACATTTCTGGAATTATGGGCCATATTATACAGTGACAACACTCTGTCTCACTCTACATTCTGAGTGTTATCCTAATTTTTTCCTCTCATACTATATTTCTCGTCTTATCATGCCTACTCTGCACAGTATGGCTTCAAGAGGCTGTGTTAAACTCTAGCCCTATTACATAGAAACATAGAAACATAGAAGTTGTCGGCAGATAAGGACCACAAGGCCCATCCAGTCTGCCCATTTCTTTTTCTACCTTATAAATATTAGAGCACATTTTGGACCGGATGGTGGTGGAGGTGTAATTGGGCATTGTAACACCACGTTAACATTGTGGCAAGCCCAGGATATAGGGACACGCGTGTTAAGCACCAGAAAAATTTACATTATGTTTAACTTCACAATAAAAGTGCTTATGTTCCATGGTTGTTGTGTACATATTCATTCACACTGATCCTGCACACAGCCAAAACAACTGGTGCCAGACCACAACATCACACATATCTTTGGGAAAAAATGTTGTTCCTAGGAACAATTTACAAATTACAGTACTTGATATTTGTGGATAGGAGGGGGAATACATACAAGTCAGAGGGACTAACATAAACTAAGTAGAAAGGTACAGTAATTATGGGTAAAAAAGATTAAAAGTGTTTGACAGACAGTAACACATGACAGGTGGTGCATCATAAGGGTCAGGTCATGGACAGGGTATACACATGAAAGAGGGCAGGGAAGGAGCATAAACATTGCATAGCACACAAAAAACTGGACAAAAACAAAAGAAACGATATAGAAGATGAGGACAGAAAATAAATACATATTTTTTTTTGCTTTTTGTTATTTTTAGAGGTGCAGATGAGGGAAGAGTGACAGTAAGAAAGCAAGGACAAGAGAAAGAAAAGAAAAAAAACATGTTTCTGCCAGTGCTGTGCTGACTGGTCTGGAGGCTGACTGTTACACTGCACCGGTGCCAAGTACATATTTGCCCTGCCACTACCATGCAGCTCCATTAGATCAAACATTTTGCTTGTTGAGAGTTCCTGTCTCGACCTCCTGTCGGAACTCGTGAACTTACTGCACAAAGCTCCCACCTCTCTGTGCAATGCTCTCAGGTCTTCTTCAATGCTCACAACTACTGGTGCTGGTGCTGGGGCTGCTGCAGGCTCTGCTGGGTTGCCACCATGAACCCAGTGATGCCTGTGTCTCTGGGGTGAGGATGATGGGGGTTCTGCACCTACATCCTGCTGCTGCTCCCTTCTGTGGTGCCTATGCTGACCACTGGCCCCTGCCTCCTGCTGGCCCCCTTCCTCTTCTACCTGCTCAGCAGCACCCTGGGTCCCTCTACCTGCTGCCAGCTCTTTTTCTTTTTAAGCCAATTTGCAATGTGGTGGTGCTGCAGATAGCTCCTTTGGCCACCAGTGCCAAAATGACCCCTGGTCTTGCTCCTTCTAACTGATCTGCCACACAATCTGCAGATCACAACAGAATTATCGTTTGTGTTTTTGCTAAAAAAAACACTACACAATTGATGACACTTTCTGTGGGGGGAGGCAACAGCTGATGTACCAGGGCTAGTGGGCACATCATGCTCCTGCTCAGGGGAGGTGGGAGGTTCATGCTTCAGCTGGGGGGGGTGGCATCTGGAGGTGTCTGCTGCTGCCTGGGGTGTGGGGCCACAGGAGGATCCTGCTGCTGCTGGGATGAGGTGAGGGGCTCATGTTGCTCCTGGGGAGTGGGGGCTACATTCTCCTGCTAGGGGGTGAGGGGCACATGATCCTGCTGCTGTTGGGGGGATACAGACATAAAGGCCTGCCTATTAATATGGACACTGGGTGGGGGTGGTCCAGCTGCCTTCTTCCCAGTCTTAGTATTATCTATTCTAATCTCTGTCTCCTTCTTCTCCCACAACCCCACCCCGAAAAAGGAGAAAAAGAAAGGGGAGTTTTACACACACACACACACACACACACACACACAGAAAAAGATAAATATAAAAATGAGGAAAAAACATGAATAGAAAACATTAACTTTTTAAACTAATGAGGAACAGATCACAAATCAAATAAGCTGTAAATGCAAACACACACACAAGTACTACTTTTTAGAAACACAAGTTTGAGCTCTCCTGATGTAGTCTGTCTCCTCTCCTACATCCTACTAAGCTGAAACAGCCCTAAAGGAAGTACATTTAGTCTGATTTCCTGCCTAAGTGCAGTCACCCATGTGACCAGCAGTCTGCTAGATAGAAGGTCATGTGATAAGCTCTTTTTTATCCCCAATTTAACCTGATACTTACATGCGGTGAAATGTGCAGATGAAAGATGTAATTGGAAGCATAATTTCATAGGTGAAATTTCGCCATCAGGGTAAAATTGTACAAAATGTTTTGTGCGGTGAAATTGGTGATTTCGCCAGAATTTTGCCAGTGTAATAACATTTCATTGCATCTCTACTGGCAGGGTGGGGGTGGAAATGGACTGTTGCAGTTTTGCTAGTTGATGCTGGTTGATGCCCAGTAGGCACACACAGTGCCTGTGAAACAATGAGAAGCTGGTGAACACATGGACATGGCATGTGTAATGCTTAAACTTTGTATAAGATTTGTGCCTGTGACAGTGGACTGATGTGCAGGGTTCACAGTAAGAGTGTTGACCAATGAGACTGGAAGATTTAGAAGGGGACTACTGCAGAAGTATCCTAGATTCAGATGTGCCTGATCACATGTGAGAGACAGACACTCTACCACTCAGCCTTCTCTGCCTGGGAAGACTCTGATACAGATTTTGAGCCTAAAGCACCTGATGGGGACTTCGGTTATTGTACCAAAAGTTGCCCTGTATCACTTTAAGTCTGTGGGAAAAGCCAGCCTACTTTTTAAAGGAACACACAGCTGCATGGATTCATCCTCACTGAGTGTCCAGCTAGATACAGCTCTGTGTGATTGCCTGGCTTCCAGGAGGTGAAAGAAAGGCACCTCTTGGAGTAGAGAGAGAGTGCAGTAGGATTCATCATGGCCCAAACCTTTAACAACTAGAGAAAGCATTAGGCCCATGACACCTTTGCAACAGCCATTTTGCAACATCAGCATGGAGGACACCCTCAGTCAATTTACTGTGCAGCTGCTGCTTGGTAACTGTGAGTAGAAACTGGGACTTTGCACCACAGTACTGATGGCTGGATGGGGAAAGTTAGTTACTTTGCAAACCATAGCAGGGCCCATAGAAAGAGGTTGCATCACTTCAAAGAGAGACTGATTTTACATTACTGTACAGCTACCACCACATATTGTCCTGCTAGACAGACTTTTATTTGGACAACCATCATTTACTCTTTACCAACTGGTAACACAGTTCTGCCCTTTCAGTCCTGCAACTCCTCAGTCACTTTGTGTGTTTGCACTTAGAGACTGTGAGACTTCCCACAGGGACTTTGGGAATGGGTGCAGCACTGGGGATAGTATTGTGGTACCCCCCACAACAACAACTGTTCCCATCTTTCCAGTTTGCCTTCAAGCTGTCGTTTTCAGTCATGGTTTCGCTTTTGAGGTTCTGACATGGAACCAATTCCCATCCCTCTAATAAAACTTATCCTATTGTTGTATTGCATTACTGACTACTTCATTCTCACTGCGAAAAGTTCTACATGAGTGGACTACTCTACACTTTGGAGGAAATCTGAAAAAATAAAAATGCATAACATGAACCTTACAAATTAATTGTCACATCATGAAGCCCTAACACTTACCCGATGTAAAGTAGTACCACTAACTGAATAAATCAGTTATGACATCATCAATAAATAAACTTTTAAAACCTCTCTATCTCAGCCTAAAAAACATACTTTAATAAAAAATGCATTCCTACCATTTTGTTTTATCTTCTAACAAAGTCAAAAAGCGTACAGTGGTAGACAAACCCCTGTTAAAATAAAATATTTAACATGTGAACTCACATCTTGTTGCCCTCCCACTGTTGCTGTACACAGAGCTGAAGAAAGGGTTCAAAACCAGAACCACAACATATAATACTGTATGAAGTAAGGACCCATATCACAGCTGGAACATCCAGAGTAAGAAAACAAGATTTAACAATGTAAAACATTAAACAAACACTTTGTACTGTTCTCCAGTTGTTGTTTTTTCCTCATTTAATAAAGATGAGGTTAAAAATGAGCTGCTTTACTTTCTGTGCATGCCCTTGGAACACGAGAGCTGAGACTTGTATGAGATGACAGTGAGCACCTGGGATTCAGTCTGCCCCCCTTTGGGCACCAACAGGACGATCATGCTGTGGTTGCTTGACAAGAACAATAATGCACCCAAGTTTGAGGTGCTTTCTACTTTTTTGTGTTGAATAAACATGTGTTTTGTGTATAAACACCAGTACAGTGGGCCATCCTGTTTTTCACTTTTACAAAGCAAAAAGATCAGAATCAAACTCTCAGCTACATCTGCAATCTCCACAGAATGTGAACAACTATAACGTGTTTCTAAAACTGGAGACACTTTATGGTCAAATGAGCAGTGCCCCTTTAAATACTGAATATGTGAAATTAGAAATATTACAAATGACAAATCCAATTACTTAACTTCTTTCCTTCTGAAGGTGCTCACAGAAAACATGTCAACAAATGCAAAGTGACTGTAGGTATACATAATTTCAAAACCCTTTTTCAAGTGAACTCCATCTTGCAATATGAACTGTAAAATGCAAGCCCCGGGTTTCATCCGAGTTATGTGCATGTGACATATTAAAACTCTGTAATGAGGAAAAAATGTTTCAAATTTCTACTGTAAACAAATTCAAGATTATTTTGAACATATGAAATATTTTTATACAAAATATACCAGTACTTTGGGGGTTCCTACTTCAATAAATTATAGAACAGTTAATTGCAGGCACGCTGCATTGCTAACAATGTGCAACTTTCCCATTCTTTAATGGGCTTTCACTATAACATCTTATGTGAACATTCTGCCTTTGATATGAAGATACTGTCTGTCTGTCTGTCTGTCTGTCTATCTATCTATCTATCTATCTATCTATCTATCTAGCTATCTATCTATCTATCTATCTATCTATATATCTATCTATCTGTCCATCTGTCTGACTATCTAAATCAAACATTATTCCCCTGAGAATGTGCATGTGGAAATGACAATGTGCTGACCATAGTACAGTAAATGCTAGCTGAAGACATACTTATACATTAACCTGAGTAATTATGCTGCAGACAGCCTGATCATCTGTGCACAATAGAAAGTACCTCTGGTGATCGGACTGTCTCCAACATTAATTACTGACTTAAATGTACCTCCCTGGCAGCAGAATCTCTCCCCCCCACCCCTCTTTCACACCTTGGCTTCCCAGCCGGACTTCAGCAGAGATTTGAATTCTACCACTCCCTCTACTTGCAAAATATCTCCTCACTTCTCTTTTGTTGTATATTAAAAACAAAAGTATGTGGTTAAATACAAAAGTATGCAAATGATATAATTACAGCATAGGGCACCTATTACACTATTTATTTTCCAACAGTACGCAACGTATACTCATATACTCAACTCATTCCTAAGTGCGTAAAATACAATGGACACATAGTCAAAACCAAAAATAAACAGAAACATGTACTAATAGAAAAGCTTAGCAATGTCTACAGTAAATGTCTCACTTCTTAAAGTCCGGTTAACCTCTGTCTCTGTGTTGGGAATATGATGAAAAATATGCCACTCCGCTACTCAAAATGTTCCGTATTTCCCATCTACTCCCGAACCCCAGAACTACAGGGCTTGACCACCTCTGTCAGCCCTTCCTTTGCTGACAACCACTGAAGATTATAGCTATCAGGCTGTGCTCATTGAATAGAGTGAGTAGTTTTTTGTTTGCTTTTTTTTGCAAACATTTACTTTTCTCATCCTGTCCCAGCAGCAGCCACTCAAGCATTTGAACAGATATGTGAGAGGGAGTTTGAGGATTTGTTTAACAAACAATAAAAATCTCAGCATGTATGTAAATATTGGCAATACAGAGAGGAAGACTTTGAGGGCTTCAGAGCAGAATGCTAAAATTATGATCAAGCCCACAGACAAGGATGGCTCAATCGTGATTATGGATACTGCAAAATCTGTATCAGAAGTGTTCAGACAACTGTCAGAAGAAACTGATTATAAAAAAAAAACAATATGAAACCATCCCTCTAAGAAGTCTAAATATAAGATGTATGCTTTCCTGAATGAATCTTGCAGCAGGGGCATTATCACTGAAGAAGAAAAAATCAAAAACTTGTGGACAGTAGATCACACAATGCTTGCCATGATTCATATTCTTCCAAAAATATGTTAAACTTTGAGCAATCCTCCTGAATCTGCAATCATGGCAAGCATCAGGTACCCAAGAAGAAATCTCTCTAAATTTGTAGATTTCCATTTATGTCCCTTAGTGAGTAGTTTGCCATCATATATAAAAGACATAACTGATATAATAAGTTCTGTCAAACATTAGAGCAGATTCCAGTTGTCTATTAGTCATAGTGAACGTGATGCCATTATATACAAATGTTCAACATGGGGTAATTGCAATGCGTTATTACCTTGTTAGTGTCTATTGTGAGTGACAGCAAATGTAACTAATTGTCCAACCTGCATAGTGTGAAGCATGCAGTTTAAACTGTCTGTCTGCCCAGCATTCTCATAATCAGTCAAACAAGAAAATGTATTCTTCTTTGTTTAATCTTGTTATAGTGGTGAATGCTTCAAAAACTGGAAATGTGGCACTGCACCTTTCTGGTTTCACCTCACAAATATGACAAATGTGTTTAAAATGAGTTAAGACCTTCAGTTTCAGTATAATGTACCTTAAAGAGCTGTAAAATAACTCACCAAGTAAGTATACCAGGAGAGTAAAAATGTTGTTATAAATGCACTTTCTGCATATTTCTCAGGCACACAGTGGCTCTATCACAACCTCCTGCCTGTCAGAATCTAAGGACTGAGTAAGGAGTAAAACTAGTAACTAATCATCTATGTCCATGCACCACTGGGCCCCACAAAACAGTACTGTACAGTGTCACATCTGGAATACTTAGACAATTTTACTACTGAGAACTGAAAGGAAAAAAAACATCTGTTAAAATAACCACACAATCGGTCAAAGTGCAGCAGCTACTCTCACTTACTGTATTTGTAAACAGATGCCTGACAGTAGTGCTAGCTGCTGTACTTTGATTGTGTATTAATCTTAAAATATGTTTTTTTTTCCTTTTCAGTTCTCAGTAGCAAGTATTCCAGATGTCACACTGTAGTTACAATGAAAGTGGTGAGAAATTGCCTCCTTACTGACAATGGATGCTATATTTATTTCAGACTGCTAGAAGCTTTTTTTAATTATTGCTCCAGTGTACTGTAACTACCTGCTGATTGTAACTTTATAATGTTGAAATCCACATTCTGCCAACAAGGTTTGAAACAAACCTTTAAATCTTATTGTCAAATTGTGAGTTTTCTTCCAATTCCTCTAGTTTTCTAGTAGCACCAAAGTGCTATAAAAGTCAGCATTTATATGAATGATAATGTACCCAAGTTTGAGGTACTGGAATGTGGGAATGATGCACGGGTGTCAGAGGCGGTCTCCCCAAGGATGTATGTGCTGCAGGTTCGAGAGCAGGACCACAATGAAGGGATCAACTCTAAAGCTAAAGGTGTCTAAACTCTGTATATGATTAGGTGAAGGTGCCATGGCATACCAGTTTTCCTAGGGGCCATCACAAAGTGCCTCCTTAGTGACAATGAATGCTATATATATTTTAGACTACTAGAAGCTTTTTTTAATTATTGATCCAGTGTACTGTAACTACCTGCTGATTGTAACTTTATAAATTTGAGATGTACATTCTGCCAATGAGGTTCAAAATAAACCTTTAAATCTTGCCATCAAATTTTGAGTTTTCTTCCAATTCCTCTAGTTTTCTGTTAGCACCAGAGTGCTATAAAAGTCAGCATATATACACATGATAATGCACCTGAGTTTTAGGTGCCGGCAGGTGGGAATAAATCATGGGTATCAGAGGCCACCTCCCCTGGGATGGGTTTGCTGCATGTTCAAGACCAAGACTGTGACAAAGGGCTCAACTCCGCCATCCACTACAGTGTCCTCCACCTTGGTGATAATGAGGTGGACACCCCTTTCATCCAAATCAATCTCATCAACTGGGCTGGTGACCACTTCTAGTGGCTTACACTATGAGATGCTGCCACACTGAGACATTACAGACTTATGGCTGAAGAAAAAAAATGTGGCGGTGTGGTGGAGAAGATAGGCACAGTGGCCATATGGTTGAGGGCTTCAGCTGGTGGAGGAATCATGTTTCAACTTTACTATTGTTGTTTGCTCACTTCCAGATCTGGTGAGTGCTTTTCTGAAGCAAGACATCTGCAGGCTCTGCTCCTGCAGCTGTAAAAATGAGAATCAGAGCTGGCAAGGGTGGGGGGGGGGTTAATACCCTAGATTTTGACAAGGGTAAAGGAAACAAAAGAAACTCTGGTTGAAGTTTAAATATGGTGGTGATCCCTTACCTTTCTTGAACTATAGGTTTATATGCAATAATTGCAAATCCTTTATTACAAATGCAAAAAATCTACCATTTTAATGGCAGACAACAACAAATCATAGCAACCTCATGTTATATCTACTGTAATAAGCATTCACCAAATTCTCCAGAATGTCAAAAGAAGATAAACCTACTATGCTGTCAGTGGATATAACAATCTCATTAATGATCCTAGGGATATAGCAGAAAAGTTTAATTTGTTTTTTGGTGACCTGTCCAAATACACAGTGATGAATCCTTCTCTTGTAGTTATCCCTGACCAATCTTTTTTTATTCCAAAATTCTAATTTGTGTATCTCTCACATTAGCTGGTTTTGATATATCTTAAAAAAGCCAACCCTTTTCCCTACAGTATTTGGGCCATGATGAACTAGACTTGAGACTACTGAAACTGGCTGGGAAGTAACAGTTCATTCAACCACTAAAATAGTTAACCATTCCTTATGTTATGGGGTTTTTCCTGAGATGTGGAAAGAAGCCATAATTCAGCCTGAATATAAATCTGGCTTAAAATCAGTACTCTCTAATTACAGACATTTATCTTCTTGCATCACTCTTCAAAATATTTGATTGCGTTGCCTTTTATCAGGCAACACATATTTTGAAAAATCATAATGTGTTTGCCTCAGTACAATATGGATTCCATAAATACCATTAAACAGAATAATTACTAGATACACACTAATTATTTGCAAAAAAAAAAAACTGCATTAATGCACTAGTCAGTGTAAAAGCAACAAAAGTAGGGAAATGTGGCATTAGTGTTTCCAACCCTAAAACCCTGCCCTCACGCTGTAGGCAACAGCAGGAAAAACCATTACAATTTCACCTCTCTTACCTCTTGGGAAATCAGGCATGGAGTGTGCCTGGTGGTTGTCTGATCTAAATCCTCTGCTGTCTACCCTTAAGCCAGTTTCCTACCCAGTTCACTATGTCTTTATCCACACTCATATCATCCATCTTTTTCAGCAAGCATCTGTGAGGCACTAAGTCAAAAGCCTTGCTGTCGTTAAACCAGAGCAAATCCATGGCATGGACTGTATACAATTCCATCATCACTGAATCAAAGAAAACTATCAGATTTATCTGACAGAACCTCCCTGCCGTGAATCGGTGCTGTTTACAGTCCTACTGCTTGTTGCTCTCCAGGTAGTCCATGAAGTCTTCCTTAATCAGTGATTACATCAGCTTTCCTACAATGAAGATTTTTGCTACAATTTCCATATTTTTTGTGTGATTTGCTTCATACACAATAATTGAATTCTAAGGTCAAAGAGACAAAATTACATACAGAAGTAAACTTCTAGTATTGTATTCTCAATTATTAAAAAAAAAAATCATAAGGACCTTTGCTATACAGTCATGTCCCAGCCTTATTTTTAATTTAGAAATTTCTAATGTATAAATTATTTTTCAGATTACCCAATATCCTGTTTCTCCATTTAGTACATAGGCCCCTTCTTGTCCAGATCAGAGATATGTAAATAAATCTGTTCTGGGTCAAAAAAGTTATTTTTGTCTTTGAAAAATCTCACAAAGAATATTTATTGTGTACAATCCATTATTTTCCAGCCATTTAACATCACTTCTTTTTTTATATATCCAACATTTCAAGATTTGCATACCTCTTCATCAGGGAATAATGGATCTAAATCAAACAAAGAAATCTATTATAAATGTTACATTCTTTTACTTTTTTATTCTTTGTCAGATCATTGAAAAAGAACAATAATATAGTTGGTCCACTTTTAACTAATAATGGTCTTATAAATTCTGAGAACAACATGGCCTCAGAATTTAATCAATACTTTTTTAAGTGTCCACAAAGTGAAAGACAATAGTACAGAAGAAATCCCTCCTCTGTGATCTGATCATCCACATTTTTATGACCGATGTTGTTGAAGCTATAAACAATCTTAAAATTAATAGTTCTGCAGGTCCATATGGCCAAACTTCTAAAGTTTTTAAGGAACTAGTTTATCAGTTAGCGGGCATTATCATTGTCCTCTTTAATGCCTCTGTAACAATTGGGAAAACAATACCAGTATGGAATAGGGCTCTAGTAACTCCAATACACAAAGGAGAAAATAAGCAAGATGTAAAGAACTATAGACCTATCAGTTTGACATTGGTTATGGGTAAAATCCTGGAAAGGCCAATACAGAAACATATTATTGAACATCTTAACCAAATTGGGCATACTGATCCGACACAACATGGTTTTGTTTCTGGTAGATCTTGTTTAACTAACCTAATGCAGTTTTTTGTGCCAATAAGTGCTGCCTTAGATAAAGGTACATCAATAGATGTGATGTTTCTTAACTTTTCAAAAGCTTTTGATTCTGTCTCACACAATATTTTGGTTAGGGAATTAATTAAGCTACGTTTCTATCCCAATATAATTAGTTGGATCAATTCATTGTTAAATAACAGAACACAATGTGTGTCAATTAGAGGCTACTGATCCTCTTGGGGGTAGGTGATGAGTAGCATTCCTCAGAGCTTGGTGCTAGGCATCATCCTTTTAAAGATATTATTGTCCTCGATGCAAACACCACCAAGTTCATGGTTATGCAAGTATGCCAGCAATTGTAAGTTGGGGGGCATAGTTTATAATGAAAAGTCTTTAAAACAGTTTCAGGAAAACCTGAATTACCTGGCAAGATGGACACAAGAACATAAATTAATGTTCAATGAGGCAAAGTATAAAGTTATGCACTTTGGGGAATATAACCAAGGCTTCCAATATAAACCTAATAACATCCGATTATCTGAATGTGTTAATGAAAGGGATACAGGGGTCTGGACTTCCAGAGACCTGAAATTTGATTATCATACTAATGTAACTAGCAGTAGAGGCCATCAAGATGTATATTAAATTCAATAAAGAGCAGAGAACCTGAAGTAATTATCCCCTTTATACAAATCTCTTGTTTGTCCACACATGGAGTACTGTTTCTCCTTTTGTGCCCCAAATTCTATTGGGGGAAACATAGATTAGAAAAAGTTCAAAGAAGGGTGACAAGACAAATCAAGACCACAAAGTAAGTCTAATATCATGAGAGACTGAGACACTTAAACTTATATTCTTTAGAATATAGGAAATTGAGGGGCAAATTATGCCTAATCTATAGAGCATTTCATGATGATGCACTTTTTGAAACAATTTGATTAGTTAGAAATACTCACCACAGCAAAGATACTAGGTCACATAACCTGAAATTGAAAGGTGAAGTTAATATGACATATATGAGAAACCAATGGTATAATCAGAGAATTGTCACCATTTGGAATACTCTGTCTAAGAACGTGGTGGAAAGTAACAGTATTGCAGTTTTTAAAAAGAGGTTAGATTGTTTTATGGGAGAAAGGAAATTCCTATGTTCCACCGTAAAAACTTAAAAGGTGGCAAGTTCAATTATTGACCTCTGTCTTACGAATGTGATACTTTTTCTATGAACCAATAAACTGATGTCTATTGCATCAATATTTAATCTTTTTTTTAAATGTTACTATTAAGAAATTGGAGTGGATAAGTCACCAAATTATATGTATTAGTTAAACCAAGTGCACACAAATCTTAATAATCCAGTAATTTTTCTTCTTTTGTCATTTAATATATTCTTCTTTCTTTTATGGGGAAGTGGGGAGAAATAAAACTCTCAAATGAATTGCTTTTACTCTCTGAATCATTTAGTTTTGTTTATGCTCATTCATAAAATATTTCCACTATGTTCCTCTTCATATTTATTTATAGTAATGCAAAATTGGATTTTATAAACTTTACCTTATTTTTTCAAATGAAAAATTCACTTTGCCATTTCTTCTCTCGAAATTCTGTTCCAGACTTAAACAAACTGCAACATTATCTTTAGTAATTGCAATCTCCTTGTTTCTATTTCCATTTGTTACCTTGTTCTTTGTACTTAATTCTCTTAAAAATATTTATTTCTTATGACCATATATGTCTATAAATCTAAGTTTCTTTACTAGCACTTCTTATGCCTTTAAACATTTTTCCCCCATTCCCCATTTAACAATGGTTTCAGTAAAATAAAGTCTCATCTCTGACTTTTATTTCCACTGTAGTACAATCATTTTGGACTTTCAAAGTCTTTTTTGTTACTTGAGAATAAATGTTATTTTAGTCTAAAGATATGTACATTGTTACAGATTCTGAAGCACATACTGGCTTAGTTATACAATTTTTAAGGGGTATTCCTTGCTTACCTTGATTGCAGTTAGCAACATAAACAAGAAAAACATGGGGCTGAACATTTAAAATGAAATAAATATTGCTAACTGTAATCAGGCAATGAAAAAAGGCTTTGAAAGTCCTAAATGAATGGACTACAGTGGAAATAAAATCAGAGGTGAGACTTTATTCTACTGAAACCATTGTTGAAAGGGGGATAGGGGAAAGTAGTTTAAAGGCATAAAAAGTGCTAGTAAAGAAATTTAGATTTATAGATATATACAGTCATAAGAAATAAATATTATTTTTAAGATTATAATATTATATTATGAATAAGCATAAACAAAACTGAATGATTCAGAGAGTAAAAGCAATTAATTTGGGAATGTTCTTTCTCCCCACTTCCCTATAAAAGAAAGAAGAATATATTAAAGAACAAAAGGAGAAAAAACTACTGGATTATTAAGATTTGTGTGCACTTGGTTCAGCTAATACAGGTAATTTGGTGACTTTTCCACTCCAAATTCTTAATAGTAACATTAAAAAAAAATATTCATTCAATAGACATAGAATAAAAAAGTCAAAGAATGGGATATTTATAATGGATTTATATGATTTAAAGCCATTATTCCCTGATGAAGAGGTATGTAAACCTTGAAACATTGGAAACATACAAAAGAAGTGATGTTAAATGGCTGGAAAAAAGTGGACTGTACACAATAAATATTATTTGAAATATTTTTCAAACACAAAAAGAACTTTTTAGACCCAGAACTGATTTATTTACTTATACATTTCTAACGTACACATTTTACTACAAAATACATATTTTACATGAATTACCATTAATAATGTTTTCAGGCTTGTATGGTAGTTTTCTACTGATATTGCAATTTTTAGACATTGTAAAATTCAGCTGTAACATATAGCATGCTAGCAATGTTATTGTGCTTATTTTGAGATAAAGTGCCTTAAACAAGTAGAGTTTTTCATTTTATTCTGTTTATTTCTTTACATCATTTAAAGTTATAAAGTATATAATATATATATATATATATATATATATATATATATATATATTATAGTGGCGCAATTGTGCCACTATAGTTAGGGTTCAGTGGTCATTTATATACTAAAGCCAAAAGCTTGGGCGTTAATAACTTTGGACCCGTTCAATGGATTTGCCCAAAATTTGGAATGTGTGATGGGGCATGGTAGATCTCTTGATCTGCCAAATTGTGCTTCAGTCAGACTTACAGTCTTTCCGTATGAAAATGCTGAATAATGCAAAATTATCAGTTTTTGGAGGCAGCTTTTGGGATTTTAGACATGGCCCTGTACAGCCATTGTGTGGTGTGCCAGTCTGTGAAATGGCTCATTTGAAAGAGCTTTGATGGCTGAACATGCTGCTTTTTGTTTGGTGAAGAAATATGAAGGCATTTAAAAGTTATGCCACTTTTAATTCCCATTATAAGTCAATGGAAAATTGTATATGTATGTTTTGTGAACAAAGAATGTGGTTCTGACCCTCTCGTCCCACCTGGCGATCAAAGAATGTGCAGCCTCACGGTTCAAGAAGCTTTGTCCCTGAGGATTTTCAAAATTCTTTGATTGCGAGGTCCGCCATTTTGTTTTTAAATTTCTGATCAGAGAAACACAAATTTCTCGGCTCGGGGTCACTTCTGAAGTAAAACTTGTATGGGTTTTACTTAGGGGGGCTCCAATCTTTTGAGTCATGCCTTTAATTTCATCCAAATTGGTCAAAAAATGGAGTTATAAGCTTTTAAAATCTTAATTCGCGGCTCGCTAACGATCTTTGATCACAAGCTTGCAAATTCTTTGATTGTGAGATTCTTTGATTGCGATCTTGCATCACAACCTAAAAGACAAATATCTCAGCTCAGGGGTGGGCTATGGACACAAATGAGTGTGGGTTTTGCTCAGGAGGGTCCGTTCTATTGAGGCATGGAGTTGTTTCACTTCAAATCAGTGGAAAATTTGCATTTCACCATTTTTTATTCTTTGATTGTGAGCGTGCAATTTCTTTGATTGTGAGCCTGCAAATTCTTTGATTGTGAGATTCTTTGATCGCGATCGTGCATCGCGAGCAAGGGACGAGATGGCCCAATTGAAAAATCAATTTTCTCAGCCCAGGGGTGCCCTAGGAAGTCAAATGAGGGAGGGTTTTACTCAGGGGGCTTCGTTCTGTTGAACCACGGCAGTGGTTTACCACAATTCCTTTAATTTTTTGATTCATAAGGTTTTTCATTCTTTGTTTGAGAGCCTGCAAATTCTTTGATCACGAGCCTGCAAATTCTTTGATTGTGAGATTCTTTGATCGCAATCTTTGATCACAAAATAGGGACAAGATGGCCAGATTTTTTATAATGGAATAGACAAGGAAATGTTACTAATCTTTGACATTGAATATCTCGGAAATGGTTTTGTCTTTTTACTTGATATTTGGAGGAAGAAAGGCAACATCCTACAGATGTGCATTTTGGTGGTTTGGTCAAAAAATATTACAGGGCAGCAATGTGACGGCACTCCAAAATTGACACTTTTTCCCATAGGATAACATTATGGCATCCGTCGCGCCTTTTAGGGCCCATATCTCGGAAACAGTGCGAGATACAGAATTTTCATCACAAAAATGCTTAGCCCCCCCAAATGGAGGCTAAGTACAAAACTAACCAGGAAAGTCATAATACGAAATTTAAATTTTTTTTCTACATCACACGGTTCCTGAGATATAAGCAATTTAGTATTCCAAGTCCTAATTTTCTGCTCTGAGGTCCAATATTATGCATACATTCTTTGTTTTCACTGTGTTTTTCAATGCAGTTTTCACTGCTGCATCTGACTAAATTGAGGATTATGGCCACAGGTAAACCTCTGAATGTCTTTATAAAGCTGCAGGGTGTAGAGAAATTTATGAGGAACACTGAAGACATGATGTGAGAAGCACCCAGCACTGGGGCTGTAATGCATCCCACTCTTGAATGGTAGCTTGATTTTTCCTAAACAATTTCTTACCCCAATGGAAACAATTGTCTGCCTGCCAATCACTGGCTGCACTAATACCTCTGACTGAAACAACACTCAGGTGATATAAGGTCAGGTGAGCCCATTTACTGTAATGAATATGCCTGAACTGTATTACATTATGTTGGGAGTGGTTAAACAATCTCACCCCAATTCCAATAATGCCTTTTATTTTGCCTTACAAAATTGCTGATTCCCACTCAGACTGGTGCAATGGGGACTGCATGGCTGGTGCACTTCGGGGGCAGCATCCAAAGTATTGTTGATTTTCCCACTGGCACTTTGATGGGCATGTAGTTACTTAACCTCAGTTGACAGCATGGTTACAGATCTGCCTTCGGACAACTCTGGATGCTATGCAACCCTATGCCAGTGATGGAGATGCAAGTAACTTAGCACTGGTCTTAAAAGTGCATGTCCATCCCAATTAAATGAGCTGAGCTGACTTGGCCAACATGCTGAGGCACCCTGAAGTTGAAAGGCTTCTTGGGAATTCACTGGATGTGGAGCTTACTGCACTTGTTGACAATCTCCCCTTTGATTGACAGCTGGAAGGAGGCCTAGACACTGTGCGTTGATTGGACTGGAAGTAAAGGGGAAGAATAACTCACTCAGAAGGGAGAAAAGGTGTGGAGTTTAGTTATTAGGATTAGAAGGGGCATAGTTAACACTATGGGAAGATTTTATTGAGAGTAAATATGATGGATGAAATGAAGGGGGCTATAGAAAGAGGGGATGTGGTTGGTAGAGAGGTGGGAACTACATCAGAGATCCCAGATTTTGACAGCTAGTGATTAACTATGCCCCTTCTAATCATAATAACTAAACTCCACATTATTCCACTTCACAAAAGCGGGAGCAGGGCAGAGGCAGGAAACAACAGACCAGTTAGTTTGACTTCAGTGGTAGGGAAAATAATGGAATCACTTCTAAAGGAAAGAATTGTTGAGTACCTAGAGGCCAGTGGGGCACAGGACCCAAGGCAGCATGGTTTCATAGCAGGAAGGTCATGTCAGATGAACCTAATATATTTCTTTGACTGGTTGACTAAAGTAGTAGACCAGGGAGGGGCTGTGGATATGGCCTACCTAGATTTTAGCAAGACATTTGACACAGTCTCACACAAAGGATTAATATTCAAGTTAGCCAGCCTTGGAGTGGGTTCCAATGTGGTAGCCTGGATAAAAAACTGGCTGGAAAACTGGATGCAAAGGGTAATAGTAAACGGAGTCCACAGTGAAGAAAGGAGGGTACTGTAACTAGTGGGGTACTGCAGGGTTTATACGTGGGACTGGTCCTTTTTAATGTCTTTATAAGTGAAATTGGAGAGCACCTGGAAGGAAAGGTATGTCTCTTTGCAGATGACACAAAGATCTGTAACAGGGTTGATACACAAGGTGGGGTGGAAAGGATGAAAAGGGACTTGGAAAGGTTGGATGAATGGTCAAATATGTGGCAGCTCAGATTCAGTGCAAAGAAGTGTAAGGTAATGCATCTGGGAAACAAAAACCCAGGGGAAGAGTACACAATGGGGGGGGTGAGTTAATAACAACAACAAAAATCAAAAGAGACCTAGGAGTAATTATATCAGATGACCTAAAGGTGGGCAAGCAATGTGAGAAGGCAATAAGGAGGGCTGGGGGGATACTGGAATGCATAGGGAGAGGCATCAACAGTTGAAAACAGGAAGTTGTTATCCTTTTGTACAGACAGTTGGTGAAACCCCATCTTGAGTACTGCATGCAATTCTGGAAACCCCATCTCCACAAAGACATAGACAGAGTGGAGCCTGTTCAGAGGAGGGCAACCAAAATGGTGCAGAGTCTGCACCAGAAGACATATGAGGAGAGAATAAAGCAGCTTAATATGTATACCCTTGAGGAAAAGAGGGAGAGGGGGGACATGATAGAAACTTTCAAGTATCTCATGGGAATTAACAAAGTACAAGAGGATAGCATCTTTCAGAAGAAGAGATGTGCAAGAACAAGGATGCACAATTTGAAGATGGGGGGCGGCTCAAAGGTAATGTTAGAAAGTATTTTTTCACAGAGAGGTTGTGGATACATGGAACAGCCTTCCTGAGGAGGTTGTGGAGTCAGGAACAGTGGGAGAATTCAAGAATGCATAGGATAGGCATAAGGCAATTCTAGTGGGGAGTAGGAGGAAGTAAGCTGTTGATTCACTAAAATCTGAAGCTCATCCTTCAGGTAGGGAAATGAGCAGACTAGTGGGCCAAGTGGTCCTTATCTGCCATCAAATTCTATGTTTCTACATTTCTAGTGATTAGGGAGGAGAGACCCTAGATCATTGGGTGGAGACAGAAACATAATCTTAGGGGACATGTTACATCAGACTGGGGTTAAGTAATACTGAGAACTTGGCATCATGAATTTTAAAATTAGGAATAGTAGTTGTGGAAATTAAGAACTGAGCCAGGTCTAGGGGGCACCCTGGGCAGAAGTTTGAGTCCAAGCTATAGGTCCCAGAAGCCATGGCTCAGAATTCTTCTCAGATGATGGATTGAGCAGGAGAAGTGAATAATATATTTTCCGGGAACATTATAGTTGAATGATGATTTTAAATGGGGTAGGCTACTTACTAACCCCTGGCTGGGGGTGGGGAGTGTAGCAAATACTACATGTGTATCAACGTCAACAAGCGGTAAAAGGGCCAACAGTTGGTGGGATCCTTGGCTACAAAGGCAGCATCAAGTAAGGAAAAGGTGGGGGTGAACAAAACTTCCATGGAAAAGACACTCACTGTTGAATGTAATGTAATGGGGAGGGGGGAATGTTTGTTACTGGTATTAGAGTTGTTAAGGGCTGGGGCTCTGACAGTTATGGGCCCTAAAAGTTGGATAGGTTAAAAAGGTTAAAACTGAGGCAATGGTATTTACAGCACAATTTAAGTTGTGAATATGCTACACAAACAGAATGGTGAAATAACATAGATAAATGATGGATAACAAATTGAAGTTTAGCTCATACAATGTCAATGGAATGAATTCTCATGTTAAGAGGAAAAGAACTGGCTTGCCTGATGGCACTGAGGGTTGAGGCACTGGACACCACACCTCGTGCCATACCAGAGACCCGGGGTCAGGAGCGACCTAAGGTTGCCAGGGGTCAGCATAGGAGTGAGAAGATCGAGCATCCAATGGACTGAAGTCCTCTGCCGAGGAGGGGAGGGTTGTCATCCTGCTCCTTGGTAGCCCCCTCGTGGAAGCCTGAAGGCAGTACCTGAGGCCGGGAGACACAGAAGCACAGAGGCATGACATATGTGTGCCTCCACACACACACATTCATGCCACAAGGGGGAGGGGGTGTACGGGGAGAAAATGTAAAAAGTATGGAAAAAAGCAATATGGAAGAAAAAGAGGAAAATAATTCAGAATAAGACGAAGTCATGGGGCTCAGACATTGTGAGTTTCCAGGAAACCCATATGATCACCAAAGAGAGGGTACATATGTTGGAATACTGAGGGGGAAATGGCATGGCTCATACTTTACTTCTAAGGCATGAGGGGTCACAGAATGTCTGAGGCCTAGATTTCCAGGGGTTATTACCAAAGTTAAAACTGACAGTGGGAGTAGATACACCCTCATTCAACTGCAGCTAAATGTGGTCCAGAAGCTGGCTATAGGGTCAGTAAATGCACCCAATATAGATACAGTAACTCTGCTTTCTTTCATCAACTATCAGTAGAGAAGGCAGACTTCACAGGTCCTTGGATTTTGAATGACAATTTTAACTGCATATTAGGGATGTTATTGGACAGATCCTCCAGGTCAGGGCGACAAATGAGCAAAAGTGTGAAAGCGTTAGTAAACCTCCTGAAAGATCACAGGCTTGTGGACTCTTGGACAAATCGAAACCCCACAGGCAGAGAATATTCCTTTTACTCCCATTCTGCAAGTCATTATGCCAGATTTGATCTTGCCTATGTCATGAGGGTTTGTACAATCCCTAGACACTGTTAAATATGGTCTCATTCTGATTTGAAATCACTCATACTTGCTCATAGTGCTTGAAATACCTGGTCCAGGAGGAATATCTGGGCATGGAAACTAGACCCTTTACTGCTAAAGGACCTAAAATTTGTAAAATTTGTTAGAACTTATAACAGATTGTTTAACTGATGACCCTAGAGGTGAAACTTTTGATGAGATTAAGTGGGATGCCCTAAAAGCAGTAACAGGAGGGGGAATTATATTTTACTCAGCACATAAAAAAGCCACAGAGAAGCAGGTGACAGAGTTAGAAGAAACAATTTAAAAGCAAGAAAATGCATATATTGAAACCCCATCTCCTGCAGCATATTAAAACCTTCAGACCCTGAAGTGGAAATATCACATGGAGAGCATTGCTGGCATTGAGATGGCCATCTTGCTGACACAAGCTGGGGCGTATTTTGATGGTGACAATGGGGTCAAATGGATTGTGTGGCAATTTAGAAACAGGGCAAATGTGAGAAAAGTATCACAGATTGCAGGGGGGAAATGGCAGAGTACATGAAGGAGATAAAAATATAGGGACATGACAGAGGCATGGCCTGACTGGAGACATTGCGGCAGCATAATTCCACAGCTCCATCCCTAACCAGGCATAATCCGTGGGTATCCAATGTGATCCCTCTACCTAAGCGGCCCCGGAGATGGGTTTTAAATCACCTACCTTCCTCTGACTGCCTAATAGTCATTTTGCCAGGTACTGCTCATTGTTACTCCGGATGGCCTATCAGCTAGTGTGCACCCTATGAATTGCTAGACCCTGACATGATTTACCTGCATTTCCATCCCCGGAGCAGTAGTGTTGGCCTACTCTAAAGGACCAGAGAGAGTGACCTTCCAGGGCTTCCAGGGCTCCCAGCTCAGACACCGAGCAAGACTCGGTCTCCTGGGTGGGCAGAACTTCCATAGACACTGCCTGGCACCACAAGCCCGGACAATCGCAACAGAAAGCAGAGAACCCTTCCAGGGCTTCCAGCTCAGACGCTGAGCGAGACTTGGTCTCCTGAGTGGCCGGCACTTCCATAGCTGCCGCCTGAGACCACAAGCCCAGACACTCACAACAGAAAGGTACTGCAAAAGCCACCAGCCAACAGGAACGCAAGTGCCTTTTCCAGCCTCGCTCTGATTGGTCCCTTTCTTAATACTGTTTTTGCCTGGAAAAAATCTCCTAGAAAAAGCTGTAATTGCTATTGTAGCCTAATTTAAATTGTTTAAACTGTTTAGTGACTGCTGTTAGCCTGCTATCATGTGTTTACTGTGGCCAAATTGCTGAAGTGATCACAGCCCTTTCTCGGCGGTGTTCCTCGACTGCAGACTGCTGGGCACCAAGCTAAATTGGCCCCGTTTGTTGTGCAGATTTGCTCCTATATCTGGACTGTGTGGCCTTTTGTCTCTGGCCAATACTTAATCTTCTCCTGTCTCCTCTTTCCTCAGCAGAGAACCCTTCAAGGACTCCCAGCTCAGACGCCGAGTGAGACTCGGTCTCCCGGGAGGGTGGCACTTCCATAGCCACAGCCTGAGACCACAAGCCCAGACACTCACAATAGAAAGCAGAGAACCCTTCCAGGGCTCCCAGCTCAGATGCCGAGCGAGACCCGGTCTCCCGGGTGGGTGGCACTTCCATAGCCGCCGCCTGAGACCACAAGCCTGGACACTCACAACAGAAAGCAGAGAACCCTTCCAGGGCTCCCAGCTCAGACACCGAGCGAGACTCAGTCTCCTGGGCAGGCTGCACTTCCATAGCCACCGCCTGAGACCACAAGCCCTGACACTCACAACAGAAAGGTACGGCAAAAGCCGTAATCTTTGCCCACCCACCCATCCCCCACCTCCACTTGTTACTAAATATACTTACGCCTTGCCCTCAGCACCACCATGCCCCCTAGCCTCCTTTCTAGGACCTATAGACTCCCCAGTCCCCACTCATTACCTGCCTCTGGAAGGTCACAGCTCACTTCTTGATAGGTTCCTGACTGTCCCCAGTCTCCTTAGCATCAACGCTGTCCTGGTGCTGCCTGCCCAACAAAAATAATTTCCTGTGATTATCCAGCTATTGTGGTACTCCTCCCTTGGGCTCCTGACCTACTCTGATAGCGGCTTAGGCTGCATACTCTTGGCCTATGCCACTGGTTTAGGCTGCCAGAATATCAATAAGTTATTAATGAGTAAACGTCCATGCCTTCTTATCCTTATTCTGTTGAATCTCTCAGGCAGTAGTGTAGGTTGCTTATCTAGCCTACAAACTAAGGGTCAGAGGCCTAGCTTCTTCCTCCTTCCTAAGGCTCAACCATGAGGGTGCCCCTCTGGCTCTGTGGTCTGTTTCTTCTCCTACTTATGCCCTATATAGTGTGCAAGCTCACCCATTCGGCTACTAGGGGAGACTATATTTCTCCTTTGGGCTGCCATGCACATCGCTTCTCTGCATATAATTCTCTTTGTGCCCTCAGGCTTCCCTACTTGTAGCCTTTTATTAGAATGGCGCACAGAGGTGGGACTGATGTAGAACCGACATCACACACTATGCTCACCTTGTTACCAAGCAAACACCCCTCCCTACATCTCCCAGCCTGGGTATTGGTGCCTGGGGCGCTAGGATGGTCCAGGCCCAATTATGGGTACCTTCTTTTTTAAACAGTTGGATGTTATCCTAAATAAATTTATGTGGAATGGGAAAACTGTGAGGATCAAAAAGACAATCCTGCAACTACCAGTAAAAAAGGGGGTCTGATACTACCAAATTTTTAATTTTATTACTGGGCCATTCAATTGTCCTTCCTAAATAAGCCTAATAACATCACAAAACTGGTCTGGCTAAATTGAGGAAGATCACATTATAGGAGAGTTGATACAGGGGCACTTATCCCCAACGCTGAGGCTACTTATCACCCCGATGAATAAAACCCCCTGTACTCAGTGTCTTTCCCGGCTATGGGTTGGAGTGCATAAATTCACAAACCACATGCCTGCTGTATCTCTAAACTCTAGTTTATGCAAGGGGCTGTTAGGCCACAGGGCATATAATGTATTTTTGCCTCAGACCATGCACAGTTGGCAAACAAGAGGTATAAACACAGTTGGAGACCTTTTCTATGGGGGAATTGTGAGAGGCTTTCAGCAGCTAAGCAAGCAGTATGGGATACCTGACTCTGAGTATGTACACTATGCTAACCTACAATCTTAAATCGTAGGATTCGTCCTGACTCTCTCCCCCCATAGAGGAGATCATTTACAGACCACAAACAGGATCTTCAACTATCTCGTCCCTCTATGACCTGTTTCTTGGAGCCAGGTCCAAACCTGAAAACAGGGCAACAGTGAAATGAGGAGAAGACCTTGAGCTGCAAGTAAGTGATGACATGTGGACCAGGGCTGTGAAGAATATCCATGACTGTTCAGTATCTGACAAGCTCAAGAGAATACAACTGAATTATGTGCAACAAACCTATTATACCCCTAGCAGGCTACACAGGTTTACTCCATCAAAATCAGACAAGTGTCCCAAGTGCCTTACTCAGGTTGGAGATTTCTTGCATTTGACTTTGACATGCCCCAGTATTACCCCTTTCTGGATAGAGTAGCATGACATCATGCAAAGAGTTCTGATAGGCATGGGGTTATAATGTCACAAGACATTATGCTGCAGCGCTATATTGCACTGCCAATACAGCACAATATATTGCCAGCAGCATAAGTCTTTGTTTTGCAGAGGCTATGCCTCTGCACTTCTGTCCGGGTTGCCCCCAAACCCCCAACTACAATACCTAACTCCTGGGGGGGTTACATGCATCTGGGGCTGGGAATCAAAGCCCAGTCCACAGAAGCACTGCCTCCCCTGCTGCTTGTGGCTCATCCCATCTGCTCAGTGGTCCCTCATCAGCAGGATTTCTATCCTGTACCAGGAAGAGTGAGAGGGTGCACTACCACATATACACCCTTTCGCAGTTTGCACCCTCTCGATCTTCCCTACCGCGCTGTTCCTATTATGCAGTTATGTCATGTGCTGTAAAGCACGTGACATACTGACCCAGTAGGGTTCTGACAACCCCTCTGTCCAATACACCAGCTGAGTTTATGCTGAGTATTGGTCAGGATGAAGTGCACCCTAGCAAACATGGTATAGACCACCAACCCCATCGACTATGGAGCATTGCCTTGATTAATGCAAGGAAAACAGTGGCCCAACACTGGGTTAGTATGACACCCCCAAACATTACACACATTTAATAAATAATCTTATGTGCATGAGACTGGAAAGGTGTCAGCTTGCAGCAAATGAATTAATGAGCACATTCCATAAAACTTGGGATCCACTTACTGCTGTGATTGAGAGGTGACAGGTATTGGGTTAGGAATGGCTGGAGATGAGCTAACCCACTGCTTTGCTTCCAGCCCCTATGTTCGGATATACTCCCTCATCTAACACCTAAAACTTGGCTATTGTAGGTATCCATATAAGACTTTCCATGAGTATATATGAAAATCACCAACCATAGCGCAGAGTACTATTGATGTCTATGCCGTATAAAGAATTTAGCTAAGAAATGTATAGGTTGAAGTGAAAACTGTTCTCACCCATTGCTGTAAGTTTCATCTGTTTTTTCTGCCTCTCAACAAACATGGTTTTAAAAAAAAAACATCAGTGATTGCGACAACAACATCACTATGCGATGACATAAATAGGGACTGAACTTGTGAAGTGGTGGGCAAAAATTAATACATGCAAGCATGCCTTACTTACTGAGCCACAGAGCTCATTAAACACAGTGAAAGACAAGCAGCACTTAAGGATGTAAAGATGTGGTGGGCTGGGCAGATGACGGCACCATGTAGTGACATTGTTGGCACTGTCACACAAGCTCAGCTGCCCCATGGTGCTGGTTATCTTGGTAACCAAATTACTGTATAAACAGGAACTGTCATTTGCTCACTACTCCTCATATAGATATATATATATATATATATATATATATATATATATATATATATTGCAGAAAACTCTGTTAATGCATCAGTTAGAGTTAATAGCTCAGAGACCAAAGTTTGGAAATGTGATGTTAGGGTTACACCAATACCACCCCACCCCAACCCCCTCCACACACCATCAGACATTGGGGTGTGCCACGCCCAACTCTCACCCTATTCTCCTGTGCTGTAGCATGTCAGCTTGTTTATTCATGGAATGGGGTGACAGTTGGGCCTGACAACCCAGTGGCACACCCCGATATATGTTGGTGTGTGGAGGGTGGTGGGGTGGTAGGAGTGTAACCCTAAAATCACATTTCCAAACTTTTGTCACTGTGCTAATAACCCTAACGGATGCATTAATTACGTTTTGTGTAATGAATTTCCCCTCTTTTTGAGAAAGTGTAATGCAACTGGTTACTGGTATGTGGCGCTGGGAGCAAGGACCTTCCTGGCCCTGTGGTCCCTTCACATTGCCCATTTTTTTTGTAATAGTATGCATATGTGGGAGTACAGGCCCTTTTGGCCCTGCACTCCCAATTACACATAACTACGGAGCCATATAGCAGCCCTATAGGGCAAGGAACCCTTGTATCAGTAATTTGCCACTGTCTCAGCAACTGTAGCAGCTATGAAAAAAATTCAAGTACCTTTGTAATCACGACAGCATAACCTTCTTGTGAGATAAGTCAATGAAATCCACATCTTACATCATTTCCAAGATATATGCACTGAAAAATGCTGAAAAGGTACCCTTTGAACCCTTGTAACATGTTTTTACCAATATTTCTGTAACCGTATCAAGTATGAAAAAGATTCCACTGCAGGTGTAATCTATGATTTCCAGACTTGTTTTTGCAGCTTAGCTCACCTAAAGGTAATAGGTGATCTAAACTTTGGGTAGTGAAAAATCCATATCTCGCTTTGTTTTCGAGATACAGGCGCGGAAAGGCTTCAAGGGCACCGCAGTGTTATCCTAAGGGAAATGTTTTAACTCCGGAATGCTGTAACTTTGGTCCCGTTGAATGCTGTTGTACCAAACCACCAAAAGGCACATCTGTGGGACCAGGGCTTGCCACCCTGCAAATTTCAGCCCAAATGCCCCAACCATTTGGTTGCAGGGGAGTATGGCAAAGATTTGCAGTTTTTGGACAAATTACTTTCACAGAGTGTGACAGTTTCATAAAAAACAGCATGACAATTTAGTGTTTGCGAGAGTGTCACGGCCGTTTCTGCCACAGTTTGCAAAAGTACTGGGGCTCCCAGTTTTAAAATGGTATTTCTGGGGTTTCCCCCCCCTAAAAAGATAGGGCAGTCATCCTCAGGACCCGATTAGTTAAACCCAACAGTCAGTGTTTACCTAGGGTGTCCTAAATTTAAATACCAGGCATTTTTCTCTCTCACTAACTGAAAACAAAATGGCCACCGCACAAAAGTAAAAGTGCCATTTGCGATAGTAAAATGTACTGGCAGCAGCTTTCGAGAGACACATTTATTTTTTTCCCATTGACTATAATGGGAAACTTGTTTTTTTGTATAACTTTTGAATGGTTTAATATTTTTTCACCAAATCTTCGAAAGGCACATCAATGACCCAGACTACATTTTGCCTGAAGATTTCAGACCAAACAGACAAATTGTGCAGGCTGTAGGTGTGAGCAAAAAAACGCAGAAAAAGACTGTTTTATTTTGCATTTTGTAGTGTTCGGCAGCTTCACAACCGCTCAAACAACCATAACATAACTTGACAGATCCAGAGACCTATGGTACCTGACCATGCATGCAAAATTTCAGGCAAATTTGGCAAACGGTGACAAAGTTATTAATGTGCGAAATTTTGGATTTAACATTAAAGTGCTTTCTGAAACCCTAACTATGCTGTCACTACCTCACCAGTATAATATACATAGATAGATAGATAGATAGATAGATAGATAGATAGATAGATAGATAGATAGATAGATGTATATGATGTATATATATATATATATATATATATATATATATATATATACTTCAAGAAACATCCCGTTGAATGTAGACCCATATATTAAGATGGTACAAAACTATTTGAAAGTTGGGTAGATGATCAGAACAGACAAGCACATGGACAGAAAAATGTTATACAATCTAACAGCAAATTAATTTGCTGCTCTGAGACATTTAGAAAATGAAAATTCAGTAGTAATAAAACCTGCTGACAAGGGCAGCGATATAGTACCACTATATTATGAAATATATCAACAGGAATGCTTATGACAATTTAGCTGTGAGGATACCCACAGAAAATTACCACAGGATCCAACAACAGATATATAGGAATTGGTATATCATTTAATAGAAAATAGTTACAGTATGATGATGGCTGACTGACAGAGTGGAAAAGGACACCCATATGCAACTCAAAACCAGTAGTTCCAGTACTGTTTATTCTTCCTAAAATATATAACTAACCCACCCAATAGAACAACTGTTGTGGGGATAAAGTCAGTTTTGGAACTCCTATCTGTGTTCGCTAACCACTTAATAAAAATATTAGTTAAAATGACACCAGCACACCTCAAAAATACTGGACATGTTTTAAATTGAATACAACAGCTTAATGACAACACAGAAAATATAAGTGATTGTGGGGTGACACTATGGACCCCAAAAAGCATGCAGCAACATTCTGTGAGCTCTCCAAGATAATAAATTTCCTAAGCCCTAATCATTATTTTAACGGCTTTAATTCTGATTTTCAACCAGATTTTTGAAGAGTGCGACCTCGCTTTGCTAGGCATGGGTAATCCCAAAAAAGGAAGTTTAGTGGTGGCAGAAAAGGCAAAGGAACTACCAGGGCCCTGCACTCAGAGGACGCCATGCAGCCTGTTGAGGCATCAGGATCAAGAGAAACTATCGACACTTTGGGTCACAAACTGCAAATGTTAATTCAGTCTGTCACATCCCTAAGTGCTTAAATGGATGACTTTAATGAAAGAGTTGTGGTCCTGGAGAAAGCTGTTGATGGTTTGAAGGGAGATGTTTTGGACATTAAAAAACAAGCCGATGCCTCAACGGGGGCTACCATGTTGATGGCGAAAGAAAATCAGCACATTCAAGCCAGACTCGAGATGCTCGAGAATCAATCTAGGGCAGCATACATCCGGATCATCTGCTTACCCGAAGGATCAGAGGATGATAACCCTTTAATGTATATCAGAGAATGGCTTTTGGAAAAATTGCTACCTGAAGGGGCCAAGGAAACTTGGGATATCCAAAAGGTCTACCGGGTTAATCCTCATAGTTGGGCTGTGAACTCTGAAGATCCCCGCACGCTTATGATTGTTACCGCAGGCATGGGGGGAATGAGATAAAATCTTAAATTACTCAAGGAAAGTGGCTCCTTTATATCAGGACAATGTGCAGATTCACTTTTTTCCCTGACATAAGCTACGTCACTCATCAACGTAGAAAGCGTTTTGATGGCATCCATCGGCAGCTTCGAGGAATGGAGATCCCTCATACTATGATATTTCCTGCTAGACTTAGACTTGTCTGCCAATGTAAAGTCTTTATTTTTTTGGATCCGGTGAAAGCGGGCAAATGGATCGATCTTAAGGCCATGGAGCTCCGTTCTTGTGTGGATGACTTAGTAGATGAAGATGAGTCCTTAAACCCTTCCTGACTTTTTGTGAGAGACTATTGGGACTAGAATTAATAACCAACTGTGGGTAATCTCATTTGAACGATTTTATTTTTTGTCTTTGATTACTGATGGGAGGTAGCCTAGTTTGTAGGGGGATAGCTTTACTCACTTACTATAGCAATTGCGATCAGTAAGTACTCTGCCTTTAGACTCTCTCGTTTTTTCTTTTTATGACCATTCTTAGTATATAGGGGTCACAGAATGTTTCATATTATATTATGTTTTTATTATTTTCAGTGGAGCTGCAGTTAAGAGAGGAGAGATCAGTTAAAAGTTACTGTTAAAAGTTGTTAGTTTACTTTGCTGCATTTCTTATCTGGGTGTTTTGCATCTAGCACTAGACATGGCAATACTATATCCCTCATGGGGGGGGTTGGATTATCAGGAATGGAATTGCTGGACAATCTTTTATCATCAGTTTTATTGCCATGTGGCTCATGTACTTCCAATAACAGCACCTATCAGGACATAATTTAGTAGTACAAGTTGATTCCCCCAAATGTTGTACTTTTATATGGCACATGCATGTTAATCCTGTATCTCAGATAATAATTATCTCACTGGTGTAACTCTCTGTTGGACTGTGTGTTATATGTACCATGATCTACTGTCATGGATTATGATAAAAGGTAAAAATAAAGTTAAAAAAAAGAAAATATAAGTAATTGCATATAAATATAGAAACATGCAATTTGAAGTCAGATAAGGACCTATTACCCCACCTAGTATACCCAGTTTTCTCTACCTACTGTATTACCACAGACCCTACAGTAGTTAATCTCTGGTTCTACCCCCTACCTTACCATTAAGATGCCATAATGCCTATACCATGCATTCTTGAACCCCGCTAGTTTTTACTCACACCACTGCTGGGAGGCTGTTCCAGGCATCCACCACTATTTCTGTGAAGAAGTACTTCCTCACATCTCCCCTGAGTCTACCCACTTCCAGCTTCATAGAATGAACCCATGATCTTGAGAAGGTTTTTTTTTCTGAAAAATGATTCCCTCTTGTGCCTTATGTATGCCCATGAGGTATTTGAAAGTCTCTATCATATCCCTCTTCTCATTCCTTTCCTCCAGGGTGTACATATTGAGGTCCTTCAGTCTCTCCTCATAGGGATTATTATGCAGACCCTGCACTCTTTCAGTTGCCCCTCTCTGGACTAGCTCCACTCTGTCTATGTTCTTGTGGAGATGAGGTCTCCAGAACTGGAGAGAGTACTCTAAGTAAGATCTCAGCAGTGATCTATACAGAGATAACACTACCTCCCTCTTTCTGATGGTGATACTCCTCCCTATGCACCTCAGCATCCCACTAGTTATCCGAACTACCTCATCACACTGCCTGGCCACCTTTAGGTCATCTGATATGATTACCCCAGGTCTCCTTCCTGTTTTGTGCTCATCAATACCACTCCACCATTTGTACTCTGCCCCTGGGTTTCTGTACCTTAAGTGCATTATTTTACACTTTTTTTGCATTGAGACATGGCTGCCAGACTCTTGACCACCCCTCTAACTTTTTCTGATCACTACTCATGTTTTCCACCCCTACTGGAGTGTCTACCCTATTGCAGATTTTAGTATCATCCACAAAAAGGCAGACCTTCCCATCCAGCCCCTCTGTCATGTTGCTAATAAAGACATTAAAGAGGACTGGTCCTAGTACTGATCCTTGTGGCACTGTGCTGGTCACCCTCTCTTCCTCGGAGTGAACTCCATTTACCCCCACTCTCTGTCGCCTATCCCCTAACCAGTTTCTTACCCAGTTTACCACCTTTGGGCCTACTCCTAAGCTGCTCAGCTTGCTTATGAGTCTCCTATATGGAATAGTTTCAAAGGCCTTACTGAAATCTAGGTAGGCCACATCCAACACTCCACCCTGATCCAATTTCCTGGGCACCCAGTCAAAGAAATCTATCAGATTCATTTGACATGACCTCCCCCATGTGAATCCATGCTGCTTCAGATTTTGTAAGCCACTGGATTCAAGATATTCCATAATCTTTTCCATCTTAGCATCTTTTGATGTTAAAGATCTTTACACTTGCATCAGGCATGAATGGGGCATTGATGCACTATAGATACTGCTAGGTTAAAGGTCAAACACAGAGAAACTGCCAAATGCATACTTATTGGAATTAGCACAAGTTATACTCCCAAAGAATTATTTCAAATTTGTTTTTTTTTATTTGCAGATAAAAGGCACTGTGATGGTTCCAGCATGGCACCATAATACAACAATCTGTTTATGGTGGTGTCTGAGAGTAAGTTCATCCTAGAAAACAGTCAGAACCCATTTCAGAATAATATAGTGACCTGGAAGTGCTTTATAGATGATGTGCTTGTTATATTCACTAAAAATACCACCAACAGCTTAATCTGGTTCAAGGTCAGTTGGTATGCATTTGTAGCCCCCTCGACCAGGGTAGTGTCTGAAAATAGGCAGAATTTGTCTAGTGCACTTACCCTGTCAACAAAAACTGAAAAAAAATAAAATAAATATGGAGGGCTACGCAGGAGCAATTAATAGTATTCCATGAGTACCTTAATAATTGCTTAAGGGGGTTACAGTTTACCTTAACACCAAGTTTAAAATCAATTTAATTTCTATACTTAGTGATTTTGTAAGGTGGAAAACAAATTAGGAACTAGGATGTACAGAAAAGAAACAGATAATAACATGTTATTACATGCTTAGAGTTTCCATCCTAAAAATCTAATTAACAGTATTCTGTAATCCATATGAACAGTATCTTCAGATCCACAGGATGATCAGCAGGCTGCAGCAGGCATAACACAAAAGTTTCTTAACAGAGGTTACACACCAGAAGTGTTGGATAGTGCACCCGTGAGGTTTGCAGGCAGAGATAGGAAACACGTTCTGGTTTGCAATGAAGCAAAAAAAAACAGAAACTAGAAAATAAATAAAAATTTCAATCACATTTTGCTTTGCATTTGGAGACAATAAGTGTCTGATTTACAAACACGTTGGTACATCTAACAATCTACAACAGTCACAGCCAAAGTTTCCAAGGAGAAGCCATTAATGGTGGTAAATGAATGCAGAAATATGAAAGACAGACTATCAAATGTGCAACATAGAGTGCCAGAAAAGATCTTTTTGGAACATGCAGCAGAAGATACAAACTCTGGTCAGAGCCATTATGGCTGCTGATGCATTAACTTGATAATGGTGTTTCATGGGCTTAAACATAAAGATAAATTTCTATAGTCAGCTTCATGTATACATTTCATTTTTGGTAAAGTTAGATAATTTATCTGGTTGATCCTCTGTTTCCCATGTATTTAAAATGCAAGCAGTGAGTGTGTCTCATACTATGTGGGGAAAGAGAGGGAGCTCCACACCAATGCCTTTGTGTAATGGTAGATGAAATGGTGAAGAGAGGAGAGGTATAGCTACAATGGGGACTGAGGGCCAATCTGGAAGGTTAAATGCCTACACTGAGGGGATGACCAGATTCCATTAAGGAGGGAACCATAGTTCTCAGTGGATGGTTTAAATATTACTTCAATGGACATTTAAAGTAGCCAAGGGGGGTGACAGAAGAAATGGGGGAGGCAGTAAATGGGCCACCACAGGCTGAGATTGAGAGTAAGACGATCCCAAGGGGAGAGAGAGTGTCACCAGAATGCAAGTTATTCAAGAAAGCAGGCAGTTAGCAAAGGAGGAAGGGGAAAAAAGGAGCAATCAAAGAAGTAATATAAGGAAGGGGGAACAATTGGAAAAAATGAAAAAGTGACAAGAAGAGAGCTAGGTGATGTCAAAATGGTGCAAGTTCTGGGTCAGAAGCCCTATGAGAGGAAAAGGAAAGCATTTGATATGTACACCCTGGAGGAGAGAAGGGAGAGAAGGGATATGATGGACCCTTTAAATACCTCATGGGGTTAATAAGGTATGGGAGGGAGGCATGCTTTAGAGAAAAATGTGCTGTAGAACATGGGTTCATGCTATGAAGCTGGAAGGAGGCAGATTCAGGAGAGATGTGAGGAAGTACTTCTTCACATAAAGGGTGGTAGATTCCTGGAACAGCCTTCCATGGGAGGCAGTGGTGATGAAACCAGTGGTGGGTTTCACAAATGCCTCAGATTTGCACAAAGAAACCCTAGAAGGAAGGAAGGAAGGAAGTGGATGGAAGAGATAGTGCTGTAGATGAAGCTGGGTCTGCAGCAGAACTGATCATAATTAGAAATGGGCAGACTAGATGGGCCAAGCGATCATTATCTGCCACCAGTTTTTATGTTTCTATGTATGACAGGTTATATGATTTAAATGGATACATTGTAAAATTATTAGTTTGCGCAATGTTGATGCTGTAAACTGCGGCACACATAATTTGTGTTGTACTGTACTACACAGCCATGATAATCAGATCAGTAATAATATATGCATTGAGCAATGGAGAAAAAAATGAAGAGGAACAAGTGTGAAGAAATATACTACTCATAGAGTGGTGTCACCATGATAGGTACATATTGTATGAAGTTACTGTATTATGATAGTACCCAGCTGTATACCAATTTTGAGTAAGCTACAATATGGGATTGTATTTATTTATGTTTTATTTTTAATGATAGAGACATTGTCTGCATAGTAATGATAGATAGCCAAGTATGCTGTTTAAAATTTGCAACCTTGATTTCTTCTGGGGGGAGTAGGCTGTTTATTCATTTTTTGGAAATCAAATGTAATATGACTGTCATTCTGTTCAGCCAATTAACATTTGGTTTGGAGGGCAGAAGGTGGTGAAAGAGTGCTGTAGATCAAGTTGGATCTGCATCAAAATTGATCATAATAAAAAATGGGCAGAATAGATGGTCCTGGCAGTCATTATCTGCCGTCAGGTTCCATGTTTCTATGTATGACAGATTTTATGATTCAAATTGATACAGTGTAAAATTATTCATATGTGCACTGTCAACACTGTAAAGTGTGTGGCACACATAATGCATGTTGTACTGTGCTACACAGATACTATAATCAAATGGGTAATAGAGGATAGAGGAGTTGAGATGGTTAGATATTGCTAGCTCAGTGACAGCTAGTCACATGCATTTTCCTGTGGACAGAGTGCAGAGGGATGCCCAGATACCTGCCTGCCATGTACAGTCTGACGTCATACCTCTACACAACAGTGTAGGTATAAATAGAGAATACTGGATCAGTAACCATGCAGAACCAGTGTGTTCAGCCACCTCGGGGTCTGATTCCCAGTGACCTTGAGAGTGAAGCTCTAGAGGTCATTGGGAATCAGACCCTGAGGTGGCAGAACACATTGGTTCTGCATGGGGTTACTCATCCAGTATATTTTATAGTGTATGGTGCCTCTTAAATTATTATAATAGTAGGTTTTTGGCTTTTAAAATTTGTTCTGTTAGTGTAAAAGAAAATGTCTCTGGCTTCATACTGGTGAGCTGTATGGTTGCTAGGGAATGGGCATCCCTACATTAGCAGCACACATTCCCATTGGCTGCCATTCTCGTGTGGGCAGGATTTGCTAAAAAAATAACATGGTGACCGGACAACTCGCTTAGCAAGAAAAAATGAACTCCATATGCAAAAATATGTAAGAAAACTTGTTTTTAACATAAAATCTGATTGATCCAACTTACTAATTAACTGATCCATTGTCCTACAAACCACCACTGCCATTTTTGGTGTGTTTAATGAAAAAATTGACACATGGCGGTTTTCTGTTTATACTTCATAAACAGAGCTCAAGCTTTGCAGTCTACAAGAATGGAATGCTGTTCTGCACATATGGTCAGTACAGCATTCCATTCATTCTTCTGTGTGTGGATGAACAACATTTTGGTATGGTGGAATTTCCAGCGAGAACAACGTTCCACCATACGCTATAAAACTGATAACATCAGTTTTTCCCATTTCCCAAACTGTTTTCTCTAATACTTGAGAATTATTATCAGGAATTCTGTGACAACAGGAGACATTGTACGTCCATATTTAATTTTCTCATAATCGTGTAAAATGGTCATTTGGTTATCCCCCATCCATATATGAGTCTAGATGAGTCTAGTTTTCTCTAGCTTCCTTATTCCCACAAAGGGCTGTGATAAGGAGTGAGAACTAATAGAAATTGCTATTGTCTCTTTAAAGTATAAAAGACTATGATGTGGGGAGGGTTACAAAATATTTCCCTTACACATCTAGCAAATGGTCCAGTGCTGCTTGAGATAAGGGGACAGAACATAACATGCCAATTGAGTAAATGCTAGGGTTTAAAAATTAGCTACTGGCTAAAATGCACCCAGTGTTTTAGCCACCTGTGAAATAAGTGAGCCACTCTACAAATGTGGTCTGATGCTGCTTTCCTGTCTCTGTGATCTAAATATCTTTGGGTTCTCTACTGTTTGGTGCCCAAACTGTACTGGCAGATGTCATGTTTTCAGGGGCAGTGAGTGAACTTGCTCTCCTTAGTGGGTTTTTCTCTTGATTTTTGTGAGGACAAAACAAAATTGCTCCACTGCATGGCATTAATTGGCCAAACATACTGATGGATGTGACAGTGTTGGCCTGATGTTTTGTGGTGAAACAGCCAGCCACATTCAGTTACAGTTGTCAAAATGTCTTAGTCACAGTGGCGAAAGGGAGCCTAGAAATGTTAGCCATGCTGATTTTACAGTAGCCATTGCTGATGGTGGTGATCCATTATGCACACTATGTACCAGGAAGAATAATAATTGACCCTTATTAATGACTGAGATGGGTAAGGAATGGAATCTCTCTAGTTTTCCTGCTATTTTTTATTTTAAAGGGGTCACTGTCAGTCCATTTTGCATCATATTATTTCTAGTTGAACACCCATATTTTCTAATTGCTTACCTTTTCTAAAATTCATTAATGTTGCTGGTTGTTTTATTTGCTCCTTTCATAGTAGAACTAAAATGCATGCTAATGGTGTTACTATACCCAGACTTGTTTTGTTTGAAATCCTTGACCTACTCTTATTGTATACTCCCTGAATGTTAGGAACACCTCCAGATAATGCAGCCACTCATAATGCCATATTGCCCTCCTTTCTCACTGCATAATGATGTTTTGTGGGGGGGGGTCCAGGAAAGATGCAGTGGGAGTTAATCAAGGACTGTAATCAAACATGTTTGGACAAACAAGAATGTTAGTTCACAAGCTGAAACTGGAAGGGGGATAAGAGGGATGTGAGAAAATTCTAATTCACAGAAAGGGTAGTGAAGTTGTAGAACAGCCTGCCAGTGGAGGTTGGGAGCAGTAAGACCAAAAATGGTTTCAGACATGACTGGGACAGAGTGAAGGGTTTGGTGCTTGCTCCGGTCAGCAGCATTAAGGAAGGGAGCAGGGGGTGGAGCAGGAGGGATAAAACCCTGTATGGACAATAGGTCCCTGGGCAGATAAGGAAGTCTATGCAGACTAGATGGACCACTGGTCTTTTTCTGTTGTTATTGTCTATGTAATATTATATATTATATGCATTGAGCAAGGGAGAAAAAAATCAAGGGAAACATGTGTGAGGTAATATACTACTCATAGAGTGGTGACACCATCACAGATACATTCTGTATGAAGTCACTATATTATAATGGTATCCTGCTGTATACCAATGCTGAATAAACAACAAAATTGGATTTTATTTATTTTTGTTTTTGTTTTAATAATCCAAATATTGTTTGCACAGTAATGACACAGCTTACAATTTGATACATTTTTTACCACTTTATTCATTTTTAGGAACTCACTTGTAACATGTCTGCAGTTCTGTTCAGCCAGTTAATGTTTGGTTTACCTATGCATGCCTTTTGCAAGACAGTACTGTATGCATTAATGCCAGTGCACAATATTACCCTTAGGGCAGAGTGTGGGGTGTATTTAAATAAATGTAAAAATTGTGATGCTGCACTCTGTGTCAAGTAAGAATGGTGTCTCTGATTGTGAGCATGTTTTCCTGATTTTATTGGCAGTGTCCCTCATTTTGTTCCTGGCAGAGTGAGAGGTATGCATTCCGGTGTAGCTAGGTGTTCCAGTTGTCACCACTATGATTTATTTGCATTCCCCTGTGATGCCCCTTGCAACCCCTGGAAACACCTAAAACATTAGTTGCCCAGCATTCACCCCTCCTACAAATATATAACCATGAGGGTTCCAATGCTACTAAAAATTAGATAGGTCCTGAAAGGGTTAACATAAACCAGTTCTTCAGAGATGATAAATCAATCACACACACATACACACACACTTGGGAGTTATTACATTCTGGAGTTCTTACCTCTAAAAGCTTGCTGTTTTCTCTGTTGTAAATTATGTCAGCAAATTATTTAAGTTCCAAAGACTAGCAAACCACATTTCAATAATAAAATTAATAATTCAGCAAGTGAACATATTAAATCTTGTGTTAAAACAGCTCAAACAGACTTGTGATGTTTTCTTTTTACAAATGCCTGGTGCATCTTGGCTACAAAATGGAGAGCTTTCTCTTTCTCTCTCTGTTGCTGGCTATTCAAGTAAGACTTTTTTGACACTAGTGTGCAAAAAACAAAGGTTCTAATTGCACTGTTGCAGACAGTTAAACTTCTTCAAAGAAGTGGTGTAATAACTTGCCTATGTGCCTACACTGAGACACTAACTGTCAGGTCACTTAAAGCAGGCATGACGAGAGAGACAAAGAAGCTGAAAAAAAGTACTGGAAGTTGGAACTGATTTACTGAACAGGAAGTGGGAAGTATTTCATTCAACTGGCATAGTGATCTGGAGTTGTGGAAGAATACACTGAAAGCTCCAAATTTGCGCTTTGATATCCCATTTTTCCAGCTACAGCAAGATGGCTGCAGGCTTCACCAAGTGCATCTGTAATAAAGGGATCATTTCCCTGTGGGAACTGTGAACAGTGTAGCAATATACAGAATACCACCCTGGATGAAAATATACAAATACATTACTTCATAACTTACAGCAGTGATCATGTCATATATATTCTAAAATGTCCATGCAATTCAGTCTATATGGGGAAGACCAACATGGAACCCAGAAACAAGATTTCAGGAGGGGATTGGGACAATAAAGTATTGATAAGAAAGTTATATTGGGTTAATAGATTTGGGGCAACAAATTCATATTATGGTATGAATGAAGAAATGAATGGTTAAGTATAATATGAGCTATGGTGCTGTACATAATGTAACTTGAGTACCAGTTACACTACATATGATTTATCAACTGCAGTAATGGAACCTATAATATGATAAAAATATGGACATGAGTTAGAATATAAACACACATTTAAGTCTGAGAACAAGTGATCAGCATTTAAATAAAAAAACTAACAAAGAAATATAAAGAAAGTACAGTACAAATTTAATATAATAATAGCAGCACTTTTAGTCTCTATTTGCTATGGGGAGGGTGGTTAGCCCTGACTTAAGTCATGGTTAAAATACTATTTGCATGGGAATAATGCATACCCATTAAATACTGTATAGTTTAAAAACACAATATTTTAGCATCAAAATGGTAAAATAATGTTTGTTTTCTTATTTCAAATGTTTCACAAGGAAAGACATAGTGAGCTTTTAACAGCTCATTTCCGGATGCATCCTGGGGGTAAGGGAATGTGGAAGTAATATACAGCAAAAACAATATATCAAGAAGCTTAATCAAAAACAAATGGAGGCAAATCAGTATAATAGATATGTGTACTAGATAAAATTGAGATAATGTATGCAAGGTAACTAATCTTACAAATACAGAACAGTGAACAATTAATGAAGGAAAACAGACTGCCAAGAGGATCATGAACAATTGCAGAAGGGAGAAGAAACATCATGGAGAAGACTTTAAGAAGAAACCAGAAGAGGCAGAGTGAATTGACAGAGGAAGGGAGGGCCAGAGTTTAGAAAGGTGGTAAGAGAAAGCAGATTGACCAACAGTATATTTCCTAGAAGGAATAGAGTGGACATGTTCAGTGATTTTGCTGACAAGATATTAACAAGCTGAGGGAAAGAATAAGAGAGAGTTAAAATAGGAGGGAAGGGAACCAAACCAAAATGTGGATAAAAAGGAAACAATAGAAAAGGTGCTTGGCATCAGGAGAGGGGAGTGAATGAGCAAAGAAGAGTGAGAAATGATGGGTATGAGGGAAACAATCTAAAGCAAAATGACAAAAAGAATGAAACAGGGGGGTCAAGTCTGGCAAGGGAAGATTTGGGAACTTCATTATAGACTATATCACCACAGTCAAAAAAAAGGGAGAATAATTTTTTAAAATCTGTCAGCATACAGGATGTGGAATACTTGTTTCATTTCTGCATAATGCAGCAAGATTGAGGTGGAGCTTTCAGTGTATGGCATCAATATGAACCAAGAAATCAAGATGAAGGTCAAGCCAGACCACAAGATATTAAGAGAATACATCCTCAAACATAACACCATCAATGTTGTGAAATAAAGGGAGAAAGGTGAGTCTGAAAAGCCACGTTTGAGTACCAAAAGTCATGGAAACTGTGTTTGTTAGCATTGAGGGATAGTTGGTTAGACTGGAACCAGCAATGAATATTGTCAAAATACAGCTGAAGCTGTGAGGTTAGATTATGGGAGGAGGAGCCAGATGAAAAAGAGCACTATCATCAGTGTATATATGAAAAAAATGCAGAGGAACAGACAGAGGGGATGTCATTCAGGAATATGGAAAAGAGAACAGAACAGGCCCTTGAGGGACATCTGAGTAGATATAGAGTGGTGATGAAATGGAGCTTTCTACACAGAAAACTTGAGACCTTCCCTCAAGGTAAGTACAAAACCAACTAACTGCAGAGTCAGTAAGATCTGCTGCTTTAAGCTTGTTCAGAAGAAGGGGATATACCACTGTGTCAAAATCTTTAGCAAGATTACCAAAACTGGCTGACGTGATCAGACCCTGATCCATACCTCAGAGGATGGAGTCAGTGACCCAAAGGAAAGGAAGTAGAAGTAGAGTGGGATTTCCTAAAACTAGACTTGTAGGAGACAAAGAAGGGTAAAGGAGGTAAATGTACAATCTAATAATAATGTTTTCCCTCCTTAATTGGGATTTGAACCTCTGAAGTGGTGTGCAAAAATGAGGATAGGCAAGCCTGCCTTACTGGGCCAGAGAGCTCATAAAAGACAGCCAGTTAAAGACAAGCAGTACTTAAGGATGTTGATATGTGGTGATTGGGCAGATGATGTCATTATGTGGTGTTGTCAGTGTGGTTACACATGCCCAGCTACCCCATGGTGCTGGTTACCTTGGTAGCAAAACTACTACATAAAGGGGAAATGTCTTGCACTCACAGCTCCTCATTTTGGTTGAGCGAGCCGGGCAGGAGGACACACAACACCTGGTTAGGCCTTTACTCTCTAACAATAAGACCAATTTTCAAACAGGGACATAGGGCTTGCGACCAAGCCATGCCACCCTGCAAAGTTTTCCACACCTTCGTCCAAGGGTTTGACTCAACTTGCACCCAGTTTTAAAACCCTCTAGCACAGGTTGTGACTGCTGTCAATTTATGGCAGCTTGTGCCAAAGCTGTGGCTTAAGCCCCGTAAACTGGCTCCCCCAAGGTCTCAAAGTTAAACCGGGGGAGAGCTGGTCTAACTTTGCTGTGTCATCACAAGAGACTTGCTGCAGGAGGTGTGCAGCAAGCTTCTTTGAAAATCGCACATTTGGCACAGCTAGACGCAAGTCAAAACTTGCATCAAACTCCCTGCTGCAAGTCCCTTGCGGCACTCTAATTCCTTTTGAAAATTGGGCCCACTGTGTTACTAGCCTATGATGACTAAATGCTCTGGCACTTTAAACTTAGCTTCAGCTAAGAAGACATGATACAAACTTCTCTATTTTTAGCATTCATTCAAAATGACTATAACATTTTCATGGAAGGTGGGTTTCAAACCATACACAGTATTATTTAAATATGTATATATATATATATATATATATATATATATATATATATATATATATATATATATATATATATATATATATATATATATATATTATGGTAGCACTGTAGTGCTACCATAGTTAGGGTTGAGGAGCCATTTACATGTTAAACCCAAACTTTTGCACCTTAATAACTTTGCAACCGTTAGACGGATTTGCCTGAAATTTGGAATACATGATCAAGACCCATACACCCTAGGATCTGCCAAGTTTCGTACTGGTCAGATACACAGCTGTGGAGTTATTAAGCATGATCTGCTCATGCGTTTACTCTTTTTCTGAATTCTACGGTCGCTCTTCAGGTCGCACTGCATCTTGCTGTCCGACCGCCCGAAATCTTCAGAAATGTGCGCCGGGGTCCCTGATGTGCCTTTTGAAGATTTTGTGAAAAATGTTAAACTGTTCAAAAGTTATGGCAGTCCAAACTTCTGTTTTTTTCCCCATAGAATAACATTACAGTGTTCACCGCGCTTTTGAGGGCCCGTATCTCGAAAACGGTGTGAGATATGGAGTTTTTGTCAAAAAATTATAGCCCCCATACATATAAAACTAGCCAGGAAAGTGATAATACATATGACTTTTAATTTTTTTTTCTATGTCGTAGGGTTACTGAGATATAAGCAATTTACTATTACAACTACTGATTTTTGTGTTCCGAGAGTCATTATTTTGCATACATTCTTTCTACTCATTGTCTTTCTCTATACAGCTTTTGGGGAAAACCAGCCTGTGCACTTACATTATTCTTACCATTACCATTTCTGCTTGCAGTTCCATACCCGTTTCACTTACCGTTCACATTTATGCCACCATGTGCGTTACTCTTTGCGTTTTCATTTGCGGTTGCGTTTCCATTGTTTTTAACATTTCTGTCTACAGTACTGTTCCTCTTTCTGTTTTGCTTTGTGTCACCATGTGCATTAAGATTTGCATTTACGGGCACAATGTTACAATGCGACAAGGCATCACCCCCGCGCTCCCGCTGCTGCATTACATTCACTATTTCTCATTATCATTCTCAAAAAGAAGGGACATTAGAGGCAAAACACTCTGTTTAATGCATCAGTTAGGGTTGTTCCACAGCGACAAAAGTGAGGAAATTCGATGTTAGGGGTGAAACCCCCTTTGCACCCCTCCAGCCCACCCCCAACTGGATTTGGGGTGTTCATTGGGGTCATCGGTCCTAACTGTCACCCCATTCTCCTATTCCTCAGCTTCTTTCCACATGTGATGGGGTGACACTTGACCAATGACCCCAATGCGCTTCCAATTCCAGTTGGGGTGGGCTGAGGGGTGCAAAGGGGGTTTCAACCCTAACATCAAATTTCCTCACTTTTGTCACTGTGGAACAACCCTAACTGATGCATTAAATGGATTTTTTTGCCTCTAATATACAGTATATATATATTATGGTAGCACAGTAGTGCAACCATAGTTAGGGTTGAGGAACCATTTACATGTTAAACCCAAAATTTTGCACCTTAATAACTTTGCAACCGTTTGATGGATTTACCTGAAATTTGGAATACACAATCAAGAATTATAGGCTTTGGGATCTGCCAAGTTTTGTACCAGTCGGATATATGGTTGCAGAGTTATTAAGCATGATCTGTGCGTGCGTTTACGCTTTTTCTGGAATTCTACGGTCGTGCCTACAGGTCGCACGGTTTGCGCGACCAGCCTGAAGTCTTCAGGGAATGTGCAGCTGGGGTTCCCAATGTACCTTTCAAAGATTTCATGAAAAAATATTAAACGGTTCAAAAGTTATTCAAAAAACAATTTCCCATTATAAGTCAATGGGAAAAGTTAACAAAAGTTCGGCAGTGTCGCAAATGCACTTTTTACTGTCACAAATGGCCCTGTTACTGTTGCAAATCCACCATTTTGTTTTCAGTTAGTGATCAGAAAAATGCTTGGCATTTAAAATTGAGACCCTCTAGCAACCTAATCCTTTTTGTATTCACCTAGTCGGGCCCTGAGGATGATAGCCATGTCTTTATTTTGGGGTAAAACACCCCAGAAATATGTTTTTCAGACTTCTGGAAAAAGTACTTTCTCAAAGTAGTGTCGCACTCACAAAAGTGTTGCAAATTTTTGCGAAAGCTTTTGCAAATTAAGACACTACTTTGCGACACTATGCCCAAAATAACAGTAATTCTTTGGCACTCCGCTGCAAAAGAACGTTTTTCAGTTTGGGGCTGAAATTTGGAGGGTATACAGATGACATCTCACAGATCTGCCTTTCAGTGCTTCGTTGAAAAATTATTACATGGCGGCAAAGTTACGGTACTCCAAATTTGATGCTTTTTCCCATAGGATAACATTACGGCGTACGATGCATTGCAGCAATTGTTTGGCGCCCTGCTGCAACATAATGGTTTGGTCTTTTGGGCTGAAATTTGCAGATAAGACAGCCAACATCCCACAGATGTGCTTTCAGTAGTTTGTTGAAAAAATATTACAGGGAGGAAAAGTTATGGCAGTCCGAACTTCTGTTTTTTTCCCATTGGATAACATTACGGCGTTCGCCACGCCTTTCAGGGCCCGTATCTCGAAAACGGTGCGAGATATGGACTTTTTGTCAAAACTAGACAGGAAAGTGATAATTCATATGACTTTTACATTTTTTTTCTGTGTCATACGGTTACTGAGATATAAGCAATTTACTGTTCCAAGTCCTCATTTTTGTGTTCCAAGAGTCATTATTTTGCATACATTCTTTGTACTCACTGTCTTTCTCTATACAGCTTTTGGGTAAAACCAGCCTGTGTGCTTACATTACTGTTACCATTACCATTTCTGCTTGCGGTTCTGTACCCGTTTCACTTACCGTTCACGTTTACGCCACCATGTGCGTTACTCTTTGCATTTTCATTTACGGTTGCATTTGCGTTATTTTTAACATTTCTGTCTATAGTACTGTTTCTCTTTCTGTTTTGCTTTGTGTAACCATGTGGATTACAATTTGCGTTTGCGGGCACAATGTTACAATGTGACAAGACATCACGTGGCGGGGGCGCGGGCCCCGCCACTGCATTACATGGCGGGAGCACGGGGCCCGAAGTATTTCTCATTATCATTCTCAAAAAGAAGGGAAATTGGAGGCAAAAAACTCTGTTAAATGCATCAGTTAGGGTTGTTCCACAGTGACAAAAGTGAGGAAATTCGATGTTAGGGTTGAAACCCCCTTTGCACCCCTCCAACCCACCCCCCAAATGGAATCAGGGTGTGCATTGGGGTCATCGGTCCTAACTGTCACCCCATTCTCCTATTCCTCAGCTTCTTTCCACACGTGATGGGGCGACACTTAGGGCTGATGACCCCAATGCGCACCCCGATTCCATTTGAGGGGGTGGGCTGGAGGGGTGCAAAGGGGGTTTAAACCCTAACATCGAATTTTCTCGCTTTTGTCGCTGTGGAACAACCCTAACTGATGCATTAAATGGAGTTTTTTGCCTCTAATATATAAATATATATATATATATATATAGTGGCACAGTAGTTCCACTATAGTTAGGGTTGCATAGCCATTTCTATGTTAAATCTCAAATTTTGCACTTTAATAATTTTTGAACCATTTGTCCGATTTGCCTAAAATTTGGAATGTAGAAAGATTTACCATAGATATCCAGACCTGGAAATTGTCATGACGAATGGAAGTACAACTGTGTAATCATAGTCATCTCAAAAAGTGAACAATCCCCAATGTTGCATTTTATTTGTCCACCCATTATGACCTGAAGAATGCATTTGACTGGTTTCAAATTGGATTGGCTGTATGGGTCCAGGCTAGCAGTGGTGTCTTTCAAAGATTTTGTGAAAAAATCTTGTTCCATTCAAAAGTGATATCATTTTTAGTGTCCCATTATATCCTATGGGAAAATTTATATGTGCAGCTTGAAAATTGTCGTGATCATATTTTTTGTGTCAAGCTTGCCAGAAATAGTGTCATGCTTCTGCCATCTTGTTTTCAGTTAGCACGAGAGAAAAAATGATATAACTCAAAAAATACTGCACTTTTCAACACACCACCCATTGGGTTTACCTATTCGGGGTCTGATACACATGCCCCTGGCATTAGTTTCTCACCAGCTGGTCTCTAAATATGTTTTTTAATTTTTATTTTTCATTTTTCGATCGCGACATTTTTCAATTGTGAAAACATCTGCGATCACTTCAAAATATAACCATGGTTCATTTTTTTGACTATGATTCTATTCCCATTACAGAGATAAGACAATCATGGTAAAATAAATGTTATTGTGGTAAAATAGCTCGATCACATTTTCCTATATGCTGTTTTCTTTGTCCTTTTATTGTGGAAGCTGGATTGTGATATTGGCCTGAAATTTTCAGAGTGGCAAGCCATGGTGTCACAGATGTGCCTTTTGTGGGTTTGGTTCAAAAACATTCACCACACCCCTAGTTATAGCATTCCAAAGTTGTGACTTTTCCCCTAGGATAACATTGTGGCAGTCATTTTCTTTGTCGCTTGATTGTGGCAAGCTCGATTGTGATATTGCCCTGACATTTTTAGGTTGGCAGGCCCTACTACCACAGATGTCACTTTCAGTTGTTTGATTTCAAAACGTTCAATAGGCCCATAGTTACAGCATTCTGAAGTTCTGAATTTTCCCCAAAGGATAACATTGCGGCGGTTGTTTTCTTTGTCATTTCATTGTGGCAATGTGGATTGTGCTATTGGCCTGAAATTGTTACAGTGCCAAGCCCTAGTGTCACACATGTGCCTCTTGTTGGTTTGGTACTAACACATTGAACAGGGCCATAGTTACAGCATTCTGAAGTGCAGACATTTTATCATAGGATAACATTGTGGTGCCCATTGCACCTTTCGGGGCCTGTATCTCAAAAATGGTTTGAAATATATATTTAGTTAGAAATTTCTTAGTCCCCCCCTTACAAAGCCATGAAACCCCAGAAATTTGAATTTTTTCTCTACCGTATACAGTTCCTGAGATATTTGTGATTTAGTGTTCTAGTTGATCATTTTCATGGCTGTAGCCCTGAATTATGCTGTCAGACTTAGCACTCACGTTGCATTTCGGTGCCTGTATCTCGGAAACAATGTGAGATATGGATTTGCATTGTGAGAAGTACTCACTCGCACAATTACAATCACACTTGGTTTTTTTTCTAGCTGCTATGATTCCTGAGATATCGGCAAATTACTGTTACAAGGGCGCCTAGCCTTATAGAGCTGCTGTATTTTATTTATTTATTTACTGAATTGATTCACCAGGAAGGCACACTGAGCAAAAAGATGCTAATCTCCCTGTGCAACCTGGGGGAAGGCTTACAGAGGGAGGATAACACTCAGGTTATCACAGTAACAAATAAATCAGGTATATAGCGGAAAATGGAACAATAGGTTGCTACATTGGTTAACAGTCAGCTAAAAGCGTATACCAGAGGCATACATACATACATACACACTTACATATATACATACATACATAGAGTGTAAAACACAAAAAACAAGGTGCTGATGCAGCGCCTTGTTTTTGTTTTTTACAATTTGTATGCTACATTTGCTGCAACCCACTATGCCTAATCTGAAATCTCTTCTGAATTCTCTACGATGCTCCTTCATTTCATCTATGTCTGCATTCCCTTCTCATATTTCTAAGTCTTCTCTTGAATTATTTCCTGCCATTTGCTCTAAGACTAAACTCTGCAGTCACTTACAGTTTCTTTCCAAATGCCGCCACCTGGGTATTATTCCTAAAGGTTTCTGTTTGAAATTCCATCCTTGTTCATTTGGATCTGAGATACATGTTTCCTCCACTAATAAACTTTTGAAAACTTTCTCTAGGAAACTTATCATGCACACCATTCTCTCCATTAAAACACAGCTGATCTCTGTGGACAAAACAATTCAAAGGTAAAAGGATATCCTGCAGCAAACGGCTCCACATAGCCTTCCTTTTATTAAGCACTGCATCCAAAACTTTGAGTCCTCTCTCTTTCAGTTCCTCAAGGACACCAAATCTGCAAAGCTCCAGTCTCTCACGCAGCAGATCAACAACCAACATGAGCCCTCAAGTCAGACACAACCTAACAATTTGGTATTTTGTATTCCTCCAGACCTTCCCCTGACACAAGATGAGCAATCACTCCTTAGCAAAGGTCTCTCTTTTGTGCCCACAACCAGATATCTTGATGCACCCCAGGTTCAAGTTGATCTGCAGTGCTTCTATTGAATAGTACACCTTACAGCTCATTTTTCTAATGAGACTCCTCTTCCCACAGATGATGACAGTATCACCAGAACAATCAATGATATCAATCCCCAGTGAAGGGCATGGACACCACCTCCAGGATGTTTTGCTGCTGTTGATTATTTTGTTAACCAGTTCATGGAAACACCACTAACTTCAATCTTCATTGCAGGCACAACCATTCCAACCTGACACCTGGTGAGCCTTCAGCCCTCAGATCTCTGCAATGTAGGAATGACATTGTTATCAAACCAGCTGATAAGGGAGGTGCTGTTGTGGTCTGGCAAAAGGAGCCATACATCACTGAAGCCACACAGCAACTCTCTGACACCAGGTTTTTTTCTTCTCTTCCACAGGACCCAACTGCTGACTGTCAGACTGAGGTCACCACCACCATCACCTCTGCTCTTGAAAACAAAGAGCTCCCTGCTTCTGCTAAGAGATTCATAGTTCAGCATCCCCAGACATTCAGGTTTTATCTCCTTCCCAAAATCCACAAAACAGGTAACCCGGGTCATCCTATAGTGTCTGCCTGCTCCTGCCCCACATCTCACATCTCTGCATTTTTGGACAGTCTCATGATACCCCTTGTTGAGTCCCTGCCCTCCTATGTTAAAGACACTAACCATGCTCTCCAGTTATTTGACAGGTTCAGATTCAGTGACTCTCATCAGTTCATCTTCACCGTGGACATCAAATCTCTTTACACGGTGATCCCCCATGATGATGAACTGACTGCTTTGCAGCATTTCTTGAATAATTGGGAAGTCCAGCAGCCACCCACACACACACTAACTCATCTGGAAGAACTGGTTCTTACATTCAATGCTTTTTCTTTTAATTACAGTTTTTTTTCAGCAGGTCAGTGAAGTTGCCATGGGTACCAAGATGGGTCCCAGCTTTGCTAATCTGTTTGTGGGTTGGGTGCAGGAATGTTTTTTTCTCTCATTCACAGGGACTGTGCCTGAACTCTACAAATGCTACATTGATGACTGTGTGTGAGCCACCTCCTGCTCCAGGGAGAACCTCCAAATCTTCCTTGACATGTTTACCATGGCCCCTCCTTCCCTTCAATACACTGTTGAAGTATCCTCCTCTATACTGCCTTTTCTGGATATCCAGCTGTCAGTACAGAACACTGGTCTGAAGACATCAGTTTATTACAAACCCACTGACACTCACAGTTTCCTCCTCCACAGCTCCTTCCATCCTAAACATGTCAAGAATGGCCTGCCTTATTCACAGTTTCTTAGACTTTGCAGGTTATGCAGTGAAGAGGATGATTTTGCTGAGCAGACCCAAATAATGCATATTTTTTTTATCACCAGGGGATACCCTAAAAGCACAGTGGACAGAGCACTCTCCCAGGTCAGTAGCATGCCCCATAACCTCGGCCCCCACAGGAAGGATACTGTCACACAAGAACAACTGCGAATTCCACTAGTGCTTCCTTTCCATCACAGCACACCTTCTCTCACAGGATCATCACCAGTAACTTTCCCATTTTGCAAACTGACCCTACCATTGGTGCTTCCTTTACAAAACCACCTATTGCCTTCTACTGCCGGCCACCTAACCTGTGGAATCTCCTGGTTAAAAGCAGCCTACCTACTCCTAACAGTTCCTCCCTTCCAGGTACCAAACCTTGCAACAGGACTCGCTGCTACACCTGCAAATTAATTTCCAGTGTGACTGAAATTCGGGGGCCTACAGGTGTTTTTCACATCAACAAGGAGTTCTCATGCACCTCCACTAATGTGGTGTATTGTATTCATTGCATGAAGTGTACAGCTATTTACATAGGAGAAACTGGTAGGCATCTTGCTGACTGTTTCAGGGAACATTACAGAGCAGTTAGGAATGGTGAAACTGCTAAACCCATTGTATCCCACTTTATTTCCAGGGGCCACAATGTCAATGACCTTTCTGTCTGTGTCCTTCAGCAGGGCTTCTGGGATCCTGACCGTAGGAAAAATATGGAAGCCAAGCTGATCATCCACCTTGGCTCCCAGCAACCCTCTGGTTTAAATGATAGACTTATTTTCCACTAACATCTTTCAGTCATCCCTTTTTTTCCCTAAAGTCTATTTGTTATTGTACTCATTTAATTTATTTTTCATTTTCACCATAAGTATCCATCTCTGTCTCCATTCCACACATTTGTCTCCTTTCAGCCTTCTTAATAGGCCCTGTTAATTAGTCCCCACCTGGGAACTTCCCTAGCTTTTTTACTCCTAGTATGCTTTATCTTTCCCATCATCACCTTTTTGTTTCACAGATTCTCTCTTAATCTTACTATTTATCACTTCTTCTCCCTGAGCCTCCCCTTTCTTCTTTCCCCACATATATATATATATATTATTTTACCTCACCTCTACAATAACTTTGTTTTTTTTTCTCTTTTAGATATTTCCTGAAGAAGACCTAAGGTCGAAATGTAGATTTTTAACTCTATTTTCTATTTTCAGTGTGCATTTAATATAACCATTTTGTTTTGCTTACATACAGAGAGTACAGCTTGCTGCAGCAGATTAACACTTAGGCAAAATCTAGGAGGACAGAGAGAGAGAGATACGAGTATGCAAGTAAGTGCCATGGGTGGGTTTATAAGCAAGCTTCCAAGGTTTGGGTGGGTGCTGCTGGTCAGGCAATGGGAATATTGGAGGGGGGTCAATCAGAGTTATTGAGTACAAGCACAGTTTACTGTGAGGTAGTTGGCCAGCATGTTTGATAGGGAAAGGGTGGAGGAAGAGTGACAAATTTGAAGGGAGACAGCATTCCAGAGCTTTGGAAATTGGTGCAAGAAGGCTGTCTGTCCAACAGAGGTCTTTCATCTGGGGATATTTAGTAGCTGGGTGTCAAGTGACTGGAGTACATGATAGGGGGTGGGAGCTAACAACAGTGTGGAGGAGAGGTAGGAGGGGAGGGCGCCAAGCCAGAATTTTGAGACAAATTTGGAGTAGTGCTGTTGTCAGCAGTTTACAAGGGATGGGAAGATGAGGGAGCAGTAGAGGTCACAGTGATGGGAAAGGAGGGGGCATCGAGAGTGAAATGGCAGAAGGCGTTGAAGAAGGATTCTAGTTTAGATAAGGTGGATTTAGGTGCAGTGCTGTAGACTATGTCACAGTAGTCTAAGGAGGGAAGGATCATCTTCTGTACTTGTTTCCACCTAACCAGTAAAGGGAGCAAAAGTGGTTCCTGTACAGGGCACCTAGCTTGAGGTGCAGTTTTTTTTTATGATTGCATGGTCAGAGAAGGTAAGGTGATGGTCGAGCCATACCTCAAGATAGTGGAAGGAAGCGACATCCTCCAGAGTTGTCCCATCCTGAGTGTGGAAGGAGGGGAGTGAGGGGAGTTGGGATAGCCACTGTCATGTACTGAAGGTCATGGTGACAGTTTTTTTGGTGTTGAGAGAGAGCTGGTGCAAACTGAACCAAAGCCAAACTTTATTGAAATCAGACTGGAGATTGGATGCTACTTCTTCTGGGGAGGAGCCTGAGGCAAATAGGATGGTGTCGTCCACGTACATGTGTATAGATGTGGTTGTGCAGATTTGAGGCAGGTTGTTGAGGAAAATGGAGAACAGAATGGGGCCAAGTACTGACCCTTGGGGGCACCAGTAGTCACAGGAAGGGAGGAGTAAGTGGCATCTGTAATTCTTACTGACTGTGTTCTTCCTGAGAGGTAGGCACTGAACCAATTAGTGACTGAGATAGTGAGGCCTGCATTCGAGAGGCTTGTTAAGAGCAAGAGTTGTGAGACAGTGTTGAATGCTTTAGCAAGGTCGACAAATATTGCAGAGGAAATCTGCCCACTATCCATACCAGAGAGGATGGTGTCAGTGAGTCTTAACAAGGAGGATGCAGTGGAGTGGCCCTTTCTGAACCCAGACTGAAATGGCGTGAAGAAGTCAGAGTCAGAGAGAAAGGAGGTAAGTTGGGCGAGCACCAGGTGTTCTTGTAGTTTAGCAAGGACTGGGAGGAGAGAGAGCTAGGGCGATAGTTTGAAGTGGAGGAGGGGGAACCCCTTTAGAGAGGGGAATGACAACATCATGTTTCCAGGCCTGGGAGACAGCAATAGAGGTAAAGGAGAGGTTTAGGAGATTGACAAGAGGAGCTGCTATGGCTGGTGCAGAGAGGTGGAGCTGGGCTTCCAGCCCATTGGGGGAATTACCTTTTTATGGGTTTAGAGCCAGTAGGGCCTTGAGGGCTTCAGTTTGTGTGATAGCTTGGAAGGAGAAGGGGCAAGGCCCTAGTAAGTTCAAGGCACCCACAGTGGGGTTGGGTGGAGCAGTGGTGGACAGGGAGGTGAGGAGAGTTGAGGCACATGAGGTAAAATATGTGCTGAAATCAGCTGCCACTGTCTCTGGGTCTGAGAGGAGTGAGTTGTTTACTTTTAGAAGCAGCATGGGATTTGCAACCGGAGGGGAGAAAAGGGAATGTATGACCTCTCAGAATTTGGATGGGCTATTTAAGTTTGACGAGAGGGAGGAGTTGAAGGATTCTACTTTAGCGAGCTGAGCTGCTCTGGTGCACTTGTTATGCAGCATACAGTATGTGGTGAAATCTTGTGGGAGGCAAGAAGATTTATGCGCTCACCATGCTTTGTCATGGGCATGATGGCAGGCTATAAGTTCTTGGGTAATCCAAGGCAGGTGGTTACCTTGTACCCTTGAGTGATGCAATGGGGCATGCGTACTCAAGACATTGATGAACATGTCTTGGAAGTTTATGAGGGCATCGTCTCTGGATCAGACTGTAGAGGGTGGGGTCCAGTTAGCGAGGGCTAGGTCTTCAAGCATGGTGGTGAGGCTGAGGGATTTATAGGACCCTTGGATTGGAAACTTTGGGGCAGATGTGGGATGGTGGATTTTTCTGACTAGGTATATAATGTGGTGGTCACTCAGGGAGTCAGGGAGCAGACCAGCTTGGATAACCCAGTGAGGGTGGGTGGTGAGTGCCCAGTCTACTAGTGAGTGGTTCCCTGATCTGGGGTTTAGACATGTGAGCTCTGTGATAGATTGTGACAGGTTTAGTGCTAAAATGTCAATACGGGTATTGCTGAGAGAATGAGATAACCAGTTGTGGTTAAAATCCCCCAATATGTACAATTCCCCTTTTGATGTTAGGGAGGAGATTAGTGTGAGTAGGTCAGTGACAGATGATGCTGGAGTGCCCGGCCAGCAGTATACACCAGCGATGTAAATAGGGAGTGAGAAGGGTAGATCCAGTTGAACCAGTATAAGTTCATGAGCTTTAGGTTCAAACTTGGCTATGACTACAGAGAAGCGTAGTTTGGCATTTATATATATATGCCCACACCACCGGCTCTGGTAGCCCTGTCCTGGAGGGACGTGGTGTAACCTGGGATTGAGACTGAGGGCTCAGAGATATTTTTGTTTAGCCAAGTCTTGGTCAGGATGATGATGTCAGGGGCATAGTGGGCAGCAAGTACCTGTAGGGAGTCAAGTTTCAGGGCTAGGCTTCTTATGTTTAGTTGCAAGATGTGCAGGCCATGTGGTAGAGGGATGCCACTGCGGTTTGTGGCAGTAGACGAGTTTGGAGATGGTCCAGGTGAATTTAGCAGGGTAGGCGTGGCGTGTGGGCCTGGGTTTGGATGTATGTCCCCAGCTGTGAGGCTCAGGAGGGCAATAGTAAGGTAGCGTCCTATAAGGTGTAGCTACCTATAAGTGGCTGAGCGCTGTCTTGTATGTGCACAGGGGCGGCTGTGATAGGTTTGATAGGCGGTAAGAAGTGGGAGAATTATCCAAGTGTGCAAGGAAGGGAAAAGGAAGGATCAGGGGCACATGTTTGAGTGGACCCATGATTGGCTGAGGGGAGTGGAGGTCACAGAGCATGGGGGTTATGAGACCTTATAAGATCAGGCATGATAGGGTGTTGAAGTTTAGTGGATGTTTGTAGTAAGTTGAAGAGGAGTGGTGGGTGGCAGATGATTAGGATAGCAAGAAGGAGCAGATAGCCTAGCATTTGGGACATGGCTAGTGGCACGCAGTGATCAGTTCACTAGCAGTTCAAATTGCTCCAGTATTTAGTGAGCTAGTTGGTGGAGTAAGGAGTATGGGGGAGAGAGAGAGAGAGAGAGAGAGGTTTGGAGAAAAAAAGGTCATGGCTGAGCACTGAGGCTGGGAGACAGTGAACCAGAAACTAACCGGTGACCTCTGGTGACTAATTAATATAAGGTGGGGATGGGAAACCAGGGAGATAGGAAACTGCATCTCACAATAGGAGTCCGAGAGGAGTCACTATAAAAGTAATACCAGCAAAGGGTGGAAAGGTATTGGGGGACGGGCGGGGAGCAGTCGTGAAGCAACTGCGGGGATCAGCTAGAGCTGCATTCTACTAGTATGCTGGAACATGTACAGTATGGCTCCATACTTATGTGTAAGTGGGAGTACAGGATGCAGAGGGCCCATGCATCTACAGACACATATCATTATGCACAACTAGGCAGCTTGGAGGGAGCGCGGGGCCCAGGTCCCACCAACATATTTCATTTACTGCTTACATTACACTTAAAAAAAAAGAAATTCTTTGCAAACAACTTTGTTAATGCATCAGTTGAGATTGTTTCCACACTGACAAAAGTGTGGAAATTCCATATTGAGTTACCATTCCCACCTCCTGCCAGCACCGCCACACACCACCAGGCATCAGGGTGTGCAGTGGGGTCAAGCTTAACTCACCCCGTTCTCCCATACTGCACTACCACAGCTTGTTTACACATAGAATGGGGTGAGAGTTAGGCAGATGACAACACTGCACACCCTGATGCCTGGTGGTATGTGGATGGTGGGGTGGTTGTGGGATGGGGGAGTGGTAACCCTAAAGTGGAATTTACACACTTTTGTCGGTGTGGACACAACCCTAACTGATGCGTTAACAAAGTTTTTGCAAAGAATATATATCATAGCAAAAAACTCAGTTTAATGCATCAGTTAAGACATTCCCACAACGACAAAGCTGAAAATTCGGTGTTGAGTTGAAAACCCCACCAATTCAACCCCAGCACCACACACACACTGAGACACACACACATGTAAGTAGGGGGGAGGACCAAGGCAACACGACCAATGACAGACAACCAGCAGCAGGTGACAGAAATAAAAAATAATTGTCTAAATGTACTACAAGACATCCCCACCCCCTGATCAGGTACTGCATGCTCAGTGGAGATCAACAGCAAAACTAAGGCCATGTACACCAAACGTACACATCCCTTATTGCAAGTGCACACAATGTACCACACTTAGTAGTTGCATGGCCTTACCTAGCAATGCCCCATACCCCACCATACCTGGTAGTCCACCTCAGCTATAGAGCACATCAAAACTAAGTAGTTGTACAGGTATAATATGTGTGCTTGATTTCATGTATACACAATCTCCCACTGCTAGGCACTGGAGGAGCTTTGCAAGGCAGTGTCCCACTCACTCAGACCACGTACTGTGTAGTTACTGGACAACCCCACATAAAATTAACCCATGAAGATCAACACTGTAACTCAATGATTGCAGCCATCCAAAGGTTAATACAATTATAACTCACAGAGTCTGTGATACAGAATGCCCCTTCCCATCCTACAACACTTATCCCATTGTGACTAAAAGCAATACTAAAAGAAATTCTGTTTATATCTACGGTATATCTATTTGATTCCTGTTGTACTACAATTAACATAGTTATCACTTTGATGGCATCAGTGACAGAATGGTCTGCCAAACCCAAAGACTAGGTCCTACAACCTGAGTGTAGAACAACTACCAAAAAAGTGAGGCTGTGGGCATAAGTGGTATAGATCACTCATTGCAACAATACTAAACTTACCATTATTTCAATAACTGAGGCATCACAGTGTCAATGCCATTGTCTTTACCAGGTAGTACATCCTCAGTAAAGCGCTACAGGGAAATTGAGCCTGTAGACATCCGTGATACACCTACATCATTGTAGGTACAGTAATGTTAGGATATTTTGAATTTGCTTGGCCTCAGCCAAGTAATTACACTCTGTGTTAGACAGAACAGTTACTGCATTTGTAGTATACGGACACACTGAAGGTACATATATGTACAGCAACAGTAGACTTACATCACTTAAACTGTATACCTGATGCTGACATTAGGAGTTGCAGGTCCTTGTACAGGGAATAGTTTTCCCATACCTCGAGATCAGCCTCTGCATCTTGAGTGGACAGCTGCACTAAATTTAGTACTATGTAGATTACATTCTTAAATGCAACAGTTCTTGTATCTTGATTATGGATGTGTCTTGAAGTAAATGTATGTTGTTGTCTTTATTTCTGTTTACTCCTAAGTGTAAAAACCTTTGTACAGCAACAATCAGAGACTTGCATCATTGATTTCCAGCCACGGTGCAGTACCAGGTGTGGTGAGGTGAGGGGCATCACTAGGTAAGGCCATGCAACTACTAAGTGTGGTATGTTGTGTGCACCTGCAATCAGGGATGTGTACATTTGGTGTACATGGCCTCAGTTTTGCTGTTGATCTCCACTGAGCATGCAGTACCTGATCAGGTGGGTGGGGATGTCTTGTAGTACATTTAGACAATTGTTTTTTATTTCTGTTGCCTGCTGCTGGTTGTCTGTCATTGGTCGTGTTGCCTTGGTCCTCCCCCCTACTTGCATGTGTGTATCTGTGTGTCTGTGTGTGTGTGGTGCTGGGGGGGATTTGGAGTTAGGGTTTTCAACCCTAGCACCGAATTTCCTTGCTTTTGTCACTGTGGAACAACCCTAACTGATGCATTAAATGGAGTTTTTTGCTATGAAATTCCCTTCTTTTTGAGAATGAGAAGTATTAGTAGTAAATACAAATGTGGCAGTGCAGCCACACAATCTCACCACATCATTCACTGTTTGAATGCAAGCATGGTATTATGGACCCTTTGGCTCCTACGGTTTCATCATAGCATTTGGTGTATGTATACTGTGCTGGCAGCATAGGTCCTACAGGCCATGCAGTGTCAGTATGTGGTTTGTCATATGCATGCAGTGGCATGGGGACAGGCCCTTCAAGATATACACTATCACCACATGATCACCTGCATGGATGCAGTGCTGCTACTGCATACCCTTCTGCCCTCCTACTCCCACCACATAATTTGGTGTATCAATACAGTGGTCATAGATTGAATACTTTACAGCCCACACTACCAGCAAATAGTTAGCATTATGCATATAGTAGTGGGAGTGCACACCTTTGGGATGCTGTGAGCCAACCACATTAATTCATGTATGACATATCAATGGTAAGTGTTAAAAAAATCCCAGAACTAACATTTACACCCACAGTAATGAAAAGTTACACACATCAATACTTGGATGGTCTTATAAACACATAATATTTTGTGTTGGGTATATATCTAGTTATGCATTACTGTTACTGGTTTTCATTTGCATCTACTTAGCACTGCAATACCACACATAAAACAATATTTTGCTGCTCTGTCACATTCTTTGATTTTACAGTAACTGCTAGTATTGTAATACAACACAGCATGTGGCACTATGTTTGTCTCAAACACAGTTACAGATCTCCATATTTCTTCATTGTTGTCCCTCTCTACCTTGACTTGAAAGATATTGTTCAAAAACCTGTATTCATGTTAACATACTTCTCTGAAAAAAGGGATAAGACATTGTATGTATTTCACAATCTAAGTATGTTGAACTCTGCTGTGTCTCTCATCTTGTACTGCATAACAAATGTCGCTGTTTCTTAATTAGACAATAACGGTTGGTCAACAATTATGTTCACACTATCCATATGACCTTGCAGCATTCTATTATACCACAATGTCTGCCGAAGTGTGAAATCTACTTACATAGTTAACTCACCATCAACATAATCTGTCATACTCCTGTATTGTTATAATAATATATACATGTTTTAAAAGAATGAAAAATATTGAACAGCATATTGTTAAACTCTACAGCTATCTGTAATAAAAGATTAGCATAAGGCTGTTACAAACTTTTCACTGATTTATAGAATATCGCCCGTTACACCCTTGTTATAAGATCAGTATAGGCAATAGTTTGTTAAGATACATTTTTTATAGATGCTACCCATAAAGCAAAAATGAAACACAAGCAATGTTTTTGTAAGAAAATACTGTATTATATATGTTTTAAAATAAATCATATAAAATATAAAATGTGATACAAAATATAAAATCTGTCTGTGATACAAACATAAATAATGCTTATAAAACTAAAATAAGAAATACAATTTCACATGATCAAAACTCCTTTTTAAAAAAAATGTAGAAAAAATATTCATTTTGCAAACATTTTAAATGAATGTAATTATTATTTAGAAAATTATTAAACTATTTACAGGCAACAAACTGTCCATTAGAAAGAGAGGTGTGGCGCTGCTCGAGGCAGTCCAGTCCGAAAGTTGGACAGTATGTAGAGGCGCAACAAAAGTGGAAGCTGTTGCGGCATGGGAGAGGGAGAGATACACATGAAGCTGTGGAGGCTGCTTACTCCGTTTCAGTGAGACTTGTTGTTGGTGGTGCAGGAGAAGTAGTGCTACTTGTCACACTGACACCTGCTGCTGTGTCCACCAGCTCGAGCATTAAATTAATGGTTGCCTGCTGCGCTGCGAAGAGGGACAATAATTTGTCTTGTCCCTCCTGCAGTGCAGCAGTTTCTTCTTTTATTCTATCCATTTTCTGCTCAAGCTTGTGGACACAGCAGCAGTGGACAGTGCATGTCTCCTCATGATCTTCTTCTGTAAAGACACAAAAAAATAGCCATTAATACGTACTTATAAATACTCAGCTTTCTTTCTTGTGTTGCATCTAATAATGTTATTATCTTTTCCTGTATCTGTTGTAAGCAGAAATACATCTGTATTACTAGGAATATACATTAGACTAGTTATTCTGAAAATTGACTCTTCTTAGTCCATATATCATATCACTTACATATGATGAACTGTAAGTAAATTAGTTCTGTAACTTTTCAAAAATTGTACATGTGCTACATTTAAATTATATATAACCTTATGCATCACATTTTTGATTCATACAATGGTTGATAACTATCTATAACACAGTATGATACAGAGCAAACTAAATTACTTTATCCTCTAAAGTCTGTGCAACTACCACAATGTACACGTACTGTTTTTGTGAACTAGTTCTTAATAGTACATGTCTGTTGTACACCCTGACACTGTAATGTCGGTTAATACATATTAGTCAATGTTCATTACAATAATTTCTGTTACATAGCAACAAGCTAAAACCACTGTTCTACTGTACCTGTTTACAACAAAGATTTAAGAACCATCTTCTACTGATCTTAAACATAGTGGCACAGATATTCAAAAGGGTTGCGCCATGCGCAATAGGGTTGCGCCTGCACAAGTCCGAACTTGCTCCATTCTGCGATATTCAGCAGGAGGCAGTTGCGCCACAGAAAACATGGTGAGCAACAGTGCAATGCAAATGAATGCATACTGAACTGGAGGGGGAGGAACCATGCATAAACTGCACAGCCCGATATTCAGCAGGGCTGTGCAGAGTTGTGCAGGCACAACCCCCAACCTGCGCCTGCAAAACTTTGAGCCAAGAAAAAAAGGCTTAAGTCGAGGGCCACCCACAGGTGATCTGCTGCACTGCAGGGTGCAACACAGCAGCTGCCACCTGTGGCTGGCCCCCAACCCAGTCCCTGTGCCCCCCCCACAGCCCGATCACGGGCAGATGACTGTAAATCCCCCCACCCCCCCACTGGCCCGATCGCGGGCATAGTTTAACCCCACCAGCCCGATCGCGGGCAGAAATGTGGCTCCCCAGCGTATCCCTGGTGGTCTAGTGGACCAAAGCCCGATCGCGGGCAGTAGTTGTTTAATAAACCCCCTCCGCATTCATCCCTGGTGGTCCAGTGGACCCGAAGCTCGATCGCTGGGAGTAGTTGTGTATAAACCCCTCCTGATTCATCCCTGGTGGTCCAGTAGCACATCGATCGCGGGATGTAATGTTGAACAAACCCCGAACATAGCTCTGGTGGCTGGTGTCCCCCACCTCACCCACCCACGAGCGCCACCACCCCGCTCCCCACCGCAGCTGGCGGCGGCAGCATCCCACCCGCCTGCACGCTGCTGCCGCCGACTGACTGCTCTTTCAGGGCTGCACGCATTGGTGCAGAACAGAGTCAATGGGCGTGCAGCCCATACATATACATGACAAGTTCAGATTTGTGAATGAATACATTCATTCATTCACAAACTGGACTGTCTTAGGCTGTATAGGTTGCACGCCCATTGGCTCTGCTCTGCACCAATGGGCATGCAGCCCCACTGAGCAGTCAGTCGGGGCGGCGGTGGATGCTGCTGCCCGCCGCTGTCGGGGAGCAGGGTGGTGGGGCTTCTGGGTGGGTGGGGGGACACTAGCCACTAGGCTATGTTCGGGGGTTTGTTCAACATTTACATCCTGCGATCGGGATGTGCCACTGGACCACCAGGGATGAATTCAGTCGGGGGGGGGTTTATCACACAACTACTGCCTGCGATCAGGCTTTTTGGTCCACTGGATCACCAGGGATGAATGTGGGAGGAGGGTGGGGGTTTATTAAACAACTACTGCCTGCAATCGGGCTTTTCGGTCCACTGGACCACCAGGGATACGTTCGGGGGGAGCCACATTGCTGCCCACGATCGGGCTGGTGGGGGGGATTAAACTATGCCTGCGATCGGGCCAGTGGGGGGTGGTGGTGGGGATTCTACACTGTTTTGCCCATGATCAGGCTGCAGGGGGCGTTGGTCCCCGATGGCTGCTGCCTGGCAGGTGCCAGGCGCAAGTCCTCGGGATCGAGGCACCGCATGCCAATGGCATGCAAATGGGACCATAATCAGATGCAAATGGCCCCTGTGCCTTGCATGAATTATGGCCTCATTTGCATGTCACCTTTTGAATATGGGGATTTTGCACATGGCGTAATGGTACTTGCACCACCGCAAGTTGAATGCTCCACTCTGACAACTTGCGGTGGCACAAGTTCCACTGTACCATGCACAGTGGCTGTGGCTAGGGGGTGATATTCAAAGGAGTTGCTCAAGGGTGCAACTCCTTTGAATATCACTCTGGACACACCCCTACACAACTATTTTGTGCAGTGCAAGGGCTTGCACCACAAAATAGCGCAGTTTGAATATCCGTCCCAGTATCTTACAACTAATGTTTAGCATTTCAATATCAGACTTGTCAGTTCTTTCACCAACTCTTTCAATAAGACATTACCTAAATACATATTGAGCTACACAATATTCAAACAATAAATACAATAAAAACATATGCTTTTTTTCACATCATAACATAGTAGAATATAAAGCTACAGTAAATGTTCTAAGTACTACTTAGAATTATGTACAGACTCTCTATCTCTTAAAATGTAACTCTTATTTTATTATCAACAATTCATCAGGCAAAGTTTGAAAATGAGAAATTGTAATATGGAGTTACAACTTTGTGGTACACATCACAGACCAGATACTTGTGTCTAACCCTTAAATAATAGTGCCATGAACAATATGGAAAAGAGTTACAATGATTATGCATTCTGTTACCATATAGTTAAGCAATATTCCATGAGACGGTATTGGTGATGCCAGCATTTACCCATGTCCTAGTGTGTTGTTTGGCAACGAGGCGCAGCAGACTGTCCAAAACACACCATGCATGGGAAATCCTGTCATCACCAATATCCTCAAGTGGCACATTGCAATTATACACTGTCCTGTTTTTTGGGTTAGATAGAAAATAGTAAATAAAAGTTTATTTTCCCAATTTTATCCAATTTTACTGTGGTTATTTTCGCACTGGGAAAAAATACTCCGCAATTGCTAGACTGCCCTCCTACTGAGGATGTGTACTTTTGTTTCATTATTCTCATTTGCAGTGTATTTTCAGGGTATGTGTTGTGAGCGAGCAGCCAGTTGAGATGCTGAAAACGGTGATGGAGAGCACATTGCAGGCATAATTCTCTTGTGCTTGATTTTTGGGAGTCCGCTCTTTGTAGGGTTTTGTCTCTTAATGCTAATGAGGTATCCATTTGTTTTTTTTTTGCTTTTTTAATGTTTAATGTTTTTTATTTAGTGAAACGGATGTGTATGCAAGTGACAAAGATGTCGAGACGTGTGGACCGAGATGGGTGTCATAGTGATTTATGCACAGTTATCAGTCAAGAGGCTGGCTGTCATCTTAGTTTGTGTAGCAGTGAAATTATTTAACTAAAGTGTGTTTGCATTTTGCACTCAGCTGCGGCACACAGCAGCTTAGCGGAATTCAATATGACAGTTTTATTTGTCAGTTTCAGTGGTCACAAGGGTTTTAGAGATACAGCTGCCTGCCACCTCTTTTCATGTAGTGATTACAGCTTTTACAACTGGAGAGGTGTGCCAGGTAGCCAATGAGATTAGAGAATTGATACTTCATTTTTATGCCCATTATATAATAGGATATAACTTGTTATAAAAATGTACTTATCATAACATATCAACTGTATACTTCTGATGTTATACTTACATTCTACAGTAGCACTCTCCTCCTGCTTCACCTGCACCACTGGTCTCACCAGACCTTTTGTGGACACTATAGAAAATATCAAAACTTTATTTAACTATCATAATTGAAATATTTCAATATCTAACAAAACTTTCACTGTATTACATACAGATCACATACTGCACTACTGCCATCCAACTATATGTCACAATTCTAAATATCAAAGAGTAGAACATCTTAAAAATAGTACTATAAAAACTGCAATACACAGAAGGGTTAGAATATTCACACTGCATCAGATAGTGGTACAATCCTTGCTGCAGCAGTACTGGAGTGTTTCAAAAAAACTGACACAACAATATGCAACAGTGCTGCAACATGGTCAGTACAATAAAATGTGACACTTTCACCACCTGCATCATGCATGGCACAGTGCCACTGTGCCACTGGAAGTTGACAGACAACAGTACGTCGACAACACAGCACAAGTGCTGTTCTACTACATACATCAGCCACAATATTCAGTGATGGACACCCACATGTTACCATATTCCATGGAAAGTACAAATGGTAACATTTCTGTGTTAGTGTGGACCAATTTGTATACAAGCAAGACAATTACCAGTGGCTTGCGGGTGGCACACTGCCACACAGTGACCATTTATACTGACGGCCATGCCCTTCAGCATCAATGCACCCCCTAGCCGAATCACATCCTTACAACATTAAAAGTGTCCCTTGTAGTCCACTGCAGGCAACCCCATCACCTGATCAGAATTTTGCTATAAGAAAATATTCCTGCTAGTCAAGTACAACCAACTACTCACCCAATCGCACAGTTACTGTATGGAAAGATCCATACTGATGCAGTGAATCAAAACCTATCACCCACTCACGGTCTTACCATGATATATATAACTGCAATGTTCCTCTGGAGACCACCCCATGCCCAAATGCAGACTTACCATGATATATTTAAAGCTAGAGGTGCACTGGACCCTTATCACAACCTGATAATGACTTTACTTGATAAATCATGATGTCTGTTGGCCCAGTGGCTGCATCCAGGACGATTCCAGGGAATACAATTAACCAGTACACTGGTTGATAGTCGTACCCCCCTACCAACCCTACCACTGTGTCATGACAACCTCCTCCTTCCCTCAGTCAGCAGGAAACACCAGCTTCCCACCTGCAAAACAGCTACACACCCAACAACTGATAGCATTGAGTGTGGCTGTACTCCAATTGCTACACAACATGCCCACTGATTGTACTCACTATAGTATACTACACAGTCCTAATACTGAAATCTATAGTTTAATTAACACATTGGGACTGTCTACTACACTATATTCAGCATGCCTATTGGCCCACACTGTGTGTCAATGTATGTACAGTCATAGTTTATGTTGTCAGACTATGCTCATCCAGGTGGCTTGGAGGTAGGTAACTGCTGACCAACATTTCAGGAAGGTGGAGTGGGGTAGCAACAGTGACTGTCTGGGTAGGTAGACAAGTACTGCTATGCACCACACTACTGTCTCAGCAAGAATTGCAACCATCCCCTTACCTGCATGGAGCCACGCGGACCCCTGCTAGTAGTGCATACAAGGTACTAGTGAAAGAAACTCCAGGCTGATCGATGTGCATGGGTAGACTGCCATCCATGCCTTCCTACTGCTTCTACGCTGAGAACAATAGAGACTGCAATTTCTTTGGCACCTTTTTCAAAGTCGGTGTAGCAGTGGAGATAGAATCTGGTCACTCCACTTTTCAGACAAAAAACAGCCTTTTTCACTCCTTGCTTCTGTTACTTTAATTGCCCACTGCTAACCCTTAATTTCTGTAGTATCTAACTGTTACTTTAAGTAAAAAAGCAACGAGAAAGCTAACCTTAACAAAAATGTACTGTTGCCTTATTCTTAGCCTCTAGCCCTATCTATTCTGCTGCCAGCCTCTTGCAGGTCCGGTCGAATAGTTTGGAAGCCATGCAAACTGTGCAGAGTTACTAAAAGTACTGTGGTAGCTAGAGATAGTGAACAATTTCAAACCGCAGCCTGCTTTTTATTTTATAGCCCTTTGCATACTGTTAAAACTTATACATTAGCCGAGGAAGCTAGAGAGAGGGAGGAATTCAAACTGCAACCTGCCTTTGTATTAATTAGCCCTCTGCATACTTCTCGAAGCTGATCCATGATTCAAACCGTAGCCTGCTTTTTGTACTAAGCAGCCCTCTGCATACTGCTCAAAGCTGTTCCATGAGCCGAGGAAGCCTGAGTTAGGGAGGAATTTAAACCACAGCCTGACTTTAGTAATTTTGCTCCATCTGTAATCCTCAGCCAGTCCCTCGCTGGTCCGATCTGAATGTACTATACTTTAAATAGTAGAATAGGGAGGGATTTCAAACCGCAGCCTGCTTTTTATGTTTATAGCCCCTGGATACTGTTAAAGCTGGTACATGAGCCTCGGAAGCTAGCGAGAGGGAGGAATTCAAACCGCAGCCTGCTTTTTGTACTAGTCTAGCCCACTGCACTTTTTAAATCTGAACCATGAGCCGAGGAAGCGAGAGTTAGGGAGGAATTTTAAACCGCAGCCAGATTTTAGTAATTTTTGCCCAACACTGTTTCCCCCAGCCAGTCCCTCCCTAGTCTGATTTGAATGTATTATAGTTTGAATAAGAAGAGTAGGGAGGAACTTCAAAAAGCAGCCTGCACTTTCTAGTATTAGCCCCTGCATACTGTTTAAAGCTGATCCATGAGCCCAGGAACCCAGAGTTAAGGAGGAATTGAAGCCGCAGCCTGATAATTGTAATTTTGCACCACTCTGTTACCTTAGCCAGTCCCTCGCCAGTCCATTTTTGAATTTATTACATAATTAGGAAGCGGCATTGAAGGCGCACCTAAGGTCATGCGGCCAACTCAGCAAAGTCCAACCGTGCATTTGTTAAAAAAGGGGCCGTTGGCTCACAAAGTGTAACCTGAGCACAAAACTGATTTCTTTCATCCTCTGCCCTACTTAACAGCTCCCTCTCTCCTCTGCCTCCACAGATCCAGCAGGAACTCAACAGGGAGGTCGTGAGACACTTGTAGCGCTGCCCTCCTCCCGCGGAGTGATCACCGGACCCATCCCCCTCCCAACCAGAGCATCGGAGGTCATGAGGGTTGAAACAGGGTACCCTCCCCCAAGAAGTGCAACCATCCCCTTACCTGCATGGAGCCACGCGACCCCTGCTTGTAGTGCATACAAGGTACTAGTGAAAGAAACTCCAGGCTGATCGATGTGCCTGGGTAGACTGCATTCCATGCCTTCCTACTGCTTCTACGCTGAAGCCCCACCAGCACTGCACGCTGGCTCCCCACCACCGCCCTTGGTGAGCATCTGCATATATAGCAGAAGTCACGTGAGCTGCATAACCTATCAGCTCATTTTCTCATCTGCAGGTTATCAGATCTATCCACTAGAGGTCGCATTAAGTACCTTGCTACCTATGTCCTACTCCTGCAATTGGAAAACAACTCTGCTGCCTGCTGCCAGCTGCAGAAACCACAGATCCCATCCCCCTTACTCCCCTGTGCCCTGTATCAACACAGAAGCCTATAAAAAACATCCCTCTTACTCCCACAAGCCCATTAACTGCATAACAAAGGCTTCACAATGTCCCAAGCTCAAGAGGCTTAACAAGCCTCACCCAGTCATGCTGATAACCCACCTATACACCATCACCAATCATAATGCTCCACCCCCAGCCTTAAGGGCCCCTCGCCCAGGATTTAGCTACTACTCGGGGGGGACATTGAAACCAACCCCGGTCCTTTCTCCCCAAATTTTACTCTCAGTGACCCCACAATCCCCCTCTGGGCAAACTCCGGGGGGCTCAGGCTGGTTCACATGAACATTGGGAGCCTGAGGCACAGAATGTCCGACCTTGAGGCCTGGACCCTGCTGTACAAGCCTGACATCTTAGCAGTGATGGAGACATGGCTAAAGCCCCACATCCTCCCTCATGAAGTCGAACTGACTGGCTACCAGACCATAAGAAAGGACAGAATTGGGAAAAAAGGGGGGGTACTAATCTACCTCAACTCCTCCTTGAATGCCTCCCTGATTGATCTCCAAACACCCAATGGATCTCAGGCTGAAGTATTACTTCTCAAACTACTCCTCGGTGATACCAAACCTCTCTATATCGGGTGTGTCTACCTCCCACCCCAAACCACCGCCCCCTCCTTAGAATCCCTCATAAATGCCATCCTCAAGCTCTCCTTGGGGGAGGCCATCCTTCTCGGGGACTTCAACCTCAACTGTCTTGCCCCAAATACCTCCTGAATCAAGAACCTAATATTGGATGCATCACTTACCCAAGTGATTGACATGCCAACCAGGCACAACACCAAATCGGGCAACCACTCACTACTTGACTGGGCACTCGTTTCAAACCCCAGTCAAATACAGACTGCTGGGATTATGTCTGACTCCTTGAGTGACCACTGCCCTATCTTCTGTATCTGGTCCAATAAACCCCCCAGGGTTGCCGCCTGAGTGATTGTAGCGAGAAATTTCAGCCAATTCGAACCAGCTGACCTCTGCTCTGACCTCCTGAAGGTGGAATGGGGCCCCATTGTCTCCTTCCCCACAATTGATGAGGCCCTGGATTACTTCACCAAGACATTCCTGGCCACAGCAAACCAACATGCCCCCTAGCAAAAACTCATAGTGCAGGGAAAATGCCACAAATGGCTAAACCCTAAGCTAAAACATACCATGTGGCTCCGGGACAAGGCATGGGGGCTCTACAAATCCTCCAGGTGCAAACTGGACTGGGAGAAGTATCAGTGCCTGAGGAACCAATCCAAAAAAGCCACAAAACAGGCCAAATCAAAATTCCTCAGGGACCTCCAAACAGGCAATCTAAGGGACCCAAAGAAATTCTGGGGCCACATAAACTCTCTCCTAAAAGGCCACACAAAAGAAAACGATGCCTCGCTCCTAGTTGGGAACTCATTTACCAACAACCCCACCAAAGTGACTGAAGCATTCTGCATATCCTTTACAAACCCCACTGGCTGCCTCCCAGCAGTGCCAGGGACGCCTCTACTCCCCTGCCAGACACAGTGCTTCCTCACCCCTTATTCCACTTGAAACTAGTTGATCCCAGCACAGTACTGTCACTCCTGTGCAAAATAAATCCTGACTCATCCTCTGGGTATGACCGTCTAGAACCCCGGCTGCTGAGGGCTGCAGCACTGGCCATCACCTACCCCGTTACCCTACTTATCAACAGATCCCTCCAAGAAGGGATGGTCCCCAGTAAACGGAAAGTTGCCACCATAGTCCCATTCCACAAAAAAGGAACTCGGGACAGGGTGGAGAACTACAGGCCCATCTCTCTTCTCTACCCCCTGGGAAAAATTCAGGAAAGACTAGTCTATAATCAACTTCAAGACTACCTGGAACAAGACCTACTCCTCTCCAAAGTCCAGCACAGCTTTCAGAAAGGCCAAGGCACTGACACCGCCCTTATAAGGCTAACATCGGACATACTAAATGCCATGAACCAAGGCAGCCCTACTGATGCACTATTCATTGACCTATCCAAGGCCTTTGACTTGGTTAATCATAAGCTTCTCCTAACTAAGCTTCATCGGCTTGGCATGGATCAGCTTTCACTATCCTGGACCACAAGCTACCTGACTAACCGATTGCAAAAAGTCCGCTGGCAGGGAGTCCAATCAAACCCTAGGCTTGTGACCTCTGGGGTTCCCCAGGGCTCCATTCTGGGCCCCCTACTATTCTCACTAGTTTTGAATGACCTTGAAGAGGATAGTGCGCCCTGCAATCTTATCCTCTATGTGGATGACACTGTAATCTACTTCGGTGACCCCCAACCCTCGGTCATCTCAGCCAAACTCCAAACTAGCCTTGCAAAGCTTGCAGCATGGTTTACTGCCAACCACCTAAAACTAAATGAAGATAAAACAAAAGCAGTCCTCTTCGGGACCCGATGGGTGGGCTATGACCGCAGTGGACTACTCCAACTCTCGTCAGCCCAAGGAAAGCGTGTCGAGGTCACTGACCAGTTTAGGTATCTTGGGGTTGTCCTTGACCAAGAGCTAACCTACAAACCCCATATAGATGCCTTAACAAAATCCATCCACCAGAGGCTGGGCATCCTATACCGCCTGGGAAACTCCCTCTCAGGAGAAGCATGACGGGTCATTGCAAACTGCAACCTCCTTCTCTCGATGCTATATGGCTCCCCGCTGCTTCAGTCCCTTAGAGAGTCTGAGCTAAACAAGCTCACCACCCTCTACCACCGCATTGCTCACTTCAGAACCTACTCCTCCCAAAGGAGACATCACTGTGAGGCTCTTAAAGACCTCCACTGGCCGACACTAAGGCATAAATTATCCTACACCTCTGCCTGCCTTACCAACAAATTCTCCTCCATACGCCACCCACAGCACCTTAGTGACCTGCTCACCCCTAAAGTCTCCATTCAAAACCTTCGGTCTACTACCAGTCGGCTCCTGAACATACCCCGCATCTGGACCAACCAAGGAAAGTGCTCCTTCCACTATACTGCCCCACACTTCTGGAACTCACTCCCTGCTACCTTGCTGGAAAAACCCTCCCTCTCCTCGTTCAAAGCCGGTCTTAAAGCCTACCTTATTGAACTGAGCCTCTGTTGCTGCAACCGCTAGATAATGCACTCAACCTAACCCCTCTATATTGGTTACTGACTAAAATCTTGCTCCCCCTGGACTAGCTAACCTCTAATGCTAATATCACTGTAGGCCTGCAACAATGTAACAGTACTCTCCCATCCCTATCCAAATGTACCCCACTGACAATGTATGTACTCTGACACTGTCTTACTGTATGTACTCCAACACAGTCTTATTGTACCCCTGCCTCATGTACTGATTGTGTATGCATTTTGAAAATGTCTTACTGTAACCTGATGTAAAGTGGTTGGCGTACTCAACCCTGGGTTGCCCCTGAAAAAGGGATCTCTGGTCTCAGTGGGCTTACCTGGTCAACAAAATCTAAATAAATAAATAAAATTACCCACAGTCATGCTGGATGCAACCATTGCGCCACTAGGGCTGTGATAAATCCATGAAGCATGTGATTTGCTTCTGGCAAGGCTACACTGTACGACCCGTGTTATATATATATCATTGAAAACAAGCACTGTGCAAGATGGAGTGTGCACTACTCCACTAGGGATAACTTTACAACAGCAGAGGCAAAATTGGCTCAGGGCAGGTAGATTAGCCCACCAGGGATTGTAAAGCAATGCATAGCCTAGCATTAGCATGTGGGGGGTTATGATAGCAACACAAAATAGTGCCAGAGATCAGTTTGTATTCACAGCTAGCAGCTCCTGTCTTGTACCGTGTAATATAGCACCTCACCTGTGTTTGGGCAGCCATTGTTTTTTTTTTTTTGTTTCACTTTACTGTGTGTGACAGTATTAATGAAAATGAAGTTATTACAAGCACTACAGTGTTGTTTCCCATGACCTATTCCTTTTCAATATTCCATTGTTTGTGCTATGCCCTAACTTTATCAGTTCGACATTGCTCATTATAGCCCCAGGGAAGAACTTTTAACTCTCTGTTCCTCACTTTTTTAAAAAGGTTTACTAATATCATACACAACAAGTACTCATAGGAGACAGTCAACATTATGAAAACAAGTGCATTCTTACCATCTGACTCCACAAAGATAATGCTTTCGGAGTCAGAGTCCACAGCCTCCACAGCTTCTGTCTGTGCTGGGACTACCTCGGCAACAGGTGGGGAGTGCCTCTGACGATCTGTGACATTAACATAAAAAGGATATTTAGTAACTATTATTTGAATCATCAGTTATTTAGAAACACTTTCTATCAATTATTGACATATATCTGTAACTTAACATGTTCCTTGATCAAATATTTTGCAGTTATGGTACAGACTTGTTAAGTGGCACATGTATTATTATGAATATTGCAACTAAACAAGTAATTAATATTATTTAAATTGTTATCAGTTCAAAAGTGTTACTTATATGATAACCATTGCTGTTGAATTGAACAGCACTCTATACTCAGTATACACTTCCATATAACAACAGTTGAAGAAACCTAGGATAATACCTGATATACAGCTAATAACCGTGGTATAATCACCTCAAGTGGTTACTCCGTGATCACTAAACCACGACAGCACAGCCCAAAACATTTACAGTTACCCTAGCAACCACAAGAGATGATGACACTATGGTTATCACCTGTACATCAGGCATTGTCATTTATAGTGTATGCGACTTGACATGAGAAGTTACATCCCCCCTGCAACACAAGTAATTAAACCTTACCTTATTAATAACTCTGCACTAGAGCCACATGATTGAGTAGGAAAACTATTTATTAGCATACACAGACTGAATGATATCAGGCAAAATAGCACCAGAGTTAAAATACCTATCACACATAAAGATGGCTAGACTCAGTAAGAGTAAACTGAGAGAACTGAAATGTTATTTGAACAACAACAGAATGGACAAGGCTTCAAAGGATCAGAGCAAAGAGTGCTAATAACAGACACAGTTTAAGAATTGTAGACTCAGAATGCTGATACAATAAGGAGATTAGTGTTAAGAAGCACCTTCAGGAACAGCAGCATCCTATTACAGTCAATTATCAGATGAATGTCTAAGATTAATCCCCACTGTTGTGGCACTGAAACACATATTCTGTAATGGACTCATAAACATTTGCAGCCTTAATTAGGGACCACCTTGAATAGTGGTGACAGTCAGTAAGTATGACTGCATACAACCCACCCACTCATATGTCTGCCTGATACAAACAAGTCGGCCTAGTGGTGTAGTGTACCTGCCACTCCAAAGCATGACTCCTGTCTCCCATTCTACCATATAACATTCTTTTTTTTCACCTGGTAGTGTAGTGCCTCTGCTCCCCCATTCCCTAAGTGCAATCCCCGATCCTCATACCCACATTTCTGTAATGATTTCCCCACTCTTGTACTAGTGTCCCACCCCCCCAGTCATAATCTCTAACCCACGTAGGCACATTAATGAATGGATATCCCTCCAGTTCTACTGGTCCCCCCACCCCTATGCATGATCCTAGCCTTACATTGTCATGCTAACATCAGAATATCCCTACTGTTCTAGTAGTACACCCACTCCCCAACTGCAATTCCAAACCCATTGCAATGCAAATAAAAATCTTTTCCTGGTGAACTAGTACTCCCCCCAGCCCACTAAGCACAATCCATGACTCAGCACTCCAAAATGACAGCAATACCTAGTGTTTTACTGGCCCCCTCACCTTGAAGTGCTCTGTCCATCCTCCAATACACAGAGTAGGTACGGCTCCAACGAGCAGGTCAGTCTTCCTCTCACCACCACAACTGGCCAGAGACTGTGGTAGCACTCATGCATAGCACAGTCATCAGACAGCTATGGTGGTCAGTAGAGTCCTGAGCTGTCTGCCACTGATCTACTACCTATTCTGCGTACAGGAAGATGGGCAGCACAGTTCTGGGCAGGGGCGGGCATCACTACAACACCAGATATTCCTGTCATTGTGCGACTACCGAGAGTTTGGAATCATGCCGGGGGGGGGGTGTGCACATCACTAAAACACCAAGAAAATAATTTAACTAAGTGCCTACAGGGATCACACATTGCACTTGGTGGGTGGGGGAACTACTACAACACCAAACACATGCTCTCATTAACACAACTACATTAGGTGGTATTATGCTTGCAGGATGGGGCATCCACTACAACACAACACAACTAGTATTATTATTATTATGAAAATATTGTTTCTTTACTTATGGTGTGTAACAGGCTCCCCAGCACTTGGCTTTCCAGCCGCCTCCCAAAGCTCATAGCTGAGGTAGTACCAGCATGTGTCTTGGTCAGGTATCTCCTCCCTCTGCTTCAGTTGATAAAAATGCTGCCACAACAGCTTCCCCTTTCATTTGCATTGAAGTGCTGTTTAATTCCTCGCTTTCAAAATAACATGCAAATACGTATGTATACACCTCCACATGCTGTCCAACTTCCGGTTTGTGCTATGCATAAGAATATGCGCACCCCCCCCCACGCCTGGACGGACTGCTTTGAACAGTGTGCACACCTCTCTTAAGCTCCAGATCCTCATTTTTCTGCAAAAAATACACAAATAATACTATATTACTGCCATGTTCTGTAAAATATGTGACTTTCTGTTCTGTTAAGTTTCACAGAGAAAATGTAAACCACTGAATCTTGTTAATTTTGTAATTATTATTACAAATATTAACATGCATACACAGAAAATACTCTCATAAAATAATATATCCAATGAGTAGTAACTACTGTTGTACCACATAACATTTGAGCATTCTTTTTCTTACAGAGGTTGTATTGTAGCATAGTAACACTTGTGTGCACACTTGACACATCCTGATATTGATGCCGTGATACCATTAACATCTGCAAACACAATCCGTACTTGTACTGCACATTGTTGAGCCCCAAAAATAAACATAACTGACAACCAAGTGGAGCTACATTATTGAACAGAACAACATGACAGCTACCACCTGTGGGTGGCCACCCAAGCCACAGCGCAACTGTGTGTTGGCATCACACTCCCTCACCAACTGTGATTTTGCTAAGTAAAATATATCCATCATACACCAGTGCACCCAACCCCTCTCACCCAATTGTCAGTTTTCTATATAAAAATAACCGTTGTGCTGTAGTGCAGCTGCCACTAAACCCAATCAGGTGAACAAGTAGAGTGAAAAGGGCCACAATGGATAAATTGTTAAAACTTTTCCCATCATAAGGTTAAAGGAAACACTCTACTGTGCTACCAGCAGTATTTTTTTAAATGAAGAAACAAGATTTAGTTTAAAAAAAACATAACCACCAACCTACGAGGGGGGGGGCGCATCACTACACAACAGGTGCTGACTTCCACAATGCCAGGAACAAGTTACTGATAAACAGGACATCTACATACTAATGATGCCATGATAATATAAAAATAGGTAGGTTGATGCCTTGCATGCATTATGGCTCCATTTGCATGTATAGTACTAAACAGTGTAATACTTAAACCTACCACCACTGCATTTCAGTGTTCTATCCCCCTACTCCTCTCTACCCAGTTACACACGTGCACTGCCAGAGTAACATGCACAATGCAGGTTACCTGTCACAAATATTTCACAATGCTAACCATGCCACAGCACTGTTAAATATTGCCCTGACAACAGCTTGCTGCATCCCTGTTGTACTTTGTTCACTGTTGTTCCACAGCCTGGAATGGTCTGAATATTCCCAACCCATCTGTTACATCTGTGTGAGTAATGTATGCAGCTGTTCTATTTTTTGACCAACATTTTTTGGTTCTGAAAAGAACCCTTGTTTGCACTTTGTTATTTGTTCAAACAGTCTGGCATTCTTAGAGGACTCTGAGGATTGCATCTCGAAGGTCTCCCAGGAAATGGCAATTTCCAGCATGTGAAAAATGTACACCATTTGGTAGGTATAGCCAATCATAACAAAACTTAATTTCTGGATGACGTATGGTATACATTCCAGACATGTGTAGAAATGCAGATATTTGTATGTTGACTTTTCTTCAGGCTCTGTCAATTAGGTACATATGGTGTTCTGCTTGCCAGACCCTATGCTCTGTAATATCCGAAAAAAATTATTTTACAGGCAGGCAACATACTCATAATAGAAGCAAGGTCCAATTTTGCTTCTGTTACTAAATCTACCCAGCGATTGGTGCCCAAATCATTGCCTCCGAGATGTATCAGCAATATGTCTGGATGAGGCTGAGTACTCAAAAGTCTGTGCATGGGTGGCATGAGGTGCTCCCACCTCATTCCACCTCTACCAAACCACTTTACAGAGCAATTTGGGAGCTGCAGGTTTCTCCCAAAATCACTATTTTGAGCATACTCAGATGCTCGTCTCATGATACTGCTTCAACTATCCATAAAGTCCTTTTGCTGTTTTCTGCCATTCTCAGTTTTTAAACTCAGAAGTGGACAGAGAGCTACCAAAAAAGTCAGTGTTCACCCTGCAGTGCCTAGACAGTACTGAAAGTAAAACTGATATTTTCCCTCCTAACTTCAAGCCAGCTTCACTGGGCTGATTCATAACACAGAAATAAAAAGAATCATTGGCTAGTACTCTGCCTTCATCAACCAATGTAGGCTATGCATTGACTATTACTATACTTCTCCTACAGCTACAATGTGCAAACATTAAGAGGTGAGAAAAATGCATCCTTTTCATAGGCAGTTTTAAACAATTACAACTGCAGTAACATGTCTGATTGGTTCCCTCTTCTGTTATGGGTCCATGTGCAGCTTCCTATCTCCATCCATTTGCAGCTGTATCTGTACAAGTAAGTACTAAACTACTATCTGACTTTAAACAGTTTTACCTAAAGAATACAGCAGCTTAGGATATAACAAGCAACATAATCAAATACAGCACTAAAAACATTTTGATTAATAGTATTTACATGTTACTAACAATTTTTATCAAACTAGAAAAATGCTTTATAAAATATGATGTACTTACAGTTTGAAATATGCTGTCTCTCAATATAAACTAAGATGGCTGCTGTTGACTTCTTCTTCATTGTTGTCCATCTCTGATTGGTTGTCTCACATGGCCTGACAAATCTAGCATAACATTGGCAGAACGAGCTATCACTCAAATAACAATCAGATCTGATTCAATAATGAATGCACTTGCCACTCCCAAGTTAAACATTTGTGACACTTTCGCACGCACGACACTACTTTGCGACACTGTCGAATGCACAAAAGTACTTTTTGCAACACTTTCGCTCACACGACACTATTTTTCCAAAATTTTCAATTTTCAACAGGATTTGAGGATTTATGTAAAAAACAAGCAATATTTCAATGCTGAACATTGTAACACTGCATTGGCAATGTCAGAAGTGGAGACGCATAGTGTTGTGACTTTGTAAATGCACCCTCAAAAGGTGTTTTTTTTTAGCGAATGCAAGAATGCATTGTTTGGCAGTTGTTAAGCACTCCCACAAAACAGCAATTTTGTGGAGTTTTGTCACCAAATTTTCAACACAGTCATTTTAGGAGCTCTTCTCAAGAACAGTGTAACTGTCATTTTTGTCATCTGCTCCAAACACTGATTTCATAGACCAGTCGCGCCACACTGCATTGTTATTGCAAAAACACATTTCGGGCAGGATATGCAAAATTACACCTGTACAGTTCACAACAAACTGTGGCAAAATGTCAATGTTGACAATCTGGCATTAAAATACGGGGAATATGCTAACTTACGAGTGTGCATAGCGCAGTTCCTATGCACACTCATAAAACACTTATTTAATGGACTATTCAAACCAAAATTTTAACATAATACTTTTACGATGTCTGTTCATGAACAGTGTCACTGTCACTTTCATTATTTGCTCCAAACATTGATTTTGCATAGTGACTCTGCCATTCTGCTCCAAAGTGAGAAAACACATTTTGGGCAGAATATGAAAAATGACAGCTGAATGGTTTTCAAGAAGGTTTGATGAAATGCCAATGTTAAAAAAACTGCCATGAAAATTGTACAAATGCGCAAACTTATGAGTGTGTGTTGTGCAGTTGGTACGCAAACTCGTAAAACAGTCATTTTACTGAGTATCATCACCAAATTTTCTATGTAGTCATTTTCATAACTTTGCTCATGAACAGTGTCACTGTCATTAGTGCAATGCAATCCGAACAGTGGTTTTGCACACCAGCTATGGCACTGGACACCATAACTGCAGAAAAACATTTTAGCAATGATGTGAAAAATGACAGCTGTATATTTCACAAGAAGTTGTAGTAAAATGCCAATGTTGAGAATGTGCCATGAAAATATTGTAAATGCACTAACTTAAGCTAAATGTGTAAAGTTCACTCATTTATGTGTTACTCATTTACAGAAAGATTGTTAATAAAGTAATTGTGTAACCAGGAGTGTAACAGCATTACTTAAAAAACACTATTCAGAATAATACTAATTGTGCATAACTGAACAGTGAAATCAAACGGAACAAAATCTATATGCTATAGTGATAATGCTATACAAGACAATGTAACAGGAATGAAAATAAAACTGTAACAATGTGAACAACCAGTGTGATTAAAACATGTAATTTGTTTTAATAGATGTCAAATTATCTGTCTCAATGTACAATGTTAGAACACATCACCACATGCATATACTAATATTGTCTTTTTCTTTATCTTTCATACAGGTGCCTGATACTTCTGTAAGATTGCTGACTGCCACTGTGAACTAATGTATCGAACGATGCCTACTAAATACAGATGTAGATGTATAGGAAAACGAGACAGTTATCATAGTACTTCACTGTTGCTTAAGAATGATCAAAAAAACACTGATGTGAGTTCAGGACATAAAAGAAAACAGAGTTCTTCTGCAACAGTGAGCTCTGCAACAACTAACTTCACAGCAAAACCACATACTTGCTCTACAGCAAGTAACAAATGCTTACCTGGGCAAAAGATGTATAGATCTCTCAGATGAAACACAACTATTGCAGCAGCAACCATCAACAGACCAACTAAACAATGCCGTAAACTCACACCTGGTGATTTCCATCTGAGAAAGCAAAAATATTTTCGATCACTAACAAGTAAAGCTAAGATTGACAGGTTTATTGCTGCTGTGATGAGACATGAGCACAAAAAGACAAAGAGTCATCTATCTTTGATGAAATTACATCTCAAAGTATGCACTTTTGTTAAAGTAGTATTTGTTCTTCAAAGTTTATGGCATAAGATGTCTCATGTGCTTGAGCTATTCAGAAAAGTTGTGAATGACATCAAAAAAAGACCACAACAGTATCCTTCTTTGACTGTGCACAATTTCTGTGATGTATTCACAGGTCACTGGATGCACACACAGTACTCAGAGGCATTTTTCTGGGAAGAATCTTATTATTCACAGAAAAAAGAAAGCAAGTTCACCATTGATGAGTAAGCTGGACAATGTGCTCAGTGTCTGATGACACAGCAATGGACACAGATGATGACTGCGATGCAACCACTGTGTCCTGTAGATGGCACTGTCTGTTGTGGCCATGTGATGACACCTGCAACTGTAGGCAATCATCATTTGAAAAAGTTGAACACTTTGTCAACCAATTTGTGATAACAGATTGCAAACAAAGACATAAACTGTTTATCAAGATTGACCATTGTGAAATCCGTCAACATACTGGACTTATGGGTCACTCACTAGCATGCCTCGATAACGATGTTTGTGACAGTGTCTTTCATAACATGTGGATGCTTGGAATGCATCAAACAGGCATGAGAAACTTTGTATACAAAGTATATGAAGTACGACGAGTTGTCAATCAGTACACTTGTTTAAATGACTTATTACAGTCAGGTGACATGCAGGGTGCAATAACATTTCTCAAACAGCTGCAATGTGTAACTTCTGTACTAGACACAACTATCTATCAGTCAGCAAGTTCTGCTGAAACATCTGTTGCAGTGTTAGAAACTGACATACTGAGACAGTACGGCAAAGAAATAGCAAAATTTGAGCTAGCAAAGGCCGAGAAGTTTGACTCTGTATGTGTGTCATGTGACCATCTGTGCTACAGTAAACAAACAGTCACAGTGAACCTGGAAACCTTGTCACCATACAATGACATGTGGTTCTGTCTGTCAGCATTTTTGCTGATGAAATCTGACTTGCAGTTAGAAAACACCATTCTGCTGTGCAAACACTGTTTCTCCAAATTAAAGTCGAACATTTTGCCATCAAGGTCACTGCTGAATAATGTGGAGGCACATGTTACACCAAATGAGATTTCAACATTGAATATGTTTGAATGCATTCTAATTCAGACAATGAAACCATAGAAACATAGAAGCATAGAAACATACGAGTTGACGGCAGATAAGGACCGCAAGGCCCATCCAGTCTGCCCATTTCTTTTTTCTACCTTATAAATGTGCCATCAGCCTGTGCTCTGTCAGTGGCCTATCTATTCATAGTCATTTGTATTGCTCCCTTATGCCTATCCCATGCCTATTTGAAGCCCTGTACTGTACTCATAGCCACCACTTCTTGTGGTAAGCCATTCCATGCATCCACCACCCTTTCTGTGAAAAAGAATTTCCACATTCCCCTTAATCGCCCCCTCTAATCTCATGCTGTGTCCTCTTGTCCTGCTATTTTTCTTATATTTAAACATGTTAGACTCTTTCACCTTGTTAATGCCCTTAAGGTGTTTGAATGCCTCGATCATATCAATTTCCTCCCTCCTTTGCTCAAGGGTATACATATTGAGCTCTGTTAATCTGTCCTCATATGTCTTCTGATGCAGTCCCTGCACCATTTTGCTGCCTTCTGGACTGCCTCAATTTGGTTAATGTCCTTGTGAAGGTGGTGGCCCAATACTGCACACAGTACTCCAGATGGGGCCTAAACAGTGTCTTGTAAAGAGGATTATTACCTCCCTCTTCCGACTTGTGATACCACTACTAATACAATCTCTAACACCCCATAGCCTTACCTACGCTTTAAAGGTCTGCTTGATGATTTCAGTCATCAGTGATGATGATGCCAAGTCTCTTTCTTCCTTTGTGACTGCTGCAACTCCCTCCAGCCTTATAGGTGGCTCTAGGGTTTCTCTTCCTATGTGCATGATTTTGCACTTCTTTGCTTTAAATCCCAGTTGCCACTCTTCTGACCATTTTGCTAGTTTATCCAGATCTCTCTCATTCTGCCCACCCATCTGGATCATCTACTCTGTTGCAGATCTGGTGTCATCTGCAAACAGACAAGCCTTACCTCTAGTCCATCTGCAGGGTCACTAATGAAGATGTTGAAGAGGACTGCCCCAGGACTGATCCCTGAGGTACCCCACCTGAGACTTGCATCTCTTCTGACTGTATACCATTTACCACCACTCTCTGTTTTCTGCCTGTCAACCAGTTTGCCACCCAGTTGACCAACTTCTGACCCACCCTGAGCCTACCCAGCTTATTTATCAATCTTCATGTGGAACAGTGCAAAAGCTTTGCTGAAGCCAAGGTAGGTGACATCAACTGCTCCCCCTTGGTCCACCAGTCTGTTTACCCAGTCAAAGAAATCTATGAGATTAGTTTGACATGACCTTTGTTTTGTAAACCCATGCTGTCTTGGATCCTATGCCCCTATGGATTCCAGGTGTTGCACTATGCTTTCCTTAAGGAGTGCCTACATAATCTTGCCCACTACTGAGGTAAGACTGACTGGTCTGTAGTTCCCCGCCTCCTCCCTGCTACCACTGTTGTGGAGCGGGATCACATGAGCCCTTCTCCAGTCTTCTGAACCTCTCCTGTGCTCAGATACTCACTAAACAGTTCTGTCAATGGCTCTGCTAGTTCCACCTTAGCCCCTATACCCCTGGGATGTATGCCATCAGGTCCCATTGCCTTATCCACCCTGAGCTTAGTAGCTCTTGTAGGACCCTTCTTTGGTGAAGAGTAGTGCACACCTCCCCTCTGTGTCCATGATGCTGAGCTGTGTCTGCCCTACCTTCTCAGTAAATACTGAGCAAAAGTATCTATTTAGGATAGATGCCTTACAGGGTCCTCCTCCTCCTCACATGCTCCTTTTCCATTAGCTTAGACACCCCTCTGGACTTTCTCCTTCACTAATGTATCTATAGAAAGTCTTGTCACCTTCTTTACTGTTCGTATAGTTTTTCCTCAGTTTGGGACTTTGCCTGCCTTACTGCCTTCCTGCTTCCCTTAGGCAGTTTGGTATGCCTCCATCTTCATCCCGCTGTGTTCCCTTATATTTCCTGAAGGCCAGCCTTGGCTCTTACCTTTCTGCTACTGTATTTGAGAACCAAAGTGGTTTCTTTCTTTTGTACTTCCTTTTCTGTCTAACACAATGGATGTTGCTTCAAGTATTGCATCCTTAATGCTTGCCCACTTTGCCTGTACCCCTCACCTGTGTTTCTTTTGCCAGGGCTAGCTTAACTCTGTTGGCATCTTATCAAAGTCAGCTCCTCTGAAGTCCCATTTTTTGCCTTGGAATGGGATGATTTTGATGTAGTAGCCAAATTGAACCATACCATGATGGTCACTGGCCCCAGGTGACCTTCTACCTGGAGATCTGTGATCCTTTCCTTGTTAGTCAGTACTAGATCTAGGATACGCCGCCTCTCATGGGGTTGCTGCTACTAGTTGTTTGAGGCCCTCCCTGCAGGAATCCAGTATGTGTCTAGTTCTGGGAGATGTTCCTGCTGGTATTGACCAATCTGTATCCGGCATGTTGAAGTCTCCCATTATCAGAACCTCCCCTTTAGCTGTCATGTTTTGTATATCTTCTAACAGCAATGTGTCCATGTCCTCCCCTGGTCTGGGGCCTGTAGACAACCCCAGTTCTTATGGCTGTCCCATTTCCTGTTTCCAGGGTGACCCACAGTTCTTCTGGCTCTTATGTGTATTCTGAATTTCTGTAGCTTTGATATTTTCATTGACATACAAGGCCACTCCCTCTTTTTGCACCTCGGTCTCTTCTGAACAATACATAACCAGGTACAGAAGTCTCCCAATGTGGTTACTGGTAAACCACATCTCACTAATTGCTACTATGTCCAGTTTAGCCTCTGACATTATTGCCTGCAGGTCTGGGATCTAATTTCCCAGGCTGTGAGCATTGTGTACATGATTTTCCATTGGCCAGATTTGGTGTGTTAGTTGTTGGGTGAGGTTTGGCACACCCTGTGCATCGTATGGGGAGACAAACCTTTTTCTTACCTGGTGATGCAAATGAACAGCAAACATGCTGAATCCCTGTTTGACCACTAGCTGAGGGGAAGGGTGTTCTTCCAAGTCGACGTGTGGGTGCTGCACCCTCTCCCATTGCTAGTTTTAATATGCTGCAAAGACATCAAACTTCTGCCCCAATGCACTGACTCCCTCCTTAGTCAGATGCAGTCCATCAAATTTAAAGAACTTTCGCTCCCAGAACTGTTGCCAGTTCCCTACAAATCTGTGTCCTTTTTCCTGGCACCAGCCCTTGAGCCACTTGTTTAGCTCCCCTATCTCCCCTTCTCTGACCTTCCATCCATCTGCTCCCCTCTCCCAGACTGGCAGGATCTCAGAGAATTAGATGCCGGATGAAATAGATGATAGTTTGTCACCCAGCCTGGTCAGATATTCCTTGGTCTCCACAACTGACCGGCTGGTGAGATCATTACTCCCTATGTGTACTAGGACATCAATGTTTTCTCCTGCTTTGTGAACAATTTTAGCAATGCGGTCAGTGTCTCTCCATGCTGATGTACCTGAGAGACATCTGACCATTACCCTGGCTGGAGATGGTATCAACTCCCAATCATGGAGTCTCCTATGATCAAAGTTTTTGGATTTCTTTTGCTTTTTGTTTTGGTTCCTGATTTGGGTGAGTTTTGTCATGCTAGCTCCTGTAGCAGTGTCCTGTTTCACAGTGTCTTCTGCCTTTGTTTGATTTCAGAGATAGAGGCAGATACCTGTTTGTAGTGTTTATATGGTTTTGGAGGTAATATGTTGGGAGCAGAGAGTGATCGGGCACCGATTTGCTTCTCCTAACCACCTGCCAACCTCTGACCAACTACCCTCTGTGGAGGTTTTTTGTTGATGCTGGGAAATGGCGGTGGTTCTTATAATGTTTCTCTTGAATAGAAATTTGGGGTGCAACTTGCCCATGCTGCCCGGTTAGCCTTAAGATTCTGAAGGCTCATGTGGACATTGTCCCAAATCCTGAAGACTGTCTCTGAAAATTGTTCCACAATATTGCAGTTAATGATATCCATTCCAGATAAGTTGGGTTTATAACCAGTCAGAGTAATTAGAAAAAGAAAAAATGCAAGTAATGGTTTGATTTGTTTTGTTTAACTTGTTATAACAATAAGTTAAATTACTAGTGCCCTGTAAATGAGCTCACCTTGAGGCCCTACGATCCACCCTTCCTGCTCTGCCACAGGAAATGTCGTCAACTGTGGTACCTTAAAAGGATTGTGGTGTGTTGGGGATGGGGGTGGTGGCTGGCCCTTCCTGAAAAGAAAACCACGACGAAAGAACAAGGAGGCAGAGAACAATCAGTAATAACAATGTAGTAACTTTGAAAGCTATCCAATGTTAGATAAACTGTAAAACCTGTAAAGACTACCTATACTTTAGAGAAGATATAGCTGTAAGAACACTGCAAAGAGAAAATAAACAATGAAATGTTAGCAAAGTAATCCCTGTGAGTAAAAATAAAACACCAGCATACAGTAAATCTGTTTAGCTTAATAAGTCTTAATCCTTTCTTGTTTGGTAAGTTTTCTGCTCTGCCTTCAAGCAGTCTAGAAGGAAAGAGCTAGGTGAAGCTAGGGCCTTGGTTAGAAACCAAGTCTTTCATTAAACCATTCTATGTCTGAACACAAAGACACGAATATCCAGAACTTTAGATTCTAAAGGTTCTGATGTCTCCACTCTCCAGGAAATGAAGAATTTATGGAAAATAGTTTCTTTTCCTTGTAATGGTGTTCCAACAGTCCAAGGTCATCTGGCAAGATGTTGTCAACGAGTGGAAAGTAAAGCTGCTCTACTTGACGAGTAATAACTTTACAGACCTTGATATATCGGATGATAGTCTCTCCAATATGACCTTAATCGTAAACCAATGATTGAGGTCAATGACAGATAAGGACAATGTGTATGAACAGGCACCACCTAACCGCAGGAAGATCGGTAGGAATAACATTGATCTCTATCAAGAAGGAGTAGAAGAATCTGTCAGTATTTGGGAGGCAACACTAGAAGCATGTTGTTCCTGACTTTCTCCAAAGGTCAGGTGGATACTAGATGAAAGAGAAGCGGTACAGGTGCTGAGTACCACAGCTATGGCTAGTAAAGATGGCAATCAGATAAATATAGGCTGTTTCATCTCCTGTGGAGTGAATAAGTATTCTGTTGCGTCTTGCACATACTGTTTGCTTATAACCCACTTGATGATATTGGCCTCTAATTTCTCAGAATTAGACAGATAAAATGTGCAAGGAATTGTCTTCCATTCTTCAAGTCTTGAGGCACCAAAGAATATTGTATAGTAGACACTTGGCAGATAATGTTGAGAGTAGGTGCAGCCACATGGTTTGTCACTTTTAGCTGTGCCGGAATGTGCCTGGGATGAGCTCATTGAACTTTTGAAGTGGGCAACCAGTGTGGTGGCACTCATCAATGACTGTCGAAATGTTCATGATCCTGTGTCTGTCACAAACATTTTCTAAATGGTTCCAGAGCTCCCTTTCTGCTGTCAGGACAACCACCTCTGGTATTGTATATTGCTTTGGAGGATGAGTATGGGGCACAGGTGCCCTCAGATCCATATGTTGTTAGGGCTGATGGATGCAGAACATGAAGTAGCACAAGTGCTATCTTCATCAAGTGGATATATCACTTGTCATGATTCCAGACAAGTATGACAGTCCTATACTATGGAAATTGGTTCTAAAGTTCCACGGGTTATATTTGTGCAAATACTGCCGGTGAGTAAAGAACAAATCTACTTGGTACACGATGTCGCTTTGGATTCTAGATGAGTTTGTCAGGATGGAATGAGCTTTTCTCAATGCGACACCACTTGAAGGCAAAATCAACCAAGAGGGTATACGAGTTACCCAGAGATGAGGAAGAGGTGTACATCAATCTACTTACAATCCAACTCTTCCGTAATGTGGGTGGTGTAAAACAGATGTTAGTTTGTGGCAGATAACCCATTGGCCCTGGTGGTACGTGACTTTGTACATTACCATAACATAAGAGACTCGCTTGCAAGATCTTTGAAAGATATGTTAGTCTGCCAGAAGCCTGACACCTCTGATCTGGTCATTGGTTCGAAGACTCTTTCACACAGAAAAGGTGTAGCTATGAATAGTGACCATTTAATGGGTACACATCTGTATGGGATGTCTGACACTCGTTCTGATTTCTCAGTGTGAACTACAAAGAAACGCAAACGCCATTGGATTCCCATGCTGAATTGAGGAATTTGTTAACAGAACTTCTTCAAAACATATCTTGAAGATAACCCCTGATATGTGACATACTCCCTGTAGACATAATGACATACAGCTTAGATGTGTCTCTTCTGTGGCTGGCTATGTGACTACAAGGCAGATATATCACCTGACTCAACACTCAGATTTACAAGGTGAATCTGAGTGGATGGCTGTCTCATGAAAGCTAGAAGCCATGGCTCAGTCTACTGTAACTGCATCTAGGGAACACTGGTGAGCAGATAACTTTATTTACTGCTTCCATTCCTATTTAGACCCTGAGGAGTTGAGTCTTTAACTAAAAGGTGACTGTGATACATTTGAGGAAGAATTCATCTCAGTTATGAGGCTTTCAAAAGCTGAACACTCAGAGACATACATACAGAGACCAGAGGCTGAGAAAGAACAGCTTGACAAGGCAGAAGCAGCTTCAAGACACTCTGTTAGTTCACAAGACAACCTTGATCCAGAAGGACAAGCTTTCTAGGTGAACCTCTGCCTTTAAATGCCCCAGAAGTGTTGATCTCAGAAATTGAGACAGCCATGGAACATGGAACACACTTACTGTCAACCCAACTGACTTAGAGAAAGACTAAATCAGGTCAGCAGCAGCATGCAGTCTTACTCTCGTAAGTGATTGATGGTCCGACATGGCCTACTACATGAAAAAAAAATTGACTGTCATGACTATAAGCCACTACTAATCTTTGTTAGCAGTTCATCTGTCATAGGAAGAGTTTCCTATTAGCCTATAACTGTTGAAATATAGAGGCTCCGGGACAGGGTCATCAATGTCTGTTGCCGTACGTTCCTGCACAGGACTAGCTGCATACAACACTGGTGGAGTTACATTATCGCTTCTTTATGTTGTTAGTGAACATGGCAAAACTGTATTGTAACTGTCATTTGAGGTTGCATCTCAGCTCTGTTCCAGTTCACAAAGATGAACTACTCATAATTGATGAACCTGCATGGTATCCAATGTCATGCTTACCTGTATTCATCTACATCTAAGAGATCTTAGGTACTGACGATGGAGTACCATTTGGTGGCAAAAGTATTGCAATTTTGGGAGACCTTTACAGCTCTGGCAGTTAATGCAGAGCATGTGTTTACAACTCTAACTGCCAAAGCAAGCTAAGATATTCTCGTGGCTGCATTGCAGGCTATAACATTGGGAGTTATTGCACCTATGTTGCGTTGTATGAGAATGTGCGTCAAAGTGGTGATCTGGCTTATAAATCACTTTTAGATGAAGCTCGTACAGGTTCTCTATCACCAGAAAATGTTGCTATCTTAAACGATCAGAGAATCACAGTAGATACTGCATCCATAGAAACAGAATGTAATGTTTTCAGCTATGTATACTCTACCGGGACACAGATAGTGTGCCTTATGCCATGACTAAAGAAATGCACTGAGTTCAACAATGTAATGCTGCAGAGACAAAACCAGAAATTCTAACTTTGCATGCTGTTGATACAGTTGATGGTGTCATTCTTAGTTGCAACCTAGTAGCAAAGATGACTGAATGACTCAGTGAACTCAAGTCAGATGTTTCATGCACAGCTGGCCTAGAAGCTTTTCTTACACTTTGTAGGAATGCATGTATCATGTTACCACATAATCTAGATGTTGAACAAGGCGTGGTAAACAGAGCCATGGGAACCATCAGTAACTTTGTCTACAGTGTCCAGAAGACATATATTGAGACACTTGTAGTTCACTTTGGCAACATGGAACAGCATGTACACACAGAACGTACCTGCATAAAATTCCAGGTATTTAAGGATATCTATGTAAACAGGAAACAGTTTCCAATATGTGTTGCATATGCTGTTTCTATTCATAAATCTCAGGGCTTGAGTTTGGATTCAGCAATGGTGGACATAGGTACAGACATTAACAAGGATGATATGAGCTACGTGGCACTTTCATGTGTCCGAAGTCTTTCTGGATTGCACATTATAACTCTAGCACCTCAGAAGATATGAGCTGACAAGCTATGTATTCTTGAGTACAACAGGTTACGTACTTTGCATCAACCACAAATGTCTTTAATACCACTGCCTACATATCTGGCTGTCTCACATTGTTCAGTCAAATCTACAGGTGTCACCAAACAGCCACAAGCTTCCAGAAGTGATTCAACTCAAAAGAGTTCAACAAAGGTCACAACTTCAAGTAAACATTCAGAGCCATCAATTCATCAGAAATCAGTTTGGTGTAGCTGCTGTACCAGTCTTTGACAACAGCACTTGAATGAACTGCTATACTAGCTCAGCTATGCAAGTTTTTCTACATATGCCACACTTTGTACAGGCAATATCTGCATTACAAGACAATCCCCTATCAAATGCTTTGAAGCAGATTATCAACATGACTGCTGACCAGTCAAACAATGTACAGTCACTAACGCCACTGCAACAGGTGTTAGGTACATATGACAGATGTAGTACATTTGCTGCTGACATATAGCAGGACACTAGTGAGTTTATGATGGCTATCATAAACAACTTGGATGCAGATGGCACTCCAATGTGCCACTATTTCACAGTGTCATATGTAACCAAATATGTATGTGTTTCATGTGGCCATTTACAGCGTGAAACCACAGAAGACATGCTGTGGATTAGTCTTCTTGCTCCTCAAGTCAAAAGTGTCAAATTTCGACAGCTATTTACCAATGCTCAATGTGGTCACTCATGTAAAAGGTGTGGAGGCATATGCACTCAGTCCATACTTCTCAGGAGTTCATCTCAATATATGTTACTTATGTTGCACAGATTTGACTCCAATGGACTCAGAGTTGACACTCTTATCACAGGTTACACAGCTGGTAGAATAGTCTTTAACCAGTCGGTGTTTGACACTCACAGTATAGTATATCACCATGGTCAATCCATGCATTCTGGCCATTACACCTGTTTACTAAGGTACAGAACTGGATGGGTAGAGTGTGATGACTGTACAAGCAGTTTTAAACAGAGATTGCCTCGACACTTAAAAAATGCATATCTTCTAATATTGAAGAATTATGATGACCTCCACATTTCAGAAGAATAGGAGATAACATGTTGCATTTTTTAAATGACTACTTTGTGACAGAAACAGTCGTAGGTCAGTACAGTTGTTTCCAATCTAAGAATCTCAGTAAACCGTAGCATATCAACAAAATGCTATACTGCCAGAGACATTTCATGCACTATGACATCTAAGATCTTGTGTGGATCAGTGACAACATGGAAATTGTTGTAGTGGCTTCAATCAGCACCAACAGTATTCACAGTCACTAGAGAAACCATGCTTACATGTATATCAAAGATTGTACATCTCAAAACAGATGCCTTACTGCTCTCCTCTTCTGTACATATATTTTCTTGTAGCTGTATCATACCCATACATAACAAGAAGTTGTTGTCATTTTCTAACTTTTTCTCTCTGCAGAGAAACAAAAGTTCTCACTTATCATCTTAAATAACTGTGCAACACGTCTCATTCACAAAAGAGTACAGTCTGTCACAAGTTGTCTATCTCCAGTTTTTTTTGTCTATTAGCTGTTGACATGTAGACAACAGCATCATTCATTCACCATGCAACAGTGTTGAACTATGCCTGCTTTATTATACTGAAACTGCACATATCAAAAACTAACACTCTTTAATCATAATGCAACAAGTTAAATGAAGCAAGTGTAAATACTGAACTATTGCATCTTATTATAAACTGACTTTGACATACCTTTGTAATTACATGTAAATAATATTTACATTCTTATTCCATCTCACCACTGTTGCTAACTAGTTTTATTGTTCTAGTAAAAGTATTACTCTAAGAGTAAAGTAACAATAAATCTTTAACGTATAATACAATACTATACTGATTAACTTCAGTGACCCATATGTTTAATAAACACAGCATACCATACATATTTCCTTATTTACTAGTTCAGAGCTAACATAGAAACCAATGTAACAATTGAAAGAAATGTATATTGTACCTAAAATAATATGAAATCTGTTTGTACTTGTCATACAAGTAATTGTAACCTATGGTACAAAGACTTAAAATTGTCAATCAGACACTGTTACTGATCACAACACACTTCATACCTGTTCCTGACAATATTTATGATCGCCTCTCTTGAGGGGTTGGGTGGGAATTTTCCATATGCACCTAGTCAGTGATATATCTTAAAATATTTAACTGAACATACCAGTTATCTAATGTCACTGAAATCAGATTTTTTTTTATATTCTATTACTTGAACACTTAGCATCCGGTTTTTTGCCCACCCAAGGAACATATGCATTATCAGTCACACAATAACAACTAAACATTACTGTTTCATGTGTGTAATCACTGTTTAGAAGCTCCTGACATACCTTTATTAATATAGGACACAACTAATGCATGACACATAATTAGAACATTCAACTACTTAAAACATATAAATAATATTGTTAACCAAGGTCTCTTCAAGCTCAGTAGCAAATACATAATGAAGAGCCACAGGTTCAGCTTGAGTGTTACAACTTCAGGAGGAATGTCAGAAAGCACTTCTTCCCACAAAAAGTAGTGAACACTTAAATTTCACTGCTAAAACAGGTCATCTCATTAAAGACAGTGACCAGCTATTAAAGAACCAGGTATATGCATAGAAGAAAGATAACAGCCATGCCAACAGAAGATGGGAGAATACTGCAGGGAATGCCAACACTTTACCTCAAGATGTGAACCCTGCAACACAATCACACTTAATAGAACAAATTACCTTCTTATGCTACCTTCTTTCTATGCTGTATTACAATATGTACCTACTTGCTTCATTTCATATAGTCTAGTTGCTATAAATGTGACACATTTAGATATATTCCAAGCAATGATTACACACATACAAGGATTGTATTGTGAGACTGATTTTGTAAAAAAAATACAATCTTAATTGGGCCTTTTTTCAGTTTCACCAATTGGCAATAAATCTTTTTAAAACATAACCATCTGTGTTGAGTCTTTACTGAAACGTAGCATAATGACATTAGAACATAACTGTTGTTTCTATTAAGCATGTAAATCAACTGCAACAAATAGTACCACAACTATGTGTCCATGGACTTTTGTTTTGCTGTGCTGTCCACTCAGTATCCACAACATAGGCTACAATGTGGCACATTGCATGTCACACTTCCCATAATTCCTAAGAGTGTCAAGAAGTCTGCAATGCACTTACTTTTCCTGTGCCTCTCCAGTCAGCGTGTAGTAGCTACTGTAGCAAGGTGTCGGACATCACTACCTAACACTATGCAGCTGTGGCTATACACTCAGGATGCAGTAACTGCTATATCTACTGCAATTCCCTGGCTGAGCTTATGCAACTCCTAACTGTGGTAACTTAACTGTACCTACAATTACAGAGGTGTGCCACTGATCTCCAGTCCCCCGTGGTTCCTATAGATAACCAGTCATAATGCACTACAAATTTTGGGAGGCACAGCAGCTCTTGCTGCCTAAATCCATGCAAATCCTAACTGAGGTAACTTCAGTATCCCTGCAATCAGTGATGTGTACCATTGATGTAAAACCCTCAACTGTGTTGTGTATCTGCACTAACATGTTCATTCCCTCACCTGTTTTCTGTATCTCCACTTACAATGTAATACCTACTGTCACATTTGGAGACACATTGCCTGCCTGAATCCATTCAAGTGACAACTGTGCTAACTGGACTACTTCTGTAATCAGAGAGCTGTACAACTGATGTACATTGACTATCTTTTCCTGTGGCTGTTTACGTAAGATGCAGCAAGTGCTGTGGAAGTGTAGTTCTCCCATCACACTGTTCACCTCCATGTTTTTTTTGTTCTGTACTGTCAACTCAGTGTGCAATATGTGGGCTAGGTGCTCAGACACTGAGTTACAGATCTCCTGTAATTCCTAACTTAGTTAACTAGCATGTACTGCACTTTCATTTACTGTCAGTCTACAGTAAGAGTGCTGTACCTGGTGTAGAGATCTGTGTGACATTCTGCCTAAGGATATGCAGCTGTGGCTGTAAAGTCAGGATCAGTAACTGGTATGCATGGGGAAATTGCTTATGTGAGGCCATAGAAATCCTAACTCTGCTAACTTGTGTGTATCAACAATTACAGAGGTGTACAATTGCTGTCGATTGCCTCATTCTTGCTGCGCATCAGTACTCATGATGCAGTACAATTTTTTTTGGGGGTATTACCTGTCTCTGCCAGCACAAACACTAACTATGGTAACTTGAGTGTCCCTGAAATCACTGATGTCTACCATTGATATCCATACCCTCAGCTCTGCTGTGGGTCTTTACTGAGGATCCAGTACCTGTTGTCGCACTTTGAAGAGACATTACCTGGCTGAGGCCATTCAAGTGACAACGATGCTAACTACACTTTACCTGTAATCAGGGAGGTGTACAAATGTTCTGCATCACCCTTCTTTGCCTGTGGCTCTTCACTTAACTTGCAGAAAGTCTGTGATTGTGCCTGTTACCTTGGCTCTCCCCCCTACTTCCATATGTGTCTGTCTCTCTGTGTGCTAGTGTTGCTTGGGGGGTGGGACCATGTGATGTCTTCACACATACTAACACAATGGCAGCAAACAGAAATGTTAATGCACATGGTAGCACAAATCAAAACACAAAGATAAACAATTCTGAAAAATACTGAAGGTAATACAGTGACGAGAGTGCAGGCCCTTCAGGCCCCGCGCTCCCACCATGCAAAACACAAACAGAAACAGTACTGTAAAATAAAAAATATGCTAGTGACAGGAGCACGGGGCCCTTTGGGTCCCATGCTCCCGCCACATAAAACACAAACAGAAACAGTACTGAAATATACACAATATAATACAGCAGTGGGAGTGCAGGGCCCTTCGGCTCTGCACTCCCGCCACATGACGTCTTCACACATAGTAACACAGTGCCAGCAAACACAAATGTTAATGCGCATGATACCACAAATCGAAACACACAGATAAACAGCACTAAAAAATACTGAATGTCATATAGCAGCGGGAGTGTGGAGCCCATTGGGCCCCGCACACCCGCCATACAAAACACAAACATAAACAGTACTGAAATATACTAAATGTGATACAGCAGTAGGAGTACAGGGCCCTTCAGGCCCCGCACTCCTGCCATGCAAAACACAAACATAAACAGTACTGAAAAATACTGAATGTGATAGTAACAGGGGCATGGGGCCCACAAAACACAAACATAAACAGTACTGAAATATACTAAATGTGATACAGCAGTGGGAGTGCGGGGTCCTTCTGGCCCCACAGTCCAACCATGCAAAACACAAACATAAACTGTACTGAAAAATATTGAATGTGATAGTAACAGGAACATGGGGCCCCAGCCACGCAAAACACAAATATAAACAGTACTGTAAAACACAGAATGTGATAGTGACAGGAGCACAGGGCCCTTCAGGCCCTGCACTCCCGCCACGCAAAACACAAACATAAACAGTACTGAAATATACTAAATGTGATACAGCAACAGGCCCTGCACTCCTGCCACACAAAACACAAACATAAACAGTACTTGAATATGCTAAATGTAATACAGCAACAGGAGCGCAGGGCTCCAAGCTACACAAAACAAAAACAGTACCGAAATATACTAAATGTGATACAGCAGTGGGAGTGCAGGGCCCTTTGGGCCCCGTGCTCCCGCCACATGATGTCTTCAGACATACTAACACAGTGCCAGCAAACACAAATGTTAAGGTGCATGGTACCACAAATCGATACACAAAGATCAACACTACTGTAGACACAAATGGATAAAATTACATAAACACAAGCACAAATGAAAATGCAAACGGCATCACACAAGATGGCATAGACACAGAAAGTTACTGAAACAGGTACAGAACCCCAAAGAGAAGCACTAAGGATAACACTTATACAAAAACACAGAATAGTTTTTCCCAAAATCTTCATATAGAAAGACAGTGAGTACAAAGAATGTATGCATAATAGTGGCTCTCAGAGCACAAAATGACAAGTTGGAATACTAAATAGCTTATATCTCAGGAACCGTACGACATAGAAAAAAATTTTAAAGTCATATGATTTAAGACTTTCCTGGCTAGTTTTGTAGTAATTTTCCAACAAAAAGTTCATATCTCGCACCGTTTCCAAGACACGGGCCCTGAAAGGTGCGACAAACGCCGTAATGTTATACTAAGGGAAAAAAAAGAGAAGTTCAGAGTGGCATAACTTTGGCTCCCTGTAATATTTTTTCACCAAACCACTAAAAGACACACCTCTGGGATGTTGGCTTTCTTCCTTCTAAATTTCAGCCCAAAAAGACCAAACCTTTATTTTGCAGCACAGTGCCAAACAATTCCTGTAATACAACAGATGCCGTAATGTTATCCTATGGGAAAAAGTATCAAATTTGAAGTGCCGTCACTTGGCCGTCGAGCAATATTTTATTACTGAACCACTGAAAGCCACATCTATGACATCTTGGCTGAATTCCCTCCAAATTTCAGCCCAAAAGACCAAACCGTTGTTTTGCAGCACAGTGCCAAACAATTGCTGTTATTTTCACACACCCTGGAAAAGTACTGTCGATCTTTGCGAAAGCTTTCGCAAATTCATTCGACAGTGTCACACGTTCGACACTACTTTGCAACAGTACATTTTCCAGAAATGTTAAAAACATATTTCTGGGGTGTTTTACCCCAAAATAAAGACATGCCTACCATCCTCATGATCCAACTAAGTGAATACAAAAAGAATTAGGTTGCTAGAGGGTCCCAATTTTAAATGGCAAGCATTTTTCTGATCGCTAACTGAAAACAAAATGGCAGATTTGCAACAGTAACAGGCCATTTGCGAAAGTAAAAACTGCATTTGCAACACTGTCAAACTTTTTGTTAACTTTTCCCATTGACTTATAATGGGAACTTGTTTTTTGAATAACTTTTGAACCATTTAATATTTTTTCACAAAATCTTCAAAAGGCATACTGGGGACCCTGGCCACACATTTCCTGAAGATTTTGGACCTGTCGCACAAACCATGTGACCTGTAGGCGCGACCGTTGAATTCCAAAAAAAGCGTAAATTTGCACAGATCACGCTTAATAACTCCGCAGCCGTACATCCGACTGGTACGAAACTTGGCAGATCCCAAGGCGCATGGGTCTTGAATGTGTATTCCAAATTTCAGGCAAATCCATCAAACAGTTGCAAAGTTATTAAGGTGCAACATTTTGGGTTTAACATGTAAATGGCTCCTCAACCCTAACTATGGTGGCACTACCGTTCTACCATATTATATATATATGTATATATATATATATATATATATATATATATATATATATATATAGTTAAATGATATAAAGAAATACATGGTGTAAAAGACAAAAACACTGCTAGTTCAAGATACATTATATCAAGAAAAACACAATAACAATGCTAATAGCAATTTTATACCTAACGTTTACAACAATGTCTTTTATTAAATTGCAATGTCAGCAGAAAACTGCCAATCAAGTTTGGGAACTTTATTAAAAGTAATGTAAAATACATAGTCAGATGCAAAAAATATAAGTTAAACATTTATAAGTTAAAAATAAGGCTCGAGATATGAATTATAGTGAAGGTATGTACGATTTTAAAAAACATTGAAAATATAATACTAAAAAATGACTTCAGTATGTAATTATGTCTGTTTGATCTTAGAATTCAGTTACATAGAAACATAGAAGTTGACGGCAGATAAGGACCGCAAGGCCCATCCAGTCTGCCCATTTCTTTTTCTACCTTATGAAAGTGCCATCAGCCTTTGCTCTGTCAATGGCCTATCTATTCATACTCATTTGTATTGCTCCCTTGTGCCTATCCCATGCCTGTTTGAAGCCCTGCACTGTATTCATATCCACCACTTCCTGAGGTAGGCCATTCAATGCATTCACCACTCTTTCTGTGAAAAATAACTTCCTCACAGGACCCCTTAATCAGCCTCCCTCTAATCTCATGCTGTGTCCTCTTGTCCTGCTATTTTTCTTATACTGAAACATGTTAGACTCTTTCACTTTGTTAATGCCCTTAAGATGTTTGAATGTTTCAATCATATCACCTCTCTCCCTCCCTTGCTCTAGGGTATACATATTGAGCTCCGTTAGTCTGTCCTCATATGTTTTTTGATGCAGTCTCTGCACCATTTTGGTTGCACTTCTGTGGACTGCCTCAATTTGGTTAATGTCCTTGTGAAGGCAGTACTCCAGATGGGGCCTAACCAGTATCTTGTAAAGAGGAATTATTACCTCCCACTTCTGACTTGTGATACCCCTACTAATACAACCAAACATCCCCCTAGCCTTACCTGCTGCTTCAGTGGTCTGCTTGGATGATTTCAGGTCATCGGTGATGATGATGCCCAAGTCTCTTTTTCCTTGTGACTGCCAGCAACTCCCCTCCCAGCCTATAGGTGGCTTCAGGGTTTCTCTTCCCTATGTGCATGATCTTGCACTTCTTTGCATTAAACCCCAGTTGCCAATCTTCTGACCATTTTGCTAGTTTATCCAGATCTCTTCCCATTCTGCCCACCCCTCTGTTGCAGATCTTGGTGTCATCTGCAGACAGACAAACCTCACCCTCCAGTCCATCTGCAATGTCACTAATGAAGATATTGAAGAGGACTGGCCCCAGGACTGATCCCTGAGGTACCAACCTTGTGACTTGCATCTCTTGTGACTGTATACAATTTACCACCACTCTCTTTTTCTTCCCATCAACCAGTTTGCCACCCAATTGACTAACTTCTGACCAACCCTGAGCTTACCCAGCTTATTAATCAATCTTCTACGTGGAACAGTATCAAAAGCTTTGCTGAAGTCAAGGTAGGTGACATCAACTGCTCCCCCTTGGTCCACCACTCTGGTTACCCAGTCAAAGAAATCTATGAGATTAGTTTGCCAGGACCTTCCTTTTACAAACCCATGCTGTCTTGGATCCTGTGCTACTATGGATTCCAGGTGTTGCACTATCCTTTCCTTAAAGAGATCCTCCATAATCTTGCCCACTACTGAGGTAAGACTGGCTGGTCTGTAGTTCCCTGCCTCTTCCCTGCTACCAGTCTTGTGGAGCAGGACCACATGAGCCCTTCTCCAGTCTTCTGGAACCTCTCTTATGCTCAGACACTCACTAAACAATTCAGATAATGGCTCTGCTAGTTCCACCCTTAGCTCCTTTAGTACCCTGGAATGTATGCCAAAAGGTCCCATTGCCTTGTCCACCCTGAGCTTATTGAGCTCTTGTAGGACCCTTACTAGTGTGAAGGGACTAGTGCACACCTCCCTCCCCCCTGTGTCCATGGTGCTGAGCTGTGGGCCCTGCCCTACCTTTTCTTCAGTAAATACTGAGCAGAAGTATCTATTTAGGATAGATGCTTTTACATGGTCCTCCTCCTCACACGCCCCCTTATCCCCTTTGATCTTAGCAACACCCCCTCTGGACTTTCTCCTTTCACTAATGAATCTATAGAAAGTCTTGTCGCCTTCTTTTTCTGTTTGTGCTAGTGTTTTCTTGGTTTATGCCTTTGCCTACCTTACTGCCATCTCTGCTTCCCTTAGGGAAGTTTGCTATGCCTCCCTATCCTCATCCCACTGTGTTCTCTTATATTTCCTGAAGGCCAGCCTTTTGGCTCTGACCTTTTCTGTTTCTGTTTGTGAGAACCAAAGTGGTTTCCTTCTTCTTTTGCACTTCCTTTTCTCTCTAACACAATGGGATGTTGCTTCAAGTATAGCATCCTTAATGCTTGCTCACTTTGCCTATACTCTGTAACAAAAGTTACAGTGTATAAAGCATATTACACAAAAAATATTGAAAGTATAATACCAAAAAATGACTTCTATATGTAACTGTGTTGCAGTGCATTAGAATTGTATGCCTTGGGGAGTCACATGATGTGTCACCGGGGGTGAACACTTGCTACCACCCACTCCGATCCCTCACCCACTACTTTGAATAAAACTATAGCAAATTATGAGAATATCTAATTGAATTTAATTTTGCAGACTTGCTAGCATTTCTGAATCACCAGGTACCTGTTTTCTTTGCTGGCAATGGACTCTGAAATAAACACTGCACCCATACACAACACTCCTCCTCCAACACCCGACAACAGCTCCAAGAGAACTAAGTCTCAGACTACACCCGCTCAGTGTATGACTTCTGGTTCCTCAGCATTAATGGAGGAGCGATTCCTACAAGAACTCTCTCCATTGAAAGAGGCACTGCAATTCATTACTGAGGAATTGAAAAAAATATGTACAGACAATGAAGCATTGGCTACACAGGTTACAGACACCGAAACCCAAATTAGCTCCCTTGATGACTGGTGGGTTCAGTTGGAACCAGAGATGGTGGCTTTGAGATGAAAGCTGTCCCAACAAGAGAAAAAGTTGGAAGATCTTGAGGGGCACAATCAATGAAATAATGTAGTGATTCTGGGGTTACCGGCAGGTGCTGAGGGTCCTAACACACTGGTGTTTACCTAGAAGCTTTGTGAGAAGTTGCCAGGCCCGTCCCCTAACAGGCTATCTTATGACATAGAGCGAGCCTACGGGGTCCTCTGTCCAACACCTCCAGCCAGCATGACCCCTCACAATCTGATATTTAAATTTTATCTGGACCAACAGCATTTATTGTTGAAGGTGAGAGATGTGAAAGAAGCAACATGGGAGGGACACAAAATCTGGATTGTACAGGGCTTGCCCCTGGCCATCAGGCAGAAGCATGCAGCATACAGTCCCCTGATTCTGAAACTCATTGCTGCTCATATCAGGTTCAGAATGTTATACCCCGCACGGCTCCAAGTGAATTATCAAAGGGCTCATAAAAGATCTGACTCATATGAGGTGACAAAGGCAAAGCTCCCACATTTGTTCCCAAACCACTTTAAATCAACCACTTGAACCTGATGTTGGAGCTCTCTCTATCCTGCCACACTGATGTTACAGTCCAGCTCTGTCACTCTACAAATGTCTTTAGAATGAAATCCTGAAAGACAACACTGTTATCTATGCTGAAGTGTACAATTTTTTATTTGGGAGGACTATGTTTGATACACAGGATCAGTGTATGTTGTGCCTTTATGTGGATTAATGAACTAAGTGTTGCTACTGTGAATCTGCAGGTGATTTCTTTGTCTGTATACAGTACATACTAGCAGCATTCCTGGGGAGGTATATCCCTTGTATGGTACGTCTAACATGTTTCCATTGTGATGACTTCTTGTAGCCACTTTGGAATAGAAACTAGAGACTGTGCATTTTGGCCTAACAGTTTCCATGAAGCAGTCCTGTTTTTGGTCTCGGAGGTTTGATAACACATATTGGGCTGTACTGTATGGACTGCTTCTTATTGTTTCACTTTTTGAGCCCATCTTTTAGTTACTACTACTGGGTACTGTCACAGTATATTATTTTATATTCCATGAATGTGGATCTTATCATACTGACTTTAAAAGTATCCTTTTTTTCTCTTTTTTATAGCAATAATTATGTCATGTTTTATGACATCTGTATATTAGCTGAATCAAAAGACTCCTAATTGTTATTGGGGAGCCTTTGGGTTACATCATAATGTATTAGCTTTATATTCTTTATTATTGGTTTTTGAAATTTGTTTTTTAAAAGTTTCTGCCTAATATTGTTTAAGGCTGATAAAGTGCACCACATCTTCCTATACCGTAGACACACAGTAGATTATTTGAGTGGGGTGGGCGGTGGACGGTGAATGGAAGTACTTCATCATTAGCCTAGGGAATGTTTGGGAGCTGCAGTCACTAGGACTGGTTTTTTTTCAGTGGTTTGTTCATTATGGACTTAAGATGTGTTCTTTGTTTTTTGTGGGGTTTGTTATTTTTTTTTCAAATCTGGGGACATGTTTTCTCTTTTTCCCTTACCTCAAAATTGTACATATTTTTCCTTTCACTGATTGGGCTATTAGTTGTCTGTCAGATCTTTGGTAGGGGAAGGGGGAAACTTTATGGAGCTCAGCAAGATTACTAGGGGTATTTTGAATTTCAGTTTATATGGGGAATATCCCCCTGTAATGGCTTCTCTTCTGTTAAATTCCAATGGGTTGCTATACATTTATTACATGGAATATAAAAGAGGGACAGGAAAATCATAAGCACCATATGGTGCTCCCTCATCTCAAGAAGTTGCAGGAGGGAATTGTGTATTTGCAGGAAACTCACACCAAGAGTGAAGAAGTGCACCTGTTCCAATGGGAACGGATGAAACAGGCTTATGGGGATGGCTGTTGCACTAGGTGAGGTGGTGTTCCTATACTGATTGCCAGGAGTATCCCCTCTTTTTCTTGGAGAAAGAATACTGGGATTCAGAATGATGCATTATTTTTCTTTTTTTTTCAATTATTTGTTTTTGCACCTGGAGCCCTGGCAGGTGGCTGTGGCTCTCCTTCCAGAGGGACTCACTCTCTGGTCCTGCGTGCTCCCACTACTGCCTACCCGAGGAAATTCCATTGTGGCTTACCCTCCGTGGCAGGGCCAGGGGAGAAGGGTGCCCGCTCCATCCCCCCAGAGACCCAATCCAGAAACTGGGGATGGCCATCGGGATGCAGCAGGCCATGATGGAGCCTGCCAAGCTCTTTTCCATCATTTTTCCCCACCCTACATCCTCTACTGATGTAAGTGTGCCAGTACATGCCTCCTAACCCATACTGCCCACTGGCCATCACCAGAGGGCGGTCAATAAGTGGGATGACAAACCCCCCTGAGAGAGGAGAGCAGTACTCTGGATATTAAATCCTCTCTCACCCCTGCCAATCCCCATCAAACCAGGATCATTCCTGAACCCGGGCCACCGGCATGGCACGAGGTGCAGTGACCAGTGCCTCAACCTCCAGCACCACCGGGCTGGTTTATGCATTATTTTTCTACATGGTAAACAATGTGGACTTCCATGATTTCCTCTCTAAGTTAGTTTCTGTCCTGACCTCTTTAGCCCATATATCTCTTGTTTATTGGTGGGGATTGGAATATCATATATCAGCCAGATATAAATAAACCTGGTTCATGCAAGCAAGGTTTTTCCCAGGGGCAACAAGGATTGTGGGATATGAATGATGGTCTGGGCCTAGTATATCCTTGGTGAATACTCCATCCCATCGACAGGCAATATACCTTTTATTCCCCCTACATGAAACCTATTCTTAGCTTGATTATTTTCTTATTAATAAGGAGTCTCTATCTGGTTTATTTTCTTCAGAAATACTTCAAATGGTCATATCTGATCATGCTCCAGTAAATCTGATTCATGCTGTCAGTTGGATGGAGGAGCTTGACACTAACTGGTACCTCCATGCCTAGTTACTCCAGGATCATGACTTGCTTCAATGTATACATAGTTACTTAAAGAATTGTTTGAAACAGAATGAGGGTTCAGTCATTGCAGTTGACCTCTTATGGGGGTATTGAAATGTTCCTTGAGAGGAGAATGTATACGCCTAGGTTCTAGGCACTCTAAAATTTGGAAAGCACATTAAGATCAGCTTTTAAAGAGGGACTACAGTCAAAATTTCTGTCATCAATAAATTTCAGAATTTGGATCAGCGTAGCCCTAATCAGCCTCATGCCAAAAATTAGATCTCTAAGTTACTTTGTTTAAAAGTTACTCGTCATTTTATAAACCTAAATTCACTGCCTGTTCAAAACAGACAGTTTCAGTGAAGAGCTGCTGATGATGTCATCTCCAGAGCTCAGAGTCTAGTCTTCCCTGTCAGCAAGCTTATATAACCTATTTCTTCAAAGGTTGGAGTTCATGTGCAATAGTTTTCACAAGCAAAACAGGTAGCAACATTCAAAAAACTTTGCTATAAAAACTGCATATTTCAGGTTTTGTAAAAAAATTGACAAATGTGTATTCTTTTTTATTTATTTATTTTGGTGCCTTTATGTTGTGGTTCTTTTCTCCAGGGTTGCTGAATGCTGAATAATAGCACACTGCAGTGAGGTTTAGTTTCAGTTTCAGTTTATTGTTTTTTACTGAAAAGGCATGTGAGCAAATTTTCCTGTTTTCAATGGTGAGGTTTGCAGACTGAATAATTTTCTGTTGTGGTGGAAGGCTATGATCATTTACTTATGCCATTCAATTTAGATGATTTCTCAGGATAGCACTTTAAAACAATTATTCTACCTCCCTGTAAATGGGGATGGGAGAGGTGATGCCATTTTGAAACCTTACTATGAGTTTCTATGCAGTAGCTAACCCAGCCAAAATAGGGCCAGAAATTCAAAACTTTGCTCCAGGGCAAAATTAGCACTGCACAGCAGGGAAAAATTATCCTGGAACCATTTGCACACCACATTCAAAGGAATAAGACTGGGGCTAAATGAGCTGAATATAGTGTGCAAATGAAGGGATGCAAACAGTAGCTGAGAGTGCAGTGCAACAATGGCCCAGCAAATAAGACAGCACTGAATATAGCAACCGAGAGCAGTGCAAACTACAACAGTGGCCCAGTGCGCACAGAGGTGGCGTGAGGTAAGGCTGAACAATGTGGATAATGTATGTGCTAGCAAAGCAGTGGAGTACAACAGCAAACAACAGTACAGGCCAAACACCGCAGAACTATGTAATGGAACATTACAGTATTGTACAGAGTTAACACATTTGTGCGGCGCTGACACATTTGCCCAGCATAATCCCATTTGCCTGCTGCAAATATTTGCTATATTTAAAACTGCAATGCAGATAATCCTTCTCAGGCAATCCATGGTCAAATAGCCACATTAGCATCTCATTACAGCCTGCTTTGCATGAGGATTGCCCCGTGCTATAACATGGTGCACACAGCTCCACTTGTAGGTCCAACTGGAATTACAGGTCGGTAACCTAGTGTCTTTCTGTGCTCACAGCTCCACCTATAGATCCGACTGGTATTATAGATCAGTTGCCACATTCATTGTCTGCTCACAGCTCACAGAACATTAGCTGTAGTCTTGGTTTTGACACAGATTCAAAGACTAATGTGGCCCAAGGGAGTAGCACTACAGGAACGTGTGGTCATGCTGCATGCCAGAGGCCAATCATTAATTCTGCCACAGTGTTTATCAGACAGTACAGTAACATAGTAGGTGATACTGTGAGGAACACAGTAATGCCTATGGTGTGTCAAGCAACAGTGACTAGTGTGATCCACACAGTGACAAGAACAGCTGAAAGGTGTGGTCTGACAGTGGACATGACAGTTATACTGTCCTGTGACCCTCATGTGCTGCACCAGTGGCATGGGATCCTCACACTACCATACATATGACTGTCCATGTGTGCAGGGATCCTGGGCAGGTATATGGCATGTGCCTCGGGGGGGCACACATACCACCGTACTGGCACACTGCTGTCAGGAACAGTCCCATCAGTGAAACATGTGCACTGTGTGGCTGGCCCCAGCTGTGTGGCAGTGCCTATTACATGGTGCAGCCTGGCCACCTGTACACCCTCCCCTCAACACTCTCCATTCCTCCAATGCAGCATGTGTCTGCTGAATTGTGTTGGTGTACCTCAATGGGAGAACTGGAGGTGCGTGCTGCATGGACACACTGCCATGGCATCCACTGGGTGCTGAGGCACCCATTAATGCCTGGCAGGGTTAGGACCGGTGCCAGATGAAGATGACATTGGTGGTGCCATCTGTGTGCAGCAAGTCTCTGCCATGTATGTGTTCTGTTCATTGTTGTTTATTACCTTGTTCACCAGGTAAGCACACTGGGCCAAGGCCCAGTGTCAAGAATAACCTGGAGATACTAATTAAGTGCCTGAGATGCAATGGTGTAAAGACATACAATGCACAACAACACACAATACAAAAATATCACATTAAGTACACATTACAATACCGTACATACAGTTTGTTGCTGCAAGTAGTATTCTAGCTCAGTTGTAACATTTACATGAGTGTTCACTTCACAGCACTGTTGGAGCATTGCATTCCACAGTTTGTGTGCCTGTGCATATGAAGTGGCTCAGGGTGGCCGTCCATCCACACTGCCTCCTCATTGGATGCATATAGCCTAGTTCCATGTTGCTGCTATGTCCTCACCCCCCATCCTGAGTTTGGCCAACATTAAGACTACCTTTTCATGGGCAGTAATTTGCAATGTGCTACATGTTGCATTAACGCACCTTGCATGGTGCTATACTTTTGAATGTCCCATTGTGCCTAAATGCATGTCCCCACCCCTCACTTTCCACAATGCATACATTATCTAATAGCGTTGGCACTACCACATTGCACCAGCACAATTTGGCCATTTGAATACAGCACTCCGGTGCAATCATGGCGCAATCGATTTACGCCAGGCCCAAAGTTTGGAATATCTGGCCCGTAGTGTTTTCTCCATGACAGGTTGTTACTTAACCAAAATTCAGACTCATCTGTGTTGTCTTCCACATTAAAATTATAATTTTACCAGGACTAACACTTCCACCACTAGCAGGAATTAACACATATTAGGCCCCTGCTGAAGAGCACCTTTCATGATGGTCCAAGAAGATGGATCTTGTAGTCATTATATGCAGTACCAGACCTGAAAGGGTGTGTGCATTTGTTATTTTTGGCCAAGGTTTACTATGCCTTCCATAATTTGGATTTGTTTTTGAGCCCTGCTGTAGCCCTGCTGCACTTGCCTTTGCTGTTCACTTGCTGGGCTGCTGGCTCCTGATGGCATCCCTGCAGAGCAGAGGAGTGACTCACACTGTGTAGTACAGTGCAGTCACAGCAATTTTGCAAGGGAAAACTACTAGTACTCAATGTACATACTATGTTCGCCTTTCCCCAATACACCCTGTTAGCAATGCATTATGCCAAAATCCAAATGCCTTGTCAGTATGTTAGTGTTTTTTTTTTTTTTGTAAAATTGACTTTCTTCTGCCTTGGTAACAAAGCATGGGGCTTGAGAGAAGATAGACTTGCTGTCAGCATCTTTCCCAGTCCTTTTCAGTTGCATGCAAAAATTACACCATTTTGTGAAAGACAGGACATGAAACTTACAAGAACAGGAGGCTGAGTTTCAACTGCTAGAAAAAAACATCTTATAAAACAAAGTAATATTTTGTTGAGAGATAGAGACTGACATTTAGAGCACCTTTCCCACTCTATTTGACTTTCATGCATATATTACCCCTTCTTGCACTGATTCAGGAATTGCATTTCATTCATTTTGTAGAATACAAAAACTAACTGCAGAGGACAGTAATGAAATACAATTCCAGAATCAGTGCAAAAAGGGGTAATTTATGCATGAAAGTCAAAAGGACTGGGGAAGGTGCTCTTTAAAACTTGTTATAAAGCAGACACTGACAAACAGCAGTGAAGTTACCAACATTATGCAATACTAGTAGCAATACAACTTCCTAACAGATACATTAGAGTAGCACCCCAAATGGTATCAGCAGCCTGGAGGCATGCTAACTCAGCATTCAGTACCCATGGAGAACTGGATCACATCAAAAAGTCATTCTAATATAAATTTGTCAACTTTATTCCACATCCTGAAACACACATAGTTTTATAGAAATGTTTTTTGAATGTTGCTGCCTATTTTACTTGTACAAACCATTGAAAATGAGTTTTACATTTTGGAGAACCAGGTCCTGTAGTCTGGCTGACAGGGAAGACTAGATTCTGAGTGCTGGAAATGACATCATCATCAGCTCTTCACAGAAACTGGCTTTTTTAAACAGATAGTGAAATCAGTGTTATGAAATAGCTCATAACTTTAAAATGAAGTAACACAGAAACCTAATTTTTGGTATGTGATTTATTGGGGGTATGCTTATTCTAATTCTGCAAAGTAGCACTTTTGGCCAGAGTCCGTCTTTAAGAGATATTAGACAGCTTGAGCAAACCCTTCACTCACATACAAAGGCAGATGACTGGTCCAAACCACATCCTACGAGCCCAGTACACTGATTTAATGGCACAAAAGACAGAACTGGCTTTACTAAAGACAAGGGTAAGATATCTGGAGTCTGGAGAAAGAGCTGGCAAGCTGTTGGCTTTTAGGTTCCATGCTATAGCATCCACCAATTTCATTCCCGGGATACGGCCTGCTCCTAGAACAGAGATAGTAACCTATCCCCGGAGGGTAGATGATGTCTTATTTATTTATTTATTTTATTTATTTAAACAGCAGTTTGGAAAACCTTTGAGCCACAGGCTCATTTACAAAGGTACCTTGTCACAGTAAGACAAACAAAAATGCACAGTATAACAGTACAACACAGTATAACAGTAACTTAAGACATAGATACAAACAAGCTTGTACAGGTAGGATTGATGCAAACAATACCAGAGTTATGTTGTCCTTAGCAGCTTAATAGTAAGCTTTGTCATAAGTATTGAGTACGGCTTTGACTGAAGTAGGCAGTTACAGCTTGAGGGTGTTAATAAGGTGGTTACGTAAGGAAGTTTTGAAGCATACGATATAGTTGGAGCTTGGAGATGGAGGGGGGCAGTGTGTTGAACCAGGAGGGGGCCCTAAAGATGAAGGCTCGTTGGCCGTGAGAGGTCCTAGCTCTAGGGATAACAAGAGAGGTTTTCCCAGAGGTTCGAGTATGAACTAGTGGGACAGAGCGGCGTATGGTGGTGGTCAATCCTGTTGGGGATAGCCCAAGAAGGGTCTTTTTTGTAAAGGTACATATCAGATATTTGAGGCGCTTGTCAAGATCAAGTACCAGCGCTTTAGCGTACAGTAGACAGGTGTGTGTTAGCCTAGGTGCCCCAGTAATTAACCTGCAGGCCTTATTCAGAGTAGTGTGAATTTTATGGAGTGCGGTCTGATCAGCAGCACCATACACCGCAGTCCATAGTCCACTAGGGACAGGATAGAGGAGGTGACTGCATTCAAAGAGCCTCCTGGGAGGCAGTGTTATATGATGTAAGATGCCCAATCCGATATTAGTGGCAGTGGCTAGGGCAGCATGTGTCCATGGAAGGAGAGGGAGGGGTCAAAATGGATCCCTAGGTATTTATAGGAGCAAACTTGTTCGAGTGGGAAAGAGGACCCAGAGTGAATGAGGAGTTTGAAGTTGCAGGACTGGTTTTGAGTATGAGTGAAGAACATGGTTTTGGTTTTTTTAAGATTTATCACCAATCTATGTTCCTTGAACCAGCCCTCGGCTTTGGCAAAGGACTTCTGCAGCGAGTCCTGGAGGGCAATAGGGTTACAACTTGAGGCAAAGATGACTGCATCATCAGCGTACAATAGAATGTTCCCCGAGCAAGAGCGTGGAAGGGTGTTAAGGTAAAGGGAGAATAGTAAGGGGCCCAGAATGGAGCCCTGGGGAACCCCAGAAAAGATGGGATAGATGTCTGAGTAGGTCCCATTAATTTTTACATGCTGTGAGCGGTCAGACAGATAACTGGTGCACCAGGAGATAGGCCCAGCAGCAAAACCAGAGAGACTAAGGGCATCAAGAAGGAGGGGGTGGGAGACAGTGTCGAAAGCTTTAGAGAGGTCAATGAAGACCACACCAGCCAGAGAACCAGTGTCTAAGGAGGAATGGAGAAAGTTGGAGAACTCTAGGAGGGCTGTGTTTGGTACTGTGGCCCTGCCGGAAGCCATGCTGCTCAGACATAGGACATTGTAGGTGGAGAGGTAGTCAGAGATTTGAGAGGTCACCACTTTTCCAAGGCCTTGGAGAGAGGAGAGAGATGGAGATTGGTCGATAGTTTCCAGCCACAGTCCTATCACCACCTTTAAAGATAGGGATGACAGTGGCAACTTTCCAGGCAGTTGGAACCTTCCCCAGGCAAAAGAGAGGTGTTGAGGCAAGTGATCGGGGTAAGGACTGTGTCTAAGACCAGCCATAGGATACACAGATCCAGGGTGTCACTGTCTGTACTATTACTCTTGAGGGCAGTGACAAGGTGCGGCCTAAGTTCTGGGCAGAAACACAGCGGAGGAGAAAATAAGGGTGAGAAGATTTATGGCAGGTGCTGGGGAAGGAGGGTCAAAAATATTTGTAGGAGGATAGGGCTAAGGTCAGTGAATGAGGTGTTGAGGTGGTTGGCTATGAGGGCTGGGTCTGAGGAGATCACGCCATTAATGTTGATCTGGTGGGGTGGGGGGAGTGTGCACTCCCATTTAACTGTTTAATGTTATCCCAGAAGGTTCTGGGGTTCCCCCATGAAGCAGTGAGTGAGGACCGATAGTGCTCAGACTTGGCCTTTCTGATGGCCCGAGTGTACTTGTTTCAGGCGGCAGCATATAGCTGTCTGTCACTGGGCTGGCAAGTCTCAATGGCACGGTGCCATAGGTTGTCCCTATGTTTGAGTTGGTGGATCAAAGCTGGGGTTACCCAGGGGGCATTCTGCCTTTTAGAATGGTGGGTCAACATTGGGGCAAAGATATCACAGGCCTTATTAAAAGTTCAGGTAAAGAAGGAGAGAGCTGTGTCAATGTCAGGAGTTGCCTGTATAGGAGACCAGTCAATTTGGGACAGAAGTTCCTTAAGTTTTATCAGTCCACCAGGTATTAGACGCCGCCGGCATGTGGACTGTGCTATGGGTTTGGGGACTGAGGATGACCAGTGGAATAGAATGGGGGAGTGATCACTGAGAGAGTCTGGGAGGACTTGTACATTGGGGATCTGATTAGGGTGGTTGGTGAGTACCACATCAAGCAGGGTCCTGGAGCCTCTCTTGGGGTTAGTCCTGGTAGGGTGGGTAACTAGTTGCGTTAGGTCTATTTCAGAAAAGGAGACTCAGGTAGAGGAGGAGGAGGGGCTGAGCCAGTTGACATTTAAGTCACCCACCAGAATTTGATCAGCGGAAGGAGGTAGTGAGGAAAGGTATTCTGTAAGAGAGGCAATGGCCCGCTTGGTCCCTGGGGGGCACGTATGCAGTAGTCAGATAAAAAAGTCCCTTTAAAGGGTCAGGGGTTAGTTTCAGCGTAAGCGCCTGGGCCCTGGAGTCAAGGATGGGAGCAGGCAGGGCTAGTACGGGGAGAGATTCCTTGACATAAATAGCGCAGCCGCCGCCCTGTCTCCCAACATGGTCGGACCGAAAGAGGGTGAAACCAGGAAGGGAGACTAGGGAGTCAGGGGAGGATTTCGACAGCCAAGTCTCAACCAGAGCAATGACATCAGGGTTAATTGATGTGACCAGGCATTGTAGTGAGTCAAACTTTTAGAGGCTACAGATATTCATGGAGACCATGCATAGGCCTTGGTGCTAGTCGGGAGCTCCTGGGAACCGGGCCAGGGTTTGGATAAATGTTCCTGACAGGAGTAGTAGCATGACTAACACCCTGGCTGGGAGATGGTGAGAGGTTTTCCTACGATTGACATGAGGGGGAGGCTAAGGGAGCAGGGGTGGGCAGGGTGGTACAGGAAGGAAGGCAAGAATAAGAAGACACCCAGATGTGCCTGAGGTGAGGAGAAAGCTAGGGGAGGCAGGGAGGACCAAGACACACAGAGGTCCCAAGGGGCAGGAGAGCAGGTTCAGGAGCAAGGGAGGAGGGGTGCCAGGGCACAGTGCATGCAGATGGTATGGGCAAGTGCACTGCTAGTGGGGATAGGCACAGGCAGAGCATGAGGCAGGGCCAATACATTGTGGTGAGCAAGATCCAAGGAAGTAGTACTGCAGCAGGTAGGAGTAGGAAGCAGCGAGACATAGGTCCCCAGTGGCCAGCAGGTATAACCTGCAAATGGGAAAGTGGAGAGATAGGTTCTGGGCAACAGGACGTGATGTCACCGGATGTGATGTCATGGGATGGATCCTTAAATTGATAGCCGCCCCTGGGTGGGTGGGTGGTTGGGTGGGTGGGTCAGATGGCACGAAGTGCCGTCGGGCTAGCAACCCCCTGCAGGCATCCAGATGAAGAGAAGAGGCTCTCTTTACCTCGAAAGTTATCAGGCTGGAAATGTGGCTTCCTCAGCTCCTCAGGTGAGCTACTTGTGTTGCTTGTGTTGCTTGTTTGTCCCGAGTGCCTAGCTTGGGGGCGGAGGGCTGCCTATGTAGTCTTTTGTTCTTACTATTTAAATTATATATAAGTGAGTCACCTAGTCCTCAAATCTCAGCTCAAATTGCTGCATATCTGGATTCTCTTCCCCTTTCTTTACTCACCTCATCACAACAAGAGATCCTTAGAGGCCTGATAAAGACACCAAAGGTTTTAAAAGCCATAAGACAGCTGACATCTAACAAAGCCCCCAGGGCAGATGGCTTTAACAATAATGTTTACTTGCCCTGCTCAGAAGAGGTGGCCCCCTTTTAGTCCACTTATATAACTATTGGTATTCCTTTCCTTTTCTAATTCATCCTTTACGGAGGCCTGGATAACATTACTCAAGAAGCCTGAAAGAGAGAAGACGTCTCCGGACAGTTATCATACGATATCATTATTTAACTCTGACTTAAAAACTTTTGTTAAAATTTTAGCCAATAGAATAGCCCAGTTGTGGGATGGGCTAGTCTGTTCTTCACAAGCAGTCTTCATGAAAGGCTGCCTCTCCAGTGACCATCTTCTAAAACTACATTACTTTATTTTGTCATCCAGGGAGAGCAAGTCTACTACTGTCTTGATTTCCTTGGATGCTGAAAAGGCATTGGATTGAGTAACATGGCCATATCTTTTAGCAGTATTAAATTTGGTTTTCTCCAGACTAATTCTTAACATGGATTCGCCTATTATATAGCAGCCCATTGGCTCGTATTTGATGTAATAGGGTTTTATGTGACCCCTTTCCATTGCAGTACAAAACCCGACAGGGCTACCCCCTTTCACCTCTCCTTTATAATCTCTATTTAGAGTCCCTAATAGACCATCTTCAAAATAGTCAAGATATTAAAGGACTACAGGTGGGGGAGAACAGATATATACTGTCAACATATGCGGATGACTTGTTATTACATGTTGAAGACACTATAACCTAAATACAGGCTATACCAAGAGAGGTTCAGTGATTTTTTAGTTATATAGGGCTATAAATTAAACTTGAGCAAAATGAAGGTCCTGCCTCACAATAATCTTGCTCATAAACAGGATATCATTAACTTGGGATTGCTTTGGGAACCATGGTCTCTGATGTACTGTATCTAGGAATACACATTTCCAACCCCCCCATCACATTTATTAAAGTACAATCTGTCCTCCTTGTTGCACACTATTCAACAAGACCTAAGGAGATGGACCACCCTACCCCTCTCCTTTTGGGGATGTGTTATTACTAAAACAAATTAATGTGCTACCATGCATAATATATCCTTTGGGTATGTTGAATATATATATCTTCTGAAAGCATAGTTTACCAGGTTACAAGTTTTGATTAATGGGTTCTTGAGGAAGGGAGGGGCTGTTTGGCAGGTGTGTTTTAAATTATCTATTCCCAAGCTGACTGGTGGTCTGCAGCTCCCTAACTTTTTTCTGTATTATGAGACTCTTCACAGTGGTACCTTAGTGTTGTGGAATGCACAAGGAGGTGTCAATCCAGACTGTGCCTGTGTCCAACTCTGGTTGGACCTTGAATGCTCTCTCTGTACAACTGTTGGCATAGGGCTCCATAGCTTGCTTTACATAAAACTGACTCTGTTACCTCAACTCCTTCATTCAAGGATGCTACACTGGTCTCTGAAAGCTCACTGCCAGCTGGGCATGTACCTGGGTATGTCATGGACCAGAACCATAACTAGGTCCCTTAAAGGCAACCCTATTGTACAGACTGCTGGTAAGCCCATTCCACCTTCCTTCTGTCCTCAGTTTAATGATTTAACCATAGAATCATTGCTTGAGGGAGATACATTCTCCTCATTTAATTCTATTACAGAATGCTTTCACCTTTCCAACTCAGCTACCTTTAAATACTTTAAGCTTACACATGTGATATCTATGTTTGTGGGCCCTAGACCTTGGACCTGGAGGGATTAGGTTGTTTCTGAATTTCTTTTTACTGTAGCCATACAATCTCACTCAGTGTCAAAGCACTATTAACTCTTTCAAACCATTGATTTTAACAGTCCAGTGGGGATTTGTTTGTTTTTATTGGCAACAGACACTAAGTCTTCAGGATGATCCTAAAGTCTGGCACTCAGTATGGCGGGCTCTTTATAAATACATTAAACAAGATAGGTTTAGTTTAATTCAATATCATATTCTACACAACATATATTATACGCCATCTAAGTTATATAGGACAGGTAAATTGTCTTCTCCCCTATGTTCAAGATGTGGCCTTATGGAGGGTACTTGAAAACATATGCTCTGGGACTGTGGAAAGGTGACCCCTTTTTGGTATGTCATAAGGGACTCACTTGATCCCCTTTTGGGTTTGGAAGATCTTTTTTCTCCTGAAATCTGCTTGGTCAGGCTTTATCACTTGGATCTTCCCAGCATTCACAAAGCTCAAATGGCACTGAAATCAATGACTGTGAAGTTAATAATACTGCGACACTGGAGGAACACTTCCATTCCTTTGTATAGGGAATGGCACCAGAAGAGTTTCTTAGCTCTAATGGTAGAAGTGTCCCAACCAGTCCTGGTCTACATGGGAATCGCTATGTACATTATTGTCATTGACTCCTCAAGGCCACAAATGATGACGTAGCAGAACATAACCTGGGGCAGATGTACTGTTCATCTATCCCAGTGTTTTGTTTTAAGTGTCCCACCTGATTTCTTTTACAATACCCATTTTGTTTGCTGATCTTCGGGGTAGGGAAGTGGGGTGTAGGGTATTGTGAGGAGGTGGGATTGGGTTAGTTGTTTAATCTTTCTTGTTTTTCTTTTCCTTTTTTGTTGATATCTTTATTAGTATGTTTTTTGATTGACCATGTATATTATGTGTGTTATACTTTATTGTATTGTGGTTAGTTATTGGAAATTAATAAAGTATACTTAATAGTAAAAGATAAAAAATAATTTTGTGCCTGCCAGTTAATGACATTTTCATAATCAGTGCTATTTATTTAATGTTTCTGTTTGACCTTGGAAGTTAATTACCATGTACTGTATAAAGCATATTACGCAAAAAAGATCTTTGAAAATAAGACAAGAAGTTATGTAATAGAATATGTGTTCACAAGCCTATACATTTAGAATGTGAATGCATTAATTTTTAAATAAAAATTAGATTTAAAATAATATATATGCATCATTATTTTTATATTTTTTACTTTCCATATAGATTAATAATGGAGGAAGTCAGGGTTATAAGCCCAGTGTTCAGGTATACCCTACATATGCTGTAGTAAGCATTACTAACAGATGTGCCCAAATTTGCCTCAACTGTATATATTAAAATGAATATAGAATAATATGTATTTTATTTAATTATAGATCCTCTAGGCCTTGATAAAGTTGGTTGGCTGGTGAAACATTGATCATGTGTTTACAGGATGGACATTAATTAATAAAATATCCTTGCTTATATATTTCAGCTTGATAGGTTCAGTTTTTTATTTACAGACAGTGCCCATTGGATTTGTAGGCACAGAGCTCCTCATGTGACAGTTCCTTTCATTGCCCAGGCAGGATCCCCACCCTATCAGAAAAATATCTCTTGTCAGGTTAAAGGTCAGCACTGGGCAAACAAAGTGGATTCCTTCCTCAAAATACTAGGGACACAGACAAGCACTCAATGGTATCCCACATTGGCTGTGCCACCAAAACTGGCTGGTCCAGGTGACAATGACTCTGAAACTACTGGCAGTCCACCTCCCACTGGAGGGAGCACAATTGCCAATGGGTCCAACAGACCGTGTTGTTCAAAGCTGCCTGGTAGCACAACAGCTGGAGGAATTCCCAGGCAAAGTACTGTTGCCAATCCAGAAATTATTTGGAAATGGATGCAACCCAATGATCTGTGTAGGAAACAGCTCAGACTTGGCCTGATTTACCAAGATTACAAGATTCCAAATGGTTTGAATGGCTAGATCCCTGGATTGATCCATTGTCTGCCTGGAGATACTCACTATAACCAGTTGTCCAGGTACAGGTACATGCTGGCACCCTTGCACCTGAGGTAGGCTTGCACTATCACAAGGCACTTAGTGAAGGCACAGGGTCATAATGTCACACAGCAGAATGCCATGTGGCAGAATCGTGTTGCACAATTTATTTTTATTTATTGTTCTATGGGGGCTCCCCCCCACACCCCCATTATGGGGGGGGCTACACCCTTCGGATCCCCTACAAAAGATTCCAACCTGGGGGAATATGGGTGGCAGGACAGTAGGTGGTGGGTAGGTAACTGGCTGGGTGGCAGGACACAGAGGGTGGTGGTAAATGGTTGTCACTCCACAGAGGGAAGAGTGACCAGTGGGTACCACAGGATCAGTGCTGGGACCGGTCCTATTCAACATCTTTATCAGTGACATTGAGCAGGACCTAGAAGGCAGAATTTCACTGTTCGCTGATGACACAAAGCTCTGTAACAGAGTAGACACACCAGAGGGTGTAGACAGAATGAGAAGCGACCTGCAGAAACTTGAAGAATGGTCAGGGGTTTGGCAGTTGAAATTCAATGCAAAGAAGTGCAAGATAATGCATATATGGGGCACAAAAACCCTGGCACAATATATCAGTTGGGGGGTGAGGATATAGCATGCACCAAGCAGGAAAGGGATCTTGGGGTTGTCATCTCTGATGACCTCAAGGTAGGGAAACAGTGTGACAAGGCAGCAGGTAAAGAAATAGGATGCTGGGATGTATTGGCAGGCATCACCAGCAGGAAAAGGAGGTCATAATTCCACTATACAAGACACTAGTGAGACCCCACCTGGAGTACAGTGTACAGTTCTGGAGACCATACCTACATAAGGACATAGACAGGGTAGAGAGGTTCAGAGGAAGGCAACAAAGATGGTGCATGGATTGCATCACAAGTCCTATGAAGACAGGTTGAAGGAACTGAACATGTACTCCCTGGAGGAGAGGAGGGAGAGAGGGGATATGATAGAGACATACAAGTATCTTACAGGGAGGAACAGGGTGCAGGAAAACACTATTTTTATGTGAAAAAGATGTTCCAGGACTAGAGGGCATGGGATGAAGTTGGAGGGAGGCTGATTCAGAGGAAACATGAGAAAGAATTTCTTCACAGAATGGGTGGTGGACAAGTGGAACACCCTGCCAGAGGAAGTGGTGGGGGCTGAAACAATCACAGGATTTAAGAATGCATGGGATAGACATAAAGGAATTCTAGAGATCAGGGGTAAGGGGCAACAGACTTCTAGGAAAACAAACTGAACTTACAAGCTCAAATGGACAGACTGGGTGGGCCATAGGCCCTTATCTGCTGACACTGTCTATGTATCTATGTATCTATGTATCTGGGGGGTCCAACTCAGAGTGCATACAGGTCCTGGTTTCATCATAATGCTGTACACTACTAAGCGTATGACATTGTGACCCGGTGTGCTTGGTGAAAACCCTGGGTGCTGAAGATTGGCTGAACAGCATGGACTTGAACCGGAAAAGAATCTCTTCCATCAGAAACCAAAGATACTGCCACTGTATCAAATGAACTGGTATGTGGAAGAAGGCATTCTGTAGGTCTAGGGAGCAGACCTATGCCCCAACCTCCAGCAACAACATGATCAGGCTCAGAGTGACCATAGGGAACTTCCTCTTCTGCATAAACCTATTCAGGTCATGCAGATCCATAATGGGGCACCAGCTCCCTGTCTACTTTGGCAACAGAAAGTACTGAGCGGTGTACAGTAGTAGCCATAGACATTAGATATTTCCAGATATTTTTTGAAATTTCTAGTTTTTGCTGCCCCTACTGTGTAAATGCAGAAAACAGGAAATTTATCTAGAAATATCACAGAAATGTCAGAAAATATCTGACCATGTCTTTGGCTGTGACTGTAGCCTTGTGAAGTCAAGGTGCCCAGGACCTGCTCTATTGCAATGTGCTTGAGGAGCAAAGTGACTTTACTCTGCAGTGTGGGCAACATGCCCACTGTCGCCCTAGACTCAGTTGGAGACCCTGGGTCAGTAAAGTGGGATAGCCTCAAACTCATGAGAAAAACCTAAACCCTCCACTTCTAGCACCTACTTGTCTGAGGTAACAGTGGACCAATGTGCAAAGAAGTGGAGATGCCCACTCCTGGCAGGGAGTGGGGATGCCAGCTTGCAACCCATCAGTTTGCAGCTTTGGAGGGGGCTCCAGATGACTGAACACTGGATCCCCTCATCTTGTTCTAACCACCCTGCTTGGGAATAGGACAATAAAGGTAGGCTGCTACTGCTGCTGTTTTGACTGGCAGCCACAGCTCAGAGAGTAATACTTCTTTACCTTTGCGGGCTTAGTAGTCTGCTGCAATGAGGCCATCGAGTCTAGGCTGACAATGGACTTCTCAGTACCACTGAGATGGTTGTCTGCCATAGGGCCAATGAGTTTGGTGCCCAGAAAGTGCACTTCTGCTGACTTATGCTGGTATCTGGGATAAATACTGTATAGAGGCATGCAGCCAAGCCCTACAGTGCATGGACATGGCCCAGTCATGGCACACACATGAGTCATCCTTGTCCAAGGCTGTGCTTGGCAAGCTCACTGCCCATATCCCTAAAAGGCCTCAGTCTGGATCAGGCCAGGAGCAGAGGGAGAAACTCTGTGATGATGTCAAACAAGGCACATCTGGCCATTAGCATGGCATAGCTTCCTGCTAAAGACCCAGAGTAGCTGCTGTGTCCTGCATCCGGGATTCCTTATCTGGCAACCTGTGCGCATCACCTTGACCTTCCATTTTTTAAAAAGCTGAGTTGGACATTAGCACCTCAGTAAAGAGGTGGTCAGAGAACCAAGATAGGTTCCTAATAGGGATCATATACTTGCAGACAATGTGGGGAGTGGCTTCTGGCAGGATGTAGGTTGCTGTCTAATACTCAATATCCATCCCAACATAACCTCAGTCACTGGGAAATCCTCTCCTATTGCGTCAAACTCCTCTGTCTGTGAAGGAGTAAGATTCCCTCTTCTGGACTAGCTCTAAAGGCACATTCAAGTTCTTTGATATGTGCTGGAAGAGAGCATCAAATGAGGTTGACTCACTGTATGAGAATTGATCATATGATGAATTATGGTAGACTTTGTCTCAAGTAAGCCATTGAGGACTCCCTGCCTGAGTCACAGCCCCCTCAAAAACTGGTCTCAGCCATTTTTGTAGGGTGTGTAATACTGTAGAGTCATTGGTGACCTCCAATAAGCTGCACCTAGGCAAGAAGACCCTCAGTCAGAACTCCTTCATGGATGCACTCTCCACAAGCTGCAGTGGAGGGGTTACACTTCAGTTATTAACAAACTCTGGTCAGAGCCAACACGGCAGCATAAACCCATTCACATCACTCACGGAGAGCATGGAGCTCATGCAGGAAAATTAGAAACATAGAAAACTGGTGGCAGATAAGGACCACTAGCTCCATCTAGTCTTCAATTTTTCCTTACTTGTAACAGCGGTTGGTGACCCTATTTGGGCATCAGCTTAGCCTCTCCTTCCCACTTCTAAGGTTTCTTTATATCTATCCCAAGCATGCTTGAATCCATCTACTGTGCTTGCTACCACCACCTCTTGGGATAGGCCATTCCATGTATCCAATGCCCTTTCAGTGTAGAACAACAACTTCCTCATATTTTCCTTATCCTTCCCCCCCCAAATCTCATATTGTACCCCATTGTTCTTGTACTCATTATATACAGTACTGAAAGGTGCCACTCACTTGCACCTTATTTGTGCCTTTAAGATACTTGAAGGTCTCTATCATATCTCCACTTTGTCTTTGCTCCTCTAGCGAATACATATTGAGGTCCCTCAATCTTTTCTCATATGTCGTATGGTGCAAGCCATGTACCATCTCAGTTGCCCTTCTTTGACCCACATCCACCCTCTTTACATCTTTATGAAGATGTGGCTCTGGAACTGCACAAGGTATTCCAGATGAGACCTCACCATAATTCTGTACAGTGGTATCACCACCTCCCTTCTTCTGCTCATGATACCCCTCAGTGTACCTCAGCATGCCACTGATTCTCCCTATAGCCTTTGTGCATTATTTGGCCACTATTAGGTCATTCAAGATGATAATTTCCAAGTATCTTTCTTACCTAGTGACTGCCAGAAATCCCCCCCTTCCTGTATCTCTCTGAAGGGTTTCTGCACCCCAGGTGCATGGCTTTGCACTTCTTCACACTGACTCTCATTTGCCACACTTTGGACCATTTTACCAGGTTTTCTAGGTGCCTCCTCATTTTCTCCACCCCATCTGGAGTGTATACCCTATTGCAGATCTTGGTGTCATCTGCTAACAGATGACTCCTTCCAGCCCTTCTGCAGTGTCACTAATGAAGACATTGAAAAGGACTGGCCCCAGGACTGATCACTGAGGTACCCCACTGGTCACCTCCCTTTCCTCAGACTGGATATTGTTAAACACCACCCTCTGCTTCCTATCCCCTAGCCAGTTCCTAAACCAGTTTCTGTGATGAAGTTCTCGTTGAAGATGGAGCTCACAGCAGAGAAGCATGCCATGTCCAAGATGTCAACTGGAGTTTACATATCTGCACTGACTTGAGAGACCCATGGCAATCAGAATCACGAGGTGGAATAATACATTGTTTGTGAATAAAGTTGTTCACCCTGTATTTTTGTAGTGAATAATATTATTTTGTATTCATTTGTTAACCGGGATGGTGCACTGGTCCAAAGACCTTTTTCAGGCATGGCCTGGGCCAGAGACTGGCACAATCAATGGTAAAATACAGTGAACAACAGCAATGAATCATACATAAGCAAGTGCAGAATCCAGTGCAGTCAAGCAACATGCAGAGGTGGACACATAATAATACAAGCACACAGTGCAAGATGCAGCAAACAAGGTGGGCATTATACAAGATATATAAATACATAAATACAGGCAAGGAATCAATGTCCTGTAACAATAGGTCATGTTACAGTTATGTGAAATGTGCAATGTTACATTTATGTGAAATGTGCACACTAAAATTCTTTTGCTTTCAGAATGAAAACTGTCATATGCAGTCCCTAGAGGTTCCATAATGCTGTTATACTCAGAAGAGTATGATCACATTCCATGACCTTTGAAGTGTGGTACAACAACATTTTGAAACAGATGGAATTCTATGCAAAGCAATGCTCTGCTGTACACTGTATATCAGTTCTTGGCAGATATGGATGTCTTTCGCCACCTAGACAGCCTGTTTCCTCTACATACTGTAATGCAACAGACCCTACAAGTTTGCCAGTTTTATCACCACTTCCACTGCATCAATGTTCCATTATGGGGGGTGTGGCCAGGCCAGCATCCAGAATGGCTGCTTAACTCTGGAGCTCTGAGCCCTCTCCATCAGTTATACTGTCTCCACATACCCCCTGGGACCCATTTAATTGAGTAAAAAGTGAAACTTGCTTAGAAACCTGGTATGACACCAAAAATGTCAAAAAAACAAGGTCATCTAGTATTTAAAAGTGCCAGCACCAGATCAAAAACTTCGGGTGTAGAGGGCCTACAACCACGAGTTAAAGCATCGGCAAATATGGCAATTGATGGCCCGGAATAGCCCACTACAAGTGCACCATTGTTAGCCCTAGAAAAGCTATTTAATGAGCTTAAATATGATCTTACCTGCAAGATGAATGCTGGATTTGAAAATGTTTCAGCTCAACTGGCGCATCTCCAAACTACCGTGAATTCTCTGGGAGAAACGATGGAGCAGCACTCGATCAGATTAGTTCAAGTTCAAGTTCAAGTTTATTGCAGGAAAAATCCATTGAGCAAGCTCATTCACAAGGAGGTCCTGTGACATAAACACTTAAAGTACAAACACAGATAGGTAATAACAGTATATACATGAAATGCACATTACATGATACAGGCTGGATATACATACAAGGGTACCACATAGGGTGACCGCAGGTGGTAAACACTGATATGAGACAGGGAAGCGACTTACAGGTTGCATACTGATAAATGAAACATGATGACTGGTGTGTGCAATACATATACAGTATTTTGGCAGCTAGAACAAACAACAGTCTACAACTGATATGGTGGGGAGGAGTGATTTGATAGAGCAGCAGTGGAGCGTAGCAAAGATAAAGCCAGGAGTAGAAGGGGAAGGGAAAGCAGTTAATGTGACAAATCAATTATACCTTACCAGTGGATAAATATGGCACACATGGGGAAGGAAGAGACTTAATGACAGTTACAGGTGTCTTTTATTTTGGCTGAACTTAGCGATTTGTAGAAGTTTATTGAAACTGTGCTAGTTAGTTTCAGTATGGTTTGTAATTGGTTCCAAATGGAGGTGAGGGCATATGCAATAGCACGTTTACCAAAGGAAGTCCGCGTCCTTGGTATGTCAAGCATAATAAAGTCAGATTTTCTTAACGAGTATGCACTATGTGAGATACTAATAAGGGAAGAGAGATAGCTTGGCAATTTCTGCAGGAGCAGTTTAAGAGTCCATAGCCCAGCATGGAGCAGGCATCTAGTAGTAAGGGATGTCCAACCAACAGCTGCATATAAGTCACAGTGGTGTGAACGGTAAGAGGAGTTGGTAATGAACCATAACGCACGGTGATAAAGGATGTCCAGTTTACTTAGATTTGCAAGAGTGGTGGAGGAATAGATTACATCGCCATAATGGTAGGGGGAGAAAAGTGGCTGTACAAGCTTGTTTCGAGTTTCAAGGGGGAAAAGGGGCCTATTTCTGTAGAAGAAACCTAACCTTGCTTTTAACCTTCTAGAGACATCTTCGACATGGTCACTGAAAGATAATTTATTGTCGATCCAGATACCTAGATATTTAAATTTGGTTACAACTTCCAGAGGCTCGTTTAGCGTGGTGATAATGAAGTCTTGGGCAAGGGTATTGGGGGTGCCTGAGACAGCACTGCGGGAGAATATCATAGCCTTAGTCTTCTTAGCATTGAGCAGAAGCTTTGCCTTTATTAGATTATGCTCAAGTTGTGCGAAGTCCGCTTGAAGCACCCCTTGACTTCAGATAACGATGAGCCAGAAGTATACAACACAGTATCATCTGCAAAAAAGTGCAGATTGGACGTAGATATGTTAGCATCTAAGTCATTAATGTACAGAGAAACAAGATAGGGCCTAAGATGGATCCTTGGGGGACTCCTCTTGCAACTGGCAAGGCAGCAGAAAAAAAGCCTTCCACCTTTACTTTTTGGAATCTTCCAGTTAGGTAGCTAGAGAACCACTGGGTGGTATGGTATGTGGCACCCAACTTTGCAAGGCAATTGACTAATAGTTTGTGATCAACAGTATCAAAAGCTTTTCTGAGGTCCAAAAAGACTGCACCAGTTACCTTCTTAGCATCTATAGCAGAGATCCAATCATTGGTTACTTTTGCTAGTGCAGTGATTGTGCTATGATTAGCCCGGAAGCTAGATTGAGCTAGGTTAATGAGAGAGAAGGTTTCAAGGAGATTTAACTGAATATGGATCAGTTTTCGAGAACTTTAGAAAGGATAGGCAATATGGAGATAGGCCTATAGTTGTTTACATCACATGGGTCACCAGATTTAAATAGAGGAGGATATGTGCCAATTTCCAGCAGGACGGCACAGTAGCAGATGTAATGGAAAGATTGAAGATGTGGAGAATTGGGGCAGTGAGATGGGCGTAGCCTGACCTTAGGAAAAAGGGTTCCAAGCCATTGTCCCCTGTGCTTTTTTTGGTGTCTAAGTTAAAAAGACAATCTTCTACTTCTTTATAAATTATCTCGCACAATTGGAAGGGGCTGGGTGCAGGACTAGATGTGGCGGGAGGGGTATGCTGGCTCACCACAGCACCAGCATAAGGTGATGAGTCAAAAGCTAATCCAGCTGTGGTAAAGTGGGAGTTAAGTTCCTCCAGGATTAGGGACTTGTTTTCCACAATCTTGCCACTTGCAACTATCTTTGTTGGGACAGAGGGGCCACGGCCATCCTTCTATAGCTTTGATAGTCTTCCATATTTTATGAGGGTTACCTTTAGCTTGTTCGAGAGTAGAAATATAATAGTTAGCTTTAGTAGAGCGAGTTTTTCACACATTATTCCTGGCTGCTCTAAAGGCCTGCCAATCCAAAGATTCTTTGAATGTCTAGCTTTAGCCCAGAGCTTATCTCGAGCTATAAGGGCTGCCTTGAGATCCGAGGTGAACCAGGGTTGGAATTGTTCCGCACCTTACTTTGATGAAAGGGCATGCTTATTTATTATTGTAGTGAGTTTGTCATTATGATGCAAGCTGCCTTGTTGACATCTTTGGCTAGGTAAAGATCTTGCCATCTGATCATGCTCAGGTCAGATAGGAAGTTTACTGCACTGAATTTGGAAAAGGATCTTTTTGTTATAAAGATGGTTGGACGGGCCTTAATTTGAGATCTTATGCAAGCAACAATTCCATGATCGCTCATGTCGTTGTGAAACACTGCCAAATGAGATATTTTGTGTGGATGGGTGGTTAGTACCACATCTAGAATGGAACTGTTGGCAGTATTTAGAGTATTGTTCCTAGTAGGTTCACTGACTAATTGCCCAAGACCTAGCTTGTCATAAAGGGATTTGAGGCAGTGTGATTTAGGTGACAGCCAGTCCATATTTAGATCTCCTAGAAATATTGTTTCAGTTTTTGCATCTACGAACATGGATTTCAAAGATTAAGGACTTCATCACCACCAGACGGGGTCTATAGCCACTCAGGATAGTGATACATTCCGAGGAGGGAGATGAAGGCTCAGCGAAAACTAACTCAAATTCCTTGCTAGAGATTTGCAACTAATATTGGTGACCAAGTACTTAGATTTGGCGAGATAACCACACCCCACCTCTAGACTCTATCTGCTCTAAATAAATTGTAGCCCTGCAGTGATATTTGTTGATCAGTGTTCGCCTTTTAACCACGACTCAGTAATTATGATAAGGTCTGGGTTAACGGTGCAGCCCAGACTTGCAACTGTACAAGTTTTTAGGCAGGCTTAAAATGTTGACCATCATCATTTTGAGACCTGTGGCCTCAGCAAAATCGATAGGCGAGGTGTTGTGGGGGCAGGGTTGAGCTCCACATTTCCTGGCAGAGAAGAAGCAGAAGTATAACTTTCTTTAAGGAGCTTATAAGAATGGAGACTGCTTTTTATTTCTTCAGCAGCAACCCATATCGTGGCTGCACAAGAGGCGGCACCACTGTAATGACAGTTGATTGTGAACAATGTAAGGTGCTTGGGTGACATAGGTGAAGACAGTAGCAAGGGGTGTAGGCTAACCGGGGAATAGGCCAAAGAGGAGAGGAGAATGACATAGTGTCTGCACGGTAGACTGTTATAACATTAGGTATTGATAAGGTACACTGGAGAACTGAATTGCATTGAGGTACTTTGAATTGCACTGTATTGCAGAAAACTCTGCACCTTAGGAGCAATAAAAACACAATAAGGAGAGCCATGGTCCCAGATTGAGTGGTCTCGTGATTTGTATTAGTGCAATATTTTCTAGGCAAGAAATTTGCCCACCTAGGTGCTCACTTAAACCTAGATGAGAAAATACAGCAGAAAGGGAACAAGGAGAGCAGGAGCAGCTAGTTAGTGGCCATCACCTTCAGACTCAAGTCCCTTGTAGCAGAACCGGGAAAGAAGTAGAATGATAATGCAGGCTATATTGCCCATGAATGAATACAGTGATTTATGTAGAAGACCAAGAATCCTCTAGTGGAAGGTCTTGTATAACCTGCTAATGGAAAACTAGCCACAAAAAAAAGGTAGTTAGATTTATCGCACCAAGGCAGAGTGCTTGGATGGGGGTGCTGGAAGAGCAGTCAGACAGAAGAGGTGTAAGCACTTTAAAACAGTAGTAGAAATTACAATCCAGCTAATACAGTTGAAAAACTCCTAATAACACAGTTGAAATGTGCTTAGTTCTATCGAAAATCTAACAAAGTGCCAGGTGTCTATAGCAGGGGAAAACTACTGCCAATCAGAGTGGGTTTGCTGAAAGCACCCGTGTTCCGATTGGCTGCGCTGTCCTGTACCTTCCAAGGAGCTGCAGGCGGGTGTCCTGGTCTTGGTCGGTATTGGCTGGGTGCCGGCCGACTGTGGGTGAGCTGGAGCAGCCCTGTTCAGGGACAAGCAGCTTCCAAGGAGCTGCAGGCGGGTGTCCTGGTCTTGGTCGGTGGCTGGCTGGGATGAGATTAACTGAGGTGGAAGAGAGAGTAGGTGCTCAAAAAGATAAATATTCACAGATGAGCCCTCAACTGCAGTCAGCTTTGGAAGAAATTGAAAAAATGAAGGGAATAATGGATGATCACAAAAATAGGTGGAGACGCAGCAATATCCGTATAGTGGGGATGGCCGAAGGGAAGGAAGGACAAGACTGTATCGCATACTGTAAATCATGGCTGAAATCTCACCTCGATTTGCCTCCAGAGTGCAGTTTAGAAATCCAACGAGCACATAGAACCCCTGGACGTTGCCCTGGTCTAAGTGAAAGGCCACAACATATTATCATAAAATTTCTTAGATACCAGGACAGAGTATTAGTGTTGGAAGCCTCTAGAAAAGCAGGCTCTCTCATGGAAGACTCTCGACCTATAAGTATTTTTCAGGACTTTTCTCAATTGGTACAGATGGACCGGAATGCCTTTATGCCAGTAAAGAGGTGACTACACCAACTTGACTGGCCTTTCGTGTTGATTTATCCGGCTCATTTAATTATAAAGAGAAAGGATGTGGCTCCGAAGGCCTTAACAAATCCTGATGCGGCAATGCAGTACATTGATCAAGAATCTAAGGACAAAGCTGCTGACTGACTGGAGTCGCTATTGTTACAAAATATGTAGAGCTGAGAGACTCCAGGGCTTGTATTATTAATTTTGTCTATTTTTCTCTCTTTCTCACTCATGTAACAGATCAAGAGCCAGCGTGGAGAGCTCCGGGGGGGGTGAGTTGAGCTTTGCTCGGTCTGACCCGTAACTCAGAGATGCCCATTGGGGCTGGGTTGGGCGGCCTCCCCCACTCTCTTCCCCCGATCTGGATGCAAGTTAATTTTCTTGTTTTTTTTTTCCCAGAATGTTTCTCCTTGCATGCCTCTGTTTAACTAAGCATTATATTAAAATTATGATTATAAGACACACAAGCTTGTGAACTCTAGTGTCTGAACTTTGCTAATAGTAGACCTGTTACATTGATAAGCTTTATTAAAAAAAATGAAAAAATATGTATGTTATTTTCATATGGAACATGTTGAGAAGAAGATGGGGTCCTGGGGAGGGGGTGGGAACAGTTTTAATTTTTCTCTCTGTAAGCGGTGGACTAAAAAAGCAGAAAGTATTTAAGGTATGCTTAGTTAATTTTGCTTCATACTGGTAGGGATCAGTAAAATAGGTTGGGGGGGGGCACCAGAGCAATTAAAGGATGTCTGAGCAATTATGGGGACTGAAAGAAAGATAATTGGACAAGGGCAGTTTTGGCTATATGAGTTTCCTAAGCTTGGGTTTCTCCATGGGCAGAATGGCCTCGGTAGTGCCTCTCCATACACTTGAACACTCTATGGCTTTCCCTAACACAGACCCGAATTATGGGCTGTGTGTATAAAATAAAACAACCGGGATCTATTCCCAGATGGGGCTTAGGCCACTGCAGGTCGTTATACTGTTGGGACTAGGATGGAGAGGCCAGAAGGCTAACACCACGAAACTAATGGGGGAAGGAACTACAAAAGTTACAAAGGTGGGAAGTGGGATTTGGGGAAGGGGGCAAGAGACATTTAGTTAGCTGTTTTGTTTGGTGTGTTTGTTGGGGGGGGTAGTTTTTCTTCAATTTAGCTTAGCACCAGTTGCTCAGTTCTCTTTAAAGTTTAAGGGCTTATATGCCCCAGAAAGGAAAGAGAGGGCTTTTAGGGATTATTAAGTGGAGGGAGGGATGTGGGAAGGGTTTTGTTAGATGATTAAAAAATAAAAAAGAACAAGAGTTGTGTGGAGGGGATAGGATGAACGAGAAACTTGTACAGTGTGGAGAGAGAGTCCTGGGACAATATGACATACCGATAAGCTTAAATGCCTAGTTTAAAGCTGTTATCTTGGAATGTTAACGGTATTAAAAAAATAGTGAAACAGATATGGGTATGTGCTTATATTAAGAAAAGCAGGGCAGATGTTGTGATGTTACAAGAGTTACATCTAACAAGCAAGGAGACCCAGCAGTTGCAGAATAAATAGGGGGTATCCTAATAGTGTCCCATTTCACACCCAAGGCCAGAGGTACTTGTATATAGTTTCGACCAGGGCTCAGGGTTCAAATAATTTCTTCCCAAGTGGATAGTCAGGGAAGATACGTGGTAGTTCATGCCATTGCAGAAGAAGAATTGATAGTTCTGGGGTCTATCTATGGCCCGGCTTTTGATTGTCCAGAATTTTTCAAACACCTGGCTATTACACTGGTGACTTTCCTGGATAGGTTGCTATTAGGGGGTGATTTTAATACCTATTGGGATCCCCTGTTAGATCATTCTAACCCACACTTCCGCAGATACCCCAAAAGTGTACTGGCATTAAGAAAACTGGCAGAAAAGAGGGCTATGCAAGAGGTATGGCGCTTTAAGCATCCAGACATGGCAGAGTTCTCTTTTTATTCTCATGCCCACAAAATTTATACTAGGATAGACTATTTTTTGTCATCTCCATTTTTTTTTAACCATATAGAAGAAATTCAGTATGGGCCTATATTAATATCGGATCATGCTCCCTTATACTGTGAACTGAAAATTGAAACAGAGATATGTGATATGCAACAATGGAGGCTTGATCCTACCTTACTGAGTGACCCTCTTTTTATCCAGCAGATGTTCAAATGTATCAGGGAATATGTAGAGACTAATAAGATAGAAGATACGTCAGCCAGGGTTACATGGGAGGCTTTTAAAGCTTTTACGAGGGGAGAAATTATTTCATATGCAGCCTTTAAGGGCAATCAGGCAAAGAGACAAGAAAGCGAATTAGAATCTCATATAATCAGGCTGGATAAACAACTCATGAACACTCAATCTCCCAGAGACATGATGCTATTGAAGAGTATGTAAGGGGAATACAACCAACTTAGATCCAAACGTATAGAGAGAGATATTATGGTGTCAAGAGCAGGACAATACTTCGAGGGAGATAAATCTGGGAGATGGATGGCATGGCTAACTAAAAAACAAAGACCAGAAAAGTCCATTATTAGTATAGAGAATGAAGCCAGTGACGGTACCTCATCGGCTAGTGAGATCAATAAAGTTTTTAAATCCTTTTATGAGAAGTTATACACTTCCGAGATCCCCCCGGGGACAACTCCAGAGACCTTCCTAGATAATGTATCTGTTATAATAATTTCAACAGTAAGTAATGAGTTGCTTGGCCAAGCTCTTACTTTACAGGAGGTTAAGGAGGCAGTTTGGGTTTCTAGATCAGGCAGGGCCCCTAGCCCTGATGGTCTGCCCTTAGAATTTTATAAGAAGTTCTGGGGAGAGTTGTCACCTTTGTTTATGAATATGCTCCAGGAGGTGTTGGGGGGTGAGGGATTAACACCATCTCAGCAGTTGGACACTATAACTATTCTCCCTAAACCAGGTAAAGACCCCAAAAAGTGCGGCTCCTACCGACCTATTTTGTTACTTAACACAGATTATAAAATAATAACAAAGGTATTGGTAAGGAGGTTAGAGGGGGTCCTGCCAGAGATAATCCATCTTGATCAGGGAGGTTTTGTTCAGGGTAGGCAGGCCAGACATAACATACAAAGGGTCTTGAACATTATGTGGCAAGGGTCAAGAGGTAGGTGTGAACCGGGAGGCCTTCTAGCCTTAGATGCAGAGAAGGCCTTTGACAGGGTCCAATGCCCTTTTATGTTTGCAGTGTTGGAAAGATTTGGCCTGCACTACTGGGTCTTTCAAAAATGGGTGGAGTGTATATATATATATATATATCAGTCTCCCTGGGCCCAAATACTCACTAATAATAATATGTTAAGCCCCTTTCGGCTTTTCAGAGGAACTAGACAGGGTTCCCCCTCTCGCCCATAATATATGTACTCAATATCGAAGTGTTGGCAGCAGCTATTAGAGATCACCAAGAAGTACAAGGCTATATGGTAAATGGGGAGGAACGTGTTATTTCTCTTTTCACAGATGATGTTCTTTTGTTTTTGGCAGATCCTGTGATTGCAATGCCTGCCTTGACATCTCTTTTTGAAGAATATGGTCCTCTCTCTGGTCACAAGATTAATTGGAGTAAAAGTGAGTGCCTTCCAATGAAAGAAGTGGGAGTATCACTCCAAATTGGTGGGGTGGACATACCCCCAAAGTCAGTAATAAAATATTTGGGGATATTGCTTCTCGGAGATTGGGTGAAATAGGTGATATAAATTACAAACCCTTGGCTATAGAAATCCAGGAACAATGTAACAGATGGAAATCACTCCCGTTGTCTTTTTTGAGGAGCGTGAATTTGGTAAAGATGCAAGTATTGCCTCAGTGTCTTTACTTTTTTCAAACACTACCTGTTATGATCTTGTCAACCTGTTTGAGGTCACTCTAAGGCTCAATAACTTCCCTCCTATGGGCAAATCATAGGCCTAGAATACGGAAAGAGGTGTTATGGCAGCCAATCCACAGAGGAGGACTGGCGCTCCCCAATTTGACACTTTATACTCTTGCAGCACAGTTAAATATATAGTGGATTGCCTGGAAAGAGGGGATAGGTCATGGGCCTGGGTTTCTCTGGAGTCGTGCTTCCTGGAAATTTTTCCTTTTGCTCAGTATATTTTGCCCTTGAGTGTGGGACGATGGGAGGGGGAGAAGCCACGAAACCCGTATACTGGCAAAATGATTAAGGCATGGAGAATAGCTGTATGGCTAATGGGAGAGAGTGTAAGCTTATCCCCTGATGGTTCTATATTGCACAGTTTATGGGAGAATGGTGGAGCCCCTCCCCCAGTAAAGAGAGCTTTGGAGACGTGGAGAAGAAAGGGAGTATATCTCCTTTCCCACTAATTCCATAAGGATTTTTTTTTAGTTTTTCTGATCTAACACAATCCTATAATATCCAGCCTACACATTATTTTATATATATCTCCTAGTAAAATCTAGATTAATCAAGTGGGGAAAGCCAGGGGGGATGGTCCATCTATAAGTTGAATACCACTGGAGGAGATATATCAATATTGTAGGAAGTACTCTAATAGGAAACCTTTGAGTGCACTCTATAGAGCTTTACTGGGAAACCGACCAGATCAGCTAGAGAAAGTACAGGATAGATGGAAAGAGGACCTGAGTGGAGAATCTCTGTCAGGGGGAGACTGGACTTTGGTTATGAAAGGATGTAAGACAGTTTTGGTTAACAATAGGCTCAGAAATATTCATTACAATATTTTTCAAAGAGCTTACTTTACTCCAGCTATAGCAAACAGGTTAAACTCCCAGGTCCCTAATCAGTGCCCAAAATGTCTTATACAGGAGGGTTCATTCTTTCATTTGATATGGGCCTGCCCTAGAATAATGGCATACTGGAATGAGATTAATTATTTAATAAACAAGGTTCTAGAATGTGACATTCCATTGGATCCAGTGGATATTTTGCTGGGAGTAGGTAGGAATGGGAAAGGGGAAGCAAAAACCTCTTACCCTCTGAGGAGATTGGCCCTGGTAGTGGGCAAACAAGTCCTAGCACAAAATTGGATGGCTCAAGCTACGCCCACTATTGCCCAATGGGTAAGAACCTTGCTGGATAATATGAAACTGGAGCACATTCAGTATAAGATATGGGGACAGATTGATAAGTATAATCAGATATGGTCCCTGCTTGTGAGGGCAATGAGTGAAACCTGGTTCCCCTTTTTTTGAGCAATTAAGTCTGGAAAAGGAAGCAAACAAGAATTGGAGATTGTTTTCATCTGTCGTGCTTAACTCTGAAACTGAATACGATTTGAAATTTGAACCCGTTTTAAAGTAATTAAGTCTGTGATGTATAGCATGAAGCATGATTGCTTGGATATCTTTTCTCTCATACATATGAACAAGAAAGTATTTGTATCGTATAATGATGTAACTGATTTATACCTTCCCTTCCCACCAACTCTTTATTAAATAAAGTTTAAAAAATAAAAATGTTTCATTATGCATTTCTTATGCATTTGTGAATGTCAGTGTTATTTCTGACCCTACCACCTCTGCTTTGGGGATGTTCACTGCATTCCCTGCCCTATTAGAGAAGAAGGACTTTCACACATTTTTGTCTAGGTCTGCCCTCCCACAGCTTCATATCATGACCCCTTGTTCTTGGATACCTTTTAATCTGAGTATGCTTCCCTCTTGAACCTTATTTTTGTCTGTGAGGTATTTTAAAGTCCCTAAAACATATTATACTATACTATATCCCAAGTTACCTCCAGAGTGTATATAATGAGATGCTTTAGTCTCTGGTCATAATTATTTTATAATTAATGGGTCTCCCCTTTTTGCCGTAGGGAGACCGTGGTGTAATTTGCCGTTATAAAGGAGCGTTTATAAAAGCAAACACATGCATGGTTCTCCTACCTCTGCGCATACGTACGCTGTAGTGTTTCCCTTTCTGGCTCTCCGCTATCTGCTCAACCACAACCTAGCCGCCAAAGAATCACGGCATGGTGGTAAGTCACATTTAAAAAAAACAGTTATTTTCTACAGGATACAAGTTTTAATTATTAAAAAAAAAAACACATGTGAAACCTCCGGAAATCTAAATGTAAGAACCAGACGAAAACCGAACTGGACCGTGACTGCACTGAAACTGCTATTTTATATAAATGCTGTGGCCAAAAAGGGGAGACCCAGCAATTATATAAAATAAAATATGAGGTGGTGTATGTGTAAACTTGAAGTTTACACACACACCCAAGGGGTTAGATGTATATAGAAACCCCTCGGACTTCACTCTCGGGGTTCATTCAGCATTTAACCCCTCGGGCATGTGTCAACTTCTCATTACACACACCACCCCATACTTTATTCTATATATAATAACTGGTCAGCAATTGTTTTACATAGGCTGACCTAGTTCTAATTAGCCATTATAACCCACTGGTTATAATGGCGAGCATGTGCTGAGTTACTCAAAAAACAGCCACTCCCTGATTAGCTGTTGCTCTACTACTGGGTGGGGTAAGCAGTTTCAGAAACATGGTGGCTCCTTATCCTGCATACCGAGAAGCCACCAGACTGAGAGTCATTGGTTTCTCTTTTTTCAACCAAATCAACATCTACAATCAAAAATAAATCTGTCTGGTTGAACCTGTCATTCAAAACCTACAATGGACAACAACTACCAGTGGGAACAGGAACCGGCTCAGAGGCCGAAGTGCCTGAGGTAAGCCCGATTGCAAATGTGATCCATATGTCCAGCTCTGCAAGTCTGCAAGGGAAAAAGGAAATGCCACATTAAATAAAAAAGCTTTGCAAGAAAAAAAAACAAGCAAAGGAGATAAAGATAGACTGTGTGTGCGTGTGTGTGTGTGTGTGTGTGTGTGTGACTGACACATGAGTGAGACACAGCAATACCAAATGCACTTCAGCAAAAAAAAAATTCTAATCAGCAATTATAAAAAATAAAAGATGGGGAAGTGTCCTACTTGAATGCAGTGGTCACTTTCGGTGTGGGATGCTTTAATAAACTCTTCAGGCTTTGCCCTTGGAGTTTATTTAGTATCCCACACCTCAGACAATGATTAAATTATCATAATGCACACTTCCCCATCCATTATTCTATATGTTACTGTCACTACACCATTTTTTTTAATCATAAAAGGTTTTATAATGATTTATTAACAATGGAACATACATAAAGCAGAGATAACTTGGCATCAAATTCGGTAGGTAATAGTTGTGTACTTAACTTTTCCTTACAGGATACACTGTTTGCAAATATAGGCATGCACTGGAGGAATGTAACACTAACTAGAACTCTACATAGGGATGATTAGTCCCTTTCTATATTAACCAAAAATAAGAACATCAACATTGCATTGTGAACCATACCGTCTATCCCTGAGTCAATAAAGGAGTATGCAGCCTAGGAATAAGTCAGCCTGAATGCGGTGTGGGCTCATCTTGTTGAACCTTTACAGAAGGGAACTGAGTAAAATCTTGAATATTATCAGCCATTGCTGACCATCGGGGGGGGCTGAACCTGTATTATTAAGAGTGAGCCCGTTTTAGGACCTTTCAGCCTATAGGGGCTGAAGTGAACCAGTTTGGGTGGAAGATTAAAGTGGAGTAAGAGTGTTGTCTGGGTCAAAAGGGTGGGTTGCCAGGTGGTGGGGTGGGAGTAGAGCATAGGTATGATCTGAGATAAAGTCCCCATTTCTTGTTGTAAAACGGTGTGTGGTTGGTGGTGGTGTATGTCAATCATTCAAAAAGTGCTAACTTATCCACTGTCGTATGCCATGTAAGAAGAGAGGGAGGTAGATTCTGGCACCACCTCATTAGCATAGCCTTTTGGCTTCGAGTAGTACCAGGATGAGTCATTTTTTTGAATTGGTTGGAACAGTTTGACTCCTTCAAGGTATTGCCCAAGAGGCTAAATGCTGGGGATAGCAGGAACTTGTGTTTGCAGGATCTTGGAGCAGTCCTGAATTACTCCTGCTCAGAAGGGCACCAGTATCGGGTACTGCCATAGTATGTGTAGCAGGTTGACCTGTGGGGCCTGGCACCTCCAGCATGAGGAATGGGGGATGAGTCCTATCTTTTGGAATGTGTCTAGGGTACAAAACCATCTCAGCAGTACCGTAAGGTGTATAAGCTGGCTCCTAGAGTTCCAGTAGACCAGATGGACATCTTGAGGTATTGCTAGCCTTTGATGTATGTTATCTTTATTTGTAGGTTCTGCTCCCATTGCACCTTACACTTAATCATGGCATCAGGTATGGAGTCCCTAAGCATACCATTCATCTTGCCTGCAGTGCCCTTTACTTTGCCTTGTTTATTCATGGTGGTCAGCTATCTCCACCGTTCTCACATTGGTGCTGTGGCTCTGAGGGTTTTGGATGCATCCCAGATCTGGAGAACTCTCCAGAAGTCTGTTTTGGGTAGTAGATAATGTACCTGCATTTGCAGGAATGATATCAAGGCTTCAGAGTCCAGTCCATAAAGATCTGCTATTGTACAGATGCCCGCCTGCTTCCAAGAGTGCCAGTTGATGGTTTGTACTCCCACTAGCACATATGGGTTGCCCCATAAGGGGCTGTACTGTGCATTTGGAGCCCACAAGGGGGCTAGACATTGAGTGAGATGTTTGCACCTGTGCCAGGCTTCTCTTGGCTCTTGGATAACAGGAGGAAGGTGGCCCTGTGGGTGTCCCCATTTGCTCAGCAGATTCTCCAACAATTTGGATTCTGATAGGTCCATTTCCAGATTCACCCATACAGGGGTATTTGGGATTTTAGGGAGAAACCATCTGATTGCTTATGCAGCCCTATATGCTAGTAAGTATCCCTGCAGCCAGGAGAGACCCATTTCCCCCAGACCAGTGCACCCGTAAGATAGTTTTTCCAAATCTTCCAAAGCTTTGCCTTACCAGATGAACACTGCTATCATCTTGTTGACTTTCATAAGTGTATTTGGTTGCATAGGGATTGGTAGGTTGCACATGAAGTATGTTATCTTAGGCAGTATGAACATGCATACCGCATCTACCCTGCCTTTCAGGGATAGGTGTAACTTAGTCCATCTTTGTGTTTCTGCTCTGATGGAGGCTGTGATAGATGTGTAGTTTGCCTTGACCAAGTTTCTCCATAGTCTGGTGATGTTTATATCCAAGTATGTAAAACCTTGCAGTGCCCATACCACTGGCATGCCCTGTAGGCATTCCTTCATACAGGGCAAGTTCAGTGGCAACAGCATGCCACTGCACTATTTCAGTTGCCCTCCTCTATACCACCTATAACCTGTGCATATCCATTCAGAGATATAGTCTCCAGGACTGGACATAGTACACTAGTTGAGGATTCATCAATTAATTAATTTTACAGTGGTGTAAACACCTTATACTTCTTGCTGGTGATACCTATACACAGCAACACCCCACTGGCGATCCTATCTGCTTTGTCACACTGCTTGGCTTCTTTCATGTCATCAGAAATGACAGTCCCTAGTTTTCTTTTCTCTTTTGTGCTCACCATTGCAGTACTCCATTCTTGTACTCCACCCATTGGTTTCTATGCACCAAGTACTTGATTTCTCATTTATTCACAATGAATATAAGGTGTATTGTAAAGAGTTGTTCTGTGTAGAATTCCATGCATTTTAATATGCTGTTGTACCATAGTTCAAAGGTCATGGAATGTGATTGAACCCTTTTGTGTTACAACATCATTCTGAAAGCTAATGAGACTGCACACCTCAATTTCATTCTGAAAGCAACATAATAATAATAAGAAGAAGCCAGAAGGTGAAGGAAGGAAACATATTCAGGAAGAAGCCAGAAGGTGAAGGAAGGAAACATGTTCAATTCAGTGCTTCAGAGTAACTGGTAACTGGTATTTTTCTTTTAAACTTAGATTGTAGGCTTGTAGTGACACTATACTTTCTTTCTGTGTTGTCTTTACTTATAATTGTTTTTGGGCTGTTGAAAATTTAAAAAATAGTGGTGGTGTAATTCTGTGCTGTCTTTAATTGCTGCAAATTTTATCTTGGCTTGTCTGACTGTCCTGTAGCTGGGTGAAGGGTGTTAATTGTCTGGCCTCTGACCTCAGCTACGTGATAACTGGAGGTGGGGCTTAGTCACAGTTAAAGCAGCAAACAGAAGTTCATCTTCTCAGAAGAAGTCAGAAGGTGAAGGAAGGAAACATATTCAATTCAGTGCTTCAGAGTAACTGGTAACTGGTATTTTTCTTTTAAACTTAGATTGTAGGCTTGTAGTGACACTATACTTTCTTTCTGTGTTGTCTTTACTTATAATTGTTTTTGGGCTGTTGAAAATTTAAAAAATAGTGGTGGTGTAATTCTGTGCTGTCTTTAATTGCTGCAATTTTACCCCCATCCCACCCTTCCCCCAACTCTTAATTATATGCCCTGATAAATCTGATTGACAGGAGCTAAACACAGGTATAGTAAGAGGTGTGAAGTAGGAGGGGCATAAGGGGAAGAAGACCACCCTCAGCATGACAAGTTTTTTGACTCATTTATTTATTTATTGGTTTTTTTTCCTTAAAAAATATATATCTGAGGATCAGTTACAGGATTTTTAGTACTGTAAATAAAAAAGAGAACTAAGAGAGCTTCAGTAGCAGATAAGTAGTGGAATTGCAGTATAATGTGGGGAGTGGTGCAATGCAGTGGCTGTGGGCAGCCATATTCAGGCAGACCTTCTGGAAACTGAGGTGCTGCCCTATCTGCATGCATCTCTTGGGACTGCGGATGAGGTAGCCAGACTCAGAGCAGAAGTAAACTGGGTCAGGAGTACCATCACCCCTGTCCAGGAACCACCCAGTCCAATGCAGCTGCCCTCAAAGGATGCCGAGAACGAGGAGCACTTGGATGACAGTGGGCTCAGGGAGGGTTAGAGCAGTCAGGCAGAGGCACATCCCAGATCCTATTCTCTCAAGAACTCATATGCCACACTGGAAAATGAGGACAACCAAATAGAGGTACCCAGGGAAGTGGAAGGAAAGGATGTGGAGGTTAGGCAGGAGGTGACCTCAGTGGGGAAGCAGTGGACCCCAGAGGAGGGAGGAAGCGAATCCTGGTGGGGGACTCCATCATAAGAGGGATCCAGCTAGGAACACAGGAGGGGGAGGACAGGGAGGTGAGGTGCCTACCAGGTGCCACGGCATGGAGGGATGGAAGGAAGATACTGGGGATCACTGGGAAGGCAAGACAGGAGGGTGAGCTGGATGTCATTATCCACCTAGGTACTAATGACTTGGCAAATGGGGAGCCAAAGGAAGTTCAGGAAGAGTTTAGGAAATGGGAAGGGTCTCAAGCAAGTAGCTACTTCTGTCACTTTCTCAGAAGTACCACTCAGAGAGGCAAGGAGAGCATAGGAGTGCATGCACCAGGAACTTTAACTCATGGTTGAAGAACTGGTGCTGTGGAGAAGGGTTTGATTCATTGGTGACTGGGGACCACATCTGGAGGGATGGAGTTTGTTCAAGCCTGACTGACCTGCATCCATCCAGGAGGGAATCAAGCACTTAATGATAAGTTTAAATGCTACATTGACAAGCATTTAAACCAGCAAAGGGGTGGCAGGCCAGCAAAGATGATACCTACTTGCTCACCCCCACAGCTAGTAATGGAACCAGTGAACCAGAGGAGTGGCTATCTCTGCAAAGCAGTGTGCAAAAGATGGAGATTAGTGTCCAAAGGTGGATAAGCAGAAAAGGGGCAAATTCAGCAGAAGGGCAGACAGCAAGAGAACTAGGGATAAATGACAACCAAGGAAGGGGCTGAGTAGAACAGTGAAGCAGTCTAGGAGGTCAATCATGGAAAGCCATGTGTGCAAATGCTGTGAGCCTAGCAACAAGATGGAAGATCTGAGCTGTCATGGTACAGTCAGACCTGGACATTGTGGCCATCACTGAAACCTGGTGTATGATAACCATGACTGGGAGATGGCCATACCTGGCTACAACATATTCAGAAGAGACAGAGCGAGGCAGGAAGGGAGGAGGAGTGGCACTGTATGTGAAAATGACATAAGGGTCAACACAGATCCAGGAGGAACAAAATGGGGAGAGATACTGTGGGTTAAGCTGGAAAGGAAAATGGGGCCAGCCATCCTAGACAGGTGTGGTCTATAGACACCAGCCCAGGAGGAAGAAACAGATAGGAGTTGATGCTAGCCATCCAAAGGATGGCAGACAAGGGTGAGGTAGTACTGGTTGGAGACTTCATATACCAGACGTGGACTGGAGCATCCCAGCAGCAGCATCAACTAGGAGCAGATTTATCCTGGACTCCTTCAGGGTGCCTTCCTCTGCAACTGGTCATGGAACCAACCTCGGCAGAAGGCAATACTGGACCTTGTGCTCACAAACAGGGACAGTGTGATGGGGGTAACAGTGGGGAGCACCTGGGTAACAGTGACCACCAGTCATTGTGGTTTGAAATCACAGAAAAGAGCAAGAACCAAACCCACAAAAACACGTATCCTGGATTTTAGGGGGGCAGACTTTGGGAAAATGGGGAGATGCTTGAAAGAGGCATTAAGGGGAATGGGACAGGAATCAGGGATTGAGGAACAGTGGGCAGTATTTAAAATGGGGATTATAAGAACAACAGAATTATGCATTAAGCAGGTTAGCAAGAGGAAAAGAAAGAGGAGACCATTATGGAAAGTGAAAGCCAAAAAGATTGCATTCAGGCAATACAAAAAGACACAGGCAGAAGGGGATAGGGAGAAGTACCAGGAGAAACAAAGGGAGGCAGGGAAGTCAGTAAGGGAAGCCAAAGCTCAGACAGAAGAACACATTGCAAAATCAGTGGTTAAAGGGGACAAAACCTTTTACAGGTACATAAGGAAAAAGAAGGACAAAGGGAGGGATAGTGAGACTGAAGGGGAGGATGGGAGCAGTGGAGGATGACAACAGTAAAGCTGACATATTGAACAGGTATTTCTGCTCAGTCTTTACTAAGGAAGAGGGGTAATGGGTCTGAAGGGAGTACAAGGGGTGAGAATGGTGCAGAAATGGACACAAGTCCCTTTACACAAGAAAGGGTCCTGAAGGAACTGGAAGTAATAAGAGCTGATAAAGCAATGGGGACAGATGGGTGCACCCAGGGTCCTTAAAGAACTAAGAGAGGTGGTGGCTGAACCTCTGGCTATCCTGTTCAGCCAATCACTGGAAACAGGGAGGTACCCAAAGACTGGAGGACAGCAGATGTAGTCCCTTATACAAAAGTGGGAACAAAGAGGAAGCAGGGAACTACAGACTCAGTCAGCCTCACCCTCGGTAGTGGGAAAGATCATGGAAGCACTACCGAAGGAGAGATTGGTGGAACATCTGGTTGTCAATGGACTACAGGACCCAAGGCAGCATGGTTTCACCAGGGGAGGTCATGTCAGACCAACCTCATTGAATTTTTGACTGGGTGACTAGGGAGGTGGATCAGGAGGGCAGTGGACATGGCCTATCTGGACTTCAGCAAGGCCTTGACACTGTGCCACATAGAAGACTATTACACAAACTGGGGAATATGGATGTGGGCAGGACAGTAGTGTGGTGGGTAGGTAACTGGCTGGGTGGCAGGACACAGAGGGTGGTGGTAATGGCTGTCACTCCACAGAGGGAAGAGTGACTAGTGGGGTACCACAGGATCAGTGCTGGGACCGGTCCTATTCAACATCTTCATCAGTGACATTGCACAGGATATAGAAGGCAGAATTTCACTGTTCGCTGATGACACAAAGCTCTGTAACAGAGTAGACACACCAGAGGGTGTAGACAGAATGAGAAGGGACCTGCAGAAACTTGAAGAATGGTCAAGGGTTTGGCAGTTGAAATTCAATGCAAAGAAGTGCAAGATAATGCATATGGGCACAAAACCCTGGCACAATATATCAGTTGGGGGTGAGGATATAGCATGCACCAAGCAGGAAAGGGATCTTGGGGTTGTCATCTCTGATGACCTCAGGTAGGGAAACAGTGTGACAAGGCATCAGGTAAAGCAAATAGGATGCTGGGATGTATAGGCAGAGGCATCACCAGCAGGAAAAGGAGGTCATAATTCTGCATACAAGACACTAGTGAGGCCTCACCTGGAGTACAGTGTACAGTTCTGGAGACCATACCTACGTAAGGACATAGACAGGGTAGAGAAGGTTCAGAGGAGGGCAACAAAGATGGTGCATGGGTTGCATCACAAGTCCTATGAAGACAGGTTGAAGGAACTGAACATGTACTCCCTGGAGGAGAGGAGGAGAGGGGATATGATAGAGACATACAAGTATCTTACAGATAGGAACAGGTGCAGGAAAACACTATTTTTAAGCGAAAAGATGTTTCAGGACTAGAGGGATGAGATGAAGTTGGAGGAGGACGATTCAGAGGAAACATGAGAAAGAATTTCTTCACAGAACGGGTGGTGGACAAGTGGAACACCCTGCCAGAGGAAGTGGTGGGGCTGAAACAATCACGGGATTTAAGAATGCATGGGATAGACATAAAGGAATTCTAGAGGTCAGGAGTAAGGGGAAATAGACTTCTAGGAAAACAAACTGAACTTACAAGCGCAAATGGGCAGACTAGGTGGGCCATAGGCCCTTATCTGCCGACACTGTCTATGTATCTATGTATCTATGTATCTATGTAATAATAATAATAATAATACATTTTATTTCTAAAATGCCTTTCAAGTTTTCTAGGCACTGTACAAGCATAATAAAACACAGATAAAGCTTCAGTCTCACAATAATACAACACAATCAATAATCCAAGAAGGCAGACTGATACAAATGGGTTTTTAAGTCCCTCTTAAACTCTTCCATGGAGGTGCACTGCCACAACCGATGGGGTAGAGAATTCCAAAGAGTGGGCGCAGCATAGAAAAAAGCTCTGCAACCAGATGAATTTAGGCTCACTCTTGGAATCTCTAGCAACCCCTCGTTTGCTGAGCGGAGGATCAGCCCGGCAGTAAGGAGCCAGAAGATCATTCAGATAGGTTGGACCCTGATCATAAACCCTGAACATAACTACCACATGCACATTTAACTCAGTACTATATACATTTAATAAAATGTAGGATGAGCAACTTTATTCACAACCAGTGTTTTCTACAAACTTGGCGTTCTGATTCCCACTGACATCTCAAGCTTCACTTTCGAGGTTAGAGGGAATCAGAACCCATCTGTGGCAGAACACACTGATTGTGCATAGTTGCCCATCTATTATTCTTTATTTAATGACACACACTGGACAACTCCTCAAGCCTCAGTAGTTCTGTTTTCATTGTTCCATTCAGTTTTCCAGCCCCCACCCTGGTATTGTCTACCTTGTGGCAGATCTTTTTTCTCAACTGTAAAAAAAGCATATCTTACCTTCTAACACCCTCTTTATCATCACCAGTGATGTCAATAAAGAGTATAGGCCAAAGTACTGATCCCTGTGGCATATCATTGATCACTCCCCCAACACCAGGTGAACAGCATTTCCAACCACCCACTGATGCAAACTCCCCAACAAATGCATTACCCAGTTTAACATTTTAGTACACAGTCCCAGGCTACCCAGCTATTTTACTATTTTGCTATGTGGAAGGGTATTGTGGGCTTTACTGAAATCGAGGTAAGCCTCATCCATCACTCCACCCTGATTAATACCCCTCATTACCCCCCAAAGAAAACTAATAGATTACATTGATATCAGCTCTCTTTCCACCCAATTAAATCCATGCAGCCACAGATACTGTAAGCCATAGGATTCAAAATATTCTATAGTCCTTTCCTTCAACAGTGTCTGCATTACTTTCACCTCCATCAAATTTAGGTTGATGGGCCTGTCATTGCCAGCTTACTGCCTGCTGTCAGCCTCTTCCCTGCTTCCACCTTTGTACAAAAGAGCCCATGGTGAGGGTACAGATCTGTAATAGTGCTAGCTCACTTGTTACCTGATGTTGCAAACATTATGCAGGGAAGCAGTGGTGCACAGCATTGCAAATGTGATGAAGAATACACTTGAACATAGGCTTCCTGACAATGAGCCACTTTCGTCACATCCATTTGGCACAGTACCCTGGAACAGAACTCCCAGCTTTGAACATTTAGATCCCAAAGATTATTTTATGCTCTAACAGAGTACCTGACAACAATATCTAATTGGTATTCCCGTACATACTGATTTCATATAAAACATTTTTTCCTGACATGTTAAAGATTGCAGTATGATACTGTTATACCCCAATAAAGTCTGACCAAATGTCCAAGCAGTGTACCACACTGTCAATAAAAAACTACTTTCTATCACCACCCATTAAGTTGCACACTTTCAGCATAATTGTAAGTCCTCTTGCGGTTGTGTGTCTACACACACACACACACACATTTGCTGTGTCTCTCAGTCCTAACACTGTTCATGTAAGAAACTAATGTTTAGCCTGGTATTTAACTTTCCTATCTGTTGCTAGCAGCAGATGTTTTGAAGAATACTCCTGCTTATTTATGGAAAGGGGAAATTGTTTAACCAGGAAAGGCACACTAAGCCAAAGCTTGTTTTCAGGTGTGACCTGGGAGCACAAGGAAGTTAAGTGACTTCCTCAAGGTCACACAGTATGCAAGCGGGGGCTAGTTATGAACTGGATATTTCTGACATATTTTTCAAACATTACATAAGTTAATTCAAGTATGTCAATAAGAGATCAATCATTTTTCTGTTGTAACACATAACACGCTTCTGAGTTAGTAACACATGCTTGTAACTCTTCAAGCCAGTGTTGTTGTAAGTGCAAATAAGGCACATGTAATACAACCCTCCTCATTTTTTGGATGATACTCAGAAGCTCTGAAAGCATAAGATTTTCAATGTCCTCTCATCTATAATGTTTTCAATGCTTCCTATTTGTATTTTATGTTGTTTTCAAAGGCTTAAAGCAGTACTGTCACACCACTCACTCAGTGTGTGGTACTAGTAGCCTTTATTTGTGCAAAGCAAATAAAAAGCAAGTAATGCATCTAAAAGTATTTCATTCACAAGCAAAAAAATATATATATTTCTTTGTGGTGCTATCTCACTGTAAGAAAGTTGTAACCTCTTGGGAGGAGTAGGCAACCAAATGATTCTATTGCCCAGATCACACAAATCCTCCTTTTAGCAGCTAGAGAAATGGACAGCTAGATCACTTAGTTTAAAAAGTGTATTTTTTACATTTCAAATGTTCCTTAAACCACAATTGCTGACTGGAATGCCATGACAGGGGATGACTATGACATGGGAGAACTGAAGTAAGCAACCCCCCACATTCCTTTGTAAATAAACCCATTCACCACTGACTTTAGTATGCACTCCTGAAGGAGCTGACAAGGCAGCACAGAAGGGAGCATGCACCACACACACACAGGAAGCGTAACCAATTGTAAACAAAGCAGATGTCTGTGTGTGTGTGTGTGTGTGCACTTGCAGTAGGCAGCACAGGTCCAGGAAACAACAAGGCAGGCAAACAAATGTAAACAAAAACAATGAAGAAACTGGGCTCAAATGCTGCACTACACAACAGAATTATAAACAGCTACATGCTTAACAGATCAGAAGAAAGACATCTATGTGGTACTGATATTTGTTATGTAGTACTGCTGCTTTAAGCAGGAGGCAGAGATTTGTGTCTCAGCCAAAACACAAAGCATAGGACAACTACCTCACATTCATGTCATGTACTACCACAGTCATTTTTCTCTCCTACATCATGGCAATACATCAGCAGGGCTCTGCCCATGCTGCCATAAAAATAACAACAGAATGTTATATGCTAAAGACAGGATGCACTTGAATTCTGAGGGAACAAAACTCTTGGGAGAAAGATTTAATAGAATACTTAAGAGAAATTTAAACTCCATAGAAGGGGGAAGAAGAATAAGAAAAAGTGGCAACAAATAGGAAAAATAAAACACTTATACAATGAAAAATAATATCCCTAAATTCAAGACATTTAGTGAATATATTTGACAACTTCAGACTCTTCTTAGATAAAGAAAAGTCAGAAATCACAGCAACAGATACATGGTGGGATGCCGAGAATGAATGGGGCAAGAATGTAAATGGTTACAACTTATTTCATAAACACAGACATGGGGAAAAGGGGGTAGGGTTACAATGTCTTTAAAGAGGGAGTCTAGCCAACATTTCTAGCATCAATAGATTCAGAATTTGGATAAGCATATTCCCGATCAGCCTTATACCAGAAATGAGATCTCCAAGTTACTTTGTTTAAATGTTACAAGTCATTTTATAACTCTAAATTCACTGCCTGTTCAAAAAAGCCAGTTTCAGTAAAGAGCTACTGATGATATCATAACCAGAACTCATAGTCTAGTCCTTCTTACAAGCTATGTTTAAAGACTTATTTCTCCCATATTACATAAAACGGCAGTTAAGTAAACTTCTGAAAAAAGGAAAGTTGACACTGGATGGATCAGGGCATGCTTTTTCCATTATGTGCAGATGTAAGGTACAGTTCATAAGAATGTGATGAGAGGTGGGATTGGAATACAGCAGCAAACATGAATTTAGAATGACAAAAGTGTGTGCATTTCATAAACACAGACATGGGGGAAAAGGGGGTAGGGTTACAATGTCTTTAAAGATGGAATCTAGCCAAAATTTCTAGCATCAATAAATTCAGAATTTGGATAAGCATATCCCCAATTAACCTTATACCAAAAATAAGATCTCTAATTTACTTTGTTTAAATGTTACAAGTCATTTTGTAACTCTAAATTCACTGCCTGTTCAAAAAAACTAGTTTCAGAAAAGAGCTACTATTGATGTCACAACCAGAACTCATAGTCTGGTCCTTCTTACAAACTATGTTTAAAGACTTATTCCTCCCAAATTACATAAAACTGCTGTTAAGTAAACTTCTGAAAAAAGGAAAGTTGACACTGGATGGATCAGGGTATGCTTTTCCATTATGTGCAGATGCAAGGTACAGTTCATAAGAATGTGATGAGGGATGGGATTGGAATACAGCAGCAAACATGGATTTAGAATGACAAAAGTGTGTGCAAGTTTTAGAATACTGCAGGGATGATATTTCAGAATAACAGCCTGCCACTATGGAATGCAGTAATGATGCAATCTCAGAAAGTAGCTGGGACACACAATTTTGCAAAGTGGCAGGGATGCTAAAATTCATTATGTGGCGGTGTCATATAGTTTTAGAATGTTTCAGAGATACACAGTTTTGAAATGCAGAAGGCACATAGTTGTGGAAGGTGGCAGGGATATGTAATTTCATAATGTGTCTTGGATGCATTAATTTGGCATGTGGTGGTGATGTATAATTTGAAAAATGTGGTTGGTATGCTTGATTTAGATTGTGGTGCAATATTTGATTTCAGATTGTGGTGTGGACACAATCTCAGAATATGGCAGTTACACAGTTTCAGAATGTAGCAGTCACATGCAACTTTAGAATGAGGCAGGGATGCATCATTTTAGAATGTAACTTGAACAAGCAATTTTTCAATGTGGCACTGACACTCATTTTCAGAATGTAGTGGAGATGTGCAGTTTTTGAATATGGTGGGAAAGCACATTTTCAGAATGTGACAATTGCAGGCAATATTGGAATGTGGAAGTTTACACACAATTTCAGAATGTGCCAAGCAGGCACAATTTTAGAAGGCAGAAGAGACATGCAGTTTCAGAATGTGGCGGTGAAGCACAGTTTCAGAATGTGGCAGTGACATTCAGTTTCAGAATGTGGCAGTTACACACAATTTTGGAATTTGTCAGTGATGTACAATTTCAGATTCTGGCTGTGACATACTGTTTCAGAATATCATACTAAAGCACAATTTTGGAATGTGGCAGTGATGCACAACTTAGGAATGTGGCAGTGATGCTCAATTTTGGAATGTGCTGGTAATACACAATTATGGAATGTGGAGGTGATGCACAATTTATGAATTTGGCAGTGAAGTACAATTTTGGAATGTGGTGCTGATGCACAACTTGGGAATGTGGCACTGACGCACAACTTTGGAATGCGGCAGTGATGCACAACTTTGGAATGTGGTGGTGATGCACAATGTCAGATTGTGGCACTGATACACAATTTTGGAATGTGGTGCAGAAGCACAATTTTGGAATGTGGCACTGAAGCACAATTTTGGAATGTGGCAGTTACACGCAATTTCAGAATGTGTCAGTGACACATAATTTCGAAATGTGGCAGAGATGCACAACTTTGGAAAATGGCATTGCCGCACAACCTCGGAATGTGGTGCTGATGCACAATTTCAGAATATGGTGGTGATGCACAACTTAGGAATGTGGCACTGTCACACAACTTCGAAATGTGGCACTGATATACAATTTTGGAATTTGGCAGTGTCACATAATTTCAGAATGGCAGTGATGCACAACCCCAGAATGTGGCAGTGACACACAATTTCAGAATGTTGTGCAGACGCACAACTTCAGAATGTGGCAGTGATGCACAACTTTTGAATGTGGCAGTGACACACAATTTCAGAATGTGGCAGTGATGCACAATTTCAGAATGTGATGGTGATGTACAATTATGGAATGTGGTGATGACACAAAATTTCGGAATGTGGCAGTGAGACAGAATTTCCAATTGTGGCAGTAATGCTTACATTCAGAATGTAGTGATGATGCACAATTTTGGAATGTGGTGGAGATGCACAATTTCAGAATGTAAAGGTGATGCATATTTTGGAATGTGGCAATAATGCACAATTTTGAAATGTGGGGCTGATGCACAACTTCTGAATATGGCAGTGATGCACAATTTCTGACTGTGGCAGTGATGCTTAATTTCAGAATGTGACGGTGACGCTCAATTTCAGAATGTCATGGAGACACAATTTTCAGAATGTGGCAGTAATATACAGTTTTGGAATGTGGCAGTGGTGCATAGTTTTGGAATGAGGTGGTGATGCTCAATTTCAGAATGTGGTGATGACACTTAGTTTCAGAATGTAGTGGTGATGCGCAGTTTCAGAATGTGGTGGTGACACACAGCTTTGAAATGTGGCTGTGATGCTCAATTTCAGAATGTGGCAGCAATGCCCAGTTTCAAAATGTGCAATTGACAGTCAGTTTCCAAATGTGGCAGTGATGTGCAGTTTCGGAATGTAGCAGTGGTGCACAGTTATGGAATAATAATATCTTTATTTTTATGGGACCTTTCAAATATCAAGGCACCTAACAAAGTTTAAAATCACAAATCAAACATCCCAGCAACATTAATTATATAAAATCACTGATGCCATTATACAATCATTCACCAAATGCTTGGTGCCATAAGTATGTTTTCAAAGCTTGCTTAAATCCCTCCACGGTCATGCACTCCCGTAACAGATGGGGTAGAGAATTCCAAAGGGTTGAAGCCACATGCATGAATGCTTGGGCCCCACAAGATTTCAATGCACCCTTGGAATCTCTAGCAACCCCTCATCGGCTGAGCGGAGTGATCACCCAGGGCAGTAAGGAATCATGAGCTCTTTCAGGTAGTCCAAGCCCAGTCTGTGTAGGGCTTTGAAAGCCAGAAGACCAACTTTGAAGGTGATGCACCACTGTACTGGCAGCCAGTGCAGTCTGTGCAGCACCAGCGAAATATAACAGGACCAGGAAGATCCCATCAAAAGCCGGGCCACTGCGTTCTGCACTAGCTGCAAATAGCAGATTTCCACCCCAGGTAGCCCTAGGTAAAGGGAGTTGCAGTAGTCTAAGCATGAGGACACAAAGGCATGGACCAGAGTAGGAAGATCACCGGATGAAACAAGGTACTTAATCCTGGAGATATTCCTCAGATGGTAGAAAGAGGATTTGACGATGGCCAATACCTGTGAATGCAGGGTCACCCCTCCATCACAAATTACCCCAAGGTTTCACACCCGTTCAGAGGTCAGGAATGATAGGCCCCTAAGAAAGAGTCCAAAGGGTGAACCAACCCCCAACCCCCCTATCCAGCGTACCAGATCCACAACCAATACCTCAGTCTTTTCTGAGTTAAACTTCAGCCAACTGGAATCCATCCACTGCTGGATTTCTGCGAGGCAGCTGTTAAAGACCGAGAGAGCTCCATCCTGGTGAGGTGCAAAAGAAAGGTAGAGCTGGGTATCATCAGCATAGCAGTGAAACCTCAGTCCATACCTTCTTACAACGTCTCCGAGGGGCAGCATATACACTGAGAACAACATGGGGAACAACACTGAGCCCTGAGGAACCCCACATGACAGAGAAACTGGATCTGAGGAATGAACCCCTGACACCAGTCTCTGGGTTCTTCCCATGAGGAACGACGTAAACCACTTGAGGACTGTACCTGACAGTCTACAGATGAACCTCAGATGGCCAAGTACAACCCCATGGTCCACAGTGTCAAATGCTGATGAGAGATCCAGAAGAACCAAGACTGAACAGCTCTTCCAATCTCTAGCCATCAGGAGATCATTGAGCACCTGAACCAGCGCTGTCTCAGTACTATGTCTCTTTTGAAATCTGTACTGGAGGGGTTCATAGATGTCATGAATGGTCAAATGGTTCTCCAGCTGTACAGCCACTACTTTCTCAATCTCCTTCTCTAAAAAGAGAAGGTTAGAGATTGGTCTGCAGTTTGCATTGCAGTCTGGGTCCAAAGAAGCTTTCTTCAAGAGGGGTGTTACCTCCGCTTCTTTCAGAGAGCTGGGAAACTCACCTGTTTCTAAGGAGCACCAGACTATTCATGCTATGACCGGACCGATGGAATCAATACAACCCAAAATTAGGGAAGTTGGTACTGGATCCAAATTACAGCATATAGGGTGCACACCCTGGACAATCCGCATGACATCCATGAACTCTGGTCGATCTAAGGTACTCCAGGAAAGTTGAGAGGCAGTGGCCTCGTACTGATCCAAAGCAATGCCCATAGAGAGTGCTGGTTGGAGTACCACCCTGATGTCAGCCACCTTAGTCACAAAGAATCTAGCAAGTTCATTGCACTCTACTTGTAAAAAGGCTTTTCTACTTAGAAACATAGAAACATATAATTTGATGGCAGATAAGGACCACTTGGCCTTCCTAGTCTACCCATTTTCTTACCTGATGGATAAGCTTCAGATTCTAGTTAACCAACAGCCTACTTTCTCCTACCCCCCCCACTAGGACTGCCTTATGTCTGTCCCATGCATTCTTGAATTCCCCCACTGTTCTTGACTCCATGACCTTCTCAGGGAGACTGTTCCATGCATCCACAACCCTCTCTGTGAAAAAAAACTTCCTCACATTACCTCTGAGCCATCCCCATTATCTTCAAATTGTGCCCCTTGTTCTTGCACATCTCTTTTCTGAAAATACTACCCTCTTGGACATTGTTGATTCCCTTGAGGTACTTGAAAGTTTCTATCATGTCCCCCCTCTCCCTTCTTTCCTCAAGGGTATACATATTAAGCTCCTTTAGTCTCTCTCTTCGTATGTCTTCTTGTGCAGACCCTGCACCATTTTGGTTGCCCTTCTCTGGACAGCCTCCACTCTGTCTATGTCTTTGCAGAGATGGGGTCTCCAGAACTGCACACAGTACTCTAGATGGGGTCTCACCAACTGTCTGTACAGAGGGATAACAACTTCCTGTTTTCTACTGTTGATGCCTCTCCCTATGCATCCCAGTATCCCCAGCCTTTCTTACTGCCTTCTCACATTGCTTGCCCACATTTAGGTCATCTGATATAATTACCTCCAGGTCCCTTTCCATTTTTATTGTTGTCAGTATTTCACCCCCCATTGTGTACTCTTCCCCTGGGTTTTTTTCCCAGGTGCATTACCTTGCACTTCTTTGCATTGACTCTAAGCTGCCATACATTTGACCATTCCTCCAACCTTGCCGAGTCCTTTCTCATCCTTTCCACTACATCTTGTGTATCAACCCTGTTGCAGATCTTTGTGTCATCTGCAAAGAGACATACTTTTCCTTCCAGTTCCTCTGCAGTGTCACTTATAAAGACATTAAAAAGGACCGGTCCCTGTACTGAACCCTGCGGTACCCCACTAGTAACCCTCCTTTCTTCACTGTGGACTCTGTTTACTACTACTCTTTATATCCTGTTGTCCAGCCAATTTTTTATCCAGGCTACCACCTTGGGACCCAGTCCAAGGATGGCTAACTTGTATATTAATCTTTTGTGTGGGGCTGTATCAAATGCTTTGCTAAAATCTAGGTAGACCATGTCCACAGCCCCTCCCTGGTCTACTACTTTGGTCACCCAATCAAAGAAATCTATTAGCTTCATCTGACATGACCTTCCCACTGTGAATCCATGCTGCCTTGGGTCCTGTGCCCCACTGGCCTCTAGGTACTCAACGATTCTCGTCTCAGCCTACTTATCCCCCAGGGAAGTAGTAGAGGGCTCCTCATTGTTCTGTCTAACCCTTTATGTTAATCCACTTTATTAACCCTCACTCTCCTTCTCTCCCTCAGCCGAGAAACTGTCGCCCAGGCTCCCAGCTCCTAAGCCGCGGGATTCCCGGCTACCGTGCGGTCAGCGCCCCTCTAGCCAATGCTTGAGACCGCAGACACGGACCCAAGGCCCTACAAGGTACGGCAACTGCCAACTTTTGACCGCCTCTCCCCACCTCCGCTGATTATTAAATACAGTAGCTCCTGCCAAAATATTAGTCCACGCCCCTGCAGTGCCTCACCAATAGAGACTTAGCTCTGTGATCCTCTTCTATCCAGCCCACGGGATCCAACCTCAGGGCCTCGCCTTACTAAAATGCATAGGCTCTCCTTGGCTGTGCCTTCACCACTAAATATCTTTAATGCTATCAAATTTGGGTTGACCTGGATCGGAAAGCTACTGATAAGCTGCATTAATCCAGCAACCCCACTGGCCCCTGGCTAATTGAGTGGCTCCTTTTGAGGTACCATCATGTCGGGCCCTATATGGCTCCTTTTACTGCCCTTCTTCTGCTGATACCAGCTGCCCAGCATTGGACACCTGAACTACCATCATGTTTGGTCTACAATGGCACCTTGTGCTGTATACCAGATGGAAACTTATCCTTAATTGCCTCCGTGATTCCAAGTACCAATACCTCGAACCCTGCTCTTGGACCACACATACCAGTAGTACTTATAACACTCCCCACCACAAGGTCCACCTCCCACCACGCAGACTTTATCTCCTCCTGCCCTATTGTGGTAGGGGTACTAGCTCTTGCTACAACAGATCAGCTCTTCTATGGTGGCTACTTTCCAGTCCCTAAAATCATCAGATCTACTAGGCGGAGAAAGGCAGGAATTACAAGCTTATAATTAGCGCTCTTAGAAAAATCCTACTTATCCTCCTGCTTTGTTCAGGCAACTGAACTCAACCCTGGCCCCCAGAAGCTATTGCTTTGCCAGCAGAACTAGCAAATTTAAAAGGAATAAGCTTCTTGCATATTAACGATGTAGCCTCCTTAAAAGATAACCTTATAAACCTGGTAAATCATACCTCTCCTGACATACTGTGATTTCGAAACTTGGCTTAGACCCAGCACCACTGATAGAGAAGTAAACATACCCAACTATGCCTTGTTCAGCGCTGATAGGCATGCCAGAGGAGGAGGGTAGCTATCTACGTTAAAGACAAATTTTCTGCCTCCTGCTTATCCTCGGCATCTGTCGCGGCTGAATTCGAATGCCTAATTATCAAGCTGAATACAGCAGACTACTGCACTCTGCGTAATAGGATGTTACAGACCACCGTCTGCTGGCCTACAGCTTGTGTCATATCAAAGTGACAAGTTGGGACAGGGGATGCCAGAAACTATTATTTTAGGAGACCTCAACTTTGACTGGCTCTCTAACACAGCTGCCCCCCTTGCATCCTTCTGTGATGAACATGGGCTGACGCAACTTATTACTGAACCAACTCACCCAAACGTGAAGAACCCCAGTAAAAGTACACTTTTGGATGTGCTAATGGTGAGCAAACCTCATCTCTTCTCCCACGCTGATGTCTTCTTCTCAGACGCCAGCGACCATTGTTTTATTGCGGGAGTAAGTTCCACCATCAACCCAGCACCCATCAGCAAGTTCTCTATGAAGAGATCCAGGCACAACTTCAATGAACATGCCTACCTAAACGAGCTTAAGTATTCGCCTGAGTGGCAAGATTTCTACCTGGCCAAAGCGATTCGTCAGCTTACAATATCTTCCACAACATTCTATCATGGGCCCTTAATAAGTATGTTCCCTTATTAAAGTTCGAACTAGGACCAAAACCTGTAAATGGTTCACCCTCAGATCAAGTCCTTGCTTCTAGAAAGAGATAAGCTCTGGAAAAAGCAGGCAGACTGAACACTGCAGAGGATTGGAACCAGTTCAGGAGACTACAGGAAATTTATGTACCAAAACAATCAGAGAATCAAGACCACCTTCTTCAAATCGAACTCGACTCTGCCACAAAGAGCCCAATCAAGCTCTGGAACACAATCAGTGATCTGCTGGCCACTCCCCAGGAAATTCACTCCCGACCAAGATTACCTCTGGCAACTTGACTATAACCAAAAGATGGATATACTTGACGCATTCAATAACCACTTTGCTACTGCAGGCATGGCATTTGATAACTCCCCTGCAAACATACTTCGCTCCCAGACTGCCAGCCATCGCCGCTTCTCACTTCAACCTGCCACACTGAAAGAGGTAGAGGACCTCTTGCTCAGTTGATACTAGAAAAGTGCTGGGGCCGACTCCTTGACCCTTACTTCTAAAAATTGCCTACCACGCATAGTTTATACCTGTCACCACTTTTAACTTATCCCTGTCTCAGGGCACCTTACCACCTATATGGAAGACAGCACATGTCATACCACTGTTCAAATCAGGTGACCGTGGCGATCTCAATAACTACAGGCCAATTTCTTCTTCCGTCCTGTCCAAGCTCCTAGAGAAAATTGTAAATGCACAGCTGAGGACTCACCTTGAGTCTAGGGAACTGCTAAATCCTATGCAGTCCGGATTCAGAGCTAAACATAGCACTATCTCAGCCCTCGCCAAAGTTACTAACGACTGGCAGCGTAATCTTGAGAGCAAAACTTTATTTGTGCTGTTTTCCTTATCTAAAGTAGGGCTTTCGACACCGTCGACCATAGTCTGCTCCTCTCCGTCCTTCAAACCATAGGTGTGGACCCCTCCTCTCTGCATTGGTTCACTGACTATCTTACAGGGCGCCTTCAACAAGTTAAAGCCGAAGGAGGCCTGTCCTTAAAACTCTGCAAAAGGGTACCTCAAGGTTCATATTAGGGCCTTACTTGCGCAATCTACATTAATAACATCGACTACTGTATAAAAGAAGCCAACATCCATCTGTTTGCAGATGATACAGTTTCTCGTGAGTCGCCCAACACCTGAAGCTGCCTGCAATGACCTACAGTCAGAATTCAACCTTTTGCAAAGCCAACTCCTCCACAAAAGCTACTCCTTAATGCCAAAAAACTAAAGCGATGGTCCTCTCCCTTTTATCCGCATTAGCTAACCCTGTGTCCAGTGGACAGTTCCCAAATTACCACAGTTCTAGGTGAAAACTAGAATTTGTTACAAAATTCAAGTATCTGGGAGTTTGGATAGACCAAAGACTCTCCTTCATTGAACATATCGAGGACTTGCTAAAACGACTTCGCAAAGGCTTGGACTGTTTTTAGAATCAGCCAATTTCTCACCAGAGATGCCAAGAAACAACTGGTCCAATCCATTTTCCTATCATTGGTTGATTCGCTGACTTCCTCTACAGCCAATGCCCCAACTCTTACATGGCTAAACTGGACACACTCTACCATCGAAAGCACTGAGGTTTATAACGGACTCCCCTTCACACACATCACTGCACTTTATATGCAGTGGGATGGACATCACTAAAGTTCAGGTGCCACAGAAACGCTGCTCTCTGGACCTATAGAGCCATCTCTAATAAACTGCCTTATTATATCTCCTGCTGTCTTCCCCTGAGTATAATTGGGAAATACGCGTTAAGAAGTTACTCAGCTATTACACTTAAAGTACCCAAAGCAAAATCCCGCTTCGGCAGGGCAGCCATAAGCTTCGTGCTACCTACCTTATGGAACGATCTACAAAAAACCCTCAAATTAAGCACTCTAATTGGTATAAATGCTTTCAAGATGCTTTATTTCCATACAATCAGAGAAGTATGTAACTGCTTCACCCACTCAGACCCAGTACTGGTATATAGCCACGCCTAGACCCAATTTTAAGTACTGACCCCCCCAGCTTGCTCCTTACCAGCATAATTGTTCTCTCTCTTATCCCCCTGTCTTATCAACACTAGGCCCATCCATCCCCTTATTCTTCCTTTCCCAACCTCGGATAGGAGCTCACTACCCTGGGTTGTGACATCCTACCATGCCCCGTACTTTATAGCATTCCAATCCAGGCTCACATACTCCTTTCTCCATCCACCTTCTCTTCATCCAGCTTTACCAACTCCTTTCTGTGCACCGTGCCTCCTAGCCTTTCTCCCCCTACTTCCCTCCCTGTCTTCCCCCCTACCTTCACCTCTACCTGGTGTATATTTTTATTTTTATTTTTTCTTCCGTTACTTCCTCCTGCAACCTTAGATAACCTGCTTTATCTTCCTATAGACACTTCTATGTATGTAAATACCGTGTAGTCTGTACAATATCTGTATAATTCTATGAACATATGAACTTCTTTTCCTTCCTCTCTGTAAAGAGTATTATCTGTATTGCCTTGTAAATATCTGTGTTGACCTGTATATACAATTGTTCATGCTCCACCCAGGTCCATCTTGCAAATGAGCTTCTGCTCAACGATGAACGCCTGGTTAAATAAAGACTTGATTGATTGAGAGTACTGCATGAGCGTCTAGCCGACCTCCACTCCAGTAGTGAAGTCATTGTGCTGGGTGACTTCAGCATTAATTGGTTGTCCCAGAATTCTGCCACTTATAAGGATGCAGTCTTCTCAATCAACTTCCTTCAACTAGTGGACCAACCTACCCATACAAATTACAGATTGTATACCAGTACCCTATTAGACTGGGTGCTAACTAACCACCCAGAGCATAATTCTGGCCTAAATGTGCTCCCAGACTCCCTAAGTGACCATTCACCTGTAGTTTTTGCCTGGTCCAACAAGGTCCTTAAACCACCTGCTAAGGTGATAATATTTCACATACTAAAAAAGGGCATATTAGGGCTCTTTAAGCAACATCTGCAGTATCTGAGCTGGACACCATTCCTAAGTGCAAAAGATGTCGACACAGCACTGGATAAATTTATAGAAATTTACACATGCTGCTTGTGATATCTTTGCCCCATATCAAAAAGAAAAGTCAGTGGCTCACACAAAACATAGATAGCCCCCCATCTCCTTGCCCTGATGACCTTCAGGGACTGCTTATGGTATAAGTACAAAATTACTCTCACAGACCAGGATATGCAAAGCTACAAGGCAGCATGGAATAAATCCACCATTGCAATCCATCAGGCAAAAGCTAATTACCACAGATTTGAGCTAAACTCCTCCTGGGGTGACAGTCATCGATTCTGAAAGAACATTAATGCAAACACTGGGAAATGGATACCTTATCACCCACAATGCTGAGCCATGAAGGATCCTATATGCAAGACCCCAAATCCATCGCAGACATCTTCAAAAAATATTTTACCGATCTCAGTACATTGTCTCCTCCTAGTTTCCAAGTCCCAGCCAGCACAAACCAACCCAACCCCCTAAATTTCCTTCCAACAAATCACGCCTCCCCATTCTACCCCCCCATTCTACCTCAGAGTATTAACTAAAGGAGAGGTAAAAAAAAAAAACCTCTCTAAAGTCCTTGGGAAGTCCAGGCATTGCTCCGAGGACCTGGACCTAAAACTAATCTCTCTTACTCTTGACGAATTGCTAACATCACTGACCAGTATCATAAACTTGTCCCTCACCAGAGGTACTTTCCCAAAACTCTGGAAAGCTGCCATCATAACCCCTGTCCATAAAGCAGGCAGTAAGACTGACCACACCAACTGCTGCCCAATTTCAATTCTTCCCCCGATCTCAAAAATCCTTGAGGTGATAGTCTACAATCTGCTGGTTGAACACCTTGACAAATACCAGCTACAATGCCAGCAGCAGCATGGCTTCCGTAAACTCCACAGTACTACCACTGCACTTCTTGAGTTCACAGGCTACATTCAGAACACCTTTGACCATGGGCAGTTGGTGGGGGCAATCTTTATTGACCTCACCAAGGCCTTTGACACAGTCAACCATGACCTCTTGGCCCAATTAGAAGCAACTGGGCTATCCTCCAACTCACTGTGCTGGTTCTGGAGCTACCTCTCAGGATGTGTACAATGGGTAAAAATAAGTAATGTACTCTTGGACCCCCAGCAAGTGCCCACAGGTGTCCCCCAAAGATCCATACTGGGTCCCCTCCTATTTAACCTCTTTCTAAACAACCTTCCACTAGCCTGTTAACAAAAAATCCTTCTCTATGCTGATGATGCAGTAATCTATTCCAGTCACTCTGACCCTACCACACTGGAGCAGTGACTTCAAGAAGACTTTAACAATGTGGAAGACTGGTTTAGCAAAGCTAAACTTCTAGTCAAGCACAAAAAGACAAAGTTCATGCTTTTTGCCCCAGCCCATAGCCACCACAGGACTTCAACTCTGAACATTCAGAATAAAACAAAATGAAGCCCTTGAAATGGTCCCCAAGTTCAAGTACCTGGAGCTCACCCTAGACAGCTCCCTTTCATTTGCCACACATGTCAATCATGACGCCACAACAGCTAACAGGAAGCTCAGCCTGCTGTATAAGCACCAAAGCTGCCTCACTGATAAAGCCCTCCAGCCATCACCAGCTCAGTCTTCTCAACTATTGAGTATGGCCTTGCCATCTACAGTGCAGCCCCTGACAGCACCCTCAGGTGGCTCATCACTATGCTTAACAAAACTTGCAGACTTTCACTAGGAGCCCCGTGTCTAACCCATACCTGCCACATTTACCAGCAAACCGGTTTGCTAAAACTGAATGACCAGGCCAGCTATCAAACCTGTCTTCTTGCCAAAAAATCAACTCTGGGCCTACTGCCACCAGGACCAAACTCCCTCATACACCAGGCTGCACCAACAAGGACCACAATGGCATCCAATAACATCTCCATCAAGTTCCCATACCATAGCACCACCCAAGGTCAGCAATCCTTTGAATACCATGCCCCACTATGGCTCACCTTGCTACTGCCTGAATTAGCCACTATCAGCAAAATCGGCTTGTTCAAATCTGCACTTAGATCCCACCTGTCCAGCCAAGTGATATGCACCTGCCACAGTTGATTAACTCCCCTAGGAATAAAATACTGACTACCCCACCTACCTCGCACTTATGCACTGCCCAACCTGCTACTTTCCCCCTTCCTACCCACTCCACCCACCCCTTTCCCACCTCCTGCACCCCCAGTCTCACTCATCTCTATTTCTCACTGGGGTCCAGAGCCCTCCCACCATTTTCAAACTCTCTGTCCTACCACTCCCCCACCATTTCTGACAAGTTGACCCCATGCCAGATGTTACCACAAGCTAACACCTCTTCCATTCACTCCCTCTCTCTCCCTACTTCCAAGACCTGCTGTGCCCCCTTCTGCTCCTTTTCTTTTTTCTTGATACTATTGTTGCACCAACTTAGCTTTATACTGAGACATGAACCTATACTGTGTAGTTTGTCATTCATTTACTGTTGTCACTTGTTTGATGTACCAGTAACTCTGTTTGTTCTTATTGTACATTCGCATTTTCCCTGACGTCGAACCTTTGTAAATGAGCTTGTAGCTCAAAGGTTGTAATCCGAGAATGCAATAAAAAAATAAATAGATTATTTCCTTCAGAAGTAATTCCATAATTTTCCTTACCTCTGAGGTCAAACTAACTGGTCTGCAGTTTCCTGCCTTTGCCCTGCTCCCACTTTTGTGAAGAGGAATCACATCTGCCCTCCTCCAGTCCTCAGGTACCACCCCATCCTCCCATGATTTGTTAAAGAGAGTAGTCAGTGGTGTCACTAGTTCTACCCTTAGATTTTTTTAGAATTCTTGGGTGAATCCCATCAGGCCCCATTGCTTTGTCTGCCTTCAATTTTACTAGTTCTTTCATAACCCTTTCTTCTGTCAATGGCCTGGTATCGATCCCTGTATCCAGAGTGTTTCTCTTGTTTGGTTTAGGTACCCCCCTTTCCTTTGTGAATACTGAGCAGAAATATTCATTCAGTATCCCTGCTTTTTCACTGTCACACTCTGCCCACATTCTCTCCCCTTTATTAAGCCTCAGAATCCCTCCCTTTGTCTTTCTTCACTCCCTAATGTACCTATAAAAGGTCTTATCCCCCTTCTTAATAGAGTTGGCTAGCCTCCCTTGGTTTGGGCTTCTACTATTCTGACTTCCTTCCCTGCCTCTTTCTGCTTTAACTGATAAAGTTCTCTGTCCTGCTCCTTTTGTGTTTCCTTATATTTCCTGAATGCCATCCTTTTCTCCCTTACCTTCCCTGTCCCCTCTTTTGAGAACCATATCAGCTTTTTCCTTCATTGTGTTTTGTTGATTTGCTTCACACAAAGGCTTGTTGCCTCTGTAATAACTGTTTTGATTACTCCCCATTGTTCCTCCACCCCTCCTTCTTGCCTGTTTGCTAGTGCTTTTCTGTGGCACTCTCTCATTTTCCCAAAGTCAGCCCTCCAAAAGTCCAGTACTCTTGCCTTTGTGTGGCTTGACTCTATGGCTGTGTTTATTGTAAACCACACTGTTTGGTGGTCACTTGTTGCCAGATTGTTTCCTTACTCTAAATCAGAGATTCTTTCTCCGTCCCATTTGAGAATACCAGGTCCAAGATTGCTCCCTTCTGAGTGGGTTTCAATACTAGCTGTCTGAGGCATGCCTCTTTTAGGGCATCAAGAATGACCCTGCTCTTGGATGTACCTGCAGCAAAGGTGGTCCAGTTAACATCTGGCATATTCAGGTCCCCATCAACAAAATATCCCCTTTTTCTGCCATTCTAAGGATGCCTTCTATCATTTCCTTGTCCATTTCCTCCTCAGGAGATGGGGGTCTGTATACAGCCCCCATGCAGATTGTGGTGCCATTTCCTGTCTCCAGGGTGACCCAGAGTGCCTCATCTGCTCCTTGTTTACTCTTTAGTTCTGTTGCTTTGATCCCTTCCTTTATATAGAGAGCTACTCCTCCTCCTCTTTTACCCTCCCTGTTCCTCCTGTAGATTGTGTATCCTGGCATGTTGACATCCCAGTCATGGTTCTCTGTGTACCATGTTTCTGTGACTGCCACAATATCCAGGCATACCTCTCCCATCAAGGCCACTAGTTCAGGGAGCTTGTTACACAGACTATGGACATTGGTACTCATCACCCTCATTTTTTGATGGCCTTACTCCTTCAAACCCCATCCCTGCCCTTACTGCCTTTGCCTTTTTTTGCATTTACCTCTGTCCTGCTCCTTAATGACATCTCTACATTGGTGTTTACCTCTTACTTACTTCTGAAGGAAATAATCTATTTATTTTTTTATTGCATTCTCGGATTACAACCTTTGAGCTACAAGCTCATTTACAAAGGTTCGACGTCAGGGAAAATGTGAATGTACAATAAGAACAAACAGAGTTACTGGTACATCAAACAAGTGACAACAGTAAATGAATGACAAACTACACAGTATAGGTCCATGTCTTAGTATAGAGCTAAGTTGGTGCAACAATAGTATCAAGAAAAAAGAAAAGGAGCAGAAGGGGGCACAGCAGGTCTTGGAAGTAGGGAGAGAGAGGGAGTGAATGGAAGAGGTGTTAGCTTGTGGTAACATCTGGCATGGGGTCAACTTGTCAGAAATGGTGGGGGAGTGGTAGGACAGAGAGTTTGAAAATGGTGGGAGGGCTCTGGACCCCAGTGGGAAATAGAGATGAGTGAGACTGGGGTGCAGGAGGAGGAAAGGGGTGGGTGGGAGGGCAGGGATGGGGAAGTAGCAGGCTGCTATGCACAAGTGCGAGGCAGGTGGGGCAGTCAGGCATTTTATTCCTAGGGGAGTTAATCAACTGTGGCAGGTGCATATCACTTGGCTGGACAGGTGGGATCTAAGTGCGGATTTGAACAAGCCGATTTTGCTGATAGTGGCTAGTTCAGGCAGTAGCAAGGTGAGCCATAGTGGGGCATGGTATTCAAAGGATTGCTGACCTTGGGTGGTGCTGTGGTATGGGATCTTAATGGAGATGTTATTGGATGCCCTTGTGGTCCTTGTTGGTGCAGCCTGGTGTATGAGGGAATTTGGTCCTGGTGGCAGTAGGCCCAGTGTTGATTTTTTGGCAAGAAGACAGGTTTGATAGCTGGCCTGGTCATTCAGTTTTAGCAAAACGGTTTGCTGGTAAATGTGGCAGGTATGGGTTAGACACGGGGCTCCTAGTGCAAGTCTGCAAGTTTTGTTAAGCATAGTGATGAGCCACCTGAGGGTGCTGTCAGGGGCTGCACTGTATATGGCAAGGCCATACTCACTAGTTGAGAAGACTGAGCTGGTGATGGCTGGAGGGCTTTATCAGTGAGGCAGCTTCGGTGTTTATACAGCAGGCTGAGCTTCCTGTTAGCTGTTGTGGCGTCAAGATTGACATGTGTGGCAAATGAAAGGGAGCTGTCTAGGGTGAGCTCCAGGTACTTGAACTTGGGGACCATTTCAAGGGCTTCATTTTGTTTATTCTGAATGTTCAGAGTTGAAGTCCTGTGGTGGCTATGGGCTGGGGCAAAAAGCATGGACTTTGTCTTTGTGTGCTTGACTAGAAGTTTAGCTTTGCTAAACCAGTCTTCCACATTGTTAAAGTCTTCTTGAAGTCACTGCTCCAGTGTGATAGGGTCAGAGTGACTGGAGTAGATTACTGCATCATCAGCATAGAGAAGGATTTTTTGTTGACAGGCTAGTGGAAGGTTGTTTAGAAAGAGGTTAAATAGGAGGGGACCCAGTATGGATCTTTGGGGGACACCTGTGGGCACTTGCTGGGGGTCCAAGTGTACATTACTTATTTTTACCCATTGTACGCATCCTGAGAGTTAGCTCCAGAACCAGCACAGTGAGTTGGAGCATAGCCCTGTGGCTTCTAATTGGGCCAGGAGGTCATGGTTGACTGTGTCAAAGGCCTTGGTGAGGTCAATAAAGATTGCCCCCACCAACTGCCCATGGTCAAAGGTGTTGCGAATGTAGCCCGTGAACTCAAGAAGTGCAGTGGTAGTACTGTGGAGTTTACGAAAGCCATGCTGCTGGCATTGTAGCTGGTATTTGTCAAGGTGTTCAACCAGCTGATCGTAGACTATCACCTCAAGGATTTTTGAGATCGGGGGAAGAATTGAAATTGGGCAGCAGTTGGTGTGGTCAGTCTTACTGCCTGCATTATGGACAGGGGTTATGATGGCAGCTTTCCAGAGTTTCAGGAAAGTACCTCTGGTGAGGGACAAGTTTATGATACTGGTCAGTGATGTTAGCAATTCATCAAGACAGGTACAGCTGGAGGGATGAACCTCTGTTCCATCACCTACTCCCTCCCTGAGCCCACCTTGGTGGCATGATGGTCTGCATCTGTCTCGGGGGGAACCAGAATCGAAGGTGATAGGTTTAAATGCTTCATTGGCAAGCATTTAAACTAGCCAAGGGGGGAGGCACTGAAAAAGAGCAGGGAAATCCCAGCCTCCCCCCCACAATGCATGGTAATTAGTGAGGTAAACACCAATGTAGAGCTGTCATTAAGGAGCAGGACAGAGGTAAATGCAAAAAAAGGCAAAGGCAGTAAGGGCAGGGATGGGGTTTGAAGGAGTAAGGCCATCAAAAAATGAGGGTGATGAGTACCAATGTCCATAGTCTGTGTAACAAGCTCCCTGAACTAGTGGCCTTGATGGGAGAGGGATGCCTGGATATTGTGGCAGTCACAGAAACATGGTACACAGAGAACCATGACTGGGATGTCAACATGCCAGGATACACAATCTACAGGAGGAACAGGGAGGGTAAAAGAGGAGGAGGAGTAGCTCTCTATACAAAGGAAGGGATCAAAGCAACAGAACTAAAGAGTAAACAGGAAGTTGATGAGTCACTATGGGTCATCCTGGAGACAGGAAATGGTGCCACAATCCACACAGGAGTTGTGTACAAACCTCCATCTCAGGGGGAGGAAATGGACAAGGAAATGATGGAAGGATTCCTTAAAATGGCAGAAAAAGGGGAGATATTATTGATGGGGGACCTGAATATGCCATATGTTAACTGGAATACTTTTGCTGCAGGCACATCCAAGAGCAGGGTCATTTTTAATGCCCTACAGGGGGCATGCCTCAGACAGCTAGTGTTGGAACCCACTTGGGAGGGAGCAATCTTGGACCTGGTACTCTCAAATGGGGAAGGAGAATGGATCTCAGATTTAGAAGTGGGTGGCCATCTGGTAACAAGTGACCACCAGACAGTGTGGTTCACAATAAACACGGCCATAGAGTCAGGCATTACAAAAACAAGAGTATTGGACTTTAGGAAGGGTGACTTTGGGAAAATGAGAGTGTGTCTCAGAAAAACACTAGCAAATTGGCAAAAAGGAGGGGTGGAGGAATAATGGGGAGTAATCAAAACAGTCATTACAGAGGCAACAAGCCTTTGTGTGAAGCAAATCAACAAAACAAAATGAAGGAAAAAACACTATGGTTCTCAAAAGAGGTGGCAGGGATGGTTAAGGAGAAAAGGATAGCATTAAGGAAATATAAGGAAACACAAAAGGAGCAGGACAGAGAACTTTATCAGTTAAAGCAGAAAGAGGCAGGGAAGGAAGTCAGAATAGTAAAGGCCCAAACCAAGGAGAGGCTAGCCAACTCTATTAAGAAGGGGGATAAGACCTTTTATAGGTACATTAGGGAGTGAAGAAAGACCAAGGGAGGGATACTGAGGCTTAATAAAGGGAAGAGAATGTGGGCAGAGTGTGACAGTGAAAAAGCAGGGATACTGAATGAAAATTTCTGCTCAGTATTCACAAAGGAAGGGGGGTACCTAAACCAAACAAGAGAAACACTCTGGATATAGGGATCGATACAAGTCCATTCACAGAAGAAAGGATTTTAAAAGAACTCTTGAAACTAAGAGTGGACAAAGAAATAGGGCCTGGTGAGATTCACCCAAGAATTCTAAAAGAACTAAGGGTAGAACTAGTAACACCACTGACTACTCTCTTCAACAAATCATGGGAGGATGGGGTGGTACCTGAGGACTGCAGGAGGGCAAATGTGATTCCACTTCACAAAAGTGGGAGCAGGGCAGGGGCAGGAAAGTACAGACCAGTTAGTTTGACTTCAGTGGTAGGGGAAAATGATGGAATCACTTCTGAAAGGAAGAATTGTTGAGTACCTAGAGGCCAGTGGGGCACAGAACCCAAGGCAACATGGTTTCACAGCAAGAAGGTCATGTCAGATGAACCTAATAGATTTCTTTGGGTGACCAAAGTAGTAGACCAGGGAGGGGCTATGGATATGACCTACCTAGATTTTAGCAAGGCATTTGACACAATCTCACACAAAAGATTAATATACAAGTTGTATACGTTGTGTATACATCATGGCTCTACCCTGTGCATACTGTAGCTTCCAACTCTCTAATATTTGACTGAGTCCCTGAGGCCTATTTAGCATATTATTGTCCTAAAGTCAGAGCTAGTTATGCACATTGACAGTGCAGATTTACTAATTATTGAGAAATGATCAGCACACTGTTGCTTTAAAGTTAGGGCCAGGTTAATCCCCATGTGGAAGCATAGCAATTTTTGGAGCCTGGGGCAGCTAATTATTGTCCTCACTAGCCAAGTTAGGGATTCAGCTAGGGTTTCTGTTCCCCGGAGTGTTGTAACCTCCTTATAATCACATTCTGAGCCATGTGTCAATCTGTGGACTTTGGGCGCTGTATATTATGAATATTCTAATGTTTGTTCATGCATTCACTGCATGCTTTCTTTCCAGGAGCTATTGTTAGTCTGCACTGGGCGCTGCACATCAAGAATGTTCCTATGTTTGTCCATGCATCTACTGCCTTCTATATCTCCAGGGGCTATTGTTAGACTGTACCATTCTGCTGTACCTTTCCAGGGTGTGTTTTGCTGCATTTAGTCTGAAAATTATGCTGTGATGGGGTGCTCCTATTTGTTCTAATAGGTTACTGGTGGGGCTGGACGTCTCTGTTCCTTGCTACTCTGCTGTGTCTCTGCATGATACTGTGTATGATTCAGGAAGAGGCATGTACAACATGTGGGCCACTAAGTATCATAGGAGTGTTGTAGACTCCCGCCTTTTTCCAAATGTCTTCTTCAGCTGGCTGCCCATGGCAATGTTCCTCCCTCTCCTCATTATGGGTTGTGCACCCCCATGGGACAATCTGAGATCCCATATGGGATACCTGATGAGAAGAATTTTACATGCTCTAACATAATAGCCTGTGACAGACATTATCCCTGGCCCATCTGTTGCCTTGATCTATGGAACTTCCATTATTTTGTCACAATGGTCAGGCGTTCTGGGCACAGGCCGCCCACTAGGGTTGGCTCCCCACATCTGAGACATCTTCTCTGGCTTCTCTTGGTGATATTAGCCCTTGCAAGGGACGTGGAGATGAACCCTGGTCCTCCATGCCAAGCTGTCTCCTCTCCTGTGGGCTGGCTGGCTGGCAATGGGTTGAAAATTGCCCATCTTAATGTATGTAGCCTTCTGCCCAACATGGCAGAACTCCTTGCCTGGGTCAACTATTATAAGTCTGACATCCTTGGGATAAGCGAAACTTGGCTGAAATCCTCTACCGGAGATTCAGCCTGTGTGCTCCCTGGCTTTGACCTTGTTAGGCTTGACCGTCCAGGTAAGAAGGGGGGGGTGGTATACTGGTATACTATAAGCAGGGCCCCTACTTTTCTGCTGCACAGTGGGACCAAGTTCTGCGGCAAGACTACCATTTGCCGAGAACTTTGCTAGTGTGGTGTACTTTATGATCGCTCTGTGGCACTAACAAACTACCACATCACAGTGACAGCTTGTCATCCTGGCTTCACTTTCATGGCAGTTTTTATAGCAGTCAGGATGGTGGAAAGCACAGTAACACTAGTTCAAAAAATAACAGAACTATAAAAATAATTTTATGCCTAAAAAAGCAAAACAAATGTCTCTCCCTTAAGGTCCTAGCCTGTTAAATAAATGACATATGCAGAGGGGATCTTATGTGATAAATAAGGTATTTCTATATGCATGCTATCTATCCCACTAATGAGGTTTCCACTGTCTATCACTTATATATTTGTATATGCTTTCTACACCTCTCATGAGGTTCCCACTGTGTATCACATATATATTTATATGCAATCTGTAACATATATACAAATATATATGCGTGTGTGTGTGTGTGTGTGGTAAGAGAGACAGAGATACTGTAAGTGTGTGTGTATATATATATATATATGTTTGTTTTTTTAATTTCCATGAACTTGCATCCTCATTCATACAGGTCCCATTAGAAATGGAACAGAGGAGTTATTGCAGAACTAATTTTTGATGTCAACCTGCTTTCCCCGACTCACTGCATAACACCATCAGGCCATGACATGCATGTGAACCGATTGTGAGATAGAGCTCTCCAGACCAGCACAATGTGTCCACCATGTGGCAGAACACTGCATCATACCTTCCCAGGCTCCAAGCAATGATGTGTTCCACCAATCCTTGTGCTGCCCAGACAGCTCCCAGAGCTAATCTCTGAACCCGAGTTGCCAGCATGGAAACACAGCATGCTACCCTCTGGCCCAACAGCTGTCCCTGCACACAATATTCCTCCATAACTTTTAGGTGATTCTATCAACCAATGACAATATGTAATCAATAACCCTAGCAAAAATGCGTACAGTGCAATTATTTATTTAACAAGTCTATTCTTTCAACAGGTCTACACATTATTATATTCCACTTTTCTGGGCATAATTATTTTATTTTTCTTAAAAATGGCAGTTAAATTCATTTTACCAGTTATTTGTGTCAGATGGCATCTCTATACCTTAAAGGCACAAATAGGTTTGTACAAAGTGAGGTATGGTCTTAAATGGTCTGTGCTATTGACAAGGTTTTGTTTAAGTTGGCACTAGTGCAATAATGTAAGACTGAAAATTGTATTAGGCTGTAGTGCAGGTTGAGCAAATATCACCATGCCTGATGTGCTGTGCCACCGTCTCTGGCAGTGGGAGCTGTGGTAGATAAGTGACTGTTCATTTCTGTTGCAGATTGCAGCCATTTCATTAGCTAATGTATGATGTTATAGCAATGATAACATCATATTCTGAGCATATGGGGGTTTAGGATATAAAAAGAGGGAAAGGGAACCAGATTCTTTGGAAAAACAGAAATATTATTAAAAAATCAACAAGAAGAGTGAATTCTGCGGCACCGCAGAAGTTCTGTGGTAGATTGCAAGTTATACGCAAAATTCTGTAGCCGCAGAATTCTAGGGGCCTTGACTATAAGAGTCACCTTAACCTCTTGGTGCTGGTTTGCCCAGAGCCTGAGCAGTCTTCCTGAGAACTGCTGCACACTGTGCTGTTATTGGGGAATGCTAAGAAACTGCACATTGTGTGTGCCTACAATCCCCTCACTGGTGGAGTAGTGGGCTTATCCTGCCTTCTTGGCTCTGTCAGCATTAGGATGAGGAATAGTGAGGTATTGATCCTAGAGGACCTCAAACTAAACTGGTGTGGAAGCAAGACCAAGCAGCAGTATGAGACGATGCTCACAGGTCTCTCACTGTCTCAACTCATTAACGATACCACCAGGTGGACGTCCGCTGGTGGTACTGGCTCGCTTCTGGACTGGGTCCTGTCCAATAGACCAGAGAGGATCAGCTCTTCTGGTACCCTCCCTGACTCTATCTCTGATCATGCCCCTGTGTATTGCATATGGAAGGTCTCAGCCCCTAAGATACCCCCTAAGATCATTCATGTCTTGGATTTCTCCAGGTTTGACCTTGGTACTTTTCAGGAGGATCTTATGATCACTGACTGGTCTGCAGTGATGGAGGCCCAGTGTGCTACCTCAGCTATTGGCCACTTTCTTAGCATCTTTGGGGTACTACAGGAGAAGCATGCCCCTCTTGTCAGATGGAGAGTAAGGGAGGCAGCTACAAAATGGTTACATGGGAGCCTCCTTGCTCTCATGAAGACTAGGGACAAATGCTAGGCCAACTTTAGGGTCTCAATGGACCAGACCATTTTCCAGCAATACAGGAGACTCAGGAATGAATGTAAAAAGGCTATCAGGGCTGCAAAAAGCGAGTTTTGTAAAGCTGCATTACGGACCTCAGCTAAGGACCCTAGGAGCTTCTGGAGGAATATTAAAAACATTGTGAGTGGTTCCTCCACCTGTGAGGCTCCTAACATGCTTATTGAGGGTGCCACCTGCACTAATCTGCTGACCATAGCAAATGTATTTAACTCACATTTTTTGGACCTGTCTGCCTTCACCTCATTATTCTTCTCCAATGGTAGTGACAGACCTGTCCAGACCCTTTCATCTCAACCAGTTACTTCCCCTCATCCTCTGTTCTACTTCAAGGCTGTAATGGTGCATGAGATGCAGAGATTGCTCTCTGGTCTCTTCCCCTTCACTAGTGCAGGTCATGATGGTATGGAACCAAAGCTTCTCTGCCTTGCAGCTACTTACGTTGCCTCCCCTGTGGCCCATATGGTCAACGTATCCCTAGCCACTGGGGTTATTCCTGACCTGTGGAAGGTGGCGAGGATTGTGCCTATACTCAATCAGGGCAACCCTAGGATCATAGATAACTATCAGCCAATTGCCATCCTGCCCGCTATCTGTAAGCTTCTTGATAGAGTTGTGGTGGGGCAACTCACAGACTATATCCAGTCTCATGAGCTATTGTCTCCCTCACAGAATGGCTTCCATAAAGGTCATAGTACTACTTCTGCCCTTGTCACTGTCACTTCTGGGATAAGGGCTGCTATGGACCAGGGCAGACTTTCTGGGGCCATCTTTATCAGTCTCTCTAAGGCTTTTGACCTAGTTGACCATACCTTACTATGTGCACAACTTAGGACATTGGGCCTGTCCCCGCCTGCACTTAGGTGGTTTCACAATTATCGTCAGGGCAGGCAGCAACTTACTAAATATAGTAAGATGCTTTCTGACACCACTGCTGTGTCCTCAGGGGTTCCCCAGGGGTCAGTCCTTGGTCCCCTGCTCTTCTCCATATTCGTCAATAACCTCCCCTCCTCTGTTGCCTCTTGCAAGGCCATCCTGTATGCTGATCTCATTATTTTTACTCATCCCCAGGACATGGGGGTCATTAATTACCAATTGAGTGAAGATTTTATGAGTATCCAATCCTGGATATCATCCCTCAAGTTGGTCTTCAATCTTAGAAAGACTCAGGCCATGCTGGTTGGGTCCCAGGCTAAGTTAAAGGCCTCCTCGGTCCCCTTGTGCATCTTGGGGATTGATGGTGTTCCAGTGCTCACCACCAACTCTGTCAAATATCGCCGGGTGACACTTGACCCTCGGCTTGACCTTGGTCACCACATCCATAATGTGTCGGGCTGTTAACTGGAAATTGGGACTGGCTTACAGGGCGAGGAATAATCTTACCTCAGCTACTCACCTTGCACTGGCCAGAGGAGTGCTCCTCCCATCTCCATCCCATGGGCTTCTTTTGTTTGCCCATACTACCAAGGCTCACCTCACTAGGTGGACCGTAGCCTACAATAGTATCTGCTGCTTTGCTCTTGCAGCCCCTCATCTCACTCACTATTGTGATCTGTACAGCAGGCTAAACAGTCTCTCCTCATCCAGCTACATAAACTTCATCCTGGGCTGTTTCACGGGCAAGGTTGTGGGCTCTGGCACTCCCTCTGGATTGGTGGAGCTTCTTGTGCTGGCTGCCTGCACTCTCTACTCCCTAAGATCCCTGTGTCCTGCTATCTTCAAGGTTCCTGTGACACGCACTCAAATGGGGGATAGGGATTTTGCATTCTGTGCCCCGAGACTATGGAACTCTTTTCCTGTCCAGGTCAGGTCTGCCCCTTCCCAGGCACATCTACGAACCTCCCTATGGAAGCACTTGAAGCTCTCCTCAGTATGCAACTGTCTCAGACCTCCCTGAGTGCTCTGGTCCCTGCACAGTACTCGAGCACAGTATCTCCTGTTCCTGGCTCCAGCCCTACTGTTGTTGCCTGCCTGCCTGGGTGTGGCCATGTGTATGTTGTGTATATACTGTATATTCTTGCTAGGCATATTGCTATAGAAACTTTACTGCTACATGTTTGCAATTGATGGTGTCCACTGCTGTAATCTGAGCTATCCCACTATGTATGTTATGTCTGTCTGACTTCAGTGTATGTATGCGCCTTATTTGCATCAATTTGTACTCTGTATGTTCTTTTATTTTCCTGTACCCTCCTGGGTCATACCTGAAAATAGACATATGTTTTGTCTAGTGTACTTACCTGGTTAACAAAAGCTAAATAAATAAATAAATAAAGTTAGCCAGCCTTGGAGTGGGTCCCAAGGTGGTAGCCTGGATATAAAAACTGGCTGGACAACACGATGCAAAGGGTAATAGTAAACAGAGTCCATAGTGAAGAAAGGAGGGTAACTAGCAGGGTACCGCAGGATTCGGTACTGGGACTGGTCCTCTTTAATGTCTTTATAAGTGACATTGGGGAGCACCTGGAAGGAAAGGCATGTCTCTTTGCAGATGACACAAAGATCTGCAACAGGGTTGATACACATGGTAGGGTGGAAAGAATGAAAAGGGACTTGACAAGGTTGGAGGAATGGTCAAATATGTGGCAGCTCAGATTCAATGCAAAGAAGTACAAGGTAATGCATCTGGGAAACAAAAACCCAAGGGAAGAGTACACAATGGGGGTGAGTTAATAACAACAACAAAAATCAAAAGAGACCTAGGAGTAATTATATCAGATGACCTAAAGGTGGGCAAGCAATGTGAGAAGGCAAATAAGGAGGGCTGGGATGCATAGGAAGAGGCATCAACAGTAGAAAGCAAGAAGTTGTTATCCCTTTGTGCAGACAGTTAGTGAGACCCCATCTGGAGTACTGCGTGCAATTCTGGAGACCCCATCTCCGCAAAGACAGAGACAGAGTGGAGGCTGTTCAGAGGAGGGCAACGAAAATGGTGCAGGGTCTGCACCAGAAGACATATGAGGAGAGACTAAGGCAGCTTAATATGTATACCCTTGTGAAAGGAGGAAGAGGGGGGACATGAAAGAAACTTTCAAGTATCTCAAGGGAATTAATAAAGTACAAGAGGGTAGTATCTTTCAGAAGAAGAGATGTGCAAGAACAAGGGGTCACAATGTGAAGCTAGAGGGGGGAAGGCTTAGAGGTAATGTTAGAAAGTATTTTTTTTCAGAGAGAGGGTTGTGGATGCATGAAACAGCCTTCCTGAGGAGGTTGTGGAGTCAGGAACAGTGGGAGAATTCAAGAATTCATAGGACAGGCATAAGGCAATTCTAGTGGGGGGTAGGAGGAAGTAAGCTATTGATTAACTAGAATCTGCACCTTATCCATCAGGTAGGGAAATGGGCAGACTAGGTGGGCCAAGTGGTCCTTATCTGCCGTCAAATTCAATGTTTCTATCTATGTTTCTATGTCGATGACAAAGTCCGTGACTTCCTGAAGGAATCGCTTCTCATCTCCAAGTGGACGGTAGGTGAGGGTGATCCGACAAACCTACACCTGCTTCTACGGTACACTCAAATGACTCAGTCTCTTCAACTGGTACACTTGTGAGGTTAAGTTCGGTCTTGAAACAGACTGCACCCCCCCCCGCAATCCAATCTCGGGAGATATATCACCGAATACCCAGCTGGAGTTAAAGTCTCCAAGATGGGGCCAGAGTTCTCATCCAGCCATGTCTCGGTGATGCAAGCCAGGTCCACAGTTCCAACAAGATTTGCAATAATTGTAGTCTTGTTTTTAATGGACCTGGCATTGCATAACACTGCCCAAGTTGGATGAACCTCTCGGGTCACCCAAACCACCTGCCTACCACAATTAGTAGTGCCCTTGGGTATGGAAACCAGGCATGGTAGACCACGTTCTAGGTTCCATTTCGCCCCAGCATATCTTCTGTATATTACCACCCTGATGCGGTGGCCCCACTCATTCACCCTCCGCTGTTCACACACCCCCTGTCCCCTCCCCCCATGGGTAAAACCTAGTGCTCTACAGCATTGGTAAGTTGTAAACTGTAGTGGGGGGAAGGGGTAGAGGGTGCGGAGAGCAGAGGGTGAATAGCACACAACCATGGGGGAAGACCTCCAACACATTCTTGTGACCTAAATAAAAAACAACACTCCCTCAACTAATCAATTTTATACCAAACTAAACAATACACAAAAATATTATAAAATAAAATGAAATTAAGCAAACATCTTACTTAAGAAAAATAAATTACCATCTAAACCCATCCCGGAATAAATAAGTAACCCTTGCACAAACCTCCCTAATAGTAAAACTCTAAAATACATCAAAATTATAGCAATTTAACAAAAAATCAAACGCAAACTATAAATAAATCAAAACAACAAAATCTTCACCTCCCAGGGCCCTCTTACAACATCGGGAAGTGAACAAAGCAATGTTACACTAAAAAATAAATAGAACAAAATATCGAAGTCATAAAATCAGTTTAGTAGAGACAGGCAAAATTAGCTGATGATGCAGTAACTAAAAGACATGTCAGGGGAGAAGTACAATTTTACAGACCCAATGGTCCTCTCACCACCAGCAGGACTGAAAGATCCCTCTCAGGAGCTCACATCCCCTGAGCAGACAGATGGAAAATGTCTTAATGATTTCTCCCAAGAACAAAACCAAACGTTTCCCAATCCTCAGGCACTCTCACTGACTGAGTTTTAGAAAACAACGTTCGTCACTCTCACTGATAACAGAATAATAAAGTAAAAAATCTGTCTGTAGTCCAAAGTAAGGGAAGGAGTCCCAAAAGTCATCTTCCATAGAACAGTCACTCTGAAGTCAGGGGTGAGCGCTGAAAAATCTCTACAGGCAGCTGACCCAGGACTGCAGCAGCTGCTATGGGTCTCCATCTGAACCCACCGACTGGTAGGTCTCACGGGAATCCCTAGGGATCAAAAGCTCCAACCACCAACTCCCAAATGGATAAGGGCCCAGACCCCTGAACTACCATGGACCAATGCACAGCCCACCCGACAGATCGGGGTCAACACCACCCAGCTCCAAATCAAGCTGCTGTCTTCTCTGGATCTGCTGTCACAAACCCAATGACAAATTCCACCACACTTCCAAAACTGAGGTTCCAGAGTCCAAAGTCCTTCCCAGTACTCCACCAGTAATCCTCCTGTAACTCCTCCTCCCCAGTCCACACCGAACATCCATCCCAAAGGCGCTCAAACAAAAACATTCAGGATGCAATTAAAATACAGTCAGTCAAATCCTATAATGGGAGAGCAAGCCCAATCGCCGAGAGTGCCAAGCAGTAGTGGGGCCAGTTGAAGCAGCCCCAGTGCACACTTCTGGAATGTCTGAGTGACACCCTGATTATGCTCATGAACTCGGTGTGCTCCTCCAACAAATTCAGGAGATTTCAGGAAACAACATGTCAGAAAGGTGGGAGAGCAGCAAACGGACTGTTCCAGTAATCCAGGCAGAACCATGAGTGATTCAGACAAAACCACAAATAACGGTAAAAAAAACAGCAAAGAAAAACAGTGAGGAAACAGGCAAAGTACTAACTAAAACAAAAAGACTGCAGAGCAGCCAATGGCACACCCAGCCCGGTGGCCATCATCATCCATGTTGGTGGTGAGGCACAGTTTTGGAATGCGGTGGTGACACACAATTTTGGAATGTGGCAATTGCACAATTAGTTGTGGAATGCAGTGGGGATGCACAATTTTGGAATAATGTTGAATGCACAATGTCAGATTGTGATGGGAATGTGATGCACAATTTAGAAATGTGGTGGGTGCGTATAATTCTGGAGTGTGGCAAGGACAAGCAGTTTCAAAATAAAATCAAATGTGTCCTGTCACATTCTGATAGTATACATCCTCACTATATTCCAAAATTGCCAGTCCCTATTAAATTCCTCAATGTGTGTCCCTGTCACATTTTGAGATTGAGTGTCCCACCACACTGTGAGATGGCACATCCCTGCCAAATGCCGAGATTGCATGCCCCCCCCCCCACACACAGACACACTTTGACATTCTATACCTTGGTTCAACGCTGCATTCCAACCACCCCTCCTGATGCATTCTAAAGTACAGTACTATGCATCAGAACATTCTGGAAATGTAAACACTGCAGGCAACCTTGTGTCATTTTGTTTAATAATTACTACAGCTACCATTTCTATAACTTCAGAATAAGTTCTATATGGTTGCTGACAGGGATGACTAGTCTGTGAGTTCTGTTTGAGACATAATCAGTGGCTCTTCACTGAATCTGACTTTTTTGAACTGGGAGTGAAATCAGGGTTACAAAATAGCTCATAACTTCAAAATGAAGCAATGTAGAAACCTAATTTTTGGTATGAGATTTATTGGTGTTAGGCTGATTCTAATTGTGCAATGTAGTACTTTTGACCAGACTTCTTCTTTAAAAAAAGAACTTACCATAAGTAACATATCAAAAGATAATACCAGTGAATCAATAAGGGTAACTATAAGCAATGTAAAACCATCAACATTAATAATAGACAACTGCAACTCACCGTCAAACATTACCAAAGAGGACTTCACTGAACATCTAAACAAAATTAGTGAAATAGCAGAAAAAGAATATATCATTTGTCCAGATGATTTCAATCTACCAGATATTTCATGGGAGAAAAATGTGGCATTAAGTGAAAAGGGAAATAATTTCTTAGACACACTCCATGAAAACGCCTGAGGCAGATTATAAAAATCTCAACACGTGGAACAAATATACTGGACTTAGTAATTACAAATATGAATTACTCAATTACATATAAAATTAAGGAAACCCTATACAGTAGAGAACATTCAATAACAGAAACCTACAGTACATGCAGAGCAATATTATAATCAACAAAGGAAAAGCTATGGTGTACCTATATAAACAGGGAAATTATGATGGTATAAGGGAAGCTTTTAAAAATGGGACCGGAAAAGGGACTTGGAAGGTAAAACAATAAAGAATCTTGTGTCGCATTTAAAAGTAAAATGATGCAATTAAGAGATGATTACATACCCAGCAGACAATTATACAATAAACATGGGAAAATACTGCCTTGGTTTTCAAGAAAAATATCAAATATGACAGGAAATAAAAAACAGCAGTTACAATGGACAAAAAATATCCATCTGAAGGTAACGGGAGAAAAGTTAAAAAAGCAATGAAAGAACTTAGAAAATGAGGGCCCAGATATTCAAATCTTTGCGAGTTGCACAAAATGATTGCATGGCTTAAGCGCTGGATTAGTGTGGGTCTGCTATATTCAAAAGGCCAAATAGCACACACAAACTGCATTAGCAGCGGGCAAACCATAATTATATGCAAGGGGCAAACTGAACATGAATACAGGTGCTACGGGATATTCAATGACTAGTGCCACACTAAGGTGTTTAGCATGAGTTAGCGCGACCCTTTGTGTGGTACAAATTACCGCCCAGGAAGAGCTGGTCATAACCCTGGGCAAACAACTATGCACGGCATTAGTACGGCTTTAGTACATCCTTACGCAACCCTATCATATGACTATGACACAAAGAAAAAGCTGGACATGGAGGAAACATGCTGCTCACTGATGGCACCACAATGATGCCAACTGCTACCACCAGTTCCAGCCATGCCAGGCAGTATGTGGTGACCTGGCTCCCATTGTAGTGTGGCCATACAGCACACACCTGCAGACCACATGTCTGTGGTGACCAACAGATGCCAGCACACACATGCAGTACTCCTGAGCATGGTGAGTGCTGAGGGGAGGGTGTATGGGTGGCCAGGCTTCACCACAGACCAGGTGTGGCCACAAGGCTGGGACAGAGCATGCAGTGCACATGGACCAGTATTGGGAATACTCTAATACCAGTGTGCCTGTCCAATAGTACATGCCCCCTGAGTCACATACCGCACAGCTGTACATACACCACAGCACACACAGCCGGCCATGTCTATGTCACTATGAGCATCCCATGCTAGAGGTACAGCATCTGTGGGTCACACAACAGTGTAACAGTAATGTCCACTGGCAGTACACACCTGCAAGGTGGGCTTGTCATTGTGTACAGTGCAGTGGTCATCACCACCCTACACACCATAGGCATTGCTGTGTCCTTCACACTATTGGCCCCCTTGCTACTGTGGTGTCTGCTGTGCACTGTAGCATGCCCCACAGTGTGAAAGTTGCATGCATCACCACCACCGCCAGTGCCTATGCTGTGTTGTCCCCTGGGGTATGCAATGCTTTGCTGTACTGCATGCATGTAGCCTGCAGCAACAATCATGCACTGTCAGACTAACTTACAGGTGGAGCTGCGGCCAGACTTGGACAGCCCCTGTACTTCCAGACTGACCTACAGGTGGAGCTGTGGGACCCTGCAGTAACGTTGGGCAAACTGCATGCAAATCAGGGTATAATAAGATGCTAATCTGGATGTCTGCCAAGAGACTACCTATGTTGGCTCATGTGCATGTCACTGTCGAACATGGCAAAGTTTAGCACCGGGCAAACGTGTTTGCACCAGGCAAATGGCTTAGCTCCGCACAAAAGCCAAGCAAATGTGTTAGCACGGCGCTAATGGTTTGGGGAATATTGTACAGTTTTGAACACTGTTCTTTCACATCTGCTGCTGACTGCAGCTGTACTGGGTCCACACATTTGCTGGCATGCACATTGGCCACATAGTTCACCTCTAGCTTCAGGCCTTTGATTAATTGATATAGCTGATTTTATTATTTGATGTTCTCTTTTTAACTGCTGCCTTATCTTTGTTTGTTAGTATTTTAAGGTTTGTTTATTTATGAATTGTGAGGCTCCTTGGTTGTTGATAAGATGTTCAATAAATAAAATGCTATTATTTATTATAAGCTACCTTCATGTCACTGTGCACTGTGTTATTGTTGTGGTTTGCACTTCCTTGTTGCTATATTCAGTGCTGTCTTATTCCAGGGTTACATTTGCCCTGCCCTGCACACCCAGCCCAGTTTTCCTGGCTTCATTCCCATGCTGTATTCAGAAGCTGTTTTCCCTGGGCTATTCCTTTTGAATATAGCTTGCTTTGTGCTCCCGGCTAAGTTTGCCTACCCGGCAGTGCTAATTTAGCCCTGTGGCAAAGTTTTGAATATCTGGCCCAAGAAGGGCAAAAACAATCTATGAAATCAAACCAGCAAATAATAAATAGAATACAAAGGCATTTCATAGGTATATAAACTCCAATAAAAAGGGAAGAAACAGGAATATGCCCACTTATGATAAATAACACGCCTATCACTAAAGAAAATGAGTTAGCCAACTAATTGAACAAATGTCTCTGTTCAGTTTATAAGCAGGATCTAAGGGACATACAGAAGAGACATATAATACACAACAAATATAAAGAATATCAAGAGAGGAGAGATATTAAGGGTTCCAAGTCATAACGGGGAAATATTTATTAGGGATGTAAGTTTGTCATGGATGAGGTTTTAATAACTCTTTGTTTGTTCATGAAATCAGTAGTAAATGTTGTGGCACTGTCATCATAGAAACATAGAAACATAGAAACATAGACTTTGACGGCAGATAAGGACCACTAGGCCCATCTAGTCTGCCCATTTCCCTACCTACAGGATAGGCCGCAGATCCTAGTTAACCAACAGCCTATATCTTCCTGCCCCCCACAAGAATTGCCTTATGTCTGTCCCATGCATTCTTGAATTCTCCCACAGTTTTAGACCCCACAACTTCCTCAGGAAGGCTGTTCCATGCATCCACTACCCTCTCTGTGAAATAATACTTCCTCACATTGCCCCTGAGACCGTCCTCCTTCAATCTTTAAATTGTGTCCCTTGTTCTTGCAAGTCTCTTTTTCTGAAAGATGCTACCCTCTTGGACTTTGTTGATTCCTTGAGGTACTTGAAAGTTTCTATCATGTCCCTCTCTCCCTTCTTTCCTATACATATTAAGCTCCTTTAGTCTCTCCTCATATGGCTTCTCTTGCAGACCCTGCACCATTTTAGTTGCCCTCCTCTGGACTCGCCTCTATCCTGTCTATGTCCTTGCGGAGATGGGGTCTCAGAACTGGACACAGTATTCCAGATGGGGTCTCACCAACTGTCTGTACAGAGGGATAACAACTTCCTGTTTTCTGCTGCTGATGCCTCTCCCTATACATCCCAGTATACCCCCAGCCCTCCCTACTGCCTTCTCACATTGCTTGCTAACCTTAAGGTCATCTGATATGATTACCCCCAGGTCCCTTTCCTGTTTTGTTATTGTTACTACCTCCCACCCATTGTGTATTCTTCCCCTGGGTTCTTGTTTCCCAGGTGCATTATTTTGCACTTCTTTGCATTGAATCCTAGCTGCCATACGTCTGACCATTCCTCCAACCTTGCCAAGTCCCTTCTTCATCCTTTCCACGCCTCCTTGTGGATCAACCCTGTTGCAGATCTTTGTGTCATCTGCAAAAAGGCATACTTTTCCTTCCAGTCCCTCTGCAATGTCACTGATGAAGACATTAAAAAGGACTGGACCCAATACTGAACCCTGCGGTACCCCACTGGCAACCGCCCTTTCTTCAGAGTGGACTCCATTTACAATTACGTCAATTAATCATTGCTACATTCTGATGAAACTAGTGAAAGTCATGGAAGTCCTGAATAAAGATCCAATGTCATGGAATCAATGACGTGTATGACTGCCATGACAAACTTACATCCCTGTTTATGGTGACCACCAAATCGGCAAGTGCACATCACTGAACACAGAATCAGCGAATGTGCACAACAGTGGACCCACAATTAGCGATGGTCAGCAATATAAACTCAGGGATCACTACCATATTAAATGTTTTATGCAGGGGGCTATGCCCCATACACCTCCCCTGTGGGGGGCTCTGCCCCCCACACCACCCGTTCTTATTACAAACAACTCTGGGAGGGCCTGACACTGGGCAAGTGGATAAAACTCAGCAGGTGTTACTTGTGGGAGGGGGAACTCAAATCATCAAGGGGGACATGGCACTGGGAGATCAGGGAACAGAAAACAAATTACATTTTTTAGTCCCTATCACACAAGAAAAAGTTACCGTCCCTAATCAGCCCCAAACCCAGTACCTCTTGAATTCTAGGTATGCACCATTCCCACTAGACCAAACAGCCAGCTGCAGCTTGCCTTGGCAAACTATGTCCCATATATCCATTTCATGTCCCTCTCTTTTCTGCTCACCATCATATTCCCTAGATATTCTTACCCTCCACCTTCGCTATACCCGCGCCTCGTTAGTCTCCAGCAGTAGACCACAAAACATGCGCTCAAATTGAGTCAATCAAAACTGAGTCGCTCAGTTTGAGTCACCTATATGATGTGCTACTGTATGAAGCAACTGTAATAAATTACCCAAAGCAAGGGGATCAGATTGAATTAACCCAATGTTACTAAAAGAAACAGTGGACAATATTGCTGCCATATGCAATATATTTTTAACACATATTTAACAACCTGGGATGGGCTGGGAAATATCAAATGACTGGAAGTCAATGGCAGTTATACCAATTTTCAAAAAAGGTGATAGACATGACCCCCCAAATTACTGATCTATTTGCCTCACAATAGTGACCTGGAAAGTAATGTAGATGTCAGTTAAGAATATGATAAGCGTCTCAATGCATGGAGAAATGGGAATTAAGGATAGTATGTAACATGGCATTATGACAGGAAGGTCAGGCATTACAAACGTATTTACATTCTATTACAAAATAAGTAATGACCTTGACAATAGGAATGCAGTGGATATATTTTTTTTGGCGGGGGGATGACAGTAGGACTTTTGGCATAGTGTCAAATATAAAATTAATGGAAAAGAAATTAATAAACTAAAAATCCATGGTACAGTTATTAACTGGGTAGCCGAATGGCTCAATAATAGAATACAGAAGGTGAGGGTAATGGGACACATATCGAAGGAGGTGGGGTGTGATGAGTGGAGTCCCTCAGGGGTCAGTCCTTGGACCCATACTCTTTGGACTCTTTATAGGAGACCTTGCTGAAGGAGTAGCTAGTGTTTGCAATAACTTTTTGGATGGCACAAAACTGGGAGGTAGGGTTAATACAGACAAACAAATGCAAACATATAACTAAACAATATGAAAAAATGGTTAATTGGGCAAGCCTGTGGAAGTCAAAATTTAACAGTGAAAGATGTTTAATTATGCACCTAGGCAAAAACAGGAAAATAAAATACTATATTAATGGTAGTGTATTAAAAACAACATGTGAAAAAAGATTTGCGTTTGTGTATCAAAAATGACTTAAAAAGGAAGAGACATGTAAACAAAGTATATGCAAAAACCAACAATCTGTTAAACACAATAAAAAAATAATTTTACTCACTGGTCAGAAAAAGTGTTACTACCACTGTCCCATTCATGTATAAGGCTACTAATCAATCATGGGTCACAAATGCGGGGAAACATTAATATGGGTGAAAACAGGAAAAATAGAAAGGGTACAGCACAAAGCCACCAACATGATGAGGGGACTTGAGGAAAAAAGGTATGATGATAAACTTAAGTACTTGGGCCTACACACACTAGAGTGACGTTGAATCGGGGTGATCTATTATTACTTTACAATATACAGTACATAAACATGCAGAATTAATGGATAGAATGAATATGGCATGGGAACAAGAATATTACACATCAATGAGCCACAACAAGTAGCTAAAAGCATTGCATTATAAAACAACTGTGAGGAAACCCTTTAGCAAGCAGAAGGTGGTGACTATCTGGAACCATTTGTCCAGAGAAGAAAGTGAGTTGCAACAACAGTGATATTTTCAAAAGGGAATTAGATAAGTGAATGGAAGATGGGAAATTTAAAACGCTACTTAAACAGATTGTGGGAAAGAAAAGAATGGACAGCTGGTGCCTGATACTGAAAAATGGGAAAATCAGAGCACAATGATTGCACTGCACTTGCTCTTGCGTCCAACCCTAAGGATGCTACAGTATATTCAGTCAGATAGCACACTGGCACTATTTGACTGAATATAGGATCAGGATGTTGACCTACCGGGTCAGGTTGTCACATGCTCTACCATGCATGACAATACCGCACAACAGGAACTGCGCTGTCAGGAAGAGCGAAAGGGTGCAAAACCGCTAAAGGATGTATGTGCGGTAGTGCACCCTCTCATTGTTCCCAGGAAAAGGGTAAGACCTCTGCTGGGACAAGGGGTTAGTAAGCAGCTACTGTGGCTTGACAGGATGATCCATAGGCAGCAAGGAAAACAGTGCATCTATGGACTGGGTTTCAATTTCTAGTCCCAGAACATTTTTTTATGTTTTGCACTTCATTCAGTTTTAAGTGTTAACCCCCCCCCCGAGTTTGTTATTTAAGTTGGGGGAGGTGCAAGACATACAGTATTTCAGTTGGCAATATACCGTGCTATACTGGCAGTGCGGTATATTGCTGTGTTGTAATGTCTTGCAACATTATGACCCTGTGCCAGTTGGTGAAGCATTAAGTTGAGTACTGCAGTCCTTATATGGATGTGGGCTGTATGCAGCTTATTGGAAGTGAAGGGAACTGAACCCCTAGACCTGATAGTGCCAGCAGCCATGGTGCAATATTCAGCCAGCAACATACAAATGAGCCCATTGGACATGCAAGGCATGAAGGGCAATATACATGCACATTATGCGTTGATTTACATGGGAAGTGGTAGCAGGTTTATGCCTTGAGTGTGTCCACCCACCACATCAGGCATGGTAGCAGGCAGTCCCCAATAGCCCAAACTCCCATTCCTGCAATTTGCATGCCTTCCCTGGTGCCCATTGGCCCCCATCCTTCCAATCACCAGTCACAGCATTAGTAAAGATTTTCCTGGTGTCTAGTGCCACTTCTCACCTACTTTTCACCTGTCCCTGTATTTATTTTGGTTTTCCCTGGTATATAGGAGCACCCCCACCCTCTGATCAGCTGTCATCTCATGTGTCATGTTTATCCTGGTATCCAGCAGTACCCCAACCTGCCAAGCACCCATCCTGGTATCAACTCAATGCCGCCGTGGCTGGTGGCCCTCCAGATCATGGGCACCAAGCACACCACCCATCCACAGCCCTGTAACTCTTTGTCTGGTGCCATGTGGGAAATCTGGTATGATAACCAGTACAGCCCTCCTCTCACCACCTTGGCAGACTGCCATATGGAATGACAGGGAGTGCACATGCTGTGTACTGTATAGGGAGTGTGCATGCTGTCTACAGTACATGCACTCCCTATACGGTACACAGTAAGCACACTCCCTGTTATTCCATATGTTGGCCAGCTGAGGTGGTGAGAGGAGTGCTGTGCTGGTCACCATATCAGATCCCCCCATACAGCACTGGACAAAGAGGTACAGGGGTGGAATGATGATGTGCTTGGTGTGGGAGGTGTGGTGGGGAGAGCTGTCAGCCACTGGGGCACTGGGTGACATGGGACAAGTGCTTGTCAAGTGGGGGGGGTACCACTGGACACTAAGAAAAATAAGATATGTACAGCAGCAGGTGATTGGAGGGTGCCCATTCCACTAGACACCAGGGAAAACCTAAACAAGTATGGGAAATGGTGATTGGTGGGTGGGAGACACAAGGGAAATCTTTACTAGGATAGTGAGTGATGATCGGAGGGTGGGGGATGCCACTAGACACCACAGAATTATTTACTAAGATGGCAACCAGTGAATGGAGGCTGTGGGTGCTACTAGACACCTGGGCATCCCATGCTCACACAGGCTGGGGTTCAATGGTGGGGGCATTTACCACATGTGCAAACCTCTGAGTTTTCCACTGTGCCCATATGCAGGGGGTGACCCTCTCATTCACATGCGTGCAATGATAACTTAGCACTCAGGCACTAATGGGTTTTGCCCATGCTGTGAGAGTGTCTGAAAATAGACCCCACCCACAAACCAGGCACAACAGTTGCTTAGCAGAGGCAAACTCCCCTTTGTGCCCAGACTAAGTTTTGCATATCTGTTCACTATTGTCTTATTCCATCCTAGAATGTGAAGTATTAATTGAAGTATTAGTATAATTGGTTAAACTGAACGGCCTGCGGGTGGCAGAACTGCTGGTTGAGGCACAAGGGGCCATCATACTCCATGGCAGGACTGACAGGGCTGATGTCATGGTCTGGGCCCACCACATGACCTTGAATGCCCATTGTTGCTACAGGAAGTCCTTATACCTCTGATTAAGTTGACATCATTGATGTCCCAAAGAGGAAAATGAACTTGACCTCAGTCAAAGGCATGGTAAATTATAGTGGGACAAAGATGGAGACTGGGATTGTAAACAGACCCTCAATCATTGACCCCTCCTCGGTGCTGACAGAGTTCCACTGGAACTGTGATCAACTGCATAGTGGGCACTGTAGAGGTAACCACTAGGGTAGAAAGAACCATGACCAACCTGGGTGTCAGTAGAGCATCCTCCCATTTGAACTGGGAGGGACCTGGGAAAAACAAGTCTTCAAGATCAATCAATTAAGCACCCCCTCTGACTGCTGGTTGAAAATTCTTGACTGACTCATTGAATGGAGGCAAGGTTGGAAGTTCAATTGGTGGTATCATGGTAACTTCAAACTTCTCCTTGACTCCACCTTCAAACACTGGTAACTCAACCAAGGTCAACCATTGGATGGATTGAGATCCTGGGAAGAGTAGGAATCTTCACCCTCCTGTGATTGACAATGGTACTTCTTCTGCTTCCTTAGATAGGAGGTGCTCTCCCCCAAATTTTTAGAGGACCAGGAATGTCTCCTGGAAATGCAGGCAATCCCAGAAGTGAAGACGCACTGTCGAATTCATGGGCACAAAGGCCAAGGCCGACAAAGAGCCTAATGCTGCCTACTCCGTTGCCGTGAACCAAGCTGCTGACCTAGTGGCCACCAAGACCTGTGGATGTTCCTAAAGCCTACTTTGGAAGAGGCACAACTTCCATTCTTCAATCACTGAAGGACGCATGACCTGGCAACAAGGGTATCCCCACCAACCTTGTGGTTATCTACCAGGCAGTAAAGTCATGTGTCCTGCAGATCCGTGGGCTGACATTTTCTGTTGGCATTAAATGCACCACTTTAAATCATGTTTCTTGCTATCTATTATCAAAATTGTTGATGGAGTGGTAACCATAAGACAAGACAAGACACACATTATCAATCAATAACTTTATTTAAATGATGAAAATTTACCTAGTGTTAGCATTTAAAAACTAGAATCCCTCTAATGCAGCAGTGGCTGCAAAGGAGGAGACCTGTCTCATCCTGTGTAAATGAAGATCTAGCATCAGGGGGTGGAGCCAGAGCATGACACCACAAATGGCAAGAGAAGCTTTGTTTGAAGGCATCTGGGACTGAGCTGTTAACCTGCTATCTGCCACAGTGTGGACAGCGAACTGAACCCAAGGTGGCAGAAGTATAGCTTCTATCTGAGGGTGGTTGGTATAAAAATTCACTCCCTAGAACAGTATATGGTAAACTCTGAAATAAAGCAAACATTTAAGGATAAATTATATATATATATTTAAGGAGACAAACAGAGATGGATACTACCACTGAGAAATGTGGGGGGTCCGTCTCAATAGGTAATAGGCCTTCTTCTGTCCTGCAAGTTCATATATTCCCTAGCCCTAAGACTGTGGTTAGCACTTCACATCTAATCATCTTTGCTGCCAGCTCCAGTCTTCTAACTCCCTCATGTACATTAAGTTTTGCTATACAAGTCACTTTGTTGATATTGTATGTGTGTGAGTACAAAATCAATAAAGTGGCTGGCACACTGAAACTGAATGTACTTGAATGAGTTAGGTGGTGACCAGCAGTGGAGGTGAGCAAAGGGCAAGTGCTGACTGCTGACTTGGACCATGGGCCAGGGCTTTGAGGAGGGGATCAGCAGACTACTAAGGATACTGGGAGTGGGAGGTGAGTACTACTGGACCACCAAGGACTTTTGAAAAATAAATGGGATTGGAGTGAGTGTTGGGGAACCATTGGACTATCAGAGATTATAGTAACATAGAAACATAGAAACTGTTGGCAGATAAGGACTGCTAGACCCATCCAATCTGCCTGTAGGCTCTATACATGTATGCATCCACAAACTCTAAATGGTCAATGGCTTTTCATCACTCCTTTCCCACCTAAGGTTCCCCTGTGCTTGTCCCAGGCATGTTTAAACCCCTCCACTGTGCTTGCATCTACCACCTCTTGTGGCAGACTATTCTAAGCGTTCAGCACCCTCTCTGTGTAGAAAAAGTTATCACGTTACTGCTTAATCTCCCCTCCTCCCCCCTCCAATTTCATATTGTGCCCCCTCATTCTGGTGTCTTTTCTACATTGAAAAAGATCTCCCACCTGCACCATGTATATGCCCTTGAGGTACTTAAGTTTCTATCATGTTGCCCCATTCTCTCCTCTTCTCCAGTGAGTACATACTGAAGTCTCTTAGTCTCTCCTCATATGTTTTGTGGTGCAAACCACGCACCATCTTTGTCGCCCTACTCTGGACAGCCTCCACCTTGTTTATGTCATAATGCATATGTGGTCTCCAGTACTGCATGCAGTACTCCAGGTGAGGCCTTACCAGTGTTTATACAATGGCATCACCACTTCCTACCTCCTACTAGTAATACCTCTGCCTATACACCCCAGCATGCCACTGGCCCTCCCTGCAGCCTTTACACACTGCTTTGATACCTTAAGTTCATCAGATATGATAACTCCTCGGTTTCCCTCCTCTTTGGTGATGGTCAGCACCCCCCATCCTGTAGATCTCCCCAGGGTTCCCCCTACCCAGGTGCATTATCTTGTACGTTTTCGCATTAAACTTCAGATTCCACACCTCCAACCATCTTTCAAGCTTCTCTAGGTCCCTCATCATTTTCTGCATCCCTTCTGGAGTATCCACCCTAATGCAGATCTTGGTATCATCTGCAAATAGGCAGACCTTTCCTTTCAGCCCCTCTGCAATGTCACTAATGAAGACAATGAACAGGACGGGTCCCAGTACTGATCCTTGTGGCACTCCGCTGGTCACCCCTCTCTCCCCGGATTGGATCCCATTTATCACCACCCTCTGCCTTCTGTCTGTCAACCAGTTTCTAACCCACTGTATTACCTTATGCCTCATGACCAGACTACTCATCTTGTTAACCAGCCTTCTGTGTGGGACAGTACTGATGAATTTGCTGAAATCCAGGTAGGCAACATTTACGGCCCCTCCCTGATTCACTTTCCTAGTCACCCAATCAAAACAATCTATTATATTCATTTGACAAGACCTTCCTGATGTGTATCCTTGCTGCCTCAGATCCTGGGCACCAATGGGTTCCAGGTGTGCTACTATCCTTTCTTTCAGCAGTGTCTCCATGATCTTCCCCACCACTGAGGTGAGGATGACTGGCCTGTAGTTCCCCACATGCACCCTACTGCGACTTTTGTACAGTGGGACTACATGCACCCTCATCCAGGCCTCTGGAACCACACCTGTGTTGGGTGACTCTGTGTACAGGGTGGCCAGAGGTGCTGCTAAGTTCCCTCCACAGCTCCCTTAATATCCTCAAGTGTATGTCATCTGGCCCCATGGCTTATTCACTTTCAGCTTTGTGACTTCCTCCCACGCTCTTTCCACTGTGAATGGACTGGTGTCCACCTCTCTCCACCCCAATTGCTTCTGTTCCCCAGCTGTCATCCTTGACCCTATCCCTCTTCAGTGAATACTGAACAGAAGGGAGGCAGTATAGCGCAGTGGTCTAAGGCTCTGAGCTGCAAATCTGGTGACATCCAGCAGACCAGACCTGGGTTTGAATCCCACAGCTTCCACTTGCATACTGTATGACCCTGAGCAAGTCACTTAACCTCCTTGTGCTCCCAGGTCGCTCCTGTAAAAAAAAGTTTCCAGCTTAGTGTGCTATACCTGGTTAAAACAACTAAACTGAGAAAAAAAAAAGTATTCGTTCAGTATTTCTGCCTTGTCTAGATCCCTCTCACAATTGACCCCATGTTTTTTCTTCTATCGCTGATGTACCTTTTCTCATAGTTCATGCTAAACCATCCTCTGTCTGTGCCTTGGCTTTCCTAACTGCCTTCCCTGCCTCTCTTAGACATTCAAAGTATACCTCTCTGTCCTCCTCCCTTTGGGTCCCCTTATACTTCCTGAAACTTGCTCTTTTTGCCCTTACTTTGTCTCCTGCCTCTTTAAAGAACCTTAGTGGTTTCTTTCTTCTTTTCCCTTATACCACTGTCCTAATGTATTGGATAGTTACCTTCATAATGGCTCCTTTTAGTCTCTTCCACTGTTCCTCCGCCCCCTCCATTACCTCTACCTTCTCCAGGGCTGCTGTTAAACATCTACCCTTTTCACTGAAATCCGCCCTCCTGAAATCTAACACTTTTGCCCTTGTGTGGCTTAATTGTGTCCCTGTCTCCATGTAAAATGACACCATGTGGTGGTCATTGGATCCTAGCTGTCGTTCCTCCTGGATTCTTTTGACTCTGTTCCCATTGGTTCATACCAGGTCTAGAACTGATTCGTCCCTGGTGGGCTCTAACAACTTATCTCAGACTACGTAAATTGTAGTGAGTGGCTTACAGGTACCAACACCATAACTATAAGTGCCTATGGTGGTCATACATACACATTTTTGCATTTTGTAAGGTTTAAAAAGTTACTTTCAGTATAAATGATTCGGCTGCATAATGTCATTGATGACATTAGTGATATGGCTTTTAAGTTTTGGCACAGGGTTTCAAGCCTACACAAGCCTAAATTCAATCCCCAGTGTTTAACATTTTTTTCTTTCTATGATTAATGTAGTATGAGAGAAATTGCTAGATGTTATTGCTGATGTTAGTGATATACTTTCGGCAACGTTTGAAGTTCTATACTGCTGGTAACTTGAAAAGTTCCAGCTCAGATCTTGAGGTTTAAATGCAACTGCAGAATCACTACTTCAAATAGACAGAGGCCCAGATATTCAAACTGCACCCAAAAAGTGCGCAATAGCAGGAGCAAGCGCAAGTGTATTGCGCCCATGTGCAAGAGACATGATATTCAAAAACGGAGCAGGCCAAATTGTGCCTACAGCCAACGACTGAATATCGCACCACCTGCGCCATAGCGCAACTAGGGAGGGGAAGCTGAGCAGATCTGATGCACCATAGCGCAACAAGGGATGTTCAGCTGAGCAGTCCAGAGGTGCCATAGCGCAACCAGGGAGCTCCCCAGCTGCAGAGCAATGTAACTGCGCAATCAGGGAGGTAGGGACCCACCACCCATGTCACAGATGGGCACAGGAACACACAGCAGAACAGACATTGTCCCCGCACACCCCAAGCACAGCACAACTGGGGGAGGGCTGGAATAACCACTGGCCCATGGAGACAAGCAACCAACCCACAGCCTGGCCATGGTGCCCCATCACACCTACCGGCAAACTGTGACTGGCACACAAGGAGGGCAGACCACCCCATGCCACACCATCCCCCCAGTGCACAGCACACCCTGCACCATGACCCCCCGATACCCCCCCATGAGCAGTGACCACCACAGCAGGAAACCCCATACATGCCACCACCCCCACTGTGCCAATGCAACCCTGTGCACCACAGAACCAGGCAAGCCAGCCCCACCAGGAGCACCCATCAGTGGGTTGCAGCACACGGCAATGCAACAACGGCAGACACAGTGCCACCATGCACAGTCCCCCCAAGGTACTGCTGAGAGACCGACCATGCGTTGGCACAAGAGGTACCCCACATGGGACGGGCGTGCCCTTGACACCGCCACCAGTGGTACAGAGCCCTGCACAGTAGTCCAGTGATACACCCTGACTCACCACTGGCCACAACAGCCAGCATAGACACCCACAGTGATGTGTGGAAGCATGCACCACACCGGATGCCACACAGGGTATGGACAGACACCCACCCATACCCAAGGGCACAACAACACAGGGACACAGTGGTGGGGCAACCAAGCCCCCATTGTGGGCCCATGTAAGCCGTGTACACACAACCCGCAGTCCACCATGGCACTGGAGTGCCAGCCACCCTGCACAGGCACTGTGGACCCGTACAACACCAGTAGTCACCCGGAGCACAAGCCACAGACAGTGGGGCACATCCCCTGCAACACACACAAGCCACAGCATGGAGGTGGGACAATGACCGTGTTGCCCACAGTGCCACCCAAGCCAGGTATGCACAACACCAGTGACAGGGGCAACCCAGCAAAGTGATGGGTACAGTGTCCGCCCTGCAGGGAATGCCACCACTGACATGCCAGCTGCCCATGCAGGTCACAGACAGGCATGTGTGTCGGCTGCACAGGCCATGGACGGGCTGATGGGTGCGCCATGGACACAGAGCACGCGCCATGGACCACTGCACACAGTCATCCAGTGCACAGGGAACAACACACACAACACAGACAATGACTGATATCTACCCCCACACCATAGTCACCTCCACATGGACACACACATACCCATGACTGCACCACCCCGATGCCATGCACACCACTGCAGCTGAGCACCTATAGCCTGCTGCAAATCAGAGACCACCACAGTATTCATATCAAATTCAAATGTATTGTAAATATAAAAGTGAACTATGTACAACAATAAAAACTATATACAAGCTTGGGGGGACACAAACAAGGTGGGGTGGGTATGGGGAAGGGGTGGACAAATGGGATGGGATAGGAGGGGTGTGAGGGTGGGTCCAGGGGGTAGGGAAGTCAGGGGCTGAAGGACTGTCATCTGGACCACCGTTCCTGGCTCTGGGACCTCCGGCCTCTGTGCTGCTGCAGCACCCCCATTGTGTCAAGCCTCCTCATGATGTTGAGGGACTCGCAGGCCAGCTGAAGGAGCCCCTGTAAGGTGTCCCGAATGTCCCTGAGATGGCATGCACCTAGGACAAGGGAACACAGTGAATAGGTGTGAATGCACAACCCCATACAGCCCGCCCACTGTGCATGGCATACGGCCATGGGACATACCACTGTGATCGTGTGTGACCACCCACAGTGATCATGTCCACAGGACCTGCCCACCCAGGAGCATACAGCCATGCGGAACACTGCACACTCCCACCGGCCAAGTCACGCACAGTGCCACTGTGGCCGTTTAGTGACATGGCTATGTGGTGCAAAAGCAGTGGCACAGCCATGCACCTGGTGCATGCATGGACCACCAGTGACGTACACCCAGACATGCATTGCCACTGGACAGTGTTGACTGTAACAAGTGGTGTGCATGGCAATGATGTCGATGAATGGTGGCCATGCCCTGCTGCCCACCCTGTCACACAGCATGCAGTACCAATCATGGATGTATGGCACTCACCCTCATCGGTCAGGTCAGGTGGGCGTTGATGGCCCTCGTCCAGCCTGGATGCACTGTCCTCCCCCATCCGCCGCTCTGCCCGCAGTCTGTGGAGTTCATCCGGGCCTGTGGGAAAAAAGGAGAGAAGAACATCAGTACATTCCCGAAGCAAAGTCCCCCTGCCCCTAGGTGTTTGCCCTCCCACCCAGCCAGACCCACCCACCCCACACCCTGTAAACACCACCACGGCCAGCCCCATCGTTCCCTCCCTATGTGCTGGACACATACAACACTGTGACTCATATGGATGATAAAAGTGTGTTGACGGAACCCCTACCTGGACGTGGCACCATGCCCCTCCTGGCATGTGCCCACAGTCAGGCCAGTAGCTCCGGCTTCCTCCTGCACAGATCACCATAGCAGTGCCTGCACTGCTCAGCACTACGACCCCATCCTGTGGCCTCTTCCAGGGCAGTGGCCACCTCCTGCCACACCTGGGTCCTGGCCCTGTCATGGGGGGCCTCCCCGAAGAGAGGCCCATGGTGTGGCTCAACAATGTCCACCAGATTGGCCAGCTCAATAGCTGTCCACTGTGCTACCCATCTGCGTGCCATTCTAGCAGCTATAGTAGGCAATATGGTGCTCTGCAGTGTAGCTCCACACATGCAGATGCTAAGCGGGTACAGTGCTGCCATTCCCTATAGTGCTGTTACCGAACAGCATGATAGAGGTGCACCTATGCCTGACGCATGGCGCCAAAGGGGCAAAGGTCGGGCATAGGGTCAGTGGTCCCTGGCCCAAGGCCACGCACAGTGCCATCGGATGACAATGCATGTAGCTCGATTGGCTGCCTGTGTGTCAGCCCCATAGCGGACTACCGGGGCAGTTGGGCCATTGCACCTATGATGGCCCAGTGCCACAGCACCATTTAGTGACCATCGTTATAGTGCCACTGGCACAATGGTGGCTGTGCCCTGCATTGCCTACCATGCACAGCACATCATCAGCATAGCAGACGCCTGTGTCAGCAACCCGGGCATGAGCAGTGAGGTGTACTATGCATGTCACAGGACTGCGCCATTGGCTCAGCACGTTTAACACAATTGTGCAAAGTGCAACAGCGTGATATTCAGACGTCATATGCAAATCATCTAATCAGCCATTCAATGGCGCAGCACTGCAATTTGCATCTGCTTAAAGTTGCTCCTCACCTCATTTGCATGGATTGTGCTATAAAGGTGCGACAATGTGCTGCAGTGGCCATAGTTGGTTACTGCAGTTCATTGGTGAGTTGCATGCTGTTTGGGAGTGTGGACTGTGGATTCACGGACATGCTTGGGACTGCACAGGCACAGGTAAGAACTGTCATTCTTACAGGCTACATAATGACTGAGCAGGTTGTTGGAGAGGAGGAAAACCGTGGTGGGAGGAGGAGGAGGAGGCCGAATTTTACAAAGGCTGAAACCGAGGCCCTGTTCGAGGCCTACCTGGATCAGGAGCCACTGTTCAGTGGATGGCGGGGAACCCCTCAGGCCCATGCTGCTGCATGGGAGGAGGTGGCATGTGCCATGAACCTGCATGGCAGCCACCAGAGCTCCGTGTAGGAGTGTAAGAAGAAGATGGGCATGGACAGGAGGAGGTTAAAGGAGAAGGTGGCTGCCATCAGGGCAGCACATGCTGCAACAGGTGGGGGACAGCCAGAGGTGGTAGAGCTGACTCCAGCAGAGTACAGGCTTGCTGGAAGCATGCAGCACAGTGCCATCGAGGGTGTTCCGGGTGGTGGCTTCCAGACGGGTGGTGGCCCATCACTGTATGGTAAGTCATGGTCTGTCTATGGGGGGACAGTGTAGGTCAAACGCAGTATTGCGACTTTGCTTTCCCTTACAGATCCTGAGCATCTGCATGGGTCAGCTGTGGTGGGCCTGTCCACTGCGGACAGTTGGATGGAGTCGGAGGTGGGACCATCCACCTCCACAGGTATATGTGGATCATTGCAACAGTGGGGCCGCCTGGCTGTCCACACTGATGTCATTGTGACAGGTGTAGAGGAAGTCCTGCCTGTGTCCCAGCATGCTGGCATCCAGGGATGCCAGCACGCTGTGGCAGTGGCAGGGGCAGAGTCCGGAACCAGTGATGATGACACGACAGTAATGGGCAGTGACACGTGTGTGCCACAGGATGGCCACAGAGCAGGGCAATTCGCGCCCATGGCTGTGGGTGGTGCCGCCTTGGAGGGCTGCATGTCAGCACATTCCCAGGCTGTGCCTGACAGCACCAGTGGGACAGCACTGGTGTCTGTTCAGGACAATGGGACTGTTGCGGCCACTGCGGCGGCACCACTGAGCCCTGGGGTGCGGCAGCTGGAGGGGCAGCATCAGCAGTCACCCACTGTGCTTGGGGGTATAGGGTTCGGCAGCGGCATCTGTGCACCACCTGTGGACATGCCCAGACCTGATCTTGGTGCACAACACCCACCCTCAAGGGATGCTGAACATCAGGGCCTTGCACACCCTGAGGGACAGGATGCCGAGGAGGCTGAAGACCTCTTGGATGAGCACACCTGCCTACTGCGAGCATTGGTCCAGCAGCAGATGCAGCTTGTGACATCCGTGGATGCACTGCATGTGGCTCTGGAGTGGGCAGAGGAATGTCGCAGCAGAGACACCACACTGATCCTGGCAGGGATGGACCATTTGCGGGAGGATGTGACTGCTGCCATTGACAGGCATGCACAGGCATTCATTGCTGTTATGGCCACAATGGGCACACAGTCAGATGCCCATGCATCGCGGACACCACTCAGTGCACTATCCAGCCCCTGTTCCCGGCATAATGCGACTAGCACCCTGTCGACGCTGGGTTCAGCTGTGGGCATCCCGAGCACTCCTGGTGCAGTCATGTTCGGTGTGCTACAGACCCTTGCGAGGGCACGGTCATGTTCACGCAGTGGAACCCCTGAGGAACCATCAGTGCCATCCCATGAGGACAGTGGTCAGCCTGCCAGTGCTGGTGGGTTTTGCCAGGGCCACCCACACATCTGTGGTGGCCGTGGCACTGTGTCGCATGACTGACCTGTCTCCCAGCATGGCTACTGTCTGGTGCTGCTCTGTGTGCATTGTGTGTGTCAGTGGGCAGTGCACGGGTGGGTACCCGGCCCTGCATGCAGACACACAGTCCACCAGCGCACCCTCCTGGCTGCTGTCCACAGTTGCATGTGCATGATGATGCCTGCATTGCGCTGTACACCAAAGTGCAATGGTGCTCAGCATCTGACACAAGCACATGGACAGGCAGTGGGTGTGGTGGCCTGTGGACATGTGTGTTGCTAGGGTGTGCGTTCTGGGTTGGTGTGCCTTCTGCCCTCTGTGCACATTTGTTGCATTGTGTGTGTGTGTGCGTGTGTGTGTGTCCTTCGGCATGGCATGTTAATCCTCACCCTTCCCTGGCTGTGTGTGTGCCTCTGTGCCCTGCCACTTCCCTTGACAGCATGCACTCCTGGTATGTGTCCATGCGTGTTTGTGGGTTGTGCCTTGGCCACTGGTGGTTGCGCATGGCCCCATGACTTACCAGGGTTGGCTGAAGTGCTCCTCTGTGATGGTGTCCCAGTGCAGCTGTGCCACCTGGAGCAGTCAGGGGTCCCATTGGCCAAAGGGGGGCTGCCCATCACCATCGTCATCGGCGTCCCCATTGTCCCCATTGTCCCCATCACTGTCCCCCTCTTCGATCTGTACGGCTATCCCACATTCATTGGCCATGTTGTGCAGGATGCAAAAGGCCAGGAATATCCCGCAGGCCTTTGAGGGGCTGTACTGTAGGTCACTGCCGGAGGTGCCCAGGCAACGGAAACATGCCTTCAGCATCCCGAACACCCGCTCGATGACATTACGTGTGGTGGCGTGTGCCTCATTGTAACATTGCTGCGATGGGGTCGCGGGCCACCGGTAGAGTGTGAGCAGCCAGGGACGGAGTGGGTATCCACTGTCACCTGTGTGTAGATGGCGGAGGTTAGTTCTGTGATCAGCATCACCCTGCCCCAGGCCATGTAGCCACTACCCATGCTGCCTCTGGCCATGCCCCCCAGGCCCTATGATTGTCCATGTGGTTTGCATACTCACCCACTAGGTGTCCAGTGGGGATGTCCCCACTCTTGAATCTGTGGCACATTGCTGACTGGTGCCAGATGAAAGAATTGTGCGCTCCCCCAGGGTGCATGGCACAGACATTGATGATGCACCCTCTGGCATCGCACACCACCTGGCAGTTGATGCTGGCATAGCCCTTGCGATTCATGTATGTGCCCCCTCAGGGCCAGGTGGTGTGCGTATGGCCACTTGGGTGCAGTCTGTTGCCCCTAGCATGCCAGGCATACATGCTACCCTGTGGAACTCCTGTATGTTTGCTGTGCGCTCCGCCTCTGTGCTGGGGAAATGAATGTACTCTGCAGCATGTGGCAGCAGTGCACTGAGGAATTGGGTGAGGTGGCATGATGTGGCTGACTGGGTTATGCCTGTGGTGTCCCCAGTTGGTCTCTGAAAGGTACCCGTGGCGAGCAAGCACATGCAGGCTGTTACCTTGGTCTCCACTGACAGGGCATGGCTCTGTCGTGTGGGTGCCTGCATCACATCACTGCACAGCTCACAGAGCCACCTCAGAATTGCCCTGTTCAGGTGGTACTGGCCCACAATCTCAGTATCAGTGTACAGCTCAAAGCTGGTGCGGGCTCGGTACTGCCTGTTGGGGGCATACCGTAGACAGGCCCTTCCACAGCCACGCCCCCTACTGCCCACCTTCTCACCCCCCTCATTATGGCCTCCATCTGGATGGTGGCACTTGCCATGTCCCTGGCTTGTGTTCACTCCCCCTGGCAGCTGTTGCTGTATTCCCTCCGCTGTCCTGGCTGCTACCTCCCCTGCACTGAGTACACCTGCCTGTGCTGGCCTCTGTGCTGTGTGGCTCCCCACACCTTCCCTGTGCCTGGCTGTTCAAAGTGACCTTTCCCTGGTCTGCCCTGTTTGTGCCTCCTGCCCTGTCTGTCTACCTCTGCCTCTGACACATGTGGCTTCCCTGTAGCATTCTTGCACCTCTTCCTTGCTCCTTTTTATTTTGCTTAATTTCCGTTATGGCGCAACTTCTGCTTGCTCCACTATTGCGCATGGCACAAGTCTTTGAATATCACACTGCGCCATTTATGTATGGTTCCTCCCCCTTCGGTTGTGCATGCCTTCAATATCATTGCACCGTTGCTCAGCATGATTTCGGGGCGCAACTGCCTCCTGCTGAATATCGTAGAATGGCACAACTTCGGACGTGCGCAGGCACAACCCTATTGCACATGGCTCAACTCTTTTGAATATCTGGGCCAGACTGTTAAATAAAACATTCTCTGCAGCTGCACAGGTGAGGTCTGCACTCACTGCTGGATGTCAATTTGCATGGCATGTATCTTCTGTCTAGAAAACTTAGTATAGTGATAGAGCTATAAGCTACCAAGCAGTAGTGGGGCAGAGAGCCTGGGTTTAATCCCCAGAGTGAAACGTTTTTTCCTTTCTCACTAAAATTTATGTAGTCTGAGATAAATTGTTAGAAGCCAGTTCTAATGACAGTGAGATTCTTTCAGCAAAGTTTGAAGTTGTAAATTGCTGAAACTTGAAAAGTTCAAGTTCAGACTCTGAAGTTTAAATGTATCTTGTGAAACTCTACTTGAAGTAGACAGAATGCTAATTATGAACATTCACTGCAACTGTGTAGCATAGGTACTCAATGCACTCACTAATGGATATCCTTTGCTACAGAATGCATCTCCTGTATAGAAATCTTAGTACAGTGAAAGAGCTATATGCTACCAAGCAGTAGAGTGCAGGGGACCTGGTTTTGATCACCAGTGTGGAAAATGTGTTTCTTTTTCACTAAAGTTTATGTAGCATGAGAGAAATTGATGCCAGTGCTAATGATAACGATACTTTTTCAGCAAGGTTTTAAGTTCTATATTGCTGATAACTTGAAAAGTTTCAGCTCAGGCTTTGAGATTTAAAGAGCTACTAGAATCAAAAATTGCAGACAGGAAAATGGTACATGTTTCATAAAGTATTTTTTACTACTTTTTATTTCTGACATTTTTTAATTTTTTTCTGTTTGCTCATTAGAAGGTTTTCTATGTGCCATTATTATGTTGGATGTGTGGATTAGCACACTGCCTTGTAGCTGACATAACTAGTTTTATTCCACCCACTACATCTTCAGCACTGTGACTTCATTAACTGTGACATCACAGGTGATTGACCTGTCAGCTACTAAGTGACTCTTCCCGAGTAGCTGTGATGTCTCAGTCAGTGAGGTCACAATCTGATGATGTAGTGGGGGAATTGAACTAGGTATGATAGCCTCAAGGCATACTGCTGTTCCACAGATTGCACCTACTACCATCAAATGAAAAAAAAAACCTCTCTCCTAATCATTAGTATCCATCCCCCTGGTTGGTTTAAATCAGGCTTAGTAAACCATAGCATTCAAGTGGTTGCAGAACAGAAATAAATGTTTTATTAGTCACCGGATAAGGTTAACATATGATTTGTTAATAAACAGATGCTATCCTGATCAATTAGCTTGTTGCCTTAGTTATAAGGATGTGAATATACTTTAGGGTGGGGAGGTGGGATGGTATTGGGGATATTTCTTTTGTCTCAATAATGGGGAGGAGGAGGGGAGATAAAGTGTTTATTGTGTAAGATTGTTTTATTTGAGCCGATATAACCCTAAGGCTCTTGCTCACTTACCCTGTATTAACTTGTTCCTTCACCTTTCCTTGTACAACTTATGTGAACAGATAAAGTCAATAAAGTATATTGAATTTAAAAAAAAATCCTCTCATTAACCACGGGGAGAAGAAAAATACCTCAGATATAAAAGGTAATAGTTGATTACTTTTAAATCCTAATATTAATTTTAAGCAGTACACTAGCTCTTTAAATGTAACTTCAAAAATACTGCTTCAAATAGACAGACTGTTAATTGTGAACATCCATTGCAGCTGTATGGCAAGGTCTGCGCTCACTGCTGGATGTCCTTTTCCACAGCATGCATCTCCTGTAGAGGAAGCATATTACAGCAGTAGAACAACAGGCTACCAAGCAGCAGAGAAAAGGGGGCCTAGATCTCATCCCCTCAGTGCAACATTTTTTTTATTTCTCACTACAACTTATGCTGTATGAGAAAAATGTTTAGATGTCATCATTACTAATTATAATGATAACCATCCAGCATGATTTGAAGATCTGTGTTGCTAAGAACTTGAAAGGTTCCAGCTTAGACTTTGATGTTTAAATCAACTTGCTAAACACTTCATCAAACAGACACACTGTTAATTATGAGCATTCACTGTAGTTGGCATTTACCACAGCATGCTTTTCCTGTATAAGGGGCAATTGTTTAACCAGGACAGGCATACAAAACTGAAGCTTGTTTCAAGCTGTGACATGGGAGCACAAGGAAGTTAAGTGACTTGTTCAGGGTCACACACAGTATGCAAGGTGGAGCTGTTGGTCTCAAACCTAGGTTTCTAGGTTTGCAGCTCATGGTCTTAAACCACAGCGCTATACTGAAAGGATACTAAATAGAAAACTTAGTACAGTAAAAGAACTACATGGTACCAAGCAGTAGAAAGTCAGGGGTCTGGGACTGAACCCAAGAATGGAACATTTTTCATTCTCTCTAGCGTTTGTATAGTATGAGAGAAATTGTTGGATGGTATTACTGATCTAAGTGCTAGATTTTTAGTAAGGTTTGAAATTCCATATTGCTTTTATTTTGAAAAGTTCAAGTCCAAACTTTGAGGTTAAAATGCTAATTAGGAAACATTACTTCAAATAGACAGACTGTTCATTACAAATATTCATTGCAACTCTGTGTGTGTGTGTGTGTCGGGGGGGGGGGGGGGATTCAGCACTTAGTGCTGGATATCCTTTGCTACAGTGTACATCTTTTGGCGGGGAAACTCAGTACAGTGGTACAGCTACAGGTTACCAAACAGTAGAGAGTAGAAGGGCTGTGTTTGACCCCCAGAAAGAAAATTTTTTTTCTTTCTCACTACACTATAGAAACATTAAATTTGTCATCAGATACCCTTGGTTCACTCAGTCTGCCCATTTAACCCTGCCTACAGTAACATCACAGACCCTACATAATCACCAGTTCTTCCACCCACCCTTTGTTCCTTTTCCCTAAGATTTTCTTTTGCCTATCACATGCTTTTTTTTGAATCCTTTCACTGTTTTAGTCCCAACTACCTTGTCTGGAAACCCGTGCCAGGGATCTACCACTCTTTCTGTGAATAGGAACTTTCTTATATCCCTCCTGAATTTACCAGCATCCAGATATACACCATGCTGCCTCATCCTTGAGCACATCCTCTTCTGAAAAATACTCCCATCCTGCACCCTATTCACCTCATTTATGTATTTAAATGTCTCTATCATATTCCATCTCTCTCATTTCCTCCAGGGTATACATATTGAGTTCTCTCACTCTCTCTTCATAGAGCTTACCTTGCATGCCCCTCACCCTCTTGGCTGACCTCCTGTGGACTGCCTCCACTCAGTCTATGTCCTTCCATAGATGTTATCTCCAGACCAGTTCACAGTACTTCAGAAGAAGGCCCACCAGTGAGTTGTACAGACATAACACAGCCTCTCTACTTCTGTAGTTGCACAGTGGAGGTCTGCACTCACTGCTGAATGTCCATTTGCATGGCATGTATCTTCTGTATAGAAAACTTAGTACAGTGGTAGAGCTATAAACTAGTGAGCAGTAGAGGGGTAGGGGACCTACATTTAATCCTCAGAGTGGAACATATTTTTCTTTCTTACTGCAATTTGCATAGTATGAGAGAAATTGATAGACGCAAGTGCTAATGATTGTGAGATTGTTTCAGCAAAGTTTGAAGTTCTATATTGCTTATAACTTGAAAAGTTCATGCTCATACTCTGAGGTTTAAATGTAGCTTGGGAAATACTACTAGAAATAGACAGAATGTTAATTATGAACTTTCACTGCAACTGTGTAGGGTAGGTATGGACTCACTGATGGATATCCTTTGCTACAGAATGCATCTCCTGTATAGAAATTTTAGTACAGTGAAAGAGCTATAAGCTACCAAGCAGTAGAGGGTATGGGGCCTGGGTTTGATCACCAGAGTAGAATATCTGTTTCTTTTTCAATACAATTTATGTAGTGTGAGAGAAATTGTTTGATATCAATGCTAATGGTAGCAATATTTTTTTCAGCAAGGTTTTAAGTTCTACATTGCTGATAACTTGAAAAGTTTCAGCTCAGGCTTTGAGATGTAAAGAGCTGCTAGAACAAAACAAAGAAAATGGTACACATTTTATAAAGTATTTTGTTTCTGAAGTATTTTCCTTTTTTTTCTGTTTACTCATTAGAAAGTTTTCTATGGGAATTTATTATGCTGGATGTGTAGATTAACACTCTGCCTGATAGTTGACATGTCTAGTTTGATTCCATCCACTACATCATCAGCACTGTGACTTCACTGACAGTGACTGAGCTGAGCATTTGCTGTGGTAGTGCTCTGCTCTGTGGAATTGTCTTCCATTAGTAGGTCAATACTTTTGTAACTGAATCATGGATTCCATACCTTTTCAGATTTTATGATTTTATAATAACTACATGATTTTTAGCATTTTTCATGAAAACTTTGTTTTTGTTTGCAAATTAGAGATCAATAATTTTACTACGGTTCATACTAAGGTAAGGGAAAAAAGCTAGTAGGCCGAGGCCCATAATGCTCTTATGCTAAGCCAAAGGATACTATGATAAATTATACCTAGAAATAATTAACTTATCAAGAAGGTGTTTAAAAGTATTCTTAGTATCACTTATAACCATAGCAGATGGAAGTTTATTCCAGGGTCCAATGGTTCTCAGGGTAAAGAAAAACTTCTGATTGTTATTCTTAAATGATTTACTGACCAGCTGAAGGGGATGACCTTGGGTGTTATTCATAGAAGACTTGAATTCAAGACCTAACTCAGTCATTACATACGGATCCTGGACAGCATCATATAGGAATAAAAGATCGCCTCTCAGGCAACTAGTAGAAAGAGACATGAGTTTTAAAGTCTCTAACCTATGGTCATAGGATACAGATATTTTTTTAGTGAACTTCCTTTGTACTTTTTCAAGGGAACTACTATCAGGTTTTTTAAATGGACACCATAACTGCGAGGCATACTCAAGATGAGGTCTGACGTATGACCTGAACAAAGGCATTAACACCTCACAATCTCTAGATCTGATGTTATGAAGGATTGACCAGACAACCTTATTAGATGTACACATAACATAATTCAAGTGTTTAGCATATGTGAGATCATTGGAGATGGTGATAGTGAATTTTGTGCCATGTCACTGCAATGCATTTGATCGCCAGGCCCTCAATAGGAGTTGTCCTCTTTGTCTAAGTCAGGGATGCTTTCCTCACATTTGCCTGGGTCTGGGATGCTTTCCTCACCTTTGTCTGGGTCTGGAATGCTTTTCTCATATTGAGGGAACTGTTGATTGTCAGCAATTTGACTAACAAATGGAAGGAATTTCACAAAAATGCTATATAGCATTAATAAATATGCTGAATGAAATACTAGGGAAAGGTGTTTTCAAACATGGCAAATAAATGCTAGCTGAAAGCACTTGTGAACTTGTTGAATCTTAGATAAGTGCTTTCCAGAAAGATAGGTGTGTGTTACAAGGTAGGCAACAAAACTCCAATATATCCCAAGGCTCTGACCTGATCAGCTGAGAACGAGTCATGCTTTAATGCCCTGCTGCTCATTTAAATTTTAGATTCTGCAGATTGAATCTGACAATGCCGAACCTGATGAAAATGTGGGGAATATATTACTGTAGGCAGTCTAGGCTCAGACTCAGTTATTTGCAAAGGATAAGATCTCCCCTGACTTTTATTAAAATCATGATTACTATGTATTACATGTAAGAGATTTCATTTTGCAGCTAGCTTTCTTTTGATGTAATTTTGATAGGATCAAACAAAAACCAAATGCAGTTTCAGGCTATGACTTTTATCATCAAACCAGACACACTCAAAGCATTGCAAGCCATGTGTACATGCATTTGATGTTTTCGAAGTGCATTATTTCTTTTTTAAAAGGGACATGTAGTGCTATGAATGAAGAAAAATTCAGTCACTTACCAAAAATAAACCACTGTGCAGTGCCACATTTCCTGAAAATATTCTATTCTGCTGCAAATATTGTCTCTGTCTGTTTATACTGTTCCCCTAGACAGGTTGCTGTTATACTGCTTCAGAATGATGAAGCATAATGAAGTTAGTAATGGAGTTACATCATCCTGGTGAGACAGTCTCACTGTGATAATCTCACTGCATGTGGAAAATGAAGATGGCAAAACCCTGGTGGCTACCTTTTTCTAACTTCTTAAATGGGGCTAGCAGGAAACTTTTGGATCAGTTGAAAATTTGAAACCTATTTTGGTGTGCTTTAAGTGGGGGCTGTTATTTCTTTAAATTGAAGGCCCATTTCTTCTGATTTCAAACCTATTTTGGCGTGCTTTTGGTGGGTCTGGTACTTCGAATTGGAAACCTATATCTTTTAATTTCAAGCATATCTTGGTGTGTTGTTGGTGAGGCTGTTGTTTCTTTAAACTGAAGACATGTTTCTTCTGGTATCAAACCTATTTTTTGTGCTTTAGTGGGATGGTGATGTTTTTTTGCTGTCTTCACTAGCTGAAAAATTTAGTGCATAGTAGGGGAAGGGTGCTAGTTGTCTAGCCTGGGGTCACAGCTACCTGATGGGTCCCATCCACCCAGCCCGAGGTACATAATTTCCTTTATACCAGGGGTTCTGACAGCATGACCCCAAAAGGTAAAGGACATGGCAGAGGACACCTGAAGGAAGGAGTGCTGTGTGACTGGAATTCTCTACTGGGACTAAAGAAGTAGAACTCTTCTACTGGGACCTTTAATTTAGGGTAAAAAAAAACAAACAAAAAAAATTAGTGTGTTTGTCTCAGTTAGCTAAAGTGGTTATCTAAACAGTTATCTAGGTGTAAATCTCAGGTGGCTGAAGGGGATTGATTGCTGTGCAGTTTAAATTACTTGTAGAAAGATCTAGTAAGTAGGGTGAGTGGCTTAGCTGGAAGGAAACTAGATTTAAACACTACCTTAGAAAGATTCTGTCAGAGGCTTGGCAGAGGACACCAGAAGGAAGGAGTGCTGTGTGACTGGACTTCTCTACTGGGACTGAAGAAGTAGAACTCTTCTACTCTCTACAGTCTTCTAAAAAAACTATATTGCCCACATTCCCTCTCCTCCACCCTCCCACCCAAAACTAGTTCTATTTTTATAGGCATAGGATTTGACTGACAACAGAAACTTCCTGTTTGGGAGCAGGAAGTGAGTGATCACAGAGCCACCAAAGACACACCAACCTAGAAGGGCAAGAGTAGCTCTCCAGCCCCCTCTAGCTGCTAGAGGTCTGCCTCTAAGCAAGTAAGCGGTCTACTGAGAAATATAGGATCTTCTTGTCTCAGTACAGGACAATCAGGATCTTAAAAGGCATAGAGGCAGTAAGTAAGTAAAGAGAGAAGGAACAAAAAAAAACAGAGGAAAGAGTAAGGATTCCAAATGATAGTGAAGGGCCCAGAAATAAGACATGATGGGAGTGGTGCAGTGCAGTGAAGTGGTTGTGGAGCAGCAGTCTTCCGGGAGACGTTCTGGAGGATGCGGTGTTGTCCCATCTGCAGGCACCTCTCTGGGTTGAGGAGAGGAGGTTGCTCATCTCCAGACTGAGTTGGCCAGGATTTGTGGGACCTCCTCTTCCATCCAGAGACCACCAGGGCCATTGCCATTGCCTCAGAGGTTGCCAAGAAAGAGGAGCAGTTGGAACACAGTGGGCTCAGGGATGGTGAGGGTGGTGGAACAGAGGAGCATCCCTTCAGTTGTTTCTCTCCACAGTTCTTATGCCATTCTGGCAAAGTGTGCTTCCCCTATGGAGGCATCCACTGTGGAGACAAAGGAGGATGCTGAGAACCTCCACAAAGGAGACCCACAAGAGGGTGGCATGGGACCCCACAGGGGAAGGAAACAACTCCTGGTGGGGGACTCCATTGTTAGGAAGATAGAACTGGGGGATGAAGGGGAGAGGGAGGTAAGCTGCCTGTCTGGCGCCATGGCTTGGAGGGACAGGGACCGAATCCTCAGGATTGCTGGAGCAGCTGCACAGGGGAGGGAGATGGATGTCATTGTCCACCTAGGGACAAATGACCTGGCTAAGAATGGGATCACAGCAGTGCAGGAAGAGTTTGTGAATTTGGGGAGGGGCCTTAGACAAGTAGCATGGATGGTAACCTTCTCGGAGGTGCTGCCTGTCTATGGCGTACAAGAGCCTAGGGTGCTCCACACCATGGGATTCAATCAGTGGTTGAAAAACTGGTGCAGAGCTCAGGGATTTGGCTCACTGGGGACTGGGGGTCCATCTGGAGTGATGCAAGCATATACTGGCATGATGGGCTGCATCTGTCCAGGAGGGGAACCAGGATCCTAGGTGATAGGTTTAAATGCTTCATTGGCAAGTATTTAAACTAGCCAAGGGGGGAGACACTGGAAAGGAGCAGGGAAATCCTAGTCCCCTCAAAAAGTCACTGTAGTAACTGCAGTAAACACCAACATAGAGATGTCGATAGGGAGAAGGGCAGCGGTAAATGGAGAAAGTGACAAAGGCAAGAAGGACAGAGATGGGGCAAAAAGGAGTAAAGCCATCAGGAAATGGAGGATAATGAGTACCATTGCTTGTAGCCTGGAAAACAAGCTCCCTGAACTGGTGGCCTTAATGGAAGAGGGATGCCTGGATATTGTAGCAGTCACAGAAACATGGTACACAGAGAACCATGACTGAGATGTTAACATACCAGGGTACGTAACCTACAGGAGAGACAGGGAGGGGAGAAGAGGGGGAGGAGTAGCTCTCTATGTAAAGGAAGGGATAAAAGCAACTTAACAAAAGAGTAAACAGGGAGGAGAGGAGGCACTGTGGGTCACCTTGGAGACTGGAAGTGGCACCACAATCTGCACAGAGGTTGTATACAGACCCCCAGTTCAAGGGGAGGGAATGGACAAGGATATGATAGAAGGCATTCTTAGGATGGCAGAGAAAGGGGCGATACTGTTGATGGGAGACCTGAATATGCCAGATGCTAACTGGAGCACACTTTCTGCAGCCACATCCAAAAGCAGGGCCATTCTCAATGCCCTACAGGTGGCATGCCTCAGACAGCCAGTTTTGGAACCCACCCATGAGGGAGCAGTCTTAGACCTTGTACTCTCAAATGGGGACAGTGAGAGGATCTCAGATCTAGAAGTGGGTTGCCATCTGGGAACAAGTGACCATCAAACAGTGTGGTTCACGTTAAACTCAGCTACAGAGTCAAGCCACACACAAGTGAGGGTACTGGACTTCAGGAGGGCTGGCTTTGGCAAGATGGGATAGCGCCTCAGAAAAGCACTAGCAACCAGGCTAGAAGGAGGGGTGGAGCAACAATGGGGAATCATCAAAACTGCCATCACAGAGGCAACAAGTCTTTATGCGAAGCAAATAAACAAATCAAAATGAAAGAAAAAGCCACTATGGTTCTCAAAAGAGGTGACGGGGAAAGTCAGGGAGAAAAAGATAGCATTCAGGAAGTTTAAGGAACACAGAAGGAGCAGGACAGAGAGCTGTACCAGTTAAGGCAGAAGGAAGCAGGGAGGGAAGTCAGAATAGCAAAGGCCCAAACTGAGGAAAGGATAGCCAACTCAGTTAAGAAGGGGGATAAAACCTTTTCTAGGTACATCACAGAGCATAGAAAGACAAAGGGAGGGATAGTGAGGCTGAATAGAATGAACGTTGGGTGGGCAGAGGGGGATAGTGAAAAAGCAGGGATAATGAAAGAATATTTCTGCTCAGTATTCACAAAAGAGGAGGGGGAGGTGCCTAATCCAATTAACAGAAGCACTCTGGATAGAGGGTCGATCCCAGTCCTTTCACAGAAGAAAGGGTTCTGAAAGAACTCCTAAAACTGAAAATGGATAAAGCAATGGGGTCTGATGGAATTCACCTCAGAATTCTAAAAGAATTAAGGGGAGAACTAGTGAAACCACTGACTACCCTTTTTAACAAATCATGGGAGGATGTTGTGGTACCCGAGGACTGGAGGAAGGTAGATGTGAGTCCCCTTCACAGAAGTGGGACCAAAACAGAGGCAGGAAACTACAGAACTGTCAGTTTGACCTCTGTGGTAGGGAAAGTGATGGAATTAGATCTGAAGGAAAGAATTGTTGACTACCTAGAGGCCAGTGGGGCACAGGACCCAAAGCAGAATGGGTTCACAGCGGGAAGGTCTTGTCAGATGAATCTAATTGATTTCTTTGACTGGGTGACCAAAGTAGTAGACCAGGGAGGGGCTGTGGACATGGTCTACTTAGACTTTAACAAGGCATTTGACACAGTCCCACACAAAAGATTAATAGTCCAATTAAACAGCCTGGGAGTGGGTCCCAGGGGGGTAGCCTGGGTAAAACATTGGCAGGACAACAGGACACAGAAGGTAATTGTAAATGGAGTCCACTCTGAAGAAAGAGGGGCTACTAGTGGGGTACCGTAGTGTTCAGTACTGGGTTCAGTCCTTTTCAATGCCTTTATAAGCGACATTGCAGAGGGACTGGAAGAAAAAGTATGCCTCTTTGCAGATGACACAAAAATCTGCAACAGGGTTGATACACAAGGAGGCATGGAAAGGATGAGAAGGGAATTGGCAAGGTTGGAGGAATGGTCGGAAGTATGACAGCTAGGATTCAATGCAAAGAAGTGCAAAATAATGCACCTGGGAAACAAAAACCCAGGGGAAGATTACACAATGAGGTGGGAGGTAGTAACAAAAACAAAGATGGAAAGGTACCTGGGGGTAATCATATCAGATGACCTTAAGGTTAGCAAGCAATGTGAGGAGGTGGTAGGGAGAGCTGGGGGTATACTGGGATGCATGGGGAGAGGCATCACCAGCAGAAAACAGGAAGTTGTTATCCCTCTGTACAGACAGTTGGTGAGACCCCATCTGGAGTACTGCATCCAGTTCTGGAGACCCTATCTTTGCAAGCACATAGACAGGATAGAGGCAGTCCAGAGGAGGGCAACTAGAATGGTGCAGGGTCTGCAAGAGAAGTCATACAAGGAGAGACTAAAAGAGCTTAATATGTATACCCTTGAGGAAAGGAGGGAGAGGGAGGACATGATAGAAATGTTTAAGTGCCTCAGTGGAATCAACAAAGTCCAAGAGGGTAGCATCTTTCAGAAAAAGAGACATGCAAGATCAAGGGGACACAATTTAAAGATAGAGGGAGGTCGGTTCAGGGGCAATGTGAGGAAGTGTTTTTTCACAAAGAGGGTAGTGGATGCATGGAACAGCCTTCCTGAGGAGGTTGTGGGGTGTAAAACAGTGGGGGAATTCAAGAATGCATGGGACAGACATAAGGCAATTCTTGTGGGGGGTAGGAAGAAGTAGGCTGTTGGTTAACTAGGATCTGCTGCTTATCCTGTAGGTAAGGAAATGGGCAGACTAGGTGGGTCAAGTGGTCCTTATCTGCCGTCAAAGTCTATGTTTCTAAGGACATGAATCTGTCATAGCAGAAGCAGACATCCAGGGAAGGAACAGCAGCGAGTGAGAAGTGACTGCTATCTTTGGGGAAGGGAAGTAACTGCAACACAAATTGCTTTCATTTTTACCTGTTTGCATTGGTGTCTGCATTGTGAAAAGAAGGGGTAGGAGTTAGAAGGAGGCTGTGCAATAGTTGATTACAGTTTCTTTTTGAATTGGATAGGAGGGATAGGGACTTAAGAGGCAGCTGTTCAATCTGTCTAAAGTGTGCAACAAAGGGGTTAAGAAAAATTGAGAAAGAGAAGAGCGGTTTGCAATGATAGAGAGGGGAGACTAGGGCAGCATTAGGTATCCTTCATCAGGAAGGGTGGGGGGTCACTGGTGGGTGATGAGAGCAATGGGTAGAGTGGTAGGCTGCAACAACCGTGGTGCACCAGTCCTGCTAAAAATAGCATGGAGGGTGGGGGGATGTTTAGTGTGCAACCAAATGGGGGAATTTAAAAAGGAGACCAAGGGTCTGCAGGAGGAGCAAAGACAGGCAAGACAGATAGGGAGGAGTACCTGAAGGAATCGAATAAGGTGACAAGGGCAGTAAGGGCAGCCAAGGCATCTAAGGAGCTCAGGCTGGTGCAGGGCATTAAGAAGGTAGAGAAGGGTTTCTTCAGGTACATCAGGGAGAAAAGGATCTGTAAGGATTAGGAAGAAGGGGGTGGGCGGACGCAGGGAGTGATAAGGCAGAAGCACTAAACCATTACTTCTTATTTATTTATTGATTGAAGAGTTTCACCAGAAAAAACACTCTGAGCAACAATTTGCTCATCTCACTGTGCATCCTGGGGGAGAGGAAAGAGGGGAACATAGGCAATATAGTACAGATAAATCAAATGTACATTTTCAATTACAGTTTGGTATGACATATTCATAGCAAAACATTGCCGATAAAGTGAATGCACATATGCAAAAATGGTTGGATAACACATAAACATATGTTGAAATGAAACAAATATGTTTACAAGGTTATATAAATAGTACAACAAAGCAAAATATGCTTGAACTTTAAAAAACATTGTGAAATACAGCAGAATCTTCATTGACAAGTGCAGTTTGAGGAGTAAAAGTTGTGTAGGGCCTGGGAGATGGAAGAGGGGGATGAAGAGTGTTGGATGGGCATAGGTAGAGAGTTCCAGAGTGTTGAGAAGCGATAAGAGAAAGTTCCTTGGCCACTTGTAGTACTACGTCATGCAATAGCCCAAGTGAGAGTCAGTGGATCTGAAAGAATGGTGTGGGGGAGGCAGAATGGAAAGGGAGAAGGACTGGTAAGAGGGGAGAGAACAAAACCACAATTTAGGTATAAATTTTACCAGTGCAAGAATCATCTGCACTACAGGGAGGGGAAAGCAAGGGATTGGTAGAGCAGTGGTGGGTACAGGGTGGGGAAGGCAAGAGCAAAGTGACAAAAAACATTGAAAAGGGAATCCAATCTGGATAGGGAAGACTGAGGAGCAGCCCAATAGACTATGTCACAATAGCTGAAAATAGGGAGAATCATTTTCTGGACAAGGTCACCCTTAGCCGACAGAGGAAAGCAGCTGTGGTTCCTATAGAGGGCACCAAGCTTAGGGTGCATTTTCTTCAGGTTGGTGTCGACGTGTTCAGAAATGTTTAGGTGTCAGTCAAGCCAAACAGCTAAATATCTGAAAGAAGTGGTATCCTCAAGTGTGGTCCTGTCCACTTGCTTGGTATTTACGAAGGAGAAAGGGGGTGATGCCCAAGGGGAGGGAGGGCTGGGATGGAGGAGAAGGGAGTGACAGATGATGAAATAATGGAGGGCAGGGTTCTGGAGTGATTGAGGGCACTGAGGGTGGACAAGGCGCAAGGCCCAGATGGCATCTGCCCCAGAGTACTGAAGGTGCTGGCAGAGGTCCTGGCAGGACTTCAATGTGTCATTATTACTGGAAAACCACCCCACAATGCTGTCACATCCAGAGGACATAACTGATTACATTCATTGTCACATATCTTCCATAAGACATGATGCAACAAGCATACTACTGATTCAGGAGAGTTTAATTTCTGCTACATTTTGGAATGCACAGCAAGCTTGTGATAGATAACATTTACAATAGGCAAAGCAGAGCTGTAACATAGAGGGATAATATTCCCTCATTGCCCAGAAATAATCCCGGACCAAAACCTGGTACTCAGTGTGTACAAATCCCCGAGTCTGACTACAGTCTACCCATTAACTCCCAAAACTCCTTTGCATATGGGCAGCCCATGAGAAGGTTGTCTTTAGTTTCAAGGAATCATACACAGCTCTTTGGGGCAAAACCATTCTGCAATTCATTTGTGTTTGAGTAAATCCTTTATTGTCATCCTACCATTCACCTCCAACCACATAATGTCCCACACCTGTCTGGGGAATTTTAGGATTCTGCAGTTGTTGCAAGGCAGTGTCTTTTTTATCATGTGGGGCAAACTGTTAACAATAAGGGGTGAACAACTTGTCTATAATATGAAAATACAGCTGTTTCCTAGAATTTGTGCAAACTAATGGCATTAAGACATTCCACAACCGTATATGTTTGTATCATTTGATAAGTATACCTAGGTGTCAGATTAACATATGACTGATCCAGGTCCCTCTCATCCATTCCATTGTGTCAGTCAATCCAGAATGGTAGAACTCCATAGGATTTCTTTGTCCTGAAGCAGAGAGGCTTTTTAAAAACAAACAAAAACAGGATCCAAAGAAACCCCTCTGGGTTCACCATGTCTATTACCCCTTTTTGCATTTCCTACACATAATTTCTCTCCTAAATGAGTTCAGCCTGCTACCCAACAATCCTTGGAAAGACAAACTAAAAAATATTTCTTCCCTTTCTATGGGGAAGGAATACTAAGCTAAGAAAAGGGAAACAAGGGAGCAGCAGTATCTTAAGAAGATACACTTTTTTAAATTTAGAAAGCAGTCTATTCTTCCAAATGGCCTGTTTTTTTTCCATTTTAGAAATACAGTCATCCCAGTTTTCCAAAGGTACATCAGCAGAGCTGAATTTCAAGCCCAAAATTGTTATTGATTCCTGTCTAATCTGGATGTCTCCTATCCACATCCCATTTTTATTTCCCACAGCATTCCCAATCTGAATGTCTGAACTTTTATAAAAATTAGCTTGTGCCCCCGCTATACCAGGAAAGGAGGTTACAGTATGCTACACAAAACCACCAGACTCCTAGTCCTGGCGGACTATACACAGGTCATCCACGTATGTGTGAGTTTTTATTTGCATAGAGTCAGGCATCAACTAGACGCCCTTAATTTGTGAATGTTGTTACAACAGCTAAATGAGTGGGTCTAGGGAAAAGATATAAAGCAGAGGGATCCAATGGCACCCCTGCTTTAGACCCCCATCCCATTATGTTTGGGATCCAGTAAGGAATTTACATAGGGCGTCGTTACATAGTCTCTATACAGTATCCTTATCCACTCCATAATAGGGGACAGGATACCATAAAAATGTAAAATCCTTAGGAAATAATCTCTTGATTGACTGAAAGTAAATAACTACAGTAGCTGTCATCTATCAGGCAAGCCTTTCCCATAACTCCAGTAGAACAACCAAATTATGCGTGATGTGACTCTGCTTAATGACAGAAGCATGTGGTTCAGTAAGAACTATTGCAGCCACTTTGTTCAGATAGAAAGCCAACATTTTGGCCAACCTTTTTTAACACTGTGTTTAATAGACAGAGAGGCAAGGCAAGGCAAGGAAATTGTATTTATAGGGTGCCCATTCCCGGAGACTCTGAGCACCTTCACAAAAATCACTACAATACAAAACACATTTAAAATACAATAAAATTCTCAGAAATAGCACAGTATAATAATAATTCAGCAACTTTAAAAAGCTTTGGTTTGCCACAAAAGCAAGATGGACATCACAGATGGAATTCAGCAGTCTATGAAAGCCAGACTGAAAAGGTGGGCCTTCAGCTTACACTTAAACATCTCAATCAAGGGGACCCTAAAAACATGGTCTCCTGAGGTCCTGAGCCAAACCCCTGAGAATGTCCAGGAGGTCCCTCGAAGAGGAGAGGAGGGAGTGAGCAGAGGTTGTGAGTGACAGGAGCTCTGACAGTAATCAGGACATAGTCCATATAGGGCCTTGTATGTGAGTAAACCTACCTTGAAAAGGACCCTTCACCTGACCAGCAGCCAGTGCAGGACGTGCTGTACCGGTGTTACATGACTGGACCTCAAAAGGCCTGTCAGCAACCTGGCTGTTGAATTCTGCACCAGCTGCAATCTGCTAAGGGTCCCTCCCAAGACTCTGAAGTACAGAGAGTTACAGTAGTCAAGCCTAGAGGTAACAAAAGCATGCACCAACGTTGGCAGATCCTCAGGTGGAATGAGGGGCTTAATCCTGGCAATGTTCAGTAAGTGGTAAAAAACACTTTTGAACACAGATGACACCTGATCTTCAAAGGTCCATCTGCTATCCAGGATCATATCAAGATTTTGTACACTCAGGGAAGCCACCAGTGGAGCAGACCCCAGGACAAAGCCTGTGTCAGCTCCCGGCAGCAATCCATCACGCCCGTGACCAGGCTCAATCACTAGTACCTTTGTCTTGGCCAGGTGACATCTCAGCCAGCTGGAAGCCATACAATCATTGATTTTAGCCAAACAATTGTTAAGCATGTCAACAGCTCTGGATGTTCTGGGGGCAAAAGACAAATACAGCTGGGTGTCATCTGTACAACAGTGAAACTCCACGTTGTATTGTCAGATGATCTCACTCAGGGGCAGCATATACACCATGAACAACATTGTCGACAAGAGTGAACCCTGTGGTACTCCACAGGACAGAGGCATTGGGGAGAAGGAGAAATTCACAATCACCACCCACTGCACCCTGTCCAATAGATACGACACAAATCACCTGATGACAGTACCAAGGAGTCCACAAAACTCACAAAGCCAATCAAGAAGCATGACGTGGTCCACAATGTCAAAAGCTGAAGAGAGATTGAGAAGCACAAGAACTGACCTGTCTCCTCTGTCTCCAGCTCTGAGCTGATCATTATGCACCCTCACTAGAGTTGTTTCTGTGCTACTGTATGTCTGGCCAGAAAGCCCAACTGAAATGGCTCATAGATGTCAAAGGACACGAGGCATTCCTCGAGCTGCTGTGCCACTAATTTCTCTACAACCTTGTTCCAAAAAAGTAGGTTGGAGATTGGACTATAATTTGCCAGGAAGTCAGGGTTGAAGGAAGGTTTTTTGAGTAGGGGCCTCACCAGCACTTCTTTCAGAGGCACTGGGAAACCCCCACAGTTTTTGAGCACCTGGCAATCCTGGCTAACACTGGGACAACAACCTCAACATATCCCATTATGAAATGTGTCAGGGCCAGGTCCAGTTCACAGGATGTATGCTTCAGCTCTAAGATTACCTTAGTCACGGCTGACAACCCCACTGGCCTAAACTTCCAGACAGAAATAGTGCCTCTGAACCTCTCAGATCAGCCACTGTGAGGCAGTTGCCTCAGTAATGGGATCCTCAACCCGATAGCCAACACCATGTCAGAAAAAAACAGAGCAAACTCTTCACATAAAGTGGCTGTAGACAGGCAGGATGAAGAAGCTTGTCCACAGCCTGAAAAAGCTGAGATGGTCTATTTCTCCCTACAGTGATTTCCCTGGAAAGGAATTCTGCCTTCTTACAGAAAATTGTCCCCTGGTACTCAGCATAGTGAGCATGCAGGACCAGTCTGTCATCCTCCAGCTGGGTCTTCTTCCAGCAACGCTCCAGCCTCTGACCCCTGATCTTCTTCACCTTCAGATTCCCATCAAACCAGGAGAATCTCAAGTGAGAGGATCTGGGTCATAAAAGAATTGGTATGATGGCATCCAGAGCTTCAGAGACCACCCTGTTACAGGTGGCCACCGCCTCTCCGGGGCTGATCACACATGCCTTATCAACCCCAGATAGGTAAGCTAATGTGAACATTCCCTGTGGGTGCAAGCCCCTTTAACAGCAGTAGCTGACCATCTCCACAGGGGATGGACTTTCAGGGGGTGCCCCAAACGTGAACTCCACAGTACAATGATCAGACCAAGAGACCCAATCTGTCTTGAGATTGTCACTCTCAAGACCCATCTGGAACACAGATAGAGTGTGTGGTCATACTGGTGGGTAGCAGAAGTGACAGCTTGTGACAGGCCCAGTGATGACATCAACTGGAGGAGGTTGTAACTGAAACATGAGGATTCATTGTCAATCTAGGCATTGAAGTCCCTCAAGATTAAAAATCTGGGGGGCTCCAATCCCTGGTCTATGATGTAGTCGAGGATGCCTGAGGATGCCAATTCCAAATGTCTGCCCTTTAACCTTTTTGGAAAAGAAAAATTAACAATGCTGATCTCATAGAGGTGGGTACTGGACCCATCTCAAATATGGAGTTGAACTCTTCTTGTAGACTGGGGAAAAGTTCTTCTAAAAATGTCTTATAAAATTCAGAAGGTAAACAATCCACCACAGAATAGTTTTGTTTCCAACTTGTTCAATAGCAAATTCAACCTCAGACCTCTGAATAGGAGCTGAGTGAATGCCAGCTAACTGATGCATAGAGTGTACAGTGATGGGTTCTTGCAGGCAGCCCAGTGATGTACAGTATCTAAGTGCCCTATAATACAGGACATCCAGTTGGCAAGTTGACCAGTAGCAGCACCTCTATATATAAAATCCTCATAGTCAAGAAAGGGTAAGAACATAGCTCTGACTAGGGTTCTGTGGGCACCTATGGATAAATTGAATTTATATCTGTAGTAAAATTCCAGCCTTGGTCTTAGCTTATTACATAAATTATCAAAATGGTTGCTGAAAGAAAGTGTATTACCTAGCCATATTCCTTGGTATCTGAAAGTCTCTATCAGTTCCAGTTTGTAGTCAAGTAGGGTAAGAATGCCAGGTGAGGAGGGGTCAGTTTACTGCTTATTACGGGGGCCAAAAAAACATGTATTTTGTTTTTCCAGCATTAAGAATGAACTTAGAATCACACAGTTTTAGTTGGAGAATATTGAAGGCAGACTGGAGGCCAAGTAAAACTTCTAACAAGTTTGGTTTGGTAGCATATACTACTGTGTCATCTTTGTAGCAATGCAATTTGATATCTCTTATATCATCTCCCAGATTGTTAGTATATGTAGTGAAATAAGTGGTCCAAGGAAAGATCCATGTGGTATGCCTTTTGAATTTTGTGAACAGGAGGACAGTAGGCCCTCAGACTTCAGTTGTTGGTGTCTACCCATTAGGTAATTTTTGAACCAGGGTAAGGCATGCTGACCAATACCAATATAAGACAGCTTATGTAGCAATATTTCATGGTCCACAGTATCAAAGGCCATGTTGAGGTCTAAGAAAATGGCAGCTGTTCGTAACTTCATTTGGAGGCTTAGCACACAATTGCTTCAGGACCTTACTAATTTCTGGCTTTTAAGAGAATGGTTAGAGAATTTTTTAGATGCCAACATGGGTTCCGTGGACATGACAGATATACTCTTGGGGGCTCTCAAATGCTCTTTCTTGGGGGAATGCATCTGTCTAGCATCCAATCATCTCAGACAATGGTAAGCGTGTCTCTCTGAACTTCTAGATGGTATCAGACAACTTGAACATTCTTTATTCTCTACCTCAGACTCTACTATCTGGTCTCAACGTTATGAGAGTACAATATGCCGACCTGCTAGCACAGCAAGCAGAGCTTGCTATCTGGAGAGCCAGAACCAAGTACCTTGAGTAAGGAGAGAAAGCCAGTTGATTACAAGGCTTACGTCTCCGTGCTATAGACTGTGACAACTATATCTCACATCTCATTTTCCCTGACAGAAATTCTCCTATTACCCATCCCAGGGAAACTGCCACAGTCTTTCACTCATGTTTTTCTAAATGATATTCGGTGAATTCTTTGAACCTCCTGTTAGAAGAGGCTATGAACGACTTCTTGAAGGATATCCCCCTTCCTACTCTTAGTCACAACAAGATATTCTTTGTGCCCCTCTCACTATTCAAGAAATCCATCAAGCCAGCAGGTCCGGTGGCGCTGAGGGTTGAGGTGCTGGATGCCACACCCTACACCCCGCTGGAAACCAGGGTTCAGGAATGAGCCCAGATTATCGTGGGTTAGCGGGGGGTAGTCTGGGAGATGGATTGAGCAGCCTTAAGGCAGTGCTCACCTCCCAGGTGGGGACCCAGCTTCTTCTGCTTCAAGGCTTCCCCTGATGGAGGCCAAGAGGTTGTGCAATTGGGAGCAACTAGAGTAGGGAGGATGCAGTGATCACTTCTTGTGTGTGTCTACACACATGCATGGGCAACTGCAGCAAGGGGTGAGGAGAAAATAAGTAAAACAAATGGAGCCAATAGGCTCTATGATGGCCCTGCAGCACCTGCACCCCTCTGGAGACTGAGCCCCTCTGGGGGTGGGCCAGAGCTACCACCATTTTCACCATGTCCCCCATCACTAAAGTAGGTGGAAGGAGGTGATGGGGGTGAAACAGTTTAATAAGGAAAAAAAGAGAAATCTATCAGGGCATCAAACAGCTTCCACCTGACAAGGCTCAGGGACTGGACAGTTTGTCCAATAACTTATATTTTATATTTATTGATATAATTACTCCACTATTATTGGATGTTTATAATTGTTGGCTCCAACACAGGTTCTCTACAAACACATCTACTGAGGTTCTTATCAACCTTTTGAAAAAAATGGGTATGGACAATAATTGTCCAAACAACTACCATCCCATATCCCTACTTAACACCGATCTTAAATAGTGGCTAAACTTTTGGCAAATAGACTTCTTCAGGTCTGGAGTGAACTTACTGACCTGGCTCAAGTTGGTTTCATGGCTGGACATTTGTCCAGTGATCACCTTCATAAACTACACTATCTGGTCTTGGCATCTGGGGAGGGGAAGGCCCCTGCGGTCTTGGTCTCCCTAGATGCCGAGACAGCTTTGATAGGGTCTTGTACCCATTCTTGTTTGCCACATTAACTAAATTCGGTTTCCTCACTAAATTCTTTAAATGGATACGGCTGCTCTACACCAATCCAATGGTGAGAATAAATATAATGGAGTCCTTTCTGACCCTTGTACACTTCAACATGGTACCAGACAGGGACTATTTTTTTTTATACTTTGTTCAGCCTACCTCCTTGGCTGGTCGGGGTGTTCCTATGGTTTCCCACTTCGGTCCACTGATGGTTCTGGCACCTAGTGCCATGCCTGAGCTGCTACCTCTTTTGGTCACCCTCTCTGAGAACACATCGTGAACCCCCTTCATGGAAGACCAGGGGGTCAGGGCCAGAGGAAGCTTCTTGGAGTGTCTGGTGTGGTGCTGCAGGTGGATCCTCATATGTGCTGGAGGATTCAGCCATTTTTGAGCCCTTGATTTCCCCAATGCTACAGGCATGCAATTATGCCCAAGATGTTGTGGCACATGCTCCCGCGCACTGCATGTCAGACATCTGCCCATTCCGAACCCACCAGTACACTGTGAGCAGCACTACCCCTAGCCACCACCAGGAGCCAGCACCTCCATGGAAGTCCCTCCCCTACCATCCCAGAGAAGGAGAGCAGTCATGGGGACACTCAATCCTTCTCCCCCCAGCTGACCCCTGACAACCTGAGTCTGCTCCCAAACCCAGGTTGTCATCATGGCGTGAGGTATGACATCCAGCACCTCAACCCTCAGTGCCACCGGGCCGACCTCCCCCTTTCTTTTCAATCTAAATTTGGACCCCTGATTTAACAGCTCCAGCATAATCTAAAGATCAAGGTAATTCAACTTGGCCCAACAAGGTATGTTCTTTAGACCTACACCAATGATTTACTTCTTCACCTAGAAGATCCCCTACATTAGATACCTGGTGCTTTATCTGAAATAAACTAATTTTCTGCTTTATGGCTGCAAACTAAATACTCAAAAGATTAAAGTCTTGCCCCTCAACCGCTGGGTAAATAAGCAAGGTATTATCCCTATGGGTCTGTTATGGTAACCTCGACATATAGTATACCTAGGAATCCATTTAGGCTGTATCCCCTCAAGTTTAGCAAAAGACAAGAGGTTAGAGTAATGAGCTGTAAATGAGCTTGGTTCATCTAGCAGACCTGGGTTTGATTCCAGCAACCTCCACTTGCATATTGTGTGACTCTGAGCAAGTCACTTAACCACCCCACTGCTCCTGGTCACGCCTGAAAACAGACACTTGTGCCTAATGGGCCCTACCTGGTTACCAAAAAAAGAATAAAGAATAAAAAGAATTAAAACAGTTATACAACAGGATCTTCATAGGTGCCTCCCTTCCTCTAATGCTTTGGGGAAAGACTAACATTATCACAATTAATGTGCCCCTATGAATTTTATACCCACTGGGTATGCTGAACATTTATCTTCCAAAAATATGGTTTATAATATGGCAGTCTATCATCAAGAACTTTTCCTTGGCAAGGCGGGTCAGCTAGATGATCATACTTCAAGCTCACGTTGCCTCAGGTTAATGATGGCCTACAGCTACCAAATATTTTCCTATATTACACAGCCCTAGAGTACATTATAGTAAACTGCTTCAGTGGGTAGTCCAGACACCACATTGTTCCCCCAGATACACTCCAACTTTGGTAGAAATAGAGAGATTTTTATGTTAACAAGATATAAACTTTAATAACTTGCCATATATCAAGCCATCCCTCATACCTAGAGCTCTTCAGAATAAGCCACTGCATTGGTCACTGAAGGCCATATACCAAGTGAATACATACATGGGATGGAGACTGGAAAGGGTAGCATATCAACTGACATTAGGTAACCCTAATATTGTAATCAACAATTGTCCAATCCAGAAATCCTTCTGTTCTTGTCTAGAACAGCTGTCAGTGAAATCCTGTTCAGATGAGGACGAATTAGTCACCTTTGCCTCAGCTTGTTTTTGGCTCCATTTTCCTTCTCATGCAGGCTTAAAATTTTACAAGTTGATTTACTCTCTTCATCACTTTCTAGGTCCCAGACCATGGGCAATTTGGGTATTGCAAATCCCGGACTCCCTTTTTTCACTTGGTTCTCAATCTCATGTTGTTTCAAAGATTTATAAATGATTTCAAGCCTTTGATCCAAACTCTGCAAAGGGCATTTGCTTTCACTGGCAGCAGGCATTATCTCTTTCACTTGATGTGGTCCAGTGGCAAATGGTATGGCGTCAATTGTTCCAGTTTCTTAAGTAAGACAGACTTCACATCACACAGTTCTTAATTTTGCATGACATGTACAGTACACCAGCTAAGCTATATAAAGTGGAAAGGATATCTGCCACTCAGTGCATGTTTTGTGGCCAGGAGAATAATACTCTGAGACATGTGATGTGAGATTGTTCTGTCATAGTTCCCCTCTGGGATAGTATTAAACTCTCTATTAACCCTTTGCTGGGAAAAGAGGGATTATTCACGCTGGCAATATGTCTTGCAGGCATATACCCACCCAGTCTATCCAAAATTCATAAAGCTCACATGGCCATGATTAGCATAATTGCTAAACTAATTATACTAAGACATTGAAGGGATACGGTAGTGCCACACTATAAGGAATAGCATCAGGAATTTTTTCTGCTCTAATGGTTAAAAAGCAAATTGCCTTCTTGAGATGCTATATGCATTATTACCATAATACATGGGAGCCTTTGGCTACATTACTGTCTCTTCCCTCTAAAGACCCCTCTCCATCTCCCCCTTCCAGATGTTAATGTTTATTAATCAAAAGACGTTTCTTAAGTAATTCCGTCACATTATGTTGTCCAATGATTCAGCAGGCAGACTTACAGTGTATTATTCTCTTTTTACTTACGTTTTCACAAGGGCAAGGCAGGGCTTTTTGGTGGGGGGGATGGTAGTGGGAAGGTGGTGGTTGTGCATTTTTGTCTTTTGGGGGGTTCATTGCCTATACCAATGTTTACTTGTCTTTGGATGGATTTTTATGTTTTGAAAATTTAGTAAAGTTTACTTGACAGAAAAAAAAATGGCAGCTGTTACAAGTTCTTAAACAAGAGAGGTGAGCCAGTCATCAGTCACTTTGGTAAGTGCAGCAGCAGTGCTATATAGTGACCTGAATCCAGACTGGGAAAGTCTGAGTAAATTATATCTGGATAGATAATCCTGATCCATTTTGTTGACTAATTTTTCCAGTGCCTTAGCTAGAACAGGCAAGATAGATATATAGAAATATAGAAACATAGACAATGACAGCAGAAAAAGACCAGAGGCCCATCAATTCTGCCCAAGTTACCTATAATCCCTCAGAACCTACTGTTCCTCCAGGGTATGAATCCTTCCCATCTTCTCTCTAGTCTCCTCCTTGGTCCTGTCATCCAGGGTAACCACTGTTCCCTTCATTATGTCCAAACACTCCTGAATCCCCTGACTGTTTTCACACCCACCACTTCAGCTGAAAAACTGTTCAAAGGTTCCACCATCCTTTCTATAAAGTAATACCTCCTCACATCTCTCCTGCATCTGCCTCCTGTTGATATCCATTTGTGTCCAGATGATCGTGAATTGGTATTCAGGCTAAATAGTTCCACACAGTTCACTTTGATAATTCCTTTAAGGAACTTAAAGGACTCTACCATATCTCCCCCTCCCTTCTGGTCTCCAGTAGAGATGTGCAAAATTGGAAAATTTCATTACCCGAAATATTTTATGAAATTTACCAATTTCGCAAAATTTTTTGCTGAAGTAGAATTCAGAATGTCACCTGCAGAAAGCAAAATTTTGCCTGTGGAAGGTGAAATTTCACACTGCACAGGCGAAATTCTGAATTTCGCACCTGGCGAAGTATTATGCGTATCGGTCAAATTTTGTAAAATATTTTGCACGGTGAAACTGATGATTTTGCTGGAATTTCACTGGTGAAATATAATTTCTCAACATCTCTAGTCTCCAGTGAGTACATATTTAGTGCCTTGAGGTGCTCCTTATAGCCCAATAGTTACTAGCTTTGGACCTATCTCCAGCTTTGGAGAATGGGATTAAGTGAGCTGTCTTCCAGAGTGTGGGGATTTCAAGACTGGTTTGGGATAGATTGAACAGATATGTTATGGGTGCAGTTAAAACTGGTTCCAAGTTTTCAAACTGCTCTGGAGCCTTTTTGGCGTCAAGGGTAAATAACATATTCTCCACCTGTTTTAGGTGATGGTTTGAAAGTAAAAAGATGGCTTAAGGATGCTATTAGGTGGGGGTTGCTTAAGACTTGTTAGTGTGATTGCAGCAGCAGGTGATTGGACAAAATCCATTCCAGCAGACACAAAATGTGAATAAAATAAAATAAATGTTCTTCCAGGATGAGCTGCTTATCAGTAATAATTTTACCATTTGCTCCCAGCTTACATGATATTGCAGAATTAGCTACTTGTGCTTCAAGGAATTGAATTGTCGGCCATAATTTAGGGTTGTTTTTGCTAACTTCTAGAAGGATTAGGTAGTAATTTAATTTGGTAGTACATATTAGTTTGGTGTAATAGTTCCTTTTTTGCCTAGATACCATCTCATCCTGGGGCAATTTAGTTTTCCCAGCTATAGCTCACTGATTATCCCTGTCCCTCAATACCTGATTCATTTCTTCAGTAAAGTAGAGCAGATATTTTTCTTAACTCTTTGTTTAATTAATGGAGCATGTTGATTTATTGTGGTGGGGATTTGTTAATTAAACACATCTACTGCTGTATGCACAGATGGTGCCCAAGTAAAAGTACTGCCAGGTCATGCTTGCCATACCCTGGAGGTAGCTTGCCTCACATAAATGAGAGTGCTTTCTTTTATAGAGAAAGGAAGATTCTGCAGAAGATTTACATGTGCCTCTGATACAAGATTGGTCACTACAATCATTATTGAATAAAGCTGTGGCTGTAATCATTTTGACTGCAATAGTTCTTGCTGAATTAACCTTCAAATGTGCAGAGCAGAAAAGGTAGTCTATCCTACGGATCCTAGTGGATAGACTCATTTTAGTAAACGTGACATTATGGCCACCTCTCCCTGCAGACATCCCATCTTGCAAGTCAGGTGATACAATTATTTTGTTTAAGTAGACTGAGTCACTATATAATTTTCCAGTATATTTATCTGTTTTGTAGAGACAGGCCAATGTTAAAATCATCCCCACACACTACCAGTTTCCTGGTGTGCAAGAACAGTTTGACCAACTTAAATAAATCAATTCTAGCAGCCTTTTCCTGTGGTGCATGTACAGTACATTAATCAATCTGTATCCCTGGCTCCCAAAAAGTCAATGTGCAACAGCAAGACCCTGACTGACTCAAGCTCAATTACTTGCTTCAGTTTTTTTGATGTTTTCTTAAAGAGTATTCACACCCCGTTACTTTTATCCAGGCCCATGGGACCAAAATGATGGACTCTTTGTCTATAATTTTTTTCACCATTGAAATTTCAAACAGTGATTTAATTCAGGCATCCTGGATGAACAGTCCATTGCCTTGAAGAGTTTTTAAGAGAGGAAGTGTTTCCATTCCTTTCTTGTAAGCAATATTGCTATTTACATTTATGATAATGGAAGCTAGTGATGTACCAATATACATGGATAATTATGCAGGGTATGTAGCTGACATAGCATGCCTCTGGGACCTCATCTGTCTTATGCTCTTTTTTTGCAGCTAACATTTCTGGAACTAAATCATCACAATCTAATGAGAGGTCACTAATAGAGGACATAATGGAGGAGGCTGTGTAGTCTCCCTTCACTTCCTTAGTGTCTCCACATTGCCTATTAGATACCAGGGCTGACAATCTGTTGGATACTGAGGTGAAAGCAGTTACTTGTGTCAACCACTCTTCCTAACATTAACTATCTCCATGTCCAAGTCTGTTGGAGGCCGTGGGTATCTCAGGCTCCTGCACTACCAGACCGTGCCTTAGTTTTGCTGGAGGGGGTCCATTCACCAGGGGCCTCTGTAGCTTGCATTGGTTGCAAGAGAGATACCACAGGGGCCAGAGCAGAGACATTGCTCACCACAACCTCAGGTGTAGATCATGGGCCATAATTCTTCTGTTGCTGTAGGTTGGTAAGAATCAGAGAAATGAAACACTAGGGTGCAGCTCTTGCCCTCTTGCAGTAGTGAGAAGTCCAACTTGGTCCAATCAGTGAAGCACTAATCAGAGGCCCTTGCTTATCTGGGCTTGCCTCTTCATAGTAGGTTCTTCTTGATTTAAACCCCCAGACCTGTTATTTGAAGCCCAGGTACAGTGCTGAATTGTATGTCTTTATTCTTCACACAAGTAACATTTAAAAGGATTTGGACAGTGTAAATTAATGTCTTCACACTCAAAATAACTGCTGCACCTGTTGTCGTTGAAAGTAGCAATTAAGTGTGTCCAAGACCCACACTTATGACAAGTGAGAGGCTGTCCAGGTAAAGGAACATACCATAATCTCTGTCAAGGAAAAAGTTGCTAGTTCCTGTTTTGGTTTGTCATGACTTTACCCAGAATGTTACCACCTGGTCCACATCTGCTCACCATCAGCAATAGGAATTAGTTGGTCCAGCACCTCACATATTTAACTGATATAGAATGCCTGTGACAGTGACTCCTTCATTTCTGAATAGAACTGTGATTGTTTTTGTGGCAAATTTGAACAAGGTGATGGCCAAAAAAGGGGACCACAAAGCAGTATCTTTTAACTGGCTGTACATCAGCCAGAGCCTCTTTGAATCTTGAAACTAATGTGAAAAGTGGTCTCCCCAGAGACGTGAATGACAGCATACAGTTCAGTTACAAAAAAGCCCTTTGAGTCTTTGATAAGAGTCTTAATCATAAACACCTAATCGGGCGGGAGTTCCATACCACCATTACACTTCAGGTAGTGGCATTCCTGCATTGTGGCAGTTCGCCCTGAGACGTGAATGATCTGCCATCTGAAATTGCCATGGTTTTTGGTGACAGCTTTCAGGTGGAGGGCCATGATAATTTTCAGTGTGTCTTACAGTGTCATGATCAGTGGTATCTGAGTCCACAGCATCTAGCTCTTCCTGAGATGTTATGCTAGATCTGTGAGGTGGGACTTCCATGGTCTGTTAGCCAAGGGGGAGGGAATCCCACAGCTTCCACTTGCATACTGTGTGACCCTGAGCAAGTCACTTAACCTCCTTGTGCTCCCAGGTCGCTCCTGTAAAAAAGCTATCAGCTTAGTGTGCTATACCTGGTTAAACAACTAAATAAAAAAAAAAAAAAAAAAAACACCCGCTAATGTGGAAGGTTTCTCCAAACCCTCAGCCCTCCCTGATAAACAGTCACCACATGCACAGAGTCAGTAGTTTTGGTGCACACAAATCCATAAGGACCCAAAAGCAAGATACTATTAGCAATGGCTGCAGCACTTTATTGACTGGAAACAAGGTTATTAGAGACAGTAGACACAACCTACCAGACATTTCAGTAGCAAGTATTTGCATCACCTCAGTACTCACAGATGAAGCAGCTGGTATCTAAGTTGGGCTTTGCTGTACACCTCCATCCAGGCAGCCAATATTTTCCATGGTGTGCCTTAACCCACCTCGCTGCTATGAAGGCAGCTTCCACATTGTGGTCTTTTCCTGGGAATGAAGTTCCTTGTTGATGTGCAGAAAGCCCGTTCCTTAAGCCCAGCCTTTTTCTAGGTTGTGCCCTTCTCTGTGCTTTGGGCATTCTGCTGTGCTGGTAACCTGTAGTGTGTGTAGAGTGCAGAGTCTCCATGCTGCTCAGCTGCAGTCAATCAATGAACTTCCCTTTCACTCTCCATTGAAGCGGTCTCAGGCACAGACAGTCTTGGGATTTGGATCGTGTTCACACAGGCAGTACCAGTACGAAGGACTCCTCCGGTGGTCTTAGCAGCTTCATGCAGCTCAATCTCTCTTTCCATAGTTTCCAGCTTCATAGCCACAGTCAGTGACGGAGTATTCAAACAGGAGTTTGACCGGCTGTCAGAGTGACTACCAGGTGACACCTTTGATGAAACCACCGCTCCTGGAGGAACACCCAAAGAAGATGGCATAGCAGGATTACCATGAAGAGAGGCATGCACTCTGAGGCTTGTTCTGATACCAGCAGCTTTTTCTTCTCATGCAAATACTTTGCTTTTTCTTCCACCACTAATTCAAGCAACTGCCTCCTTCTCCTCTCCTCCATGGCCTGTTCCATCTTGTCTTCTTTATCTAACAACACAGCAGGAGGAATAGGACAGGGTTATGGGGACAGCCATAGGCACAATGGGAAGCAAAGGGGAAACAATAATTATGGGTGACTTTAATCTTCCAGATGTGGACTAGAAAATCCAGGCCACAGCTACAACTAGGAGCAAGGGCATCCTAGACTCCCTGCAAGAGGAATTTCTCAGGCAGCTGGTTACAGATCGCACCAGAGATGGGGCAGTGCTGCATCTTCTACCTACAAACAGGGACAACATTGCAGATGTCATAATGCGTAGTCCTTAGCTACAAGTGATCATTGTACAGTGTAAAACCAAAAAAAAATGGTAACATTAAATGCATACTGAAAATAGAGTTAAAATCGATGTTTCAATCATAGGACTTCTTCAGGAATCATTTAAAAGAGAAAAAAGCAAAGTTAGGATTCTTTTCTCTTTTAGATAATCCCTGAAGAATATCTATGGTTGAAACGTCAGTTGTAACTTTATTTTCTATTTTCAGCATGAATTTAATATTACTGTTTGTTTTGTTTACAGACCAAATGCTGACGTAGCACCTTTTTTGTTTTATTATATGGATTTGGCAGGAGGAAAAATTACACTAAGATGAGGGTCTTGGACTTCAGGAGTGCAGATTTTGAAGAAATAGGAGACTGCTTTAGGAAATACCTTGCAGGGGGGGTAGTTGGTTGGTGGAGACACAATAGAATAGAATAAGGAGAGAATAACTAAGGTTAACAACAAACTATTTAAAGGTAACAAGCAAGGGTACGAGGAGAAAGAGGTCATTGATGTTCTCAAAGGAGGTGACTAAGGAGGTAAAAGGAAAATATAACAGTTTTCATGAAGTACAAGGAGACCCAAATGGAGGCAGATGGGGATATGTCTAGAAAAACAAAGGGAGACAGGAAGGAGGGTAAGGACAGCAAAGGCTTAAGCTGTGGAAATGATCACCAGGAGGTAAGAAATGGGGATAAGACTTCTTCAGGTATGTCAGTGAAAAGAGGAAGGCAAGCGGTGGCATAGTGAAGATCAGAAGACCAGGAAGGGGGGACTGTGCGGAGGAAGACCAAGAAAAAGCTAAACGTTTATACAAATACTTCTGTTTAGTCTTCACAGCGGAAGGGAAGGTAGCACTGTCATGCATTAACAGTCACTGGGGGGGGAGTGGACACAAGTCCATTTACAAAAGAAAGAGTATGCCAGGAGTTGGAAGCCCTCAAAGAAAACAAGGTGATGGGGCTGGATGGGATTCGTCCAAGGGTACTTAAGGAACTGTGCATGGTGCTAGTTGCCCCTCTGGCAATACTATTTAGCAACTCACTGGGGACAGGAGTGGTTCAAGAGGAATAAAGGATGTCCCTCTGCACAAGAGTGGAAGGTGAGAGGAGCCAACAATTACAGACCAGTCAGTCCCACGTCAGTGGAGGGGTTGGGAGTTAATGGAATCCCTGCTGAAGGAGAGACTGATGTAGTACATGGAGAGTTATGGGCTGCAGGACCACCATCAGCAAGGTTTCCAGGATGGAGGGCATGCCAAACAAATCTCCTAGATTTCTTTGACAGGGTAACTTGGCAGGTGGATCATGGGAGGCAGTGGATGTGGCCTTTCTGACCTTTGATGCTGTACCACACAAGAGGCTGATAAAGAAACTTAGCAGCTTAGGAGTGGGGAAGAAGATAGTGTGCTGGGTATCTAACTGGTCAAAATATAGGAGGCAGAGGGTGGTGGTAAACAGCAGTGACTTGGAAGATGGGAGAGTTAACAGAGAAGTGCCACAGGGATCAGTACTGGACACTGTCCTCTTCAAGCAAGCAAGCAAGCAAAACTTTATAAAGCACTCATTCTCTTGGGTCCTGAGTGCTGTACAATATACATAAGAGAGCAATGAAATATACAATCTCAAAGACTCATGAAACAACATATTGACACAATCAGAATATGAAAACAGATCAAATTATTTATTTATTTATTAAATTTTGGTGACCAGGTAGGCCCACTGAGCCCCGAAGGTCCCTTTTTCAGGGGTGACCCGGGATAACAATACAAGTTATAAGAATGAACAAGGACATAAGGAACATTTGAGGCATTGTGAGTTACATCATGAGGTGGTTACAGTAAAGAAAAATAGTGGATACAGGTGTGGTTACAGGCATGGTAAAAGAAAAGCAGTGGATACAGGCATGGCTTACAGGCACGGTAAAAGAAAAGCAGTGGATGCAGGTATGGGTACAGGCATGGTTATCATCAAGACATGTAAGCAATTGGTAGTACTTTACATATAGTTTATTCAGGGGTTACACATGGCCTCTGGCGAGCAGTCTGTATAAGGCAGGTAATAGGAAGGTTAAGCTAGGAGATGGGAGTTGGAGAGGAGGGGAGTACCTTAGGAGCTTTAAGTGCCATGACAGTGGCATGCGCTTGAGGCCAGCAGATAGGACTTAAGCCTGGTGCGGAAGTTCATGAGTGAGGAGGAGGACTGGACCTGGGGAGGGAGCTTGTTCTATTGGCAGGCTGCTTGGGAGGAAAAGGATCTTCCACCAGCATTTGTCCTTACCCTAGGGACTTCTAATAGGGTTCTATCTGAGGTCCTTAGGTTCCTTGGGTTGCGTTTGAGGGTTATGGTCCCGGCAATGCTTGGCGGAGCGTGAGGTTTGAGAAGCTTGTAGGCCTGGACAAGCAAGGGGTGTTGGAGGCGGTCGACCAGTGTGGGCCAATGAAGATTGGCCAAAGTGTCACAGTGGTGACTTCTCAGGTGGTCTAAGGTAAAATATATTAAATGAAATATAATAAATAATAAAATAACTGTAAAGTGTCTATAAGAGTCTGTTACCAAGATGCTTGGATAAATTCAAAGCTGCTATAAAAAGATGAGACTTCAGACCCCTTATGAAGGCCTCCAGTGAGGGAGCCTCCCTTAGTGAGCTGGGAGCTGAGTTCCAGGGTTGTGGCAGCAACAACTAAGGCCCTGTCAGCTTCATATTTTAGCTGAACCCTGGGAACCATTAGGAAGCCCACCTCAGAGGAGAAGAGCGGTCTGGAGGTCCAGTGAGGAGATAGAAAATCTTGCAGGTAGTGTGGGCCCAGTCCATTAAGGGCTTCGTACGTCAGCAAGCTGACCTTGAAGGAGATCTGCCACCTAGCCAGCAGCCAGTGCAATTTGTGCAGGACCAGGCTTACATGACAGGATCTTGGTGGCCTGTCAACAACCTAGCCACAGCATTTTGCACCAACTGCAGCAACATAGGGTCCCTCCATTTAGTCCAAGGTAAAGGGTATTACAGTAATAAAGTCTGGTTGCAATGAAAGCATGTATTAGTGATGCAGGTCACTGGGAGTGATCAGAGACATTATCCAGGCAATATTTTTAAAATGGTTAAAACCACTGGGGACAGTGGATGACACCTTAGCATCCAGAGTCAGTTCACTGTCAAAAATAATGCCCAGATTCTTCACCCTGCATGAGTCAGTTAGAGAGGAGGAACCACACACTAGCTTAGTTTCCTCATCCCCCACATCAGTTCCCCTCCAGTGACCAGGCTTTATCACCAGTACTTCTGTCTTATCAGGATTGAGCCTTAGCCAGCTGGAGAACATCCAGTCCAGCATCTCATCCAGACAGGAATTCAGCACTGAGACTGCACTTTGTGTCCCTGGAGCAAATGACATGTACAGTTGGGTATAATCTGTATAGTAGTGAAAATCCACACTGTAACATCTAATGATATCACCCAGGGTAGCATGTACAATGCGAATAATATGAGTGAGAGGATCAAACATTGGGGGACTTCACAGAACAGGGGCATTGGGTAGGTGGACTATGATCCCATCACCATCCTTTGCATCCTACTGTACCTGTAAGAAAGGATTCAAACCAGTTGATGATAGCACTGGTGAGTCCACACAGATTTTGCATGTCTTCATAAGTGACATTGCTGAACAATTGAAGGGGAAGGTGTGCATCTCTGCAGATAACACATATATATGTAATAGGGTGTACACCCAGGAGGGGGTAGAGAGAATGCAGACGGATCTGGAGAAATTATTGGAGTGGTCTAAGGAGTGACAGCTGAGTTTCAATGTCAAAAAGTGTAAAGTCATTTGCCTAAAGTGGGGAAACCTGGGGGCTGTGTTTAACATGTGCAAGAGGTACTTACAGTTACCAAACAAGAGAGAGACCATGGGGAGATCATATTTAATGACCTCAAGGTGGCAGGGCAGTGTGACACAGCAGTAGGCAAAATAAGCCAGATGATGGGGTGCATAGGGAGGGGGAGCTTTACAGGACAAGGTAGGTGGTATTGCCTCTATATCGCTCACTTACAAGACCCCCACCTTTAGTACCATATCCATTTCTGTAGGCTGTGCCTCTGCTAGAACATCGATAAGATGGAAGCAGTTCAGAGGAGGACTACTAAAATGGTGCAAGGAGTTGCATGAGAAACCATGCAAGGAGAGTCTGCAGGAACTCAAAGTGTACTCCTTAGAGCAGAGAAGAGTGAGAGCGAACATAATTGAGACCCATAAGTACATCACAGAGATGAACAAGATGCAGGAGGGGGGCTCTCTTTAACAAAAGGAGAAGCTCCAGAACACAGGGTCATGCTGTGAATCTTGAAGGGAGCTTAAGATGAATGTGAGGAAACACTTCTTCACAGAAAGGATGTTGGACACCTGGAGCAGCCTGCCAGAAGAGGTAGTGGGGATGAAGACAGTGGGGTGCTTCAAATATACATGGGGTAGACACATGGGTAAAACAGTGATAAGGGAGGGGGGAGGGACATCTGTGACCAGAGAGAGTCCAGGATATAGTGTTAGGCAGGGAAAATTGGGAAGACCAACTGGGCCTACTGGTCTTTTTCTGCAGAGACATTCTATAATTCTATGCATGTCCCACTCAGTATGCAAGGGAAGCTCATTTTTTTTTTTGCAAATTTGGCCATTGCTTAATGATGCTTATCAATGTCCACAGAACACTCAGACACCGTATCATCTGGAACAGCATGGACATCTGCAGAAATTGCTGTCGAACAGGAGGTCTGCTCCTCTACCCTGACAGCATTTTACCATCAGCCTTCTGGTCGGCCATCTTGGCATACAGCCAGACAACCAGTGGGTCCCCCTACAGGAAGATATATTCATTTATTTATTTATTGTGTAATGAGCAACATTCCTCACCAGTAAAACAGGTCCATGTAATCTGTACCCTAGAACAACTCTGGAAACAAGCTATCATAAGTAGCTGAGTGTTTCTTTCCTGGTCAAATATTACAAGTAAATAAACCAGGTCCCGTGTAACCCTGAAACTCCAGAGCACACCTGGAAACAAGCTGTAGACAGCTCAGTGTGTATTTTCTGGTTATCCATTACAAATCATTAAGTAAACCAGACCCATGTACTGTAACACTCCCTCAGGACACACCTGGAAATAAACTGGCACTGCTCATTGTACCTTTCCTGGTGAAAATTTAAAAATAAATAAAAATATATTTCAGGTATCCCATGGATGAACCTTGAAATTACTTGTTTTCCAGGTCAGAACTTAAAGTAAATTATAGTAAATAAATAAACTAGGTCAGTTCCCACCCACCCCTACCAATGCCAAAGGGACAACTTGTTACAGCTTAGTGTGCTTTTCCAGGTAAGAAATTACCAGTAAACAAAACAGGTCCATGTACCCCAGCCACCAGAATGCACATATAAATGACCTGTCACACCTAAGTGTGCCTTTCTAGGTCACACATTTCCCATAACTAAATAAAGCAGGTCCATGTCCAGCCCATCAGCATAGTGGTAATGCTACCACCCTTGATGCCAGTGACCCAGGTTCAGGAAGGAGTTGGGGTGCCAGGGTCTTGCTGGGGGGAGAAAGATAGAGCATCCCACATGATGCTCTCCTCCTCCAGGGAGGGAGGGTTACTGCCGCAGCTACAATACTGCCACCTGGGGGAGCACAGTGGTCAGTGCAGTTCAGGGGTGCTGTGGGAGGGGAGGACATTGGCCGAGATCCAGAGTGGCAGCTTGCCATGTGTGCACATGCTCCTAGGACCTCTATGTGTGCTAATGTCCTCAGTGATGGGAGAAATGGCAGAAAAAGAGACCCTGCGGCTGGCTCGATGATGGCCTCTGCTACTGCGACAAAGGACCAGACCCAAAAACCCATGGCCGCTGCCTGACAAATGTTTGTGCAGCTAGGGGGAGTAGAACAGGGGTACTCTCACCTTCTCCACCTGGGGAACAATCCAAGGCAGTGTGGAGACAGAGTATCAGGGGCAGTATGGAAGTGCACCTAGTCACAGATACCTTGGACGACCCTGAGGGAGTGGCTCAGCTGCGGCATAGAAGGGGGCACAAAGAGAAAATTTAGAAAAAAAGAGGGTCCATGTTACCACCCTCCCACACACACATGCGCATGCACACACACACACACACACACACACACACACACACACACACACACACACACACACACACACACACACACACACCTGTCACAGCTCTGTATGCTTTTCCTAGCCACAAATTACTGATAGAAGCAACTGGAAAGGACCTGTCTCAGCTCAGCATGCATTTTCTGTTAGCAATTTATCAATAAATAAACATAACCTGTTTGACTCTGAACCTGACCTGTTTGAAACCTGACCAACATGAACCTGAACTGTTTAAATTAGCAGTGCTCCAAACAGATTGGTCTTGTTTATTTCAAACCTCAAATATTAACACAGCAGTATCATTTTTACCCATACATTCACTGACCTACAAAATAAATTTGTCCCTGTTACACAGAGACAAGTAAGATGGCCCATAACTAAATGGCGTGACTGTTCCCTCTTCTCTAAGCTTAAGGACAGGGATAAAAAGTACCTTGTTTTTAAGGCCTCCTCTTCACAGTTGGACTGGAAGTTAGTTAGGAATGCCTTAATGAGTGCAAAAAAGTACTGTAGAGCACCTATTTTTCGCTGGAAATTTTCTTTCGGTATATTCATTATTTTGGAAATCCAGTGACAATGATATGCCAATGAAAATATATACTGTTATTAACAAGTTAGCCTGCTCTAGCACTTCAGCTAAATTAAACTGCCATAAAAATGTTGGACCGGATGAAAAAGTGAAATTTAAGGGCAGTGAATTCATTGTCCCTTGCAGTAATTAGGCATAACAAAGTGCCCATTGCAATCAGCTCTTCCACTCCACCACCAATAGCACCAGGCTATTCCAGAGGAAGATCAAACATATGTTAAGCAAATCTGGTGGTAACTCCCCTTCTGAATGTTAATCAATAGTGTCAGCTGTACAAATAGTTACACCATAGCCAGTGCATTCAATAGTTTCTTCATGGATCTCTCTGAATACAGTAAGCATTTCCAAACTGCACCTTCTCTTGACATGATCTCCCCTCCTCATACAGTACCTCCACACTATCAAGGTGTACATCATTTTACTTGAAGAGGGTTGGTTTGAGGTTCATAAACATCTCCTAAAGCTGCATATTTCTGCATCTGCAGGTTATAATGGTACAGAACCCTATCTTTTCAGGCTTTCATCATTTGAGCTTGCCCCTCCAGTTACTAGATTAAGAAACTTATCCATGTCCTCCAGTGCTGTGCCTGATATCTGGAAATGCTCCAATGTTATGCCCATATTTAAAAAGGGGATCATAACTTAGTCAATAACTATAGACTAATTACCATACTAGCTGTACTGAACAAAATCCTTGAAAAACATTGTTTGATCTCAGCTCACCTCTTATCTTACTATCCATAACCTTCCCTCGCCCATGCCTCATGGGTTTCATGAGGTACATAGTACTACCATTGCCCTGTTCTGTCTTACAAACCATACAGCAACAGGCATGGATAGTGGCTGCCTCACAGGAGCTGTTTTCATTGGCCAAACAAAGGCTTTTGATTTGGTTGACCACTCACTTCTCTGTGAAAAATTAATGACTTGGGCATATGTTCCTATTCACTCCCATGGTTTAGAGACCATCCATCAAACAGATGGCAGACAGTACATTTGGATCTACCCAGTCTGAACCTGCCCCTATCATTGTGGAGGTCCCACAAGCTTCAGTTCTGGGCCCCCTTTTATTTGCACAACATTTAAGTCAAATCAATCAAAGGCTGTCCCACTGTTTTGCTATACTTTATGCAGATGATTTGGTCCCATGCACTAGTTCCAAAGATTTTTCCCTTATCAATCGGCACCTCACCTCTGACTTGTGATCAGTCCAAAACTGGCTGCCCTGCAATAAACGTATACTTAACATGTCCAGAACTCAGTCTGTGCTTTTTAGAACATCCCCTAAACTTAGAGCCCACCCCCTTAACACTTGCCTACTAGGATGAAACGCCAATCCCTGCAGTCACCTCTTTTATCTACTTAGGCTTTATCCTTGATCCCTCTCTGAATTTCTCATTCCATAGCATGAGTACCTGCAAATCTATTAGCACTATGCTTGGGATCTCCTACAAAGAAAGTCAACATCTTACCTCATAGGACAGACTAACTATTGCCAAAGGTATGCTTTTATCTAAACTCCATTACTGTGCTCCAGTCTTTATATCAGCCTCCAAAACAACCCTCTCCAAATGGGATGTAGCAAATAATACCTAAAATTTGCCCTGGCATCACATAAACAGGCTCACTACTGCCCCCCCTCTATGAGAGGCTTGGCTGACTTTCCACAACCCATGCTCATGATCTCATGCTAAGGAGTGTCATCTTTAATGTTCCACAAAAACACATGCCTCTGGCCCTTTTCCCCTTCCTTAACTCAGCTCACAGAACTTTTCCCCTGAGGTCTGAAATTCATGTCCTTCTGGAACTACCAAAACAGAGAAATAGGAAAGAGCAATCCTCGTTTGGATACTCTGCTCCAACCATATGGAATTCCATTCCTCCTGATATTAGACAAAGTCCCTTGGCATCCTAATGTTTCTCTTTCTTTTGTACATATGTTTTAAGAGAATTGTATGGATTTAATGTGTTATTTGTCCAGGTCCTTGATGTAAGTAGGCATGTAATGCTTTTGGAGTTACATGATTAACAAATTTTAAATAAAAACAAAAATCCTCATTTTGCAGAAGGTACTGTGATTATCTTCTCAGGGAGTATAGATATTCATGCCCCTAACCTACATTTACTCTGTTTTTAATCTTTCTATGTCTGGTGATATTTATGGCAGCTATTTTTCTGTCTGGTTTGTAGACCTGGATGTGTATCTATTGTTATTTGTATATCTCTCCCATATTTCCTTTCTTAATCTGCTTAAGCTTATCACCTGCATTTACACTCTTCTCCATATACTGATTTATAATTACAGTGACTTGATTTGTCAGAACTGTCATTGCTGTGAATTCACTCTCTGTAATTGTTTTGTATATTGTACTGTCCCGGGTCATGCCTGAAAATAGGGATTTGTTTGCCTAGTGCACCCACCAGGTCAACAAAACTAACTCAATAAAAAATAGGTCCATGTAAATCCCCCACCCCCAAAAGACACACCTAGAAATGACCTGTTTCAGCTCAGTGTACCTTTCAATGTCACACTTTACCAATAAATAAGACAGGTCCATGAAATGTCTCTTTCCCCATGATGCAGCTCTAACTCATCTGTTATAGTTCATTGTGTCTTTTCTGGTCAGTTCACCAATACATAAATAAAACAGGTTCATGACATCCACCCCAGGACACACCTGGAAATGACCTGCTCAGCTCAGTTGCCTTTTCTGGTCACAGTTTAACAATGAATAAATAAAGTATGTTCATGACAATCCTTCCTCCCTCAGGATGCAACTGGAAATGGCAGGTTTATGTAATATGGCCCGAAAGCCTAAAAGGCGATTGCCGTTATCGCAAAGTCAGAGTTGCACCCTCAATAGTTAACAAAAACTAAATAAATAAATAATAAAAAACTGGCCAATGTGTCCTTCTCTCCCCCATGATTCACCTGGAAATGATCTGTCACAGCTCAGTATGCCATTCCATGTCACAGATTTCAAATACATAAAACAGGTCCATCCATGTAACAGGAAGGGGGAGTGGAAGCCAGATTTGATAGTTCACGTAGGCATGAATGAGCTGAGCAGGAGGAGCATGGAAAAGGTGAAGGCAGAGATCTGTGTGCCAGGCCAGGTAGTAAAGGTTGAAACCAGAGTAGTAACTCTGTCTGAGGTTCTTCTGCAGCCAAGCCTGAATGAGTGGGAACAATTTCATGAGTTCCAGTTCAATGCATGGCTAAGGGGGTTGTGCATGGAAGAGGGATACAATTTTCTCAGAGACTGAGGCTGGACTTGTAGGGGATGAAAGCTATTCAAAAGGGATGGCCTGCACCTGAACAAGAAAGGTAGGAGGGTGCTGGGAGCCACATTTACATGGTAAATAAGAGAAAGTTTGAAATACAGTAGGAAGTGGAACAACAGCTCAATATGAAACACCAGCAACAACAGAATCCACCAGGGCCCTGCAAGACATGTCCCCCAACAAATTTAAGTTTAAATAGGGTAGACACTAGTTTAAAGAGGAAGAGCATCGTTGTTTGACTGTTTCCTCATCTGTATCCCTGTGTAGTCATCTCCTAAAAGGGCTAACCTCTTGATGAGCTGTAGGATTATTTATTTTTAATATTTTAGTAGTGGTTTAAATTCCAGGTATCCTGGGCCAAATATTTGCTGTTTGACTACCTTGGGAGATTTGTTTGCAATTTGGAGACCAACATTTGAAACAGTAGCCTAAATGGCATTGGGGCCCTTGGAACAAGGTTCTGTATTTTCCATGAATTCCAGCGGTTTAATTCAAGCTCCTAATATACTGGTGAACTAGAAACACCCTATTTTAGAGAAGGAGAGGGGGCTGGGGAGAGAGAGAGAGAGAGGGAAAGAGAGAGAAAGAGTGTGGAGTTTGGAGTGTGAGATTCCCTGCTACTTTAAAGAACTCCAGGACCATCTTTTTTGGGGAAGTAATTGTTTAAGTACAGTATGTTCTGCTTTGATTACTGTTACCAAGTCAGTTTCTGCATCTCACAATTTATGTAATGAACTAGAGCTCAGAATTGGACATCAGAGTATCTCACTCTGGATCAAAACACTAAATGAATGTTTGTTTTAGAAATTTGGAATGCAACAAGTAGTTCACTTTGCCTAGAGATATTAGCAGATATATTTTTGAACCTACTCTTTTACACTAGTATTCCAAAAGTACAAATGATATTGATAAAACCAGATTATTTTAAATATTTTATATAAATTATACTATACTTCTACATGCTTTACTTTTAAAAAAGAATGGTGAATATTCCTGATTACACATGAACATTCATATGGCTTCAGATTTCCAGGTGCCTATTGGCTGATTTGAATTTCATGCCAATGTACTCACACCTTTGCAGCTATGTTACATGCCCATCTATAAAGAGTGAGGCTGCGTTGTCATTACAGCCCCAGCCAGATGCACAAGAAACAGAAGCAGCAATACCTGGGATAAGAAGGGCTATAACCCCCACTAGCATTTAAACAAAGTAAGATGTATTTATTTTTGCAGTGCAAACTTTAACCTTCATCCTTTAATCATCACTAAAGAGACAGTACTCAAACCAGTAGATATGAACATACTTCCACTAATTAAATTAAAACTTAGCCTTAAGTGCAAAGCACAGTTGAAATATTCTGGTGTTTCTCTCGGTCAGGTTCTACTTTAAGCAAAAGGAAAACAGGCTTGTATAGTTAGCACTCTTTGTGTGTTTGTTTTTGCCTTGGAAAAATACTATGAAGTAAGTCTCATGTAAATTTGGAAGTACATTTTTAATGCACCAATTTGAATAATAGGGTACCTGTTTATATTTAAAAGTCTGAAAGACTTAGTACAAATACTTTTTAACAAAATAAAACTGGTTTGTCTCATAAAGCATTGAACCTTCATTAAATTTATTTAGCAGTCCATAAAACACATATACTTTTTCAGGACTCAAGGCCACTTTTGAAACTATCAGGCAGTGACCCTGGTGAACATAATGCAAGATTAGATTCCCATCCTGCTTCGGCACAGAGAAAATTAGGATTGCCAAACATCAAGGACTGTTTTTCTCCTACAAACTACAGAAATAGCCTGCAACTAAACAGTTATAATTTGAGAAGAGATCCAGTTCTGATCTCATTCAGACTCTGTGAAGCAAGAAAAGTATTTGTTCCCTTCATCATATAAATTAAAGAAATGTGCTGCTACAGAACTCAGGGAAGCAGAACATTTTTCTTTGTGAAGATCAAATAGTGATACTTAAAGAAGGACATTAATGGACATAAAATGTGTATACCATTAGTTGTAATCTATTTATAATAAAAACAGATTGCCTTTTTGCATTACATGAAACTACTGAAGATTTTTTAGTTATAATTTATTAGTTTTGGATACTTTAGATATTGTATTATTTTGTTTACTTTTTGTTTAAGTAATTGGAAAATGCAAAAGCACAGAATAAAAACTGAAGGAGACTTCCCTCTTTCTCCATTATATTCTCTGTTGTCTTGAGGCAAATCCAAGAAGTACAATTGCAAAAATAACAGGGATGATAAGAAAATGAAAAAAAGGGAATAAGTAAAAAAAAAAGAGCTTGATCCAAAATAATTGCATACGGAACTGTTCTTGGAGAACTTCTCTACTCCAACAGTGGGGGTTTGTAATCACGATGGACAACATTATTATTTCCTCTGCAGATTCAGTCAAAGCAACAGTCCAACCAAAAGATTTTATCTCTTTACACCCTTCAAATTAAACCTTGTTTAAAGAATTGCAATCTGATTATAAAAAAGGTTCCAGTACTAGTTCATATTCCTGTAAATCATAATTTGCACCCTAACAATCATGCAGACAAAAGCACTACTATATCAATGAATGATTCATATATTGTTCTAGAAGGAGTTTTGAATACAAATTAGAAGGAAATAAAAAAGGAAAGAAATACAGACAAGGCTATTTATCAATCCAGTTTACATCCTAATAACAAAAAGAAAAAAATATTGAATTGGCTTCAGTAGTAAATGAATTGAGCAGGACAATAAATGGGCCAAATAATATTAATCAAGTACCCTCTCAGGAGTCCAAATAATACAGTGCGAGACAACACCACAGTGCCAAAAGACACTGGCCTGACAAATTCTTTGGATATAGCCCCCATTTTGCCACAGATAGAATTAAGCAATGATGCATGACACAGTGTGAGTTATGCTGGGAGAATGCCAAGCCTCAGGTGGTTGAAGCATGTGGCCACAGGCAGAGTGTACTCAACGCCCGAGAAGTGATGCTATCCCAGCACGATACACTCCCTGGAGTACATTATTGCTATTATACAATGGCTCATTTGTAAACAGCAAGTAAAACTATAAAACAAATAGAGTTTTAAATGCATTTTCAGCTTTGTTTTCTATGGGTAGGTGTACCTATATAAAAACAGTCCCTTGTTTCTGCAGTTGACCAGTAGGTGGCATTGTCTATATGTCCCTGTCACTCTTTTAGCATCCCCTTCTGTCTTTGCTGTCTGCCTTTATTTATCTCAGTACATGGTGAACCCTCAACAGTCTCCATTAATGTTTCAGAGTAAACTGTAAGACAATGGTGGCTAATCTGTAGTACAGGACTGAGCAGCTTTCAGTTTTGGGAAGTTCATGTTGTTCATGCCACTTGCTGAGTGGGAATGCACAGCTTTCTGTTTTGGGATTAGTGAGATACATCGTGGGCTGCTGAACTCAAACTAATGGGAGGACAGTAGGTTTTAAAATATAGTAACACATTTTTTAGTGCCAGTTGGGGACAAAGGAAACCATGGAGATGGTGACTGCTAACTGTATGGAGCGGGAAAAACAAGCTGAGTGCATGCCAAATACAGGTACATGAAGTCGCATGTCAGTATGTGATGCTGCTCAGATCTGTAGTTTTGTTTTCTTTTAAACATTTTTGTAAGTTTACTGTTGGTGTGTGGAGTGCTCTTATCATGACTGAAGACCAAGGGGCCTGATTCTCAAAGCCCTGCATCTGATACAAGGTTCTTGCACCCAACAGATATGGTGCAAGGTGCACCTTGCATCCAGGGCTGCCTCCACACAATTCACAAAGGTGGCCTGCATTGACCGCAGGCTGCCTGCCCCAAATGGGGCTTGTACCATCCCTGTGCCCAGAGCTGGGCTGCGACAAGGTGAAAGAGGCACTGCGGCTGATGCAAGCTGCCACAGCCCTTGCTCCAGATTCACAAACTGTGCCCTGAAGGCAGAATTCTAAGTACCCTTAGACAAGCCAGGGCTGGTCTAAGGGGACATAGAAAATGCTCTGCTGGACACAACACCTGTATGCGGCACTATGCCACAGTCCTCCAGTGGTGCCTGGGTCCATGTCATGCCCATGGTAATGTACACCCCCCATCCCCTATGCAGCCCATGGTACTACTACTGTTCCCATCCCACCCTGAACCCTGATGCTGCCCCAGTACATTTCCCACTAGTGCCACCCACATGATGGAATAGTGTCCCCCCACCCCAACAGATAGTGCCCACCGATTCCCAGACAGAGCAGGGGACCAGCATAGCCCTCCACATACATCCGCAGAGGTCCCCAACTGCCCAGAATGTTCAGCAGACTGTACAGTGTACATGCAAATATTAGCGTGTACACTGTACAGTCCACTGCACATTCCGGGCAGTCTGGGACCTCCGCAGAGGTATGTCAAGGGCTATGCTGGTCCCTGCTATCTGAGAATAAGAATGGCCACTATCTGTTGGATGGAGGCTGACCACCACGGAGGGTCATTGGCCTGCATTGGGGCCCATCGGGATAAGGGGTACCAGCTGGGCATTGCCCAAGGGGCTTGTAGCACATCCCGTCCATGCACCATGCGTTAGATGCATGGGGGGTGCTGCCGCACATAAGGGGACTTAGGCTCTGGGATGTGTCCCATACCTGAATCAGGTGCAGGGTCCCTTGTGCATGGAACTTTGGTGCAAGCTGCAGTTTGCCGCAGCTTTTGCTAAAAGCAGCCCCCTTTAAGAATCGGGCCCCGAGTCTGGAGAAAGGGAAAATGGTAGCTGAAGTGTGACTCTGCTCATAGCAGAGCAGTTTATTGTGAGTGTCTGTGACACTGAAACTGAAAGAACGCTGGTGGTGAAGTGAGAGTTAAAAAAAATGCAGATTGGGTTTGTTTTATGACATTTTGTATTAGCCCTGACTGAGTGGCAAAGCGAGAGAGAGAAAATTACTGTCCAGGGCGGAGGGGGAGAGGTTTTGATGCTTTCACTGTCCAGTAATGTTTGGGTTCTGTGTGGGCAGGGCAGTGTTGGCTTCACAGTCGCTTGCATGTGGAGGGAGGGACTTCTTTCATTGTTCTGCAGTGTGTGCCTGGACTTCATACAGTGATGTTGTACTGGGATGACATCACTTTGGAAGGAGGGCACCGACCCATCAGAGTCCAGGATTCTTTCCTTGCTATTGTATAATATGTATGTAAGAACAGTTGTATGGAAGATGTTCCCCAAATATAAGCTAATTGATCCAGTAGCTACAATACTAAGCATGGTCCTTTTAAATTTTATTCAGTTTCCATATCATGCCCATGTGACTATTTTGGAGAACATATTGGTTCTTAAGGGGGAACTAGTCAAGATGTGCAGAGTATTTTGATTTGTAAGTATACTCTTGGTGTCTTTCCCTTTGATGTATTTTTTTTTATTTGCCTGCTAGTCTTATGGACCCTGGGGATCTCCATGTTTGCATGTTTTATGGCTCTTCTTTTTCCTGCAGTGCCTCCTGTTCCATGTGATAGTGATGCATCCAGGACCATTAATTGAGCAAGAGCTGCTTTTGGCAGGTTTAGAGAAGTAGATCTGTGATTTTATGTAGCTTTTCTTGTCCAGGGAGCTCTAAGAAGGCTACATTTACATATGATAGATGCCAGAGGGATAACTGAGTAGACTTTTCTGAAAGGAAACAGCCAAAGTCTTTACTGCTTACAGCAATTGTGACCTGGGGTAATAGGAGTGATTTTTTCTGGTTGTGTGTAGTTTGATAAAATGGAAAGCTTTAAAAAAATTGGTTCTGCTGGCTAGACCTAAACTCATACCTAGAAAATAAAAAGTTTTGATTAGAAAGAATTATTTAGTTGAAGCCAGAATATTAGGTTGCTAACAATGGACTACTGCTGCAGCAGTTATTGCTCTCTGAATCAATGGTCATGGATGCATTACTGTCATATGGAACAGAAGGCATTGCAGGAAAAAAAGCCTTAAAATGTGAACATAGCTGGCCTGGTGACGCTGAGGGTTGAGGCACTGGAATGCCACACCTTGCGCCACACTGGCAACCTGGATTCAGGAATGAGCCAGGGCCATCAGGGGCTGTCAGGGGCGAGAGAGAATGGATGGTCTGGAGGACTGCTCTCCTCTCTCAGGGAAGGAGGGCATTTCTTCTAACTTGTCACTCACCCCTTAGTGGGGGCTGGGGGGGGGCAATAAAAGCTCAGGAGACAAGAATACAGCCAGCATGGCATGTGCGTGCCTCCACATGCATGTGCGATGCTCAGCGAGCTGGAACGGGGACAGAAAAATGGTAAAGTGGCAGATGGGAGCTCTATGAGATCCTCAACCCTGCATTGCTTGGGCACAGCCATTGACCTCCCTGGATTTGGATTGTGCTCTAGGGAGGGTACTCTCCTCCTTCCTGGCCACACCATGGAGGGGGTAATCTGTGGGGGTCTCAGGGATGGCACTGGCAGGTTGGGCGGGTGGTAGCAGTGTTGAGCGAGAATGAAGGTCCTGCCCCAATTGCACCCAGGTGGTGAAAAGCTACTGAAGGGGAAAAAAAATGTGAACATGGGAATTCCCAGGGGCCATAAAACTAGCAGCCAAATTACAAACAAACAATCAATCAATACATACATAAATAAATGCATACATACATACATACATAAAACTCCTTACAGCAAACAAAGGGAAGGACACATTAGGCCTACAACTACAAATGAAAACGCTCAACTCCCTGTACTTGGGGCCTCCTGGGGTTGATATCCACCACTTGCAGATAGTGCAGAATGCGGCAGCACGATTGCTGATGGGGTCTCTCGAACATCTCATATTGCCCCTGTTCTGTGCAGTCTGCACTGGCTGCCAATTCAGTAGCGGATCACCTTTAAAGTTGATTTTCTGACTTATAAAGCTCTTCATGGACTTGACCCTGACTAATGAAAGAGCTTCTGGTTCCCTATTGCCCAGAGCGACAGCTCAGTTCAGCCGACGAGGGGTTGCTAGAGATCCTGAAGGTGTCTTTGAAATCTTCCAGGGCCCGTGCTTTTATGTACATAGCCCCTACCCTGTGGAATCCTCTACCCCATCTGCTTTGGGAGTGTCTGACAGTGGGAGGCTTTAAACTAGCATTAAAAGTGTTTTTATGGTCCCAAGACTTTAATGGTATTTAGTGAATTGAACCCTGTGGATCATTGCTCTGTTTTATACTGTAGTTATTGTTCTTATTATTCTTATGTCAATCTTTTTGTAAAGAACCTTGATAATTTGAAAGGTGCTTTGAGAAATAGAGTTATTATTATTATTATTATTTATTGCATACTTTTTGGGGAAATTTTCACTTTAATTCCCATTTACAGAAGAAATTTCAGCTCTCAGAAATATCCCTCTTGAAAACCAGGAACATATTGAAAATTCAGTCAAGGAAAATCTCATAAGGAAGAAAGTGTCTAAACTTTCCCTAAACTTATGGACAAAATAAATATAAGCACCAGAATCCTTAAAGGCCAATAGAAGACTCCTAGTAAATTTGCCTTACCCACTCCCAGATTTGCATGCTTTTGTTCAACCTCACCTATTAATAAGAAAAAAAAATGGGGTGGGGGGGTTAAAAGGGGAAAGGGAAAACCAAAAAACAAAAAGTATAAAGTTGAAACATGGGGAACAGAAAAGGTAAAAGAACTGATCTCAGAAACTGGAAATTAATTTGTGGAACGGCACATTATAACTTTAGGAATTAACTCAAGTCTCCTTGCTCAACTGATATTAGAGTATTGGAACCTTATCAATTAAGGCCAATATTAAACTTGGAAAGTGCAGAGGGTACTTCAGGACATGACAATCCAGGTACTTGTCAAAGCCTCGCTGTTCTGCCCCATTTGACAAGATTTATTCAAATGCAAACACATTTAAATTTATGAAGTTCCAGTCAGTCACCAGTGACACTGGAAAAACCTTAGGTAGATAGCAAAGTGACAGAAGAAAAGGACTGCCAGGCCCACCCAGCCTGCCTTTTCACCTAGCATCCTCTAGGCCTGCTGTGATTTACTTCCCCCTCCCTTCAACAGCCCTTTATGTCTTTCACAAGCCCTCTTGAACCCCACCACTGGTGTTCTCACCCACCACATCTTTAGGCAGCCCCTTTCAGGTGTCCACCACCCTCTTGGTAAAGAAGTGTTTCCTGATGTTACCTCTGAACTTCTCCCCCTCTAGTTGGAGATCATGACCCCTATTCCTGGGGCACCCCCTTCAGTTGGAATAGGTTCTCTCCAGGCTGTTTGTTGCTCCCTTTTAGGTACTTAAAAGTCTCTATCCTGTCTCCCCGCTCCCTCCTCTGTTCCAGGGAGTACATGCCAAGGGCTCCCAGTCTGTCTTCATACTGCAAGTGGTTGAGTCCCTTCACCATCTTGGTTGCCCTCCTTTGTACCCGCTTCACCCTCTCCACATCTTTTTTAGGTAAGACCGCCAGAACTGGACCCCATATTCCAGATGAGGCCTGACCAGCTGGGTGTACAAGGGAGTCAGTACCTCTTTCCTCCTGCTGGTGATCCCCCTCCCAATACAACCCAACACACTGCTGGCTTTTGCCACTGCTTTCACGCACTGCCTGGCCACCTTCAAGTCCTGTGAGATGATGATACCCAGGTCCCTCTCCTCCTTGGTCACTGCCAGCAGCTTGTCCTCCAATCTGTATTCCACTCTCCCATTTTTTTGCCCAGGTGCATGATTTTGCATTTTACCATGTTGAGTGATAACTTCCACTTCCTGGTCTATTCCTTTAATTTCCTGAAGTCCCTCTGCATCCTCTTGGCTCCATCCTGCATGCCCACCCTATTGCAGATCTTTGCATCATCTGAAAACAGGCTGACACTACCCTCCAGCCCCTCTGCTATATCTCTTATAAAGATGTTGAACAGCAGAGGTCCAAGCACTAACCCCTGGGGGAACATCGCTAATGACCCCTGACACTCCCAAGGGGACCCCATTTACTAACCTTCTGTATTCTGCCCTCTAAACAGTTTTGCACCCACCTTGTAACCATCCCCCCCAGTCCCAGGCACTCCATTTTGTACAATAGTATTCTGTTCGGTAATGTATCAAAAGCCTTCCTGAAATCCAGGTAAGCTATGTCTACTAACCCACCCTAATCCACTACCCTAGTGACCCAGTCAAAAAAACCCTACCAAGTTTGTTTGACAGGACCTGCCCTTGGAAAAACAATGCTGCCTTGGGTCAAGGAGGCCAATTGCCTCAAGGTAGCTGGGGATTCTGTCTTTGAGCAGTTTTTCCATGAGCTTGCTGACCACAGAAGTCAGACTTATTGGCCTGTAATTGCTCATGTCTTGCCTCCCCCCTCCATTGTGCAGAGGCAGTACATCCTTGCACTTCCAGTCCTTTGGGATTACCCCTGAGTGTAAGGACTCATTGAACAAAGTTGTCAAGGGGGCCACTAACACCTCCTCCCTCAACTCCCTCAACTCTCTAGGGTGAATCCCATCCGGCCCCATGGCCTTGTCCACCTTCATGCCCTTGAGTTCACTCAAGATCTCCTCTTCCTGGAAGGGAATCACATCCACCCCTGCTCCCTTCATGTCAGTTGTCCTGGTGTTGCCTCCCTTCCATTCCTTCTCCCTTATGAATATTGCACTGAAGTAATTGTTCAGCATTTCAGCCTTCTCCCAGTCCCCCTCCACCGTCTCCCCACAATCTGCTAACAGATTAGGTATCCCATTCTCCCCTTTTCTCCTCTTACTAATATACCTGAAGAAGGTCTTATCCCTCTTCTTGACCGCCTTGGTGAAATTCTCTTCCATCCTTGCTTTTGCCCATCTGACCACCCTTCCCACCTCCCTTTGCTTTTCCTGTTATTCCACCCGGTCTAGTTCACTGTGATTAGTTTTATATAGTCTAAAGGCTTGCCTCTTAGCTCTCATCCTGGCCCCCACTTTCCTACTGAACCACAGTGGCCTGCTTTTATTCTTATGTTTGCTTACTCTCCTTATGCAGTGGTTAGTGGCCCCATGATGGCTCCCTTTATCATGGCCCATAGGTTTTCCATCCCTCTAAGCTCCCCTTACCTTTAAATGCCTGACAAGCATGCTCCCTCATTTTGTCGAAATTTGCATATCTGAAATCAAGAACCTTCACCTTGGTCCAGTAGCATGAGGCCAATGAGTGCACCATTAACCACACAGTGCAGTGGTCACTAGTGCCCAGGTGATCCCCCACTGATCCTCCCCTGCTCTGTCTCCATCTGTAAGCACCAGACCTAGCACCACTCCTTCCCTGGTTGGATCCTTGACCAGCTGCCTGAGGTGGGCAATCTGGAGAGAGTCTATAATTGCTCTGCTTCCGGATGAGGCTGTAGTCATTGATTCCTTCTCCACATCTGGCAGGTTGAGATCCCCCATCAGCAGCACCTCCTCCTTAGCCACCATCCTAAGCATCTTCTCAATCATCTGGTTGTCCACCCCCTTCAGATTGCCCTGGTGACCTGTACATCACTACAGTGCGCACTACCTCACCCTTCTCTGTGATCAATGAGACTCATAGTGCCTCTGTGTCCCCCCACCCATCCAGCATTTCCAATGCTGGGATCCCCTCCCTCATGCATAGTGCTACACCGCCCCCTCTCCTGTCAACCCTGTCCTTCCTGTATAGCGTATACCCCAGAACCAAGACTCCGTAATTCCCACTAAGTCAAAATCCTCATCTGCCATGACTCCTGCCAGATATGGGACCTTGTTATCCAGGCTCCTGGCATTTGTGCACATGGCCTTCCAGTATGCAGTTTCCCTGCCCCCCACCCCTGTCTTGATGATCCTCATCATACGTGTTATATTATTTCCAGCCCTGACTGGCTGGTTTGTTTTCTGTGGGGGGGGGACAAATGTCACCCTTGTCGCGAGCACTGTTTGGTGTTGCTAGCAACTTCCCCGCAGTTTAGTTTAAATTAAAGTGTGTACTAAAGAACTCCTCCAGTTTATACTTAAGCATCTCCTTACCATCTCTATTTAGGTGTAGCCTATCCAGGGCAAAGAGGCTGTCATCTTGCCAGATGGTCCCCCAATGGCCCACCAACCCATAACCCTTCCGAGCACACCATTTAGAAAGCCAACTGTTGAACTCCACCATCCTCTGTTTCCTATCCATGCTAGCTCTTTGGACTGGAAGCCCCTCTGAGAATGCCACTGAAATAAAGTACAGGTTATTACAGAACCGTGATAGGGCCTCAAAACTCGCTTGTACTTCCATCAGACTATGTCCAGCGAGGTCATTTGTTCCCAAATGTAACACCAGGTGGGTTCTCATATCCTGCTGGTTCCCCCAGGAAGGGATGTAGTGAATCTTGTACTAAATATATTTCCAAATTACCCATGATAAAAGAGCAAATCAAAGGTAGGGCATATGACCAACACAAGGTACTGTATGCTCAAATGTTCTAATATGGAAATGGAATGGGACTGTACTAATACTGAGAGTTCTACTTTTTCAAAATGCATAACGATATATTGTATTTTTTTGTGCAGTGGTGAAAGTATTAATCGTATAGAAGTTTAGCATTTATCACATTTACAAAGTAACAGTGGCACCATTTTCAAAATTTATCATCACCTTAAAGGATGAGGGAGTCGTTACCATTTTTGTGGATACTCTGGAAATTGCATTTTGTGTTTGGAACAGTAGATTTCCTTTGCAACCATTGAGGATAGGCATGCATTTGCAGAACAATATTGTTAGTTTTTTTTTTTTCTTATATTCATTTTAGAACTAAGACCAAAATACTGAATAGGTAATAGGAATTATTGACCCTACTGATTATCCACAGGAATGGTATGATGAAGATGTATCAGAACCATTTATTTCTCTCTTTGGGTGGAGAATTCCTTATGGTGAACACATAGGGACCACAAAGAGGAATATTAGTGTGTTTTATGTGTAGAGCATTGGGTGTGGATCTTGGTAGAGATGGTACAAAATGGATCTCATTACATTCCAGTTTCCACCAAGCTCCATAAACTAATTTAACAATTAAAAATAATGAACTTGCTGAGTGAAAGTTAATAGTTACAAGCCTGATTACTTAGAATATCTAATAACTTACTTGAATGGACAGTGTCAGTCTGAATTTTACAATAAAAATCATCACAATGATAGACCTTTCCCTGCCCAGCAGGTAGAAATCTTAACTGTAAACCATATGGGACAAGATTTGTATGACAGAGGTGCTGATAAAAGCAACAATTCATTGAATGGACAGGTAATGAAGGCCCGCATATCTTGAAACAAAACTGTCATAATATTTTCTTATGTTTTTTTATTCCACAAGCAGAAATGGTGACCCCTAATTATTTAAAGCATGATGATCAAGCTAAAAATGACCCTGATGGGATGCTTTCAAACTTAATAAGTGACATCAAGAAGTAACAAATTCTGGCCAGAGCCGTTAAAGCTGCATCCGAGATTGCAGGTGGAACATGGCAGTATCTACCATGTCCAAAATGGTGGCTGGAGTTCTTTGCACATACATGATGACTTGCACGTGTGCACTGAACTCCAGCAGCAAGGCGGCATAGCGGCACAGTCCGCATGTCCAAGATGGCTGCTGGAGCCCAGTGTGCATGCAGGAGTCGCTGCGCATGCACAGAGAACTACTGTGGCCATCTTGAAAAAGGCAGACTGTGCCACCAGAGTTCAGAGGGCACGCATGAGTCATCGTGCATGCGCAGAGAACTCCGGCTGCCATCTTGGACACAGAAGACAGTGTAGTGTTCTGCTGGTACTGACAAACAAAATAGTGCAGTGAACATGCGTGATTGCCTTTCACCTCCACTATTTATCAAGTCCATTTGGTATCCAGAAAGTTCCCTTTTCTCTACTGTGCTCACAAGAGATCTGCAAGGCTACGCCCACTACAGCCATACAAATTGCCACTATCTGCAATCAAAAACAGCTTGAAAGACAAATCTTGATTCTATTCTAAAATATATGAGGAATTGTCTTCTAAGTTAGGAGATAAAGACTGTATGGACATCCTTTTCTATATTGCTTCTTACAAAATGGCTACTACGAAGCCTGTGTCCTGATTGGTTGAAACTTACTCCTATCCATTGGAGTGAGATAGCACAAGCAATGGGTATGGCAAAGTTCTGCCACCAGTGTTGATCAATTACTAAAAATATCTGTGTGCAGCTCATTGATGCACCAATCCTTAATGCAGGTTTCACTTTCACTCACACTACTTCCTTGCTGGGCTCACTCAGTCACTGAACTAAAGCACCTGAGGCCAGTCCTTTCAATTCAAGTCCACAAAGTAAAACAATATGAACGTTTCTTTTTTATTTAAAGAAAAAAGTAGAACAAAACTGAAGGTGGGATGACTTCAGGAGTCAGTTCACACAAAAAGCACACAAATCATGGTAGCTCATGTAGTGTGTCTCAGGCTAGAACCCTGTATGACAGCCCATGTGTGGAGGAACTATTTCAAACTACTACTGAATTTTAAACATTGTTAATTTTCTCACTTCCTAATGCAAAACCCATTTTGTAAGTGCAATAAGACACTCTGGGGTGGCTGTGGTGCCACAACCACATTTTCTGGGGCTGAAGACACTCGGCCTGTGACTCATGCCTTACTAAGCCCTTGGGCAGCACAACTAATACCTCATTGTGTCTTATTGCCTACTTCAAGAATCTTGGTGGAAGGGGGTGTGTACTTGCTGCCAGGGTGTTGGGGCAGAGAGACGAGACAGTGCCGCCGCTGTCTTGGCAGCACTTTATCAATGCAGGTACCAGGCACGGAGGGTGGTCAGGGTCTGCTGGGTGATGAAGCCAATTAACCAAAACAGGAACAGACTGATAAGTGCTGCGGGGATCCTGGCTTAGGAGGAATGGTACACGAGTTGAGTAGTGTATCTGTAGTATTTATGTATATGACATATTCGCTTGTCATCTGAATTTTTTTGTAAACAGGCTCTCAATGTTTTTTTTTTATTCCTGGATTAAAATTGAATTGAATGGATAGGCTGTACCTAGAGTTGATACACTGAAAAGCTGCTGTGACATGGTTTTATACGATACAATACTATAATGTTCAAGTGGGCATTTTTTATGTTGTCCTACACTTTACTTGTAAGACTGAACTGAAGTCATTCAGATAAGTATACCTATCATTCTTTTGTCGCCTGAATGTAGCCAGAAATTTCTGTTCTGTACACACACTTTTCAGTCAATGGTAGCAGGGAGGAGGCTGGAAACTATAGACCTGTTAGCCTGATCTTGGTGGTGGGTAAATTATGGAATCTCTGCTAAAAGAAAGGATAGTAGAGCAGTTTGAATCAAGCAGAGCACAAGATCTGAGGCAGACTGGGTTCACGGCAGAAAAGTCCTGTCATGTAAAACTAATCTGATTGATTTCTTTGACTGGGTCACTAGAGAAGTGGATCAGGGGGAGCGGTGGATGTGGCCTACCTTGACTTCAGCAAGACGTTTGACACCCTTTCACATAGGAGGCTTGTGATCAAGCTGGGCAACCTGGGATTGGGACACAAGGTGGTGAACTGGGTTGGAAATTGAGGGAAGACTAGAACGCAGAGTGTGGTGATAAATGGGGCTGAATCCAAAGTAGGCAGGGTGCCACAGGGTTCAGTTATTGGACCAGTGCTGTTTAATATCTACATCAGCAACATTGCAGAGGGACTGGAGGGGAAGGTGTGCCTCTTTGCAGATGACACAAAGATCTGCAGCAGGGTAGACCATCCAGGAGGGTTGTAGAAAATGAGAAAGGACCTAGCTAAAATGGAAGAATGGTCCAGAGTGTGGCAGCTAGGATTAAATGTGAAGTGCAAAATCATGCACTTGGGGTGCAGGAACCCAGGGGAGGATTACATGATGAGGGGGGAGATATGAGTGGCAACAGAACAGGAAAGAGAACTGGGGATCATCATATCTCATGACTTAAAGGTGACCAAACAATGTGCCAAGGCAGTGAGGAGAGCCAGTGTGATGCTGGGGTATATAGGGACAGGAATTAGCAGCAGAAGAAAAGAGGTCATAATGCCACTGTACAGGTCATTGGTGAGACCTCATTTAGAATACTGCATCCAGTTCTGGTGGCCGCATATCCAGAAGGACATAGACAGGGTGGAGGGCAGTTCAAAGAAGGGCAACAAAAAATGGTCCAGGGACTTCACCAAAGGTCATGCGAGGAGAGACTGGAGGAACTCAATATGTATACCCTGGAGGAGAGGAGGAAGAGGGGAGACATGCTAGAGACCTTCAGGTATCTCAAGGGGATTAATAACGTACAGGAGGGCAGCATCTTTCAGAAGAGAAGCTGTTCTAAAACAACAAGAGGACATAACATGAGACTGGAAGGGGGTAGGCTATGGGGCAAGGTGAGAAAGTACTTTTTCACAGAAAGGGTGGTGGATGCTTAGAATGGCATGCCCCAGGAGGTGGTGGGAGCAAGCACAGTGGGGAGATTTAAACATGCATAGGATAGATATAAGGGAATCCTGGGGGGGGAGGCAGCAGCTGGTGACCAAGTGGGGTCAGCGGCAGCTAATTAAAGGTAAGGAATATGGGCAGACTAGATGGGCCTAACGGCACTTATCTGCTGTCAATTTTTATGTTTATGTTATATTTAAATTAAGGGATATAACATATTTTTTTAGTTTTGGGACTTGTAAAAATAAAAAAATGGCATACAAACAGAAGGAATATTAATTGCCATCAGATTATCTTTAAAACTGGATGTCTCAGCCTTGGATTGTAAATCAAAGCTTTTCCAAGCAGTACATATGAGTGGTAACTCCAGTAATAATAAACATTTATATAAATCCTCCATATAATAGCACATGTTGGGAATGTTTTGTAGAAGCAATTGATATTATTGAAAACAATTATAATGACTGACATTTTGATAATGGGAGACTTTAACTCAAGGGTTGGTGGAATGGCAAATTAGTCATGAAAGCTCAACTGGAGCACCTTGGTTATTCATATAGTTAAGTGATCACTTGGTTCCCGAAGGGGCATTCTTAGACAAAGTAGTTAACTCACCTTGGAAAAACCTTAGCTCAATAATCCAAGAATGTTTTTTTTTTTTTATCACCTCCTTATTTATCCTCCTGTGCAGCCACCACTCTACCCTACATCCAGCCACTGCTCTCCTTCCCCCAATGACCCCCTGGGATTCCCCCACACAACCAGCTGGCATATACTGCTGTACCCACAAGAGGGACCCCCTCCTTAGTCCCTGCGCCAGGCCAGGATCCAATACCGGCATGTGAGGTCACCCCCGGGGCTGCGGCCGGGCTCAGGAAGCTATGGCTATCAAGCTGCCATGAGTGATGTTGCTGTTTTTTCCTCTGATTATTCCCCAAGAGTGCAAACGTGCAATGATGTCTAGCACTGAGGTGTTGACATCCGCTGCACTCCTCCGTCTGTTGCACCAACTCTAGCAGTGCCTCCGGGCTTCCTCAGGGGCCGCTGCAGAACAGTGGAAACCCACATCCCTCCCCAGGATAGGAGAGCAATCCTTTAGATGCTCAGTCCTATCCTCCCCTACTGACCCCTGACAACCCGGGTTCGCGTCCGAACCTGGGTTAACATAGAAACATAGAATTTGACGGCAGATAAGGACCGCTTGGCCCACCCAGTCTGCCCATTTCCCTACCTACTGGATAAGCTGCAGATCCTAGTTAACCAGCAGCCTACTTCTTCCTACCCCAACCCCCCCAGAACTGCCTTATGACTATCCCATGCATGCTTGAATTCCACCACTGATTTTGACTCCACAACCTCCTCCGGAAGGCCGTTCCATGCATCCACAACCCTCTCTGTGAAAAAATACTTCCTTAAATTACCTCTGAGCCGCCCCCCCCCATCTTCAAATTGTGCCCTCTTGTTCTTGCACACCTCTTTTTTTGAAAGATGCTACCCTCTTGGACTTTGTTGATGCATGACGCGAGGTGTGGCGACCAACGTTTCAATCCTCATTGCCACTGGGATGGCAAGAATGTCTTTTTTATCTCTTTAATAGGAGAACTTCATGTGACAGGATGAAGAAGAAGAAAAAGAAGAATCAACATTTATATAGTGTTTTTCATACACGTTGTATCCCAAAGCACTTTACAAACAATGCTAGACAGGTAGTGACAAGACTTAACGTGTTGTGACAGCCATTTTAAGAGGGAATTATTCTTTTTTATATTAAAATAGCGTGTTTTATTGAACTTTGGCGTAACAATAAGACAAACACAATACAGAGCCAGACAAACAACACAAACATAAGGTACATTTGATTGTTAGCTGGTCTAGTCAACATTCGGGGAGCTGGCAAAGCTGCATAGTTGATACTGATAATATTATAATAAATTCATGCAACAAGTAGCTTTTAGCGCCCTATTTACAGTTTACTGTAACCAGCAGCTCTAATGAAGGAAAAAAAACTGAAAGCTTTGTATCACGTATTAAGTAGGAGCGCATCTATCATAACCAATCTAGGGCAGACTGGGTGGGCAAGGTAGTTCTTTTCTGCCATCAAAGTCAATGTTTCTGTGTTTCAGACTTTTCAGATATACTTTACATATGAGCATAAGAATTTTCCAGCAGATAAAGGCCTTATGGTCTATCGAGTCTGCTCGAGTGTGCAGTTAGCAACCCTTATACTGCATCTGCCACTCCCTCTCCTCCCCTGACCCTCCCTCTTACCCTATCCCATCCCATTTTGAAGCAGTCCACTGTTCTACAGGATACCACTTCTACAGGCAACACCTTCCACCCAGACACCACTGTCTCTGTAAAAAAGTGTCTTCTCATTTCCCTCCTGAACCTCTCCCCCTCCAATCTGAGATCATGACCACTAGTGTCCTTACCCCCTACTTTATGCATGTTTCTTATGCAGCAGATCATTTCTTTCCATTTGAGGTGCCTCTAAGATGATATGATGCCATTCCTTCTATCTGGGTGTAATCTCATCAAGCAAATGCTTCAAAATGAGTTTTTTGGACATGGTAGAGATGTGGGACATGGGAAATTTCCTTTGACCCATCAGTGTGTCAAGGTTGAGTCACAGGAGACAAATCTGGGGAGTGAAGGCAGCATTCAGTCCCAGTAGTGATCTATTCTGGCTTGTCTCTTCTCTCAGAGTGGTTATGCCTTGGGCCAATCCTAGAGAATATGCTTTAGGGAACATTTTTTCCCATTTGCATCTGGAGCAATTGTTAGTTTCCGGCTGACACATTTTGTATTGTCTTGTGGGTATAGTATATAATAAGTATTGAGGAGAGATTTTATACTGCGTGAGCCATAGACTATCAACCATTGTGTATTTGTAGATATTCCATCACATTTTTGTTCTGACCATTGGGTCTGTCACTTCTGGGAAGATCAATTGCCAGAATTTATAGACATCATTCTTTGAATGTGTGGTTATCTTCAGCAGTTTCTTACACACTGGCATTGAGCTAATAACAGTAGTAGGTCATCCCATGTGGTTAGCTTTGCAAAATACCATGATATGGGTCTGAGTGCACATGCCAGCATGTTATGGACTTGGAGGAAGGAAAAGACAGTGGACACACATTGTCTTGTGACTGCGAGAATGGTAGTCATTCTAAGATATCCCCTGGAGACTGAATGTTTGATGCATCCAGAAAACCCTCATGGATGTACTTATTCTGAATATTATGTGTGGTTCATAGCTCAGTGCTTATGTAACATATTGGAATGATGTAGATGGTTGCTGGATACAGAGGCCAGCATAGAATGATTTGTGCTTAGGTACTTGGATGCTTGAATTGAGTCGTTTGATAATATTTGATGGTTTTGGCCTTTCTCTGTATCCCACCTGTAGGAAGGAGGCTTGGTTTAGAATTATGGAGCCCCACGGTGGGATAAGAGTGCCGCAGAAGGAGGAGGTGTTGGGGAGGATGGAGGGTGAGTGCAACTCGCTCTAAGCAGAGCGGGATTTAGCTGCTCTGATTAAATAGGCAGTGGGGGAGGAGCTCTTCCCCCACATAATCCTGGGAATCCCTTCAATTATGTGTGGTTCATAGCTCAGTGTTTATGTAACATATTGGAATGATGTAGATGGTTGTTGGATACAGAGGCCAGCATAGAATGATTTGTGCTTAGGTACTTGGATGCTTCAATTGAGTTGTTTGATAATATTTGATGGTTTTGTCCTTTCTCTGTATCCCACCTGTAGGAAGGAGGCTTGGTTTAGAGTTATGGAGCCTCAAAAAAGAATAAATATCGATGATTGTTCAGTAACTGAATGCTGAAGTCATGCATAACAACTTAATGATAAGAATAGATGATCACCTGCTCCAACTCCGGAGAGTGTGACCAGTAGCACTTAGGAAAGGAAAAACCTCCTTGGGGGGAAACCTCTGAGGACCCATGGCTACTGAACTGCCCATCCTTCTGGGCATACTAAAGGAGAGAGATCCTAATTAAACTAAATAAATCAGCTAAATCTAAATTCAAATTGTAGAATTCAATCCAGATGAATGGAGCTCAAGAAGAGCTGAATTGTAAATGTCCAGTGAAATGATTTCCTTTTAATAAAGTCCGAGTCTGAGAATCCATGTATAATTCGGAATGATGGAGAGTAGATATATTGAAGAACCGTTTTCCGTACTTCAGTTGATAGAGGGGATAATCCAAGGAATTAAATGATGGCGGAGATGAAGTTGATGACTGACGAACTCAATACAAGAGACCAGAAGATAATTGCATCCAAGCTTGATGTCTATAAGGAAGGCCGAAATAGAAGTAGTACGACTTCCAGGTTTCTAATAGGGCTTGTATAGTACAAGGAATGAGAAGGCTTGAGGCCAGGCTATCGAGTGATGAATTCAGTTCTGATAAGAAATATATATAATCTTTAAGAATTGATATGAAGCAACGGCTATAGAGTTGAGCTGGAATAATGGCGTGCTGTATATGATAATCAGAGACACTGGTGCAATTTATGAAGCATCCAAGTAGTAGAATGAGGTGAGCCCAAATGAAATAAGTCAGTCGAACTGAATCCAAATCGAGAGGCAGTAGGAGCAGGAGTGCACCAACATAGGCAAATGAGAAGGAACTGGACGTGGCAACCAGCCCCTGAGGAAAACGTAGCTAATAGACAGTTGGCGAGATAGAAGATAGGCGACTGATTACAGTATGGGAAGCCCAGCTAGACCCAGAAATGGCCACAGGCAGAGATCAAACGATGTAGACCCTCAACGATGCATAGGAATCTATCAGCAGGATGGGTACGAATCACCTTGAAGAGACTGAGATTGAGACATGGCAACTGTATGAGAGGAATAACATGGAGAACTGAAGGCATGCAAATTCGAGGCACGAAGCAGATGAGACCCGAAGAGTCTGAGATGGAGATAACTGAAGAAGCAGAGTCCAAGGAAGTAGCGGTGTCACAGGGCTGAAGGTGGTAGAGCCCAAGCAGGAGAATGAAGACCGCAGGAGACACCAACCAAGTCTTGGAAAGAAGCAGCTGTAATTCCACAGCCGAGGCAACAGGGCAAAACATACACGATAGCAAACCCGGAAGCCACTGAATGAGCACTCAGGCAATCTGAAAGCGTTTGAGTATGAGGACCAGCCACTTAGTCGGAGAAGTAGGAGTCACCAAGCATGTAGGGGAAGCAAAGGTGAGATGGCAACTAACGTCCCGAAAGGTGAAGCAGCAGCGAGTCCAGGGCTGAGGCAGCAGAGGCATGTATGCAAAAGTCGAATGGAATGGTGCCGAAATGGGCGAAGCAGAAGTAGAACAGAAGTAGGTGAACCTCCCAGCCCGAAGGGCAAAGGCAGGTCAGAGAAGCAAGTGATTAGTAGGTAAACCTCCCAGCCCGATGGGCGAAGGCAGGTCATAGAAGCAGGAATTAGTAGGTAACCCTCCCAGCCCAATGGGCAAAGGCAGGTCACAGAAGCAGGGGAGTAGTATGGAAACCTCCCAGCCTGACGGACAAAGGCAGGTCGTATAAGCAGGAATTAGTAGGCAAACCTCCCAGCCCGATGGGCGAAGGCAGGTCATAGAAGCAGGAATTAGTAGGTAACCCTCCCAGCCCAATGGGCGAAGGCAGGTCACAAAAGCAGGCGAGTAGTATGGAAACCTCCCAGCCCGACGGGCGAAGGCAGGTCGTATAAGCAGGTGATCATGGAGTAGCAATCAAATCGGAACAGAGGACCTCCGGGCCGTAGGGGAACAGGCCTGACTAAGGCAAGGGAAGATTGTCGAACTGCATGAATGCAGAGGGTCATGTCCTGGAGATAAGCAGTGGATTGCAAGGTTAGAGTGGTCGTGATGACCCCTAAGGTCTAAGGGGTAAAGTAGGCAACCTGAGCAAGTATGGGAAGAGGAGCACTTGTATAGAAACAGAGAAGCAAACTGCATGATGAAGACGGAGAAGCAGAGAGCAGGGCAAAGGGTCCAAATACATGATGAATGTCGAAACAACAAATGGAATCCCCAGAAATGAGCTCCAGGGCTGTCCACCGAAAGCAGGTGGCAGGAATGGTGAGAATGGTATAGCCAAGCTGCAACGTTCCAGTGGAATGTCCAGGCATTCAGATTGCTTGTAAATCCAGGAGAAGTATAGTGGAGAAGGACCGAATGAAATACGGCTTTGATAATATCAGTAATGTGCCAGCCAGTACAGCTCCATGCAGTACAGTGGCAGCTAGGATTCAATGCAAAGAAGTGCAAAATAATGCACCTGAGAAACAAGAACCCAGGGGAAGAATACACAATGGGTGGGGAGGTAGTAACAACAACAAAAAAGGAAAGGAACCTGGGGTTAATCATATCAGATGACCTTAAGGTTAGCAATCAATGTGAAAAGGCAGTAGGGAGGGCTGGGGGGTATACTGGGATGTATAGGGAGAGGCATCAGCAGCAGAAAACAGGAAGTTGTTATCCCTCTGTACAGACAGTTGGTGAGACCCCATCTGGAGTACTGTGTCCAGTTCTGGAGACCTCATCTCCGCAAGGACATAGACAGGATAGAGGTAGTCCAGAAGATGGCAACTAAAATGGTGCAGGGTCTGCAAGAGAAGCCATATGAGGAGAGACTAAAGGAGCTTAATATGTATACCCTTGAGGAAAGAAGGGAGAGGGGGGACATGATAGAAACTTTTAAGTACCTCAGTGGAATCAACAAAGTCCAAGAGGGCAGCATCTTTCAGAAAAAGAGACTTACAAGAACAAGGGGACACAATTTAAAGATAGAAGGAGGGTGGTTCAGCGGCAATGTGAGGAAGTATTATTTCACAGAGAGGGTAGTGGATGCATAGAACAGCCTTCCTGTGGAGGTTGTGAGGTCTAAAACTGTGGGAGATTTCAAGAATGCATGGGACAGACATAAGGCAATTCTTGTGGGGGGTAGGAAGAAATAGGCTGTTGGTTAACTAGGATCTGCGGCCTATCCTGTAGGTAGGGAAATGGGCAGACTAGATGGGCCTAGCGGTCCTTATCTGCCGTCAAAGTCTATGTTTTCTATGTTTTCTAAGCTCAGGTCAAACAGCACTGCATTGGGTACAGCTGAATAAGTTCAGTGCTCTGCAGTAAAACGCCAGAGGAAGGCAAATGGAGATACAGGTGCTGATATGGGGCAGGCGGGATGGTGGTTGCAGTAGCGCTGTCAGGCACAATCAGACAGGGAACCCAGAAGTCAACTCAGCTGATGAAGCCTGTAATGAAACTAAAGGCATATGCAACAAAGTGAAGCTGTTGCGAGGTGAGGAATCAGATCACAAATGGAGCACTCGGAGCACAGCTCAGCGGGGGGCACCACTCTAAGGTCTCCACTTATGAAGAGGCTGCCACAAGGCTTACTGAATCCTGAGTCGAGCAGTGCCACAAAATAACAAGGTGAACAGAATGTCCAACCGCAGTGCAGTAGTGAGGTACAGGAGGGAGAAGGAGACAGGAAGAGAGATAATGGAACTCGGCCAGTCGGAGGTAGTGTAGCTGCAACAATGCCTGTAATGAATAGATCGGCCGTGAATCCATATGGTGAAGCAACCATTGAGGGAATAAGAGTCAGGAGCAGACAGGCATCCAAATTGCCAGTCCGTTGTGCGCGGATATCCACAGAAGGAAGTCCAAGAAGGTTGCAGTACAAGCAGAGGTCGGAAGCACAGCTGCCACAGAAGAGGCAATGCAGGTGACTGAAGTGAAGAAATGAACCCAGATCCATCCAGGATGGCGGCAGCTGGCTGCCGGCAGTTGGAAAGCGGAGCAAGGAGTGGAGGTCAGGAGCCGCAGGTAAGGGCAGCAATGCAAACAACAGAGGACTCGGCGTCGGCATGGTAGCAGCTGTTCAGAAAGAAGCAGGCATGAAAGCAGGGGGAAGTGCAAGGCTAAAACCAACAGTAGAGGCAGGAAGGAAATGGAGAGTGAGCGAGGAGAATCCCCAAATAGAGCAAGGAATGGAGGAGGAGAACAAATGGAAAGGGGGGGGGCAGACAAACAAACAGCAAACAGACGAAGAAGAAATGGAGGAAAGGGTGCAGGGCAACAGAAACACAGGAGAGCAGCCTCGCACCAGCAGCACCACTATCGAGTGCGACTCACTCTAAGCAGAGTGGGAGTTAGCTGCTCTGATTAAATAGGTAGTGGGGAAGGAGCTCTTCCCCCACATAATCCCAGGAATCCATTCAATTAACAACTAGGGAGATGATTCTCAAGGCACTTAGAATGACCCAAGGTGCCTACGTCAAAGATAAAATATGCATGTGGCACCTTGTGTCAAAAAATTAACCAGGGGTTATTCTCAAAAGAAGCCTGTGTCAAATGCTGGTTAATTGCCCTAAAGCAGGCATGCTACAAAATGGGCTGCAGCATGGTGCTAGGGGGCTTGCGGGCACATGTAGACTGCCATATCCCCAACCTTGCAATTCTCAAAACCTTCACAGAGGGCAATGATCTAACAGTACCTAGAAATCCTCTGGAGGTGCACCAATGTACCCCCCCAGCCTCGATCTCCCATAAAAATAAGTAAGATAACCCTGGTGGTCTATTAGACTGCTAGACTCTGATCCCCCATTACATCTATATTTAATATACCTGGTAGTCTAGTGGAGTCCCCTAATGGACCCCCTTTCATGATGTCCACATTTTTTTTTATATGCTTGGGTGGCCTAGCACCTCCCCCCAAGCCCTGATTCCCTCCCCCCCCGCCGTTATGAAGTATGAAATATTCATTGGTGGTCCAGTGGATCCCCTAAGTCCAATCCCACATTATATACATTTGTAATATACTTGGTGGTCTAGTGAACCCTTGCCCACAGTGCCATACCACTCCACTCACTCCAACCTGTAATGGAGCCGGCAATTGGTACAGCCCACTGCTCACCTCCGGGCCAGCCACCAACTGAGCTGTGAATGAGCAAGTACTGTATATACTGTAGCACGTGCTCAGTGCCCGACAGATCAATCACTGAGTGCATACTATATACAGTACACACTTATCCAGAGCTCAGTCGGTTGGTGGTCATGGTGGTGATCGGTGGGCTATGCCTGTCAATGACTCAGTTATAGGTTGGGGTCAGGGTGGTAGGGCACTGCAGGCGGGGGGGGTGAGGGTCCACAAGACCATCAGGTATATTACAAATGTATATAATGGGGCATCAGTCTTGGGGGATTCACTAGACTGCCGATGACTATTTCAAACTTCATAACATGAGGAGGGGTCGGAGCTTGGGTGGGAAGGAAGCGCTAGGTCACCAGGGCATATAAAATTCATATGGACATCAGGGAGAGGTGTCCACTAGACCACCAGGTATATTAAATATGGAATGTAACAGGGGATCGGGGTCCAGTGGTCTACTAGACCACCAGGGTTATCTTACTTATTATTATGGGAGATTGGGGCGGGGGGGGATGCTAGGGTTCTTCTTCTGTCCAGTGCTGCAGGCCTGCAGCAACTTGTCCAGGCACACGCTCTGTTTTATGTGTACTGCTAGGGTTGCTGCAAGCCATGGGACTTTGCCACCGAACCCTGCCTGATAGAGAATTGGGCACAGGGTCTCCGGCGCAAGCTGCCTATGTCATGGCTTGTGCCCAATTTTTAACAATCTGCTCCCTGGTTTCTAAAGAGGGGATTGTTCTTGGTCTTTTAGTGGGTTTTTCCTCAGCATACTGTGTAGCTGTTTGTTGATTGAGACAGAGATACCAGTGGAAGTGGGCTTCAGAGACTTGGGTAACTTACTGTATGGAATATTCAGGAGAGTTTATATGTTGATTCCCACTTGATCACATATGTCTATTTGCATTTTCATTTATTGTGGGAGGTATGGTGATGGTGTGTCCATCTCTTGGGGATTTCTCCAACAGAGGAATTGAGCAGAGTTAATAGTCAGATAGTATAGCCTGAAATCTGGTAGTTGAACCCTTCCCCCCATATCAAAGAAGGGTGAGCTTGTGTTATGCTCTGCAGGTGTATTTCCCATTCCATACAAAGGTAATAGGGAGATTTTTAGCTGAAGAAACCATCTGTTTGGTATGAAATTATGTATCATCCTCTACGTATATAATATACTGAGGAGGAGGTTCATTTTAAGGATGTTAATTCATGCCAAGAGTGTTAGAGAAAGGGCTGACTATCTGTTCCAATCTTGTTTAATCTGACACAATAGTGAGACTAAATTTTTGGAGAACATTGACTTTCTACTCATGGTAATGTAAATGTACACCTGTGTACAAAAGAGTATATCTGGGGACCATGTGCCCCTCATCTCATTACCTGCTCTTTGTACACTCAGTGGTTAAGAGGCATGGTGCACTTCTTAGGTTCAATTTTTGGTTTGAAGACTGCCAAATTCTTATAGGAGTTATAATGCAGCTGGTACTGAATTTGTGGGGTCTTCCAGGTGCAATAACACTTCATCTGCATATGTTGATATTTTATATCTGGAGTTCCCCACCAAAATACCTTTTATGCCATCATTAGCCAGGATGTGATTAGTCAATGAGTCAAAGCAGATTTTGAAGAGGAAAAGTGAAAGAGGGCACCCCTGTCTCATGCCCTTTTGCAAATAGAAAACTGATGTGAAAACTCCTTTACAATTATTCTTAGCTTCAGAATGAGAGTAGAGGAGTTGCACCCTGTCAGTAAAGGTGTGTGTGTGTGTATGGGGGGAGATCCCATTTCTGCAAGGGTCAAGAATAGAAATGGCCATAAACACTCTGGCAAAGGCTTTCTCTGTGTCCATCAACAAGAGGGTGGTAGGTACTTGTGAATTCTGGACGCAGAGATTTTATTTATTTATTTATTCATTCTCAGATTACAATACCTTTGAGCATATGCCAGCTCTTTTACAAAGGTTCCACGTCAGTGGGAAGAGTGACAGACATACAACAGATAGTATTACATAAAATTTTTACAAGAAAGCATTTAAAATGACATTAACATTGCAACTAAAATTAAAACTATTAATCAGTAGGAAATCAGAAATAATCTAGTAAAAGGAGGCAGCCCAAGTTGCTTTATCGAATAGGTATAGGTAGATTTGGGAGAACAAAAGTTCAGGTAAGTGAAGATAAATGGTGGAAAGAAGGCGGAGGGTGAGAGGGGTGAGGTGAAAGAAGGATCAGGGAAGGAGGCAGGAAGTAAGGCAGAGTGGTTAGGGTGAAAGTGGTCATTTCCAGAGAAATGGGAAAGAAGTAGGTACACAACGATGTATCAATACTGCTGAGGTAGTGCTATGTCAGTTAAAACAATCACAGGAACTGTTAGCTGTAAGATGCTGATGAAGAGTGTCTTTAAACAGCACCTTTCATGATGGTCCAAAACGTTACAGCTTGAAGTCATTATATGCAGTACTAGAACTGAAAGGGTGTGTGCATTTGTTATTTTTGGCCAAGGTTTACTCGGCTTTCTATAATTTGGATTTGTTTTGGAGCCCTGCTGCACTTGCCTTTGCTGTTCAGCTGCTGGGATGCTGGCTCCTGATGACATCACTATAGGGCAGAGGAGTGACTCACACTGTGCAGTTGCAACATTGTTGCAAGGGAAAACTACCAGTACTCAGTGTACATACTGTGTTCCTCCTTCCCCCAAACACCCTGTTAGCAATGCATTATGCCAAAATCCAAATGCCTTGTCAGTTTTTGGTTTTTTTTGTTAAATTGACTCTGCACTATAGCGATGTCAGCAGTACAGCCCTGGGCCCACAGCAACACCAGGTTTGATACAGAAGCTCTGGTACACCCTGCAGTTTTTAGCAGCTCAGAATGCAAAAACTACCTACAGCAGGCAGTAATGAAATACAGTTCCAGAATCAATGTAAGAAGGGGTAATTTATACATGAAAGTCAAAGGGACCATAAAAGGTACTCTTTAAATGGTCCCAATTGTGTTAAGGGAGTGATATCGCTGGGCAGCACAATAAACATAGTGGTGCTCTATATACAAATGACTGTTGCCCTTGTGTAGTCTGGCATCTTGGGACCGAGAAGAGTTGGTTGACTGAGCTACACATGTGCTGGAAGCTGCAAGAGGGGTTGAGTAAGTTTGTAACACCAGAAGGCAGGAGCTCTAGAAGTGCCTTTTTAGTTAGCAAGCAGGTTTGATAGTGAATCCTCCCATTTAGCTGAAACCAACCTGTTTGCACATACAGTTCACATGTGTGGGTAAGGTGTGCTGCTCCAGTAAGAAATCAGCATGCTTTATTGAGTGCCAAAGAAATTCTGTGGAGGGTAGTGATGGAAGCTGAGCCACAGATAACTAGACCATAGTCAACAATGGATACTATGGACCTATAGATAGCTAGTCTAAGGCATCAGGCGTTAGAATGTGTTTATGTCTATGGAGTGACCCTAAGGAGATGATGTGTGCCAGTTTGTGCAGATGGTCCATGGAGAGCTTCTTCTGCAAAAGTAAGCCTGTTCAGGGCCTATGAGCAAGCACTACACCTGATTAACTCTGTTGGCTAATACCTTAACAAGGATCTGAATATCTGTATTCTAGAGAGATATTGGTCTACAGCTTGTCACCTTTATGAGGTTTGTGTATTAGGGTGATGATTGCTTCCTGCAGTTGTGGGTCTAGTTCTCCTGTTTGGTGTGCCTTAATATACAGGATGGCCGAATGGTTTATAACTTCTTTAGCTAATTCCCTATAGAAATTAGGTGAAAACCCATCAGGGCCATGGGTTTTATCCGATTTGAAGAAAGTGATGGCCTGTGTCATGTCTAGACTTGATAAGGGACCCTTTTGTGCCAATATGGTCTTTTTCTAGATTTGGAAGGTTTGCGCTTTGTGGGAACAACCTGATCACTGTCTCTATTTACTTTCAAGGTTTTACAATAGTATTTTTGGTACAAGGTGCCTTGGCAGTGTCTCTTGGACTGTGTAAGGCCTGCCCCAAGTGAGACAATACCATTTTTATTACTCTAGCCATTGCTTGACGCCAGAATCTGAGGGTTAGCAATTTCCCAGCTTTTTCTCCCTGGCCTATGTATTTAGTTTTAGATTTAAAGTGGCAAATTCTGCTTGTTCCCAAAGTAGATTACCATATTTTGCCCTTGTGTTAAGTTGTAACAGTTTGTGTGGTTGCCCTTTGCCAAAGATTTTCTTTTCCAGTTCTCTGATTTCCCCTAATAGGCATTTGGTTTCTAATTCTCTTTGTTTTTCCTAATGGCTGCTAACCAGATCAGTTCCCCTCTCATTGTTCATTTGAATGCACATCAAAGGCGATCCTGTTTTATTTAATGACTTAGTTGTTAGCTGGAAGAATTGTTCCACATATTCTTGTACTTTACTTTGGCTTGGGGGTACCTCAGGAGGTGGTTATTAATTCTTCATACCTTGTCACGGTCTGCCACCCTAGGAGCTCCGTAATGTAGGACAGGCAGACTGATTAGTGACCAGAAATCACTGTGGCCCATATTTTGCACTGTATTGTGACTCTTAGTGCATTTAGTGTAATAAGAAAAAAATCTAGTCTCTAGGACAGGTCATGGGCTTCAGACCAGAAGGTGTATTCTCTGGAATTGGGATGTACTACCCTCCAAATTTCTATTAACCCTAATGAATCACAGAGTTCCCTTAAATTTCTTTGATTAGAGGAGAGGTCTTGGCATCTATGGGTGGAACTGCTTTGACCATTATCCATTACCAAGTTCCAATTACCTGATATGATTGTGGGGATACTATTTAGGGTGGAGATGTGAGCTAGCACACTGGAGAAAAACTGTGGATCTTATGAGTTAAGAGCAATTTATTGAAGCAAGGATCACCTTTGATCTGTCAAGAATTCCCCTCACAATTACATATATCCAACTATAATGTGGCTAGTCATGGTCTACAGGGTAGCCACTTTACTAGGCACAATGGCGAACAAAGAAATCTAGGGTAGTTAAAAAGGCTTCCCCTAACATTAAGATAGAGCAAAATCTACTCATATCACAGGACTGCAGTGCTTGTAGATCCTCCTGTGCTCCTCTGCTGTTGTCTGCTGCATGAAACTCCTCTGCTCCTCGGGACTGAGACTTGCTGCAGCAGCATCCACTCCATCACTGGTGGCTTCCGCTACAGGTCCTGGTGGTCAGAGCACAGTTGGGAACTAGCTGACTTGGTGACATTGCCCTTCTATTCTAGGCAATTTGTAGCTGATAGGAAGCCTGCAGCAAGCCAGTCTGCACTTTGTCTACCTTAATGCCGCATACCGCTGCTGGTGAAAACAGGACAGATGTGCTTACTGCAGCCTGCACTCAATCGAGGGGCAAACACAGTTATATTCCAAAGGTAAATGGTGGCTGAGCTGGGTTTTATTTCTATCACTGTAAAAACTGACTGATTGTTTTTATCCATCACAAGGGCTGATTCAAATTTGTTCTGCACTGTAAATGAACTTACTGCTTGTTTTACTCCCAACAGGGGCTGATTCACATTTGCTCTCCCAGTTCTGAGAGTGGACATAATGTCAAACTGTGACATGGCTAGTGGTGGCCAATAGGGTAGCCATTTCACTAGGCACCAAGGTGAACAAAGGAATCTAGGGGAGTTAAAAAGGCTTCCCCTGACATCTAGTCGAAGCAGAATCTATTCACTTCAGAGGGTTACAGTGCTTGGAGAGCCTCCTGTGCTCCTCTGCTATTGTCTGCCAGATGACACTCCACCGCTCCTCTGGACTGAGATTTGCCACAGTGGCATCCACTCCATCACCAGCAGCTTCTGCTACAGGTCCTGGAGGTCAGCGCACAGTTGGGAACTAGATGACGTGGGGATTGCCCTTCTCATTTGGGCAATTAGTAGCTGAAAGGAAGGCTACAACAAGTCAATCTGCACTCTGTCTACCTTACTGCCGCATACCACTGCTGGTGAAATCAGAGGACAAACACACTCACTGCAGCCAGCACTCAGTCTAGGGGCAAACACAGTTATATTCCGCAGGTAAATGGTGACTGGGCTGGGTTTTATTTCTGTCACTGTAAAAACTGACTGATTGTGTTTATCCATCACTGGGGCTGATTTGAATTACCCACCTACCCTACCCCACCCACCCTGGAGAGATGACAGTTACAGTTGTCAGGTGCCTCCTACTTCCTGTCTCAGAACAGAATGGGTCAATAAAGTTAGGGGGAAAAAAACTTTTCCTTTGGTGCTGAGAAGCACAAGTAGCAGCAATATCTCTTACAGGACCTTTGTTTTTCTCTCTTTCATCCTCACTTAAATTCCCACAATTTCACTCACACTTCCTAAAAAAGTACAGGACAAAGTGATATATATTATATCATAGGGCTGTCTTATTCTTTTTCGTCCACACCTCCAGCCAAATAACAGGAAGGGGAGCTACACAAAACTCCCTACTACATTAAAAAAAAAAACATTTTAAATGGACATAGCCAGCTACGAGTATTGCTGGACACTGTACATAAAGTTATATCTACAGCAGCAAGGACCCTGTCATGCTTGTGGGGTCATAGTGGATCTCAGAGCCCAGCTTTGGGATGACGGGGCAGTTATCTACGATTTACAATTAAAAAAAAAATCCATAACAGGACACCACAGCCTCCATACCAGCAGGGCCAAACTGCCAATCATGGCCCAATACAGGACACAGGGTAAAGGGACTGGCAGTTGGTTAGGAGGAAGAGGCAAAGAAGGGAGTCAAAGAAGGAAGGTTACACCCCAGATCCTAACCCAGCCATTCCAACCAAAAACAGATTCATGCTGCTCAAACAAGCCTCAGACATGGTGAATCTTGGTGTATTGGGGATTCCATCCTCCATGAAATGGAAACTCACCTAGACCACACTGATAATAATGAACATGTGGTTATGCATCACCAAGGAGCCTCAGTACAATGTCAACAACCTGCATCTGCAGGGACACACACTTCAACAAAGACATACAGAGGTGTAAATAAAAAAAGACTTTTCATAGTAGGGTATTCCATGATTCATGGAGTAAATCCCCACTTAAACAAAAACAACACTATGGAAAACTCAGTTAGGTGTCTCTCAGGAGCTTCTGCAGATAAAGACACAAACCACACTAAGAGACTAGTACATAAAACAGGGATTATAATGCACATCGCAATACATCTAGGGACAAATGACTTGGCAAACCACACAGTGGAAGAGATCAAAACACACTTTGAGGCTCTTGCCACCGCTATGACTCCACTTTTATCCAATATAGCCTTCTCAGAAGTTCTACCAGTATGGGACAAAAAGAAAGGGACAAAGCAAGTCAAGTAGGATGACATTCGTGAGTTCAACATGTGGCTCTGAAATTGTTGCATTGAAAAAGGGTTTTACTTCACAGGAAACTGGCAGAACTTCTGGGAGAGGGGATTTGTTTAAATATGATGGCCTGCACCTAAATAGGGAAGGCATGTGGCCACTAGGACAAAAATTAGATGTCTATGTGGGATTTTTAATTAAAATAACATGGAGTTGTGGATGGCACACACCCAAACCACTAACGTCCTAGTCACCACTCCCCAAAAGTCAACAGACACACATACACACACAAAACTGAGAAGAGAACAAGCACACACCCAGACCACTAGTGCATCAGTCATCACTCCCCCAAAATCCAACAGTTTGTGGAATCTCACAGGTGGCAACAACAGATCAAGTCAGTCCAGTTAGGGGACATGCCCTCACACAAAAGACAGAGCACACTCCTGGAGGGCGTTGGTTACAAATACTAGGAGTCTAGCCAATAAACTTCCAGATCTCATGGCCCTTATGGAAGTTGAAAGATTGGACTGGGTGGCTGTAACTGAAACCTGGTTCACAGAAAATCATGGCTGAGACATGGCTATACCAGGGTATAACCTGTTCAGAAAGGACAGAATTGGTAAAAAAGGGGAAGGAGTAGATATTTACATAAGCGAAGAAATAAAGCCACAGAACTGCAGGCATCCTTGGGGAGACCGAGTCACTATGGCTAACAGCAGATGTGGGAAATGAGATATCCTTCAAAATCAGCATTGTGTACAGGCCACCAAACAAAGGAGATAAGGAGGACAAAAACTTACTAAAGGAAATACACAAAATGACTGACAGAGGCAATGTCATTCTGGTGGGAGACTTTAACCACTCATATATCAACTGAAGCACACAATCAGCAGCAACAACAAAAGGCAGAGACTTCCTGATGGCCCTACAGGCAACTGTACTCAGGCGGCTTGTAAAAGTCCCAACAAGAGGAGATGCTGTTCTTCATCTGGTTCTTACAAACAGTGAGAGGGTTAGAGAAATCAAAGTAGGGTGCAATTTGAGAAATATCAACCACCATAAGGTCAGTTTCCAGGTAAACACAGAAGTCTCCTGTCACTCAAAGGTTAGGTTTCTAGAGTTCAAGAAGGCAGACTTCCCAAAAATGAGAGCCAGCCCAAAGGAAAACTTAACTGAAGAAATAGGAGGAGAGGTAGAAGTCATGTGGGAGAAAATAAAGAGAGTAATCAGGACAGCCATGGACCAATGTTCCAGGAAGGTCAGCAAGGCAAAAATAAATCTGCTCTGGTTTTCCAATGAAGTGGCTATGACAGTGAAAGAAAAAAAAAGGCATATATGACATACCAGGTAACTAAAAATGACAGAGACTGGGATTCATATAAAACAAATGAGAGAAGCCAATAAAAGAATAAGAAAAGACAAAGCACTGACAGAGAAAAAGATAGCAGAGGGTGCCAAGAGAGGCAACAAATCCTTCTTTAGGTACATCAGAGAAAGAAGGAAAACAAAGGGGGGTATAGTAAGACCCCCAACAGCTTAATCTGGTTCGTCAGTCAGCATTCATCTGTGTGGAGGTGGGTAATGGGGGAGGGAAAGCTGCAGAGAGTGGAGTGCTAGCTGCACACTAGAGCAGACTTAATAGACTGTGTGGCCTGTTTCTGCCTGCAAGCAGTAAGTACGTAAGGATTGCTACAGGGGAAGGTAAACTAACAGAGCAAAAACATGAGAAGGCAGAAATCCTAAATAGGTACTTCTGCTGAGTGTTTACTGAGGAAGGTTCAAGAAATGGCCTGGCACTTACAAAAAACAGCACCCCCAGACTGGGAGTCAACACTAGCCCGTTCACAGAACAGCAAGTATTGGAGGCACCAAATAAACTGAAAGTGGACAAGGCCATGGGATCAGATGAGATACCTCCCAGAATCCTAAATTACCTAAGTAATGAACTAGCAGCTGCATTGGCAAAACTATTCACCAGATCCCTTGAGAATGGAGTGGTACCCAAGGACTGGAAAATAGCAACAGTAGTCCCACTCCATAAATCAGGCAGCAAAGAAGAGTCAGGCAACTGGCAACCAGTTAGTCTCATATCTATAGTGGGAAAAATGATGGAGTCACTGGTCAAAATAAGAATAATTCCTCAAAGTAAAAGGGCAGCTGGACCCAAAACAGCATGGTTTCATGTCAGGAAGATCATGCCAAACAAAATTGGTTGAATTTTTTGACTGTTTTGTTTTTTATTTAGTTTTTTGTTGACTGGGTAAGTGCACTAGACAAATTCTGCCTTTTTTTTTAAGCATGGCATGGGGCAGGGGGATACAGATGAGTGCTAACTGACTTTTGAACCAGATTAAGCGGCTGGTGATATTTTAGTGAATGGGGGAAATTTTGCCAGGACACTAGGAAAATTCCCCTACTCTTTTTTTGAGAAGTGACATCGGATCTTTAACATCTACCTGAACTACCACCAGAACCAGCAGATGGGATGTTGATTTAAAGACTCATCCAAAAGACAGGTTACCAGGGCTGTGAACAAAGGGGAAGCAGCAGATGTGGTCTACCCTAACTTTAACAAAACCTTCAACTCATTAAAGAAGATGGACTACACATGGGTTTGGCAGAAGGTGGTAAAATGGGTATCAAATTGGCTGCAAGTCAGAGCACAGAGGTTCCAGGTGAATGGTGCAGTATCATCAGAGGGAAAGGTGATCAGCGGTGTACCCCAGGTCTCGGTGCTGGGGCCTCTACTCTTCAATATTTTCATAGCTGACATAGCAGGTGATCTTGAAGGGAAAGTGTGTCTATTCATCGATGACACCAAGATCTGTAACAGGGTAGACTCCTCAGATGGTGTGCGTAAGATGGAATCAGACCTAAAGAAGCATGAGGAGTGGTCTGGACCATGGCAGCTGAGATTTAATACCAAAATGTGCAAAGTCATACACATGGGAACAGAAAACCCAAGGGTGGAGTATTACTTAGGAGGTGTAAGACTAACTGGGTCAGACCTAGAGCATGATCTGGGAATCATGATTTCAGATAACTTAAAAAAGGGAAAACAATGTGAAAAGGCAGCAATAAAGGCCAGTGGCATACTTGGATATATAGAAAAGGGGGAGACTCACAAGCAGAAGGAGAGAGGTAGTCATGCCACTCTATAGAGCTCTGGTTAGGCCAGACCTGGAGTACAGTGTCCAGTTTTGGAGGCTGCACCTCAAGTAGGCAGATCACCTTCAAGGTCAGCTTGCTGTTCTACAAAGCCCTACACGGACAGGGACCGAGCTACATGCAAGATCTCCTGCACTCTTACTGCCCACTCTGACCACTCCGTTCGACCTATGAGGGATTGCTGGAGATTCTCAGGGTACGATTAAAAACATCTGGATCGAGGGCATTTTCGTTTGTGTCCCCTACCCCTGTGGAATTCTCTGCCTCGACAGCTACAGAAGTGCCTGACAGAGGAAAGCTTCAAGACTGTCCTACAGACCTATTCATTTCAGCTGGCATTTGATGCCATTTTGTAATGGTCTGTTTTATGGAATTGGGGATAATTTAAATATTGAATAGTATTTTAATACTTACGGTTTTAATTGCTGCTTGCTGTGCAGTGCTCTGATACATTGTGAAGAGTGCTATATAAATAAAGTTGTTTATTATTATTATTATTATTATTAAGGACATCGACCGGTTGGAAACAGTACAGAGAAGGACGATAAAAATGGTACAGGGGTTGGAAAGATTAATAGAACTGAACATATACTCCCTGCAGCAGAGAAGAGAGAGGGGGGATATTATCGAGACCTTCAAATACGTGAAAGGCATTAATAATGTCCAGGCACAGAATCTATTTCACTTCAAGGAGGGTAATAGAACTAGGGGACATGATCTGAGACAAAGGGGAAGGAAGTTCAATACCAATGTCAAGAAATTCTTATTCATAGACAGAGTGATAGATACATAGAATAACATGCCCCAAGGGGTAGTGGGGGCAAAGACAGTGGAGGAATTCAAGGCAGCATGGGATAGACACAGGGATGCCCTCACACAAAAGGTCAATTAAAGGGGTAGATAAGACATCAAGGGCAGACCAGATGGACCAAATGGTCTCCTTCTGCTGTCACTTTCTACGGTTCTATGTTTCTTGTGACTCTAGTATCTGTTCTAGTAGCTGAAAGGGATAAGGGAATACTCCTATCTATTAGAATAGCAGGCCCTGCCCTTTTGTTCCTTACTCCAGCTGCATATACTGAGCTCACTCATTCCTGTCTCCACATTGCTAAGTGTTCTGTCAAGGTGTACATTTCCTGTAAGTCAGTTATTTTGGTACCCAGTGATTTAAGGTGTCTAAGGACCTGGTATCTTTTCTCTTTTGTTTGGCTACCCTTAGCATTACACATTACACAGTTATAGGCATTATTCATCACTGAATTATTTATTAGTATGTGTGTAGTAACTATGTGTGTGTCCTGGTACAATTCAGACTGTTGGGTGTAGTTCTTATGGTGTGGTTCACCTTCCAGGCATGCATCACTTTAATTACAACTATAGCTAACCCATCATTACTAGTATGAGGCCTATGAGCTTGTTTAGTGATCAGCAAAGGAGCTGTCTTATTCATACTGTAATCTGAGATAGTAGAACTTGAATAACAAACATGAATCATATAACACTAAGAGACAAACAAACTAGTACAAAAACCAAAACTGTTTTATTTATAAACCAGCTGAGTGTGAGGGTGGCGAGGTATTACCTAGCATCTAAGCCAGGCAGAAGGTGTTGTGGAGTGTTAGGAGATTACCTGACCAATTCATTAGGTCCAATCAGGGCCTGAACAAGGGTGTCCTTTTGCTTTTCAACCACAGGAATTTACATTTTCGGCACTTTCTGTGAGGTGAAGAGGAACTGCAACTCTGGCCTTCTGATCTTAGTGACTGTGCAAATATGCAGTGATTCCTCTGCACGAGTGTTTGCATGGAGGTGCCTCATGTTGGCACATCATCTATATCTCTGGCATCTTCTGTGAGTGGACCCTTTGTATCCAGGGGGGTGGAGATCAAGGGAGGATGTCCGAACATCTGCTGGATTGTTAGGTATGGCAGCTTTTCTCAAACCTGAGCCAGCTATGACTGCATTGTGTAGAAGATCTTGGCTAAAGGACAGGAAAAACATTAGTGCTCAGCTTGGAATGAGAAAGATGGTGTTGTTTTCCTCTCTCTTGTGGTGATTCCATCATGTTTGATGTGTTAGTATTTTGGCTAAATAACAAAGGAATTGTTAGACAAGCACTTCAATCTCCAAAAATGAGGTTTATTAACTAGAGTTAGGCACAGTGATAGTTATGGTGATCTGACACATACAGAAGCATAAGTAGGAGCTAATTACCTTTCTTCTGGGAGGGCACACAAGGCAGATATGATTCAGCATCTCCTTTCCTAGGTTGTCACATCTCATTGTACTCCTTTTTTATTTTATTTTATTTATCAAGTGTGAATAATAATAACTGAAGCATCAGTAAACCACAATAAGTAACAAGTTACCGAAACATATACAAAAACAACCACAAAAACTTATCCCCGACCCTTCCTGCAAAAAATATCCTCCACCCATCTTCTTCAGAAAGACATTAACTTATTATAAATGGTAAAACTCAGGCCCAAGACATAGTACATTAAACAGCAGTTAAAAAAAATTGGATAGCATATTAATTAAAGACAATGTTACAAATCATGAATAAAATCATGATTTGTAGATAATTATAAAACAACGATGACCACAAAGCTAAAAAAGGAAGATATGTAGAAATAAAAAGTAAGGTTTCAATACAGAAGATCACTTAATATACAGAGCATGCAGCCTGCCCCCTTTTTGAAAAAATGAATCTAAATTATTATGGATACTAGCAAGCATCCTCTAAATATGTAAATCATACAAAAGATCATGAATCCACCCTTGATAACAACGAATGGACTGATCATGCCAGTGCCGCAGAACTGCCTTCTTGACAGTGATAGAAATAACTGCAATAGAAAACTGTTGCTGCATAGAAAACTTAACAGGAAAGTCCCCCACAATACACACATCTGGAATAAAACATTGTTCCAGCCCCAAGGATGTACTTATCTCAGATCTGATAGTTTCCCATAAAGACCATACCTTGGTGCATTCCCATAAAATATGAAGACAATTGCTTCAAAATTACTATACATTACACATACAGAAGAGGGGACATTATCTAATCTGAATATATTTTGAGGGGAATAATAAATATTATGCAATGTATAAAACTAAGTAAACCTTAGATTCACTAGTGAGGTAAAAATGGACTTCCTTACAAATTTTGGACCAATTAAACTGCTTAAGCGAGAAGGACATCCCAATAGGTACATTCCCCCTTTATACTGGAAAAATGGGAGGCAAGAAAAGAGCTATAAATCTTTGAAATTGCATGAGGCTGTGAGGCTAGCCTAGTAACAGAATCCAAAAACTCCTTATAAAAAATATTCCAAGGTGGTAGGCTGAAATAAGCTAACAGAAAATGTTTAAAAAAGTATATTTATTACCTAAGCCAAAGTTTTTACATAGCATCTTCAAAGGTCAAAAATGCCCATCTTGAAGCAAACTGGAAATATTAAAATCTGCTAATTTGGGGATCCATGTTATTCAATTTCAGATTAGGATTGCCAAATAATGGCTAAATTATGTCCTGAATAAATTTATACTGCAATGCTCTATTCAGTTGTTCATGTATTGTGATAGACACCCCTATAGGTGAATCACAAATCTGATGCAGAAGTGAACAATATTTGATGTAGAAAAGTGAAAAAAGGGAAAGGTCTGTCCTTCCAACAAGTTCCTGCTCCACAACAAGCCATATAGGACTATAGAAAATAGAGCTGTCTGTATGGGTTAAAACAAACCAAAGAAAATATATACTCACATGGTTGCCCAAATAGTATACTAAAAAGTTAAGTAGCCTAAGGCCACCTTGGCATTTAGAAACAGCAAGTTTAAAATTAACATCTCTGGGTTGCATATCTTATCAGATAAAATGAGTTATTAAATGATGTTCTCTTCGGAACCATTTCATGGGGATAAATAAATTAAACATATTCACGGGGCAAAATAGATTAGGAAAAACATTAATTTTGATTACATTAATTCCACCCCAAACCATCAAAGGGAGGGTTTTCCACCTTTCTTAATCTTGTTAATAGTGGATAATGTTCATCCAAATTAACCTTATTTAATTGGGCTTGATTATTTGTGAAATAGGTTTCTAAATACTTGATATGACTGGGGCCCAAGCTAAACCCAATGCTTGTACTTTGACTTTTTATACCCCAGCCTTCAAAGGCATACTTCTGTTTTTTTTTTCAAATTAAGTTTATAATTAGCAACTTTGCTAAATTTCTTAATAATATCAAGGACAGCCAGGATAAATTTTTCCTCTAAAAGAAATGTGCAAAAATAAGTCATCAGCATAAGGAGAAAAGTTTAGGGACCTATTAGCTGCTCTAATACCCATTATATGATGGCTATGAGCAATATTTGTATAATACGGGTTCTAGATCAAGATTAGACAAAAGTGGGGACATCAGGCAACCCTGATGTGTTCCGCAATACAATGTGAAAGTGGAAGAGAAACCCCTATTACAGTAAATTCTTGCACTAGGGGAAGAATAAAGGACTTTAGTCCATGATATAAAATATGGCATGAATCCAAATGTATGTAACATAGCATACAGAAATGGACAGCTAGCTCTGTCAAAAGCTTTTTCTGCATCCAGGGATACTAAAGCTGCTGGTATGCAGGGACCCCAGGATGCAGAAAAAATATGTGCCAATTTATAAAAATGATCTGCTGAAGATCTGCAGGGCAGAAAAACTGCTAGCTCATAACAAATAAGATCCTGCAAAACAGTATTAATTCTACTTGCCAATATCTTGGCAAGAATTTTAATGTTGTAATTCATCAAAATGTGGTGGTAATTATCTACCTTAGAAAGGTCTCTCCCCAGTTTAGGAAGAAGTATAAGAATAGCTTTCAGAAGAGCTGGGTCTCAAAAAATGTGTTCTAGTAAAGCTGAATAGAACCTTAACAACACTGGAGCCAACTCCTCAATGAAGACCTTATAAAAATTGATCAAAAGGCCATCAGGACCTGTGTCTTTCTTTGTCTGAAGTGAAACATTTAGTAGTTGCCAAGACCTCAGACAATTCTACAGGTCTACCCAACTCTTCACACTATATATGTGACAAGACTGGAAGATTCAGATTAATCAAGTAATTCTGAATCTCCTCTTCTGAAGGAGGATCTTGGAGAAGACCATGCAGTTTATGGTAATAATGTTCAAACTCTTTAACAATCTCCCTTGGAGCAGTTTTGATATTACTGTCTATGTCTGAACTTACAGAAGAAATAATTCTAGAGGCATCCAAACTTTCTAAGGTAAGAAGTTATTAAACAACCTGTCTTCTCTCCCTGCTCAACATAAGTTGAATGTGTTCTAAGTATAGTGTACTCCACTGTTCTCATAGTAATTCAGAATATTTATCTCTAAGACAAATAAGATCTTGACATACTGACTCCGGGATCATGGGGGACAAATAATTTTCTAACTGCTGAATTTTAGCCAGCAACTGGGAGGCTTTTTTCCATTCTTTGCTGCTTTTGTTTAGCAGTTATTTGAAGCAGCTCTCCTGTTGCAAAACATTTAAAAGCTGCCCACTCTTGCTCCACTTTATCCACAGAGCCAGTATTAAAAGCAATGAACATGCATATCAAGTCTCTTAAGCTACTCACTATAATGACATATTTTAACAATTAATCATTGATTCTCCATATACAATCTTTTTATTTCACCATAGGTAAAGAATATTGAAGCCATCAGCAAACAAAAAGTGCCTAAAACCAGGCATGGATCAGCACTCTCTCCAATATCAGGAATCCATTACAGCTTCATTTAGTCCCCAAACAAGCAAACAAGGGGCATGAAACAGTTATTCAAATTCAATCACAATTTATTGAGTCCACAAACCAAAGTGCAGCAGTGCAAATCCATTAGGTAAAAGCAGTAAATCCAATAAGTGATTTGCAGAAAGCGTGCTATTTTCAATCCAGTTTGGAAAATTAACTTGTGGAACAGCAATATCCTCATTACTGCATCCTAGGCAACACATTGTTGGATTTACCCCCCCCCCCGTAACATAGACAATGAAATATAAGGTGTTAGTAGGATAGTCAGTATAATAAAAAAGGAGGGGGAGTCTATACTTGGTTCATAAATAAATTCAAGAAGCATTTCAGTGTTATCCAACAAACCAATAATAAAAACGTAATGACCTTCGGGATCCTCCAAACTTTGATTAAGTTTAAAACTTGCATTCAGTCTAATTAAAATAGCTACACCTCTTTGCCCGGGAGCATTCCCTGCCCCAAAGAATTGATAAAAACCAAGTCTTCTGGAAAAATGAACTTCTGATTGGAGTAAGTTATTCTCTTTGGAGAAGAATATTCCCATCATCTAAATGCATAAGTTGCTTTAAAATTTGGTAATATTTAATTCTGGAATGAGCCCCTTTAACATTCCAACAGATACATTTAACTACAATATTCATTTACAATATGATATATTAGGAACACACTATCAACAATACAAAGGGCCTGAGTATATACAAAGAAAAATGTGATGTATTCTTAGGTACCCTGTGGAATTACCATATAAGGGTAGATAAATCCCAGTCCACTCTAGCTACCAAAATACACCCCCAACAACAATAAATACCTTTACTATACCTCCCCCCAAGATGAATAAAAAATCCCCTAAGTGTATCCTTTAAAATGAACACTACATTCCCTAAAAGAAGAGTCCAAAGTATTCCTAAACCTAACCAAAATACTCCCCCAGTCCCAAAAACTGACTCTCTAAGAACAATTCATCTGTGACACTGACCAACTACCATACCGCCCCGACTATAATTGACAGAATCTAAAACAAAAAGCATTAATGTCTAATAATATTCCTTAGAAAACAACAGTCTATAGTCTTAACATATGTAAATTGCTAAGCTAAATGCCAATCTGAATAGAAAAACCCTAAAGGTCCAATAAGTACATAAACATAAACATACAGTATCTCTATATCAATAGTTATTCAGCAGCCCCTTCCAACCAATCTTGAGAACTGCCAATGATTAACCTTTGATTTTTCCCAGAAATTATCACCATATTAACATAGGATTCCTCAATACCATTCCCATGTGGTTCTGCAATAGAAGTGAAAAGCTTGATCCTATGGAATACAAAGTAATAAGTAAAATACTTCACAACTCTGTACTTAAAATCCACAATAAAATAATATAGATAAAAGAAGGATATACAGTATATTAAGATCCTGTATTGCTCATGTAACAAAAAAAAAGAGTTCTTGCTTTAAAACTCATAGACATATATACCCTTATTAGAAATGGGGAATTAATGTACCTCACCGTTCTTACATAGAGCCGATCTGTTAAATAACAAACCAAGGAAAAAATAGAAAAGTAACACATGTATTCATAAATACTTAGTAATATCAATAAACCAGAGTTAACAGTATTCCAAAAAGTGATGCCCAATAACAACTAATGGAGCATTCTACTATCAAAGATAAAACAACCAAATTCCAATAACCAAAAGTGGATCAAATAATATAAAAAGTGGATCAAATAAACAAAATCACTTTGCTGTCCTCAGGGTCTCCCCTTTCAGACTAGGTGAACTAAAATAAAACACATCAAGATATATCATACACAAATTACTATCTGAATAGGCCTAGTGGTATAAACCTACAGACATAACATTTAAACTGAGGGAAACAATTAAAATAAACATGGAAACCTCATTAACAAAATATGGGCACCACTGTGTTTATGTAAAAATCTAGGTGCATGGCATGCTGTGGAAAACCCATCCGATAAATTTTAAAAAATTAAGGTGTCTTACCCTACCCGTACGGACTGCAAAAATAACAGGGTCTATAAAGGCAACTGGACAATTTTAGAACCTTTAACAACATATTCCCCCCGAATGTAACATAGTCAAATAATAAAGCCCCTCAAATAATCAGCCACCAGCCTTAACAGCATAACAAAATGAGATCAAAGTACAACTACAGCCAGCAATGGCTCTCTTGAAGTTCGAGCATTCCAAAGCAATTGTATTCCCATAACCTGAAAATAAGTTTAAAAAATAAATATATTTACAGTATTAGTGTTGAACTTAGAAACAAAGTATACTGTCTTATAAAACATGTGAATGATAACATTCAGTCCAACACAATTAAACATAAAATGAGTCAAATGCAACCAAATAGATTAAATGGCATTGAATGAAGCCAGTGGAGCCAGACCAACCTGATTTAAATTCACAAAACTATATAAATTAAACAGAAGGAAACATCTGAAAATAAAAAGGTTAAGATTTTGAAATACTGGACAAATTCCATTGTGATACATAGAATGCCTGCCAAACAACACAAGGTGGTGATCAGCAATCGAAATAGAATGAGTGAAGGCTCGAAATTCAAAACATTCCAGAAAAGATGAATTATTGAAGATAAATCAAATTCACTTAAGCATCAAATTTAAATCTCTGGCAACATAATTTTGCTCTAACCATTATATTTAAATCCACAAAGCTAAATACTCTTTGAGAAAGTAAGCACAAATTATCCATTTAGGCTAAATCCCGTAACTATGTCAGGATGATTTAAATACATCTGGATATAATGCTAACAAGTCTTTCTTTGCTTGATCAAGAGAATCAAAAGTTCTATTAACACCCTCATGTAGAATCTGTAATCCTGCAGGATACAACATCCTGAATCATATTTGAGCTGCTATGAGTTTTGAGGTTAAGGGACAACAGGCTTGCCATTTTTCCCTGACCGACTGAGGAAGATCCTTGAAGATTTGAATATGCGTTCCCTCCCACTTAATCTCTTGCAAAGCTCTCACTTTCTTCAACAGGTGTTTCCTGTCAAGAAAATTTAAGATTTCAAAGATGAAGGGATACAGTTTCATATTGGCAGAAGGCATCGGTCTTAAACCTCTGTGAGCCCTTTTAATCATATAAGTAAAGCCATTCGGTGATGGGCCAGCAATTTTTTCACACACTTTCTGGGCAAATAAAATGGGATCTGTGCCCTCTTCCCACTCTGGTTGCCCTGTAACCACAATATTATTTCAGTGGCTAGGACCCTACAAATCTTTAAGATGAAACTCCATCCTATTAAATTTCTGTCTAAGAGACAAAAACTCAGGCTCAACCTTATTCTTCCAGTCTTCTGTCAAGTTCACCTGGTTGTCTACATCCCCCAACTACTGGGTGAGCTCTCTGGTAGCTGATCTTATGGCTTTGATGTCTCCAGTAAGGGCTAACAACCCATCCTTAATGGGACTGATCTCCTGAAGAATGTGATCCACGGTTAAAGCTTTAGCTGGTAAAGAAGGCTGACTTGCAGGAACATTCATTTACTTTGTCTTCTTGGATCCACAATTGTGATTTGAGGTTGGTTGTGGTGTGTGACATGGTAATGGATTTTTTCATCTCTGTATTCAAAAGAACACCAAAAACTTCCAAAAACTATCGTTTACATATTAAAAATCCCTTAAATACACTGTCCAGAAACAGTTTTCTTGCAACTCAGTATATGTACAAGGCTATCTATTGCACCCTTATTTCTGTGTGAACTACACAAATAGACAACTTTTGCTACCTCAGTGTCGTGGCTGCATGTAGTCAAATTCACTTAAACTGTGTGAAGCTTCAGTATGGACATTCTCACAGACAGTAGCAAATGCCTTTCTTATCAGTACAGTAGGTACCATCCTGTGCCTATCCAGTTCAGCTCTCAAGTAGACGGGGGGTGGGGGGGGCAGCTCACAGCTGCATCAAAATGTTGGGAAAGAAGAAAACAAGCAAGGTCAACAGTTAACTCACTAACCTTTCAGAACCTCATTTCATCTTGCTCAGAAAAAATCCTACTCTATGCCAATGATGCTGTCATGTTCACCTCCCACTCTGACCCCCTCCTTTCTTCAGTTGCTACTACAAGAAAGCTTCACTAATGTAGAGGCATGGTTTAAATCCCACAAGCTTATTCTTAACTACAACAAAACCAAATAAATGCTGCTCCATGGTACCCACAGTAAACATAAAAACAGAGACCTCTCTGTCTCAAACAGCAAAGGGGCCACCCTTGAACAAGTACATCTATTTAAATATCTTGGGGTGATTCTTAACCCAACACTTGAATACTCTGAACATATCAACTATGTAACAAAAACTGTGAATACCCGCATATGCCTGCTCTATAGACATAAGAACTGCCTCATGAATGAAGCCCTAAGCACTACCATTCACAGTTCAGTAATCTGTATAATAGACTATGGGCTTGTGATCTATGGGTCTGCCACTGACACAGCTCTCTGATGCATCGTCACAGCACTAAACAAGGCAACTCATCTCCAAACATCTGCAAACCGCCTTGCACACACCTGCAAGATCTACAAACATGCAAACTGTCTCCAACTGTCTGGCAGAATTAAATATTAAACCTGCATTCTAGCAAAAAAGCAAACATTGGACCTACTACCCTCTGGATCACAGGCACTGCTGAGACCATATAGTGGCCCACGACAAACCAGGAATTCAAACAACCTCTCCTTCACTGTTCCCCTTTGCAGGACTACACAAGGTCAATGATCCTTCTTTTTCAGAACCTCCTCCTCCTGGTCCAATATCCTGCCAGCAGAAGTTACCAGCAAAGCAACCCTGGGTGCCTTTAAGTTCAGCCTGTGTCAATACCTCATCTCCTGTGCCTCCTACAACTACCACACCTACATGGTTTATCCCCACCCCACCCTTCCCTCCCTTCTCCTTCCCTCCTCCTCTACTCCCTCCACACACCTCCTCGCTGACCCTGCCCCTGACCCACCCCCACTCACTCTCTTTTCTCCCTCTTTACACCAGCCTCTGGCCTCTCCTCTCTCTCTGTCGAATGGCTACCTATATGCATCTATATTGTTTAAATTGTTATAGAAGTGATTGCCCTCTGGCTGCTATGTTTATTTCTCTTTTGCACAACACCAACACCATTGCCTGTCCTAATGTTTCAAGAACCTTGACTTGGAACCTTTGTAAAAGAGCCCCTGGCTCAAAGGTGTATCTGATTCCCTTAAATGAATACATAAATAAACCTCCTGCCAGCATTCAATATTAGCGTCATCAGGTCTGTCAGGTCCCAAAAGTAAAGCATAGAGAAGACCAAACAGGAAGAGAGTTTTTATTTGATGTACTCCAGTAGGAGTATAGAAATCTGTAGTGCTGTGTCAAATGTGGAATTCCACCAGCGAAATCAAGAGTGAGAACTAATACATTTCCTAGGTTTAAATTCATATAAACCATTTTAAAAGCACAAGCACTTAACAGTCCACACAGTCCAACTGAACGGGTCTGCCAGCCAATCACTTCTTAGCTTTGGCACTAGAAGAGGGGCAGGTTGGCACCCCTGAACCAAAAACATGTGACAGTAGTTTACATTCCCTACCAGCAGTCATAGCATGGGAAAATTCATGTGTTCTATGGGCAGTGGTTATCACCATTGTGACAGGGTGCAGTATTCTGAACTTAATTTGGACTAAATGCAGGATTTACTTGATAGCCTATTATTCCATCTGTTTGTTTCGCACTGCTGGGATTATGCTGCTAAATAAGTAAAATCAAGAGCCATTCCACAGAAGAGCACATTTCCTTTTGGGCTTGGCTTTATATGTATATCTTTTTTTGAAAGTTTCAGCACCTCTCTATGGTGGCTTGTGGTTTCCTTCCCAGCGGAGGTTGCAGTCTCAAAGAGTGGTGGGGGCACTCAATGGTGTAGACTGTCCAAGACACTCCAGTGGCCTTGCTACCTCCTGTAACAGTTTTTTGTATAAGAGAGCATGTTGTCTCCTTCAGTCTTCTTCAGAATTCCTATGATGAGATTATTTCTCTGACATCATCATTAGTGATCCTCAGTACAGTCCTCCAACTTCATTACTTTTTTCTTATGTTCTTTCACCTCTGCAGATTCCCTGTCTTGCAGGTTTTCAACTGAATTCATCTGGGCTTCAGCATCACCCACAAATTGTGCAAGATTTTCTAAAGCCAGCATAAAAACATTGAAGTCCCCTGCCAATTCCAGTAAGGTGATCGTTAATGTTGATAATTCTGTGAAGAACGGGTTCAGTTTGTCAACAAAGTCTTCCCACCCTTCTAGCTCCAGTGATGAGTTGAGCAGGTGTCCATGCTTGTGCAACTTGTGTGCCATGGCTCGAGGTGGCACAGGAGGGGCAACAGTTAGAGCCTTCTGCTGTGGTTCTCCCTGCTCCATTTTCATCCAGATTTTTAGCACAGGTGCTCTGTGGTTTGCATTACCCAACTATGGCATGGAAAAATAATAAAACATTTTTTAAAAATGATTTTGCTTCATTTAATTTAGCACAGTTCTCAGCTCTTACAGAGAAGATAATGCTAACACAGACTGAATCACCTGATTCCAGAGGAAATTATTCTTCTATAGAAATAAATGGGAGTTCAACTATTGATGTAACCTGGTATAATTACTGGTGGTCTCTTTTTACTTAAGGAAAACCTGGTTGATATTTGCTGTTATAACTGTCTGGTTATTATGGCAAACATGCACTGGGTTTCCTGTACTCCACACATGTGCCAGCTGCTCTCTCCCTTTACTCGTGCTGGACACCTGTCGTAACTGCTGCTCAGTGGTACGTAAAATCAACTATATTTTTATTTTATTTGATATACCTTCTGTGGTAAAAAAGTGCCTGCAAGTAATTATATAAAATAAAAGATGGGGTGGTGTATAAAACTCGATTTTAGACACATCCTTGGTCTGGGATGCTTCTCAGGGTTTATGTAGCATCCCACACTTCTGGTGTGTGTTAAATCTCATGATACACACCACTCCATCCTTTATTCTCTATGTAACCTTAATGCATTGTTTTGCTTTAGGGACTTAGGGCTGGATATTCAAACTGCGCATTCTGAGGCGCAAGCCCTTGCGCTGCACAAAATAGTTGCGCAGGGGTGTGGCCAGGGTGATATTCAAAGGAGTTGCGCTATTGAGCAACTCCTTTGAATATCACCCCCCAGCCACAGCCACTGTGCATGGCGCAGTGGAACTTGCGCCCCTGCAAATTGTCAGAGTGAAGCATTCAACTTGCGGTGGTACGAGTACCATTGCGCCATGCGCAAAATCATGATATTCAAAAGGTGACATGCAAATGGGGCCATAATTTATGCAAGGCACAGGGGGGGCTATTTGCATCTGATTATGGCCCCATTTGCATGCCATTAGCATGTAGGTGCGCCGATCCCCGAGGACTTGCGCCTGCGCCCTGCCAGGCAGCAGTCATCGAGGACAGATGCCCCCGGCAGCCCGATCGGGGGCATAGTGCACTCCCTTCCCCCCACCAGCCCGATCATGGGCAGCAATGTGGCCCCCCTCCTCCCGAACATCTCCCTGGTGGTCCAGTGGACCGAAATGCCCGATTGCGGGCAGAATAAACTGAACCCCCTAACATCTCCCTGGTGGTCCAGTGGACCTAAATGCCTGATCGTGGGCAGGTAATATGAACCCCAAACATCTCCCTGGTGGCTAGTGTCCCCACACACCCGCCCACCCACGAAGCCACCACCCGCTCCCCGGCAGCGGCGGGCGGCAGCATCCCACGCTCCTGCCACCCCGCCACTTGCCGACTGACTGCCAGTAGGGCTGCATGCCCATTGGTGCAGAGCAAGAGCCAATGGAGTGCAGTCCATACGTCGTAGAGCATGTAGGCGGTTGAATTTGGTGAATGAACATTCATTTCACAAATCTGATCATTGTCATCATGCATTTGTGGCGGGGCTGCATAATTCATTGGCTCTGCTCTGCACCAATGGGCGCAGTCTTTACCGGCAGTTAGTCAGCGGGCGGCGGCAGCAGGTGGGTGGATGCTGCCGCCGCCGGGAGGGGAGCGGTGGGGGGCTTCGTGGGTGGGTGGTGGGTGGGGGACACTTAGACACCAGGGAGATGTTTGGGGGTTCAGTTACTTTCTGCCCGCGATCGGGCATTTCGGTCCACTGGACCACCAGGGATGTGAATGGGAGGGGGATTTATAAACATACTTTCGGTCCACTGGACCACCAGGGATGTGAACGGGAGGAGGGAGAGCTGGTTATGATGCCCGCCGATCGCTGGTGGGGTATACTCATGCCCGCAATCAGGCTGCAGGGGGCACAGGGATTGAGTTGGGGCCAGCCACAGGTGGCAGCTGCTGAGTTGTGCCCTGCAATACAGAAGCTCACCTGTGGGTGGCCCTCGACTTAAGCCTTTTTTTTTTTGGCTCAAAGTCCTGCAGGCGCAGGTTGGGGGTTGTGCCTGCACAACTCTGCACAGCCTGGCTGAATATCGAGCTGTGCAGTTTATGCATGGTTCCTCCCCCTCCAGCTGAGCATGCATTCACTTGCATTGCGCTGTTGCTCAGCCTGTTTTCAGTGGCGCAACTGCCTCCTGCTGAATATCGCAGAATGGCGCAATTTTGGACTTGCGCATACGCAACCCTGTTGCTCTTGGCGCAACCCTTTTGAATATCTAGCCCACAGAGTTTATATTACTGCTGATGCAGGCAGGGAATACAGGCAGATTAGGTGGGCCTAGCGAATACAGGCAGCTTAGGTGGGCCTAGCAGTCCTTATCTATCATCAGGTCATCAACTACTATTTTACTACATATATATATATATATATATATATATATATGAAGACCAGAGACAGATTTAGAATTTATATTAAGACCAGGGACAGAACATCTCTTGTTGAAACTGATTTATCATATCAAAACAGATAATATTTTAGAAACAAGAAGAAATGAAAATATACCTTCAGTAGTAATTTTTAATCAAAAATTAATTATGTAGGAAAGTGATACAGTTGAAAATGTACTCCTAATTTTAGAATCACTTTTATTCTTGGATCTGAGGAAACAGATCATGTTTGAGCCAACTATATTACTATCATTGGAAAAGTTTAGTACATTAAATGCCATTCTTGCTTCAGGTTTATAGAGGAAAGTTAAGCAAAATAATAACTCAGAAACCGGGCTCAGTGGCAGAAGTGAAAAAGCAAAAAGAACTAAAATAATTTCTTCAGAAAAGTTAGACAGAGTAACACAAGCAGTAATGGAGTATATTGGTATTAAATAAAAATATGACATATTACAAAAAAAATTTAGAGGAAGAAAAGTTCAAATTTAAATTTAAATGTGAAACAATTTAAAAGAATCAGTGGAAACCCAAAGCACCAAGCTATTGGACTTTGGTGTCTAAAGGTATAGCAACATTGCAAGGTTGATTGGCATGATTTTTTTCCCCCCAGAGGCTTGGGAATAAATAGTTCAAAAACTTGTTTTATAGCCAAACTGACCAGTACAGAAATATAAGTGTGCTGCATACATGCAGAATGCATGCCTCATCCTTAATTGTGCAATGTTTGCATGTGGTTTGCATACACAACGTGAATATGCAAACCAGATCTAGCAAGCATTTCAAGTTCACATGCTGCATGTGTGCAGCAGGTAAACTGATGTGAACATCTTCTGAAAAATCACATCAGGTTGGTGTGCTGCATGCTTGGCATGAGTGTAGCATTTCAGCTGGTGTGAACATCATTCAAAAATCAAATCAGGTTCACACGTTGCACACTTGCCATGTGTGCAGCAACTAAGCTGGTGCAAATCTTATCTAAATAAACACATCAGTTTCTAATTCTACTACTACTGATAGCAATTAGAGCTATTACAATATATTTTTGTTGATTTCCCATTAAAATTAAGTCAACTCATTAATTCTGATCCTTTTGCAAGTTGTTTAATGGCTTTTGATTTTTGTCAATAAATTGTCATTAATCTGTAAAGTACTGTTTGCTTACTGCATTAAATGCCTACGATATATTCAGCCAACATCCCCCATTCCAGATCTGCAAAGAGGGGCCTTGGTGTTGTGACCTTTTTGTTTTGGGCCATGCAAATCCCCTTAGACATATTTAGTGCTACAAATGTGTTTCTCCATGACTGTTATGGCTCACTTACTTTCCGTTTGTCATTTGGCAGTCTGGGCAGGCAGTATAGCCTAGAGGTTAGAGGAATGAGGTGTGAATAAGCTTAATACATCCAGCCGATCAGACCTGAGTTTGATTCTCACAACCTCCACTTGCATACTGTGTAACTCTGAGTAAGTCACTTAACCACCCAGTGCTCCCATGTTGCCTCTGAAAACAGGCACTTATACCTAGTGGGCCTTACCTGGTTACCAAAGACAAAAATAAAATTCTTTATGGAGCTTATACACTATGACCATGCTCAGCACTCTTTGTACTAAGTAGAGTATTGGAAGCATGCACCTTACCTCACATTTTGTTACTGAAATGAGTGACATGGACACTCAAAATGAGGGACAACGAGGGTCACTAACCCTCACGATGATCAGGACACATCCTGAAAGATGGAGATACAGTACCTCAGAACACAGTGGAAACCATTGTATTTACTTGTACCAATGTTAGCCTCATAGAATTAATTTCTACCATAAAGCAGGGCTACCATTTAGGTACGGCCGAGGGGGGAAGTTGCCCCCACCCCGCATTTGTGCCTAGGTTTTTCTTATGGCATGGCAATAATGACATTACATTTGGATATAATCTTTTGCACAAAAAGTGTCCCAGTGGCCTGTGTTGTGCCCACGCTGCAGGTGCACTCCTGACTAGACTGTTTCTGTATTGTGTTGTCCACTCTCTCCACCTATAAGTGGCGGCGCCATCACATGTGACCTGAAGGAGCTCCAGCCAAGCAAGAGCACATGAGTCAAGGAAGTGTGACACTGTCTTTATCACCACAAAGTAGGCAGGCAGCACACTACAGCTTGAAGGAGTCAGTGAGCACTGAACTCTCAATCTCAATGTTGTGGTGGCATATTACCATCTCCTCTGGTTGCTGAAGGGGCTGAAGGTGAGCCAGAAACTAACTTGAGACTAGGCTACCTACTTACTTAACTAGGCTTACCTCACAAAAAAACAGCACCCTCTCCCCTCCCAGTGGCAGAAGCTAGACCTTGCGGCAGCAGTAACAAAAGTGTGGGTGTCTTAATAGGCCTCATAAGTGCAGTGCCTCAGCAGACACAGCAGCAATCAAGCAAGAAGCACGCAACACAGGTTGGGTGGGTTCAGTTGGTGAGGTGATTTGGTCGCAGACCACATTGGGGACCTTGGATGTTTGGTTCTGGCATCCAGCTTCTGGCAGAAGGACAGAGGAGGAACTGATTGAAAACTGGGCTGGTGGCACACTGGACTAGGTTGCAGGTTCTGGCCAGATGGCTGGGTAAGTAAAAATAAATATATATTTTTTTTTACTAGGTGATTGGAAAAGTAGGAAAGACTGAAATATTGAAGTGTTTTTCACATTGCTGCATTTGGGTGGCTTCATGACCCATATTGGGTGGGTATTGAATTAAACAGAGTTGGGGAGAGAAATTGGGACAATGTTTTTTTTTTATTTGGGAGGGGGTCAGAACTTCAGCCAGGAAAAAAAATGGTTAGTAACTGGGTGGGTTTAAGCCCAAATCTGATGCACTGCTCTGGGGTATAGACAGATGAATCTTATACATTTGATTTTTTTCTGATTTGCATATCCCTTTTCAGTCAAAACAAATAAGTTTTAACTTTTAGAGATGTTTCAGACATTCCAGAGCTTGCTGCCTAGGGGCTAATAAACAGCTGGCCTCCACTGGTTGTTGGCTTCCCCTGCTGAAATCTGAAATGGCGCCCCTGCCATAAGGTCCAAATTTACAGGCCATCTGCTGTCTGAGCAGAAGGTTTGACATGAGGGATGAATATGCAGCAGAGACATTATCAGAGGTAAAATAAGGGCTGTCCCTTGCATTCAGGGATAGTTGAGAGATATGGTATGCACAGACTATTGGAGCCCCTCTAAAGTCAGACTTATCCTCTCCCTCCATGAAGCTGACCTCCACATCCCCACCCTCAGGTACATTATGACATAGGGCAAGGGAGAGTGCAGGGGTGTGCCCCACTGAAATGAATGAATGTATTTTTATTACTATTTTATACATTGTCGAAGAGCTGAAGATTAATAATGCCCACCACTCGACTAACAAGAACCTTGTTTGTAGAACAGTGGCCTTCATTATTCTCCAACTTGTCATCACAATGTATAAAATAGTAATAAAAAATAACTCCATTCATTTCAAGGGGGAAACACCCCAGCACTCTGGCCCATGGACATCATCTCTTAAGGACTCCTACTTCTGGCTCCCTAGTACTAGGGTAAGAGACTCTGGATTTGTATCTATACTTGGTGGTTTGTCAGTAGCAGCATGGCTGCACCTGCTACAGTGTGTGTGCATGGGGTGGGGACTGGCCATGTAAGTGGGTGCTGAGTTATTGCTACTTTTGAGTTTGCCTCTTAAAGTCTGTTTGTGTGGAAGCATTCAAAACTATGGAGAGAAAACAGTAGTAGTACAGGACAGATGGAAGTAATTAAGTAGTTTTGTGGGTAAGTGTGTGTATTGGGGGTGGGAAGAACCACATTTTTTTTATTGGTATGTGTGCTACAGTTCAGCTGTGCAGCTGAGATGGGGGTGCAAGAAAACTAAAAAGTATATCAGTGGCTATAAGCATGCTGCATGCATGCAGATGTATGAGATTTGTATTGAAGTACAAGCAAGCCATATGTATGCTTTCCACATTTGCTTGCGGCACACATGCCACATGCATGCAATTGGTTCCAATTTAACTTTTAAATCATGCTTGCAGCACACATATCACATGGCTAGTTTTATGTGTGCAGCATGAAAACTTATTTCTGTAAGGGGAGGAAACTAGAAAAATTTAACAGTTGGTAGATGACCAAGTCAAATGTCTTAACAAGCCTTTTCATTTCTATATATCTATGGATGAAGTTTTTCATGTAGTAATGAAAACAAAGCAAAATAAGGCCCCAGGTCTAGATAAAATAGTAGTAAATGTTCACACATTGTACTTACTTTAGATTGGTGGCTCCTGTTGTTCTACTCTCTGCTGGTTGACCATATTTCCCAAGCTTACTTGGTGATGTGCTTACTGTTAAACTATACAACTGACTCATTGTTACTGGACCTTTTATTTATCTCTGTATTTCTGATGCAGTGTAAGCTGTGCTGTATAATGATATCCATTTTTGTACTTGTCTTCTGTTTTGCTATCCACTGTATTGCTTGTACTGTCTCCAAAGTATACTTTCCTGACCCATGACCTTTGTAAAATAGCACCCATGCTCAAAGGTGTTTTCCTAGCAAATATAAAATAACAATTAAACAAAAAATGTAATTTAATTGTACAGTCAAGAATATTTCCAGTTTCTTGGGCTGGAAGCATAACTTTTGCAAACTACTAAAGGTCCTTAGAAACATAGCAACATAAAATTTGTCAGAAGATAAGGGCTGCTTTGCCCACCCAGTCTGCCAGATGTTCCCTGCCTAATCAGTATGTGCAGACCCTAACTGGTCTCCAGCGACCCTCCCTCTTTCTAGCCTATTTACTTACTAGGGAGCCTGTAAAGAATTGCAGCAGGAGAGGCACTGTTTCTCAGAAGAGCCTCAACTAACATCTGAGCCAGCAGGTGAGCTAGGTAGATAGACACTCACTAGGGGCCAGGATAAGCATGTATGCAGGGAGGCATTCCAATGGGAGCAGGCAACATAGGGTTGGAGAGGTAGAGCTTAGGCACAAAACTTGGGTAGGCAAATGGCAGCTTTCTCTCTTGCATTGACCCCTCTGGCCAGAACCGCCCAAACCCACCCTTGTAAAAGCAGGATAATTTACTGTGTAGAGTATTAATAGATACATAGAAACATAGACTTTGATGACAGATAAGGACCACTTGGCCCCACTCAGCCTGCCCATTCCCCTACCTATTGGATAAGCTGCAGATGCTAGTTAACCAACAGCCTACTTCTTCTTCCTACCCCCCCCACCAGAATTACCTTATGTCTGCCCAGGCATTCTTGAATTCCCCCACTATTTTTGACCCCACAACCTCCTCAGGAAGGCCATGTCATGAGTCCATCACCCTCTCTGTGAAAAAATCATGTTGCCACTGAGCTGTCCCCCCTCTATCATCAAATTGTGCCCCCTTGTTCTTGCACATCTATTTTCTGAAATATGCTACCCTCTTGAACTTTTTTGATTCCCTTGAGATACTTGAAAGTTTCCTTTATGTCCCCCCCCACTCCTTTCCTTGAGGGTATACATATTAAGTGTTTTTAGTCTCTCTTCCAGTGGCTTCTTGCACAGCCCTGCACCATTTTAGTTGCTCTCCGCTGGACTGCCTCCATCCTATCTAAGTCCTTATGTAAATGAGGTCTCCAGAACTGCATGCTGTACTCCAGATGGGTTCTCACCAACTGTCTGTACAGAGGGATAACAACTTCTTTTTTATTCTAGTGATGCCTCTCCCTATGCATCTCATATCCCTTCAGCCCTCCTTACTGCCTTCTCACATTGCTTGCTTACCTTTAGGTCATCTGATATGACTACCCCCAGGTTCCTTTCCATGTGTGTTGTTGTTAGTACCTCACCACTCATTGTGTACTCTTCCTGGGTTATCGTTTCCCAGGTGCATTACTTTGCACTTCTTTGCATTGAATCTAAGCTGCCATACTTTTGAGCATTGACTCTAAGCTGCCATACTTTTGAACTTAAGGGACACTGTCCCGTTATGGGGATAACCTTAGGGGTCAAGAAGGAATTTTGCCATTTTTTTCCCATGAGATTTTCCAGTTTTCACCTTCTCCTGTGAGAAATAACATTAGGCAGTTAGGTATGTTTAGCCCTGGTTGTCACGATCATGAAAGTGGCAGCATAGTAGTCTTGGTTTGTACAGAGGAGGAAACAGAGAATCACGCAGCTTTGTAGGTGGCTCATCCCTGAGGTTGGCAAGAGGAGAGGGCCCAGATGGCTTGTGGTACCCATGCAGGGACAGATGGAGGGGCAATCTCTTTGGGCTTTGCCCTCGGGATGCAGTGCTATCTAATGGGAGTGGGGCATATCAGAATCTAGCCCAGAGCCATCCCACATGCCATGGAACAGGCTCCCACATGGTGGCTTGTACCCATTCAGTTGACTCCCCTGAGAGGAAGGGGATGGCCACTGTGATGATCATGATAATGATTAGCTTAATGAATGACTTGCCATGACTACTTTGCTGCACACATCACACTTACTTGGCTGTGCCTGTTCAATACATTCTGTCAATTAAATACATCACTGTCACTGTTTTACTATATATCATTTATTTATTTGAATTTTGATGACCGGGTTGGCCTGCTGAGATACACTATCCCTTTTTCAGGGGAGACCCTGGGAAATACATTTCCAATAAGAAAGGAACATCTGCGGTACAGGTTGAGAGCTACAGAGAACATTAATTCTGACTAACTAATGCTGACAGACAGTTCAACAGAACCATGGTGGATTATTTCAAACATAACTAGTTTAGGAATTATAAACAGTACGCAATATCTGTTATATACATACCTACACATATACGTGCAAAGATTATTATGAAGCAAATTAACTATATTTGTAAAAGATGTAATCACAATGGGATACATGAAAAACTGATAGGCAGTATGGTGGGGTTGGAGAAGGAGGAAGAGGATGTGCAAGCTTAGGTAGAGGGGGGGACTAGAATGAGAGGGTGAAATTAGAAGCATTGGCATATGGGTGGGGGAAAGACACATTGTCTGTGTTTGTCTGTTCAGGTCGCAGGAAGGGTTTGTGACCTCTAAGACAGCATTCCCTTACATCTGTCCCATGCATGCTTGAAGCCATAATACTACTACTAATAAAAAAAACAGGTCTATATAACCCAGCCCACTGGATTCTCCTGGAAACAAGCTATCACTGCTTAGTGTGCCTTTCCTGGTCAAAACTTGTAAACCAATCAATCAATAAATAAGTAAATAAATCAATACCAAGACAAGAGGTCTTTAAGACAGGCAGGGTCCAAACTATTCAGGGCATTGTATATTTAAGAGACAATGTCAACCCTTCTTTCATCATGTTGTGCACTATGCATGACAGCTACTGTATGTGGTGAGCAAAGGGGTGCACAGGCCACCCATGCAGGTGCCTACATGTGAACTGTGTGCATGGTATGCCAGGAGGCATGATGAAGCACACATGGGAGAATCTTGTCATTCAACTAAAAAAGCGGTGTGGCCACTATATGCTGGCACATATGGAGGGCATGACGACGTGATCTGCCATGCACAGCACCCCTATTCATGTATGCACAACACCAGGTATGACAGCCAGGCATGTAACTGTAGGTGTGTCCACTTACAGCAGGTGGAGGGCTGCCATAGATGTCTGCACAGTGTGGCAGGTAGCCAAAGCCACCGAGCAGAATGGCTGTAACCTGTATCCCCATAACAGTAATACCATGCACCTGTCTGACTTGGATACCAGGATGTGGATCAGCGCACATGGTGAAATAACACACAATTGGGACACACCATACATTAAAGAGTTAGTGTACTGCCTGGAAACTGCCTGAAATTAATTGTAACTTTCAGATGTAGTCAGCTATCACTTCTTATACCTTAAGTATCTTTTTTTATGTTTGCTAATTAAGAGATTTTCCACCTGGCAGTACTGGGGTGATGTGTGGAGCAGCACTCTCTCTGGAGGAAAAGAAAAGTCAGTTCTATTCCTCCCACTACATCAACACTGAGACCACATTGACTATGATATCACTAGTAACCAATGAAAACCATTTCTCACTGCCAGGTTTCACTTTCACATGAAGCAGCAGGGACTGGCTCTCCCTGGTTACTTATGATGTCACAGTTTCCTGCATTTTGATTGGTAGTTTGTGTAAGTCACTGCTCAGACTGCAAGGATTGTGGTGCCTCAAGGTGTTTTGTCTCATTTCTGAGGATGTAGTGGGAGGAACAGAACTGACTTTTATTTCTCCTCCAGATAGAGTGCTACTCCACACATCACCCCAGTACTGTCAGGTGGAAAATCTTTTAATTAGCAAACAGAAAATAAAAAAATACTTCAGATATAAGAAGTGATAGCTGGCTACATCTCAAAATTACTATTAATTCCAAGCAGTACACTATCTCTTTAAGTAACGTGCTGATGGGTGTGCAAGCTGATGGGGAGTAGTGAATACAGCTGACCACAAAGACCAGGGCTGCTGCAACAGTGACCCCATGCCATGCACACCAACCCCAGTGTCTGGACAGAGGATGTGTGCAGGGCCAGTTGTGGCCAATCAGTAATGCAAGATGGTGCACATGTATGAAGGCAATCCCCCTTGAGGCACAGGTGATGACTATGCCACCAATGGGACCCAAAATGCTGTGGCACCCCCACATTCCACACAAAGTGATGTGATGCACACCCTGCAGATGGATGCAGGCTCAGTGAGCACAGAGGACCTGTAGACCCAGGAGACCTGGTGCGGTGCCCCTCAAGGTGGACTGGTAATCCATGGGATGGCATGGCCCAAGCACTGCTATGATATGCACCACCACTGGCACACAGAAGGGACATAGGACATTTATCCTAATGTGTAACACCTGGATGATGCATAGTGATTCAGGGGCCATGTACAGCACAGCACCCAGCCCCTGTGCAATGCAAAACACACACCAATGGGTAATCCAGCAAGGGAACACCTGCTGGGCCACACATGGCATGCATGCGGGACAACTGCACCCCCCCATCTGCCCCCTCATAAGGCTACAACCCCACAACTCCACAGTGCCCCACCCAACCACGCCAGCCAACCACCCACTGTGCAGGAGACAATCACCACACAGGTATTTGCACTGAACAACTTTATTCCAAAACACATGTGTACTGTAGAGCTATCAGTCATACAGGTAAAATGTAATATAAAAATAAGCAGAACTAAGTATGCCCTACACATAAATTTGTCAAAAGGCAGTGACAAACAGTCCACAAATAATCCAGTGCATCACGTTCCTGATGTACAAGTAGCCATGGTCCAACCAATGGCACACATGCTAGCTCTCATCCACCTCCTTGGAATCCCCACTGTCACTTAACGTTAATGTGTCTGAGCAGGACAAAGGGAGAAACACAAGGCATTGGAGGAGTCCTCTGTACTGGTGTAAGTGAAAAATACCACAGTGAGAAGAGGCATGGCAAGAGAACATATCAGGGATGAATGTGGCAACAGGGTACAACACGGACATGGCACATGATGCTGAACCCACCTTGGATGGTACTACTATCCACCACAGCACACAAAAGTACAACTTGTACATCACATCATTGGTGCCCAACCTCAGAAAAATGTAGTGTGGGTTGGCCTGCTGCCATTTCCTCCAACATGGTGGTGTCCACACAATAAAGGGGGATCCATCTGGCTGCTCTACAAATGTCAGAAACAGCTTGTGAGGGAGGCCGAGAAGATCCTGTGAGGGACAAGATAAGAAACAACCTTCAGCACCATGGACAACATACACCCCCCAGTCCCCCACAGCACACTCTGCAGGACAGGTACATACCTGTAATTGTACATCCAGCTTCCACAGGTTGCCACCACAGGGGCGGTCTAAGTAGGTGTCCTCAGGCACCTTCCAGAGCTTCTTGGGGTACAAACCCAGATGCCTGACTTGTGGCATGGACACTATGGAGCTCTCCTCAGCTGCAGCCATCACCTTCACCTCACACTGCAGTGTGTGCATATGACACCCGCACAGGTAACGTCAGCATGCACGGCCCCCTATGACCTCCAAAAGGTACTCGCAGGTGTCCAGGGCCACATAAAGGGGTTGTGGCAGTTTGCGTACAGGTAGACAGGTAACCTTAGTGGAGGAGGAGGATGTGTTCTGGCCTACTGATGAACGTGCACCTGCACGATGTGGAGCTGGAGCAGTGGAGGCATATGGGACCATTGCCAAGGCTCTTTAGACTATGTCTGGATGCAGCCACACCATGGGGCACACAAATCATCAAACTCTTCAGGTTCAGCTAGGCCATGATCAAACAGTCTGATGAGTTTGCACCAGGTACACAGCAGTCCAGGTTGATGACCGTGGAGACCAAGGTATTATGTGCCCCATCATCATATACTGTCTCCGCAGCGACGGGAAAACAGCAAATACCATCACAGCGACAGAATCAGTTGTTTGCTGTGATGGTCTGCTGGTTTCCTGACGCTGCTGTCTCTGGGGAGTTTTCCCCCTCCTTGAACCAACTCAGAGCTGGTAATCTATAGTGTGGTGGGTGTGGGGTGCAGATCCCCCTAGATTGGGGGTGGAGGAGCTAAGCCCACCCCCAAAAACTTTTATACAGTGACAGCACAATGCCAATTGTCAGCATTGTGCCATTGTTATAATGATGATTTGCAAATTTCCTGTCACTGCAGTGACATGGAACCCCATCATACTAGGCAGCAGCTTCATTCCAGTGGGTGACTGGTGATGCCGTTGGTGTATGTTAGTTCTCCATGTCACGGGTATTGGCATAGGTGACATAGTTACTGTACATATTTATACAGTTACATAGTAGTTGTCTGCAGAAAAGGACCTCCTTGTCCATCTAGTCTGCCTTATTATGATTAACTCCTACTTCCTGAGTATCAGTCTTATTAGACCCATGTTCATACTTCCCCACTGCCCTAGTATCCCTAATGCTGTGTGACTATCCCATGCATGTTTGAGTGCATTCACCACGTTTGCATCTACCACTTCCTCTGGCAGCCTGTTCCATGGTTCAACTACTCTTTCTGTGAAGAAGTACTTCCTCACATTGCCTTTCAGCCTCCCTCCTTCCAGTCTCATTGCATGACCCCTATCCTAGTGTTCTTCTTTCTCTGCAGAAAGCTGCTCTCCCCTTCATTATTAATCTATTTGACATATTTGAATGTCTCTATTATGTCCCCATCTCCCTTCCTACCTCCAGTGAGTATATGTTTAGCTTGTTAAATTTGTCCTCATAGACTTTCTGATGCATGTCCAGGACCATTTTGGTAGCACTTCTATGCACTGCCTCAACTTGGTTGATGTCCTTTCTAAGAAGGGGCCTCCAGAACTGGACACAGTACTGAAGGTGGGGCCTCACCATCAATCTATAGAAGTGTAAGATTACCTCCTGCTTTCTACTTATTATTCCTATCCCAATGCAACCCAGCATCCTGCTTGTCCTACCCACTGCTTTCCCACACTGATTTCCCACTTTGAGGTCATCTGTTATGATGATACCTACTGTAGGTCCCTTTCCTTCTGAGTTACCACCACCTCACCTTCTAGATGATATGTTACCCTTGGGTTCTTCCACCCCATGTGCATGACCTTACACTTTTTGGCATGAAAGCCCAGCTACCAGACCCTTGACCATTCCTCCTGTTTTTTTTAAATCTCCCCACATTCTGACCACTCCCTCCTGGGTGTTGACCCTGTTGTACATCTTTGTGTCATCTGCAAAAATGCATACTTTACCTTCTAGTCCATCTGCAATATCTCTAATGAAGACATTGAACAGCAGTGGCCCCAGAACTGACTCATGTTGTACCCCACTTGTCACCTCCCCTCCAGATCTCTCTCCATTTATTACTACCCACTGGCTCCTGTTGCTAAGCCAGTTCTGCACCAATTTTACCACTTTTGTCCCCACCCCTAGACTGATCTACTTGTTACCTAATCTCCGGTGTGGGACAACGTCAAAGATCTTTCTGACATCTGGGTAGGCCACATCCACTGCTCCTCCCTCATCCACAATGACATGTTTACTAGGTTTACTTGGTATCATAGGACAAAAGTAGGCCAATGGCCCATCGAGATTGACCCCACCACCGTGGTGGGATATTGGTTAAACCCAAAAGGTATTAGACTCCATCTATTTGTCTAAATTTCTTTTAAAGGAAGAAATAGATGGACTATCCTCTAAATATTGCAGAAGGGTGTTCCACAGAGTCAGAGTTCTTACTGTAAAATAATTTAACCTCTTATTAGTATTAGATTTTCTTACTTCAATCTGTTTATTGTTAAGCCTTGGTGAACTTCTTCTGTTAGATAATTTTAGGCCACACTGATCCATTTGATCCTGAGAATTAAGAATTTTATACAGAAGGAGTAAGTCTCCTCTAGTTTTTCTACTTTGTCGTGAATGTAATCCAGTTTACTGCAATCTGATATGGTAATCACTGTTGGCCAATCTGGGTACTAATCTTATTGCCCTCCACTGAATCCTTTCAATTGTATCAATCATACCTCTCAACCTTTCTCCACCAAAATGTGTGACACGATGCGTGACAAATGAGCAAAATGTGTGACACATCATCTAACATGGCACTGGAAGCTCAGAACACTATAGCTATCAGTGTACTAATGTTCATAATGTTTTTGTACAACTTAGCATAATAGATCATTATGAATTTCTGCTTTAAAGTCTCAGTAGGGAATGTGGAAAATCACCTTCCCCATGATGGACAAAGGGTTTCTGAGAAGTAAAATGAGTGAAGTACCTCATAATGTGTGACAGTTGAGAGGTATGGTATCAATGCTATATTTCAAATATGGGTTCCAAAAAGGAGACCCATAGTCAGAATGAGGCCTAACATGAGTCCTGAAGAGAGGAATAATACATTCCTGAGTCCTAGATACAAAAGTTCATTTGATGCAGGTAAGTAAGGCGTTTTAAGTTTTGGCTACCTTATTGCATTAATCAGTGGATGAAAGCTTATTATTAACAAGGACTCCAAAGTCTCTTTCAGATGAAGAAACCTTAAGAGGACGATTGTTTAGAACATAACTTTGCTTGGGGTTATTCTTCCCATAGTGTAACACAGTACATTTATCAGAGTTGAGGAGCATCCCGTTATCCCTTGCCCATGATTCTATGGCTTTTAAGTTGTTTTTCAGAATTGTTCTACTTACTTCTGTTGCTACTGCCCCACCTAGTTTAGTGTCTTCAGCAAACTTAGAGAGAATGTTATCAGTATAGACCTGCATATCACTAATATACACATTAAACAAGGTAGATCCAAGGACCAACCCCTGGGGAACCCCACTAGTGACATGCCCTATATCTGATAGGGACCCATTTATTCCAGTTTGCTGATGTCTGTTTGATAGCCAGCCATAAACCCATCTAACTAGGACTTGAGAAAACCCTAGGTTTAACATTTTATCAAGGAGCTTATCATGCTGCACTGTATCAAATGCTCTGCTATAATCAAGTAGTATAACATCCATGGGAGTCCCACTATCAAGTCCTAAACTTACATAATTATAAAAGGAAACTAAGTTGGTTGTACAAGAGTACCCAGGCCTAAAGCCATGTTGTGTTAGATCAATAAAGTTTTTAGAAATCGATTCCCTTTCCAAAAATTGTTTAATAATTTTCTCCATAACCTTCCCCACTGCAAGATGTTAGACTTATAGGTCGATATTTATTCAGATTTGAATGATTGCCTTTCTTGAAAATGGGTATCAAAGTGGCATTTGCCCAGTCATGAGGTATTAAGCCTTCTTGGAGAGATTTAAAAAAAAAATTGTGTTAGGGATTTAGCAATAGCCTCTGCTGTTTCTACAGAAATCTTGTGCTAATATTGTCTGGACCTGTACTAGAAGTCTTTTTCAGGGATTGCAAAACCATCAGAGTATCATTTTCAGAGATATGGTAATCTATAGATTTACTGATTGACTCCTTGTTTATTTTGAGAAGTCTTTTGTAGAAAAGAGAAAACAAAACTGCATTAAATGCGTCAGCTTTTCCTTATCAGTAGATATTAACATATTGTTTACCAAGAGGGGACCAGTGTACCCATTATTCCCTTTTTTATTATTGAGATAAGAAAATAATGATTTGTGACTATCTTTGCAATGTGCCAATCGAAACTCAGTCTTTTTTTGACTGGAAGATAGATTGTTATAATTATTTTAGTGCTTTTTTAAACTGTAATAATAAATGTTCTTTACTGATACCTTCACTCTTTTTTAAGAGAGAAAATAGTTTCTTTTTATCTCTAATTTGTTTCTTAATAATTTGGTCAAACCATAATGGAATTTTTCCCTTCTTATTATATTTCTGTTTTTGGGACAAAATGTTCTTCTAGCTCATGAATCTTATTTTTTAGATATTCCCAGGCCATTTCAAGTGACAGAGGGGTTAAAGATTCCTCCCAAGAAATTTTATTTAATTGCTGTATAATAATATTAAAATTGACATAATCAGAATTTTTAAACTGTGATATGTTTTATATATTGTACAGTATTAACAGTAAGTGATAGTATTATGGAATAATGATCACTGGAACCTAGGGGGGTTACTAATACTTGCTCTAGATATGATATTCCCCTATGTTAGATATGACCAGATCTGATACATTATCTCCCCGTGTGGGTTCTGTAATAAACTGTTCCAAGCCTAAATCCACAATAAATGAAATCAAGTCATTTTCATTATGATTTTTTCCAGATAGTGAGGTCCAGTTAATAGTAGGCATATTAAAGTCTATTAAGACTAGAATATTGCCTTTACTTACCATGTCAGATATTTCCTTATGAAGAATAACAGTATACTCGGCATTAGCTGAAGGAGGTCTATAACAAGTACCGATCAATATTTGAGGTGGACCCTTAAGCTGAATATTAACCAATATGCTTTCAATGTCATTAGTCGGAGGGAGTTGAAAGGGAGTTATATGTTCCCTAACATATATACAAACCCCACCACCTGATTGGCCTACACGATCTTTATGATAAAGCCTATAACCTGGTAGACTTGTTGCCCATATAGAGTCAGGGTCCCACCATGTTTCAGTTACTGATATAAGCGCATAATTAGTCATAGTACATTTGGATCCAGTTCAGCCATTTTCTCCTGATTTAATGATCTTGCTTTCAATGAAAGAACCTCATAAGTAATGCCATTGCCAACTGAGTTTTCTAGAAGACAGGAGAAAAACCTGTTCTCTCCCCCAGTTTCTAGTTTAAAAGTTTATCGATAGCTGATAGAACACTCTTGTCCAATAGAGAACTGCCCCTTCTACTGAGATGTAATCCATCCCAGCACTACAAGGGGTTGTTTTGGTAGAATTGTTCCCAATGGGTAAGACACAAGATGCTCTGATGGAGGCACCATCTCCTAAGCCAGTGATTAAAGGTTTTTATTTTGTTTGTTATATCAGTTTTGTCCTTGGTACAGGCAGAATTTCTGAAAAACAGACAAAGCTATCCTTGTCTACCAGTATGTTATTAAGTGCAATGATATCATATTTAAGATCTGCCAAGCTGGCTCTATTGATATCGTTCATGCCAGCATGTATAACAAACACAGGGTTATCACCTGTCCCCACAAGTACTTCCTTAACCACTGTGGTAATATCTGTGATTCTTGCCCCCCTTAGGCTAGCACATGTTCGATTAAGTTTGTCTGCATTACAAACTGGACGATCTAGGTGTTTGATTATGGAATCACCAATAACATAAATTTGTCTATGTTTAGTCCTGGAATCATTCTTATCACATGCTGGGGTCAAGTTATTTTCTAACATTCTAACAGATTTATTCTCTGTATTAGGTTTGGACATTATTTAATTGTTGATTTTCATTTTTTTTTTTTTTGATACATAATCTTTAAGTGGTAGTGGGTAAGATGCAGTATTAGTCCTCAAGGAGTTATCAGTCTACTCTGTTTGGGGAAATTCTGCAGTCTCTAGAGCAAGGGCTTCATAGTTGATGGATAGAGGAAATAAGGGTGCACTATGAAATATTTGCCACCCTCCCGCATTTAGTTTTATGTCTGGAGACCACAGACCAGTTATCTGTTTCATCAACAGGTGAGGGAAACTGATCATTATTAGAAGTGGCACTTGCTAAACCAGGGATCTCATATAGGATGTTAGGGGCCTCTGGGGGAACTATCTGGCCCATCATTAGATCGATATAGTCTTCCATGGCCTCAATTTCTGGACTTGAAGCCCTAGCTGACTGCAGTTGCATTATTTCAGATTGCAAAGTCTGCAACAGCAAACATCTATGGCAGACAAAGTCAGCGATTTGAAGGCCCCAGCCAAACATCTGACAGGAGGAACAATAATTATTTGGAACATCCATATTTCAGAAAATACTAAATGTATTGATAATATTACTACTTGCTAGTTCAGTTGTATACTGGTTGGACCCCTTTCTCCTGCTGCCCCAGTGGACACAGCAGACACGAGTATCTCTGTATGTGTCTTTGCATGTGCTACGCATGCGCTCACCCTACGCAGCTCACCCTGCTTGCTGCAGGGCATATCTTTATAAGCTCCTGCAACCCAGAAGTGGCTCCGAGATATCTCAGCCGAGCACAGCTGATAAAGTGCTCAAGTAAGTGTAATATATGCCCCAAACCTTAATAAAGGCTAATTTGTTTAAAATAACTGTATCCCTTTGTAAGCACCCTCCCTGTAATCAGCAGTTGTAGCAGTTTTTAATAGAGCTCAAAGCTCAAAAACCACTCGCTCCCTTCCTGTTATAAACAGGACTGCAATATAACTAATACACTCTATTTACACAGGTTTCAGGTATATTATGCTATACACAAACATAAGGCTACACTTCTGCAGCTTGTTGTCTAACAAAACTTCTGACGGCTGCTAGTACTCGCTGCAGGGCGTATCTTTATACACTCCTGCAACCCGGAAGTGGTTCCAAGATCTCTCAGCCGAGCACAGCTGATAAAGTGCTCAAGGTAAGTGTAATATATGCCCCAAGCCTTAATAAAGGCTAATTTGTTTAAAATAACCATTCCCCTTTGTAAGCACCCTCCCTGTAATCAGCAGTTGTAGCAGTTTTTAATGGAGCTCAAAGCTCAAAAATCACTCACTCTCTTCCTGTTATAAACAGGGCTCCAATACAACTAATACAGTCTATTTACACAAGTTTCAGGAATATTATGCTATACACACACATAAGGCTACACTTCTGCAGCTTGTTGTCTAACAAAACTTCTGACGGCTGTTGTTGTCCCATATGCAGGGGTACATCAGATTCCTTATGGCTGATGCCAATGTCCATGCCATGAAACAGGCCTTCTATGCCATACACAGTATGCCAAACATATACAGTGCATTAGATTGCACCCATATTGGAATTCTTTCCTTGTCTGTGCATGAGGAGGCATACAGGAACAGAAAGAGCTTCCATACATTTAACTGTGGTGTAGTGTGTGATGCTGGTGGTATAATCAGGAATGTATGTGCAAAGTACACTGGCCCATGTCACAGTACATACATGCTAGATGAATCACATCTAGGACCCCTGCTATGTGCCCATCGGCTGGATGTTTGTCTGATGGGTGAGTATAGGGGGCAACGTGTTTGGCACTGTGATACCAACCACTACATGCACCTCAATGTCTGCTTTGTCTGTCCCCTGCACAGGTGACAGAGGATACCCACTGTACACATATCTTATGACATCTATCCTGGTGCCAAACATTGCAGCAGAGGAAGCATACAATCATGCCCACAGGAACACAAAGAACATCACTGAGAGGACCATTGGCCTATTGAAGATGTGGTTCCGGTGTCTGGACCATACCAGGGGAAAAATGCTGCTGTCTCTGGGAAGGGCATGCAAGGTGTTCATTACATGTACCATGCTCCATAATATCACCCTGCATTACAACATACCCATGCAGGTGGTCCACCAGCAAAATGCACCACTTGAGGAGGACAACGGGGGCTGGCCAGGGGGCATGAGACACTGAGTGGGCATGCAGCTCGCGACATGCTCGTACAGGACATGTTCCAGAGGTAGTGATGTACACCTGCACAGCATCGGGACCGAAAGCAATGTGTCTTGTGCAGTGGCATCATTATGCATGTAACTACAATGCATGGACATCCATGTGTACAGCTGGTGTGGACAGCACTGCATTGTGGAGTGTGTGTGCTACAGCCATCATGAGTCATGTGTGCTCCATGGTGATTCCATACACTAAGTGCACCTGAACCAGTGGGGGGATGGGGGTTCCTGTGTGTCCAGCTAGGATAGGCATGTGGCACATGGCATCATATGCTATATTGTGTGGCCAGGAGGGCATGATGGGTGTCCTGCAAAGGTGGACTTAATGGGGGTGTTGCTATGGGAGGCATGATGAATGTCCTACTGGGAGGCATGCTGATGGTGTTGCTATGGGGTGGACACTGTACCATACAGTGGTACCTTTGTGGGTAAGACCCCATCTGGAGTACTGCATGCAGTTCTGGAGACCCAATCTCCGCAAGGATATAGACTGGATGGAGGCTGGCCAGAGGAGGGCAACTAAAATGGTGCAGGGCCTGCACCGGAAGACATATAAAGAGAGACTTAAGGAGCTGAATATGTATAGCCTCGAGGAAAGGAGGGGGGGGGACATGATAGAAACTTTCAAATATCTCAAGGGAATCAACAAAGTCCAAGAGGGTAGCATCTTTCAAAAAAAGAGGTGTGCAAGAACAAGGGGGCACAATGTGAAGATAGAAGGGGCAGCTCAGAGGTAATTTAAGGAAGTATTTTTTCACATAGAGGTTGTGGATGCATGGAATGGCCTTCCGGAGGAGGTTGTGGAGTCAAAAACAGTGGTGGAATTCAAGCATGCATGGGACAGTCATAAGGCAATTCTAGGGGTTGGGGGTAGGAAGAAGTAGGCTGCTGGTTAACCAGGATCTGCAGCTTATCCAATAGGTAGGGAAATGGGCAGACTGGGTGGGCCAAGCAGTCCTTATCTGCCATCAAAATCTATGTTTCTATGTTTCTATACAGCGTATGGTATGTCATCGACGATGTGGTGGTATATGCTGGGATGGTTGTGTGGTAGGGGCTGTAAGGTTGAGTCACGGAATGTGTGTGGCATGTGCTGTGTTCATGGCATGTGTACTTTGTGCATGTGCTATACATGTCCTGCAAGTGGTGCTTGTGCACTTTCACTGCCCTTGTGTATCATAGGGCTCTGTCTATAGACATGCTGAGGTCCATGTGTCCAGTTTCCTGACCGGTGCATGTGGATGGGAGGTCCTCCATTGGTGGCTGCCCATGGGGGTAGGCACAGTCTGCTATTCCTCCATGGCATCATCAGTTCCAGTGCTGCGGCTGTCATGGTGGATGTTCATGTCCTCCTGTGTGGTGGCTGTGTCATGCCCCTGTTACTCCACACTCTGTGTACCGGTGGTGTGCATGTGGGATGTGCATGTGCCCTGGGGCCCTTTCACCAGTGTACTGTCTGTGTCTCATAGATGGGTGTCCTGTTCCTGGTCACAAACTGTTTCTTTGTTTCTACAGTGTGGGCTGTAGCAAACACAATCTCAATGACTGTATTGTCAAGTGCAGTCATTTCAATTTGTGCTTGTGTGTGTGCAAGCCCTACAATACTACATGGAGGCCAGCTGGAGACCTGCTGCCTGGAATTTACACACCAGCATAGCAGAACAGCACAAGACATGTCTGTAAGGTAAGCCTGGATAAATCTCTGCTTGCTAAGCGAATCACAAGGTACCCTGAGTTGTAGAGTAGATGGGGAATGGCTTTAAATTAGTGCATGTTAGCATGGTATACTTGATAGTTCCTGCTTGTGAAGTGGGGGGCTGGTGGTACCTCATGGATCTGGAGTCCTTCTGACCATGAATTGCTACCCTGTTACGTATACTGTATGTATTGTGTTGCCCACTGTATAGGCAGCCACCAACTAGCCCTCTTAACTGGAGGAAGGGAACAATCATCTTTGGTTGAGAAATGGGGTTAACATAGAAACAGAATTTGATGGTAGATCAGGACTGCTTGCCACATGCAGTCTGCCATTTCTCCCTACCTACACTACTACTGCAGATCATACTCAATCTACAGCTCTTTCTACCCCCCTTTCTTTTCCACTATGATTCTCTTATGCTCATCTCATGCATTCTTGAGCCCAACCACTGTTTCTGCCCCATCCAACTCTGCTGGAAGACCATTCCTGGAATCCACCACTCTTTCTGTGAAGAAGGACTTCTTCAAATCTCTTCTAAATCTACCCCCCCCTTCAGCTTCATAGCATGTCCCCTTATTCTTGAGCACATTTTCGTCTAAAAAATACTCCCCTCCTGTACCTTATTTACCCCCATGAGGTATTTAAAGATATCTGTCATATCTTCCCTCACCCTCTTCTATTCCAGGTGTAGGTATTGAGGTCCTTTAGTCTCTTCTCATAGGGCATTTGATGTAGACCCTGCACCATTTTAGTTGCTCTCCTCTGGACTGCCTCCACTCTGTCTATGTCCTTCTGGAGATGTGGTCTCCAGAAATGGACACAATACTCTTGGTGGTGTCTTATAAGCAATATATACAGAAGCAACTCAACCTCCCTGTTTCTGCTGGTGATACCCCTACCCATACACCCCAGCATCCCATTTGCCCTCCCTAGTGCCTTTTCACACTGCCTGTTCACCTTTAGGTCATACAGTATGATTAACTCCAGGTCTCTTTCCTGCTTGGTGATCATCAAAACCACTCCACCCATTATTTTATTTTATTTTTTTGCAGATAATCTTTTTATTGTTATTTTCACATTTAAACATTGAACAAGCAGAACATTATACCTGTAATTACACTTGCGCTACATTCAGCTTGCATTATCTGGGTTGTCATACGATACAGTAAAAGCAATTTAGGTGTTTTAACGGTGAATACAAAATATATCTACATTATTTTCTGGCAGCATTTGAGATTGCATGCCTTTATGGCATGCCATACTGTTTGATTCCAATTGAGGACAGGGTATCTGGGGGTTTGTGGCACAGACTGGGGGGGGGGGAATAAGATAGGACCTATATTACGAAGTGGGAAGAACATACAGCATAGGCCACAGGTACTTAAATATGTAGACGTCCAAGGTATAAGAGATTTGGCCTTCAGGGTGGTTTGAGTATGTCCTTACCCTGTGCTGTCCCTACATTGTTTGCTCTGACTTGTATACAGTGAGTGAATTTAACCACCTCTCAGTGTAGGCCTGGGTATTGCCAGCAGCAAAGTATGACATTCCGGTAAAGGAGGCTAGTTTCTCCATGGCCATCAGCCGTTCTCCAAAGGTTGGGACCTCAACAGTTCTCCACCTACCTAAAATCAGTCTCTTGGGTTCCACTGTGGCCTGCTTCAGTCATAACTTATGCTGTGCTTGTAAAGGGAGATCCCTTGGGACAATCCCCAGGATTAACAAGGCTGGGCTTTGAGGTATCTGTGTGCTCATCACATCCAAGCAGCATTCAGTTATTCTACTCCAGAAAGGTCTGATTAGGGAGCATTGTTACAAGATATGGAGGATCTCCACCCCCTCCCCGCCCCCCCATTGCATCTCCAGCAATCATCTCCCTCTGTTAGGCCCATGCATTGGAGTTCAGCTGGAGTGTAGTACCACAGAAGTAATATTTTGTTCCTGATTACCAAGCTTCTTGGGTCACAGTAGGCTTTGTGGGCTGTAATCCAGCAGGCCCTCCATTCCTCTGGGGGATCTGAACTCCTAGCAGAGTTTGCCATTTTGTTTTTGCAGATAGTGAGTGGTCCAATGCTGTGCCTTTCATTTGACCATAAAAGACCCCTGCTAGACACTTTCACTTTTAAAGCCAGCTTCCTATGGGCAATTTCTGAAGTGGTTTGACCCATCTACTTTTTCACCCTGTACATACTGTACACAATCTCCCTTTATCCCTTCTTGATAACTGTGTATAAGCTGGAGATATTTCCAGAACTCCTTTTTGTGTAGCAAAAATTCACTCTGAAGGGTGGAAAAGGAGTCCATGGTATGACCATCTGCCACTAGGGTATCACCAAGCCTGGGGCTGCCTTTTTCCCTCCATTCAACACAGTAAAGGATTTTGTTATCTATGGTCCAGTGTGGGTTGTTCCATGGGGGAGTGTTTTCCAAGGCTTATGCGGGTGTTCATGTGGTGCCCAACCTTGAACCAAGATGTATGTGAAGCTTTGATCGTAAGACATTTTTTGTGTGGGGTTGGCAAAGGGAATCCCAGGTGTAATGTTAGCTCAGCACCCTTAAGTTCAGCTGCCTCTAATTCGATCCCAGACTGGTCTGTTTGTGCCCATGTCCTGGAGCATTCTTCATGTTCTGGACACCGAGAAAGCATAGGGATATATCTGGAATTGAGGGACGTTCCAACCACCTCTCTTCCACAAGGCCCTTAATTTGGCTCTGCTGTATCTTGGCCTTGTGCTTCCCCAAAATAAAGTTGCCTATCATGGAGTTCAGCTTCTGAAACTACTTTTTAGGGATTTCAGCAATGCAGGTGGGCCAGTAGATAGAAAATTATTGGTGCAACTAACATCTTAACTGCAGCTAATTTCCCCGCATGGCTAAGTTCAGATGTTGCCATCTGTTAATCTTGGCCTGAAGTTTGCTGACCAGTGGGGTGAGGTCCTTGTCTATCAGAGAGAGAGGAGTTTGGAATTTAATAGCACCCCAGATATTTAATTTCTCCCTTGGCCCATGATAGCTGAATCTTAGAGGCAATCTTAGGTGTAACCAGGCCAATCAGGGGGAGTATTTCTGTTTTGCCTTTGTTGATTCGAACTCCAGATATTTCTACAAAAGAGCTCAGCAGATTTAAAATATGAGGGGTGCATGTTTTAATGTCCCTTGTAAGTATGAGGCAATCATTAGCATACAGCAAGGCATGATATGAGTGTTCCCACATTTGTAGGCCTTGTATGTTAGGGTGGTTTCTAAGGGTACTTGCCAGAGCTTCAATTGCCAGGACAAACAGCATAGGAGAGAGGGGGCACTCTTACCTGGTTCCTTTATGAAGGCTGAAGGGGTCAGATAGAGTGTTGTTGGTGAGGATTCTGGCCATGGTTTTTGTATACAGAGTTTTATCCCACCCCCTAAACTGGGGCCCAAAGTTGCATTTCTGGAGGACAGCATGCAGGAAGTTCCACTCTAGAGAATCAAATGCTTTTCTGAAGTCAACCAAAATGGCTGTGGCTTGTGTTGGGAGAGAGAGAAACGTCACTAGAGCCCAGGGATGGTCTGCACTGACCCAGCCTTTAACAAAGCCCACCTGGGATGGGTGAATTAGGGAGGGGAGGACCTGTTCTAGACAGGTTGCCAATGCTTTCACTAATATTTTAGTGTCTGCAATGATAATCGAAATGGGTCTGTAACTTGCAGGCAGTGAGAGGTCTTTCCCTTCCTTTGGGAGAACGGTAATAATGGCTTTGTTCAAGGTCCCTGGCAAGCACCCTTTCTCTATCGCTTCGATTAACATTTCCATCATTGGGGTGGTAACTGTTTCTTGTATTACCTTATAAAAATCTGTGGAAAAAATATCCCCCCCAGGTGATTTATGTGGGGCCATATTTACTATGGCTGATCCCAGCTCTTGGATGCTTAAAGGTGCTTTGAGCAGATCCCTCTGTTTGTCAGATAGCTTCTGGAGTTTAAGGCCTTCAAGGAAAGCTGAGCATTTCAGGATGTTGGTGTGCACATGCAAACTGTATAGGGTCTTGTAAAATTTTACCATAGTTTTGTTGATTGCTTCAGGCAAGACCTATGGTTTCCATGTTTCATCTTGAAGCTGAGCAATGTGCCTTTCAGCCTGCTGTTTCTTAAGCTGGAAGGCCAGTAATTTCCGTGATCCCCGCCCCCAGGCCTAATATCTGTGTTGGGATCTTTTTATCTGAAGTTCTGCTTTCCTGGTGGCTAACATGTTCAGCTGGAACCTGAGGGATACGATTTCATACACTAGTTCCCTGTGTTGCAGTGCTTTGGGGTTCCTCTTGTATTGTTTCTCTTCAACTCTAGTTCCTTTTCAAAGTTGGCTGCTTCTTTGTCCCTCTATTTCCTGTGGTATGCTGCATATCCAGTTATCTTCCTCCTTATGGTTGCCTTAAAGGCTTTCCAAATGGCAGACAGGGGTACGAACCCACGGTAGTTGTCTGGGAAATAATTTTTAGGTTCCAGGACCAGCAATTCCTTAAAAGCAGGGTCTTGTAGCAAGAAGGCAGTCTACCCTCCAGCTCACTGACTTGGGGGGGGGGTGTCCGGCCTAGGGATAAGGCCAGGGTTAATGGGGCATGGTGAAAGATATACAGGGGAGCTACCTGGATATCTAGCACCTATGTAGTGAGTCTGGATGATGTAAACCAGTAGTCCAATCTGCTGGTTACTTGCTTGGCATCTGGAAAGTATGTGTAATCTCTTTCTGTGGGATTTCACAGGTGCCAGGCATCCTGCATCCTGTGCAGTTGCGATAGATCCTTTAGGGCCCTGATAGACCTGACATGTGGGTCTAGTCTGAGTTGGACTGGTCCATAAAATGATTCATGGTCAGGTTACAATCCCCCCATAGTAGTATGTCCATGTTACCCACTGCCAAGTCCAGTATCTCTTAGGAGATGTGGTTAAGGAATTTGGGTGAGTCCTTGTTTAGGGTATAGACATTGGCAAGCAGCAATTACCCCTTTGGAGTTATTACCATAGCCAGAACACAGTGTTCCTCCATGTTCTTCCTTTGTACCGTTAGGGTCCATTTTAGGTGCTTGTGACATAGGATAAACACTCCTGTCTTAGCTGTGCCCCCCAAACTGTGTACCTCCCACCCCACCCATTCTCTAGCTATTTTTTAGTTTCTACCTTAGTAAGTTTAGTTTCCTGCAGAAAGTCTAATCATGTTTTTAATTTCCTAACGCTGGCAAACACTTTTTTCCTTTTAGTAGGCTAGTTCATGCCACTCACAATCCACAAGGTGACAGTTAAGATACCTATGTTAGTCATTGATTGGTTTCCATTCTCCAGTCCACCACATGTTTGTGTCTAGACTTGTTCAGTTTAATTAGTAGCCTTTGTGCAGTAATTGTTCCATTTGTACCTTCCCCTCCTTCCCTTCCCCCTTTCAATTTCCTGACCCTTGAAGCATTGTCTCAGTGCATAGATATCAGTCACTGCATAGTGTCTATGCATTTTTCCTGTTGCTTCACCTTCTCTCCTGTTTCTTAATGACCCAAGTGCCCTATGCTATAATTTGTAGTGAGCTTACTTCAGTCCAGGATGCAAAGATGGCCTTAGACACTTGTCCGTCAATCATGTGGTACAGGACGTTTTGAGCATTTGTTTATATGTTGTAATCCTTATACCATATACAACAAATATGGAACCATTAAATTCAAAACTCCTTTCACCTCTGAAAGGTGCAGCCCCTTGGAAACTGGCTAGCTTTCCATCTGCCGGAGAAGGTTGGGAAATCCCTTCTGTGGCAGTAACATTAACAATAACAGATGGTAAATAACATTTTCCATCAGAACTGCCTTTTTCTGGTTATCCCTTTAGGGGTTTCTTCTGATCAAGGTACCCTTAGGATTATCAGTGCCCTCAATCCCGGTTACTCATTACCCATGATGGGTTAAATCTGGCCCTTCCATTGAGTATTCATCTCTTTCGCCCTTTGCCACCTGGACTTCCCTATAGATTAGCTCTGTGCTCCTGCCAGTGAGACATCTGTCCCCCTTGCCTTCTCTTATTTACAGCTCCACCCTCCACCCTTCCAGTCTCCCAGCCATCTTGTGCGGGCATACCCTGGGAGAGGCATTCTTTCAGTTGCTGAGGCTCTCCTGGGCATGTAGACATTTCACCCCCTTCTTGCTAGGAGATTAAGTGGATTGGGTTGTGGCCTATAGTTCTGGAGTGGGGGCATCTCTTATTTATTCCCAGTTTGGGAGCAGCTGCCAATCAGCCCCACCCCATCTGCTTAACTCCCCTCACTCTTGACCTTCAGTAGGTGAAACTGGCTGGTGGAAGCCTAACCCTTCTCCAAGATTGCGCTGTGGTAAGGTTTCTCTAAAATTTGATCTCTCCGCACACTTGTAATGCAAACTTCAGAATGTGCTGGGCTGCTCGGTGCTCTGCTCTTGTCACTTCCCATGCTTTTGTGTGATTTTTTGCCTAGGAACAGCTAACTATATAGTGTGAGTGAGCTTTGTTGGAACAACGAGGGAAGGAGAGTGAGAAAAAGCAGACCATTTACAGTTTTCATTTACCGGCAGCGACCATATTCCTCACCACTTTTGCTGCATACTTGCACTATGTGGCAGCCACAAAAGGTGGCTTGCGGCAGAGACCTTTGAGGTACAACAAGCATAGTTCTGCAACCTCTGTGGACATCTGGGCAGGTTGTTAATGGGAGGGGTGGTGGTGGTGAAATGTCACATTGATAGTTTGTCCTCGACTGTATATCCTGTCACAATGGCATTAGGATGTTTCAAAGGGAGGGAAGATAAACGGAAATGTATGGAGGGCTCTTTGGGCAGTCGTCATCTCCTTCCCCTTCTCTGCCTTTACCCAGGCTATGTTCATCAGGTTGTTTCCTGGGTGTCAATTGGTGGCTGAGAGGGAAATGAGTAGCCCAAATAGGTAGAATGGTGGCAAAATATTACCCTCCTGTGTTGCAGAGCAAAGATCAGTTTGGTTGCAGCCAGTTGCTGCTAATCTGGTGTTGATTTCAGAGATTGTGACAGTCCCAGCAGTTGCACGTACTTGGCTTAGTCCCCCACACAATCTGTCCATTCCTTGCAGCAGAGGGGTCCAGTCTATCAATTGCTTGTTGCTAGCCCTTTGATCTTCTGATGTGGTATTCCATTGGCTGACAAATCCAGGGCAGTGGGAAGTAGGTCTCCTAATGTGGCAAATCTGTTAGATGTCTTTTCTGGGATGTCACTGTGGGAGCTAATGCTGGCATCTGACAGATTTTGTCATCTCTGTCTGGTCTGTGATCTGGATCTATGGAGGGGTGCTTTATTTGTGGCAGCAGGTTTGGTTACTTGTTTATTTTTATTTTCCTGCCCCCACTGAGCTTTGTGCCAGGGATCCTATTTATCCATATCTTTGACTATTCCTCTACCATTCCATTCATCAGTCATCCTCTTCCCAGACTCTGATACCTCCATGGCATGCTATGCAGCTCTTCTTGGCTCTCATGGGAGCTGACATGATACTTAACTCCCAATGTGGATTTCTAGCAATACCTCAGTGGACTTATTAAACAGTTTATAACCCCCCCAGTACTGCACTCTCAGCCTGGCTATTTGGCAGAGAGAAGCTGGGATATTTAACAGATATGGCTGTTTTACATTGGTATATGCTCTCCATCTTCTTGAGAGGTCAGGGGAGTAATCTTGAAAATTTGAATCTGATGCCCCTGCCAGCTTGCATCCCTTTGGTCCCGTGCCACTCTTAGAAACAGTTCTTTAACTGGATACCTTAGGAACTTAACTGTAGTATAGTACAAGGGCACTCCCCTTGTTTGGGTCTGGGGGCCAGGGTTCAGTATGCCCTCTCTAGTTCAGAGGACTGTTCGTTATTTAATTTCAGCATAATAGGCAGAGCATGTCTTAGAAAAGCCAACATATCTTTCTCCTTCATACCTTCTGGAACTCCTATAATTCTTAAGTTTTTATGTCGGGCACAGTTCTCCATATCACTGACCTTTGCCATAAGATATTGTAGTTGTCCTTGATGCACATTCAGCCATTCTTTGTGTTGAAAAAGTTGGGTGCCTTGCTGACTTACTTGGTGTTCTGTGCCTGCAACATGCACCGCTTGCCCTCTTAAATCTTCATTTGTTCTAGTTGTAGTGGATTTATGCTCTTCAGTGTCCTTTAACACCCTGTTTAACATTGTTGTGATTTTTTTAAGTTCCATTTGGAAGTGATTGCTCTGTTCAGTCATGTTTCCAAGTGCATGCCCCCTCACTGCTTCTTATTCCCAGAGCTTTCTGCTGGGTTCTCACCCACCTGAGGCTGGTGCTGTGATGGCCTTCCAGGGGTGAGACATGCAATCCTGTCACAGAGAAATACTTCAACATGGTCTATTTCAGTGCTGCCTGGTCCAATTAAAAAAAGGGAAGGTGCTGATAAATCCCCTTTATTTTGGATTGTTGTAGCATTGCATTACTTGCCCGAAGATGCCACTATATTTATTGGATGGTCATTAAGTGATTTCCCCCATTGTCACTCGAGAAATTAGCTAGCATCCATCTTGGATGCCAGGCTTCACCCTCTCACTGAACCCATTTTGTATTCTGCTTCAGGGGTTTCTGTGCCCTAAGTGCATTATTTTGCACTTTTTTGCATTAAAACCCTTCTGCCATACCCTTGACCACTTCTCTAGTTTTCTCAGGTCTCTGTTTATCCTTTCCACTTCCCTGGAGTGTCCATCTATTGCACTTTTTGGTGTCATCCACAAAGAAGCATACATCCCCTTCCAGCTCCTTTACAATGACACTTATAAAGACATGAAACAGCACCAGACCCAGAAGTGATCCCTTAGGCACACAGCTGGTCACCCTCCTTTCCTTGAAGTGAACTTCATTTACCACCACCCTCTGTCACCTATCACCTAACCAACTTCTTATCCAGTTCACCACTTTTGGATCTAGTCCTAAGCTACCCAACTTGCTTACTAGTGTAGTCTCCTATGTGGAACGGTGTTGAATGTCTTACTGAAATCTAGGTAGATCACATCCTCTGCTCCACCCTGATCTAGTTCCTTGGTCACCCAGTCAAAGAAATCTATTAGATTAATTTGCCATGACCCCCCCCCCCCATGAAACCATGCTGCATCGGTCTTGTAACCCACTGGATTTAAATATTCCACAGTCCTTTCCTTCAGCAGTGATTCCATTAACTTTCTCACCACCGTTGTCTGACTGACTGGTCTATAATTTACAGCCTTTACACTGCTACCACTTTTGTGTAGTGGGACTTCATCTTCCATCCTCCAAGCCTCTGAAATCACTCCTGTTTCCAGTAAGCTGGTAAATAGAACAGTCAGGGGTGCAACCAATATTTCCCTGAATTCCATCAGTTCCCTTGGATGTACCCCATCTGGTACCATTGCTTTATCCGCCTTCAGATTAGCAAGTCCCTTCAGGACTCTTGCTTCCAAAAAAGGACTAGTGTCCACCTTCCTTCCTCCCTCTCAAGTGTTTTCTACTTTCTTGTGGCCCCTCCTCTTCTCCTTCCTCTGTGAACACTAAACAAAAGTATTTGTTCAGGATGTCTGCTTTTTTTCTGGTCCCCCTCTGCACAGTCCCCCATTTCCCTTTTTAAACTTGCAATCCTGGGTAGAGTGGGAATTATTGTAGGAACAAAAAAATCATAACATTTCTATAGTAAAAAGCAGGCTGGTATCTCTTTTCTATGAGTTACCTGAAGGTAATCTATTATGTCTGGGTGGCAGAAACTTTTGACAACTACAGATCAGGTCAAAAGCCAGGATCTTTGTACACAAATGCTGCTCAGTGTGCAACCTGCAATCATCCCTAGTCTAGAATTTAATTCAACCCCAGGAAGAACAGCGAGTCTTTTCCAGTAGGAACAGATTATGTAATCTAGGCAAGATATGCCAAGATTATTGATTTTCAATCAAGCCACAATGGTTAGTAGCCTTATATTAACTCTCTAAAGTAACACTATGAATTATTAAACATTTTAAATCCTGTAACTGCTAAATAATCTTATTTTACATAATTTGATTCATAATTTATTTAAAACAATACCATCTTGCCATGTTTTATAGGTTAACATACATAATTGATGACACAATACTTCACTGTACCAGGAATGAGGAGCCCAAGACAACTTTAGTTGTGCCTCTCTACTGGCAATGTAGTCCATCATGGTGACACAACTCAGTTTAGGGTTACTTGGTTACTTGGTTTATGGGACAAAAGAAGGCAAGTGCCTATAAATATTGTCCTCCACATAAGTGGATCATTATTGATGACCCTGTCTGGTCAACCATTTGTCCACTTTAGATTTAAAAATTGAAAATGAGGGAGAGTCTACAATGTCCTGGGGAAGTGTATTCCAAAGTCTAGGAGTTCTTATTGAAAAAAAATTCTGTCTAATATTAGTTTTACATTTAGCAATATTAAGCTGTGTATTATTTAGTCTGGGACCAGTTTTCCTATTTGCAAAGGAAATACCACGTTGCTTCATTATGATGGGATTTTGAATAATCTTGAAAAGTTGAAGTAGGTCCCCCCGTGTTCTTCTTAATTTAAGTGAATGCAGACCCATTTTTTGTAATCTGGTATCATAATCTTCCTGAGCCAAGTGTGGTATAGATTTTGTAACGTTTCTTTGAATCTTCTCCAACCTATCCACATCACCACAAAGATATGGACTCCAAAACGGAGAACCATAATCCATATAAGGTCTAATGTGTGATCTATAAAGTGGGATAATACACTGCTCAGTTCTAGAAACAAAAATATTATTAATTCTATGAAAGAGTGAATTTGCTTGATTTACAATTTTTTTTACAGTGAGAGACTTGTGTCAGCTTGTTATTTACTAAAATCCCCAAGTCTTTTTCTAAACAAAAGGTTTTAATAATGGAATTATTCAATGAATATTCTTGTTGGGGGTTGTTTTTTCCAAAGTGCAAAATGGCACATTTGGATGTGTTAAACTCCATTTTATTTGTAAGTGCCCATTGCTCAATTATTGAAAGGTCATTGAGTAAAGTTTGTCTGTTTATAGCATTATTAACTGCACCACCAAGTTTGGTGTCATCAGCAAATTTTATGAGAAGATTGGAAGACTGGATTTTATGAGAAGATTGGAAGACTGGATTTTCATATCGCTGATAAAAATATTAAACAGAGTTGGACCCAGGACCGAGCCCTGTGGCACTCCGCTTGTCACACGTACTAGGTCAGACAGAAAGCCATTTACCAGCAATCTGTTAGTCAGCCAGTTTTTTATCCATAACACAATGTTTGTTGAGAAACCTAATTTAAAGAGTTTAGAAATAAGTATATTGTGAGACACTTTATCAAAAGCCTTACTGAAATCCAGTAATATAACATCAGAAGGAATATTTAAATCAAGGTTGAGACTGATAAGATTATAGAATGTTAATAGATTAATAGTGCATGAAAAACCTGTTCTAAATCTGTGTTGCGTAACATCTGTAAGATTAAGGGATATTATTTCCTTGTCCAATAATGATTTGATAATTCTTTCAAGCAATTTACAGGGAATGGAGGTTAAACTAATGGGATGATAATTGTTAACTAAAAAGTAGGAACCTTGTTTGTGTATAGCGGTTACTATTGCCATTTGCCAATCAGCAGGAACTTCAGATACACATAGAGATTTGTTGAAAATGACTGTTAAGGGGAGAATAATGATATATTTAGTACCTAGAATAAATTTTGGATGAATACCATCCGGTCCAGGACTAGTAGTTTTCTTAAGAGTTAATAATAGATTGTAGATGTCCTTTTGTTGGACAAGTTTCTCATTACTAAATGTGGAGGAGATGATTGTTATGGATTTTAGGATCTTGAGTAAATACTGAAATGAAATAATTGTTTAATGTAGAGGCTATAACAGAGTCTGAGTTTATTATTTTATTTTCGAGATATAAGGCCATTTTTTTGTAGTTTCTTTCTTACTATTTAAGTAGGCATATAAAGATTTGTGCGTGTCTTTTGTGTGTGCTATATGAAATTCTAAATTTCTTTGCTGCTACTATTGATTTTTGAGAAATCTTACTGATTCTCTATACTGTAAAGTATCTCATTATTACTCTGTGAGTAAGTTGTTATTTTTCAGACGTGCAAATAATATATGCTTACGTCGTATTAGTTTTTTGATAGATGAATTAAACCATGGAGGTATTTTTCCTTTGTAGTTGTGAGTACATTAATTAGGGACATATTTCTATTCAACTGTGAATATCTGTGATTTTAAAAAGTCCCAAGCCTCAAAGGTATTGAGGGGTGCTAAGATGTTTTCCCAGTCAATATTATTTAAGTGATTATTTATTTTATCAAAATCGGCCCTATCATAATGTTTGATTGTTTTTTTGATGGGTGACATACAACAAGAAACAGATATGGAAAGGAATATTGATTTATGATCGCTGTTACCCAGGGGATCGGATAAATGTAAATTAGTTACCGGAATATCCTGACTAGTTAAAACTAGATCTAAAATGTTATTGCCTTGTGGGTTTTTGACTAGTTGAAACAAACCCAAATCGATTATAGTAGTAAGGAAGTTGTTTTCGTTGTTGTTGGAGCCCATTAGTGTATCCCAGTTAATATTTGGAAAATTGAAGTCTCCTAAAAGGAGAACTGACCCCTTACTAGTGAACTGAGTTATATCTTCTAGTAGTTTTGTATTCTGTAAACTATCAAGTGAGGGGGCACGGTAACAAGTACCTACCAGGATTTGGGGAATACCAATGGGTTGGATGTATACCCATACACTCTCAGTATTATGTTCAATAGGAGATTGGAATGATGGAATATTGTCCTTAACATAGAGACAAACTCCACCTCCTGACTTAGTGTCGGGCCTATTTTTGAAATAATGTTTAAACCCTGGAATCTCAGCAGACCAATTTTTGAAGAATTATCCCAGGTTTCAGTGACTGCAATCATTGATAGGTCCAGGAGATGGGCTTTGAGTTCCAATTCAGCTTTTTTGGCTGTGTTCAAAGATCGTGCGTTAAGGGATAAGATGTTTAAGTAAGGGATTAATGGTTTAGATGCCTTGTCAAGAGTTTGAGACAGTGTTCCAAACTCCCCCTTGCCTAACAGTTTAAATGAGAATTGATGTATGAGTCGATTTTCTTCCCAAGTATGATGCTACCTCTTCTACTGAGGTGGAGACCATCCCAACAAAAGAGGGAAGGGTTATGATGGTAATCCTCCCAATGGGTTAGACACAAAATACCTTGTCTTAGACACCACTTCCTCAGCCATTCATTTATGGCTTTGATTTTAGAGTTAACAAATTCGCTAGCTCTTGGGATAGGTAATATTTCTGAAAGACAAATGTCACAACCTCTATCAACCAGTAGGTTGCATAAGGAAACAAAGTCCTGTTTTATATCTTGCAAGGATTGCTTAATGATGTCATTTGTTCCCACATGGACAACGACCAAAGGGTTTTCTCCTGCAGATTTTAGAATAGGTTTTAGCATTGAAGTAATGTCAGAGATTCTTGCTCCCCAGTAACTTAGACTAGTACGATGTTCCTTGTCAGGATTACAAACAGTCCGGTCTATGTATTTAGTAATGGAGTCTCCAAGTATATAAATTTCCTTGTGGTTTTTTAATGTGCCTAAAGGGGGAAAAGAGTGTTGAGGGGATGTAGTGAGACAGCATCCGGTGCAGTGATGGAGGATTTAAGACTTATTGGACTATTCTCAGTGGTCTTACTGAGTTTAGGACTGATTTCTATGGGGTCATCTGTAAGATTGAACCTTATTCATGTCTGCACCTGTACCTATTATCCTCACCTGTTCTTCATTTACTGCCCCTTCTCCCCTCCATTTTCCCCTCTTCTGACTCTTTGTATTAACTTCCCCTCTCCACACTTCCTCCTTCTCTCCCCTTGATGATACCCTTTCCCCTTTGTGAATCTGTTGCCCTAATCACAGCTGTTTCTGTTTACAGTTGGATTATCTCAACTGTTTACCTATCTTGTACACCTATTAGCGCCTCATATTCATGTAATTATGTAATTAATTGAACTTTACTTTATTATGTATCTGATCTACTTTCCCCCAAGACATCAGGTATTCTTTACTGACTGCTCCTTGTGTACCTTTTTTATACAAGGCCCTATGCACTTTTTGTCTTGGTTCATGCTGTGTGTACCTGGTGCTGTAGCTGTTCCACTGGACTACATTGTAAACAGGATGTTAACTCTCCAGTGACATAATCCAAGAAAGAAGAATTTCTTTAAAATGAGCAATATTTTTTTTAAATCAAGCTCTTTATTTTTGAAGAAAGATAATAAGCAGAACTTATAAGGCTCTTTTTGGTATACACAACCAAAGAAAAATATGCTAAGGGTTAGTACTTGAAATGTATGTCAAGCTTGATAACCCATTACTACCCATAGCAAACCTGACTTGACCATTGTGTGACATCAGCTAGATATGTTGACCCTCATGAACTACTGTATATAGAACTCAAAAGCACATCCACCATGTATTTGAAGCATTAGTATTTCAACATTCTGATTATAAACCAAGGGATCACTCTTGATCAATGGGTACACTTCATTCCCCTGTATGTAAGACACTCTTTCTCTTAAATGGGTCTTGTCAGGGAAAAATGGAAACATGTTCAGGGGGAAGTTATGCCACTTGTGAGGTTAATGGGTTCTGAATGCACTCATGAAAATAAATTGGATATTGTCAGTGTAGTCATGACATATCCCTTACACAGTTGTTAATTTGGGAAAATATGTAGTCTGTTTAATCTCCACAGTGGACTTTTTCATGTGTTTGTTTTGAAATATTTGCATATATATATATATATATATATATATATATATATATTAGGCATAAAAAACTCCATTTAATGCATTAGTTAGGGTTGTTCCAAGCAACAAAGTGAGGAAATTCGCTGTTAGGGTTGAAAACCCTAACTCGAATTCACCCCCAGCACCACACACACACAGACACACACACACATTCAAGTATGGGGAGGACCAAGTCAACACAACCAATGACAGACATCCAGCAGCAGGTGACAGAAATAACAAACAATTGTCTAAATGTACTACGAGACATCCCACCCACCTGACCAGGTACTGCATGCTCAGTGGAGATCAACAGCAAAACTGAGGCCATGTACACCAACTGACACATCCCTGATCGCAGCTGCACACAACGTACACACTTAGTAGTTGCATGGCCTTACCTACTGATGCCCCACACCACACCACACCACTTGTGGTGGGCCACCTGAGCAATAGAGTTAAGCAAAACCAAGGAGTTGTACAGGTATAATATCTCTGATTTAACAAGGGTTTGAGAAATGCAGCTTTCTAATTGACTGCAAACATTGTAACAGCCTTATGTTTAGTTTTATTAACATACATGTAGAGCCTAACCATATGATGAACATGGTTTAATGTTGTTTAAAAACAGTTTTATTATGATAGCAATAAGCTACTCCCAGGTATTATGTTAATGGTCAGTTTATCACTGTCTAGCGACATGTGGCACTGGATATGCCTCATTCAACATTAAACCCCTACAGGGTGATTAACAGACCATTTAACATAACTGTTGGTCATGCCTTATAGCTTAATTGTCTTTTTGAGTAGATACTCTCCCTCTGCTAGGCACTGCAGCAGGTTTGCAACACAGTGTCCCACCCAGTTACACCATACACTGTCTAGTTGCTGGAGAATGGCTGTGAATATGAACTCATGAAGATGAACAGTGTAACTTGATCATTACAGTCATCGAAACCCTAGTGTGATTATAACTGACAGACTCAGTGATAGAGGATAACCCCTGCTGTCCTAGTACATTTACCCCATTATGAGTTAAATCAATACTAAAAGACATTCTGTTTATATCTACACCATACCTACTTGATTCCTGTTGTAGCAGAATTAACATAGTTATCACTTTGATAGCATCAGTGACAGAAGTGTGGCAAACCCAAACAGTAGGCATACAGCCTGAGTATGAAACAACTGTTAAAAAAATCACACTGTGTCCATAAGTGTCATAGATCACTCATTGCAACAATAGCAAATGTATTACTATTTGAAGAAGTTAGTCATCACAGATGCAATGGGATTGTCTTTATCAGGTACAACATACTCAGTAAGTGCCTACAGGAAAATCTATCCTATATACACGTCCGATACAGGTACATCATTGTTGGCTCAGTAGTGCTACGATATTTAGAAGTTGCTTGGCCTGATCCATGCAATTACAATCTTTCTTACAAAGAATACTTACTGCATCTTTAATATTGAAACACACTGAAGGTCTATGTATGTACATCAGCAGTACACCTTCATCAGTAAGACTGCATGTGATACTGGCAGAACCAATTTCACAGTGTTGAACAGGCAATGCTTTGCCATACGTTTACATCAGCCTCTCTATGTTGAGTAAACCATTGCAGTAAATGTACTACTATGTAAATCACCTACTAAATGTATCACTACTTTTATCTTGAGCATGCTAGTGTCTTGTAGTTAATTTATGTGCTTCTCTTAATTAATGTATACTCAGTAGTGTTAAAACCTTTCTACAACTGTTATCATGCATCTTCAGCATTTATATTGAATAACGGCACAGTACCAGTTGTGGTGTGGTGTGGGCATCGGTAGGTAAGGCCATGCAACTACTAAGTGTGGTAATGCGTGCAGCTGCAATCAGGGATGTGTACGCTTGGTGTACATGGCCTCAGTTTTGCTGTTGATCTCCACTGAGCATGCAGTACCTGGTCAGGTGGGTGGGGATGTCTCGTAGTACATTTAGACAATTGTTTGTTATTTCTGTCACCTGCTGCTGGATGTCTGTCATTGGTTTTGTTGACTTGGTCCTCCCCCATACTTGAATGTGTGTGTGTGTCTGTGTGTGTGTGGTGCTGGGGGGGGTGAATTCGGAGTTAGGGTTTTCAACCCTAACAGCGAATTTCCTCACTTTTGTCGCTGTGGAACAACCCTAACTAATGCATTAAACGGAGTTTTTTGCCTCTAATTTCCTTTTTTGAGAATGATATTGAGAAATAGTGATATTGTGAGGAGTGGCGTCGGTCTTTGGTCCTCTGGCCCCGCCACATGATGTCTTGTGGCATAGTAACAGGAGCAGCAATGCAAACAGAAATGCTAACAGTGGCACACATGGTAACACAAGAGCGAATGATAACAGAAAGGGTAACGCACATGGTGGCGTAGACAGGAATGGTGTGCCACGTGATGTCTGGTCACATAGTAACATGGTGCCTGTAAATGGAAATGTCAATGGGCATGGTGACACAAAGTGAAACAGAAAGAGAAACAGTGCGGTACACACAAATGGCAAAAAAGTAACAGAAACGCAAGCGCAAATGAAAACGCAAAGGATGACGCACGTGGTGGCATTGGGGTGTGCATTGGGATCATCAGTCCTAACTCTCACCCCATGACCTGTAAAGCAGCAGAAGTATAGGACAATGGGGTGAGAGTTAGGACTCATGATCCTCAATGCACACCCCAATGCCGTTGGGGGTGGTGGGGAGCAAGGGGTTTTCAACCCTAACAGCGAATTTCCTCACTTTTGTCGCTGTGGAACAACTCTAAATAATGCATTAAACTGATTTTTTGCCTCTAATTTCCTTCTTTTGAGAATGATAACAAGAAATAATGAATGTAATGCAGCAGCGGGGCTGGTGCCCTCTGTTCCCAGCCCCACCGCATAATGCGGGTTATGAGCGTGGAGCCTACATGATGTCTTGTAAGCATACCAACAGGGACAGCAACGCAAACAGAAATGCTAACAGTGGCGCACATGGTAACACAAGCACGAATGAGAACAGAAAGGGTAATGTACATGGTGGCGTAGATGGGAATAGTCTGCCACGTGATGTGTTGTCACATAGTAACATGGTGCCTGCAAACAGAAATGTCAATGGGCATGGTGATGTAAAGTGAAACAGAAAGGTAAACAGTACTGTAGACAGAAATGGCAAAAAATAACAGAAACGCAAGCACAAATGAAAACGCAAAGGATAATGCACATGGTGGCACAGACGTCAACGGTAAGTGAAACGGGTACGGAACCGCAAGTGGAAAGGGCAACAGTAACAGTAATGTAAGCACACAGGCTGGTTTTCCCCAAAACCTGCATTGAGAAAGACAGTGAGTACAAATAATGTATGCAAAATAATGAGTATCGGGCGCAGAAAATGAGATCTTGGAATACTAAATACATTATATCTCAGGAACCGTACGACGTAGAAAAAAAATTTAAAAGTCATATTATTTACAACTGTCCTGGCTAATTTAAATCTTAGCCCCATCATGGGGCTAAGAAGTTTTCCAACAAAAAGTCCGTATCTCGCACCGTTTCCGAGATACGGGCCCTGAAAGGTGCGGCGAACGCTGTAATGTTATCCTATGGGAAAAAAAGAAAAGTTCAGAGCATCATAACTTTGCCTCCCTGTAATGTTTTTTCACCAAAGTACTGAAAGGCACATCTGTGGGCTGTTGGCTGTCTTCCCTCCAAATTTCAGGAAAAAAGACCAAACCTTTATTTTGCAGCAGGGATCCAAAGGATTTCTGTTATGCGTTGGGCGCCGTAATGTTAGCCTATGGGAAAAAACGTCAACTTTGGAGTGCCGTAACTTTGCCGCTGTGTAATATTTTTTCACCAAACTACTTAAAGGCACATCTGTGGGCTGTTGGCTGTCTTCCTTCCAAATTTCAGGAAAAAAAGACCAAACTGTTATTTTGCAGCAGGGTGCCAAAGGATTTCTGTACTGCGTCGGGTGCCGTAATGTTATCCTATGGGAAAAAATGTCAACTTTGGAGTGCCGTAACTTTGCTGCTGTGAAATATTTTTTCAATACAACACTGAAAGGCACATCTGTGAGATGTCGACCCCGTTCCCTCCAAATTTCAGCTCAAAACTCCCAACGGTTCTTTTGCAGCGTGAGTGCAAAAGAATTGCTGTCATTTTCCACAGACTAGAAAACTACTGTCGCAATTTGCGAAAGTCATAGTATTCTCTATGGCACTTTCGTGAGCACGACAGTAATTTATGAAAGTACTTTTTCCAGAAATTTGAAAACATATTTGGGGTGTTTTACCACAAAATAAAGACATGGCAAGCATCCTCAGGGCCCGACTAGGTGAATACAAAAAAATTAGGTTGCTAGAGGGTCCCAAATTTAAATGCCAACCATTTTTCTGATCACCAACTGAAAACAAAATGGCCAATTTGCGAAAGTAACAGGCCCATTTGCAAAAGTAAAAATGCATTTGCGAAAGTGTTGAACTTTTTGTTAACTTTTCCCATTGACTTATAATGGGAAACTGTTTTTTGAATAACTTTTGAACCGTTTAATATTTTTTCACGAAATCTTCAAAAGGCATATCGGGGATCCTGGCTGCATGTTCCCTGAATATTTTGGGCCGGTCACTCAAATCGTACGACCTGTAGGCGCGACCACAGAATTCCAGAAAAGCGTAAACGCGCTCACAGATCACACTTAATAACTCCACAACTGTATATCTGATCAGTACAAAACTTGGCAGATCCCAAGGCCTATGGGTCTTGATCATGAATTCCAAATTTCAGGCAAATCCATCAAACAGTTGCAAAGTTATTAAGGTGCAAAATTTTGGGTTTAACATGGAAATGGCTCCTCAACCCTAACTATGGTAGCACGGTATATATATATATATATATATATATATATATATATTTTTTTTTTTTATTATTTGGGTCCCTTGTTACTATTCTCTATTTTCTGCCTGATATTCATTATTTTTTAAATTTCTTATCAGTTCTGGAACCTGGTAATATCAGTCATGAGGAAGCCTATAGTGAATCTGGCTGGCAGGCTAACATGCACAGGCAAAACATAAAAAGATGGATTTTTGTGTCCTGCTGTACCACCAGTAGCCAGTAAAAAATATTGCAGGTATTTGACAAATCAATCTTTCAGATTCTTCCTGGACATTTCACAGTCTGCTAAATCCAATTTGCCCTGCTCCTGCTGCAGGAGAAAACATGGATTTATGTGCCTTCTATACCACCAGTAAAAAAAAAGTCAAATTAAATATTTAAGAAATCCCTCTTGTGCCTTTGCCAGTCTGCTGAATTCACTCTGCCCTGCTCATGCTGCAGGCAATGCAGCTGCCAATGCAGGTTCACACTGAGCTTCTCTTCTCTCCTCAACAGCACAAATTCACTAGCCTGCATGCCTGAAACTAGTTAAATAAACAACAGCTAGACTTATTTAAGTGAAATGTAAATGCATGAGTCTTTGATACTTTGTAAAGTTTTCTGAGCAAAAATAACTCTTTTTCACATAGAAGGTGCTCTTTCAGTACCATTGCTGCCATAGATCCTTCCCCTGTGACAGAGAGAGAGAGAGAGAGATAGAGATAGAAATGGAAAGAAGTTACATAAGAACTTACAGTAATAGTAGATATTTGAGAGAATCTCTTTCATCAGGCCACACCTTTGGAACCATAGCCACTAGGCACTAGGACCACATGTAAAATTTTGCAAACAGTCAGCCAGGAGCCTCCAACAATGACGTCAGAAGTCATAGTATACATACTGTAAATATGCCCAGCACCTCCTCTCCTCTCCTCAGTTCCCCACCAGAGATCATGCTTGGATAACTTCCCTGCAGGGAACAAGGAGATACCCCAGCACTCCACATATCAGGTGAGACAGAGTACTGAAAGAAATAACAATGGAGATAGTAACACAAGTATCCTTTGTCACAACCCTTATGAGGCAAGGAGGGTGGGATGGCATGGCCTGACGAAAGTGATTCTTTTGAAGATCTACTGTTATGATAAGTTCATACATAAAAGAGATTTCCTAGAAGAAGGAAGAACTGTTATCAGGCCACACTTGTTACTCATTTTTTTTATATACAAGAAGGTGAAGCCCATCGAGAGTGTCCCACTCCTAGTGGGTATATAAGTTGTTATGAGTTCCTGCCCAATTTAGATGGTTATCTACTGTAATTGATTTTTAAAGTTTAGGAAAGTTTTAGAGTTGACTACCTCCTGTGGCAATACATTCCAGGTTTTTGGTGGCTCATATAGTAAAGAAGCAATCTCTTTTACTAGTATTTACTCTGAATGTGAAGCTGTTTATTGTGACTTCTGAGATTAACATGCCTAGATGCAGATTTATATTTGCATTATGCTGCTAGTTCGTTATCATTTAGTATTTTGAATAATTGCAGCAAGTCCCCCCTTGCCCTTCTGCCCTCTAGCCTAACTATGCCCATCCTTTGGAGTCTTGATTCATAGGGCAGGTTTCTTTAGGATGGTATTAGCTTAGTGACTCTACATTGAATAGACTCAAACAACTTTATGTCTCTGATATGATGGGGGCTCCAAAAGGAGGAATTTATATCTGGATAAGGTCTAACATATTATCTGTTTGGAGTGATAATGAGTGATTGGCTCCTGTTTATGAACATTCGTTTGACTCTAATTATTAACAAATTTGCAGTCTGTGCTAGTTGTTTGCAATGATCCCTCAGTTTTAAATTGTTATTGACTAATATCCCTAAGTATTGTTCCTTTACAGATGGACTGAGCATCTGGTTATTTAAGCATCACTCATCATTTGGATTTTTAATTCCAAAATGGAGTATGACACATTTATCATGGTTTAGCGTCATTTAGTTAATGGTACATCAAAGTTAAATTTTTTCCAGGTCACTAAAGATTGATAGATGTTTTTCAAGAGTCTACTTCACCCACTACCCCCCTCCAATTTTGGTTTCTGGTAGGTTAGGTACATCTTTTGTGTTTTAAACAGTGCAAAAATAATCATTTAAAATGTCAACTAATTCTGTGTAATTAGTAATTATGGTACCATTGTGTTTTATTACATCAAGTTGCTTAGGGGCATTCTTGTGGTTGTTGATGTATGAGTAAAAGGATTTTTGGTTGTCCTTAGTATGGGATATTTTCATTTCAGCTTTACTTTTTTCAAACTTAGTTATTTTTATTTTTTAGCTTGGCCAATTATGTTTTGTATATATCTTGTGTTTGTTTACAGTTAGACTTCTTTAATTTAGCAAATGCCTTTTTTACTTGCCATCTGTTTTTTTACAGTTTTGGTGAGCCATGGTGGAATTTTTTCTATGATGTTGTTTACCTCCCTTATAGGCACATACATGTGTGTACATGTTTCAACATAGTTCTTGATTTTGGACCAGCATGTTTTCACAGAACAATTTAACAGATCCTGGTTCCAGTCAATATTTTTCAAGTATGTCCTGATTTTGTAAAAGTCTGCCTTCTTGTAATCATTAATATGGAGTTTATTAGTTTTCCTTGGTATATTTGTTAAAATGTCAAACAAAATCACATTATGATCACTCTCCTTTATTGGGCAGGCTAATTCAATATGTGTTAATTGTGGTTCAATGTTAGTCAATATCAGATCAAGGGTAGTATTCCCTCTTGTTGGACTAGTTACTAATTGATCAAGACCAAGTGTAATTACATTACATAGAAACATATTTTCTTGTTCAGTTGATCCTGTTAATATGTCCTATGAAATGCCTGTGAAGTTGAAGTCTCCAAGTACAATTAGGTCCCCTAATTCAGAGGCCTCTATTACCTCCTTATTCATTGATTCAGTGTATTCTTTGAATTAGTTTGGTGGTCTATAGAGATTCCCTAGTACTGTATGATTTTTCAATTGTTTAACTGCAGCTGAATCCATATACTCTCAGTTTCAATTTCTTTGTCATTCCTAGTAAGTTGTTGCCATACAGTGTGATACCATTTTTTACATATCTACACACCTCACCCCCCCTTTTATACTTCCTGTTGTTATAGGAGAGATTGTAGCTGGTGATTTCTCTAAGCCAGGTACTTCCATCATCCCACCATGTAGTCTTTCGGATGAGACATTAAACCGAGGTCCCATCTGCCTGGATTGGTGGTAGTTCAGGTGGATGTTAAAAATCCCATGGCACTTATCGAAAAGAGTAGGGGAATTTCCCCGGTGTCCTGGCCAAATTTCCCTCATTTACTAAAAATACCACCAACAGCTTGGTCTGATTCAAGGTCAGTTGGCATTCATCTGTATCCCCTTCCCCCGGGTCGTGCCTGAAAATAGGCAGGATTTGTCTAGTGCACTTACCCGGTCAACAAAAGCTAAATAAATAAATAAATAAATGTCTCTGATATTACAGTTCTATCAGTCTTGTCCTTGAGCATTAACAGCTCAAGTTCAGCAACCCCATCCACATGTAGGCTTCTAACATTTGTGAACAACACCTTAAAGTTAGTTTGTGGTTTTTGCTTATTGTATGGTGTACCAGCTGGGTGGGCAAAATGCCCCCTATTCCCCCAATGTTTTAGTTTAAAGTATTGACAATGAGAGATTTTGTAGCTTTACCCATGAGTTGATTGCCCCTGCTGCTTAAATGAAGGCCACCCCAACTGTAGTAACTAGTGTTATTTTCATAGCTCTCCCAGTGTTTTAAACAAGTTATTCCATTGTTCAATGTCCATTTTCACAACCATTCATTGATTTGTTTAATGTTTTTGTTTCTGGAATAACCATATTTAGGTACTGGTAGGATTTCTGTGAGACATACTTCTCCTCCCATTTCTTGTATTCTGTTACATAGCCCAATAAACTCTGTTTTGATTTCTTCCAGATATTTTTTATTTATGCTGTTGGTGCCTGCATGTATAAAAACCAGTGGGTTAAAACCCAAATTGTTAAGTATGTTTTGTAACATGTTGTTGATGTCGAATATTTCAGCCAACAAAAGCTGCTGCATGTCCTGTTTTCTTTGTCATCACCACATATTATTCAATCTAGGTATTTTACCATCAAATCTCCTAATAAATATACCTGCCTAGGTGTATTATTGTCTGGTGGATCTTTTACCATACTACCTGGTTGATTATTGCAAGCAACCTTTTCTCTAGGATGTGTAGGATTAGTGTCTTCAGATAAACTATCTATTGTAACTTGTTCCATAACCTGTTTTAGACACTACATCTGTATCTATAGTACTGTCGTTTTTTCTAGAGTCCTTTCTTGTGGGTACGACCCTGCTGGGTGTGACTAACGAGGAAGAGAGGATGGTTCACAGTTCTTATTAACTACTAATAACACCTCGGAGCTGTCAGCTACTGGAGTTGTCTGATTGCTTTCTAAAACAATGAACAGATTATGCAAAGGAATAACAAAATTCATGGCTCTATGCCCTTTCTTGTTAATTTGGGAAGTTTCAGCTGTTACCCAACAATTGGATTCTGGGGTTTCCTACTGGAATTATACTTCTCTATCTTTTTTATTTTGTTTACTTGTATAGTTAGTATTTGGTACAAAGGTACTGTGTAGAATCCATGAGTCCAAGTTGGAACTGAAGATGGCAGAGCACTGGTTGCCTTGGCTAATGTTTGTATCCCTTTTGTTTACCAATGAGCTGTTACGGATTGCCTTAAGTATGCATACCATTTCCTGTAGGTTCTGTTCAACATGTTTAATTTTAGTATGGAATAGTCTAACCATGGATTCAAATTATTTTATACATTTGCATTTAGTGCATAAATAGTCATTGCTAGGAGTGTATGCATCGGTCAGCTAAGACATGTTGCATCCCTTACACTGAAGCCCTTTATCCCCTTTGAGTGTTTTAATGATGTGAACTTTGTTTTATTATTATTGTTATTTTTGTGTATATAGAGAGATGTTAGATGTCACACACTCTTGTTAGTAGAGGTTATGCACAATTATGGGTACGTATAAACTTGTTTCTACTTATCATGAGTTCCTATCTCTAATCACCCTAGGGTAAAGTTTAAGTTTAAGGTCATCAAACTGTTGAACTGCAAGTTGGTCAGTGGATAGTTGTTTCTGCTAATATAAGGAGGTAATAAACCCCAAAGATCAATTAGTGATAATTATGCTGTTAAAAACCTTGTGCTACAGGATCAGTTAATTAAATCAACAGTACTGGAGTGGAGTCTAGCTGTTAGTATAATTTTGTGTACCTATGGCTTACTGTTCCTACTTGCCTTGGTCCATTGTCGACTGTTTAGAATGTTGTGCCTACATCCTCTGGTCCACTGCGGATATGCAAAGAATGCACATGTCTCTACCCACTTCTTTGTGCATGCATGCCCTGCTCATTTGGGGTGATTCAATTATAGCAGAAAACTGGAAGTGATATAGAATACCACTTGTGGTCCTGTGTTACACAACTACACAATAAAACTTTGTAAAAAAGATAAAATTACCACCAACTGATGGGTTTGAGTGCTGTGTTGCTGATAAGCAATTTTCTACCCCTTGGATCTTATTGCACTGGCACTTAAAATACCATGATCAGCAATAGTGGGGGTCAGCAGCTCTCCACTGCCCCACAATGCTCCATTTGCCCTGCAGCCTTTCTGGATATGGTAAAATCTACCTTGGTGGCCTCAGATATGTTGCCAGATAACAAGCAAGCTTAAGACCTCTCATCAGAAGGACACTGTGTTTCAAATAACAGCAAGTCTGGAGCAGTACTAAAAGCTAACAGTCAGGGTAGCTGGAGCTTATAGGCTTATGATAGTTGGCCTTGCAGTACAGCTTGTCCAAACCCAGCTTGTCTGAATGACAATGTCCAGACTGTAGTGCTTAGTAAGCTGTGGACAGTACTTCATGTAGCAGCTGCACAAATCTCTGCAATGGAAACATTCTGAAAACAAGCTATAAAAGTGGTCATGCCTCTTGTGGAATGACCATGAACTACACCAGGAATTTCCTCATCATACTCCCTGTAACCGAATGTAATGCAATGTGCTAGCCATTTGGACAAGCACTGTTTAAAAACTGGGGAGTCCTCTTTCCCAGAGGCAAATTAAATAAAATGCTGCAAGTACTTTCCGTAGTCCTTTGTACCGTGTGTATAATACCTGAGTATTCTATGCATATCTAAGGTATAGAGCAAATGCTTAACTTAGATTGGCCTACTCTGGGTGATACACTGGCAGGTGGATGGTTTGATTTAATATAAACTCAGACATCACCTTTGGTAGAAATTAAGGACTAGTACGCGAAGACACCCTGCCTTTGTGGAAAATCAAATAAACAGGCTCGCATATCAGAACCTGCAGCTCTAGATCCTTCAAGCAGAAGTGATTGCAACTAAACATAACACTTTCCAAGAGAGAAAGCATAAGACACAAATCACAGCTGGGTCAAAAAGAGCCAACATAAGCTTTCCCAAAGTAAAATTCAAATCCAAATCTAGGACTGGATTTCAAATAAGAGGCTTAAAACCGTATGTCAATCCACAGCTACATGGAAAGCTGATATGGCAGTCATACTGTATGTACTTTAATGAAGGGGTTCTGCAGGTCTGAATCTTATAAGGACAGCAGATGCTCTAGAACCCAATTGACTGGTCAGGTAAATGGATCCAGGCTATGGGCAGTGGCCCAAAAAGCAAACCACTTTCATTTCATGGAGTAAGTATGCCTGATGGATGGTTTTCTAGCAGACACCAAAACATCCACCACTTTCTGTGATACCCCAAAGTGAACTTTGGCTATATCTTTAGGAGCCATGCATGCTGCTGTAGGGACCTGAAGTCTGGATGGACTTGGGTTCATGTTCCTATGACAGTAGATCCTTGCACAGGAGCAGAGTTACTGGCAGTTCCACTGCCAGCTATTGCAGCAGGAGATACCATATCTGCTGAGGCCATAGGGGAACAATGAGCATTCGATTAGCTCCATCTATCTTCAGCTTGAGTTGTACTCTTTGGAGTAGCTTGACTGGAAAGCAGGCATACATAAACCTCCCTTTCAAAGAGAGGGACAATGCATCCCACCAGAAAACTAAGGGTCCTGGTGTGAGCCAGCAGAAACGTGGTATTTTTGCATCGTGTGGGGATGCAAAAAGGTACAAGTCTGGACAACCCAATCTTTAAATTGGTCATCAACCACTGAAGTCAGCAGTCCCACACATATAGCCTAGACCGTCACCCACTTAGTTTGTCTGCCCAGACATTTTGGGCATTGGGAACATGCACTGCTGATAGTTCTGGGCTATGCTCCATAGTCCAATACAAAACTCTTATTGTTTCACTGCACAGAGGGTAAGAATAAGTTTTCCCTTGCTTGTTGATGTAATGCATCATTCTGACTTTGTCCAACTGTATTAACACAGGACCTGGGAACAAGTGATTCTGGAAGACCAGGATTCTGTATATGACCTCTCTAATTTCCAGAACATTCATGTGCAAAGTGCATGCCACCAGGTTCCATGTGACTTCTGTCTGTTGAGGGCCAAGCTTATGCTCCCTATCCTGATCCCAAAGCATCTATGGTGAGGATTTGATATGGGGAAGGAATCAAGAAAGTGACACCTTTAAGCAGGTTGTTGCATTCAATCCACCAGCTGAAGGCTCTGCATAGGGGGTATGTGACTTGAACCACCAGTTCTAGATAATTTGTTAGCTTGTCCCACTGGACTTTCAGCATTCATTGTGGGATATGCATGTGCAGTATCTGGCCATGGTATGGTAACAATGGCTACTGCCATTAGTCCTAGAAGGCATGGAAATGTCCTTGCTGTTACATAACAGCTGTTGTGCACCAATAATGCTTGGGCAATCAGGTGGTCTGCCCTGTCCAGAGGCAAAAATGCAAAACCTTGAGCTACAGTATATCCAGAACTGCCCCGACAGTACATACAGTACTACAGCCATTGGCAGGGCATCTGTACAGACTTTGTTATGTTGACTGTCACTCCCAGAGCATCAGACATCAGTCTCTTTTGAGCTAGGATATGGAACAGTTGGTCCTTGGCGTAGGCTTTTAACAGCCAGTTGTCCAGGTAAGGAAAACCAAAAGATCTTCCCTGTAAAGGGCTGATGCCACCACAGACAAGCAATTGGTAAAGACTCATGGCACAGAAGATAAGTCAAAGGATAACACTCTGAACTGGAAGTACTCCTCCAAAACAGGAACCTCAGATATTTTCTGTGAGGTTTCTGGCTTTTAATATGAAGGTACCCATCCTTCACATCCAGGGAGCAAATCCAGTCCTCCATTTGCTATAGGGAAGGTGACCCTGTAGAGTGACTGTCCACAAATTCTTATATTATAAGAAGGAGTTCACATTTCTGAGATACAGTATGGCCTCAGATCCCCTGTGTACTTTGGAATGAGGCAGTATTTGGAGTTAAAACCTGTGTTCCTCTGTTCCAGAGGTACAGGTTATATGGCCTGTTTTTGAAATAGCATTTGTTGTCACCTTTGGTGGATGATCTGGAGGATTGTTCAGATGCTCCAAAGGATGACCCACCTCTATAATCTCCAGAAAAACTGCGTCTCTAGTTACCTCCTTCCACTGGTACAAGTGGAGGGATTGGTGACCCCTTGCAGTCACCCCTGGAAGAAAAGGTGATGGGAGGTGTATAAGGATTTATTTTGAGCCATGAGGGCAGAGTCATTGGCTCTACTACCTCTAAGTGCTTTTGAATGGGCACCTAAGGTGGTGGTGGTGGAGGAGACTGGCAAGGCCCTTCCACATTTGTCTCTTCCCTGCTGTCTGTTGGCTGTATGCTGTCCCCCGACAGCAGGTGGGTGAAAATTACCCCTGCTCCTAGCTTGGGTTGGGTGTGGCACAGGGAGTATACTGACTTCTGAGTCTTGCCAGATGTTTGAAGATTTCTCAAAGCATCTTTTACATCCTGACCAGTTTCTGCCTTCTGAATGGGACATTGAGAACTGTTTTCTGCACATCAGTGCCAAAACCTGCTACTTTGAGCCAAGAGTAGCCCCTGACACATATACCAGTCACAGCAGCACTGGCAGAGGCATCAGAAATATGGTATGCTGTGTGGATCAAATGTTTTCCCATATCAGCACCAGCAGTAAAAGATTTCATCAACTATTGCTTAGTGTACCCATCAGGCAAGGCCTGTTCAGCAGCCTTAGCCTTCCTTCAGAGGGTGTTCTGATATTTTATCATATGGGCCCGGTATTTAGCAATACATAGGCCCACAGAGCAGAGACATATGTACACTTGCCTATAATATTCAACCTCCTGGTTTCTCTATCAGGAGGAAGGAAACCTAGGTGCCTAGGTGCCCTGGGCCTGTCATGGGCAGCTGTGATCACCACTGAGTCAATTGCAGGCTGTTTGGCATAAAAGAGCTTTCCAGAAGGAGCAGAGGATGTTTTATCTAACTTTCTGGACACTTCTGGTATACTGTTTCACCAAGTGGCATCCTCCAATGCTGGAAATAGTGGTGTAACCACAGCAGAGGAAGATTCTGGCACCTCCTGACACTTCAGTAGGTTCTTTCTGGTAGAACCATGCTCCTCTAAAGTAAAGCCCCTGGTAACTTGCATTTGCTGAATCATATTGAAAAACGAGGCACCCTCTGGACGTGACCTTGGTGTGTTCACAACAGAGTCCTTACTACAAGAGGAGACTGTGGAGCCGGTGCCTTGTCCATAGTGGTTCTTGGCATTTTCTTCCTCTTCCTCATCATCTCCTGCATCATTAGATCTGGCTTTTACTCATATTTGTCATTGACTATCATCAACAGGAATGAAAGACAGCACCAGCAACATCAGTGGTGGCTGAGGAGATCTATTTGGCAAGGCAGTACCTTGTGGCATCAATGTGGTATTTATGGTAGTCTCCATTGACAGGACCCTTAGAACAGGGAGGCTAGCCAGTAGGCATCTTTTCATGTCTGAAACTGTGATGAGTACTGCCTGAGCATTGATGCCACTTTAGTTAGACTGACATGATTTTCTGGATTGGATCTCCATGTACAACAGTGATATACCAGCAACAGTTGGCCCAGTACTGCACATACCCAGCCCTGACCTTAGTGTTTGGTAAATGGACAGGGGTCAGTTGACATTATCACCAGACTCATCAATGCCAAAGCAGAGGTTGTACCTGTAGTCTGTAGGGGTGACCTGAATCATGCTGGGGTGGCCTTCTCCTTTTACCAGTTCTTGTGTTTGTGATTTCCTGAAGCTTGTTCCAGAGACTTGGATGTCCACAATTCAGTCGACGGACTGAGTGATGCAGATTTTTCTTGAATCTGCTTCTCCATTCTCTCAATGGTCTTTTGGAGCTGGAATTTCTCCAAAGCTCCCTTTTGGCATTGCCTAGTTGTGTACTTGAACCCCCAACAGATCTCACAAGCTTTCACATTGTGAGAGAGGCCTTACCAGCAGACGTAAACATTGAGGGAGTCTCCTGTGTAGACCTTCTCTCCGCATTCGTAGTACTAGAAGAGTTTAAAAAGGTTATTTCACTGACATACAGGCTGCCAAAAGTCACCGTAAAGTTATTATTTGGGTATATGATAAATAAAATGGCAGATATGAGCAGCAATTATTTTGATGGCAGGTCCAATGAGTCTGACTGATGGTGGGAACAGAACTGAGGAGAAGAGGGGCTGTCCATGACCGTCTGAAGTCTGACCCCTGACGTCATTGTGGGCAGCCCCTGGCTGACTGCTTGCAAAGGTTTCCATGTGGTCTTACTGCTTGTTGGCTATAGTTCCAAAGGTGTGGCCTGATGAAAGAGATATCCTCAGAGAAGATCAGAGATTTGTCCAGCATGAGGAGTCCTCGATCTGCATCATCACTGATTGTCTCCTGCAGGTCATGTGCCTGCCATCCACTTGGACAAGCTCAGAGGGTGCATCCCTGTAATAATTGTTGTTTCATGACATCAGAGTGCCAAAGGCGAACTAAGTTCCTTCTCTTCATTAGTGTTCAAAATGTCAGATTTTGGCATGTTCACAGAATGCAAATTCAATATCTGCTCATCCTTACTCCAATACCAAGAAAACCACAAATAATTATTTGATGTTTGCTGACAGGTTCACTTAATAGATGTGTTTTACAAGAAACAGGTCTTATAGAAGTCATTATTTATCATAAAAAGAAAATGTATACATGGGAGAAAGAAAGTGAGTTAAAGACACTTTTGTAAATGGTTCTATGTGATAATGGTGAAAGCATAAAGGTGATCGCCATTATCTAGAAGTCAAGAGTGCCAAAATAAAATGTTGGCACTCTGACTCCCAGTGCACAACAATAGGGCCCAGGGACTTAATTTTGTAATGTTTATGCAGGGGCTGTGCCCCCACCCCCTATTTGAGATTCTCAACCATGGGGGTGCATGTCGTCAAGTGAAAACATAAAAAAAATGAAAGTTCGGGCTGAAAGAACAAAAACTCACCAGCGCCTAGACCCAACCCATTACCCTGGTGACCACTGCCATTAACCCACCCACCATGCCACAGGTCAGCTCGACAATGCACTGCAGCACCACCCCTCCACATACCTTCCTGTCCTATAACACAACTACCCCCCAGCCACACGTGTGTGACATCCTGTCGCTATATTCACCCACCCCCTCGTTGGCTGCCCTACCCTCCTGTAGCCATCCTTGAAAAGTGCTGGGGAGTGGGTCACCATTATCGTAGGCACCCTTTCCCCAGCACTAATATCACAGGACACCTTTGTGAATACTTCCTAATGACAAAACTCTATTTTTTCAAACTAGTCAAATCGGAAAAAGAGTTGTATAAGTAACAGTAGAAGTTCCATGTTATAACTAGTCAAACTCATGATCATACCACAGACAGTCTATTGGAGAGACATTCTCTTTGTGTATGCCCATCTGGTAGGTCAATTTAAAAGCCATGACATCTTTCCTCTTACTGCTCACTTGCACCCCCGCCCATTGCTACCATCCACCACTGCAAATGGCAGCCAACCTCTGGGTAATCCAGTGTAAGCTTTCACTGCATGAGTTCTCCTCCTCTGAGGAGAAAGGCATGAGTAGGGGCCGGCCAGCAGAAATACTTGGCCCCTTAGGTGCTGCTGAGGTAGTAGCTGGGACCTGAGCATAGCACTCGTGGGAGCAGAGGGACCAAATGGCTGTCATACAGTAGCGTGGAGGAGAATTTTTCCCTTTTCTCCCGGGGGGAGGGGCATGCCATAACGACTAGGCATATGCCGTCTGCCACACCCCCCTAGTTAGTAATTTGGCATGGTGCTATACCCCCGGTCTCCATCAGGAGTCAGCAGATACAGGACTGCATCTCCACCATCCCCCCCCGAAGAAGGTGATCCATTGTCAGATACTCAAGCCTTCTCCCTCAGCTGGCCCTCCAGTGACGCGGGTCCACTTCCGAACCCGGGTCGCCAGAGTCGCAGGTGGAAATCCAACTGCGACTCCGGTGACTGCACTGATGGGCTGGCCTATAATCACATTTCTTGGTGAAATGTCAAAGTACAAAATCATAGAACCAGTTTACCCACCACAACTCAGATTTGTGCACACACCATTTAAATACCCTACGAAGAATGGTTCAACACCTTATTTTAAAATGGTAACAAGGTTGGCAAACATGATGGATGCCCGAGTCATAGATCCCACATTGGGCTGATTTATCTACATTACTGCCATCTGAACTTAAAAATTCAACTTAAACCTACAAAAATGCAGTGGGCTGGCAGTATAGCCTAGAGGTTAGAGGAACGAGGTGTGAACGAGCTTGATACATCCAGCAGACCAGACCTGAGTTTGATTCTCACAACCTCCACTTGCATACTGTGTGACTCTGAGCAAGTCACTTAACCGCCCAGTGCTCCTAGGTCGCCCCTGAAAACAGGCACTTGTGCCTAATGGACCTTACTTGGTTACCAAAGACTAAAATAAAAAATATATCTAAAAGAGGAACATATCTGCAAAGGGAAGATTGCAAAATAAACCATCAGATTACTTTCACCAGTGGAAATATGGACACTTACAAGAGGCCTACCTCAAGCAGCTGATCTAAGGCCTCCTCTCCACCTGAGCCCAATATAGGGAAAATATCTCTTCCTTGTCCCTACTCTTAATACATCATTAAATGCTCCACCACCATTTATTTACTTTTGCAATTACACTATTATACTGCGTGTCAAAACTAAGTTTATGGTCAATGAGTATACCAAAACCTTTTGTATCTTGATGAGAAGCAGAGTTCTCAGCACTCCTACCTCATGGACAATTACAAAATGAGTAAAGGAAATCATGCATCCTGATTGGTCAGGAGCCATGTCATTATAGGACAGCAAACTTGTCACTGGCACATTTAATGCCACTCAGGATGCCGTGTAGGCCACATAACCATGCCTGCTAGAAACATTCAAACAAAGATTTCTGGACATCCATGTTAGCAAAGTAAGCAACCTTAAAACCCATTACTTGCCATAACCAATTAAAATGCATTTCCAGACATTTTAATAAAAAAACGATCCCACCCAAGACCTTACTAACACATGAAAATTATATTTTTTACTGGAAAAGAAATAATAGAAAAAGGGATTTTAAACAGAGGATGACATGTCATTTAATTTCAGTACCACAAGAGACTCAAAAGTGGAGGAACAGAAGCCCTATTTTCATGAAGAGAGACGCCCAGCTGAACCAGCATTTCAAGTGAGACACAGCAACAGACAGAACACGTTTCAATGCCATTTTCAAAAAGAAACAAGAAGAAGACAAGGAGAGGAAAGGGACAGAGGTCAAGGAGGTCATGGGAATCAAACAGAGTGGACATTTCCAACAGCAGATAAATCAGCAGCAGCACAGGGGCAGACACAGATATTGAGGACTGATAAACAATAATCTAATGTAATTAATGTATCCACTCATATTTTAACAGACTAAGTTTATACCATAAGTTTATTGTGACAGGCTTGAATAAGACCATGTCCTATTTGTTATGCAGAAAAAGTAAGATTCAGGGATCTGTTCAATTCTCTCCTTTTCTGTCTCTGTCTGGTTCCACAACCAAATGTTCTTGTAAGACCTTGGAACTGATCACTCTGACAGTCTTGTGATTCTCCAACTCCAGCTTTCTTTCTGCCTTAATTTGCTGTTGCTATCTGAGGTTGTAAAATATATATGAATCTTTATGTGAAACTGGGATCCTCAAGTGTGAAGCTGTAAATAGTTATATATAGATTGCTGCAATTTATCCACATAGCAGTACGTCCAATAACACTGAGGGGTTGTGTGTGATTCCACCTCCCCACTCACCAATAAGGATTACAAACCACCCATCACTAATAATGATGACTGGGCCTTTGTATTCAAACATCCCAAGAAAAAGAGAGATGGGCAGGTCTTTAATAGTGCACTTATCTCACTTTATAATAGACATGAACATCTGTCTGATTCAGAAACCCCTTCTGATTTAACTGCTGTTACTAGCCCCACTTCAGGAACTCAAATAGTACATATTGGGCCGGATATTCAAACTGTGCTATTTTGTGGCGCAAGCCCTTGCACTGCACAAATTAGTTGCTCAGGGGTGTGGCCGGAGCAATATTCAAAGGAGTTGCGCTATTGAGCAACTCCTTTGAATATCACCCCCTGGCCACAGCCACTGTGCATGGCGCAGTGGAACTTGCGCCACCGCAAGTGGTCAGAGTGGAGCATTCAACTTGCGGTGGCGCAAGTACCATTGTGCCATGCGAAAATTTCCAATATTCAAAAGGTGACATGCAAATGGGGCCATAATTCATGCAAGGCACGGGGGGGCCATTTGCATCTGTTTATGGCCGCATTTGCATGTCATTAGCATGCAGGTGCGCCGATCCCCGAGGACTTGCGCCTGGCACCCTGCCAGGCAGCAACCGTCAGGGACCGACGCCCCCTGCAGCCCAATCACGGGCAAATGTGTAAGAAAGCCCCCTTCCCCCGACTGGCCTGATCGTGGGCATAAGCTTACATCACCGCCCCACCAGCCCGATCGTGGGCAGCAAAGTGTCTCCCCCCCGAACATATCCCTGGTGGTCCAGTGGACCAATAAGCCAGATCGTGGGCTGAAGAGTTTTAAAACCCACCTGAACGTATCCCTGGTGGTCCAGTAGACCGATAAGTCCGATCGCGGGCTGAAGAGTTTTAAACCCCCCCGAACGTATCCCTGGTGGTCCAGTGGACCGGTAAGCCCGATCGTGGGCTGCATAATGGCTAAACCCCTGCCCCAAGACCATATCCCTGGTGATCTAGTGTCCCCACCCCACCCACCCACGAGCCCCACCACCCGCTCCCCCACAGCCAGCGGGCGGCAGCATCACCCACCTGCCGCCCGCTGCCCTCTGACTGACTGCTCAGTAGGGCTGCCGCCCATTGGTGCAGAGCAAGAGTCAATTGGCGTGCAGCTCATACCGTACAAGGCAGTCAGATATGTGAATGAAGTCATTCATTCACATACTCTACTACTATATGATATGGCATGCTACGCCCATTGGCTCTTGCTCTGCACCAATGGGCGTAGCCCTACCAGGCAGTCAGTCGGCGGTGGCGGGGCGTGGGCGGGGATGCTGCTGCCCGCCGCTGCGGGGGTTGGGTGGTGGGACTTCGTGGTGGGTGGGGTGGGTTGACACTAGATCACCAGGGATATGGTCTTGGGGTGGGAGGGTTTCAATTATGCAGCCCACGATCGGGCTTATCGGTCCACTGGGCCACCAGGATTACATTCGGGGAGGTTTAAACTCTTCAGCCTGCAATCAGGCTTATCGGTCCACTGGACCACCAGGATGTGTTTGGGGACACTTTGCTGCCCGCGATCGGGCTGGTTGGGGAGTGATTTAGCTTATGCCCACAATCGGGCCAGTAGGGGAGGGGGACTTTTCTGCTTTTGCCTGCGATCGGGCCAGTTGGGGGGGTGGGTGGATGTTTTACACTTTTGCCTGCAATCGGGCTGCAGGGGGGGCACAGGGAGTAGGTTGAGGGCCCGCCACAGGTGGCAGCTGCTGTGTTGCACCCTGCAATGCGGCATCTCACCTGTGGGTGGCCCTCGACTTACTCCTTTAATTTTTTGGCTCAGAGTTGTGCAGGCACAGGTTGGGGGTTGCACTTGCACAACTCTGCACAGCCCGGCTTAATATCGGGCTGTGCAGTTTATGCATGGTTCTTCCCCCTCCAGCTCAGCATGCATTCATTTGCATTGCGCTGTTGCTCAGCATGTTTTCAGTGGCGCAACCTCCTCCTGCTGAATATCGCAGAATTGCACAATTTCAGACTTGCGCAGGCGCAACTCTATTGCGCATGGAGCAACCCTTTTGAATATCTGGGCCATTAAACCAAATACATCTAGCCACATCTCTCTCTCTTTAAAACATCTTCGAGCAGTTCCACTCAACCTTCATCCATAATTACAAATCAGAAGGGTACTATACCAGCCCAGATTAAGGTTTTACCTAAGGATTCTACTTTACAAACCCCAGTGCCCACTTTCAGCCTGCCAGTTCATCCTGTCGTGCATCAATTTGTCCCCCAACTACTATTATTCACCCAAGACAGGTATTTGTACTAGGGGATTCTATAATTAAGCATATAGACAGAGCTATATGAAATTCTGATAAACTAAATCATACATGCTCATGGTTTAGAGGTACAAAGGTAGCAGACCTTACCAAAATGGCACCAGATATTCTAAAACAAGCAGGTACAACCCTCTTGTCATAATTCATGCTGGCACAAATGACATTAACTGCTCTGACTTAATACACCTCCAGCAGGACTTTGTAGCATTAAATAATTTACTAACTGAAGCAGAATATACAGTATGTTTCTCTGAAATAGTACCAGTACCCAGAGCTACACTCACTGTTACACGAAGAAATCAAATCCATAAATGAATGGCTTAGGAAATGGTGCCTTACACAAAACATTCCATGTATAACACATTGGGAGAATGTTTACAATAGAAATTCCCTTTTTTGCTGGGATGGTTTGCACCTGAGTCGTAGGGGTAGCTCTTTGCTGGGTAAAAGTATCACTACCATCATAAACCAGTATTTAAACTAAAACCTATGGTGGAGAGAATGGGATGCTGCCCAAGTCTCTGAAACATAATCTAGCAACTCCACCTTGAATTATAGGTCACTTAACCTGCTTAAATTGGGGGAACTTGAAGCTAAATGTAGGCCAATGAATTTTGGAGTTATTGCAGTTACTGAAATCTGGTGGGACACTGCATCCATATGGTCCAGAAATATTCCTAACTATAAACTGCATTATAAAAATCGATTTGATAAGCAAGGTGGAGGAGTAGATATTTATGTCAGAAATGTAATTTCCTCCTATCAACTTCATCTCCCCTCTACTAGTGAGAATCTCTGGGTTAATATTCAGTTAAAAAATCAATTACATATTACTAAAGGAATTTGTTATAGACCACCATCAGCCAATATGGAATATAATGCCAATCTCCTTGAATAAATCCCCAAACTTTCAGACAAGGGAGATGTGATTATCTTGGGAGATTTCAATATGCCATAAATTGACTGGAATACTCTTGTGGGGCATACCAATGTAGAAAAGCATTTAATAATTATCATAATGGAAGCAGGGCTTGACCAACTTGCTAAGGAACCAACGAGGTGTCAAAACATTCTAGACCTTCTTCTTACTAATACTGAACATAAAATTAATAATATTCTAATTAGGGATCCCCCTAGAAATAGTGATCACTTCTCCATTCTATTTGAAATCCCCTATGATTTTACACCCCCTAGAGGGCTCCCATTTATGGAAGACTATAATAAAGCCGATTTTCAAGTCATAAACAAAGAAATTGCAAATATTAACTGGGAAACATTGCTCTCTAAATTATCAGCTGAAGAGGCCTGGAACTCATTCAAACATATAGTAAGTAAGATAGAAAATCAATGCATACCAACTAAAAGAATGTACAACAACAAAGGGATATCCCAATATGGCTCAACAAGGCTATTAGATCCCAGATTAGACTCACAACTAATCTGTTTAACAAATTGAAAACCAGTTCACAACCCAATAAAAATGTATTTTTTACTAAATATAAAACAGCAGTTAAAACATTAAAAAATATGATAAAGATGGCCAAAACCAATCTGGAATTCAAATTAGCCCATACTAAGGACTGTCATAAGTCACTTTATTCTTATCTAAATAATAAAAAAGGACATTCTAGGGAAATAGGGCTAATATTTAACAAGAGAACTAAATGTGAATCAGCTATTGTTATTGCAAACCTCTTTAATAAATACTTCTGCTCAGTTTTTTCCCCATCTGATAAAAATGTTGAAAGAATATCTCACTCTTTATCACACCCAAGCACTTATGAAATCATTACTTCTGACATTGTACAGGCCTTTAATAAATTGAAACCAACTACAAGTCCAGGCCCTGATAACATCCACCCAAAATTCCTTAAGGCAGCCTCCCAAGTTATTTCCCTTCCACTGTCAATCATTTTCAACAAATCACTACAAGAAAGCTTAATACCTGATGATTGGTGCACGGCCATTGTTACACCTATATTTAAGAAGGGAAATCGAGGAAATGTTGAAAATTACCGTCCCATTAGTCTAACTTCTGTTGTAGGGAAGCTTATGGAAAGGATCATTAAAACAAAGTTAGTGGATGAGGTTAATACCCGAAATATTGCAGACCTAACCCAACATGGCTTTATGCCAGGTCATTCGTGTACTACAAATCTAATAGCTTTTTATAATATCAGTATACATCTTGATAATGGAGTTCCTACTGTACAGATGTAATAAAGGAATAATGCCTGACAGGGTGGGGGTTATGCTGGGACAACATCCCACCTCGGGTGGTTGGGCCCGAGGCCACCGGCTGAGGGTGTCCAACACCAGAGAAGGGATGTTATCCCAGCATAACACCCATCCTGGAGGGCATTATTCCTATTATACAATGGCTAACCTTTAAATAAAAGAATAAAAATAAAAAGAAATATGTTTAAAGAGTTATTTCACTTATTTTTTTTATGTGTGAAAGAATATTTATCTATTAAGAAGTTCATTTTCCCTGTTTATCCTATAGGTGGAGCTGTGTGGGGGATTGGATTTTTTCTGTAGTTCTGTATCTGCTTGGTTGTCTTACAATAGGTGTGCTTTCACTTTATTTCCATTGGTCCCTTCTTCCCATCCAGTGTGTTGTAGTTTGGGTTCTCCTGGTAGAGTTTTGTATGGGGAGATTTTTAAAGTTGTGATATTTGGCCCCCAAGAGCAAGCACCGTTTCAACCTCCCATCAGTGCTGCTGCTGCCCACTTGGTGCCAGTGCCATGAAAAGTAACTGGTAGGTGAATGATTTTACTTTTTCTGTTTACGTGCTGAGTTAAAAAAAGAGAGCACCTATAAAAAATTCAGTTGAAGAGCGAACAAGCGTTACGGAGAAAGGCATGAGGTTACTGTTGAAAGGCTCGCTGCTGGTTCAGTCCATCAGTGTGCTACTTCCGTGAATGCAACTCTTAGGTCTTTTAATTTTTAAATAAGAAGACATTTGGGGAATTTGGGGAGAAGTGCAACGGTTGTTACGTTGGTTTGTGCTGTTTTTTTCTGTTGTGGGACTCGGGATTTGCAGTGGTGTGAAGCAGTGGAAATTCAGATTTTTGTTCAGAGCGAGGAGCAGTGAACACGATTGGAGGAATGGCTGTGCAGTGTTTTTTACCACTTAAAACAGTCATTAGAGTGCTGGGACTAGAGTCGGGATGTTATGCTGGGATAACATCCCGGGTCCAGTCCCAGACTGACGAATCACAGCCCAGCATTCTTTCTTGCCATTGTATAATACAACATGATTTTAGTGGGGCATTTAATAAGGTACCACATACCATACTCTTACCAAAATTTAAAAAAAAACTTGGCATTTCAATGTACCTTGTTGACTGGATAACTGACTGGCTTACATGTAGGACTCAAAAAATCAAAATTAACAACATCTTGTTTGACTGGAGCTTGGTCATGAGTGAGGTTTCCCAGGGATTGGTGCTGGGGCCCACACTGTTCAATTTATTCATTAGTGATATGCAAGCAGGACCAAATAATTATCTTTCCAAATTTGCTGAGGACACTAAACTGGGGGATAAGATCAATAACCCTAACAATTTGGCAACACTTGTTACTGACCTGGGGAAAATAGAACACTGGGCTACTGAGAACAAGATTTTCTTTAACCTCGATAAATGTATTGTTCTTCACTTTGGAAGAAACAACCCAAAGCATGATTACTATCTCAACAATATTAAACTTAAAACATCAAGTTCTGAAAAAGATCTGGGGATACTTATATCCAACAAACTCACATCTAGGGAACATTGTATAAAAACAGCAAAAATGACCAATGGTCTTCTAAAATAAATTAAACACACCTTCATTACCCGAACTGAACTGTATAGAACTTTCATAAGACCTTTATTGATTATGGCTCCCCGTTCTGGAACCCCTACCTCAAGGGAGACATACTTTGCCTAGAACAAATACATAAAAGGGCCACCAAAATGGTACCAAGACTTGCACATCTCTATTATACAACAAGACTAAAACTTACTGGTTTACATTCATTAGAAACTAAGAGGAAAAGAGGTGACTTGCTATTGACCTATAAATTACTTCAGTCACCCACCCATATGCGTCAATGTGGACTCGTTCCTTCAACAAGAAGGCTAGTCCCTAGACTATATAATAAGAAGTTAGAAATACAATCCTTGAAAACTAATAAAAGGGGACACTTTTACTCCATAAGGGCACCAAGGCTATGGAACACTCTGCCACAGGAATTGATCACTGCATGTAGTCTTAAAGCTTTAAAAATAATCTGGATATTTGGATAAGGGAGAACTTATATTAAGTTCTGAAATGACCCACAAAATGTTGGGGACGTCCTCGAAGGGCCACAACCTTCTTTTGGCCTGTAAACCAAGTAATACCAAGTAATATTGCTGAAATAATTGCAACATTTAGGGGGTTAACCTGAGATGCATTGGGAGCTCCTTTCAAGCTTGGTTGCAAATTCTTTTGCAGGGCTGTCAGCAGGAGGCCAGTTTGATACCCTGTTCTATTTCCAATCCTGCTCTGCAAAGAAACTGACAGGGACATTTAGTGAAAAGCAGGATGTCTTCTTAACAAGCTCAGGATCAACAAGTTAACTAAAAGGCAAAGACTTGTTACGAACATATGAAGATACAAATTTGCCAGCAGAAACAGGCCATAATGGTCTATCAAGCCTGTTTGAGTGTGCAGCTCTAATTAGTTTCCTTGAGCTGCTCCACCTCCTCTACCCTCCCTGGAGTCCCTTCCCTTCCCTAGTTATAAAAACAGCAGCAATATTTTTGCTGGGGAGAGACTGAAACTTGGAATTAGAGATACAGTACCCTCAGAAGGACTTTGTTTTCTCTGTTTGTACTGCCTTTGTAAATAGTTATACTAAACAATTTTTATTTTTTATTTTTCTGTTTATTGATAAAAATAAAATGATACTTGTAAATTTTACAAGTGCTCATGGTTTTCCTATGCTTCCTGTGTTGTGCCTCGACAAAATTTATACTAGAATTTAAGCAGCAGATAAAGGCAAGGAAACCCATGTAAAGTGCCCCAACACACACACACACACACACACACACACACACACACACACACACACACACACTGTATCAGTAGTAGTATTTAACATTTGGCTTGGAAGTCATATAGTCATCCAGCCATTGTTTTAAACTCATTTTTATTCTTACTAGACACAGTATCCAGGGAAAGGCTATTCCACACCCATCTCACACTTTGAGTGAAACTACTTCCTTCTCTCAGTTCTTACTCTACTCCTCTTCAGTTGAAGTGGGTGTCACCTTGTTTCTCTGAGATCCTGTTTAAAGTCCATGCGTGATGTAACCATTAATTCTACGTCTTTCAATATATCATACTGTACATGAATAATAAATCCCTTCTAAGCTGCTGAGATTCCAATGTTACTAATTTTGTTCTCTCTAAGTGACTCTCTGAGCCTTATTCCAGAAGATGCACATGGAGCAACGCAAGTTACACTGCCCCAAGGGATACTGCAATGCTGGGTGAGCCTGGAACCCTGCGACATATTCTGAAAGAAAGCAGGGTTCCTGCACCAAATGCCCTGTGAATGACACAAGTGTGGGACTGTGGCCGATCAATGGTTCACTAGCAGTACATGCTGCAAGGCAGTGGCACCCCTTACGCTGGTGCAGTGAGGTATGGGCAGCACTGGTGGTGATGGTGTGGGGGGCACAGATGCCCAGCAGGGTTGTGGGGGGAGGGTGGGGTCATAGGGAGGGTCAGTATTCCAGCAGGGTGGTTTGGTATTGCTTTGGCACCCATCAGGTGCAAATGCCCACGATATAGTGATTCAGAGGCATTTGTACCCCTCTAGGTGCCACAGCAATCCAGTACATGCCGGCTGCCACACCAACCCTCCCTAGCCCTGCTGTGTCCCTCCTGCCCACGGACCTCACTAGTAGGCCTCAATTTATAGTGTGTCAGTCAGTTACAAGGGGCATAGACCATTTCCTTACAGGTATAAGTGGAGCCCCTTGTGACACCCATGGTGGGGCTCTTGAAATTGTAATTGTGAGCCTCGCTGTGGTGTAAGCCCAATTGTGACCTGTTGTACCCTGTCGCAGGTCACAAGGATAGAGCAGTGCCCGTTCGGTGCAGCAGGTTCCCCATTTGGTGCAGCCCGTGTTCTGGAATAGGGACTGCAGCAATGGGGAACACAAGATGCGACTTCTGACATTGCTCTTTGTCACAAGCATCTTGTGTCCACTATAGCGGCTTCTGGAATTGGGCACCCATAGTCTATGTTACCCATCCCCTAAATGGATTTTGTAACATGCCTCTGCAGATGGTCAATATTGTTGATGTGTTTTCTTTTATATGGAGCCCAACATTGGGAACCATAGTCAAAATATGGACACACATAAGCCCTATATAGGGGAAATATCTCATCCTTGTTCCTACTCTTAATACATCTTTTAATGTTCCACCAGCATTTATTTACTTTTGCAATTACACTAATACATTGCATGTCAAAACTATGTTTGTGGTCAATGAGTATACAAAGACCTTTTGTATCTTGGTTGCCTGAAGTATAGAACCCATGAATTTGTAACTATGTTTAAGATTATTCTTTCTGAAATGTATAACTACAGTCATGCCCGCCAGGATGAAGAGCAGTGTCACAGGTTTACTACAAGACAAAAGGGATTAACTCCCACTGAAACTGCATTGTTTGCTGCAGTAACTCAGCCACAGAATTCTGCAGTGCTGTGCTTCATCCTGTTAGGCACCACTGTATGTATTTATCTTTGTTGAAGGACATATCCCAAGTATTTGCCCACTTGTTAGTTTTATTCAAGTCTGATTGAATTGATGCTCTTTATTCTTCTGTTCCACACACTCTATCCAGTTTGGTATCATCGGTGTGTTTTTGACACCAATTTGTAAGTTCCATAGGTATGCAAGTCAGAGATGAAGATGCTAAACAATACTGGCCCCAACACAGAACCTTGAGGGACTCCACTGGTCACTCACCCACTAGAAGATGTGTACCCATTTATCCCTACCCTCTGTAACCTATTATCCAACCAGGCTTTAACACATTTAATACGTTTGTTATTTAATCCTGAATTATAATGTTTTTTTCTAGTATAGCCCAGTGCGGAACTAGATCAAAAGCTTTCTCGAAGTCCAGACAAATAACATTGATGGGGCTGTTATTATTGCGTTTGTGACTGTTTTCATAAAAGCCAACAAGTTTGGTTAAGCATGATCTAGCTTTCCAAAATATGTGTTGCTGTTCATCAATACCATGTATTTTGCCCCATTGTTCTACTATCTCATCCTTAATTATAGTTTCCAGTATTTTACCTGGAATTAAAGTAATTATAATTGGTCTGTAATTAGCTGTGTTCATCTTGGATCCTTTTTTCTGAAAAGGGATGAAATAAGCCCTTTCTAGTCTGCTGGTGCCATACCATCTTCTATAGGTTTACAAGAAATTAACCTACTGTAAGTGGTTCAGCGATATAATAGCTCAGTGTTTTTATCATATTACTTGTTATCTGGACCAGGGGCATTTCCATCCTTGATACACTTTAATTTTTCTTTTATTTGTTCATTAGTAATCCAAGTAGAACTGACACCCTGGTTTACATCTTTATCATTAGGCTTAATTGGACTCGTAGCCATATTAGTGAAACCTGAAATAAAATACTTTTTAAATTCTTCATCCATTTCCTGAGGGGAGTTAATTATTTTAACTGGAACTTTTAATGGTCTGACAGAGGTAGACCACGTTTTGAGGAATTTATATATCCATAGAATACTTTCCTGTTTTATTTGGATGATGCACTTGTCAATGTTTTCTCCACTTTCCTGTTTTTCCTTCTATTAATGTTTTTGCACAATTTTTGTAATACTTTAAACTTTTCCCAGATGTTTACAGTACAAGATGCTTTATATTCCATAAATACCTTATTTTTTTTAGCACTTTGTTGATGTTCTTGGTCAATCATTTCATATTTTTCCCCTTGTCATTATATATATTTTTTTTAGTTGTGGGTATATATTTTCAATATACATTGAGTGTCAGCCATGCTTGTTCCACCTCCAATGGACCTAGCATTTGTTTCCAATGTAACTTATTTAATTTAAATCGGTATGAATGTTATGGAGATTTGCTCTAGAGTATAAATATATCTCAGTGCAGCCTCTTGATTTGTTGTTGGACATCGGTATATTGAATGTCCCAATGGAATGGTCACTGTTTGCTAGGGAGCCATTTACCTCACATGCTGAGGACAAAATGTCATCAGACACTAATATTATGTATAAAAGGTGAGCCCCCCTATAGGCTGATTAACAATTTTCCTAAGTGAGTGTCGCTGAGGCTAGGATCAGGAAGCATAGGCAGACCAGGATAAATTGTAAAATCCATAAGTAGTATTTTATTATTAGTAGTAACAAAAGAAAAAAATGAAAAGAAATATACAGACTGGTTTTCAGCATAGGCAGTCCAAATACAAATTCTATTTTCTGAATTCAGGACTGAAATCTACATTTAACTAGTATTCTGTAGCCTCTGGTCTCTAAATCACAAATCTACCTGAAGACACTTGCTCTCCTCTTTTCACACAACAATTCAGAACCTTGTCTGCTTTTAGCTTCCACCAGTGCATTGTGACCCAGAACTTCAGAACTTTTTCAGAGTCTAGCTTCCACCAGAGCATTGTGACCCAGAACTTCAGAACTGTGTCAGATTCTAGCTTCCAAAGCATTGTGACCCAGCAACAAATTGGCCTCCTTTGCTGACAGATTCCTCCAGCCTGAAATCAAAAGTTCACACTCTGTTACACTTTGCTAATAAGCTCAAAGAGCTGTTTCTGTAATCATTTCAATGGCTCTATAATGCCAGTTTGATAACACTTTTGTCGACCGGCATCACATCAACAGGATTTATGTCACGCACAAGTTGCAGTTGACATAAATCCCATTTTTATCCCAGTCCTATTTTTTCATCGGGGGACATTGCCCATGATCCCCTCATGCAGAGGGCTCTGCACCATTCACCCCCTGTACTTTAGATTCTCAACTCCAGTCAGAGTTAAGTTGGGGAGGGGTTGCAGCACTGGGAGACAGCATGCCCGTGTCAGACACACCAACACAGTGACCTGTCAGCAAGTTTTTGATTCTGTCAGCAGGTTTGTAGGTCACTGTGTTGATGTCGCTGTCAGGGGGTATATCTATTTCAACAATAATAACTACTTTTCATCTAGTTTACAAATAAGGAAACACAGTTTCATGCATACCTCTTACTTAGACTCAGCCAGTTCCCTGACAAATGGAAATCCATCACTATTACCCCATCCATAATAGTGGTGACAGGGCAACTCATGGAAACTACCATCCAATCTCTATATTGCCACCCCTCTCCAATGCCCTTGAATGTATTGCAGCAGATCAGCTCGCAGATTTCCTGGACAAATACAATATTGTGCCCGTATCAACATGGCTTCAGAAAAGGACATAGCACCTCATCTGCTTTACTGGAATTCTCTGGCATTCTTCACAGCTCACTGGACAATGGTCAGTTAATTGGGTCCATCTTTATCGATCTGACTAAGGCGTTCAACACTGTCCATCACTGCCTACTGCTTGTGCAACTTCTGAATGCTGGGCTCTCCTGACTCCACTGCCTGGTTCAAAATCTACTTGGAGAACTGGTCTCAAAGAATAAAAATTGCAGATGTCCTCTCATACCAGGCCTGTTCGCTCAGGTGTCCCCCAGGTATCTATTCTGGGCCCCCTACTATTCAGCTTGTTCCTGAACTCCCTTCCAAATTCTTGCTCTGAAACAATCATCCTCTATGCAGATGATGCTATAATTCTTGCTTCCCACAAGGATCCTAAGCCTCTACAGGACAACCTTCAGCTTGGCTTCACATCTGTTGAAAATTGCTTCTCAAATCAAAATCTGGTCTTCAATAATAAGAAAACAAAGTTCACGATGTTCATCAGCTCTCATAACAAGCATCAACTGCACCCCATATGCATCTAAACCAGTCATAAAGTCACCCTGAAACAGGTTCAATCCTTAAAATACCTTGGGATCACTCTAGACCATCATCTAAGTTACAGTGCCCACATTGACTCTGTAGCCAAAGCATAAAATACTCGCCTTGGTCTTCTCTTCCGGCATAGGCAACATCTTACCCCAGAAGCCCTGACTGTTGCTGTTCAGAACTCTGTTGTCTCCATTATTAGCTATGGGCTTATCAACTGTGGCTCTGCCCCTGCTACCGTTCTTAGATGTACATTCACCTCCCTCAGTAAGGCCTGCCGACTTCTCACTGGATCCCACCACCTCACACATGCATGTGACCTCTATGCCCAAACTGAATGGCTGCAACTCACCAATCGGATAAAGTACCTAACCTGCACCATGGCAAATAAAATAACTATGAGCCTTGTGCCCCCTGGAGTGTGTGTACTCCTGCACCCTAGCAATAACCCCCACTCAACCAGGGGGTCTGAATCACAGCTCCTGGAGGTTCCACAGTGTCGTCCCTCACAAGCTTAAAGATCTTTTGCCAACAGGGTGCCAAGCTGGCTAAATGATCTAAACAGTTATATCTCCTCCACTCCTATCCTTAGTGCATTTAAATCAAGGCTCCACATCTCTCTCACTGCATTTATCTCCTGTGACTGCCTCCAATAGTTGACCCCATGAATATTTCCCTAACCGTATGCAGTTCTCTCTCCTATTAGCACTTGGTTACTCCTTAGCACGCACTTCCCCATGTTATGTCTATGACAATGCCTCTGGCTGCGCTCCTCTTCTATAGCTGTCTGCCCCACTTTACTCTTCCTCTCTCTTGTCCTCTATCCTCTCTGTATCTCATTTGCTATCTCCTTCTAACCTAGCCTCCAAAACTTGTTTTGTTTCTCAAATGCTTTGTAACTCTGTTTATCTTACACTTTTGTAACCCTGTCCTATGTATTCAATTTGTAATCTGACTTGCATGTCTTATGTTTTGAATTGTAACCCGTCGTGGAACCTTTGTAAAAGAGCCTTGACTCAAAGGTATTGTAATCCTAGACTTGATAAATACAAAATAAAATAATTATTTTGTATAATTATATATAAGCAAGGTAGTGACAGCAAAAATAGAAACAGAAAGAACAGCAAGTAAAGTAAGAGTTGACTGGGCATTCCAACAGAAAAGACAGAGATAGTACACAGAATCCTTGCTTCGAACTCTCTGTACACAACACAAATGGGCAGGGTCTAACCAATCCTGTCACAGTGAGCAATGCTTAATTGTTTCAATAAATGCCTTCAAAAAGTTACATTTACCATCTAGTTTGTTCTTCTCAATATCTGGCAACTTAAAGTCACCTACCAATATAACATGTCCCAATTCACAGGCAGCTTGTATCTCTCCTAAAATCTCACTGTTAACCTGGTCATTAGAATCCAGTGGTCTAAAACACATTCCTATCACAATATTTCTACTTTTAAGGTTAAGAAAGTGGACCCAAACAGATTCTACTGAACTCCCTACAGTTTTAATTGTATCTGATATTTCAATAGCTTTTAAGTGTTCTCAAAGATGCAAAGCTATACTCCCCCTTCTTTTATATATTCTATCTAGACTAAATTTTATGTATTTTATTTACTTAAACTTTTGTTTATCAGGTAAGTGCAATGTGCCAATGGTCATTTTCCATGCATGAATCGGGATCATACATGTACAGTCAAGATGTTACTTGTTAATATTAATATATAAACACAAAATGAAATAAACAATACAATTACTAACTTGATCTAAGATAAACATTTACAATGTAATTGACAAACAAAATGTTTTCTCAAGTTTAATTCAAAAACTTCTTGACTTATACCACCATGAAGTGACCCAGGAAGATTATTCCAACTATTAGCTGCCCTATAAACAAAACCTTGCTCTTGCATTTTAGTTTTTGTGTGTAATAGTAAACATTTTAGTTCTATTAGAGTGTAATTCTCTTCCATTATTCTTAAAGTGGAATGAAGAATAATGAGGAGAATTGTGCTTCTGACATAAAACATTATCTGTAAGACAATTCAAATTGTACAAGCTGTTCAACCTTGGTGGAAGCCAACTTGTATGCTGATAAAGCATACGGTGGTGAGTATGATAAGGGAGTTTAAGTGCAAGCCTACAAATGCCATGAAACATTGTAGTCACAAGTGATAAGTCCTGTTTTAATAAGTCTGAAAAAAGAAATTCATTATAATTCAATGAAGAAAGGAGTACACTCTTAATTACAACCATTCTGGCCTGTAAGGTAAGTGTGTGTTGTAATTTGAATAATACACCCACTTTTTGATTAACCTGAAAACTTATAGATTTAAAGAGCTAGTGTACTGCCAAAAACTAATATTAGATTTTAAAAGCAGCTGACCATTACCTTTTATATCTGAGGTACATTTTCTTTCTCCTTTGTTTAACATTTTCTTTTTCCTTTGTTTAAGTAGATGTTTGTCTACATGATGTTAGTAGGTGTGATGTGTGGGACAGCTGTTAGCCTGGCAGCTGACATATCTTGCTCTACTGTCCCACACTACATTATAGATTCATAGATACATAGACAGTGTCAGCAGTTAAGGGCTTGTGGCCCACCCAGTCTGCCCATTTGAGCTTGTAATTTCAGTTTATGTTTTCCTAGAAGTCTGTTGCCCCTTACCCCGATCTCCAGAATTCCTTTATGTCTATCCCATGCATTCTTAAATCCTGTGATTGTTTCAGCCCCCACCACTTCCTCTGCAGGGTTCCACTTTGTCCACCACCCGTTCTGTGAAGAAATTCTTCCTCACGCTTCCTCTGAATCATCCTCCTCCAACTTCATCCCATGCCCTCTAGTCCTGGAACATCTTTTTCACTCAAAAATAGTGTATTCCTGCACCCTGTTCCTCCCTGTAAGATACCTGTATGTCTCTATCATATCCCCTCTCTCCCTCCTCTCCTCCAGGGAGTACATATTCAGTTCCTTCAACCTGTCCTCATAGGACTTGTGATGCAATCCATGTACCATCTTTGTTTTCCTCCGCTGAACTTTCTCTACCCTGTCTATGTCCTTACGTAGGTAAGGTCTCCAGAACTGTACACTGTACTCCAGGTGGGGCCTCAATAGTGTCTGGTATAGCGGAATTATGACCTCCCTTTTCCTGCTGGTGATGCTCCTGCCTATGCATCCCAACATCCTATTTGCTTTACCTGCTGCCTTGTCACACTGTTTCCCTAGCCTTGAGGTCATCATGAGACGATAACCCCAAGATCCCTTCCTGCTTGGCATGCTATATCCTCACCCCCAACTTATATATTGTGCCAGGATTTTGTGCCCATATGTCATTATTTGCACTTCTTTGCACTGAATTTCAACTGCCAAACCCCTGACCATTCTTCAAGTTTCTGCAGGTCACTTCTTATTCTGTCTACACCCTCTGGTGTGTCTACTCTGTTACAGAGCTTTGTGTCAGCGAACAGTGAAATTCTGCCTTCTAGGTCCTGCACAATGTCACTAATGAAGATGTTGAATAGGATCGGACCCAGCACTGATTCATTTGGTACCCCACTGATCACTCTTCTCTCTGTGGAGTGACAGCCATTTACCACCACCCTCTGTGTCCTGCCGCCCAGCTAGTTACCTACCCACCACACTACTGTCCTGCCCAGACCCATATTCCGCAGTTAGTGTAATAGTCTTCTATGTAGCACAGTGTCAAAGGCCTTGCTGAAGTCCAGATAGGCCATGTCCACTGCCCTCCCTTGATCCACCTCCCTAGTCAACCAGTCAAAAAATTCAACGAGGTTGATCTGACATGACCGCCCCCTGGTGAAACCATGCTGCCTTGGGTCCTGTAGTCCTTTGACAACAAGATGTTCCACCAGTCTCTCCTTCAGTAGTGCTTCCATGATCTTCCCCACTACCGAGGTGAGGCTGACTGGTCTGTAGTTTCCCGCTTCTTCTTTGTTCCCACTTTTGTATAAGGGGACTACATCTGCTGTCCTCCAGTCTTTGTGTACCTCCCCTGTTTCCAGTGATCAGCTAAACAGGATAGCCAGAGGTTCAGCCACCACCTCTCTTAGTTCTTTAAGGATCCTGGGGTGCACCCCATCTGGCCCCATTGCTTTATCAACTCTTATTACTTCCAGTTCCTTCAGGACCCTTTCTCGAGTAAAGGGATTTGTGTCCATTTCTGCACCATTATCACCCCTTGTACTCCCTTCAGACCCATTACCCTCCTCTTCCTTGTAAAGATTGAACAGAAATACCTGTTCAATATGTCAGCTTTGCTGTTGTCATCCTCTACACGGCCCCCATCCTCCCCCTTCAGTCTCACTACCCTCCATTTGCCCTTCTTTTTCACTTATGTACCTGTAAAAGGTTTTGTCCCCTCTACCCACTGATTTTGTACTGTGTTCTTCTGTCTGAGCTTTGGCTTCCCTTACTGAACTCCCTGCCTCCCTTTGCTTCTCCTGGTACTTCTTCCTATCCCCTTCTGCCTGTGTCTTTTTGTATTGCCTGAATGCAATCTTTTTGGCTTTCACTTTCTTTGCTACCTCTTTGGAAAACCATAATGGTATCCTCTTCCTTTTCCTCTTGCTAACCTGCTTAATGCATAATTCTGGTGCTCTTATAATCCCCATTTTAAATACTGCCCACTGTTACTCAACCCCTGATTCCTGCCCCATTCCCCTTAATGTCTCTTTCAAGTATCTCCCCATTTTCCCAAAGTCTGCCACCCTAAAAGCCAGGATATGTGTTTTTGTGTGGTTTGGTTCAGCTCTTTCTGTGACTTCAAACCACAATGACTGGTGGTCACTCTTCCCCAGGTGCTCCCCCACTGTTACCCCCTCACACTGTCCCTGTTTGTGAGCACAAGGTCCAGTATTGCCTTCTGCTTAGTTGGTTTCATGACCAGTTGCTTGAGGAAGGCACCCTGAAGGGAGTCCAGGATAAATCTGCTCCTAGTTGATGCTGCTGCTGGGATGCTCCAGTCCACGTCTGGAATACTGAAGTCTCCAACCAGTGCTACCTCGCCCTTGTCTGCCATCCTTTGGATGGCTAGCATCAGCTTCCTAGCTGTTTCCTCCTCCTGGGCCAGTGGTCTATAGACCACACCTGTGCGGATGGCTGGCCCCATTTTACTTTCCAGCTTAACCCACAGTATCTCTCCCCCATTTTGTTCCTCCTGGATCTCTGTGATCCTTGTGTAATTTTTCATATACAGTGCCACTTCTCCTCTCTTTCTACCTGCCCTGTCTCTTCTGAATATGTTGTAGCCAGGTATGGCCATCTCCCAGTTGTGGTTATTATTACACAAGGTTTCAGTGATGGCCACAATGTCCAGGTCTGACTGCACCATGACAGCCTCCAGATCTTCCATCTTGTTACTAAGGCTCCTGGCATTGGCACACATGGCTTTCCATGATTTGACCTCCCTAGACTGTTTTGCTGTTCTACTCCAGCCCCTTCCTTGGTTGTCCTTTATCCCTGGTTCTCCTTGCTGTCTACCCTTCTGCTGAGTTTTGCCCCTTTTCTGCCGAGCCATCTCTTGGGCATTAATCTCCATCTTTTGCATACTGCTTTGTAGAGATAGCCACTCCTCCGGTTCATTGGTTCCACTGCTAGCTGTGGGGGGTGAGCAAGTAGGTACCCTCCTTGCTGGCTTGCCCCCCCCCTTTGCTAGTTTAAATGCTTGTCAATGTAGCATTTAAACTTATCATTGAGTGTTTGGATTCCCCTCCGGGATGGATGCAGGCCGTCAGGCTTGAACAAACCTCCATCCCTCCAGGTGGGTTTCCAGTCACCAATGAATTCAAACCCTTCCTCACAGCACCAGTTCTTCAACCATGAGTTAAAGTTCCTGGTGCATGCACCCCTATGCTCTCCCTTGCCTCTTGCCGGTAGTACTTCTGAGAAAGTGACAGAAGTAGCTACTTTCTTGTGACCCCTCCCCAATTTCCTTAACTCTTCCTGAACTTCCTTTGGCTCCCCATTTGCCAGGTCATTAGTACCTAGATGGATAATGACATGCAACTCACCCTCCCATCTTGCCTTCCCAGTGATCCACACATCTTCCTTCCATCTCTCCTTGCCGTGGCACCTGGTAGGCACCTCACCTCCCTGTCCTCCCCCTCCTGTGTTCCTAGCTGGAACCCTCTTACGATGGCATCCCCCACCAGGATTTGCTTCCTCCTCCTCTGGGGTCTACTGCTCTCCCCGCTAAGGTCACCTCCTTGGCTAACCTCCACATCCTTTCCTTCAACTTCTCTGGGTACCTCTATTTGGTTGTCCCCGTTTGCCAGTGTGGCATATGAGTTGTTGAGTGGAATAGGATCTGGGATGTGCCTCTGCCTGACCACTCTAACCCTCCCTGAGCCCACTTTCATCTAAGTGCTCCTCATTCTTGGTATCCATTGAAGGCAGTTGCATTGGACTGGGTGATCTCTGGATAGGGGTGATGGTATTCCTGACCCAGTTTACTTCTTCTCTGAGTCTGGCTACCTCATCCCACAGTCCAGAGAGATGCATGCAGATAGGGCAGCACCTCAGTGTCCAGAAGGTCTGCCTGAATATGGCTACCCCACAGCCACTGCATTGCACCACTCCCTGCATTATACTGCAATTCCACTACTTGTCTGTTACTGAAGCTCTCCTAGTTCCCTTTTTATTAATTTACTGTCCTAAAAATCCTACCACTGATCCTCATACATTTTTCTTTAAAAAAAGAAAATAAACCAATAAATAAATAAATAAATACATAAATGAGTCAAAACACTTGTCGTGCTGAGGCTGGGCTTCTTCCCTCTTATGCCCCTCCTACTCCACACCCCTTACTATCCCGTGTTTAGCTCCTGTCAATCAGATTTAACAGGCATATAATTAAGAGTTGGGGGATGGGGGGGCAAAAATTTGCAGCAATTAAAGACAGCAAAGAAATACACCACCACTACGTTTTAAATTTTCAACAGCCCAAAAACAATTCTAAGTAAAGACAGAAAATAAATTACAGTGTCACTAAAAGCCCACAATCTAAGTTTAAAAGAAAAATAGCAATTACCAGTTACTGTAAAGCACTGATTGAATATGTTTCCTTCCCCTTCTGGCTTCTTCTGAGCATTATGACCTCACTGACTGCGACATCACTGCTACTTAGGAACAACAAGTGAGTGACTACCAGGTCATTCACCTGTGATGTCACTGTCAGTGAGATCATAATGCTGATGATGTAGTGTGGGGCAGTACAATTAGATATGTCAGCAGCCAGGCTAAGATCTGTTCAACACATCCAACACAATATTATCACATAGAAGACTTTCTAATGAGTAAAAGGAGAAAAAGAAAAAAATACTTCAGAAATAAAAAGTTAAGACTGGCTACTATTTAAAATTTGTATTATTTTTGTATTATATGATGAAAGACTAAAGGAGCTTAATATGTATACCCTTGAGGAAAGAAGGGAGAGAGGGGACATGATAGAAACTTTCAAGTACCTCAAGGGAATCAACAAAGTCAAGGAGTGTAGCATCTTCCAGAAAAAGAGATGTCCAAGAACAAGGGGGCACAATTTGAAGATAGAGGGGGGGGATGGCTCAGAGGTAATGTGAGGAAATATTTTTTCACAGAGAGGGTTGTGGATGCATGGAATAGCCTCCCTGAGGAGGTTGTGGAGTCAAGAACAGTGGGGGAAATTCAAGAATGCATGGGACAGGCATAAGGCAGTCCTAGTAGGGGGGTAGGAGGAAGTAAGCTGTTGGTTAACTAGGATCTGCAGCTTATCCGTTAGGTAGGAAAATGGGCAGACTAGGTGGGCCAAGCAGTCCTTATCTGCCATCAAATTCTATGTTTCTATGTTATTGTCCTGTCTGCCTGTTTTGGCTCCACTAGCTCTTTAATATGGGTAGAAAAGGTTAAGTTACAGTGCAAAAGGATACCCACATATTTAAAGTGGGTAACCAGTTCCAAACTGTTTCCTAAAGAATCAGTTATTTCAAGTTCTGCAGATTTAGCAAGTCTAGGTCTAGAACCAAAAAGCATGCCTTTTATTTTGGTTTTTTTCAATTAAAAAAAAATATGGTGTTTAACCAGTCCTCCACCTCATGGAAATATTTGCTCATTGTATTATTTAAAGTTTCCACAGACGAAGTGCTGCTGTACAATATTATATCATCTGCACACATTATTTCACTTGTATTTTTCAGTTTAGGTGGTATTGCATCAATAAGCAATGCAAACAGGAGAGGCCACAGGACACAGCTCTGAAGAACTCCCTGTTCCATTGCCTACTGCTGGACAATTTTCCACCACTGCACACCCTCAAAGGTCATCCTGTAAGGTAACTATAGAACCACTCACATGGGGAATCTGCCAATCCAATGTATCCCAGAGTCCTGAGCAACAGGCAATGGTTCAACAAGTCAGAGGCCTTGGACAGGTCTACAAACACAGCATCAGTGAGCAACCCCTCATCCATAGCTAAATTGATGTTGTCTGTGAAACTGGCTAAGGCCGTTCATGCACTGTGATACTTACAGAAGCAAAGCTGTTCAGGGGCTCAGGAGCTGCAGGTGTGGAGGTATCCAATGAGTTGTTCAGTAACAATTTTTCTAGAAATTTCCCCAGAGGTGACAGTAATGAAATTGGTCAATATCTATCCATATCTTTTAGACACCCACTTTTAAAGATTAGTTTTATAATGGTTTGCTTCCATTGACTAGGGAAAGTTCCAGTGATCAGGGAAAAATTTAACATTTTTTCCAAAGGATAATTAATGTTGGCAGCAAATATTCTTAGAAACCATGGTTCCAGTTCACAAACTCTTGAACTTTTAATCTGAATCTGTTTTAATAGTTTAAACACTTGGCAAGATTTAATTGCTCTAAAATAAAAAATAGAATCTATAGCTACTTTCCTTAAGGGATCAGTCTCATTTTTATCTAAAGGGTCAAATTCCTGAGTGTATTTAGTTAAGTCTACACATTTGTTTAAAAAAAAGTATCACTAATTTTGCTGCAAATTTGGTTAATTCCTTATCATCAATATAAAATATTTCAGTCTGCTGATTCATAGGTTTATGAGAGATTTTATAGCCAGCCAAACATATTTATGGTTCTTTATCTCAGTAGACTGTTGGTTTAGATGGTAAGTGGATATACTCAATCTTAATTTAGACTTACATGCATAGAAACATAGAAACAGAGAATCTGTCAGCAGATAAAGACCATACAGCCCAACTAGTTTGCCCATTTCCCTACTTGGTTTGGCAATTCCTACTCTTATCTGGACTGAACATTCATTTCTTAACCTTTGATAATTATTAAAATCGATATCATTGCCTGTTAATTTAAAAAAATGTCATGCAGTGTCCCTCATTTTCTTTAAATGGAACAAATGTGGGGTGATCCATTTATTCGCAGATCCTCTTACCCTTCTGGGGCCAGATATTCAAAGCTTTGCCTTAGGGCAAAATTTGTACTGCACGGCAGGCAAAATTAGCCTGGAACCATTTGCAAGCCATATTCAAAGGAATAGCCCCGGGGCTAAATGAGTTGAATATAGCGTGCAAAGGAAGGTGTACAAACAGGGCTGAAAGTACAGTGCAATAATAGCCTGGCAAATAAGACAGCACTGATTATAGCAACCGAGAGCAGTGCAAACTGCAAAAATGGTCCAGTGCACATAGAGGTAGAGTGAGTGAAGGCTGAACAACAGAGGCAACATGTGTGTTAGCAAAGCAGAGGAGCACAACAGTAAACAACAGTGCAAGCCAAATACTGCAGAACCATGTAATGGATCATTACAGTCTTGCATGGTGCTACCACAGCCATGTGGTGCAGACATGTTTGCCCAACATTACTACATTTGCCTGGTGCTAATGTTTGCCATATTCAAAACTGCTATGCAAATAAGCCTATTCAGGCAATCTGAGGGCAAACAGCCAGAATGACATCTCATTACAGTCAGCTTAGCATGTGGATTGCATGGCCATATAACATAGTGCACACAGCTCCACCTGTAGGTCTGACTGGAATAGAAACATAGAAACAGAATTTGATGGCAGATAAGGACCGCCTGGCCCACCTAGTCTGCCCATTACCCTACCTAATGCATAGGCTGCAGATCCTTGTTAACCAACAGCCTACTTCCTCTTACCCCCACTAGAATTGCCTTATGTCTGTCCCATGCATTCTTGAATTCCTCCACCGTTTTTGAGTCCACTACCTCCTCAGGAAGGCTGTTCCAAGTATCCACAACTCTCTTAGTGAAAAAAATACTTCCTCACATTACCTTTGAGCCATTCCCCCTCCATCTTCAAATTGTGTCCCATTGTTCTTGCACATCTCTTTTTCTGAAAGATGTTACCATCTTGGACTCTGCTGATTCCCTTGATGTACTTGAAAGTTTTTATCATGTACCCCCTCTCCCTCCTCTCCTCAAGTGTATACATATTAAGCTTCTTTAATCTCTCTTTGTATGTCTTCTGGTGCAGACCCTGCACCATTTTAGTTGCCCTCCTCTGGACTGCCTCCATCCTGTCTATGTCTTTGTGGAGACAGGGTCTCCAGAACTGGATGCAGAACTCCAGATGGGGTTTCACCAACTGTCTGTACAAAGGATAACAACTTCCTGTTTTCTACTGATGATGCCTCTCCTTATGTATCCCAGTATCCCACCAGCTCTTCTTACTGCCTTCTCACACCTCTCACCCACCTTAAGGTCATCTGATATGACTACCCCCAGGTCCCTTTCCATTTCTGTAGTTGTTATTTTCTCAATCCCCCACTGTGTACTCTTGCCCTGGATTTTTGTTTCCCATGTGCATTACTTTTGCACTCCTTTGCATTGAATCCAAGCTGCCATGTATTTGACCATTCCTCCAACCTTGCCAAGTCCCTTTGCATCCTCTCTACCCCACCTTCTGTATCAATCCTGTTGCAGATCTTTGTATCATCTGCAAAGAGACATACTTTTTCTTCCAGTCCCTCTGCAATTTCTCTTATAAAGATATTAAAGAGGACCGGTCCCAGTAATGAACCCTGCGATACCCCACTAGTAACCCCCCTTTCTTCAGAGTAAACTCTGTTTACTATTACCCTCTGTATCTCATTGTCCAGCCAATTTTTTAACCCAGGCTACCACCTTGGGACCCACTCCAAGAGTGGCTAACTTGTATATTAATCTTTTGTGTGGGACTGTGTCAAATGCCTTGCTAAAGTCTAGGTAGGCCATGTCCACTGTCCCTCCCTAGTCTACCACATTGGTCACCCAGTCAAAGAAATCTATTAGATTGTCTGACATGACCTTCCCGCTGTGAATCCATGCTGTCTTGGGTCCTGTGCCCCTCTGGTCTCTAGAAAATCAACAATTCTTTTCATTAGAAGTGATTTCATTATTTTCCCTACCACTGAGGTCAAACTAACAGGTCTATAGTTTCCTGCCTCTGTCTTGCTCTCACTATTGTGAAGAGGAATCACATCTGCCCTCCTCCAGTCCTCCGGTACTACACCATCCTCCCATGATTTGTTAGAAAGGGAGGCCAGTGGTGTCACTAATTCTACCCTTTAGAATTCTTGGGTGAATCCCGTCAGGTCCGATTGTTTTGTCCACCTTCAGTTTTAAGAGTTCTTTCAGGACCCTTTTTTCTGTGAATGGACTGGTATCGACCTCCCTATCCAGAGTGCTTCTATCCTTTGATTTAGGTACCTCCCTCTCCTCTTCTTTTGTGAAGACTGAGCAGAAGTATTCATTCAGTATCCCTGCTTTTTCACTGTCATCCTTTGCCCATCCTCACTTCTCTTTAGTAAGCTTCACTATCCCTTCCTTCATCTTTCTTCACTTCCTAATGTACCTATAAAATGTGTTATCCCCCTTCCTAACTGAACTGGCTATCTTTTCCTCAGTTTGGGCTTTTGCTATTCTGACTGCCTTCTCCACTTTCTTCTGCTTTAACTGTTACAGTTCTTTGTCCTGCTTCTTCTGTGTTTCCTTATACTTCCTGAATGCTACATTTTTCTCCTTAACCTTCCCCGCCATCTCTTTTGAGGACCATGGTGTTTATGTCCTTCATTTTGCTTTGTTGATTTGCTTCACACAAAGGCTTGTTGCCTCTGTGATGGCTATTTTAAATTTTCCTCATTGTTCCTCCACCCCTCCTTCTTGCCAGTTTGCTAGTGCTTTTCTCTTGCTTTTGTATGGCTCAACTCTATGGCTGTGTTTATTGTGAACCACACTGTTTTGTGGTCACTTGTTCCCAGATGGCTATCCACTTCTAGATCTGAGATCATCAAGAATAAACCTGCTTTTTTATGTGGCTGCAGCCAGGGTGCTCCAGCTAACTTCTGGCATGTTCAGGTCCCCCATCAACAATAACTCCCCCTTTTCTGCAATTCTAAGGATGCCTTCTATCATTTCCTTATCCACTGCCTCACCCTGAGATGGGGAAATTACAGATCAGTAGCCACATTCCTTGTGTGCTCACAGCTCACAGAACATTAGCTGCAGTCTTGGTTTGGACACAGATGCAAAGACTTGTGCAGCCCAGAGGAGTAGCACTATAAGAACGGGTGGTTGTGCTGCATGCCAGAGGCAAATCATTGTTTCTTTCACAGTGTTTATCAGATGGTACAGTACCATAGTAGGCAATACTGTGAGGTACACCGCAATGCCTGTTGTGTGTCAGGCACTCTGACAGGTGCTAGCCACACAGTGACATGCACAGCTGGGAGGTGTGATCTGACAGTGGACAACACTGTCATACTGTCCTGTGACCCTCATGTGCTGCACGAGTGGCATGAGATCCCCAGACTATTGTGTGTTAGTGTACACCAATAAGGGAACTGGAGGTGTGTGCTGCATGGATGCACTGGCATGGTGTCTACTTGATGGTGGGGCACCCACTAATACCTGCTAGGGTTAGGACCAGTGCCAGATGACAGCAACATGGGCAGTGCTATCAGTGCGCATGTCTCCCATGTATGTTTTCTCTACATTGTTCTGTATCACCTTGTTCACTTGGAAGCACACTGGGCCAAGGCCCAGTATCAGGAATGACCCAGAGATACCCAGTATCAGGAATGACCCAGAGATACTAACTGTGTGGCTGAGATGCAACAGTGTACAATGCAGACACACAATGCACAACAGCACATAATACGCAAATATCATATTAGGTACACATTACAGTACCGTACAATACATTACAAATAGTTTGCTGCTGCAAGTGGTGTTTTAGCTCAGTTGCATCATTTACATGAGTGTGCACTTCACAGCACTGTTGGGGCATTGCATTCCACAGTTTGTGTGCTTATACACATGGGATGGCCCAGTGTGGCCATCAGCCCACACTGCCTCCTCATTGGATGCATACAGCCTTGTTCCCTGTTGCTGCTGTGTCCACTCCCCCATCCTGGGTTTGCCTGGAATTAAGACTACCTTTTTATAGACGGTAACTAGCGCCATGCTACATGTTGCACAATTGCACCTTTGCCATGCTATAGCTTTGAATATAACGCACACATGTATGCATGGTTCCACTCCTCACTTTTCCCCATGCATACATTATCTTGCTGCGCTAGCACTAACAGGTTGTGCTGGCACTATTTGGTCTTCTTAATATTGCACACTGGCATTATTCCAGTTCTATTCCAGTGCAATCGGTTTGCACCAGACACAAAGCTTTGAATATCTGAACACTGATAATTTTTGGAAAATACTTATTTTGCAATTCCAAAAGGGATGCAGTGAAATAGTCAACTGCCGCACCCACTTCGGGGATCACACCCAAGTAAAACTAATCAATCTGCTGTAAGTCCATTAATAGACCATCGTTGATTTAATTAGTGAATTTCCTATAGGAAATAAATTTCGGGGGTGGTCTAATCTGTTTACATTTCCAGATGCAGTAAGTGGCCAGATGGTTACTCACCACATCTGGAAATGCATCTTTACCTTTTACATTTACTGTGCTATTTGTTAATATCCAGTCAATGTTGTTATGTTTATTGCTCTTCATATTCATTCTGGTGTAGGTGTGCATAAGTTGACATAAACCTGCATTTGTAATAAGGGACTCAGTTTTCGGATCAGTTATTGGGTCCCAATGAATATTAAAATCTCCCATAACTAAAAAAATCACCCCCAAGTTGCAAGGAAGCAATATACATTAAAAATATCTTTAAACCCTTTTTGGCCCATTTTAATGGGATTATATACCGTGCGAAATTTAATACTATAACATCCACCCTGTTTCACTTCCAGCAGTAACCATTCACAATCAGTTCCAGGGTTATAGACATATCTTGCTGCATTTAATTCTAATACATGTTTATAATAAACTAAGAACCCACACCTTTCCTTTTACCAGCCCTAGCCTTTCTTATTAACTTATATCCCTCCAGAGCAATAAGGTTGTCCGCTATTGTGGGTTTTAACCAAGATTCAGTTAAACTACATATATCTGGATCATGGCAGGCAACCCAAGCCTTAATCTCTTGTTTCTTTGGTACAACACTCCAAGCATTCAGGTGAGCAAATCTAAGCCCTCCCAAATGCCAGACACGTTTGCTCAAGATTTATTCTTCAGTTAGAGGACCTGGGTTAATCTCCACATCTCCAGATAAAAGCAACACAGTCCAGGCTGTAATAGTTGTAAAGACAACTGAAATAGAAGTGATATTAATGACTGGGTCAACATAACTCCTGATGTTATAAATAAAGCCCTTATCTAAACAACCAAAACAGTTCATGCTATCCAGGAAAGTTACTCATATTCATTAATAGATTAGAGTATGTAAATGCATAATTAACCTATCTTGACCATAGGTATTTTCAAGGGATTTTTAATAAGTAATAACCCCTGATCGAGTAGCACTAGACATAAAAAGCAAAAAATCACTCCTGCAAATTGATCTCCCATTTTTAAACACACAATTTGTAACTGTTACTACTGTCGATAAACCAGGCTATGCATTACCAATACAAACCTTAAACTACTATAGCAAACTATTTAAAATACCTCATTAAGAACCCCACTGTTCTTATCAACAAAATTTCTCCTGAGTAGCCCTTGTTCCACTCACACTCACACCTGAGCATTCATGTCTCAGGCCGGTGCAAGTTTTTATAGCACTCACCCTTGCACCCTTATAGCATCTGATTGGCCGATGGCTCACCTCTGAGCCCCCACAGCAAGCAATATCCGGCTGCCAATTCAGAGCACAGGGGAGAACAGTCTTATGTGCACACAGTTTGATGAATAAAACTGAGTCCACAATGCGGGCTTTCTGTTGTTTCAGCTGGACTTCTAGGATGACAGCAAGAAGAGGGCAAGTAATGCAGGTCAGTGCAGATGGTAAAACGCTGCTATGGTCTTCAGGACGGTGCAAGTTTTTAAAGCACTCAGTCCTGCCCACTTCTAGCATCGGATTGACCGATTGCTCACTTCCAAGCCACCAAGCAAGCAATGTTTGGTGGCCAATTCAGAGCACAAGGGAGAGCAGTCTTAGGTGCACACAGTTTGATGAGTAAAACTGATGTAACCCTCACACCTGCCTTTTTGCCAAAATGACAGGTGGCATGCTGTTGGTGCTGGCAGCAATACCTGGGGACCTGGGTTCGGGGAGGATGAGGTTACCTGGCACAAGGGAACCTAGGTTTGGCTACTCTGCACAGGGGCACCCAAGTAAATCTGAACACAGGAAGCAATAACTGTAATGTCCAGAAACAGGAATGGGATTTTTCATGGTGGCTTTTATTCACAACTAGCTGAACACAACAAAGCATAGATGGACCCCCATGGGGCTACGTTTACTGATAATGCAGATTAGAGACTACAAGGTGGTCCACTGGAAGAATAAACCATTTCTACTGTTCTTCAGGCTCTGGACCCACCAGACACACAGCCCAGACTTGCATGAGCTTTGGGTACACAGCCCGACTGGCCCGGCTCCCCTGCCGGCCACTTGACTGACAGTCCATTTGAAGAATGAACCCATTTCACTTGTTGTGGCTCCCCACACCACTTAGAGTCTGCGACCCCTAGAGAGATTTCCCATTTGCTTCTTCTGACTCCCTTCTCACAAAGAGAATTTTCTTCACACTTGTTGTGGCTCCCCACACCGCTTAGAGTCTGTGACTCCTAGAGAGATTTTCCCATTTGCGACCCATGTCTGGGTACTTCTCTCATCACTGGCCTAGCGCTTGAGGCAAGTAGCAATCACAGCAGAAATCCGTAGAGGTGGACCTGGTTACTAAAGATGGGGGGTGTTCCCACCTCCAGTTCCCACAGCCCATACCTGGCCATTTCTCTGGACAAACTGAAACTTTGAAATGTAGATTAAACAGTGGATGAACTGTTGCACCCCCTTTACAAGATTACTTGAATTCACACAGCACTTTAGCTTTTGACACTACTCCAGTTGTTTGTCCTAGTACTATAGGCCTCCCAAATAGTAGTTCAAATCCCAGATTTCTTCACATTTCCCAGGCTGAAGAAACACATTTTTGCCCTCTATATTAGAGCAAACACTCACCCTTTTGTTGCAGGTGCCCCACAGGCGAAGTACAACTCTTTCCACTTTTCAAGCATAAACTGAAACTATAACAGGCAGCTTTCTTTCTTCAGCAGAAATTAAGGGATTCCCCCTGAAATCTACATAGGGATACTTTACTTCCTCTACTCCCCCCCCCCGGAGGGAGGGGCACTGAGATCTGGACAGTGGTCTCCACCACTTGAACACTGGACACTCACTCCTTCTCCTCAGAAGGTAAACACAAGACTCCCTTCCTGCTTGAGGGCAAGCAGGAGACTGACTTTGAAAACTCCCAATGTTCTATCTCACTCCCTCTGCTGCAGATTCCAATGTGGCTTATGCAGCTGTGACAGTTCTATTGGTGATGTCATCTATCAGTCTTAGCTGAGACTGAGAACAGAGTGAGACAGTGTGAAACCCATTTAACTGGAGTTTCACAAGCTGCCTTCCCTGCCTACCACTAGGTCTTACTGGGATTCTAGTAACCCTGGGTAACAAGGAGTTACACTCGCCCTTGACCAGGAAAATGACTGTCCCCAGTCATTATGCACCCTGCCTTAGGCCATCCCACCCTATGTGCTACCTGCGGAGGGGGGTGATCAGGCCCCCTCCTACCATGTGCAAGCACAGGCAGGCAACACCAAGGGCCTAGAGGCCTGTAGCTGACATATCAGCCTCTACACTATTCACTTACTATCGACACCTAGTGGCTCTAGTAGAACTATCCAGAGCATAGCCCTGATAGATCAGCACTGCAGTCCCAATGGCCATTCAGGACCACAGCCTGTCTATCCCCCCTAACCCTCTAAGAAAAACCTATCTGCCACTAACATAATATCCCAAAACAAAAAACAACCCAGGGACCTCCCTGACCTTGGGCAACCTGCAACCACACCATTAAAATACCAATTTACTGCCTCCTCGCTACCCCCACAACCACACCTGTGGAAGGAAAGGGTTAATACAGCAATAACTATAACAATAACACCACAGTACTTTAAATTTCTACACAATAAAGCACTGACGAGGAACTCCAATGAGCCCCTCCTCCTCTTCTTGTCTTCTCTTCTGTCTTCCCAGGAACACCTGTAAGAAAAAGAAAGACAAAACACACGCTCCTAATCTGCATATGCAGTCTATCTAAAACCCTTACCATACAAAACACTGAACAATCCCAAAAAGATTTTTTAGAAAAAGGTAGAAAAACAGTATTTACATTGGAATACAATAATGACATTATTTACAATACACCTTTGGGGGGATGGAGTGCCCTAAAAGTCCCAACTAGTGACCACAAGGCCCGAAGGCTAGTCCAATAGAGAATCTCTCCTGGGCCGGAGCCCGGTGAAGCACAGTTCTAACAGGCCAAAGTCCCGAAGGGGAGAGTCTTTGCGGACAGTTCACACATTTTTGAAGTCTGTAGTGTAGGGGTGTGTACTGCAATGTCATAAAGATAGGAAAGTTTCTGACTTACCAGCCATTTGTAGTACAAGAATCTGCACGAACCTGCACCCTGCCGAAGACGCTCCCTGGCAGCATTTCTTCTGATACAGCCGGGTGGACATCTTCCGGGAACCACAGGAGGGCATATCTGGAAACAGCTGGGCTGATGTCATCTCTGGAGATGGAACCTTAGAACAGGAACAAAAAGAAAAACAGCTGGTCCAACGTCATCAGATTACCAGACGATGAACAGGAAACAGCTGGGCTGGTGTCCTCTCTGGATCTGAAGTCATCTGGTGGGTCATTCGATGGTTGCTGGACAGGACAGTACACTGTAGACTGATGAATGTGTAGCACCTGAGTCTTGGTTATTCATATTGGCGGATCAATAAGGGCACTTCACAGTCTGGTGTGGCAGTATTGACTACCACTGCTCGGCTCTCCATTTTGTAGGCACGGGCACATTTGCTGGGAGGTCCTTGCACTGAGGCCAATAGTACCGGGGGTCAGGGGCTTGAATTATTACCCCGTCTGGGCACACATAACCCACACAGTGGGAGATTTCACGTCCCTCTCCATCCACTATTCTCACTCTGTCCATAAACAGTGTCCTGCCTCTCTTCCACTGGGTATACTTTTCGTGGAACAGTCTATTCTTTACATGCTTGTTAGCCCCAGGATGCATACTTTTCATTGCTTCATCCCAGATCCAGGATTTCCTGCAGTCTTCAATCTCCTCCCAGATTCTCTGAGGAAAGGTAGGAAAGGTCATACCATAGATCTCATTTTCCTTTCTATGAACCAGTCTCTCCTCTTTACTTGCTTTGGTCAATCTGAGACCGCTGGCCTGGCTTAGGGGTGGCCAGTCCTGGTTCCGCCAGCTTCGCATTCTCAAGGAAATTAGAAATGAATCCCTGACTTCTTCCTCCTATAAAGCCAGGGCAGTGGCATCACCACCTTCTTCAATACATTCCTCCGAGGCAAGATCTTGAGGCTGTGTAACCGTTCCTTTCTCACAAGGCCACATAGGTTCCCCCTCATCTTCCTCTTCACTGAGGATCTGAGCCCAGGAGTGAGCAGTCATTCTCACCCCTGAGACTATCCATTCATCACTAGGCGCAGAGGTCGACACCTCCCATTCAAAGGCCTCCTGCATCTCATCTTCATCTAAGAGACTCGGCTAGGCCCCCACCCAGGGTCTATTGACGCTTTATCCGAACTTTCTTTCTGAGATCCAGCATCCAAAACTTCAACTTCAGGTTCAGTCTCTAACTCTGCACCCTCTAGCTTTATGCCACACTCCCCCGAGGGACCTTCCTCCACAGGCTCCACCTGGTGCTGTGTGCTGCCAACTGCAGATTCCTGAATTTTAGTCCATATGGGAGCCAAACGAATTGGAGGCGCTTTATACAAGCCATATTTTTGAAGGCATCCAGCACAGTTAGGAATCATGAAGACGTCCCTTCCAGCACTCAAGCATATTTGGCATACACGCACTGGATAATTAGGAATTGGCACATCAGGAGGCAGTTGCCCTCCATAGCACCACTTTTCAATATCTCTCAGTCTATTTACTGCTGCTGTTACTGCAACCCGGGCATGATCCGGGTAACGAGCTGGTCCTGAGGTCATAACTGCAGAAAAATAAACAAAAGTTCACTGTAACTGAAAGTCCCACTTTAATGAACACACTCTGTAGCTTTAAAATGGCTCCTCTGCTGCTGTGTTTACTTTACTACCCCAACCTGTAATGGCAGTGGCAGTACTCCTGTGCATCAACATTTAGAATCTGGATCAAGCCACTGAGCACCCGATTTACACCAGCTACTGATAACTTTTACTCAAACTGCACAATTTGCTCTGATCTGGCTTCACACACATTTACAGGATTTTCCTTGGACTTTTTACATGCTGGTAACATTCACTTTATTTCACAGTCCCTCTAAAGCTTCAGGTTTTAGCACAGGGTTGCCTGCTTCTACTAGTGTTGCATTTTGCTACAATCCACAGTCTCTCTCTCTGGCTGCAGACTTTAAACTGAGGCTATTTTACTTCCATGCACACATTCAATGGCTTTACAGACTTGCACTTGCTGGCAGGACTTCACACAGTCGTTACTTGCAAAGCGACTACACTGCTGCACACACATTTTATATGGCATAACTGAAAATCACTGATTGAGCAGTTTTTGGGTTATTTACTTACTGTGATCAGTAGCAATTTGCTGTGATGGGGTAAAACGCCTGCAGCCAGTTCCTGAAGGCCTTGGAACACAAACGGGCGGGCAGACTTAGCTATCGTCATTGTAACCACCAAATTCACTATTTCCACGATTGATTTGCGGGTTGAACCCGATTTTAAACTCAAAAGTCAATTTTTTGAATGTTTACAGAGCTTTGAATACTCCGCAATGCTCCTCCACTGCCAGTACACGCACTACACTCTGTGTCCCTCTCGAATGCTGAGGCAGTCTCTGAAGAGCTGGCTGAGGGCCGGGACTAATGGCAATCTGACCAACCACACGACGCCATGCAAAAGAGCCTCTTCTTCCTCGCGAGTGCTCCTCTCCTCACGGCGATCGTCGAGCAGGCAAATTTAACTGTAAAATGCACCTTTTTTTTTTCTTCAACTGACTCCATGGCGGAAGCCCATTTCAACCATGTAACATTGCCATTAACTCTGCAGTCTTTCCATTTACACAAAAAGCATTTCAAACATCCAGGGCATAATTTCTCTGTTACTACCCCTTGTCTTCCACACTTTTCTTCACAAGAATTCATTTTAAAAGCATTTCAAATGTCCACGTCATAATTTCTCTGTTGCTACCCCTAGTCTTCCACACTTTTATTTACCACAGTTCATTTTTAAAGCTGACATAAACGCTGTAAACAATTTTGTTGCAGGACAAGGGCACACTCTTTGGCTTTACAGCTCCTTGGTAAACAGTTGGCATTTTTTAAACAGCAGCACAAGATTCACAGCACACAGCAACACACTAGGGAAATTGCTTCAGCTTTTTGGGCTACCCACTGCCAGATAGCCAAAACGCTAGCCCCCTTGCCCGAGCACCTTCCTTCCCAAACAAATCCAAAGCGGTGCTCCATTTTTGTAACCCCAACCCCTGCCTTTTTTCCAAAATGACAGGTGGCATGCTGTTGGCACTGGCAGCAATACCTGGTGGGGACCTGGGTTCAGGGAGGATGAGGTTACCTGGCACAAGGGGACCTAGGTTTGGCTACTCTGCACAGGGGCACCCAAGTAAATCCGAACACAGGAAGCAAGAACTGTAATGTCCAGAACCAGGAATGGGATTTTTCATGGTGGCTTTTATTCACAACAAGCTGAACACAACAAAGCATAGATGGACCCCCATGGGGCTACATTTACTGATAATGCAGATGAGAGACTACAAGGTGGTCCACTGGAAGAATGAACCATTTCTACTGTTCTTCAGGCTCTGGACCCACCAGGCACACAGCCCGGACTTGCACGAGTTTTGGGTACACAGCCTGACTGGCCCGGCTCCCCTGCCGGCCACTTGACTGACGGTCCATTTGAAGAATGAACCCATTTTACTTGTTGTGGCTCCCCACACCACTTAGAGTCTGCGACCCCTAGAGAGATTTCCCATTTGCTTCTTCTGACTCCCATCTCACAAAGAGAGTTTTCTTCACACTTGTTGTGGCTCGCCACACCACTTAGAGTCTGCGACTCCTAGAGAGATTTTCCCATTTGTGACCCATGTCTGGGTACTTCCCTCATCACTGGCCAAGCGCATGAGGCAAGTAGCAATCACAGCAGAAATCCGTAGAAGTGGACCTGGTTACTAAAGATGGGGGGTGTTCCCACCTCCAGCTCCCACAGCCCATACCTGGCCATTTCTCTGGACAAACTGAAACTTCAAAATGTAGATTAAACAGTGGATGAACTGTCGCACCCCTTCTACAAGATTACTTGAATTCACACAGCACTTTAGCTTTTGACACTACTCCATTTGTTTGTCCTAGTACTATAGGCCTCCCAAATAGTAGTTCAAATCCCAGATTTCTTCACATTTCCCAGGCTGAAGAAACACATTTTTGCCCTCTATATTAGAGCAAACACTCACCCTTTTGTTGCAGGTGCCCCACAGGTGAAGTACAACTCTTTCCACTTTTCAAGCACAAACTGAAACTGTAACCGGCAGCTTTCTTTCTTCAGCAGAAATTAGGGGATTGCCCCTGGAATCTACATAGGGATACTTTTTACTTCCTCTACTCCCCCCCCCCGGAGGGAGGGGCACTGAGACCTGGACAGCGGTCTCCACCACTTGAACACTGGACACTCGCTCCTTCTCCTCAGAAGGTAAACACAAGACTCCCTTCCTGCTTGAGGGCAAGCAGGAGACTGACTTTGAAAACTCCCAGTGTTCTGTCTTACTCCCTCTGCTTCAGATTCCAATGTGGCTTATGCAGCTGCGACAGTTCTGTTGGTGATGTCATCTCTCAGTCTCAGCTGAGACTGAGAACAGAGTGAGACAGTGTGAAACCCATTTAACTGGAGTTTCACAAGCTGCCTTCCCTGCTTACCACTAGGTCTTACTGGGATTCTAGTAACCCCGGGTAACAAGAGGTTGCACTGAGTTCCAAATGCAGCCCTTTAGTTGTTTCAGTTGGACTTCTACAGTAGGTAGACAGCAGGCATAGGGTAAGTGATGCAAGTCAGTGCAGATGGTAAAACGCTAAATAGATTATAATCCTGTATCTCAGGGTATCCCATTATGTAGGTGACTCAAATTGAGAGACTCACTTTTGAGTGACTCAGTTTGAGCATCTGTGATGTGAGCTACTGTGAAAGGGTAGCAAGGTATGGTTATAGCAGTGGTAATGGGGAGGAACGGCTATTGAAGACGAGGGTGATTGGAAGAGGGAGGTACATGAAACATGTATATGGGATGTGGTTTGGTGAGGTGGTTCCCTGCTGGCAGATTGGTCTGGTGGTGAGAGTGTGTGCCTGCAGTGCAGGACAATCCAGGTTTGGGGCTGGCTAGGTACACTAGCATTTATGTGTGTTGCAGGCAGTTACATTTTTTTTATTTTGTTCCACGATATCCATGTTTTGTGGTCAACCATCCCGCGTCCTCCTCAGTGTAGTCCCTCTGTGATAACTTGAGTCCCCCCCCTCGAGTAGTCCCCTCCTGAGTTGTCTTCATTCCTCTAGTTTCATCCCCCCCCACCCGGAGTTGATTACAAAAGGAATGGGGGGTGCAAAGGGCAAAGCCCCATTAATGTCATCTCATCCAGAGTGTGTATTGTGTACTGTTACTGATTGTGGGTCTGTTGTTGTGCAGATTTGCTGGTTTTGTTTTCGGTGAAGTGCACTCGCTGATGTAGATGTTGCTATAATTTGTTTGCTGTTATGATATAGAACAGTATCTCAGCATCCCATGTCAAATGTGGATCCCACCATGTCTCTGTTATACAGATAATATCCATACCCTCCATAGCTATAGTTGCCTCTAATTCTTCTTTCTTATTATTAAGGCTTCAAGCATTGTTAAGAATTCCTTTTAGAGTTTCTATACTTCTTATATCAGGATTCTAATTAATTTTTCACAGTCTTACTCCCTTGCTATCCTTATTATTCCCTTTTGACTTGTGACTATAAAACATAGTGCCTTCCCTGTGTATCCCCCAATGATGTAGTTTAAATCCCACAGTGCTCTGGATACTCTTAATCCTAACAGACTTGCACCTTTCTTATTTTAGTGAAGTCCCTCCTATGCTTATAAATCATTCCTTCCAATAAAAGTATTCCAGTTTCTTAAAAATACAAAATATTCGCACCTACACCACTCCATCAGCCATTTGTTAATCCTTCCTTTTAAATTGTATTGCTTGTTGCTCTAGGAACTGGTAGAATTTCAGTTATTGTAATTTTCCCTCCTTTATCTTTTAATTTCTTTCCCAGCTGCTTGAAATTTCTTTTTATATCACTCTCACTGGTTCTCTCTACATTATTTGTGCCAATATGGACTACCACAGTGGGTTTATGTCCTGAGTTTATAAGTATATAATTTATTCTGTTAGCTAAATCATTAATTTTTGTACCTGGAAAACATGCCATCATGGTATTCATCTTGTCATTTTTACAAATGGTAGTATCTGTGTATCTAATAATGGAGTCCCCTATGAGGACTTTTGACATTCCTGCTCCCTTATATTATTTTGTGGGTTACTTGCTGTTGGTTTTATTGAGGAAAAATTTGTTGAATAACGGATTATGCTTTACCCCTACAATTCCTATGAACAGATTCCAAGCTAGTATTGATGTGGACATAACTTGTCATAAAGTGAACCTAGAATCATTCTTTAATACAAAGAAAAAAAATGACACAAGTGTGAATGATTCTGAAGAAGGAAACCAACATGAAGCTGGAAATTTTACCTCAGAAAATACAGTAGTATACATAATTTTAAGAGAAAGTCAACCTTCTGCCCATCCCCCGGTGCAGCTATCATAGTTTTTCAAGAACTTGTTGAAAAAAACCTTGAAGAATTGTTTAAAAATGTTCCAAGGTTAAATTATTATAATCAGACTGCAAAAGAAAGATAAGCAATTAGTACTTTACAGAATGATAATAGGATTATTATAAAACTGGCAGATAAAGAGGGTAGAATCATACTCATGAATAAAGATGAATATGTCAATGAAGGTAAAACACGTTTGGAGGATAGATGATTTTACAGTTGGCTCTGGGAAGACCATACAAATGATTTTAAGTGGTCTACTGATGAAACCATCTCTGAAGCTTTTGATTTGGTTATACTGATTTGAAGATGAAGATTTTTTGTAATTACTGAACATACAATCAGGGTTACCAAGGATCCACAGAAATGGAGTGAATCCACCTGGTAGTCCAACTGTTAATGGCATTGGCTCACTTACGGAACCACTTTCTGAATACCAGGACTCTTTTCTCAGACCTTATGTTGCCACCTTGCATTCTTATTTAAAGGAGGCAAAAAAAAGTTGTACAAATCATGGGGAACATTTTAGTAGACAGAGTCTCAAATCTGGTTACCATGTGTATAGAGTCTGTGTGTACCAGTATCCCCCATGAAGCAACCTTAGATTCAGTGCCATTTTTTCTAAACCAGAGACAGAGATCCAAATCTCCTACAGATTTTTTGTTAAAATTAACAGAACATGTTTTGAAAAGTAATGTATTTGGGGGACATATTCAAACCCAGACATGTGTGCCACACAATGAGCTGCATGGCAGAAGTAAATGTGTGGCTGAAAAACAATACAGTATTCAGCAGTGTCACATAGACATATGATTGCACAAACACAGCTGAAAGTACCATGGATGTGCAATCTTGCAAAGCAACATGTGCAGTGCAACAGGGCAAGATGTAATTCATGAAGGGCCATGTTTTGCATGGCATGGGTCACTGCAATATTCAGCCATCATATGCAAATGTAATCATTACACAGTTTGTGCACATTCTAGATATTTACGACTTATTACCTGAAGGTATTCAGCTCATTTGCATGTGGAGTAGCAGAAGAGCAGGCATGCATCACTAGGACGATGTGGTGTACACCAGGAACTGCATCTTGAAGGTAGGCCTTTCGCCCATTGTTTGAGTGTGTCACTCTGTATGCTTTGTGGCTGCCATATGCTGCTCAAAGCCTTGCTGACAGGGCATTAGCCTGTTACTGTGTCCTCACAGCATCAGTGATGTTGTCTGGTAGGCAGAGGTGACCTAACTCAATAGGGATGAACCCCCACCTGTGTGTGCCACACGCCATACCTGTGAATTTATCTGCCACTGGTGTCCCTTGGACAGCTGCCCCATTCTATGCTGTTGTTGTGCCCCTGGACTTCAGTCTCCTGTCATACTGTCCATGTTGCTCACCCCCTCCACACTTGCATGTCTGCATGCCCTGTGGCCTGTTGACCTGTTGTGCCCCCTGTACATCTCCTAGGGTTGCATCCTTCATACCATGTGTACACCTGTGAAGCTGTTATGCTGCACTCACTCATGAGTTGGTCCCTGGTCAGGTCCCCAGATTTGAACTGGTGGCACAGGTTGGACTGTTGCCAACTGTAGGTGTCAAGTGCACTCTCAAGGTGGTTGGCATACACATAGGTGATTCTTCCTGTGGCATTGCACACCACATTGCAGTCTATCAAGTGGAAGCCCTTCCTGTTGCAGTACACCTCACTGTCACTGCCAGGTACCCGTGGTGTGCAGGCACATGGCTGCAGAAACCTTTGTCTCCACCAGCATGGCATGGCATTTGTGTGTTGGTACCTGCAGCTCGTCATGGTACAGCTCCCAGAGCTGTCTCAGATGTGCCCTATTGAGTCAGTACCACCCCACATTCTCTGTGTCTGTCAGCTGTTCATAAGTGATGTAGGGACAGTACCATCTCAGCTGGGCATACCACTTATGGGCACTCCATCAGCCTGCCTGTTGTTCCCCCAGTCTCCCCATGTCAGTGAATTCCACACACCAGGCATGCCATGTGTCTGTTGCCTGACGTCTGTCTGTGTATGTGTGTGTGTGTGTGTGTGTGTGTGTGTGTCCCGCTCTCCCTCTCTGTCTCTCTCTCTCTCTCTCTCTCTCACACACACAGTCTGCCCCTCTCCCAGTACAGTTCTCACACCTGACATTGGATGGCTTGCCGATTTAGGGCTGCCTTTTGTAAAGTTATCTCTGAGCAATCATGCACACATGTTGCGTGATGCACTGTTGGTGCAGTACGGTTCAATATGTTGTTGTGCGGCAGAATCATGTAGACCCCCCCCCATTATAGGTGCCATATCCATAATTTGTGCACAACGGTGCACCCCTATTTGCATGGCACACTCCAGTCTTGTTAATACTGTGCTGTTGCTAGTTTGTCCTGTGTGTGGTGCATCTGCCATTTGCACCTCTCATGTGCTTCGAAAATGGGGGCCTTCATATTTAATGGTTTTATTTACAGATAAGTGGCACTGCCATGAGAGCTACCTGTGCCCCATCTTTTTCCAATTTATATTGATATTGTGGCATTGTTATATAGATGACTTCATAATCATGAAAAATCTGTACAGTGCCTCCATCACATAATTTCAAACTTAAATTTGTCATTTACCATGGACAAAGAGAAAGATCATTTCCATTATTTACAACTTAAAAAAATAGGAAGATGGTACAATAGTAACATATATCTATAGTAAACCAGACAGAAATACACTATTGTAAAGGCTATGCATGTGGTTCAGTGGGCAGAGCAACAATGTTACTCCCCAATCAGGACTTAAAAGGCCACTCCTCCTGGACTGTTCCAGGATTTGTTCCTCCATTGCAGCCAGAGGCTAGACCCTCGATGCTGCCCTTACCATTTCTACCGTTTCGGCCATCATTGCTCCTCCCCTTCATTCTCCCATGTGGCTGCAGCAGCTGGTACTCATTCATTTCTTCCCTCATTTGTGTGCCTTCTGTCTGCTCCACTCATCTCGTAGATCTCTCCTTCACATGTCCCCCCATTTCATATTCTCTCTGGTTCCAGCCTTGCAGCATGCCCATTCTACTTGGAGTCTTCTCGTCTTTCAGCTGCCGCCTCTCTTCCATCCCCAAATCTGTGTCACTGCCGGCGGTCCTCCATTTTTTCACAAGCACCCAACTTTTCCGTTCACTCTTCCTACCTTCTATTCTCCCTAACCCCCTTCCTCTCAACTGGTTTCCTCCCCTCCAGCTCCTTCTCACCCTGGAGCCTTTCTCCGTTGCTTTACACTGTATATTTGTGTCTGCTGGTGTTGCTTCCTCTGGTTACCACGCAATGCCTGCATTGCTTCATTCTCACTGACTGCCTTCTTCTGCACCCACTCCTGGCATTGGCACACTGCTTCCTGTTGTTCCATCGAGTGCTTTTCTTTTGCAGGGTTCACAGGAGTCCCTCCTTCTTCTCAGTCCCACCCATTCTGTTCTTGCTTTGTAGCCTGTTCCCCTTGTCTCCCTATCTCTGGCAACCTTGAACCCTGCATCCTGTTACTGCACCACACTTACTCCTGCCTCGCTTGTCCAGGGATGCTGATCAGGGACTGCTCCCGGGTGCTGGACTGTCAACCTGGGGCAGTAAGTTGCATACCTCTCCTCCACTATAACTTTTGCATAGCGCTATGATTTTTGCACTCGCATTTACCCTTAATCTGCATAGTTTTCCAATGTTCCTCAAAATGTTCCAGCTATTTCTGGACACCCAGTTTCGTCCATCATTGACCTAAGTTGATACAATATTCCTTATATTTACCTATGTGGGGCCTACTGTCAGGTACAGGGCCGGCTTTAGAGTTTTTGGGGGCCCTCAGCAAGATTATTGAAGTCATGGGGCTCCCCTACTTGGTCGACCTTTACCCCATATGTTTGAATGTAACCGATACAGATATAATTTTATTCTATTATCAGTACAACCAGGGGTATTTTTATGTTTTTTAGAAGGACACAGCAGTATTAGTCCATGGGGTTGTGCCTTCTATCACATCCATCGCTGCCCATCTGCCTCTTATTGGCTGGGTCATAGTTTAGTAAGGCATTTCTTGACATCAGGATGCCACATCAGAAGGTGTTGCACAGCCCTGTGTTACTGTTAAGAAGACAGTAAGATTTAAGAAATTTAAAAATAATTAAAATAAACTGCCCTGACTGTGGGCCCCCTCCATAAGAAGGGGGCCCCCCAGTGACCACAGGGTTCACTGGTGCCTAAAACTGGCTATGGTCAGGTAGACATTTTCTAGTTTCTAATAAGAAGTGCTACACATTCTGGCCCTTCACTGTGATTTTGAGGAACAGTGCTATGATTTTACTGCCATGTGGTTGGGAGGTATGGTCAGTTGGGACCCTACGGGGTCCTTCCCTCAGAGGTCATTTGCCTAGGCTTCTTGCCTCAATGTGTTTCTCCTCTTGTTGCCTTTTGCCCTGCTTGCTGTTTATTTTTCATCATAGTGTATTTTCTATTGCTCAGCTCTGCTGGTTCTCAGCACCAGTGGTCCCTCATCTCCTCTCCTTTCTTGTCATGTTTTCTTTTAGGGGTGTTTCCCTTCCCCGCCTCCATTGTACCTATTTGTCTGTTCTCTTCCCCTAGTCCTACATTTCAGAACACTAGCCTCATTTCTCCCTCAATTTCATGCTGACATCCATTTGTTATTGAATCTCATCCTTCCCATACTCTTCCTGCAATCCTACTTAGTGTGCACTCTTACTGGCCTTTGAAGCTTTCACACCACCATCATACATCATTCATTTCATATCTTCTGTACCACCCTTCTGCACCATACCTCAGTCATATCATGTCTTTCATTCTAGAACCTTTTATCTTCTCCAGCTCCCTGTCATTATTACTTTTGGGCTGTCTATAGTCTGCCCACATTTCCCTTCACCACTCCATTTCCAACCACCACCTGGCTGCACTCCGGCTTCATCTTTAGTATTTCTCTACCCTGACATCATGATACCTAGTTGCATCTTCCTCATTCTCTAGTCCTGTGTCTGGTCCTCTCAGCTCTCATATCCTCCACTCCATGACAAACCTCCATCATTGCTGAACCTCATTCTGCCTATGCCCCACTTGCTGTCTTACCTACGCTTTCATTTTACCCTTCACCATACCAGCCTTCATAGATAGATAGATAGATATTTTATTGATAAAGTGCCCATTTCCATGGACTCTTTGCACTGTACAAAACAATTCAATAACAAAATACATATAGGCAGTAGCTCAACACAAACTTAAAATTCTAATTATCCCATTAAAACCAAAATCAGTCATTAAAAGCCTGCTGGAATAGATATGCTTTTAGTGCTTTCTTAAAGGCTTCTACTGAGGGTAGCTTCCCTCTATTATTGTACTTAGTCGTTTCATACCTTGCCTTCACTGTACCAGCTTCCAAGGCTTCACTCCATCATCATACATCATCCATTTCATACCGCACTTTAACCATTCCAGCCTGCAAGGTTTCCCTCCATCATTGTCCATCATCCATTTCATATTTGACCTTAACTGTACCGGCCATCAAAGGTTCACTCCATTACCATACATCATTAATTTCATATCTCACCTTCACTGTACCGGCCTTCCAGGTTTCATTTCATCATCATACATCATCCATTCCATTCCTCACCTTAAACTGTTCAAGCCTGCAATGCTTTCCATCCACCAACATTTATCATTTATTCGTTCTCAACCATTCTGTCCTCCTGCATTGACTTCTCCACTCATTGTAGGCTGTGGGCTTTGCCTGTTCATCCTCATCTTTCTCCTTCACATTCTTCATTCCCTTTGTGCAGTCCATGCTGACCTTCTAAGCTTTCCTCCATCAGCGAAGTTCTTGTATTCATCTCAATCCTCCATGCATCCATTCCAACTTTGTAGCTCCTATCTCACTAATCCTTGTACTTTGTACCTCCCCTGTCAGCTGCAGGCTTCATTTGGCCATTCTATTTTCTATCTTCAAACAATTCAAGACACTCCTGTTTTAGCTTTTCAATGAACTCCACTGGCATGCACTCCTGTGGTACTAACCACATCCATCCTCCATCCAACTCACATCAGGGTCTCCTTTGTTCTGTCTGATCTCTCTGTAGGTCTACTCATTCATACCAACTACACAAGCATACCCCTCAAATGGGTCTCATGTTATCTTGACTCGACCTGCTCTCTACTTGTAGACATGCCTTCCTTGTCCATTGCTACATGGCTCAGGCCTAATCTGTAGCCAACTGTATTGCTCTTCTCCTATGAAGTCTGTACCTAAAGCATGTAAAACTTTGAGTGGGGTCATACTCCCTGGCCCATAGTGAGAATTTCTTCACTCTGGATGGACCTTCAGTCATCCATAATCTCTTCAACACCTCTGGATGCAGAATTTATAACTTCAAGCTGTGAGGGGTGCAGTTCCCATCATCAGGGCCTCTTTGGCTGACCAAGAGGGTTCAGAGGCATCCTCTACTCTATTCTCCATCAAGACTGGCTCTGGTTCACCTGGTCTGTTTCATAGGCTTGTGTATGCTGGCTGAGTGCTTCAGTGGTCTTTTCTCTCCTCCTTAGCTTTTGGGCATTGAGTTGCAGAGATCTTGCTCACAACCCTCCACAGCATTACTGTTAGAAGAACATTGCAAGAGCATCATCTACATTGGAATCCTTTCCTCTTCCCTCAATATTGACTCTAAATTGCAGTAGCTTAGCCATCACTACCCAAAATGTCCTTCAGCCTGGAGTGAAGGAGACCTAGGCCTTGGATCCCCAGAGATTTCCACCTCAAAGAGGAGTCTTCCTCTCCTCTGTGCCGATGGTCATAATATTAGACAGGGTCAGTGCATTCATAGGTTCTGTAGTTAGGTTCCACTGTTAGAGGGAGTCAACTGTTTCCTCTCTCCTTAGGAAGTCTGCCTTTCTGCGTCTTGTCAGATTTCCTTTTTGTTCATCGTCCTCATCATATCTCATTCTTCTCCTGTCCTTCTGTCTATGTCTATCACCTTAATTCTGGTCTCGATCTATTATGATTTCTCACCTCTTCGATGCATGACACCCTTTTGGGTATTCTTTTGGGCTTCTTCCTAAGCTACCTTTAGCCAAAGGAATTATTCCCATGGCACCTATGGGGCGGAACCCTCCTCTAGGGTTCCTCACAGTCATACCCTTATAGGGTGGAATGTTCCATGGATAAAGAGGTGAACAGCTACAATGTATCTAAGTCATATCAAGTTACGTAAGCACAATGAATTGTAAAGCCTATGCCTTTGGTTCAATGGGTGGAGCAACAGCATCACTCCCCCATCAGGCCTTAAAAGACAACTCCTCCTGGACTGTTCCTGGATTTGTTTCTGTGTTGCCCCTCCATTCTCCCCTCCTCCTCCTCCTCCTCCTCCAGTGGCACATCTCTCTTTTCTGTGTACTTCTTCCTACAGTAGTAGGCACAGACATTGCCAACTATTTCCCAAAATTTCTATGATATTTCTAGAGAAATCTCTAGCTTTCTGCATTACCACAGTAGGGGCAGCAGATCTTGCAGTTATTGGAGGGCCTCATGCAGGGGTAGCTTAGCCAAGGGAATCATTCCCATGGCACATATGGGGTGGAACCCTCCTCTAGGGTTCCTCACCATTGTACCCCTATAGGTTGGTATATCCTACAGATAGGTGAACAGAAACAATATATCTAAGTCACATAAGCATATATCATATCAAGTTGCATAATCACATTGAACTTAAGGCTTTGAGATGTCACCTTTCCCATATAATATAAATTGCAAAAAAAAACTCTAGTTATGGCTAAAGCAACAAAAGTAGGGAAATATGGCATTAGGGTTTCCAACCCTAACATACCAGGCCCACCTTGCACACAGCAACAGGCATCAGAGGTGTGTTTTTTAGTCATCAGCCCTAACACTCACCCCATTTCATAAGTAAATAAGCTGAGAAGGGTACAGTATAAGAGAATGGGGTGGCATTAGGGCTGAAAACACCAAGGTACACCTCCGATGCCTGTTTATGTGTGCAGGGTTGGGGTGGGGTGTTAGGGTTATGGTTAGAACCCTCAACATCACATTTCCCTACTTTTGTCACTTTATCCCTAACTATAGCATTAATTAAGTATTTTGCAATTTATTTCCTTACTTTTTGAGATAGTATAATTGTATCCTTATTTGCCTGTGGAAGAGTACAGCCCTCCAGGTCCTGCACTCCCATCCCTCCATACAGTAAATGCATATTTATATGTAGCACTTCCATTTATAGGACAACAGTGACAAAATTGCAAGTACAGCCATCTTATTACCCCACCTCATGTACCTGGTACAGAAAATGTTCAAATCCCCACCAAAATGGATATTGTACAATTGTAGTACCTTTTCACCCTCTCCCCACCTTTCCTACATTCCTTCTCTCCCCTCCCCTCTTCCCTCTCCCTATGACTCTGGCACTTCTTATCTGTTGTCTGTTTTCTCTGACAAATGCTGCTGGCTGCCTTGTTACAATGCTACCCTTGAATTGTATTAATCTGTACTCTGTTTGCAATGACCACATTGTTGTAATGTCTGTCTTGATGTTCCCCATAATTTGTATTTCTCTGACATGGAACCTTTGTAAAAGAGCCAAGGCTCAAAGGTATTTGTAATCCTAGACTTGATAAATAAATACAAATAAATAAATAGTACTCAAAACTTTATTTTTATACAGGATTGGCTGGTAATCACACCATTAGGACCATAGGTACAGGATTGGCTGGTAATCACACCATTAGGACCATAGGTCCTATTTACAAGATGGTCCTGTTTATAGCATAAAATTACAGTAATAAAATAGTACTACTAAACATGCAAACAAATTCCATACAATCCATGAGGCTATTATAAAGGCAATTTAAATAATACACAGGGACTGTAGTGTAGTGTTTCACTATCACATAAAGTTCAAACATACATTAACTTGTTTGTTTACACATCTATTCATATTTGCTGTAGTTATCCATTACATATGTAGTGGGTTTTAAGGTCCTGTTTTAAATGTGTAATAAAAAGTTTTGAGTTTCCCACCACTTCTTTAATAGTATGGTTTAAAGAATCCAAAAGAGTCAAACCAAAGAAAAGGAAAAAATATCATATTATTTGCTTATTGACATAGGGGAGTTTGAAAATATTTGTTTTACTTCCCATCAAAGCATATTTATGTTCTCTTTTGTGCAATTTTTCAAAAAAGTACACAGGATTTTCAAAATGTATAACTTTATATATTTGATTTGCCCATTTAAGTTCCCTTCTGTTTTCTCAGGTTGTCCACCCTAAAGCAATGCACACTACACCGTGGTTTGTTTTAAAATCACATTTTAAAATAAATCTGGCTAAACGATTGTAAACCACTTCTACTTTGGTCAATAATGTTGTGTTAGCTAGTCCATACATGTGGTCACCATACTCCAAGATGGGAATCAGCAGTTGGTTGACTATAAGTTTCTCATTGGGTGGTTTAGACTAAAACTAGTACATCTAAATGAACTGAGTCTGCTATTGACTCTTAATTAAATCATCTACAGTACGTGATAATCAAATTTCAAATTTGTGTCAAATTGTACCGCAAATATTTATATTCCTCAACTTGTGCCAGAACTTCATTATTTTTTGTTTTTATTGTAATTTATGGACTTTTGCCATCCTTCTTCTTTAATATGAGACAAAACAACATTGTTTTAGATTTTTTACTGTTTAATGTCAGTTTAGATTCTGTTATCCACATACATAGATTAGAAAAATAATTATGTAGGTTTTTCTCCATCATTTCAAAATTTGTGCCACTTGCTATCAACACGGTGTCATTGGCATAAAGCCTAATACTGGTACCTTTCACATGTTATGTGAGGTGATTTATATAAATCAAAAACAAGGTGGGACCAAGAATTAATCTGGGCCCCGCTTTTGGACCAGGGCTCTTTTTGATAGGTCATTATCAATCAAAACTTGTTGAGAACTATTCTTTAAATAGTAGCTGAACCATTTACAAGTCTTCTCAGCTAAACCAATATCCATCAATCTATGCTCTAAAATGCTGTGGTCCACATTGTCAAAAGCTTTTGACAAGCTCACAAACACTGCATCCACCACCATGCCCCCATCCAAAGATAATGCAATAATGTCCACCAGGTCGGTTAGTGTGGCATTAGTGAAATAACCATTACAGAACCCTGACTGATCTCTGGATAATAATGAATACTTTAGATATTCATTAAGCTACCTTTGCGTGAGGCCCTCCAATAACTGCAAGATCACTGGCAAGAGCACAATTGGTCAATAGTTCATAAAGTAAATAGGCACAACACACTTATAGATGGGAATTATTTTAGCTCCTTTCAAATTTGATGGGAAAAACCCTCTGCTAGACTCAAGTTAAAAATTTTAGTCAACACCAGGGAAATTATATCAGAGAAATCCCTCAAGAACCTGCCCTTGATCCAATCTAGGTCAAAGGATTTTTTGACATTCAGTTTTCAAATGAATTCTTTCACTTCTTTACCTAAGATCACCTTAAATCTAAACTTGGGAATATCACAGGACCTCTTATTTTCAGTGTGTTTTATGTTCAGATTTACTGTTAACATTGTTTTGTTGACATCTGGTAATGTGACAACATATTCAATAAGAAAATTTACAGAAGATTTGATCATCAGAAGAATCCCTTCATTAATTATCTATATTGGGGGTTGATTGTCTACTGGCTTTTCTAAAGATTTTATTGATGACTGATACCATTGGGGATCAGTAGTTAGGTTTATTTTGTTGTTATAAAATGTTCACTTTGTCTTCCTTAATTTTTGTTTTAGCCTATTTCTGGCTATTTTACATCTGCCTCAATCTTCTGGGTCCAGTGTTCTATTTTCAATTTTCCATAACTGATTTCTAATACAGATTTCTTTTTTCAATTTTTTAGAAATCCATGGGACATGTTCTTTCTTTTGAGTTATTTTTATATCTTGTCACATACTGCCATGAAGCAGTTTGTAAACTCCTGTACTGCAAGATATAAAGAAGGGATCAAAAACAGTCTGTCCCAATTTACCTCTGCCATCAATACTGTTCAATACTGTAGAACTAGAAAATACCATGTACATTTTTTATCACAGACCACTAATTGATCCCATCATCACTCAAAACTTACGTTGCGTTCTACCACTGGCTGCACTGCAGTATCAGTTGTTTATTACTGCTATTAAATAAGGTTGTTATTTACTAATTCTGCTTGCTCAGAAAATTATACCTGTATACCAAAAGGATGTCTCTAGTTCATTGGCTCAGCACTCTCTGCAAAAAAGCTGTTAAATTAGATTTTTCTGCTCAGCAGACTAAGGACATTCATGTGGGTGTTTCAAGTGTGACAGCTGGTATTTCTTGCCTGATGACTGAAACTGTCACTGGGGAACTAGCCTCTACTATTGCCTACCCACCAGCAAAAAGAAAAAAGTACTGTATAAGGTGTATGACCATATATGTTTGTTTTGCGATCAGACAGTACTCATGCCAGCATGGTGTCATGAATGCTGTGCGATTCTATGAAGTCAAATATAAGAAGCAAAATCAATGAGAGTACAGTGCAAATCTTTAAATGGCATTATCACTAAAAACTGAAAAACAATCCAGATCCAGACACTATGCCCAAGTCACTGCCCGTTAAGGATCATGGCAGACCACCACTTTTTATGGAAGATGTGGAAAATGAGTTAAAATCTATTGTGACATCCCTTAGAGAAGAGGGTGCAGTTGTGAATGTCAGAGTTTTGTCTGTGTTAGCTACAGGGATTGTAAAAAAATCATATCCAGAAATGCTGGCAGAGAATGGTGGCAATCTTGCTTTGTCCCAACAATTGTCCTGGCCATTCCTGAACCACATGGACGTTAGCAAGCAAAAGGGGACCAAGGCAGCTCAACAAAACTCCAGTTGATTTTGCAGCACTGAGAGAGAATTTCTTTACAGTCACTTCTCTACAGCTGCTAGTCAAGAACTCATCCCTGCTGACCTTGTCATTAATTTGGATGATACCAGTGTTAATCTGTTACCTTGATCCCAGTGGACAGTGGAGACTGTGGGAAAAAACAGGTAGTAGTGTTAAGACTTGGCGACAAGTGCTAAGTGACCATAGTAATTTCCTGCACACTTTAAGGTCAGTACCTACCTCTGCAGGTCATCTATCAGGGAAGAACAAACAAGTGCCACCAAAATTACATCTTTCCTGATGGTTGGGGCTTCACACATATGGAGAACCATTGGGCCAACTCTGAAACCACCAGCCACTACACTAACTTGGTTTTCCTGCCCCATACTAACAACATTAAATGAAGAAACAATCTCCCTGACTACCAGAGATTATTGCTGGTTTCAAATCTCTTTTGTGGGCACACAACAGAAGATGTGATGCAGAATTTTTAAAAATATCACATCACACCAGTGTTCGTGCCTGCATCCTGTACTGATCTGCTTCAACCTCTTGACTTCTCCATTAATAAAGTCTTGAAAGATGAGCTGAAACAACAATTGTGTGGTTAGTATGCAACACAGATTTCAAATCAGCAAAAGGGTGAAAGCACTAGTAATGACATTTCTGTCAACCTCCAAACTACAACTCTGAAAAAACAGGCATGCACAGTGGCATGTTAGCAGCTTTACCAGGCTATCAACATGTACAGAGAACTACCTGAGAGGATTTGAGAAAACCAGCATCATGCGAGCACACACTGACTGCCTAAATGAAACTAACACTTCATTAAATGGCACAGCATATGGTAACTACCTTTTTATGGTGTCCTTTTTCAATGTTGGCTGTATGGTTTGCTTGCTTTTGTTTCTTTATTCCTTTAGACATAGATGCTGTTGATTACCTTGGTGTTCTGTATTGACAGAGCCAGCAGAGAGCCGAGCGCTGAGTACAAAGTGTCAAGTGGTGAAGTTCGATGCAGACTTTGAGTTTATTTAGTCCTTTTTTCTCACCAAATAGTCCACAAGGGTCCCACAGGTATTATTTAAAAACTCACTGAACAAATGCTCAAGTTTTGATTGCTGAGTGCACAAGACGAGCCAGCTGAGAGAAGAGTGCTGACTGAAAAGGGCCAAAGCAGACTCTGAGTTTTTCCTTTTTTTTTTTTAACAAATGAGTTCAATAAAGTGTGCTTCACAAGCATGCCTAAGTCCTTGTCAGCTTCAGCTTTGTTACTGCACTATACAATATACACTGTACCACACATTCAAAGAAAATGCCAAAAAAGCTATCTACCACATGGCACACATAACAGATAAATACAGCTGCCAAACTAATATCATGCCTTAAAGCTACAGCACAGTTATAGCAAATATTTTTGGTCAGTAGTTTATTCTAGTTTTACAGTAGTTCTTTCTATAATTTTTAAAATATATATGTCTAATATTTGTGGCACCAGGTTTAAATTGATCCCATCTCTTATCTATAATTTCAAAGTGCTACCTATTGAGCAACAATCACCCAAGACTGGGTGATTTGTAATGACATTCAGTAGTCAAACTTTAGTTGATACAAAAAACAAGTTCAGTATGTTTCCTATACTTGTTAGAGTGCTGTTCCTGGTGGCTGCTGGAATTACCTGCATAATTTCTAAGAATTTGAGACTTTTTTCTACGGCTTTCCCTCTTATTTGTCCCCAGGTAGCACTGAAGTCACCAGTCAATATTAAGTCCTTACCCATGGTTTTATTTAACATGAGTTGGGAAAATACATCAAATGAGCTTACCTTCACTTTGGGGAGTGGTAGGCAAGTGAACTTCTCCAAGGGTTAAATTTAATTTCAGAATAGTTACTAATCAACATTCTAAATTTCTATCTATCCTATATATGTGACTGTTGATTGTCCCATTCCCTATCTTCTGTACTGTATAATAAATTACACACCTGACATACCTCCATTCCAGCAATGAGCATAGTAACCATTTAAGTCAATTTCTGTCATTTACTTTTTCAGTTAACAATGTATCTGTCAATGAAATTACATCAGGAGACTCAGTAGAGACCCATGTTCTTAATATATCAATTAAGTATGCCAAGTAACTGTAGAATCACCTTTTGGGCAGGAGTTGCATGACAGTCATAGTGTTCATGAAGTGGGGCCCCAAAAGGCCTTGTTGAAAATTGGAGGTCAAAATGTTAAAAAAACAGCTAAGTTATGCATAAAAGTTGAAACACTGATTGAAATACAATGAACCACATTTACCTTAATTTCTCATATTATAATCGCCGATTCCAGCAGCAAGACGTGTCTTCAATCGGACAGTGGGTCTTGATCTTGGGAGTTGTTCAGGTGAGTGTGGCTGCATGGGGGTGTACTGGGAGTGTGGGGTGCTGGGTGCAGAGTTAGAAATGAGGTGGGGGACTGATTTGCAAGGGATCGTTTTATTTTTTTTTTACAGGTTTGAAACTAAAAACATTGAGGGACCATTTTCTTCATTGCAGGTTCTGTCTCAAATGGGAGGGTAGGGTGTGCCACTAGACAACAGGAAATATAAGTTTGAATAACAGGGATGGTGACTGGTGGGTGGGAGGCACCACTAGACACTAAAGAATATATATTTCCATAATGTAGACTGCGATCGGTGGGTGGGAGGTGCCACTAGACACCAGGAAGTATTTTTATTTATGTACGAGGATGACGTCCGGGGGTGGGGGGGTGCCACTAGACACCAGGTAAATATATAAATAGAGGAATGGCAGGTGAGGAATGCCACTAGATACCAGGGAATACATTTATTCATGGGGAGGATGATCGGTAGGTGGGGAATGCCACTAGACACCTGGGTTTATATTTATTTATTCATGGGGAGGATGATCTGTGGGTAGGGGGTGCCACTAGACCTCAGGAAAACATCACACATTGCCAGAGATAGCAATGAAGTGTATGTGAAGGGAGGGGGCTGCCAGCAAACACCAGAGAAATGGCAGCTGAGAGCTCACACTGCAGCTGGCAGCACAAGTTCGGCTGTGGCTGCAGAAGTGAAGAAATTCCCACTGTCCTCATACAGAGAATGCAAGGGAAGCAGTCCTCTGACTAAGCTGGGCTGGGTACCCATGATTTTGGGTGACCAGAAAACATATTTGTGACCATAATGTTAATAAACAAACATCAGAATCTGGCTAAATGGGTCCTGTTTCTTTTTTTAAATCCAAGCATTTTTATGTATTTTCCATGTTTCTTAGTTTGTGGAAAAAGAAACAACAAGATGGTGGTTGGCATGGCACAAAAAATGTTTGGTACACTGCCAAGCAAGTGGTTCAAAATCAAAAATGTGCATTTGTAGCATCAAATGTTTACTTTTGCCACAGCACCTTATCTCTAAAACCCAACTGTGCATACGTAGCTCAGAAACCATTACATTTTAAAGCCCTGAAACTTGGGAATCCTTTAATATTCTTTCTCCAGAACTGTCAAAGGCATTGCCTTAGGTCATGACACAAGTCCCCTGCAGGTTTGGAACACAAATTCCATTCTATTTAGGCTGTAGGGGCAAGACAAAAAAAAAGTGAGGAGTAATGTTAGACATTTACAAAAAATGATGCATGCGCATCTCAGAAACTGCATAAGCTGTCATCACAAAAATTTCCACAGATCATGATCTTGCATCCTAGATAACACATGCAAAATGTCAGCTCATTTAATCAAACAGAGCCAAAGATATTAATGTTCAAAGTTGGGAGTTTAGCATTGAACAGACTACTCAACCATAAGTTTAACAGTGCTACCACACCCCTATAATAAAATATACCTAAGAGTCAGTATTTAAGGATAAAAAGAAACTGTGGGACAGAAGATTGTTTTGGAGAAAGAGTAGCAGATTTGGGACTTGAATTCCAAGAAAGAGGTTATAGTCAAAGCAATATTAGCTAAGCAAAGGAGGTGGCTGAAACAAAAGATTGTATGGAATTAATACAGAATGTAAGGGCAAGGGAAAGAGAGACAAATCATTTTAACTTTGTAAATACCTATTTGACCCATGCAAACTATTTTGAAAATATTATAAGGAAACATTGGCATGTGTTAAGAAGTGACAAAGTCTTGACCTAATTAACTAATGTCCCTCTCCTGGATGGCATATAGAAGGGCTCTGACCATTAAGGATAGTTTGGCTCATATTCATTTCACACAGAAAAGTGTTATAACTTGGTTAGGAGAAAACGTAATGGATGCTATTCACAGAAACAATTCACATATTTTAAATACATATTACAGAGAGATCATTTTGAGGATAAACAAACCTGGAGAATTTACGATATACATGAACTTGTAATGTGATATCACAGGAGTCATTCATATGACTGAATGCTCTTGCTAAGCATTTTATGTAGGAAAAACTATGAAAATTTTGAAAGTGAAAGTCAGGGAACACTGTCACACAATAAAAAGAGGTGAGTTCATTTCTATGAGTCAGTTCAAGAGATATTTTTTATGATCTGCACCTTTTAGAGTTCTAATAACAAGTTTTTTTTATTATTTTGCCTTTTATTTTGAATAAGGATTAGATTGTGATATGTTTTGGATATAATAAGAAATGTGAGTTTTCTATTTAATTTGGATATCATTAGATATGATTTGCACTGGCTTCTTTTGCACAGGAGTTATTCATATGACTGAATGCTCTTGCTGAGCATTATATGTAAGAAAGACTATAAGAATTTTGAAAGTGAGAGTCAGCTGAGACTAAATCATTGCAATACTGGTGCTGGGCTTCAAACTTGTTCTGGAGCATTCTTATGTAAGTTCAAGACACAGTTTGTTACAGAGAAGCATTAGGGAAGATAACCTTTGTTTTACCAGGAGAGACACACTAAGCTGAAAGTTTATTTACAGGTGTAACCTGGGAGCACAAGAAAGTTAAGTGACTTGCTCAAGGTCACACAGTATGTAAGTGTGGGCTGTGGGATTCAAACCCAGGTTTCCAGGTTTGCAGCTTAGTGCCTTAAACCATTGTACTATACTGCCTCCCTATAATGACAAAGGAAGGAAGAGATGGGGTGATTAGTCCAGAGATATAGTGTTCACAAATACAAATTTAAATATTTGCACCTTTTATTGATTGTTTTCTTTGTTTATAGAAATTTATAATGAAAGAGATTGGGTTGCAGGTGGAGTAATGAGCAAAATTAGTTTAGCTTTCATGGGAGGATAAAAAAAGATTATGCACCATTGTTCCATAAACAGAGTCATGGAGACCTAGTGTAATAAAAAAACAGAGCTGGGAATTGGCCATACCAGATTACAATCTACTTAAAAGGGACAGAGTAGACAAGAAGGGGGGAGGAGTGGCTCATTATGAGAGGGGAAAATATAAAGGCCACAGAAATTCAAGGGGAACTAGGAGGATGGGAAATTCTGCGGGTTACAGTAGAAAAGAGTAAGGGGACAGCCATCTGCACAGGGGTAAAATACAGACCGCCTGGGGAGCAGTGATCATTGAACAGTGTGGTTTGAAATAACTGAGGGGAAGGAACCAAGCCACACAAAGATAAGATTCCTAGACTTTAGGGGGGCAGATTTCAAAAAGATGAGAAAAAGCCTAAAAAGAAGCACTGGTCAAAGTAGAGGAGCAGAAGTGAGTAGAGGAACAGTAGGCAACGATCAAAACAGGGACTGCATTAGTGACACAACTCTATGTCAAACAAGTCAGCAAGTGGAAGAGGAAGAAGAGGCCACTATGGTTTTCTAAAGAGGTAGCAGAAAAGGTTAAAGCAAAAAATAATATCATTTAAGCAATACAAAGAGACACAGGAGGAGGGGCATAGGAAGTGGCCAGGTAAGGCAAGTTTTATTTTTCAAGGCGCCCAATCCCAGAGGCTCTGGGCACCGTACATATATATACAAACTATTCATAAAAACAAAACACATACATAAATAAAACAGTAATAAATTAACCAGGCCATATAAAATACATCTAAAATAGCAGCAATCATTAACAAGGCTGTCCAAAAGATATATGTTCAATCAATCTCAATCAATCTTTATTTATTTAAAAGGCACCTTTCCTATGATCACTGTTAGTAGACAGTGTCTGGGAAGGCCTGACTGAATAGGAGTGTTTTGAGGTGGGTCTTGAACACTTCAACTGAAGGGGCCTCCCTTACAGATGAAGGCAGCAAATTCCACAGGATGGGGCCGGTGACACTAAATGCTCTGTCGACGGCTGTTTTTAGCCCCATCTTGGGAATGGCAAGGAGGCCCCTAGAGGAAGAATGGAGGAAGCGGACCAAGGAAGCAGGAGTCATAAGGTCAGACAAGTATCCAGGGCCCAGCCAATGTAGGGCCTTTAAGGTGAGCAAGCCCACCTTGAAGGGGATCCTTCACCTGACCCGCAGCCAGTGCAGTTCACTCAGCACCGGGGTGATGTGGCAGTATTTAGACTGCCCCATCAGCAACTTTGCAGCTGCATTCTGCACTAGCTGCAGCTTTCATAGGCTACCTCCTAAGAACTTGAAGTAGAGCATATTACAGTACTCAAGCGTGGACATTATGAAAGCATGTACCAAGGTGGGGAGATCCATGGGCAGAACTAGGGTCTTGATCCTGGTGATAGTTCTAAGATGTTAAAAGCTGATCCGGACAACAGATTTACACCTGAGCTTCAAATGTCAATCCGCTGTCAAAGGTCACCCCAAGATCATGCACCCTAGAGGAGGCCTTCAGAGGCACAGAACCCAGGAACAACTCTGTTGCTGTGCCAGAGGCCATCCTATCATGCCCTCTGTGCGACTCCAACACCAGTATCTCTGACTTATTGGGGTTCAATCACAACCAGCTGGAGGCCATCCAGTAACTTGATCTTGGCAAGGCACCTGTTCAGCACTTCCACTGCATTGGATGTCCCAGGGGCAAAGGAAAGATACAGTTGGGTATCATCAGCACAGCAATGAAAACCCAAACTGTATTTCCTAATGAGCTCTCCAAGGGGCAACATATACATGGCAAACAACATTGGTGACTGAACCAAACCCTGAGGTACTCCACATGACAGGAGGCTAAGGCAGGAGGAGAAATTCCCCATCACTACTCGTTGACTCCTGTTCCTGAAATAGGACGCAAACCAGCAGATGACAGTGCTGGTGAGCCCCCAAAATTCCCTTAGGCAGTCAAGCAACACCGAATGGTCTACCATGTCAAATGCTGAAAAGAGGTCAAGGAGAATGAGAATTGTCCCCTCTCCTTGATCTCGAGCCCTGAGGAGGTCATTATGCACCCAAACTAGTGTAGTTTCTGTGATATGCCTCACCCAAAACCCCGACTGAAGGGGCTTGGAAAGATCAGAGGTCACAATGTGTTCCTCAAGCTGCTGCTCTACAGTTTTCTCAACAAAGGTCCCTAAAAATCGGAGGCTGAAGATTGGACGGTAATTCGAATTGACATCAGGATCTAACAATGGTTTCTTCAGAAGAGGCCTAACCAGTGCCTTCTTCAAGGCATCTGGGAAGACTCCCTCTGAGATAGAGCATCGGACAATCAAGGAGAACACCAGGCTAACAGTGTCGACACATCCCATTAAGAAACATGTCGGCTCTGGGTCCAGTTCACAATATGTGTGCTTTAGCCTGAGGGCATCCTCAATGACCTCAGACACCTCCACTCATTTGAACTCTCCCAACTAGGCAGAGTACTCTCCAGATGCCAAAGGTGACCACTGTTGGCCACTATGTGGCACACTGGTGGAACGCTCTGCCAGATGGTGGACACCCTGTCTCAAAAGAAATGAGCCAACTTTTCACATAAAACAGCAGAAAAAGCTTTTTTCCACTGTAGACAGGCTGGGTTAAACAGCCTGTCCACAGTCCAAAAGAGCAGTGTTGGTCAATTCTTCCTGGCAGCAATCTCCCCTGGATAGGAACTCTGCCTTTTTAAGGGTGATTGCCCCCGATACTCAACCTAATGAGAGCTCAGGGCCAGTCTGTTCACCTCCAGCCTGGACCTCCACCGGCAGTGCTCTAACCTCTGACCCAAAATCTTCATTGCCTTGAGCTTGCCATCAAACCATGGGGACCTCAAGTGAGAGGATTTGGTTCATACATGGACCAGTATGAGAGACTTGAGTGCAGCTGACACCACCCTATTATAGGCAGCGACAGCCTCACCCATACCTCCTACACATGTACTACTCACACTAGATGGGTCTGCCACAGCCAGAAATCCCTCTGGGGTCAAACCCCTCAAAGGGCGGTAGCTTACCAGAGGAGGCAGTATAGTGCAGTGGGTTAAGGCTCTGAGATGCAGATTTGAAGACCTGGGTTTGAATCCCACAGCCACCTAGGTGCATACTGTGTGATCCTGAGAAAGTCACTTAACTTCCTTGTGCTCCCAAGTCGCATCTGGAAACAAGCTTCAGCTTAGTGTGCTACTTCTGGTTAAACAATGTTCCCTTACCATCTCAACAGGGGCAGAGCACTCAGGGGGCCCCGAACAAGAATTCCACCATCCAATGATCGGACCAAGTGACCCGATCAGTCTTGAGATTACTAATCTCAATCCCAAGTGAGAAGATCAAGTTCAACATGTAGCCACCCTGGTGGGTCAAGGAAAAAACTTCTTGTGACATGCCTAGAGATGACATTATCTGGAGAAGGTTGTAACCTGGCCTAGAGGATTCATCGTTGGCCAAGACATTTACATCCCCCAGAACTAAACATCTGGGGGAGTCCGACATCTCACGGATGATAAAGTCGGCTACCTCCTGCAGGAATTCACCCACCACCCCAGGGGGGCTGTAAATCAGAAGAATTCTGCAACCTATGCTGGGACCCCCATGTATGGCCACACATTCAAAAGAACCCAGTCTTCCCACTTGGTGCACTGTGAAGCCAAGTTCAGATCTAAAACATTTGGCAACTCTCCCGCCCCTGTGTTCCACTCTGGGCAGTGCACCACTGAGTATCTAGGAGGAAGGTGGCTCTAAAACCAGGCCTGCATCATCACCCACCCAGGTCTCAGTAATGCATGCTAGATCGACCAAGGAAACCAAGTCCTTAATAATTGCAGTCTTGTTCCTGATCGATCTGGTACTGCAAAGCACTGCCCTCAGGGGATGGGTGAATAGTGTAGCCCTTCTGGGTACTAGTCCACTCAGTCTGGTGGAAACCCTGGGGATGGGAACCAGACACATCTGGCCTCTCCTTAGGACCCATCGACACCCAGGGCACCTTCTGCACAGAATAACCTCAATTCTACCCCCACCCCAAGTGCCTGAGGTCTCCCGCCAAGGTTTATCAATGTGAGACCTCTTCATTCTGACCACCCTACAGCGATGAACTGTAGTAGTGGAGACTGGGAAGTCGGCAAAGGGCCACAGATGGAAAAGCTGGGATGTCTCATACACAATCCTAGCCCACCCCAGACCTCCCAACTTCCCCAGACACATACTGTCCTAACCAGAATGCCTTAGTAAACAACTGATAACTACTAGTCATATAAACATCCACACAACTAGTATACACAGGCCTAATGAACCATACTACACAAACACTCATTAAAACTGAAACCCCACACCCCAGTTACCTCCCAACTCTACCCCCCCAAAACACCCCCACTGAACCCCCACAGGAGAGCAAGCAAGTCAAAAACTTACATTTCCAAATCTAGGAGAGTAACCTGTAGAGCTTGATCAATCCAAATGGCCCTTTTGCGACAGGGCCAACAGTTATAGTTCAAGCTGGCAAGTTTTGTTATGAACCGAAATTGTTCTAGGGCCCAAAAACTTTAAAGACCAGGGACCCTCTCACCAACCTCAATCTCTTTGGGGCATGATGACACAACACTGGAAGAATTTTTAGTCTGACTGCAATGACCAGAAGAGAATCTAAGTTCAACTAGGGTATTCTCTCACAAGTTCCAAGAAAGAACAGAGAAGATGCTACAAGCAATTCGGCAGACGCTAAATCCCTTCACAATCCAGCTCCTTCTCTAATAATCCACTTGGAAGGTCCGAGTTGGCAGATGGAAAAACCCAGCTGGCACAGCAACTGGCAAAATGAGCAACATTGCAACCAGTAGATGATGTGTCACCGGTTCACAGACAGCACAATAGTCCTTCCGAAAAGAGCTCCATTCCCTTATCCCTGGGAAGTAGAACATGGATGACACCCTCTACAGCCTGCGCTCTCCCAGGGAGATAGTCCATCCAACAAACTAGGCTTCCACAGTAAAGTCAGCCATCTCGTTAAAATGGAAAAGAGGCACCCCCATAAATGTTCAGACCTTTGATGCTGGCTTTAACAGGGACAAGAGATTTGAAAGGATGCACTATCAAGAAAATAGGAAAAACCTCCTGATAGTCATCAGCCCCTTTGTGAAAAAGAGCACCTCCAAGCATCAGGCATTAGGTCCAGTACCACTATGTATCTCTCCATGGTCAACCACTGTGGAGGATGATCCTTCCGGTGAGAGCTATGATGGTAGTGGCAGTCACTGGACAGAAGCTATCACCAACCTTAACACTCAGGAAAGTAAGAAATAAGAGCAATCTGCAGGACTCTACACTAAAAAATAAAGAAACTTGCTTCTGTGCTAAATCACTTCCCTCACCCTGCCTATGCTAAAAAACCCTAGCTAAAACTCCTAACTACTATGCAAGCAGTTAAATATTTTATGTTCTTGGGTCAAAACTAGTGACCACAAGAACAATGAAATCTAATTACAGCTCTCCACAGTAAAAGAAAATGGCCAGGAAGGAGGTAGATTGCTCTCTTGCTCTCCCTCCCTCTCTCTCCCTCTCTCAGAAAGCTACAGATGCCAGCACAGCACTGCCACCATCTTGCTCTTGCATCTTGAGAGGTACCAGGCAAAACAAAGGGTGGCAGGGAAGACAGTTAGGAATGGCAAGGCACAAACAGAAGAGCACATGGCAAACTCAGTGGTAAGGGGGGACAAATACTTTTACAGGCACATCAGTGAAAAAAGGAAGGCTGGGGGGGGGATTGTGAGATTGAAAGGGGTTATGGGGGTAGTGTAGAAGATGACCACCAGAAATCGGATATACTGAACAAATACTTCTGTTCAGTTTTTACAAAGGAGGGGCAGGAAATGGGCCAACAATAAGAAATAAGGGCAGTAAGGGCACAAAAATCAAAACATGTCCTTTTCCAAAGGGAAGGGTCCCAAGGGAACTGAAGGCAATAAGAGTTGATAAGGCTATGGTACCAGATGGGGTGCACCCCAGGATACTGAAATAAATCAGAGAAGACTTGGCAGAACCTCTGATTACACTGTTTAACCTGTCTTGGAAACAGGGAAGGTACCCAAGGACTGGAGGGAGGTGATGCGGTCTCTCTAAACAAAAATGGGAACAAGAAAGAAGTAGGGAACTACAGACCAGCTAGCCTGATCTCAGTAGTGGGAAAGGTAATGGAAACACTACTAAAAGAAAGAACAGTGGAACACCTGGTTATCAACAGTCTACAGGACCCAAGGCAGCATGGCTTTATGGCAGGGAGGTTGTGCCAGACTAGCTTCATTGAGTTCTTCCACTGGGTAAACAGGGAGGTGGATTGCAGAGGGGCAGCAGATGTGGCCTACCTGGATTTCAGCAAGGCCTATGACACCATGCCACATAAAAGACTGTTAAACAAGCTGGTGAGCATGGGGGTAAGAAAGAAGGTAGTGAAGTAGGTGGAGAATAAGTTGGATAATAGGATACAGAGAGTGGTAGTAAATGGCATTCACTCTGCAGAGGGCAAAGTGACAAGTGGAGTACCACAGGGATCAGTGCTGGGTCCTGTCTTCTTCAATGTCTTTATCAGTAACATTGCAAAAGGTCTGGAAAGTAAAACGTGCCAGTTCGCTAATGACACTAAGCTCTGCAACAGGGTGGACACACCAGGGGGAGTGGATAGAATGAGCGGAGATCTATGGAAGCTGGAGGATTTTTCAGTGGATTGGCAGCTAGGTTGCTACGTGAAAAAGTGCAATATAATGAACATAGGGCACCAGAAAACAGAAGCTTCATATCAACTGGGGTTGGGGAGAAACAGCAGGCTCCAAGCAAGAAAGAGACCTAGGGGTGATCATCTCCAGTGACCTCAAGGTAGGAAGGCAGTGGAACAAGGTGGCAGGAAAGGCAAATGGGATGCTGGGATGCATAAGCAGGGGAATCAGCAGCAGAAAAAGGAAGGTAATAATTCCACTATACAGGACATTTGTGAGGCCACACCTCAGATACTGTATCCAGTTCTGGAGGCCTCTTCTACGTAAGGACATAGGGTCAAGGTGGTTCAGTGTTGGGCAACCAAAATGGTGCAGTGACTACATCATCAGCCCCTACAACGATAGGCTGAGTGAATTAAATACATACTCCCTGGAGGAGAGGAGGGAGAGAGAGGATATGATTGAGATATTAAGTATCTCATAAAGAAGAATAAAGTACAAAAGAATACTATATTCCAAAGAAAAAGATGCTCAAGAACAAGAGGGCACAAGATGAAACTGAAGGGAAGGAGATTCAGATGGAATGTGAGGAAATACTTCTTTAAAGAGAGGGTGGTGGAGAACAGCCTGCCAGCAGAGGTGGTGGGGCAGAAATGATTACAGGTTTTAAAAAACTTGGGATTGGCATAGAGAATTGCTGGTAGCTGGGGGTGAGGACAACCTAATGCCAGCAGTGCATGATAGAGTGCAATTGTTAGTGATAATAAGGTAGACTAGGTGGGCCAAAGGCCTTATCTGCTGACAATTTCTTTGTTTCTGTGTAACAGTCAGATAAAATAAATGAATATGGTTTTAAATGGAAATGTACCAATGAGAACAAATTAATTGGTACAACATGAGAACTGTAGACAGAAATAAAAGGAGGTGTAATTAAAAGGACACTGTCAGGCTTGAGGTTGATTTCATGAGTGTGCACCTCCTTTGTGTACTGTAAACAGTGTTAGCATAGAAATCAGTCATTTTCTTTATAAAACTTGCAGTCATGCTTCCGGGCATGCGCATTAGATCAGACGTCCAATGCGCATCCCTGGAAGTGTGGCTGTAACTTTTATAAAGAAAATAAATCGGGATAGAGCACTCGGTTTTCTATAAGAATCACTTAGATGTGATCACTGAAGTTCACGGTAGGGTCTTCAGACATTTACCAGCATATGACCCAAAATCATGAACATGTTCATGAACAAGCTCACCCGCGGTTCGGCACCATTCCTGCTTGTGGACACGCGTCACGGGCATTTAAATTGGACCGGCTGCAATACTCTTTCAAGCAAAAATAAGAAATATCTGGGGACAATTTACAAATTGCTTGCAATGATTGCTTTCTATGCTAACACTGTTTACAGTACACAAAGGATGTGCACACTTATGAAATCGGCCTCAAACCTGACAGTGTCCCTTTAATGACAGATAGTACTGTAAGTACCATATGTGGTGGTACTTTACTGGGAAGGGTACAGGAAAAGAGGAATGTAAGCAGAAGAAATGTGTTACAGATGTTATAAACAGTAGCATGTAATAGAAAGTAATAGGTAATGCACACACTCAATGACAGCATCGGGGAAGGGGTGAAAAGCAGGGAGGCAAGTGATAAAGTGGCTAATGTGAATTATGATGAATGATGACAGATTTGGGTGAGGACAAAGATCAGGACTGGGAGACAGAGCAAGTGCTGGAGATTTGGGATGGGGGAAGAGGAACTGCCACAGAGTGACTGTAAAATAGGTGCACCTGCACCTGTGCTCCCATCAGACACATCCCCTGAGGAAGACTCACAAGAGTCAAGGTGCTGGAGTAGCTGTTTGGAGTAGCAGTGTGCTCACTGTGTTGAACACTTGCTACTGAATATAATAAAAGCTTAACTGACTGCTCGTATTTCATGGTGCGGTGTCCCATTTGTTGCTACTGAGTGGAGCACAACTATTCTGGATTTTCCATTTATTGCTGTGCTTGATTCCAGCATGCTTTCAGCTTTACCATGAGCCTGAATCAATGTGACACTCCTTCTCTACCCCTCCACCGTATTCTGATGTCTATAAGGAATCCCAGCTACACTCTTCTGTTTGGTATCCAATGCCATTGTTGGTATAGCCCTGGGTGCAATCTTCTCATGGCACAGTGTTGCAGTCACCAGCTTGGGAGGGAGTGAACAGGGTGGAGTGGGAGGGTCTCTTTAACAAGAGAAAAAACACCACCACCAGAAGACACAGCCTAAAGCTGGTGGGGGGAAGATACAGGAGGGATGTGAGGAAGCACTTCTTCACAGAAAGTGTGGTGTTGTCCTGGCACAAGATACCAGAGGAGATGGTAGCTTCTAGGACAGTGGGATCATTCCGAGCAGTCAGTTGGTGGGCGGCGGGCGGCAGGCGGGTGGGTGCTGTCACCGCCCGGCTGTGAGGAAGCGGGGTGGTGGGGCTCCGTGGGTGGGTGGGTGGGGGCCACTAGATCACCAGGAAATTGGACCTGGGGGTTGACTCTAATGCCATAATTGGGCTTCGTGGTCCACTGGACCACCAGGATATTGGTCTTTGGGGGTTGAACTCCGTTCTGCCCATGATCGGAGTTAGTCGGGGTTGAACTCCGTTCTGCCTGCGATCGGGCTAGTCGAGAGTTGAACTCCTTTCTGCTCCGATCGGGCTAGTGGGAGGGTCATTTCTGTTATGCTGCAGATCGGGCCAGTGGGGGTCATTTCTATTTTGCCCGATCAGGCCAGTGGGGGTTCATTTTCTATTTTGCCCATGATCGGGCCAGTGGGGGGGGGGTTGTTCAGTTATGTTCTGCCTCAATTGGGCTATGAGGGGGTTACTATTATGCCCGTGATCAGGCTGCGGGGGGGGGCACAGGGAAGAAGTGGAGTGCCACCCACAGGTGGCAGCTGCTGTGTTGTGCCCTGCAATGCGTCAGCTCACCTGTGGGTGGCCCTCGACTTATTCCTTTTTTTTTTGGCTCAAGGTTGTGCAGGCGCAGGTTGGGGTTGCGCCTGCACAACTCTGCACAGCCTGGCTGAATATCGGGCTGTGCAGTTTATGCATGGTTCCTCTGCCTCCGGTTGAGCATGCCTTCATTAGCATTGCGCTGTTGCTCAGCATGATTTGTGGGGTGCAACTGCGTCCTGCTGAATATCACATAATGGCGCAATTTCGGACTTGCGCAGGTACAACCCTATTGCGCATGGTGCAACCCTTTTGAATATCCAGCCCCATGAAAAAAGGGATCCTCTTAGTTATCAGATTGGAATTCCAATGTGAGCAAGCCAAACCACCAAATTATCAAGGTGGGACCCACGGTTTGTTCCCTATCCCTAGTTTCCCAGCTCTGAAATGCCTGCAGAGACTATTCTTAAATATAGCATGCATTTCCTAATTGGCTCCTTTTAACAAAGTGCTTCAACCCAGGAAATTTCACAGGTGATTAAAGGAAACATGCCAAACGGAGAACCACAATCACCAAAACTCTAAACACGTCCAAAACTAGCATGCTCTAACCTTTGCATTACTCACAAAATATAATTCACATTTCTACTGAGGGGTGCTACTGGTTTGTGGCATGTAACAGATAAACAAACAAACAGGATCCAGCACCCCTCAGTACAAATGTGAATTATATTTTGTGAGCAATGCAAAGGTTAGAGCATGCTAGTTTGGGATGTGTTTAGAGTGTAGGTACTGTAGTTGTGGTTCTCCTTTTGGCATGCTTCCTTTGATCACCTGCAAAATTTCCTGGGTGGAAGTACTTTATTAAAAGGAGCCAATTAAGCAATGCACTCTGTATTTAAGAGTAGCCACTGCAGCTATTTCAGAGCTGTGAAACTAGGGATAGGGATCAAACTGTGGGTCCCACTTTGACAATTTGGTGGTTTGGCTTGCTCACTTTGGAATTCCAATCTGATAACTAAGAGCATCCCTTTTATCATGGAGTTTAAAACAAGAAAAGCCAGTTCAGGCAGTTAAAATGTTTAATTTCTAAGATGTGTCATTTTTTTGGGGGGTGTTGTGCACTGGATTCTGTTTGTTTGTCTGTTACATGCCACAAACCAGTAGCACCCCTCAGAAGAAATGTGAATTTTGGTTTGTGAGCAAGTCAAAGGTTACAGCATGTTAGTTTTGGGTGTGTTTAAATGGATCTCTTTGGTTCTATGTCATAATGGTGATCACCAAATAGTGACTGACATTATAGCGAGTGTACATCACTGAAAAAACAGAACGGCGATGTACACTCCCAGCGAAGACATGTGGGCAAAAACAAATATATTGGCCCCTGCAACTCCTTACTAAAGATTCTCAACTCCAGGGGGGTGCATGTCGAGGAGGGGGTGACACTTGTAAAAGAAAAAACTCCTGCCTTCAAAATGCAAAAATACTTTGTGCCTCCCTAGCCCCAAACCCTGCACTCTCCCCACTGTAGCCAGCCACCCTCACCACCGCACCACACCACATGGCCAACCTTTCAGCCTCCCACTACACTATCTCCTACATACCTGCTATCCTGTTCCATTCCCCTTCCTGTCCTTCCAGTCACCTGGTTCTTTGCCCATCACTACCCTTTCAGGGTAGCTCACATTACAGGCACTGAAACTGACCCCATGCTGTTCTCTCTCTTTCTAGAAACACATCTTAGTGTAGTGCAGATAGCATGTATTAACTCCTCAATATGCAGAAGGTTTATTGTGCCTCAGCTCCATGAGCTGAGCAAAGAAGGGGATTGTCTATGAGGGCCTGACAAAAAATTGACTTATTAAAGCCCTGAAGGGGCAGGACTGAATGCAGGCATGACAGGCAGTCACTGAGGAGTATGACCAAATTCCTGTGATGTAGTCTGCCACAGAAAGATGAGCCAAGTAACAAGACTGAGGTCATAAAGGCAGAGCTAGATTTGCACCTCAAGCTACAAGCTGGTGAAGTAGTGCAGCTCAAACCTGAGCCAGGAACTGGTGTAGCAGAATCTCAAAATCTGCTTCAGCTCACGAAAACAGAGCTTGTGCTGAAGGGGACAGGTCTCTAGTGGAAAAGGCTTGAGGCTAAGAGGGGGAGAGAGTAAGGATGAAGGCTAAAGAGAAAGAGAAAGAGGAGGCATGCCAGCACGAAATCTTGATGCAGTGGGAAAGGGAGCATCAGCATCAGCATGAGATTCCCATGCAAGAAACAAAAGAGAAGGAAAGAGAGATGGAATGAGTGGAATGAGAGAATGAACAAGCTGAAAAAGAGAAGGAATAACAGCACAAGAAAGAAATGGTGAAACTGTGCCAGAAAGCACCGCAGCAAATGGGAAATAATGGTGTAGGGGCAGACACATAAAGCCAAATGTAGTTCTAAAATGTTTCCTCAGTACCAGGAGGGGGATATTCTTGATTTATTTATAAAATAATTTGAGAAGCAATGTCTGCAGTTTAAAATAGACAGGCATTCCTGGATGACCCACATCACAACATTGTTTACTGGCTATGCTTTGCACGTATTTGCTAGTATGGATAATCAGAACTGTATGGACTATTATAAAGTCAAGAGGGTGTTACTGAAACACTCTGAGCTAACTCCTGAGACTTATATTCAAGCCACTTCATCCTAAGGTCTAGGGGTATGTCTGGTGTTAAGGGGTCACAACAGCAGAAATAACAGTCCATTATCATTAGTTCAGCTCTTACCAAGGCTTGCTGCATTACTGGGTCTTCTGTGCCAGTGGAGCACCTCTTTGGGAGCAGGACTGCAAGGAAACTTAGAGGTTAAACAGCAAACAGTTTAAATAAATGAATTTCCATGTCAGTTTAATGCCTAGAATAGGGGATCCCATACTTTAATTAATGAACATTAAAATAGTTCATAAGTTATTTTCAGAGTGCATTCTCCTCTGGACCCAGGAGTCCTCTATGGAGCCAAGTCGTGGATTTCTGTGGTTGAGCTGACCACCTCCACCTCCAAATTTTTTTCCGTGGGCTGGGGTGCCACAAACTGGGGTCCAAACTGGACTGTAGCTTCAGCTTCTGAGGAGGCAGATGACTCCTGTTACTCAGGCTGCAACAGCATTACTTCTCCCACCCTGGCTACATGCTTAGTCCTGCAAATGTGGGCAGGCTCCCAGATATCCTGCACAGATGTGTGAGGCGGTAGATGAAACAGATCCCATGCAATCGAGGCTCTGATCCATGCTCCTTCCTCCACTGACTCTCCCCTTCTGAAACTTGGGATCACAATCCACACTGGGCATACTACCCCTTCTCCTTGCTGCACTGGCGTACTCTGCCACCATCTGGCTCTTCTTCATTTTCTGGGGCCACTGGTTCATGGCTGCCCCCCACCAACTGGCTGACATACTTTTTTTTTAATCCAGCTCTAACCCAGCCAGGGGATAGCATTTTTGTACCAGCGCTTCACACGGAGCTGAAGATGCCTAGGCCAATGGCTGCCATCATGTCAGACTGCTGCCACAATCACCTGACCGCCCAATGAGCTGGGCCTTTTACGTTGAGAGCAGGTGACAGCCCCCACCCCTGCAACCTCACAGCTGATCACTCTCAAGGTGCGGGAACCCCCAATGCTGCCAAAAGTCTCTTATATATCACCAAGCCACAGGCAGCAACCTTCCACCCATAAAGACCACACTGATGGGTGGAGGCCATACATATTTATTAATTAATACTGGCCAGAGGCACCAAGGTGATGGAAATTAGTAAACCTAATCTGCAGAGGTGGGTTACATCCCCCCCTTAAATGCTCACTGACCACAGTGAGCACTGTACCACGTTGCTACCAAGGCCCCCCTACTATCATGAGGTATGTGCACTTTCCTACAAAGCACTGGAACACATGGCATACTGGGACACCACAGGAACAGTGAATTCCTATTTTTCTAACTACCTCAGGGTCCTAGAAGTGGCATCCCCTACTCACACACTAGATTAGGACCTGTTATCGGGGGTCCTAACCCCACCAACTAACTGGGACCTAAACTCGGGCATCCCAACCCAATCCACTGGCGACCCACCACCTGCAAAACCAGGGCACTCTTCTAGCACCTCGGGGTAGTGTTCCAGTCCTACACTATCTAATTGCCCAAATAATGGAAAACAACTGCTGCAAAACTGCCTTAAGCTGTGGTGCCCACTAACTATTTTTACACGAAATCTCGCCTTTTTTCCAATTTTTTAAACAGGCATGCAACAAATATTTGACACTGGAACATGGAACATTGTTGCAGCATTTATTCTAAACAGGCTAAACAGCCCCCCTCCTTAAAACAGCACCTGGGACAGAGTCCAAACTGATGCTGATATTGACATTGTGACTAAAACTCTGTCAAACTGTATCAACATGTAAATTAAATAGTCAGTGTTCAAAAAGTGTCTGTGACCACTGTCTAACAAAATGGGGCAAATATAAAAGGGGTTGATCTCATTCACTGATCACAACCAACCCATTACAGTTCAGGTCATTCCAAGGTGCATTTTTGTGGGGAAGATGAAACTAAAAAACCATAGAGTCCTCAGTGACAAGAAAAGTAGTATCCAGGTGGGGGCTTGGTGGTAGCCTGACCAAACAAGTCCACAGCATCCACATATATCTCAGTCCTCTTTCCCAGCAGATCCTGGGCCAGGGAGTGTGTTTGATGTTTTGAACAAAGTAAGCCCTTCCTGGGGCGTAGTTGGCTCACTTGGGTTTTCATGAAGTTCTGATTCCTTTGGAGGGCATAGCTGGCACTGTCAGGGCCAAGACAGTGTTTCTTATATAGCTTGTCTAGGGTACGCCAATATACCCACAAATAATTTAACTCCCCTTGTACTATATGTTTTTTACCAACTGAACACAGGGGTACCTTCACTTGCAGCAGAGTGTCAGTGGCTGCTTGCAGTGGATTGTGGGGTACTGGAGGACTGTCTTGTGCACCTTCTGCCCCCCCCCCAGTTTCCTTAAAATGAGTGCTTATTTGGTGACTGGGCTATTTATTTTAGTCAAAACCTTCCTTTAAACATTTTGGATAGCCTTTTTAAAGGCTTTATTCATTGTTTTGACACTGTTGGAGCTCTCGTGAAACCAGAAGTAGGGCGCAGTAGCACTTCCGGTTTCGGCCCTTATAAACAGCTGCTCTAGCGAGTGGGGCAAGTGTGCGTGGGGCCGCGCGCAGAGACACGCGTGTCCTAGCGTGTGTCTATTGTGTCCATCGTGGACCAGGGGACAACAAGGTAATACAAATAACCTTTCATAAGTTTTGTACTTGACCAAATTGAACAAATAATGTTACCATGAAAAAGGCAAACAAATATTTCATCACCTGTAAAATGTATGCTCTGGGTAAACACATAGTTGACTTTAAATGCGACAAGTGCATTTTAGTTAATGAGTTAAAAAATGAAATTGAGAGACTTCAACCTAAGTTGTCTGCTAATCCTGAGATTAAAGCCTTAGAGGACTATATTGACCAAATGTCAATTCTGGTTGAGGCCAATGCCTCGCTTGCAGTAAACACGGTGGAAAGCGGTTCCAGAACCCACTGCAATAATAGGTGAGGTCACTGACATGAAGTCCCGATTAAATACTACCCATGTCTCAATATGTGAACAACCCACCTCCACCTCAACCCCCATGACCTTAACTTGCCAACAGTCCATAACCAGCAAAACCAATCTCTGGCCTAAAAAACCCAGAACTAAACTCAAGGTATCAACAAATAATTTATCTCCCCTTGTACTATATGACATTCCCACACATAACTCATTTGAGCAACTGTCTAATTGTATAGACAAACCCATAGCAATCAGTCCTAAATTCAATAAAACTATTGAGAATAGTCCAATAGGTCTCAAATCTTCCTTCATTTCACCTGACGCTGCCCCACTACATCCCCCTCATAGATACATAGACAGTGTCGGCAGATAAGGGCCTATGGCCCACCTAGTCTGCCCGTTTGAGCTTGTAAGTTCAGTTTGTTTTCCTAGAAGTCTATTTCCCCTTACCCCTGACCTCTAGAATTCCTTTATGTCTATCCCATGCATTCTTAAATCCGTGATTGTTTCAGCCCACCACTTCCTCTGGCAGGGTGTTCCACTTGTCCACCACCGTTCTGTGAAGAAATTCTTTCTCATGTTTCCTCTGAATCGTCTCTCCTCCAACTTCATCCATGCCCTCTAGTCCTGAATCATCTTTTTCGCTTAAAAATAGTGTTTTCCTGCACCCTGTTCCTCCCTGTAAGATACTTGTATGTCTCTATCATATCCCCTCTTTCCCTCCTCTCCTCCAGGGAGTACATGTTCAGTTCCTTCAACCTGTCTTCATAGGACTTGTGATGCAACCCATGCACCATCTTTGTTGCCCTTCTCTGAACCTTCTCTACCCTGTCTATGTCCTTACGTAGGTATGGTCTCCAGAACTGTACACTGTACTCCAGGTGGGGCCTCACTAGTGTCTTGTATAGCGGAATTATGACCTCCCTTTCCTGCTGGTGATGCCCCTGCCTATACATCCCAGCATCCTATTTGCTTTACCTGATGCCTTGTCACACTGTTTCTACCTTGAGGTCATCAGAGATGACAACCCCAAGATCCCTTTCCTGCTTGGTGCATGCTATATCCTCACCCCCAACTGATATATTGTGCCAGGTTTTTGTGCCCCATATGCATTATCTTGCACTTCTTTGCATTGAATTTCAACTGCCAAACCCTTGACCATTCTTCAAGTTTCTGCAGGTCCCTTCTCATTCTGTCTACACCCTCTGGTGTGTCTACTCTATTACAGAGCTTTGTGTCATCAGCGAACAGTGAAATTCTGCCTTCTATATCCTGTGCAATGTCACTGATGAAGATGTTGAATAGGACCGGTCCAATTACTGATCCCTGTGGTACCCCACTGGTCACTCTTCCTCTGTGGAGTGACAGCCATTTACCACCACCTTCTGTGTCCTGCCACCCAGCCAGTTACCTACCCACCACTACTGTCCTGCCCACCCATATTCCCCAGTTTGTGTAATAGTCTTCTATGTGGCACAGTGTCAAAGGCCTTGCTGAAGTCCAGATAGGCCATGTCCACTGCCCTCCCTGATCCACCTCCCTAGTCACCCAGTCAAAAATTCAATGAGGTTGGTCTGACATGACCTCCCAGGTGAAACCATGCTGCCTTGGGTCCTGTAGTCATTGACAACCAGATGTTCCACAAATCTCTCCTTCAGTAGTGCTTCCATGATCTTTCCCACTACCGAGGTGAGGCTGACTGGTCTGTAGTTCCCTGCTTCCTCTTTGTTCCCACTTTTGTATAAGGGGACTACATCTGCTGTCCTCCAGTCTTTGGGTACCTCCTGTTTCCAGTGATTGGCTGAACAGGATAGCCAGAGGTTCAGCCACCACCTCTCTTAGTTCTTTAAGGACCTGGGGTGCACCCATCTGGCCCCATTGCTTTATCAGCTCTTATTACTTCCAGTTCCTTCAGAACCCTTTCTCGTGTAAAGGGACTTGTGTCCATTTCTGCACCATTCTCACCCTTGTACTCCTTCAGACCCATTCCCCCTCTTCCTTAGTAAAGACTGAGCAGAAATACCTGTTCAATATGTCAGCTTTACTGTTGTCATCCTCACGTTGCTCCATCCTCCCTTCAGTCTCACTATCCCTCCCTTTGTCTTTCTTTTTTCACTTATGTACCTGTAAAAGGTTTTGTCCCCTTTAACCACTGATTTTGCAATGTGTTCTTCTGTCTGAGCTTTGGCTTCCCTTACTGACGCCCCTGCCTCCCTTTGTTTCTCCTGGTACTTCTCCCTATCCCCTTCTGCCTGTGTCTTTTGTATTGCCTGAATGCAATCTTTTTGCTTTCACTTTCTTTGCTACCTCTTTGGAAAACCATAATGGTCTCCTCTTTCTTTTCCTCTTGCTAACCTGCTTAATGTATAATTCTGTTGTTCTTATAATCCCCATTTTAAATACTGCCCACTGTTCCTCAATCCCTGATTCCTGTCCTGCTCCCTTAATGCCTCTTTTCAAGTATCTCCCATTTTCCCAAAGTCTGCCCCCTAAAATCCAGGATACGTGTTTTTGTGTGGTTTGGTTCTGCTCTTTCTGTGATTTCAAACCACAATGACTGGTGGTCACTGTTACCCAGGTGCTCCCCACTGTTACCCCATCACACTGTCCCTGTTTGTGAGCACAAGGTCCAGTATTGCCTTCTGCCGAGTTGGTTCCATGACCAGTTGTTGAGAAGGCACCCTGAAGAGTCAGGATAAATCTGCTCCTAGTTGATGCTGCTGCTGGGATGCTCCAGTCCCGTCTGGTATATTGAAGTCTCCAACCAGTACTACCTCACCCTTGTCTGCCATCCTTTGGATGGCTAGCATCAACTCCCTATCTGTTTCTTCCTCCTGGGCTGGTGGTCTATAGACCACACCTGTGCGGATGGCTGGCCCCATTTTCCTTTCCAGCTTAACCACAGTATCTCTCCATTTTGTTCCTCCTGGATGTGTGGCCCTTATGTCATTTTTCACATACAGTGCCTCCTCCTCCTTCCTGCCTGCTCTGTCTCTTCTGAATATGTTGTAGCCAGGTATGACCATCTCCCAGTCATGGTTATCATTACACCAGGTTTCAGTGATGGCCACAATGTCCAGGTCTGACTGTCCATGACAGCCTCCAGATCTTCCATCTTGTTGCTAAGGCTCCTGGCATTTGCACACATGGCTTTCCATGATTTGACCTCCTAGACTGCTTCACTGTTCTACTCCAGCCCCTTCCTTGGTTGTCATTTATCCTGGTTCTCCTTGCTGTCTGCCCTTCTGCTGAATTTTGCCTCTATTCTGCTTATCCACCTTTTGGACACTAATCTACATCTTTTGCACACTGCTTTGCAGAGATAGCCACTCCTCTGGTTCACTGGTTCCATTACTAGCTGTGGGGGTGAGCAAGTAGGTATCATCCTTGCTGCCTGCCACCCCTTCTTAGTTTAAATGCTTGTCAATGTAGCATTTAAACTTATCATTGAGTGCTTGATTCCCTCCAGGATGGATGCAGGCCATCAGGCTTGAACAAACCTCCATCCCTCCAGATGGGTCCCCAGTCACCAATGAATCCAAACCCTTCCTCACAGCACCAGTTCTTCAACCATGAGTTAAAGTTCTGTGCATGCACTCCTATGCTCTCCTTGCCTCTCACAGGTAGTACTTTGAAAGTGACAGAAGTAGCTACTTGTGAGACCCCTCCCAGTTTCCTAAACTCTTCCTGAACTTCCTTTGGCTCCCCATTTGCCAGTCATTAGTACCTAGGTGGATAATGACATCCAGCTCACCCTCCTGTCTTGCCTTCCCAGTGATCCCCAGTATCTTCCTTCCATCCCTCCATGCCTGTGGCACCTGGTAGGCACCTCACCTGCCTCCCCCTCCTGTGTTCCTAGCTGGATCCCTCTTATGATGGAGTCCTGCACCAGGATTCGCTCCTCCTCCTCTGGGGTCCACTGCTTTCCCACTGAGGTCACCCCTGCCTAACCTCCACATCCTTTCCTTCCACTTCCTGGGTACCTCTGTTTGGTTGTCCTCATTTGCCAGTGTGGCATATGAGTTCTTGAAGAATAGGATCTGGGATGTGCCTCTGCCTGACTGCTCCTAACCTCCCTGAGCCCACTGTCATCCAAGTGCTCCTCGTTCTCGGCATCCTTTGAGGCAGCTGCATTGGACTGGGTGGTTCCTGGACAGGGCGATGGTACTCCTGACCCAGTTTACTTCCACTCTGAGTCTGGCTACCTCATCCCGCAGTCCCGAGGAGATGCATGCAGATAGGGCAGCACCTCAGTGTCCAGAAGGTTCTGCCTGAATATGGCTGCCTCACAGCCACTTCATTGCACCACTCCCACATTATACTGCAATTCCACTACTTATCTGCTACTGAAGCTCTCTTAGTTCTCTTTTATTTATTTACAGTACTAAAAATCCTGTAACTGATCCTCAGATATATATTTTTTTAGTGAAAAGAAACCAATAAATAAATAAATGAGTCAAAAACTTGTCATGCTGAGGTGGTCTTCTTCCCTTATGCCCTCCTACTTCACACCTCTTACTATACCCTGTGTTTAGCTCCTGTCAATCAGATTTATCAGGGCATATAATTAGAGTTGGGGGGAAGGGTGGAGGGGCGAAAATTGCAAGCAATTAAAGACAGCACAGAATTACACCACCACTATTTTTTAAATTTTCAACAGCCCAAAAACAATTATAAGTGAAGACAACACAGAAAGAAAGTATAGTGTCACTACAAGCCTACAATCTAAGTTTAAAAGAAAAATACCAGTTACCAGTTACTCTGAAGCACTGAATTGAATATGTTTCCTTCCTTCACCTTCTCCCTTCCCCCTTTAGGCACATTAAACAATCACAAGGAAGTTTATATACTTGGAGATATAAATTACAAAATACATAGATCGGACTGTCTGTAACCCTGATAAGGAACATCGCACCAGCTTAAGTTACCGGGGAGCTAGAATCTCGGACATCACTTCAATGCTTAAACCTATCCTAAAATCTGCAGGAGATAACCCATTGGTCATTGTCCATGTGGGAACAAATGACATTACTAAGCAACCCTTGCAAGACATAAAACAGGACTTTGTTTCCCTATGCAACGTATTGGTTGACAGGGGCTGTGACATTTGTCTCTCGGAGATACTACCCATCCCAAGAGCAAGTGACACTGTTAACTCCAAAATTAAAGCCATAAATGAATGGCTGAGGAAGTAGTGTCTTAGACAAAGCATTTCGTGTCTAACCCATTGGGAGGATTACCATCACAATCCTTCCCTCTTTTGTTGGGATGGTCTCCATCTCAGTAGAAGAGGCAGTGTCATACTTGGAAAGAAGATCATCTCTCACATCAATTCCCATTTAAACTGATAAACAAGGGGCATTTGGAACACCGTCTAAAACTCTTGAAAAGGGGCTTAAACCATAAACTCTCACTTAAATATATTATCCCTTAACGCACAATCTCTGAACATAGCCAAAAAAGCTGAATTGGAACTCAAAGTCCACCTTCTGGACCTGTCAATGATTGCCGTCACTGAAACCTGGGGTAACTCTCATAAAAATTGGTCCTCTGAGATTTCGGGGTTCAAGCATTATTTCAAAAACAGGCCAGATACTATGTCAGGGGGTGGAGTTAGTCTTTATGTCAAGGACAACATTCCTTCATTTCAATCTCCTATTGAACACAACACAGAGAGTGTATGGGTATACATACAACCCATTGGCACCCCCCAAATCCTGGTTGGTACTTGTTACCGTGTCCCCTCACTTGATAGTTCACAGAACACAAAACTGCTAGAAGATATTACCCAGTTTTCTAGTAAGGGGTCAGTTCTCCTTCTAGGAGATTTTAATTTTCCACCTATCAACTGGGATACTCTAATGGGTTCCAATAATAATGAAAACAATTTTCTTACTACTATAATCGATTTGGGTCTGTTTCAACTAGTCAAAGAACCCACATGGGGCAATAATATTTTAGATCTAGTCATAGCTAGTCAAGATATTCCAGTAAACAATCTATATTTATCTGATCCCCTGGGTAACAGTGATCATAAATCAATATTCCTTTCCATATCTGTTTCTTGCTGCGCGGCACCTACCAAAAAAGCAATCAAACATTACGACAGGGCTGACTTTGATAAAATAAATAATCATTTAAGTGATATTGACTGGAAAATCATCTTATCCCCCCTCAATACCATTGAGGCTTGGGACTTTTTAAAATCACAGATATCCATAGTTGAGCAGAAATATGTCCCTAATAAATGCACTCACAACTATAAAGGAAAAATACCCCCATGGTTTAATTCATCTATTAAAAAACAAATACGATGTAAACATAAATTATTTGCACGTTTAAAATATAACAATCTACTCACGAGTAATAATAATAAGCTAATCATACAGTACAGAGAATCAGTAAGATTACTTAAAAAATCAATAGTAACAGCAAAAAGAAATTTAGAATTTCGTATAGCACACTCGAAAGACACACATAAATCTCTATACGCCTATTTAAATAACAAGAAAGGGAACAGCAAAAAAATTGGCCATCTCATATTCGATAATAAAATGATAAACTCCGATTCTGTTGTAGCCTCTACATTAATTAATTATTTTATTTCGGTATTTACTCAAGACCCCTTAAAACCCATAACAACTACTTCTTTCACAAATAGTAATGAGAAATTTGTCCAACAAAAGGACATCTATAATCTATTATTGACTCTTAAGAAAACCACTAGTCCTGGACTGGATGGTATACATCCAAAACTCCTTCTAGGCACTAAAGATACAATTATTCTCCCCTTAACAATCAGTTTCAACAAATCTCTATGTGAATCTGTAGTCTCTGCTGATTGGCAAACAGCAATAGTCACCCCTATACATAAACAGGGTTCCTACTCACTAGTTAATAATTATCGTCCTATTAGTTTAACCTCTATTCCCTGTAAACTACTTGAAAGAATTATCAAAACGCAACTGGATAAGGAAATATTATGCCTTAATCTTACAGACATTACTCAACACGGATTTAGAACCGGTTTGTCATGCACCACAAATCTATTAACTTTCTATAATCCGATCAGTTTTAACCTTGATTTAAACATTCCTTCTGATGTTAACTTATTGGATTACAGCAAGGCCTTCGATAAAGTGTCTCATAACATCCTTATTTCCAAACTCTTTCAATTAGGTTTCTCAACAAATCTTGTGTTATGGATAAAGAATTGGTTGACTAATAGATCCCAAAGGGTACGGGTAAATGGCTCCCTATCAGATCTGGGCCGGGTGATGAGCAGAGTACCGCAGGGTTCTGTCTTGGGACCAACTTTGTTTAATAATTTTATCAGTGATATGAAAATTCATTCTTCCAACTTTCTCATAAAATTTGCTGATGATACTAAACTCAGTGGTGTTGTTAATAATGCTATAAACAGACAAACTCTACTCAATGACCTCTCAACAATTGAGCACTGGGCCCTTATCAATAAAATGGAATTTAATACAGCTAAATGTGCGGTTTTGCACTTTCAGAAAAATAACCCCCAACAAAAATATTCTTTGAATAGCTCCATTATTAAAACCTCTTGTTTAGAAAAAAGACTTGGGGATTCTAGTCAATAATAAGCTGACACAAGTCTCTCACTGCAAAAAAATTGCAAACCAAGCAAATTCACTCCTTCGCAGAATTAACAGTATTTTTGTTTCTAGAACTGAGCAGTATATTATCCCACTTTTTAGATCACACATTAGACCCTATATGGACTATGGTTCTCCATTTTGGAGTCCATACCTTTGTGGTGATGTGGATAGGCTGGAGAAGATCCAGAGAAAAGTTACAAAATCAATTCCCCACTTGGCTCAGGAAGACTATGATACCAGATTACATAAAACGGGTCTGCATTCACTCAAATTGAGAAGAACGTGGGGGACCTACTTCAACTTTTCAAGATAATTCGTAATCCTGCCATAATGAAGCAATGTGGTATTACCTTTGCAAATAGGAAAACCGGACCCAGACTAAATAATAAACAGCTAAATATTGCCAAATGTAAAACCAATAACAGACAAAACTTTTTTACATTAAGAACCCCGAGACTTTGGAATACACTTCCCCAGGACATTGTAGACTCCCCTTCATTTATGATCTTTAAATCTAAACTGGACAAATGGTTAACCAGATAGGGCCATTGATAATGATCCACTCATGTGGAGGACAATATTTATAGGCATCCACCTTCTTTTGTCCCTCAAACCAAGTAACCCAGTCCTGCCAATTTTGTTCTATAATATCCCACTATCTTTCAGGGAGGTAGGGGTAACTAAATTGTGAGTAATCTTGCCGGATCTTCTTGCAGAAGATATGTTCTATTTTGCTCCATTCCGGAAGTTGTCTAACACTGGCATGAGGGGCCTGCCTGTTTGGCAGCCACACCACCTCCCTATACCTCCTCACCTGTGGGTCTCCATTTGTTATGCCCTCATACAGTTCTCTTTTTTTTCAAATTGAGTATACTTTATTGATCATTACAGAAACATGGATACCAAAATATACACATATCCAACAAATTCATATCACATGACGTGTAAAAAACATGCTGTGTAGTTAACATTTTCCAAAAAAGAATAAAACTAATTAAACAACAAAAGCCCTACAATACAACCCACTGTCTTCCCTCCCCTCCAAATTCCTATCCTCTTCCCTCCTTCCATCCCTGTCTCAGAAAAGAATCAAAAGGGAAATGGTTCATTATTGACGCTAGTCTCATAAGAGCAACAGAGATCAGATAAAATGACCTGAAGGTATTGGGAGCCTAAGGGTACCTTGTATATAAAAACCTGAACACTAGATAACCAGAGGTGGGAGTATCAGACTGGTGTGCATAATATTATCCAATCAGAAGGCCCTCTATGTCCCCATCCTGATTTGAGCCTGGAAGAAGGCAGAATGGTGTGATCCAGATACAATATCCAAAAGGATTCAGAGAGTTAACAAAACAAATAATGGTTCCCATATTTTCTTATACCTGTCTAAGTGATCTGTTAGGCTGGCAATAGTCCTTTCAGCTTGTAATGCAAACAAAATCTCCCTGTGCCACTCAGTGAAATTGGGAGTCATCTGGTCACACCAATGTCTTAGGATCACTTTTTTTGGCATAGGCCGAGATCAATTCCAGATTTCTAACCAATTCCTTGGTGATATAACCAAATAAACATATTGCTGGATGAAATTAAGAGTTCAGGCTCAGCAGGGGATCTAGACTTCATTGTACAGCATCCCATAAGGGAATTACTTTTTCAAAAGTCCAAAGAATATGACATAGATTGTTGACTGCCTTGTTGCATGTGGAACATATATCCATGAGGACTTTACCCATTCTATGCAGTTTAACTGGAGTATAGAATAGATTATGCAAGATCTGAAAATGCATAAAATAGTAGTTGTCCCATTTTGTTAATTTACAAGTGTTTTCCCATGTGAGAGACCAGTAACATGACCCATCCAAGTCAAGAAGAGTCTGATCCCAGTAATAAAACAAATCTCCCTCTTTGTCAACAAAAGTCTCATACAGCTTAGAATAGAAATATGAACTAGTATGTGACAAAGGCAAATTCTCCAACATGGCACTGATCTGTGACCCGTAAGACTTCTGTCACTGTCCAGACCCATAGTGTTTAGCAAGCATATGGAATAACTGAAAAAATTTGAAGCTGAAAGAAGGGGGCCAAATAAATCTTATCTGGGCCTCTGAAAATGTGTCCAATCTGCCCTGATCCAAAAGATGCTCCACTGTGAACACATATTCAGAAGGCCAGAAAGATTTGGTCAACATTTGGCCACCAATTTTGAAATTTGGATTCCCCAGTAGGGGTTGTGTAGTGTCTTTTTTGGGTCAATCTTAAAGAAAGAACAAAGTTGCCTATGGGTTTTCACTGAGCATTCCAATGGGGTACCTCTTGGAAAAGGGGGGGACCTGTTTTGGAGAAATATACAGCAGTGAAGTAATGTTTAGTTCTAACTGAGAAGAATAATATTTGTCTATGTCCAGCCATTGTGGGGGATAAGCCAAGGACTGATCTGTTTGAACTTGTTTGGACCATAAGGAAATTCTGGAACAGTGGTTAGCCAAATAGTACAGAAATATATTAGGGACCTCCAACCCCCCTCTAGACTTGGGCCACATCAATTTGCTTGTGCTGCCATAAGAACGCAGACATTAGTCAATGTACCTGAGAAAACCAGGACTACAGGAGTGTTTGCATGAGTATCTGCAGAGGATATAATAGTTATGGGAGCACATCAATTTTTAGGATACTTAAAAGACCCCATAGCGATATGGGTAAAAGATACCATTGATTCAGGTCAGCCTTAAGCCGGTTAATGATCTAGTCTAAATTGTATTGCTTCATTTTGGTGGGGGAGGTGCTTAAGTAAATCCCTAAATATTTAAGCTTGTCCCAAATCAACATCAGGTCTAAGTGTTCCACACTTGCTTTGATTGTAACCGAGTTTAAAGGCATACTCTCTGTTTTTGCTATGCTTAACTTATAATTAGAAAAATAACCAAATTTAGGTATTAGTTCTAATGTTGCAGAGAGGCAGACATCTGGATGGGTGACATGTAATAGGACATCAGCAGCATACACTGACAACTTATATTGGTGTGGACCAATCATTGTGCCGGAAATATGGGCTGTGGTATTCATTTTTCCTAATTAGGGGTTCTAGAAAAAAATGAAAGAGTAAAGGGTGAAGTGGAAACCCCGGTTGAGTGCCCTGATTCAGAACAAAACTCTGTGAAAGGACCCCATCATAAAGAACCAGAGCTGACTGGAGAGTATATAGTATTCTAATCTATTGGATAAATGCGGGAGGGATATTGTACTTGGGCAAGATAAAACAGGTAATCCAAAGAAACCCTGTCAAAGGCTTTTTTCACATCTAGGGATGTCAAGACCACAGGAGTGAGAGAGTCCCTGGATGTGGAAATAAGGTTTTAAAGTTTCCGAAAAGGGTTGGATGAAAGCCTTCTGGACACAAAGCCCAAAATTTTATCAAATATTTTGAGATCAACATTTATCAAAGAGATAGGTATGTAGTTGTTAGCCAGTAGCAGGTCTTTTCCAGGCTTCGGCAAAACTACTATAAGAGCCTCAGTGAGACAGAGAGAGAGAGAGCTCCAAAAGACCATGGGTAGAAGTGCAATTGAACAGCCTAAGCAAGATGGGAGCAAGAAGAGTTTTAAATTTCTTATAGACATTGGTGGTGTACCCATCCGGGCCAGGCAATTTGTCTGGGGTCAAAGAATCGATGGCATTACTTATTTCCTGTAAAGTCAAGTTTTTTTTTTAATTATTTTTTAAATCTGATTGTGATTAAGTTAAATAGGGGAGATCAACTCCTACCAAAAACTCTTCAAAGGAAGAACAACGGAATGGAGTTGAAGAGGATGTATACAGGTACCAATACAAAGATTGGAAATGTTCTACAATTTCTCTTGAGGTGGTAAGCAGGTCACCTGTGTCAGTATGAATCGAAGGGACTATTCTGTCTGCTGAATGGGTATGCAACTGCAGTGCCAAAAGCTTACCGCCTTTTTCACCTTGGTCAAAATATTTTACCCTGGAGTGCAATATCATCTGTTCCGTCCCATCTCCTAGGATTTGGTTATATTTTGCCCTTAACAATAACAAACTGATCCATTCTGAGGAGGGGAGTCTGAAACAAGACTTGTTTCTAGGGATCATCATATCTGTGTTGATTGGGTAGAGATTTCCTGCATAGTTATTTTTTCCATTTTGATGCAAGACAAATCAACTCTCCCTTAGGTGAAAATTTGGAAGTAATGAACTGCTGAATGTACTCTACTAAATCTGAGGATTTTAGCAGTTGATTATTTAACCTCCAGTTATTGTCTCTCTCTGATGTAGTTGAGAGGTTAACCCGGATAAGAGCTGGGTGGTGATCCAAAATAACGTTGGCACTGTAGTGACAAAGAAGTATGGTACATGAGAAAGGTGCTCAAATCCTAACAGAAAATAATCTATTCTGAAATATGAGGCATGGGGGATGGAATGAAAAGAGTAGTCCCGCAGTTGAGGGTGAATGGCTCTCCATGGCTTGATGAGTCTCAGAGAGTCCATCAAGTCCCGCAAAGCTAACTGCCCCAGAAAGAGAGCCAAAGGGGAGTTACCTGACCTGTCCAGGGTGTTGTTAAGGGCCATATTCCAATCTCCAGCCAGGAGCATAGGGAGAGAGACCCAGGGCATTAGTAATTTTAATATAGTGGTGAAAAAGCTAGGATCATTACTGTTGGGGCCATATTTTGAGCCCAGAACAACTTCCGAGTGACCAAGTAATGCACAGAGGAAATGGTACCGACCCTGGGGGTCACTTATTTCCTGCAACAAATGAAATGGGACCCTTCTGTCCACTACAATAGCAACCCATTTAGTATGAGAATCCAGACCAAAAATGAAAGCCTGTCCCACCCAAGAATGCTGAAGCAGCAAGACCTGGGTGAGAGGAAGATGGGTTTCTTGTAGAAAGGCCACATGAACCTGCAATTTGCTCAGATGTAATAGAATTTTAGATCTTTTCAATGAGGATTGAGCTACCTTAACATTCCATGAATAGAAACAAAAAGTAGTTTCCATACCTATCAACTGTTATATAACATCAATAAGGGTACAGTTCCCATGTATGATCCAGGTAGAAAGCTTTATAAAGATTGATTACTCTCTTCTGAGAGGACCTTCTCCCCCTCTCTCTCCCTAAAATTGACTAAAAACCAAGACTCACAGCATCCTTCTCCTTTCCAAACACCCTAAATCACTCTGAATACTAAATACAGATCCTCCTGCCTTCACCCTCCCCACAAAATGCTAGGTGCATGACACGTCAGAAATAAATAGCTCACCCTCCCCCAGCCCCCACACTAAACACCAAACCAGCCATTCAGAGAAGACCCCAAACCCTATATATCAACTGACAAATAGACTAAAGAACATAACAATCTTAAATACTTACCAGTCAAGACATGTAAAAGAAAAGAAAAAAAAGGAGGGGGGATGGATTATGCCCCACAACTAATCCAGGTATTGAGGAACTACCTGACCATTATCAAATCTCCATGACCATAATTAAAGAAAACAGAGATTTTTATTGTCCTCTTAAGCACCTCTATTCAGAGGACATCTTCAAGTCCAGAGGTCAGTCCAAAATGACCCTCAATGAGCCAAAAAAGACTGGAATAAAAGTTAGTAGCTCCTTGGAGTACTTCCCATCCGACAACATTTATGAGTCCTATTTCAAAACACAAAGAGAAAAAAAAAACAAAATTGGGGAAAACCTTCCTTGCTCAAAACAGAACTCTATTGCAATCCAGGATCCTCCACTGAATCCGATGGCATACCTGCCCTTAATGTAAACATCAAATGAATCGAAGCAAGACAGGAGCGCAGCTGCTGGAGTCAAAGAAACAGGCCCAACCCCCCATAGAATAAAGTTAAACAAGTCCAAAATCCACCTATATCGCGAAAAGCTGGCACAGAAAGGGAGCAGATTGGTACCTGGAAAGAAGGCTTCTTACTAGAAAGTGCAAAGACTGCAGAAGCATTGAAGCATAATCTAAAATCAATGCAGGATTACCCCCCCCCCGCAAATCTTCTTCTTGAGATGAGGATCGTACCAACAAGTGAGGCACTATGATTAAGTACTAAACTCTGTTAAAAAAGTAGGACAGGTGGTCACTCCATATTGAGAGGGAATGCTCCTACAGGTTGCAAGCAAAGGAGCCGAACACATCAACCATTGTGGGCCTTCATTCAAGAAGTCATCCGATGCAGCTTCAGATAAGGATCCTGGTTTGAAGCTGAAGCATGAGTGACAAAACATGTACCCTCTAATCAGGGTTTCCAAAAGACAAATCCATTTAGATCAAGGTATCTTTCTACATAAAAGAGAAGGACACCGAATATCTAGAGCGACTCAAACATCCATCCAGGGAGAACCGGGCTCCTCAAGAAGTACATACAGCTTTAGTTGTTGATCAAGTCACAATCCCAAACCATAGAATAATGGAAATTGAGGCCAGTGCATGCCAACAAATAGCAAAGGAAAAAGCTTCTCCCTTTAGCAAGGTAATGTACTTAGTTGCTCACAGAGGGGTCAAACAAGATAGGCTGAATGTATGTACAAAGGGCTCCATTTGACCATTACAAAAAAGAACTGTTTCAGGTACCATAACAGCTTTGTACACCTATGGTGGTTCCTAAGTCAAACGAGTCCTGATACCGGGTAGTGGAGCAATCCCATGTCAAAGAATAGTGGAGACAGAAGCTGGCATATACAAGCAGGTAACAAAAAAGAGCAGCCTCTCTATTAAGTAAGATGATGGACTTGGTTGGGCACAGGGGGTCAGACAGAATGGGCTTAGCATATATACAAGGGGCGCTATGTAGTCATTGCAAAACAGAACTGTTCCACATATTATAAGAGCACTGTAGACTGATACAGGATTCTGAATCAAACCAGTCCTGTTAGGGGATTCAACGGTCTTTGAAAAAGTCAGGCAAAAGTTCCCTTAGGACAGGTGTGGCTTGTTCCACAGAGTCTCAGGATTTCCAGTTATCCCCCACAAAGACTTGGAGTCTGTTAGGATAAAGGACTTTAAAATGAAGGCCAGCCACAAGGAGTTTGGGGACCATGGGGTTGTAAGCCACCATGCGTTGGCATACTGATTGCGGTAAATCCTGTACAATTCTTAATCTGGAGCCTTCCCAAGGGATTTCTTGAATCTCCTTAATTTTTTAAGGAGTTGTTGCTTGTCAAGATACTTTAGAAATGTAAATATGAATGGGCCAGGAGGGGAACCTTTGGCAGGCATAGGTCTTAAGGAGCGGTGTGTACACTCGATGATGTAGGTTTTTCCATTTGGGAATGGACCTGGTAGCTTGGCATGCAATCTTTGAGCAAATTGGACTGGATGCCCCCCTTTCACTCTCTCCGGTAAACTAAAGACAACCACATTGGACAGCTGGCTGCGCCCCTTCAGGTCATCTAATTTTGATTTGAGCCAGGTAAACTTTTGTTTCAGACCGTTCCAGTCTGGTTCAGCATTGTTTCTCCAGTGTTCTAAAGAGAAGGTCCTGGCTTCAATGTTGCTAATTCATCTCCGGACTTCTTGTACCTCCATTTCAAGAGATCTGAGTTTGGAGCTAAGAGCTTGCATATCGGTATGAAAGAAGCAAACTCGGCTAGAAAACACTACTTCATTAGAGGGGTACCCATTAGTGGAGCAGCTGTAGTCGATGTAGGAGTAATGGACTGAGCTTGCCCTGAGGCTTGGGCATTTGACTTCTTAGCGGCCTTGTCCAGCGTGGTGGGTGGTGTACGTCAGGGAGGTGAAAAATGCACCTCTTGCCTCCATTTCCAAAAAATACACAATGCCCATGCTCGACTACAGCTTCTTTTCAATTTGTAGGAATTTAAAGTTTGATTCCTGTAGAATATTAAGATAAAAATTGTTGGAATTTGAGTCCAGAGCAGGAGTCAAGCTGAAGAGCTACTTCTCAATTCTGTGCATCTTATGACTCCCTCATACAGTTCTCTCCCTTCTGCCAGCAATTGTCTGCTAAGCTGGGCCAATCCTTTTAAGACATGACACAGAGGGGATTCATACTGAGACAGGATGTCTATATCTTGATCACATTCAATGGCATGAATCACCAACTCTAACAGCATAAAACCACTGGACACTACATCAGGCTTCTCTGGAGTTGATAATGGAGTGGATTGTTCTTTTAGCTCCACAGTTGGCTTCTCTGTAGCTACAGCAGCTGTGCCAGGGAATCCAGAGGATGCAGAAGGCAAAGGCTGAGCTGGCTCCAAAAAGTCATTTGAGGTCAGGAGCTTCATCTGGGCACCACATCCATAACCATGTCCACAACTGAGGTGGTGGAGGTTTCACCACTGGTGCTTCAGTTTTCAGTGGGGCGACAGCGCCAGGCCCCTTAACTTTTATTGTTTCCTTCTCCATTTCAGACTTCACAGCTGATGAGGGACAAGCTTCTGAGCCAGCGATAGTTGTAGTTACCATCTCCATCTAGAAACCTACAAACATAGAAATATAGACTTTGGTGGCAGATAAGGACCACTTGGCCCACCCAGTCTGCTCATTTCCCTAACTATTTGATAAGCTGCAGATTCTAGTTAACCAACAACCTACTTCTTCCTACCCCCACTAGAATTGCTTTATGTCTGTCCCATGCATTCTTGAATTCCCCCACTGGAGAGCTCATCCTAGCTCTCCAGTGCTGATTCAGTGGAGGTGATGTATCCCCCTTGCCCAGTTAGACAAAGATAAAACTTTGGTTCAGCAGCTCCGGGGATCTTCTGTTGACAGCTACAGCAGATCAGCAAGAATATCACCCCTGGCCCAGAAAGAATGTCATCCCTGGCCCCTTGGATATATACAGAGAACACTTTAAAGCAAAAAAAAACTTTCTACTATGCTTGACAGCCATTTAAGCATGGCTGATGGTGCAGTAACTTCAGAGGCATCAGGTACAGCAGTCATTCTCATTCTTTCTGCTGACCAGGTCAAAAATGGGTCTCTCTGCAGATTAGTTCAGTGCAGCACACTAAAGCTCACTCTCCAGATGTCACAGTCTCACCAGGCTCACCCGTGCACCGGATCACAAAATGTGCCAACAGCCAGCCCTATATCCAATTAGTAAGCACCCCCTGGAGCCATTTGCACATGGCTCACATGTACTATTCAGCAGCATGCGTCCATCTCAGATTTCATGGTGCCATAGTTTACCGAAAGATGTGAAATTCTTCACATTGCACCATATTACTGTTTTATTCAGTCCAATAGTGCAAAACCATTGCAGCCCACTACTTCAAACCCATAACCCATAAGGTCCGCAGTCCAGGCAGCAGGCACACCAAAAGGAGATCTCGGATGAGTCTGCATGTTTGTAAGCCACCCCATCCCTATGTCTAGGGGTATGCCTGTGTTACTAAGGGAAGGGGAGGTCACAAAAGCAGAAACCACAGTCCATGATCATTAGTTCAGCTCTTACCAAGGCTGGCTGCATCACTGGATTCTTGAGTGCCAGAAGGGAACCTCTTTTGGTGCAGAGCTGCAATGGAACTTATAGGTCAAACATCAAATGTTTTAAATAAATGAACATCCAATCCAGTTTAAAGTGTAGAATGGGGGATCCCATACTTTAATTAATGAACATTAAAAGAGTTTATAACTTATTTACACAATACATTCTCCTCCAGACCCGGGAGTCCTCTATGGAGTCAAATGGTGGATTTCCATGGTTGATCAGACCCCCCACCTCCAAATTATTTCCCTGTGTTGTGTGGCCACAAGCTGAGATACAAACTGGGAAGCAGATTCAACTTCCCAGGAGCTGGGGAAATCCTATTACTCAGGAAGCAGCAGTATTAGTTCTCCCACCCTGGCTACATGCTTTTTCTTGCAAATGTGAGCAGACTCCAAGGCTTCCTTTATGAATGTGCAAGGCAGCAGATGAAACAGACCCCATGCAATTGGGACTCTGATCCAAGCTCCTTTCTCCACTGACTTTCCCCTTCTGGAACTTTGGATCAGAATCACAATCCACACTGGACATCCTCACCCTTCTCCTTGCTGCATGGGCATACTCCATCGCCATCTAGCACACCTTCATTTTCCAGGGCTACAGGTTCGCAGATATCCTCCTCCAGCTGGCTTACATATTTTTTTTTAAACTGCTTTTAACCCAGCCAGGGGATAACACAGTAGTATTGCTGCTTCATGCAGAGCTGAAGATGTCAAGGCCAATGGCCACCACCTCATCAGACTGCCACCACACTCTGCTGACTATCCAATGACCTGGGTCTCTTACAGCGAGAGCAGGTAATATCACCTGAACCCCCCAACCCCACTGCAGATTACTCCCACAGCACAGAAACCCCCAAATGGTGCCAAAAAGCCCTATATATCACCAGGCCACTGACAGTGATCTCTGACCTGCAGATAATGGTCAAAGAGACTGAAGTGAGGGAAATTTGTATCCCAACCAACAGGTTGGATACTTGTCAGTGAAAATTCAGGGAATTAAGAAAAGGTCCAGAAGACAGTTACATAGAATTGCATGTTCAAAAGTGTACCTGTCTAGACTGCTGGGTGGATGGGGCTAAAGTTAGAACTATGGGACAAATAAAAGATTTGTTTGTAAGGGAACACTTTCTTAAAATTGTTCCTGAGGACCTGCTTGTGTTGTGACTGGACTGGGCACACAACTCCATGAAGGAGGCAGCAGAAAATGTTGATCTGTATATGGCCAGCAAACCACACATGCTACATAAAAACAATGGTGGGGGGCAGCACATGGTTTCAAGGGGACCCAGGGAGGGCAGCCTTAAGTACGATGGTCGATCAAAATGTTTGCGACCTGACACAGATAGAAATGCACTATGAACCTAGTATTATTTTATTTTTCAACGTAGTTTCCTTTCACTTCAATACATGTAGTCCAGCATCATTCTAGCATTGTTATCCCCTCATAGCAGAATTCTGTGTCTTTGCCCCCTCAGAAACCCCTCCACAGCAGCTGACACCTCTTTTTGTCATTAGCAAATCTCTTCCTACAGAGTTCAGCCTTCAGTTTTGGGAAGAGGTAGAAGTCTGAAGGAGCAAGATCTGGTGAATAGGGTGGGTAAGAAAGCAGTTCAAAATGACATTCTGTTGCAGCAGCCTCTGCAACTTGTGCTGTGTAGGGATGAAGCATTATCTTGCAGGAGCAAAACACTTCACCTAAATTTGAATCCCCTCATGGTAAAATTCTATGTCTTGGCCCCAAGAAACCCCTCCACAGCAGATATCACCTCTTTTTGTCATCAACATATCTCTTTCCGCCATGTTCAGCCTTCATTTTTCAGGACAGGTAAAAGTCTGAATGAGCAAAATGTGAGTAGGGTAGGTGAGGAAGCAGTTCATACCCACATTTTGTTGCAGCAGCCACTGCAACCTGTGCTATGTGGGGTGAAGCATTGTCTTGCAGGAGCAAAGCACCTAGCCTCAATTTCCCAAGGTGGTTGGCTTTGATTGTTTCTCTCAGCTTTTGCAGTGGTTCAGCATAGTATTCGCCACGTATTGTCTTTCCTTTTTCAAGATAATCAATCATGATCACACCTTCAGAATCCCAGATGACCAAGACCATTATTTTGTCACTTGAGGTGGCATGCCTGAACTTCTTTGGCATTGGAGATTCATGATGTTTCCATTGTTTGCTTTGCTGTTTAGACTCTGGATCAAAATGGTGAACCCTGGTTTCATCCATTGTTACAACATGACTGATGAAGTTTGCTGGATCCCTCTTGTATTGCACAAGAACTTGGCTTGAAATGTCCCTTCTGGCTGGTTTCTGATTGAGTGTCAACATCATTAGCACTCATCTTGCTGACACTGCTCATGCCCAGGTTTTGAGTCAAGATTGATTGTACTGAGGCTGGACCTGGTGGCACGGAGGGCTAAGGCAGCGATGCTTACCTCCAACCACACCGGCGACCTGTGTTGGTGGTGCAAGTGGGTCATTGGGGGCCAACCAGGGTGGGAGAGGATCTAGCATCTGGACCACTGCTCTCCACTCTCAGGGAGGGTGGATATCAGTAGCTGGCATTTGCCTGACACCTAGCGGAGGCTAAGTGTTGGCATGCCAGGCCAATACAGTGGTGCATGGAGGCACATCAGCCAGTGGGCATGCTGCATGTGGACACATGCATGGCACACCCATTGTCAGCATTACACGCTTTGCTCCGAGAAAAGTGGAAAAATGGCTGCCATGGTTGCATGGTTTGATGGCCATCTACCTAACACCGCATCTCTGAGGGTGCCTCCCATACTGAATCCAGTCCTGGTGGGGATTTTGGGGCTACCTGCCACCTCACCACAGGGGGCAAGCCGTGGGGGTAGCAGGGAGATGGGCACAGATGGACGATGGCTGGAGGAAGAAGGGGATGCCTGGACCCAGTAGGTGCCTGTCGGGAGCCAAGGGGAGAAACAAGCACTGTAAGATTGATTGTACTGCCCCAAAACTGATGCCCAAAGTGCTGAGCTCAAGATGCTGCCTACATGCCTTACAGTTACTCCTCTGTCTTGCATCACCATTTGATGGACTGTGCCAATGTTTTCCTCAGTGGTCAACCCCCTTTGGGCACTCTGACCTGGGATCATCGTCAATACTTCTTCTGCCATGCTTAAATTCAGCAGTCCATTTCTTGACAGCTGAATAAAATGTGACTTCAGTCCCAAGTGTGATGACCATATCCTGATAGATTTGCATTGGAGTTGTTCCTTTGAAATGTACGTACTTGATGATTGCTCTGATGTCAGCTTTCTCCATTCTCAAATGATCACCACCTATCCATTTTTATGCAGCACATACCTATAAAATGAAACATTTGCTCCTTATACCAGTAGGTCATTTTCTATTCATATTAGTGTAACTATACTTTAAAAATAATATTAGGTTCATAATGCATTTCTTTTTGTGTAAGGCTGTGCATGTTTTGATTGACCCTAGTAAACCAGCCTACACCTGAGCCCAAAACACAACCCACTGGGGCAAGAAATGCTGTATAGTATTTGCAAGAAAGTGGGGCACCTGTCAGATGATTGTCCTAAAAATGTGAATGAAAGGCAAAAGCCTGGGGAAGGGGGTGATCAAAACAGTGCCCAGCAGATAGTAACCTGCTCACAAACTGTAGTGTCATATCACCTTACTCCTCCATACATATGCACCCTATCCTAGTTAATGGAACAGTAACACCAGGATTGAGGGACTCTGGTACCTCAATCTTGGTGGTGAGACAGGATCTAATCCAGGTGGAGCAGATTCTGCTAGGGCAGTTTGCCAGGAGTCAGAGAGTCATGGGTCCAGCAGTCCAAATACAAAGGATTGGGTCTTCCTGAGCTGGGAAGGTGTTCATGGGGTACAGAACATGGGAGATGTACCTGCTCTTCCTTCTGATGTGATAAAGGGGGAATGATTTTGACCACAGAGAAACTATGGTGTGTGCTACTACCTGCAGTGAGGCAAAGGGGCAAGCTTCTGAGGATGAGAAAGGGGCATCACAGCCTGTGCTAACCCCTCCCTCAGCAGCCGAGGAAGCAGCTAGTGTAGGTGAGGGGCTAGCTAGGAATAGCAGCCCTGAGCCCCAGCTGCAAACAAAGGAAATCTCATCTGTGGGCAGATTTCCTTCTGAAGGGGTATTGGAGAGGGTCAGATGGAAGGAGCAGGGCAGAACTGAGCTGGCTGATCTTGCCCTACAGAAACTGAGAGAGATAGCTGATAGTGATGATGACTTTGAGGGGAGTAAAAAGTTAGTTTACTGGGAGAATGAGATTTTGTAAAGGGAGTGTACACCACAGAGGGGGCTAGAGGAAGAGGTACTCTGGCAGTTGGTAGTCCCCATGGCTTACCTCGAGCAACTTTGGGCCCTGGCCCATGACATCCTTTTTTATGGCCACCTGGGTATTAGATGTACAAAAAGGTGGCTTGTCAATAATTTATTTTGGCCTAGTATATACACAAATGTGGAAAACGACTGTCAGACTTGTCCACAGTTCTAGAAGTTGGGAAAGGTGGGGGACAAGGCTTAGGCAGCTTTGATATCCCTGCCTATATTTTTTTTTCCATTCAGATTTTGTTAAAGTTTTCAATACAGAGAACACATCCAAACCAGTGGTACATAGTCTACTTAACATGCATACATATAGCAAATGTTGCCAGGATCCATTCTCTACCTGACCTCCACTATCCCTGCCTACAATTGATGAACCCTTTTAGAGAGTAGGTGTGCACACAGTGGGGCCCCTGAGCACCTTGAGTCACATGGCAAAAGGTACATACTGGTTGTCATAGACTACACAACCAGGTACCCTGGGGCAGAGGCTATGTTATCCATTGAGGTGGAGAACATGGATGATGAGCACTTAGGAATATTTAACTAAGTGGGATTTGCCCGGTAAGTTATGTCAGACCAGAGGACACATTTCCTGTCATTATTAATGACTAGTCTGTGGCAGAAGTGCAGGTGAAACAGCTCTGTACCTCACCCTATCACCCCAAGACTAATAGCCTGGTTGAGAAGTCATGTTCCTGAAAACTATGCTCAGAATGTTTGTTGACCAGCACTAGAGGGAGTGGGCAAGTATTTGCACCATCTCCTGTTTGCTTACAGGAAAGTGTCCCAGGAGTCCACAGGGTTCTCACCCTTCAAGCTCTTGTTTGGTCATAGGGTGAGGGGGCTCCTAGATTTTGCTAGGGATGAATGGGAGGGTGACCTTGTTTCTCAAGGGGAATCTGTTCTAGAGTACATCCCAAGGGGAGTCTGTTCTAGAGTACATCCTGAACTTCAGGACCCAGCTTAAGGAGCTCATAGGGCTCACCCAGTAGCACTTAACCACTGCACAACACTGGCAGAAAGTCTGGCATGATTGTGTGGCCAGAGTCCCAGAGTATGAATTCGGACAGCAAGTGATGGTACTTATCCCAGTCCCATAAAATATATTGTAGTCAGCATAGGAGGGTCTATTCTACATAGTTAAAAAGATGTGTGAGGTCAATAATGTAGTATAACTGCCTGACAGGAGGTGCAGCCACAGAGTATATCATGTTAACATGATGAAGCCCTACTATGATAGGGAGGAAATGGTCCTTGCTCTGCGAAGTGTGCCAGAAGAGGAAAATAAGGCTGATCCATTGGTGGACCTTCTCAAAGAGGTACAGGAGGGATCTTCAGTGGATAACCTCACCCCTTCTGAGCAGCTGACACCAGCACAGTCAGTTGAGATGAGGGGGTGCTGCAAGCAATTGGGGAAATGTTCATCAGGAAACCAGGGTACACCACAATGACTGAACACCACATGGACACTGGAATCCAAGTGCCACTGAGGCAGTCCCCCAAAAGGGTACCAGAGGTGGTCCAGCAGACCATGCAGGAAGAGCTCAGAAAGATGCTGGCTGTCAGAGTAATCCAGGAATCCAGTAGCCCCTGGGCATCAGCTGTGGTCCTGATGCCTAAGTAGGATTGTACCACAAGGTTCTGCATTAACTACTAGAGGCTCAACAGCTGCACAGAGTCATATGCCTACCCCATGACCAGAACAGATAAGACCTTAAAATGACTGTGGAAGCCAGGTTCTTGACCATGATTGGTCTAACAAAGGGCCACTGGCAGGTACCTCTAACACCTGCAGCCAGGGAAACATCAGTCTTCATGTCACTATTTGGCTTATGAAAATTCTGAGTAATGCCATTTGTTATGACGACAATGACTGCAACCTTCCAATGGACTGTGGATCGCATTCTGTCTGGGGTTGGTGAATATGCACTGACGTACATACACAATATAGCCATTTACAGCTAAACACGAGAATGTCATGTCAGGTATGTGAGGAGGTGTTCCACTGTCTGAAGGCTTCAGGACTGATAGTTAAGTTGGAAAAATGTCAGATAGACATGACAGAAATGTTCTAACTTTGGAACCAGGTAGGCAGTGGATGCTTCTGTCCAGAGCCAGTGAAGGTTGATGCCATGCAGGCCTGGCATACCCCTATGATGAAGAGACAGGTCAGTTCATTTCTGTTGACACCTGCATACTACAGGAGTTTTGTTCGTCACCATAGTGATGTGGCCAAACCCCTGATAGACGTGACCAAAGGAAACTTCCAGAGAACGGTCTTTCAACTGTGGACTGTTAATCCACTTTCTGTAAGTTGGAGGCATTATGTGGGATACCATGCTCATTAGCCCCATTTATGACCTCAATTTCATTGTGCACATAAACACCTCAGACCATGGGCTGGGCACTCTCCTGAGCCATGTTACACTGCAGGGGGAGGAGCACAGCATAATGTATCTGAGCTGGAAGCTTCTGCTCAGCGAAGAGGCATATGCCACAATTGAGAGGGACTGTCTAAGGATAATGTGGGCACTTCAGAAGATGCAACCATATTTTTACAGGTGGGAGTTCACTGTGGTTACAGATCACAATCCCCAGACATGGCTTCATAGGACTATTGGGAAAATACTTCCCTGTCCCTACTTGAATGGCAATGTCTTATGGGGGTCCAGGTTAATTTAATATTTTCTTTGCTAGTATGATTATTTTTTGTTTCTACATATTCTCATATAAGTTCTTTCTTTTTCATATAGGTTCTTTATACAGTGCACACAAAATGGATTCCAGGTCACATACCCCAGCAGCAGACCCTGGGAAGTCTTAAGGAAAAACAAGATCAAATGGAAGAGGCATCCTGAGCAGGCAAGATGCAATAAAGTAATACAATCAATGTGAGGAAGTGCTAGGTGATAAAGATAATTTTGCCTGGAGATGTGAACACACACACACGTGCACGAGCGCATGCACAAATGCTCACATGGGTGGGGAATACTGGAAGGACTGTCACTCCAGGGAGAGGCCCCATCCTATAGCCCTGAGCACATAAATTGAGAAGCTAACCACAACTCTCTCTCTCTCTATCTCTCTCTCTCTCTCTCTCTCTCTGACTTTCCACAACCTTTAAAGAGGACCAGACTCTCTTTTTAAGTGTCCCAGAGAAGGGACATCCCTACTTGATGGCTAGCTTAGAGAATCTGAGTGAGGGAAGGGAAATCTAGGTGAATGTCCTTTCAAGTTAGCTGGCAGGTAAAAACAGATCCAAGTGTGAGACTAGACTGTTAGCTTTTTCCTTTGTCATCTGTCTGTTTAACTGCATTATTTTTCCTTTCCTGTAAATCTATTTGGTTGCTGTATATATCCTGTTGTAAATATCTGTAGTGTTTAGTAATACAAAATTCATCAGTGGCTGTGCATCCTTATTGGAAAGATAAATATAATATTTCTGCTGGCAAGGTGAAAATTCTCTGTTTAAAGTCCACCATGTGAAGTGCACACTAATTCACTGTGTTTGACCTTCCAAGTTGCTGAGAATGATTTAGGTATTTTTCTGATATAATCATGTGTTTGAAGAAGAAGTGAATTACATACCAAACTACCCTATAAGCTAGTGTGGCCCGAAGGGTAGTTTGTCACACACTGTCTGTCTTTTCTCAAAAGTGCCTCAATCTACATATTGGTGCCAACTGAGTTTTGGTCACTATATAGTGGGAGGCATAACAGCCCTTTAAACATTGTCAGAAATATCTGTCACAGGCATATAAGATAGGTTTGCCATGTAAATAGCGATTATGTTTTTTTTAAATTAATGAATGAATTTACAATACTGATATATAAGCTGAGGTCAATGTTATATAGAGAATGTGAAGCTTTTCTGGGGAATGATTGGGAGAAAAGATGTGAAAGGACAGAAGCTATAAAGTGCTGCTTGAAGCAGTCTCCCAATTTGTCTCTGAATATGATCAGATTTTATGCTTTCTGCAGAGAAATGGCGGTAATCCTGTGAAAGCTGCATAATAGGCAGAGTTTTGGGTTACACAAGTCTCAGGATAGTATAATTATAGTCATCTTTCTTTATATCCTTTATTTCTCTGGCTGCTCCCTTTCATTATTTTTAAATGTGTTCCAGAATGCAGAATGCAGAAAATAACAATAACTTTCCAATCAAGAGACTGCTGCAGGAACAGCCAGCTGGCAGCAGTAGGAGCACCAAAATAATTTGCCCTGGAAATGTACATCATAAAAGCAGGACCGCTGCAGAAATCAGATATTTCATCTCACCTCTGCTATGTGAGGTAAATGCAGTATAACAATGTGCCGAATCAGTTCCCCATTGAAAATGATATATTACAACTCATCTGGTCTGTCTTAGGTTAATACATAGTAAAGATGTGTACAAGCAGGACCAGATACAACAGCAAGGCAAGTGACAAATATTCAGCTTTGACTAATGCTTGTTTAATACTATGGCTGTAACAATATAGTTGTCAGGGTTGTACTCAGTAGTGACCAGACCAGGGTCAATAAACCCCTCAGCCTATTGCCTTGAAGTTTGTTCAGTCTGGTCAAATTATACCTTTGTCAACCCCAACCATTATACCATTATTGATAAAATACTCAAACAGCCTTGATGTATGGAAATATATAACTGCCACTTCAGTTGCCTTTCACAGGGAAGAGTTAGGTATCAGGTGCTGGAGTTGCTTTACGCAGGTTCTGTTGAGTCTGTTATACTGGTGTTGCTTTAGAGAGGGAGTTAGGTCTCAGTTGCTGGAGTTTCATTTGACATGGATAGTTAGGTAAGTTATTGAGTTGCCTTTGAAATGGAGAGTTAGGTCTTAGTTACTGGAATTATTATTATTTGTTTTATTGACTGGGCAAGCACAATAGAAAATTAAATGCTTATTTTCAGGTACAACCTGAGTAGGTTTAAAATAGGGTAATATAAACAGATGAATTACAGTACATATAATAGACATAGATAGATAGATAGACAGACAGACAGACAGACAGACAGACAGATAGATAGATAGATAGATAGATAGATAGATAGATAGATAGATAGATAGATAGATAGATAGATGTTTTATTTATAAAGTGCTCCTTTCCAGAGATTCGGTACACTGTGCATTAAAAAAAAAATTTCGGGTGGCACTAATGAGTAAGCTAGCGTAAGGTCACAATTTTCCCTCATTCCGTCTACCGTCACATTAATAATACATAAAAATTGCCTAAATAAAAGAAAAAATCAGCAGAATTGAGCATCAACTTACTTGGAGATAAGATGGACGAGTTTGTTATCTCCTCGGCTGCCAAAAGTTTGTGCTCAGCCTCTAAGAGTCAGAGGAAGCAACCGTTGGCCTCACAGGTGGAGAGTGCAGGGCCTATCTCACTGTTGGCTGCTGAAGTAAATGCCTTAGGCTGTGAAGTAATGCAGCAAGTACTGGCCACCCTGGAACCTTGGCTCACTAGTCTAGCTACCAATTTTGACCATAAGCTACAGGAGCTGGTGGACCTACATGCCTCGCACACCACCCAACTCAATGAAATGGAGCAGCAGATCTCGGACGTGGAAGATACTACCACCCCAATGCCAGAACAAATTACTGCCCTGCACAAACAGCTCAAGGACTTCAAATAGCTCTTTGATTATCAGAAAAATTATCATCGTCGGTTAAATTTAAGGCTCTGGGGGATCCCAGATAGGTTGGATAGGCCAAGTGTGATTGAATTCTGTGCCAAGATCTTACCTGAATTGCTCAGTCTCTCCCCAAAGAAAAGCCACCTGAAGCTGGAAAGGGCTCGTTGGGCTGTAATGCTCAAGCCCGCCACGAATCAGCCACTGAGACAGATCATTATGAGATTCCACAATTACCTGGACCATGAAGTGGTCCTCAAGGCATATCGGGATCAATCTACTTTCCAATAAGAGGGGCTTAAGTTTTTCCTTTCTCAGGACTACTTGGCCAGGCTATTGAAATGTCACCACGCCTTTAATTTGGTGATGGCGCAATTGCGGGAAGCGAATGTGGAATGTTTCGTGCTGTATCCAGCCACTTTAAAGATCAAGCATGAAGGAGCCACGTATTCATTTTGGGAGCTCCAGAAAGTGGAGGCCTTCATCCAGGACCTGAAGAAGAAGAAGATGGGGTGATTCTCTAGGGAGAGGAAAAGTGGGCTGAACAACTTCACTATGGAGGGCCCAACTACTCGGGCCTGCTTGGAAGCCTGGACATGTATATTTTATGTAAGGTACTGTAATAGTAGTTCTGTTGCCTAATAAAGAGAGAGCATCTGGGTGTTATGAGGCCCAAATCAACTACATTTACAAGTTATAGCTTTATCAAATTGACTGTTTGAGACCTCATGCTGTCTGACTGAACTGTGACTTCAGCTGCACGGAGGGTGCTTACAGGTAACTCCTCAGAGAACGGGTGTGGAGACTTTGCTTCCCCTATGCATAGCTACTGCAATTTATTTTTATCTTTTTGGAAGAAGGGACATGGTTGACTGCCCCAGCTCCCTCGTCCATCTGCCAATTCACTTGAGATGGAGACATCACAAAGAAGCACTTGCTGTACCCTCCTCTTGCTCAGCAGTCAGTGGGCCTTCACCCTGTGAGCCTCCTTGGTGTTTACAGTTTAATTTTGGATAGCTCCAGTTCTCAAAGCTATGGGAGGCACCGACCGAGTGAAGAGAGACATCAGTGCACAGCTTATTGCTGGGGGCAGTTGTGGAGGAGGGGATGTAACACTTGGTTGTTGGTTTGCGCTGCGCACCCTCCACCAGGACAAGCCCTACTCAAGTTATGGTTTCAATGAGGAGCCCACTGAACTTTCAATAAAGCTGATGCATGTGTCCTAAATGGTTTAAGAGGGCACTATTCATTATTTACTTATTGACCAGGAAAGGGAATGTTTTTTTTTTGCAGAACTGCTGATTCTTCTAGAGTTCAATGAGGCAATTTAAAAGGATAAATCTGATTGCTATGTGCGGTGGGGTGGGGAGCAGGAGATGCGTACCGACCATAAGCAGGGAGGGATGTGTAAAATTCTTGCTTTATGCAATTACTGTTACCATGAGGAGGGACAAGTACAGTTGTTTCTAGATAATCTAACTGGGGGTGGGGAGAGGAAGGGAGGACAGGAGGGAAGGGGTGCTGTATATAGTTAATGTTTGTTTCTTGTTATATGGTTATGTAACTTTTTCAAGATCCTTATTAGATACTGATCAATACTCAGAGAGTGGTGTAGCAGAGACGGAGTGAAAAACCGGGAAGGACTGGAGCCAGGGAAAATATTGCTGCTGGAACTATGGTTAGCCTAAAAGATTTGGTTGTGATTTCATGGGACGTGATGGAATAGCCACCCCAATTAAACACACAGTGTTGCTAATGGCATTGAAGCGGAAATATGCCAAGTGGCTCTCCTACAACAGATACACCTCATGGATAAAGAGCACGCTAAACTTAAAAGAAGTTGGGTGGGGGACTGCTATGCAGCAGCCTTTGACTCCCATAAAAAGGGTGTGGCAGTGCTTTGCACAAAAAATTGCCCTTTAAAGTGGATCGGGTGGTAATTAACCCATAGAATGACCACTATGTTTTCATTGTGGGGGAACTGCAAGGGGAGAAAGCCACATTTGGGAGCATATATGCTCCAGCTGTCCATGACCCCCTGTTTTATAGAGCCCTCATGGCCCTGTTAATGGAAGAACAATTTCTGAACCTGGTACTGGGGGGAGACATGAATTTTTTGCTGAACCCGACCCTTGAGAATTCTGAAGGGAGAGGTTCCCCCAAGGGAGCTGTCCATGTCTGGATGGCAGGACTGGTTGACTTAGACTTGATCAATGGGTGGCACACTGCCAATCCCACTTCCCATGAATATACCTTTTCCCCCATCCACACAGAACTTGGTCGAGGTTGGATTATCTGTTCCTTCCTAGGGCCTGGTATTTCCAGCTTACCCGTATTAAACACAGCCCGATTCATGTCTCCATCCATGCTATGGTCATAACGTCATTGAGTTGGGGAAAGGAGAAGGATGATAACATAGCATGGCAATTAGCCACCTATTTGCTAGCTAACAAGGAATTCAAGGAGCATATGCAGGATCAGTGGAAGCAATATGTACAAACTAATGTAGATACGGCCCCCTCTATAGCCATTTTCTGGAATGCTGGAAAGCATTCATGAGAGGAGCTATAATTAGTTATGTGGCTCATCATAAAAATAAAGTCAAGGAACAGAGAGAAAATCTTGCACAGTGTCTTAGGACCCTAGAAAGAAAGGCCGCACGGGGTGGGATATTCACCATTTACCCCTGGAAAGCTGGGCTCACACATGGAAATTAAATTTCAATATCACCAAGTGCAAGGTGTTACATCTTGGGTGGGGAAACCCTAAACACAGGTACACCTGGGAGGGGAGGTGCTGGAGTCCTCAATAAGGGAAAAAAGACCTAGGGGTCATGGTGGATGCATGTATAAATAACTCTGAACAGTGCAGGAGAGCAGCTAGCAAGGCAAACAGGATGTTGGGATGCATCGTAAGGGGATCACCTCTACGAGCAGGGAAGTGATTCTGCTGCTGTACAATGGACTGGTTAGACCACATCTTGAGTACTGTGTACAGTACTGGAGACCACACTTGAAGAGGGACATACAGCTCCTGGAAAGGGTACAGAGGAGGGCAACTAATATGATACGAGGACTAGGGGATTTGACGTATGAGGACAGACTTGAGGAGCTTTGCCTGTTTTCATTGGAGGAGAGAAGAGACAGGGGGACATGACTGAGGTCTTCAAGTACCTCAAGGGAATACATAGGGTAAACATGGAGAGGATCTTTAGACTAAAGCAGGGAGGTATCACCAGAGGGCATGGTTTGAATCTGGAAGGTGGAAGGGTGAGGGGGGGGAAAAGAGGAGGAGGATTTTCACTGAGAGGGTGGTGGACCCTTGGAATGTACTGCCTGGCGAGCTGGTTCAGAGATCCACAGTGGAGGGCTTCAAGAGAGGGTGGGACAGACACAGAAAGTGGATGTATCAGATGATGGCCTGGTCCAGGGGTTGGGGATGGATGATAGGGGTTTCTGGAACACAAGGGGGGGGCCTCAGCATCCAACTAGGGATCTGAGGTTCGAGCAGACTCAATAGACCGTAAGGCCTAATCTGCTGGCAATTAGTATGTCAGTATGTTAGTATTTACTGACCACAACAAGAGAGGCCCTAAACAATCTCCTATTGGGAGAAGTGCATAAAACATGCCTCTTTGTTTGAAAGCAGTTCTATGACTGGGGGAACAGGCCTAGAACCATGATAGCTAACCTAACAAGGGGAAAGAGAGGTGCACATCTGATTTGTGCAATTAGAGGGGAGGATTGAACCCTTCAAAAAGATAAGAACTCTATTGGAGCTAGATTTAAGAGGTATTACCAAGAGTTATACCAGTCATAAGCTGGGAGGGAACAGAATGGAATGCACACATTCTTGGAGAAGCTAACCCTGCCAACATTTACAGAGGGCAGCGAAACTGGCTAGGATCTATAATAACAAAGGAAAAAATTTCCAGAGCCATTTTGGATTTAAGAAGTGGCAAGACCAGTGGGCTGGATGGCTTCCCCACAGAATACTATACAACTATGAAAGCCCAGATGACAGACCATTTGGAGGCAGTATTTAGAGAGGCTAGGGAGGAGAACAGAGAGCTGCCATGATCCTGGAGAGAGGCGGTTATCTGCCTGATTCCTAAGGAGGGTAAGGATTTGCTTGAATGTGCCTCCTTTAGGCTAGTTTCCCTCCTGATCTGTGACTCCAAAATTTTTGCTAAAATACTAGCCAGTAGATTGGATAAGCTCCTCCTGGAGCTGATTAACCCAGACCAAACCAGGTTCATCTGGGTTAGGTATTCCTACCATAATACAAGAACCCTTCAGAATGTTATCTGGGGAGTGATGAGTGGACAGGAACCAGTGCACTTCCTGTTGATGGATGCAAAAAAAGTGCTTGACTAGGTCGAGTGGAATTATTTGATGGAGATCCTGGCCCAGTTTGGTCTGGGTGGAGAGTTCATTGGGCTGATACAACAGATGTATAGGGCAGGGGTCAACCTTAACCTTTTTTTGCACTAGCCAGCAGGGCAAGTTGATTCAAAATTGCACTGGCCCGCAGATGGTTGCACTAGCCCTTAATTATAATGGTAAATTTTGATCACTTATACAGGAAACAATGCAAGCAAAGCCAATAAATACCCTGATTATTGTACATTCATTCTGCTCCCACATTGCTTCCAGCTCTCCAGCAGAAAAAAAAGACTGCAATGCCATCCATCACAGACAAATGCCCCCCTCCCCATTCTTATGTACCATGGCCTCCTCTCTTCCTCTTTCTCCCCCCCCCACACACACACCAAACAGAGAGAGGATATCACAGCAGCAAATGTTCAATCAAGCAGTCCTAGCTCTGTGCACACAATAGCTGGCATCATCACGCACCTCACCACACTGTCACCACCACCCGCAGGGCAATGAACAGAGTCAGGCAGAGAAAGACTCAATCCCAACCCTATACTCAACTGGAGACCTGCACTTTTGAAAGTTTTTGTACAGTCTCAAGTGAGCCAGGAGCACATCTAAGATTTATCTGGGGTGGGGGATAGGCAAACCTAAGGAGCTTGGGAAATAGAAAACTATGACACTTTTATTTGTAAAAGCATTGATTTTAATATGCTCTGCCCCAACAATAACAGATTTATTTTTAACATTGTCCTTTCATCAGCCTAGGGGAAACAGTATACAGGCATAGCATTATACTAATTCTATTTCTGTATAGGATGACCCATGCACCCCCAGGAATGCCTATTTCAAGGTTTCAAATTATGTATTTTATCAAGGTTTATTTTTGTACCATACTTGACCCAAAGCTTTGTTTTAGGCTGAAAGGACATGCTGAGTTGGATAATGGTGGAACTGTATGGATGATGATAGCTGGCATGGTCCATTTAGAAGAGCTGGGGACCCTTTACACTTGCCAGTAATGGCAGCTATGGATCTATGGATGGTCACTTCAGAGTCTGGTCTGCAGTGGTGTCCAGGAAAAGAACAGAGTTAAGAGATTTGGAGGGGACAGGGAAGTTATGGTGAGGCTGGGATAAAACCCACCACCTGCAGGGCCGATCCAGTATACCTCTGCATTTTGTCACTGAAATGTTGGATACAAACATTCAAAATCCTGTGCTAATCCTGGTTAAACAACTAAACAAAAAAAATGTAAAGAAATGAGGGGCACTGGCCTTAATAATATTAGACAAACTGTTAGACATAACATAGACACATTCAGAAAACTGGAACCTAGTAACTTAACAGCATTCTACCCTTGATCACACCCTGGACACTAGCTGAAAGTCTTAACAGTGGAGTGATGACTCACATTGAGTCTTTTGTGGGATCCCTCTCTTGAACTGCCAGATAATTGCAGCTCTTAATGAGCTGTTAATTGTCGTGGAATTTTCCTTATCTATCACTCTTACAAGCTTTAGGTATAAAAATCAACTTCAGGAACACTGCATGTAGTCAAAAAGAAAGTTTAATACATATGCATATGGGAGTTCATTGTCTCTGGCATCACCAGAACTCAGAACAACACAACAAACTCACCCTAGTTACAGTTGCACAAGGCTTATATACACTGTTGCTTGTCATTTTCTATTAGTTACATTTTACTGCAGTGTGCTGGCATAATTTCTGTTTGTGTCTATCTCTGATTGGGCAAGTTACTCCTAAGTTTCATTACATAAAAAACAAGAAATGCTCACATGACTACAGGGCAATGCTTGTCTTAAGTTTCATTCTTTAGGTACTGCTATTTCTACAACATTGTCACTGTATTTTTCCTTCACACTCCCCCCTTTTGATACTCTGTATCAATCTTACAATATATCATTATAAAATGGCAGTTGTGCATTTATTTCCTGGTTGGTGAGCAAAGGGGTCATTACTGGGGTTTTGGTTTTAGGTGTAGCCCAATAGCTGCAGAAAATGGGGAGTATGTGCACGCATAACAATCTGACATATTTGCATTATTTAGCATGCAATTTCATTAAAGTCCACCAAGTATTTGTAACATGCAGAGGTTCAAGGCTACGGCTGTATTTTACAGTCTTGTGGTTTGCTTTAACAGTCATTTGAGCCATGAGAACCATAGCGGTTCCCAGTACACATACCACCCCTGCAATAAGTAACACAGTCCTTATCTTCATTTTTCCTCAGGATCTGTCACCAACCGGCAATGGGAAGCATGGATCCATGTCTCTCTTTCACCAATCTTGACCACTGTGGCTGTCGTAAGTAGCACTTGGAACGGTCCTCTCCACCTCGGAGCACAGCACTTTTTTCTCCGAAAGTCCTTCACCACAACAACATTTCCTGGCTTGATTTGATGGAGTGGGCCCTCCAAGGGTGTAGATAAAGCTGCTTTAACCCTAGGATAGAGAGATCTCAACACAGCGTTAAGGGATAAACAATAGGCAATCATTTCATTGTCTATACCATGCAACATCATTCTGTTTTGGGGAAATGGAACATTTGTCATTCTGAGAGGCCTTCCCATTAAAATCTCATGTGGTGATAATTCCATGTGCACAGACCTCCCTCTCATGCTCATAAGTGCCAGAGGTAGTGCCTTCACCCAGCTGAGACCAGTTTCTGACATGATTTTGGTCAACTTTACCTTAAGGGTCTGGTTTGCCCTTTCCACAGCTCCTCCCGATTTGGGGTGGTAGGCACAGTGCATTCTCAGATTTATTTGCAATGCTTCACACAGGGTTTTAATTACCTCATTTGAAAAATGCAACCCATTATCACTAGAGAGTCTGGTGGGGATACCTCACCGGGGAATGATTTCCCTTATTAAGGCCTTTGCCACCGTGTATGCTGTGGTTTTCCTTACCGGGAAGGCCTCTACCCATTTTGAAAACATGTCTACAATTACTAAACAATATTTGTGCCCTTTACATGGATTTAACTCAATAAAGTCCATCATTAGGTGCTCAAAAGGTCCTGTAGGAGAAGGGTGAGCAGAGGGGGTTACTTGGAGTCCTCTGCCGATATTATTTTGCATACATATAACACACTTCTTACAAAATTCTTCAGCATATACAGTGAATCCTACAACATACCAGTATTTATTTACAAGGTCTAGCATTCCACTTTTTGAGACATGATTGGCCCCATGGGCCAATTTTGCCAAAAAGGGAAATACTGCCGAAGGCAGGCAAAGCCTGCAATTGGGGGCTATCCATATCTTATCATCAACATTATATATACAATTTTCCTACCAGTTCCGCTTCTCCTTTGCACTGGCCGACTGTTGCAATGTAACATCCTTGGCTGAAAATAAATCAAGTTGGTAGTGGTAACAGACAACATTAAGAATTTTGGAACACCATCAGAGAGGGCTGCTTCTTTCGCAGCTGCATCTGCCCTCGTATTATCCAATGACACTAAGTCTGTATCAGTCGTATGGGCTTGACAATTGATAATAGCAATTTGCTTTGGTTTTTGTACAGCAGTTAGTAAGTCCTTTACCAAGTTCGCATGCGCAATAGGTTTTCCTGCCGCTGTCAGGAATCCCCTGTGTTCCCACAAGGTGCCAAAATCATGAGCTATCCCAAATGCGTACCGACTGTCCATGTAAATATTTACAATTTTCCCTTCTGCTAGTAGGCAGGCTCTAGTCAATGCAATTAATTCGGCTGCTTGGGCCAACGTTCGTGGAGGCAGCTTAGCACCTTTCACAAGACTATCTTGTGTGCACACGGCATATTCCACTAAGGGGTTTCCCTTGTCATCTCTTTGGGCTGACCCATCCACAAAAAACTGCACATTAGTAATGTCCGGTCGGGGTTTGCAGTCCAGATCTATTACCTGTCCACAGTCATGTTCCTCTTTACTTAGAATACTAGTTTTGCAATAAAAAGTCAATTTACATGGTTCACTCTTGGTGTGCTTTCATGAAAACATACATTTTGTATGAAAAGTTGTGTTTTAGGTATGGAATACACATCAAGTTTGAACTGGTAGTAACATAAAATGTTAAAACACAAGAAGGTCAAATAATGTGCAAAAGGTCACAGTGTGCATGCAAGGGTCATTTAAACCCAGTTATTTTTGTAGTGTCCTTGAACACTACTGATATTAAAATATCTTTAAATAATAATAGAGCACACAATAAAACTGCTGGCCAAGACAGTACACATACACAAAAAGAAATGCTTAACAGAAAATAAGACTGACATCAATTGTCACCAATTTTGCTGAGGTAATGCCCATAGTTTCGTTAGAAAACAGTATGTTTTAGATATATGTGCTGCCTCCTGCCTGTCTTGTAACACTGACAATTTTTTTTTAAACCAACACATTTATACATATTTCCATGTCAAATCTTTTTAGAACAAAACACTTTTTTAAACACCTTTTAACTCCTTTAAAATACAGCACAACATACCATCTGTAAGTGAACACATCTAGTATAACATGGTTACACCTTTTGGCATATAGCCAAAATATGGCACTCTGCCATTTTGCAAAAAGTTTCTTTTTTTTTTTGCCATTAAATCTTTATTCCAGTTTTCTTTACAGAAAATACATATAACAAACATATGTGTACACATAAAACAAAACATAGAGGAGTACAATGGTAAAAAATACATTTACTATCAGAAGTCCTTCTCTGTAGTACCCCCCCAATATCAAACAGAAAACAAATCCAAAATCTAACTAAAATATAAACCCAAATATAAACCCCCCAAAAAGAACCAAATTTCCTCTCCCCCATCCCCCCCACTTCCTCCCCACACAAGACCGTTTAAACTGATTTCAACCCAAGAGGGTCCATCTATTTCTTACAATGAGTAAGTAGCATGAAAGGGCCCCCATAGCTTATCAAACCTGGAACTCTTATTCTGGAGGACGGCTATCATCCTCTCAATCCTAAGGCTAGAGAGCAGTTCTTCCAACCATTCAGAGTAACTGATCACACTAGAGTCCTTCAAATGTCTGAGGACCACTTTTTTCAGGGTAATCGAGATCAGGAATATATAGAATTTCCTGTTCTTAATCAGTGATACGGGACATATCTCCCAGCAGACATATTTCAGGGAGTAAAAGGTCTTCCTAGCTCCAGCAAAGGATCTATCTTGCTTTAATATCTGTCCAAAGTGGGATTATTTTCAGGCAATTCCAGAAAATATGCAACAGGTCACGGTTTCTGGCATTACATCTGTTACATTTAGGGTCCGCTACTAGTTTTAGACTTGCAAGTTTTTGAGGGGAGTAGTAAATGTTGTGAAGAATTTTAAACTGTATAAGTCTTAACTGGTCCTGTGAAATGAATTTATGGCAGCCTTGCCAGAGGGCTAACCAATTCAGGTCCTCATCAGGAAACATTGTGGCCCAATAGGAGCCTGGAGCAAGATTCTGGGAGTAGGCCCAATTGAATAACACCATGTATATTTTGGAAATTGCCTGTGAGAGGCCTACCAGGGATTCTAAGGACTCACAAAAGTCCACCTGTGGGGGCTGAACTGGATTTCTACCTATCTTTTTGAGCAATAGGTGTCGAAGCTGATATACTTTAAAAATCGCCTTGGGGGGTAGATTAAATTTGTGCAGAATCTCCAATGAAGAACAAACAAATCCTTCTCCGTTGAGGAAATCCTTCAGGTGACATTTGTCTGATAAATTCAACCAAGTGGGGCTGACAGGTTTATTATCAATCAAAAAACATGGGTTACCCCAGATAGGTTGGGACCAATCCTTAACCTGATCATATTTTAAAAAGCTACAGAGCTGAGCATGAACCCTTAGAGAAACCCCTATCGGGGAATTCATCAAAGGAGAGGGAAGTAATTTTGGATTGAGCTACAGCAGAGCCTCTGGGACAAGACCATATTTTTTGATAAGAGCAATCTCAAACCTCGTCCACAAGAGTACATAGGTAGTCTGCATAAGCAAGTCAGTATTCTGAACCCATCTAAGATACTTATTAACCTGACCGCCCAAAAATAGAGAGCAAAATGTGGTAGCCTCAATCCCCCAAGTAGTTTAGGTGCAGCCAGTTTATGGTAAGCCATCCTGGCTTTCTTATTTCCCCAAACAAAATTAGCTATAACCCCATGAAGTTTCCTAAACCATGAAAGTGGAAGCCAAATAGTTAACATATTCAAGGGATAGAAAAGCCGAGGGAATATATTCGTCTTAACTATATTTATCCTTCCCCATAAAGAAAGTGGAAGTTGTGCCCAGCTTTTGAGATCTAAATCAATGGTATGCACTAGGGGATCCAGATTCAACTGGCGTATCCGTGTCATGCTCCTCGTCAAGGTAAGACCCAAATATTTGAAAGAGTCAGATTTCCACCCTAGGCCTAGCTCTGTAATCTCTAGTTTGAAGAGGTTTTTACTAAGAGGGTAAACCACGGTTTTATCCTGATTTAGTTTATAATTAGATAAACAACTATATTCCCGAATAGATTTTAATAGAGCTGGGATTGATGTACTCGGCCTCGAAATGTATACTAAAAGGTCATCTGCATATGCTGTTACCTTAATGACCTGATCCATTATTTTGATGCCATTTATCTCCCTGCTACGCACCCTGTGCCTGACAAGGGGTTCCAAATACAAATTAAAAAGGAGGGGGGATAAGGGGCATCCCTGCCTAGTGCCTACATATAGAGGAAAGGGGTCTGATGTGGCCCCATTGCAGGTAACTCTGGCTGTGGCACTTGAGTACAGGGTGCCTATCCATTTTAAAAACATCTCAGGAAACCCGAATTTACCCATTGTGGTTAACAAAAATCTCCAGTAGACCCTGTCGAATGCCTTCTCGGTGTCCAGGGATACCAAAGCCCTGATAGAGTTGTACTCCTCGGAGGCCGAGAAGACATGGGCCAACGTCCTTAGGTGATCGGCAGTGGACCTGCCTTTCATAAAACCAACTTGTTCTGCACCTATAAGTTTAGGCAATACCCTGTTCATTCACTCTGCCAATAGTTTCGCCAGAATTTTAATGTCGTAGTTTAACAGGGAGATAGGCCTGTAGCTAGCAGGCTTTTCAGACGGCTTGTTTGGTTTTGGAATTAGAGCTATGAGCACCTCGAAGAGTGACTTATCCAACTCATGACCTGCGAGAATATGTTGAAATAACACTAGCAACAATGGGGCTAATTGTTTAGAAAATTTCTTGTAGAAATTGGACGAGAATCCGTCCGGGCCCGGTGTTTTTTCTAATGGAAGGCTTTTAATAACTACTTCAATCTCCTCTTGGGTTATATCAGCAATCAGACATGTACGGTCGTATTCTACCATTGAGGGGAGCTCCAAGTCTTCAAGAAAAGCAAGTATCTCAGAGTTGGCTGGAGGGGATTCCATAGGCCCATACAGGGATTCGAAGTAACTCCGGAATACCTGAACAATCTCTCCTGGGATAGTTTTAATATCACCATCCTCCTCAGATTGAATCCCAGAAATTATTCGGGAAGATTCAAACTGCGCGATATGCCTTGATAAGAGTTTTCCCGTTTTTTCCCCTTGATCTAAATAATTGGCTTTGGTTTTTATCAGAGCTAATTCCTCTTGTTCCCCTAATAGATTAAGGTACACATCTCTTAATTTAACAAGCTCCATTTTATCTTCCTCCTGGGGTTGGGGAAACAGGTTGGACTCCATGGTCCTTATCCGGGCCAATAAGTCCGACATGATGCGTGTCTTCTCCCTTTTCCTTTTGACGGCCTGGCTAAATAAAATGCCCCTTATAAAGGCCTTGAATGCCCCCCAAAACATATCTGGTCTGACATAATCTTTCAGATTATTTATAATAAACTCGTCTATTTGTGTTGAAATGAATTGGGCCACCTTAGGTTGTCTCAAAATCTGATTATTTATTTTCCACCTGTTGCCTCTTTTGGGCAGTGACGCAAAGGATATTGAGGCAGACACTGCGGCATGATCTGAAGGGGGTCCCGTCACAATTGCCGAATCCAACACCCCTGGGAGAAGAGACCAGGAAAGCAATGTGTAGTCAATGTGAGACGCTGTACTGTGAGCGTGAGAGATAAACGTGTATTCCTTAGATACTGGATGGAGCACTCTCCATACATCTGCTAAACCAAGGTGGTCCATTAGTTCCCTCAAAGCTCTTAGGGCAGGAGTAGGACCCAATTGGGAGTGTCTGCACCTATCCATTAAGGGTCTAGATTGAGATTGAGGTCACCCCTAACATCATGGGGATTTGGCTGAACGGTGTAAGTGCTTTCAGTAACTTAACAGCAAAATCCTGCTTGTCAACATTCAGACCATAAACAGATCCTATTAGGATCTCTATGTTCTGCAGCTTGGCTTTGACAAGAACATATCTACCCTCATTGTCCTGGACCAGTTGTAGGGGAGTAAAAGGAACCGACCTATGTACTAATATCATAACACCCCTGCTTTGCGAATTACCCTGAGAAGAGAAGACCATCCCTATTTGCAATCGCCTCATACTATTATTCTCAGTATGAAGTAGATGCGTTTCCTGTAAAAACAAAAAATCTGCTTTTACAACCTCTACATGCTTCAAGATCCTATACTGTTTGGTCTTAAGTCGTGCCCCCTTGACATTCCAGCTAAGAAATTTGAAAAACTTATTTGAAGCCATGATTCTTCACATCAGCCAATATCATAAGGTACCGAACCCAATTCGGCTTACCAAACTTTGAAAACTGAGGTCTTGTGCCCTTCCCCCCAAACTCCCAAGCCCAATAATGCCCCATTGTAAATGTCCACCCAAACCCTTCTATTCTCCTCCCCCACCCAGATAACCCCAACAAACCCAAAAACCCTCCCCAACCCACCCTACTATAAAGGCCCATGACAACAGTACACATAGCCCACTCTCAACCGCCCCTCCCACCCCTCCTCCAGCACAGTGACTCATAATCCACCTATCGGTAACCCGCTCTTATGTTAGAACATTTAAACCACTTTTACCTGCTCTTAAACATCTCGTTATATCAAACAAGATCCCATATAAACCTCAAAAACAAATTGCCCTGTATCACATATCATTCACTATGTTATTACGATGAGTTGCACTGCCAGTTAACAAGGAACCTATGTAAGATAATATTCTACCAACCCATGTTGGTGGTCTACAAGCAGCATTATAACCCAAAACTTTATACTGCAAGTGATCATAAATGCTTTTACATTTAGGGCAACTGCCCTTCATAATTCAGCCCTTTAACTCTGAGAAAACTATAATTACTTAAGCTTAAAACGAAACAAGTCCCTCACAGATATGCTGTGTTACAGCTTACGAATAGCCTCTGGCTCCATCTTGTGGCAGCTCGTTTAAATTAAAATACCATCTTCTGGCTAAAATTAAAACCTGAGTAAACGTAAGTTTAATAACTTTGTCAACTAAGCATGTCCAATAATAGGAACTCTCCGGTCCTTCCTTTCTTCTCCGTGCAATCAAGGGGCAAGTAAGTCTATTGTTGTAACTTGAACAAACCTTGCTCCTGGAAACAAAGCACCACCGTGGCAAAACGAAAGTCATTATTTGACCTATGAGCCATGAAAATTCAGTTGCTTCTTAGGACTGCATCGCGTTAACCTCAGCGCAGCAATTGACCATACAGTTATGTTAAAGAGCTTACAAGTCCCCTTGCAGAAACATCAACCCAAAGGATCAGCCAAGATTCTCGAGCAAACACCATTCGCCCTATTGCACTGCTATGATCTCTCCGAAGACTTCAGGGATCTTTGAAAAGGTTGGGGAATGCGACTTGCAGAGCAGACCTTGCAGCTTCCACGGATTCATATAGTTTCCATTCTCCCGCTATCTGCACCTGAAATTTCACCGGGTACCCCATTCTGAATTTAATATCAGCCGCTATTAATTTGTTGACCAATGGATTAAAGGCAGCTCTTTTTGCCGAGACCGTTAAGGGTATGTCTTGCATGCTACCCAGATCTTCACTCCTTCCAGTATAGTTCTTGGTTTCCTGGTTTCGATAGGATAACTGCCTCTCCTGGTAATTTAGAAACCAAAATATTAGGGTACGTGGTGGTGCAGTTGGTGGAGGTAATGGAAGCAAGGCACGGTGAGCCCTTTCTATGGTATAAGAAGGACCAAATGGCGAAGGACCCGCTATTTTTTCTACCAACTTCTGCATGAATTTAATCGGGTCTGGACCTTCCTCCCTCTCCAGTAGTCCAACAGTCACCGCATTATTGTGGCGACTCCTTCCTTCCAGATCCTCCACTTTCAGCTCTAGCTTAGCAATTCGTTGCTTCATTTGATTCATCACCGGATCCATTCTTTCATTACTCCCCTCCAGGGACTGAATTCTTGCTTCATTATCCATGGTCCTCTGAGCTAGATCTTCAAGCGCACAGGTCACACTTTTGATTTCGCTTGCCATTTCCTGCATCTCCGTTTTAAAGGGATGAAACTCTTCCCGAAATCTGGATAGGGTAAGGAGTTCTTCTTCTGACGTTCCTGGCATGGAGCTCTGCGACTGGTGAGAAATCGAGGCCCTAGCTTTTTTCGTGGCCTTCTCCGGCGTCGCAGGCGGGGTATGTTTTGGAGGAGCTTTACGCATTTCTGTATCCATTAAATCCCCAGCCACGTTTGTGGGGTCCTCCGATATTGTAGAACTGTAAAAGTTCCTTTAAGGTAAGCTGATTACCAGAATAAGGGCTGTTTTAGAGGAAGGGTGGTCAGAGCACTCGGAGAAAGCAGCTATTCAGTGCTCTGTATTACATGACTCCTCCTTGCAAAAAGTTTCTGGTTTTAACTAGAAGTATGATAAAGCCATTCATAGCTGTTAACACATTACATTTTCACCTAGCAGTGGCTTGTCACATTGCCTGCAAACTACAAATCTTTCTGCACATTGCAATCTATGACGTCATATCTCTTCACCGTCAACACTACCTGCTCCAACCAACAACTACATACAAAAGTTCTTTACTGACCCTATCTAGGCAGCACAAATGTTTTATTAAAAATAAAACCAATTAAAACAGTCAGATATGAAGCAAAGAAGCTTCTTCTTTTTTTTTACTGTAACATGTTGTGCACCGAAGGCAGTCAATCCTATCTCGCAACCTTGACAACAGAACATAATTACAGAACACAGATATACGCTGGAAAATATGCACAAGAGAGATGGAGCATTACCTTGTTTAGTATATGTATCACAGAAATAAAACAGACAGACATAAAAAAACTTTAAATAATAAAAAAAAATTCAGACTTACCAAGGTATTTTCCTTCTTCTTTTCTGATACACTAGTCCGATTGAGAAAACCGATTGCAGGACCTTCATGATCATTTCCAAACGCTGCAGCTATTAACCCTTTCAAAGGTTTTCTTTTGGCTGTTTTAGTAACCTGCCAAACCAAGTCTTTTCCCAGAGCTCTGGTTTGCAGTTTAAAAACAAAACAAAAAATCTGTAACAGTACTAGGTACTAGGTTGAGATCCATCTGGTGGAGGTCCCCAGTACCTGGGTTTGGGATCAAATGTTTCAGCCTCTATAGGAGGCAAGGGAACTTGAAATTGATAAAAAAAAAACTTGAAACTACACAGATAGACAACATGGGGTTGGGGGAGGATTTTCAAATCATGCCGTCAGTAGTCACACCTACTGTGCATACATCCACAGTAGTTTATTTTCTTTCTCTAAATGTTGCTTATCTAACGTTACTTAATCAGTCGCTGCTTTTCTACTAAAAACAGCCTGAACTGTGAAAGCCATTATCGGCTCTAACAGTATATACTTGCAGCAAGCACAAATTACAAGGGCAAAAGGCAGTTGCCCTTGCTTGTTTGAGAGACTTTTCCTTAATACATCTCTCCACATATTCTTAAACCTGGGGTCCTCAAACCCCCACATAAATATCCTTAGACCTGGGGTGCTTCTCCTCACTCGTCTCCCCTCTTTCTACTTTCACTGTTACCTTTGTTTTAATTAAATATTTTGCACACCTTCCTTTTTCTGATGTCCACTTGTCTCCCTGACACACCCAGTCGTCCACCTGTCTCACATATTCTATCCATGACCCCAACTCCTTCCAGGGAATGGAGGGGTCCCTAGCCAGTGATATGTGTGGGTATGACCCTGGAACTTGGAATACCTTCTGTTGTTTTTGGTTTAACTCCACCGCTGCTGCACAGCGATCTTTAGCCACATATATTTCAAAGATGTTTAGGGTCTGCTCCACTGGCTGCCTTCCCCATTCCCCACACTCATACTCACTGTCTCTTGCCCCTATTGAGTAGTGTGTAGTGCAATGCAGGTCCGTCTGCAACTGCAGGTTATGTGTAATAGTCTCTGCACAGCCCAACAGCCATTCTTTCTCCATTTCTGCTATCAACTTCCAGCAGTACAGCCAATTACTACTACCCATGGCAGCTAAGGGATACAACCCGGCTACTTGGGACTTAAGTTCCAACCCCCCTTTTGTACAGATTATGTGGGCATTGAGCTTGGCCAGCCCATGAGGTTCACAGGACAGACTCCACTATACAGAAAGGTATGCTGTATAACCGCTTCCTTACATTTTACTTCCAGTGGCTGGGTTAATTTTTCATGCATTACAACCCCTGAGGCTCCCATGGTTTTGATAGTCTTCTCTGTTGGTTTTAGTTTTATGTCGGTGTCTCTGATCAGACATTGAGGCACCCTTGTCTATGAGGAAAGAAAGTTTTGTGCCATTTACTAACAGTGTCATTTTTGGTTCGTCGCTAGGGTGCTGCGAGGCAGTTAAAAGTATCTGGTGCTGTTTCATTAATTCCTAGCTGTCGTCTGCCCACCGTTGATCCTGTTGTTGGTCGTAATCGCGGACATGCTGGGGAGGAGGGGGTGGTGGATACAGTTGGGCTGGTTGTCCTTGGTTATTCGGGCAGCTACGAGCTATGTGGCCTCAACCTCCACAAGTATAACAGGTATTATTTTTGTAGTCACCCCACTCTGCTCCTTCTCTCTGCTGGGGTCTTCCCTGTGCCCCATGTCCTCATCCTCTTCCCCTTCCTCCTTTTCCACCTCTTCCTCCCTTGCCTCCTCCCTCAAAGTACATTAACTGGGCCTTTTTTAACTTCTCCTCGGTTTTCTCTTTGGTTTCACGCTACTGTCTCTCAGCATGCTCAGCAAAAGGCATGATTTCTGCCACTGTCTTCATTTCCCAACCTATACACACTGTCGTGACCCCAGTTCTTATTTGATCTCTCAGTCCTGAGCAGAACACCATTGCAAGCTGGTGCTCATATGCTGGATTGCCTCTGTCACTTCCAGAGTACTGTTTAAACACGGTCTCAAGTCTCTCCTTGTACTCCTGCACTGACTCATATGGTCCTTGCTTGGTGTTCTTTATTCAGGGCCAATCTGTTACCCTTTTGAATTTTTGTCTCAGGGCCACGAACACTGCAATATTATCTCATGGCTTAGGAATGTCCTTTAGAGCCTCCCGAAGCTCATCTGGATTTCATGGTCTGTTTACCTCTATATAGGGAGTCTGTGCCACCGCTGCCACATTCGGGTTGGGATACTGTATTAGAGGCATTTGTGCTACCACCTGTCAGGGTCTTAATTGATAATGGCTTCCCCCTCCTGCCTACGTTCTGCCTCTCTTTCCCATCTGCAAAACCTTGTCCAATCAATCTTTGGCTTTTTCTTTGTTTTTTTTTTCTTTCTCTTCTAGAGTGATTCTCACTTCCTTTAACACGTCTATACTAAATGTCCCCGTTAATGGAAATAAGCCTCTAGTCAGGGTATGCCAACGTCCCATCTCCAAAACTGAATTCTGCTCATATTTTTCTAGCATGCATTTCACTGGACCAGCACAAATTACCTCGTTCTCTGATTTCTTACTCTGAGGTGCACCCATTTTTTCTGTTTTTGTTACTCTGTACTTACTTGGTCGGTTTCAAACTCTGGGAGTTACTTTTGACTTGCCCTATCTCCTGCTTAGTTTTAACTCCTCTCATAGGAGGGTGCTCAACCTACTTAAAGGCTCTTTTGCCCCCCCCAAAGTTCTTTCCCTAGGCAGACTGAAACTCCCTCGGTTACTTTTAACCGAACCTATACTAATGGCGTCTAGTCACTTTTGCCACTTTTTCAGGCTCAGACTAATAGTTGCTTTTGCCACTTTTTCAGGCTCAAACTATCCTGATATCAGTTACAACTTATACAAGCAATTTTCTCTTTTTTTTTCATTACATGCAGTGGCCTGAGTGCAGGTACCTACAGTGATCAGCGCCGTCTGGGTCCCAAGAGAATCCTCTGCGATCGGAGACAGTCCCTCCCTGGCTCCTCTTGCCATACTTTAATACAGGAGGTGGCTTTCCCTCTGATTTTCAGTACTTTCACCAGAAGTCTTGGGATTTCGTCCCTGACCGGGACTACTCCGGGTCCAGTCCGTGCTGATCCTGCCGACTGTGCCAAAAATTGTCATGGAATTTTCCTTATCTATCACTCTTACAAGCTTTAGGTATAAAAATCAACTTCAGGAACACTGCATGTAGTCAAAAAGAAAGTTTAATACATATGCATATGGGAGTTCATTGTCTCTGGCATCACCAGAACTCAGAACAGCACAACAAACTCACCCTAGTTACAGTTGCACAAGGCTTATATACACTGTTGCTTGTCATTTTCTATTAGTTACATTTTGCTGCAGTGTGCTGGCATAATTTCTGTTTGTGTCTATCTCTGATTGGGCAAGTTACTCCTAAGTTTCGTTACATAAAAAACAAGAAATGCTCACATGACTACAGGGCAATGCTTGTCTTAAGTTTCATTCTTTAGGTACTGCTATTTCTACAACATTGTCACTGTTTTTTTTCCTTCACATAATCACACTTGGCAATCTGGAACATTGAGAGAGATTAGCATCAGGACTAGAGAATGCTAAAGTACAGACTTTTTTAACTTCATTAATAGTCATGAAAATATGCACTAGTAAAGATGGGCAAGTAGAGAGTTAGCTGTACTAGCCCTGATCAATTTGCACTAGTGTTAGGGCTAGTAAAACAATGTTAAGATCAACCGCTGGTATAGGGGTCCTAATGCTAAGAGATTCATTAATGGTACCTTTTCTGATAGTTCTGAGTAGGGCCAAGGCACCAGACAGGGGTTCTTGTTGTCTACCCTCCTCTTTGCCTTAGTTCTGGAGCCATTGGCTATAGCCATCTTTGCGCATCCTGAGATCTTGGGAATTGTAGGTAAATCAGTCCGGGAACATAAACTTTCATTTTATGCTGACAACATGTTATTATATGATGTCAAACTACACCAGTTCATGCCTGTATTATTAAGATTAATTGATCATTTTTCTAAATTCTCAGGCTACAAACTTAATTTGGATAAATTGGAGGAGATGAGGGTGGGAGACCCAGGGAACAATGGGGGGACAAGGAGCTCAGAGTGAGGCTTTAAAAGAGTTCAAGGAGGCTTTATATACCTAGGTGTTAGGGTCAGGAGCAATATCGGAACCTTGTATGGCTTAAATTATGCCCCACCACTACAGACTATAATTGCAGATGTCAGTAGGTGGAGAAGCTTCCCATCACCTGGCAGTACTGAATTAATTTAATCAAAATGAACATCCTCCTTAGAGTACTCTATGGGTTAAAGATGTTGCCTGTAGGACAGAGAAAGACTGATATAAAGAAACTGGAAAAAAGCCTTCTCAGACTTTATTTGTCAGGGCAAATGCCCAAGGGTGGGTTTATCTCATCTAAAAGCAACAACTGAAAGTAGTGGACTCCAATTTCCAGATATCGGGATCTATCATATGGCTATTCAGTGTCGGTGTGTAAAAGACTGGGTTGGTGGGCCACGAGAGGCAGGATGGATGGATTTGGAGGAGAGAGACTGTCCGGGGCAGATCTCTGCATACCTCTCCCCAAGGGGGTGGAAGGCATATCGTAGTCTGCCCTGGCAGAATCCCTTAGTCAGAGCCATACTGGAGAGCTGGAGAGGAATGGCCAAATTACAGAGAATAGAACAAGTGGAGATATTACTTCTCTCTTTGGCTGGAAATAAATTTTTCCTTTCGGGGCTGGAAGATTCACTGTACAAGTAATGGGAAGAAAGAGGCATCCTCTGCCTGAGAGATTTCTACATTAAAAATGGGTTTGACTCATTTGAGGAACTGCAGGCCAGGACAGGACTAGGTCATCAACATTTCTTCCATTACTTGCAGGTTAGGGCATATAATAGAACCATTGGTAGGATACAGGGCCCAGACCCCTCTGGGATCAACTTGAGCAGCTAGTGCAAGTTGGGTGGAAAAGCCCTAAGGGCACTATCTGCAGGGCAGCAAAGGAATGTAAGAAATTGCTCTCTGAAGTGACCCAGAAGACTAGGATACTCTGGGAGAGAGATTTGGGAATTCCTCTTTCAGAAAATAACTGGAGAATGATGTCCCAGCTCAACCAGGGAATCTTAATATGCAACAAATATAAGGAATTGTTTTATAAATTTTGTCATAGATTGTATCGCCCACCACTGGTTGTACACAAGTTTAACTCTGCAGTTTCCCCCAATATGCCCTCGATGTAACAACAACCTTGCATCTTACTACCTTTACTTTTGGGCTTCCCTACTCTGCAAGACTTCTGGAGAGAGGTGGCGAAGGAAGTGTAGACTATCATGGGGATCCAGATCCCACTGTCCCCTCTGTTGTTGTTGTTTGGAGTAGAAGATACAGGGGATGAGGACTGGAGCCCCATTCTGAGATGGATCCGAGTCATACTTGTCATGGCCAGACACTGTATCATTAATATGTGGGTGACAGCTGTGAAACCTACTATATCCTAATGGAAAACCTTGATCCTTCAAGCCCTGCCTTGGAACGGCTCACCTATGTAGTAAGAGATAAGGGGGGGAACAGTTTCATAATGTTTGGTGGCAGTATTTGTCTTCCTTAACAATTGCTGATAATTTGATTTTGGGGAAGGTGTGGCTCTGAAATTGTGAAATTATACAATTAATGATTTAGGAGAAATACAACTGGCCTAGACATAAATCTGACTCTGACCCAGTCTCCTTTGCTTGCTGTCCAAATCTTATACCAATAAGCAAGACTATAACCTTGATCTCTTTGCCACAGTTGACATTGGTACTTAACTCATTTTATGATTGGTTCTTGATATTAAATCAAATAGTGAATTGGATCTTGATGTATATAAGTTATGAATTCTGCTTGTCTGTGTTGTATCTCTTTGTATCTGTATGTGTTTTTATGTTCATTTTACTGAAGACCCAATAAACAAATCATGCAAAAAAAACCAGATCATTAAAATAATAATAAAATTTCAGCTTTCAAATTCCATATATCACATTACAAATCAGCAAGAAATAGAAATTACTAAAATGCATCTATCTATATATATCTAAAATAAAATGCTGCAGCCTGTATAACTGATTATGGATAGAATGCCTGTTGAAAAGGGTATGTTTTCAGACCTGTTTTAAAGGCTTCTACCAAGGGTGCCTACTGTAAATATCATGGTAGTGAGTTCCACAGTGTAGGCGTGGCAACTGAGAATGCACGGTCCCACAAATGCCGCAACTTTGCCTTGGGAAGCTCCAGGAAGGCACTCTTGGCAGAACAGAAAGCCCGAGTCTGCCAGTGAGGCATCAGGAGATCTTGCAGATAGACTGGTCCCCAATCGTGCTGAGGTTTGTAGGTAAGGAGCCTTGCCTTGAAGACAATCCTCTACCTGATCAGCAGCCAGTGCAGCTCGTGGAGGACAGGGATACTGTGTTCACTTCTTTTTAACCATAAACACAGGAATAGATAATAGGAGTACACAGAAGCAATAACAAGGTACATAACACAAGTGCAGAAGGAACAAAATAATACTAATACAAAGAAAGCAGGATCAAGATACATAATATGAATCTGTACAGTTAGAAAAGGCAATATAAAAATGTAGTTCAGCACTAGCATAAGACCTAAGGTAAAAAGTGAAATGCACATAGTATGAGGAGCATGATATGTCCAACAAGGAAAACCCAGGAGATATACTTTGGCCCACATTGCTGTACAGAGGGTTACTTAAGTCTCAGCTATTGGAGTTGCCTTAGAAACACAGAAACTTAGAATTTGACGACAGATAAGGAGTACTTGGCCCACACAATTTGCCCATTCCTCCCTGCCTATCCTGTCCTGTCACTGCAGATCCTACTTGATCTCCAGCTCCCACCCTCCAAAACAAAACAATACAGTATGTGCTTACCTGGATTCAAACCAGTAATCATTTGCCCGCTTAGTGAACACACATTTAGTGTGCCACTGAGTTGCAGTAGGGGTTAAGACAGGGATTATTTAGGTCTCACCTACTGGAGTTGCCTTACAAAGGAAGAGTTAAGTTTTAGTTGCTGCAGTTGCCTCAGACAGGGACGGTTACCTAAAAACAAAGAATTTGACAGCAGATAAGAACCGCCTGGCCCACCTAGTCTGCTCATTTCGCTACCTATCCTGAGCTGCAGCTTACGCTCTCTTTCCTACAACATGGTTGCCTTCTGCCTATCCCATGCATTCTTGAATTTGCTTATTGTTTTGGCCCCATCACCCCTGCAAGGAGGCTGTTTCATGTGACCACCACCCTTTCTGTGTAAAAGTACTTCCTCATGTTACTCCTGAATCTCCCCATCTAGCCTCATACTGTGACCTCTTGTTCTTGCACAACTCTTTCTCTGAATGATGATGCCCTCCTGAACCTTGTTTATCCCCTTGAGGTACTTGAATATCTCTATCATATCTACCCTCTCCCTCCTTTCCTCCAGGGTATACATATTGAGGTTTTTAAGTCTTTCCTCATATGGTTTATTGTGCATTCCTCTCACCATTTTCATCACACTTCTCTGGACTGCCTCTATTCTGTCTATGTCCTTCCGCAGATGTGGCCTCCAGAACTGAACACAGTATTCCATATGTGTTCTCACCAATTGTCTGTACAGCGCCATCACCATCTCCTGTTTTCTACTGGTGATGCCTCTACCTATGCACTCCAGCATCCCTCCAGCCTTCCCCACTGCCTTCTCACACTGCTTGGCTACATTTAGTTTGTCCATTATGATGACCCCCAGATCTGTTTCCAGTTCTTTTGTTATTAGTGTCCCCCCCCCCATCTTATATTCCTCTCCAGGATTTCTGTGCCCCAGTGCATCACTTTACACTTCTTTGTATTGAATTTGAGCTGCCACACTCATGATCAGTGCTCCAATTTGCCCGGGTTTCTGTTCATTCTTTCAGTCCTTCCTGGAGTATCCACCCTATCACAGATCTCAGTGTCTTCTGCGAAGAGGCTTCCCTTCCCTTCCAGCCCCTCCCCAATGTCACTAATGAAGATATTGAAGAGGACCAGCCCTAGCACTGATCCTTGCATCACATCTCTGGTCACCCCCCTCTCCCAGGACTGAACTCCATTTACCACCACCATCTGTGTCCTGTTGCTCGGCCACTGTCTAACCCAGTTTTACATCTTTGTACCCCAACCCAGACTGCCCAACCTGTTTACTAGACTGCTGTGTGGCCAGTTTCAAATGCCTTGCTAAAGTCCAGGTAGGCCATGTCTACCACCCCTCCCTGATCAACTACCCTGGTAACCCAGTCAAAGAAGTCAATCAGATTTGTTTGACAAGATCTACCTGCTAGAATCCATGTTGCATTGGGTCTTGTGCCCTGCTGGCCTATAGATATGCCACAATCCTTTCCTTAAGCATGGATTCCATTAATTTCCACACCACTGAGGTCAAACTGACTGGCCTGTAATTTCCAGCCTCCAGCTTGCTCCCACTCTTGTGTAGTGGTACCAGATTTGCCATCCTCCAGTTCTTTCATACTACTCCTTCCTCAAGTGATTTGTTGAATAGTGCTGTCAGTGGTGCCCCTAGTACCTCTCTGAGTTCTCACAGGTCACCAACGCAACCTCTTGACACATGAACCAGATTGTTACTAACAGGTGACCAGCGATTATTCTCTGTTATGTCAGATTGACAAACAGGTATCTGCCACACTTTGCTATTTCAGGAACATGTACTGTGTGAACTCACACAATTCATTTCTGTGACAGATTATGTGTGGAAATACATCATGTATGTGTGTAACTAGATATACTATATGTCATTCTGATGCCCCTGTCTCTTGCCCCTCAGTTGATGCTACTGCACCCTGCATCCCTCTGTCCCCCCCAGTCAGGGCTAATGCCACCTGTTGCCCTGTGTTCCAGTCTCCACAGAGAGGACTGCTGTGCTATGCTAAGCCCTAGAGTCCCAGGGCCTCTGTCTCCACAGTTTGAGCTGCTGCACCATGCTGCCCAAGGCCACCAAAGGTAGGACTTTTGCTGCACCTGCTACCCACTTCCATTGCCCCCAAATGGGCAGGGTCGCTGTATTACATGCACTCTGTCTCACAGTCAGGGCTGCTGTATCCTTATGCAACCCTTTGTCCTGCCACATAGTCGAGGCATCTGCATCATGCTGTCCTCTGTCTCTGTCACCACATCCAAGGCTGTTGCACCCTGCAACCAAGTTGACACAGTCAAGGCTGCTGTGGCCTGCTGTGCCCTAGAGCCCCGTGCCTCCACAGGTAGGGCTGCTGCACTCTGCTACCCTATGTCCCCACCCTATAGCACAAGATGAAAGTGCTTGTTTTTTTCTTCTGAGCAGCTTGGTAGTGTACCAAAAGATCTGACTCTGGTGGCAGGGAGCAGCATGGTGCAACAACTCCAACTGTGGAAGCAAGAGTCTCTATCGTGCAGCAGGGCACAGTGGTGGCAGGAGGCAGAGGACAACTTGGTGCAGAAGTTTTGACTGTGGGGCAGAACACAGTGGGGCATCAGGGTACAGCAGCTCTGACTGTGAAACAAGGTGCACATTTTGCTACTGCCCTGCCCATTTAGGGCAGTGCAAGGTGAAGCAAAACCCCACTTTTTGTTGGCCTTGTGCCGCATGGTGCAGCAGCCCCAACTCTGGAGGCAGAAGCCTTGGGACTCTAGGGCTTAGTAGAGCACAGCAGTCCTGTCTGTGGAGACTGGAACAGGGGGCAACTGGGGGCATTTTCCCCTGCCAGTGGGGGGGCAGAGGGAAGTAGGGTGCAGCAGCCTCAGCTGAGGAGCAAGAGACAGGGACATCAGGATGACATATAGTAGGTCTAGTTACACACATACATGATGTATTTCCACACAGAATTCCTCAGAGAACTGAATTTTGTGAGTTCATACAGTACATGTTCCTGAAATAGCAAAGTGTGGCAGACACCTGTTTGTCAATCTGACATAACAACAATATTGTTCTCACATGAATATACAGGTATGTATGGAGGCTACATCAAAGACACACTACTTCTATGACTTAAACTTTAGATTTTTTTATATCCATTAAACAACGCTGTGTTTATATAGCCAAAAAACAATGTAGAGGTTTGATGTGAAAGAACTCAGCTGTGATACAAACAGGAGATTTCTCAGAAACTTTCATTTATACCACTTCAGTTACCAACTGAAACACAAATGACCAACTCTTTATGAGAACAGAAAGATACAATCTATCTAGACACAAACCAGATGGGTAAGTAACACACTTGGAGTAAAGACAATTAGCCCTACAGATTGTTTTGACTGGGAAGCACAACAACTACTACAGGCAATTAAGGGCTTCATTGCTGCAGCAACAGGCTGGACAGGAATGAGGTCATCACTCACTGAAAGGGAGAAAAAAATTGTCGCTGTTTCTTCACTGTTTTCAGTTACTGCAGAGCACATTAACAGATGCTGATTTAATTTATTTATTTATTTTTTTATTTAGTTGTTTACCCAGGTATAGCACACTAAGCTGAAAGCTTTTTTACAGGAGCAACCTGGGAGAACAAGGAGGTTAAGTGACTTGTTCAGGGTCACACAGTATGCAAGAATTTAAAGAAAACTACAGAACCAAACAGAATGATATTTTCAGGAAACACTAATCATGACACAGGGACTTGACTTCCTGTGTTAATTGTAAATCTGTAAAAAAATTGGCATTAGATCTTTACATTTTTCCCCACTGCTCCTCTACACCCCCTTCCTCCACTTTTACTAGGATTTCCTTGAGGTGTTCCCCCATTTTAGCAAAGTTGGTTCTCTTGAAATTCATGACCCTTACTTTTAAGTGGTTTGACTCCACCACTATCTTCACCTTAAACTGCACTGTGTGGTGATCACTGGACCCTAGATGGCTGCCCACTGATAGATCTATTATTCTGTACCCATTTGTGAGAACCAGGTCTAATATTGCTCCCTCTCATGTGGGCTCCACCACTAGCTGCCTGAGGCATGCCCCCTGCAGAGCATCTAGGATGTTTTGGCTCCTGGTAGTGACTTCAGCATTGGTGTTCCACTTGACATCTGGCATGTTTAGGTCCCCTACCAACAACACTTCCCCTTTTTCTGCCATTTTGTGAATGGTTTCCACTAACACTCTGTTTATATCCACCCCCTGCGCTGGAGGTCTGTAGGCAACTACAGTACAGATGGTAGTTCCATTTCCTGTCTCTAAGATGACCCATAGTTCCTCCTTCCTTTCCTGTCTACTCCTCAACTCTGTTGCTTTGATCCCCTCCTTGATGTAGAAAGCCATCCCTCCCCCTGTTTTGCCTTCCCCATCTCTCCTGAAGATTGTGTACCCTGGTATGGTAACAACCCATTCATGGTTACTTGTGTACCATGTTTCAGTAACCACAACAATGTTCAGGTCTTCCTCTGCCATCAAAGCTGCTAGGTCTGTTATCTTATTACCCAGGCTATGGGCATTTGTACACACGGCTTTCCATGTTTTCATTTCTTCGCCTGTACCAGCTCACTCCTTATCACTATGCCTTCCCCCATGCCTCCCCTTACTTTCCCCCTACTTGTGGTTTCTTTCATTAATTCCCTGGATTTAGTTCCCTCTTGTTTGTCTACCTTGATTGCATGTCAAAATAGCGATTGAGGAACAGAAACAAGTGATAGGATCAGAAAGTTCATCTTCCATCCTCCAGACTATGCCTGGCCACCATCTTACTCCTGCCCCTAATTGATTACGTTTCCATCGTTTTCTGCCCCCCTACCTCCTCACTTCTCCACAACAAACTAAGAATGGCATACAACAGTATAGCATGCTTCATCATGGGTCTCCCTTGGAAAACCCTCCACTGCATCCTGTATTCCTCCCTCAGCTTGCCTACCCTCCAAGGAAGGTTTCACCTCAAAACTTTCTCCTTCCTACACAAAATCTTACTTAAACTGCTCCCTCCCAATGTATGCTCCCTCTTCGCACTCTCGGCCCATGGACGACAGACCAGAGGCTCCACTACCTCAGTTTTTGACACCCCATTCTACCGTACCGGCCAGGTGCAAAATTCTGCCTCCTATGCTGGTACTAAATATTATAACAAGTTACCCCACGATATCCAGACCTGTAGTAATTCCATGAACTCCTTCAAGCTCCTCCCTCAAGGCCCACCTCCTCAATGCCTCCACCTGCTGATGCCCCTCCTAATCCCACAGCATAACTCAACCAGGGGGGTTCTGTTCACTCAATGTTTCACTGATTGCTACCTCCCCAGACTCCCAGTGGTTCCTGCACTTTCCCCTTCTTCTAGCACTTCACTCTCACCCCTTTTGTCTTCACCTACTTTCCTTAGATATTGTAGTTATTCGTTATTCTATTTGTAACTATACTGTCCTGTCATTTTTGTATTTTATTTCAGGTATGCCCTTGTGATTTCTTCAATTTGTATCTTTGTTGTACAGTACCTTATGTTTTGTATTGTGTATTCTGCACTGGACTTTTTGTGGAAATGGGCATTTTTGCTCACATACTTTTCCAGTATACAAATAAAAATGATTGATTGATAATTGATAATGGCGCAGAACTCAGATCGCGACTACTCTTGACAATGTCATTTTCTGTGGGGGCTTTGACCCCTGTACCCCCCTTGTGGGGGGCTTTGCCTCCCCACACACCCCTTACTATATAGTCCTACTCTGGGGGGGCAAAACTCATGGATGGGGGAACCGGGATATCTAAAAAAGTGTCAGCACTGTGGTTCAGTTGCCATTATGTCTCCTCAGCATTCCTCAGTCGCTATCTTCACGAGATACCACCTTAACCTGGGGGGCAGTTGCTTTTTATACTGCTTATTCCTGCCACCCCTCTTGGCTAGTTTAAATGCTTATCAATGAAACATTTAAACCTCTCACTAAGGCTTCCGGTCCCCCCCCCCAGATGGATGCAGGCCATCCCCACTGTACATGCCCGCATCCCTCCAGGTGGTCTCCAATGAAGCCAAATCCCTCAGCTCTGCACCAGTTCTTCAGCCATTCATTGAAACTTTTGGTGTGGAGTGTCTTGGCCTCACCCCTGCCATAGACAGGTAACACTTCCAAGAAGGTTATTGTGTGTGCCAACTGTCTTAGACACCTCCTCAACTCTGTGAACTCCTTCTGCACTGTCCTCACCTCTTCCCCAGCCAGGTCATTTGTCTCCAGGTGGACAATGACATCTAACTCTCCCCCTGTCTTGCTTCCCCAGCAATCCTTTGGATTCATTTTATATCCCTTCAAGCCATGGTGCTTGGTAGGCACCTAACCTCTCTGTTTCCCACCACCAGGTCTACCCCCCCAATAATAGAATCCCCCTCTATGAGTTGCTTTCTTCTCCTCTGGGGTCTCATGCCAACCCCCCTGGAGTTCTCCACTGTGGAGTATCCTTGTATCCACCTTATTCACCATTGCAGGTGTCTTCTCTAGACATTCCTGCCCTGCCAGAATGGTGTAGGAGATGTGGAGTGGAACCTCAGGTTGGATGCACCTCTGCCCCACCTTCCTCATCCTCCCTGAGCCAAACTTTGTCCAACCACCCCTCATTACTGGCATCCTCTGAGGGAGTGGGTGTGAACTAGATGGTCCCTGGGTGGGGGCAGAGGCTTCCCAAACCCTAGCCAACTTGGCCCGGAGACAAGCAACCTCCTCCCTCAACCCAGAGAGGTGTTTGCAGATGGGGCAGCACCACAGCCTCCAGAATGTCTCCCTAAAGACTGCTGCCCAACAGCCACTACATTTCACCACCCCTATCATGTTTGTTGTCCTTCCTCTTTCTAGGCTTCAGTTACTCAACAGTACAATTTTTTTTCACATTTAAGTGGTTACCTTATTTCAAAAGGTTTGACTGTAGTAGTCCTTTCCTCTATGTGTTTTGTGTTCCCGACTCCTACTGTTTACTCCCTCCCTTTGATTCCTTAGATATATGGACCAGTTTCTTATTCCTGGTTCTGAGCAGGAAGTAGTATGTACTAGTCACCTATAAAGTCATACTAACCTGGGGTGGGTGGGATGAGGGGAGAGAGGAAGGGTGGTTATAATAGGTTCACTCAGAACCAGTCACTCCTCAACAAGCAGCTAATGCATTTCAAACAAAACACATACTTCACCTTAGCAGTCCCCTTACAGCTGAAAGTGTACCGATATGTAAAACCAACAGTATTAGCAGTTCCCTTTAGTAGAGACACACTTGGAACCAAGCAGTAATATTACTGGCCACTGATACCAACTGACCCTGAAAAAGAAATGAGGGGTTAATCTGTTACCAGGCATGGAACCTTCCTCCAGAGGACTCCCTGTTTTCTCCAGTCCTCAGTGGCTGTGGCTCCTCATCAGCCCTGGTTTATGGTGGAAAATTGGTGGCAAACAAACCCTGTGTAGCTCAGACCCCCAGGACAACTAAATCTTTTGGTCACTGGCTTTAGTAACAGTCGGAGAGCAGGTTACATCCTCCTCTCTGCTCCTGGTTTCTGTGTTAGCTGCAGTCTGGTACTGAACTTGCCATAAGCAGGCATTATTTAGGTCTCTGCTACTGGAGTTGCTTTACTGAGGGAGAGCTGCAGTTTTAGTCATCAAATTGTCTGGATATTTCTAGATATTTAAGTGATAGCATTCAGTTTGCCAGAGTAAACAAAGACATAACTGGCTTATGTGGGTGCTTAAATGCTGAGGCTGAAGGCTGTTGCATTTAATTAACTACTTAAGCTGGTTATTTCAAGTATACTCTAGCTAATTGAATGTTATTACTATTAAATGAGTAAGAATTTTGAACTCAGGATTTTAAATGTTCTGAGACAGTTAAAGTAAAACATACACTTTTTTCACCTTTTGTCTGTGGACTAAATGGATAAACTACTGGAGGCATGTCTGACATGTGGATAACCTACTGTGGGTCTGTCTGAAAAGTGAATAGCCTACTGTGCACACATCTGAAATGTAGATAACCTAATGTAGGCATGTCCAAAATGTGGTTGCAGTGGTTTGTGAGCTATTAAATGATAGTTTTCTTGCATTTTGATTGGCTGACACAAGATACCTGTTGTATAATGTGTGATATCTCAAAAGGGAACCTCTTTGGTGCCCCTACAGTGGTACTGCAGGCAGGCAGGACATTTCTCTGCAGATAGATATCACAGAAAATTCAGAAAACATCTGGACATGTTAATGGCTGCAACAGTATACAGTATGTGTGCTACTGGAGTTGCCTTAGAAAAGGAGTTAGGTCTCAGCTGCTTGAGTTGTTATAAATGAATACTTATGTCTCTTCTGCAAGAGTTATCTTAGAGAGACCTCGGTCTCAGCAACTGGAGTTAGTTGCCCCATGCCCACGAAGACCTATTACAATCTCTTTCTAAATCAGAAAAGAAGATTTATTTTAACTTGCTAAACTTTTGATCTCAGTGAATTTGTGGTAATTTACAGGACTATAAAGTACAGCTGTGGTTCTGCATTTAAGAACTATATAAGTACCTCTTTATCAGTGATTATCTGCTCTAAATTACTGGAGTGTGAGTAACCAAACTCTAGCTTTTAATTTATTGGATTTATACACTAATTATACCAACTAATGAGTAACCAATGAATACCATACCTTACTTATATAATTGGACATTTGTCATTTATATGCTAATATGTTATGACTATCCTTGCTGCCTCTTAGAGATAACCCATCTCTTGCAGATATATCTCTGAATACATAGACATTCTTAATCTATCCCAGAGTAGGTATTTCATAATCTAGGAACACAAAATGAAACAAGTGAAAGTAATTGCTAGTAGGAAGTATTAAGTGTATAAAAGACTGTATCTATTATGTTAATTTATAAGAAAGTGTGACAACTGTATGGGGTAGCTCTCCATGAGCAATATGTGGGAACATCTTGTACAGATGAATGTGCATCATTTTAAAGTTTTTCACTTTTATTATTTTATAATGTATGGTAGAACGCAGTTAACCTTAGAAAATCATCATTTCCTAAGGTTGTTATACCATCATTGTGACTTACAAATATTGTTAACCTATCGATGCTATGTCACATCAATAGGTTAACAATGGGGATAGGTCTGCATACATGTGCGCACCTTTTTTTTCACCCGGGAACTGACAGATGCACGCAGACGTAAAGGAATGACTGAACGGCTGCAGCGGTGACTATATTTTGAAAAGTAAGGAGCCGTTTTCATTTTTTCTTGGGACCATGCACTATAAAAATAATGTATGGTCCTTCTATCAGCAACCGGTTACTGTTAACCATCTCAAAGTTGCCATGGTGACGTAAAGCACTCCAGCTTCGCTCTCGAGGTTTATATGGTCGCCCTGGTGACCTCTAGACAGTTAACAGACTGGTTACCGATAGAAGACCATGCATTATTCTCTATGTGCTGAAGATTTAAAGTTTTTTTTTTTTGTTTTTCATGTATTCTGCTTGGTATTGTGTATCTTTTTGTTATCTCTTTGTAAAAGCTTAATGGCTGATCGATGACCTGAAACTGAGAGTTAGGTTTTAGCCTATGAAGGTACATAAGGCAGGGAAAGTTAGGGCTCAGCTGCTGGACATTAGTGGTGTGCAAAGGTGAAAAAAAAGTTTCACCAGAACTTCACAAACTTTTTTGAAGAGTGAATCAATCACTGGTGAAAACTCACCTAGAGTATGGTTTAAAGTTCTGCAGGCTGTACCACAGAAAGGATATAGACAGGGTAGGGGCAGTCCAGAGGAGGGCTACTAAAATAGTGTAGGAGTTGTGCCAAAAGCCCTATGAGGAGAGACTGAGGGATCTCAACATGTGCATCCTGGAAGAGAGGAGACTGAAAGGGGACATGGTGGAGCCTATAGGTAACATATGGGGGTGAACAGAGTACAGGAAAAGAGTCTCTTTCAAATGGGAAAGACCATCAGGACCTGGGGAAATACAATGAAGCTGGATGGGAAGAAGTTTAAAGAACTGGTGACAAGTTCAGGTACACTTTAACAAAATATAATATTTAGAGACATTCCAGCTTGCATTTACCATTAGTTCTATATTTCTCCTCACCATTATTCATTACTGAGGTGATTTGTATGAAAACAAGATTTCTGTTCCTGAAGAGTTCACCTATTCCTGCTGCTTTCTCCCTACCTGAAGTCACAGATCACTGCTTGTGACCTCACAGTTACTCTTGTGGCAACAGAATGTGATGTCACAACAGAGGTTTATGACTTGGAGTAGGGAGTAAGCAATAGTGGCATATGGACTCAAAATAAACTCTAACGGACAACAATCATATATTCATACCCACTTCCTTAGTAATAAATTATGGGGAGGAAAAATATATAAAATATAAATGGAATGTAAGCATAACTGTACCTAATTATTATGTTTTTTTAAAGTTTCCTTTGAGGTGTCAGTAACTCTTTAAGAGGGACGTGACTGAGGATATACTACTTCACTGAAAGGGTGGTAAATACCTGGAACAGACTGCCAGTAGATGTGGTGGAGGCAAAATCAGCCAGGGGGGAGCTTCAAGCGCATTTGGGATAGACATACTGTAGGGGAATATTAATGAATAGGCAGGGAGGAGGGAGGGTTGTTGGAGACCAGTTAGGGTCTGCAGAGATGGATTAGGCAGGAAATATCTGGGCAGACTGGCCTGGCCAAGCATTCCATTTCTGCTGACAAATTATTTATTTCTACTTTTCTATGAAAGTCAACCTTCACATTCAATATTTAGTCCTACGAAAGAATGCAAAGTTTAAATCCTTGCAAAATGTATTCCAGGTGAAGTTCTCAGATTACTGTAAATGCATTACCATGTGATGAGGTTACATAGTGTCTCTGCAAAAGGAAACCAAAAGTGAGGGCTGTACTCTGCAGTCCTAGCAGTGTGTGCTAGCAGTGTGTGTGAGGAGGTAGGATTTTCAGCGAGTTCTCTGACAGATACCATACTTCTTTTGATGTAAAAGCCATAAAAACCTTTTTTCTTCAAAATCAAATACACTTTATCAAGCTTCATCTGAAGATAAATAGAATAATATATAGGTTCCAGTGCATTACAAAGCTGTAATTCCATCGAGAGGTTCTGGGGACATAGGTAACCTCAAGAGCAAAGCTCGAGAGGTTCCCATGTCCCCAAAACCTCTCAATGGAATTACATCTGAGTGATTCACTGTAACCTAATTGTTATTTTTTGTAATATATGGATGCAAGATGCCGATGAGGTCTTGCCTCTGGATTAGTTGTGGGATGGTTCTGTGCTCCTCATTCCTCGCTCCTCACTGTCCACTCACCATGTGCCCCTCTCCCCCCTCCTTCCCTGCCCAGTCCCACTTCTTTCTCTTAGGAAGGAAAAAAAAAACACACTTCAGACATTAGCCACAGTGGTGAGATCTGAACAATAGTATTACGAGGACTGGAAGTATAGTATTATTGGGTTGGAAGTATAGTATTATGTGGACCAGAAGTATAGTATTATGGGAGTGACTAACCTATTACAGGATTTTTTGTATATGCTTTTCTGGGGTATTATTTTTAAAATCCATATATTACAATTTTTGAAAGTGCTTTTTTGTATTTTTTTTTACTTTTTTAGGTGAAGTCTCACTGTGCAGCACAGAACATGCAGCAGGAGAAGGACAATCAATGTTTTTTTCTCATTTAATTTGCCAGCTATAATTTTTGTTCATTTTATAATCAGCAGTAGGAGCAGTAGCAACAGCAGCTACAGTATATTTGTTGTTTTGTGTAGCTCACTGACTAGCATGCTAAGCTAATATGGAGCCTTGGGTTTAGATCCCACACCAGCCACCACTTAAGCACTGTACTGTGTAAACCTGAGCAAGTGATATGAATTCCTTTCACTCTGTGTACACTTTGAAAGGAGTTTTGGGTTGGTGTGTTTTTCCTAGCCCCCAAAAATAAAACAAAAGAGAGGTTTAATCCTTTCAGAAATGGAAAGATGTTTAGCATCGTGTAAGGCAATAATTCCTTATCACAGTAAATATGTGTCAGAGGTAATGGCAAGCTTCATGCTGGCAAGGCACAGGGTGGCAAAGCAGCAGCAAGAAAGGGTAAAGCATCTGAAAGGCTGCAACTGGAGACAACCTGTGGTAAAAATCATAAGAGCAGATGATGTGGCCGCATTCTTGTTGATACAAATGTATATAATGTGCTTGTACACTTGTGTATACTAAAGTGTTTCACAATACATACTGTCCAAGAGAGGGACTTGAACAATGCAGCAGCACCATTTTTTCAAAGCATAAATAATTTCTGGTTCTGAAGTGAATATTGAGAAGTGAGAATTGAGCATAAAACTAAAGTGCTTAACAAGAGGGGCATAGTCTGAAAAGAAGACTGACTCAGAAGTGCAGTCAGACCACTTTGCTTTACAATAAAAACAGTAATGAGAGAAGAGAGTAAAAGCACAAAGAATGTACAGTAAAGACTAAAACAGCACATTACTTTTTTTTTTTTGTTGTTGCCAGGAACCCCGGAAGCTCAGTCCTGCTCTGCCTACTGTTCCCCCATACCCAGGTTCACCCCCCTGGGTGGGGCCACCTGGCGGGCACCCCCTCAATGGACACTGGATTGGTGGTATCCGGCTTACCCCCTGGGTATGGGCCATAGGAGCAGGACCCCATTGACGGACATGGGTAGGCAGTGGGGACAGCAGAGGAGCCAGCATCATGAGTGGGGGCTGACATTTTTTTCTTGCTGCAGTGATACCTGGGGGCAGGGATGTACAATGATAGCCAATGTCCATCCGTCCCCGTGACATGTGGCACTGGCTGAGGCGGTACCTCCAGCCTCTGCCAGAGGTCCACAATGTGCTGGACACTCAACCCCCTCCCACTGGAGAAGGAGAGCAGCCCCTGGGATGCTCCATCCCCTCTCTGGCTGGCCTTCTGACTCCTGAGTTCATCCCTGAACATGGGATGTCGGCACTGCAAGTGGATGCCTTGCTGCTGCATGGCTGGACAGCTAACATTACTGCTTTTTACATTTTATTTATTTTCTGTAGGCAGAGTGCTGACAAAACAGGTGATAATATAAAGAATGCTAAAACCCTCTATTTTAAGGCTAGCCTCCAATCAAATCTTTCCTTCCCCTAAAATTTTGGAAGGTTATCCCTTCCTTATTCGATCCCCCAACCCAGTCTGCCCCTTCTGCCCTCCTGGTGGAAGACTTACTCACTGGTCTCCAAAACCACTCCATAGCAGCTCTTTTTAATTAATTCTTCACTACCTGTGTGCTACAGTGTCACCCTTCTCCAGACGCTACTTTCTCACCCCCACCCCAACCATACATAAAGGTTTCAATTCCCTTCTGTCTCCCACCAGGAAGCCTACCTTGCCCTTATGTCTCTCAACCCCTCCAATTCCAGTCCTGACACTCTGGACCCCAAGCTCCTATGAATCGCTACTTCAGCTATTGCCCTCCCTCTTTCTCACTTTCTGAGCCTATTCTTTTCCTTCGGTACTGTTCCTCAGGCCTGGAAATTTGCTAAGGTTCTCCTTCTGCATAAAGGGTGAAATCCCTCTACCCCCAGCAACTGCAGGTCAGTATCACTCCTCCCCTTTCTTGCTAATCTCTCAAGAATCTATCATCTACTTTAGGACTGCTGACTCCCTTACTTCTTCAAACCTCCTCTTTCCATTCCAGTCTGGTTTTAGGAACAACCATTCCTCCGTGTCATCAGTGCTCTGTGTAACTGGTGCTATCCTCACCGAGATGGATCAGGGACACATCATCGCAGCAGACTTCAATGATTTAGCCAGGGCTTTCAACTCTGTGTTCCAACCATTCTTACTGAACAAGCTATACTTGACTGACCTGTCTGCATCTGCTGTGGCCTGGTTCCGTTCATACCTCACAGACTGTCAACAGTCTGTTTAGGTGGGTGGTGTCCTGTCCCCCCTCACAATCTTAGCAGGGGTCCAACAGGGCTCCATGTTAAGCCTGATCCTTTTTTCTGTCTTCTTGAATGACCTCCCCTCAGCTAGTGTCACCAGGCACATCCGCATGTATGTGCATGATACTGTCATTTACTCCTCCGGCCCCTCAATCACAGCTGTGAAGGTCCCACTACAGCATGACATCTGCATAATGCTGCTCTGGTTCTGGGCTAATCTGCTCAAGGTAAACACTAGGAAGACTGTATCCATGACCTTTGGCACCAGCCAGAAATTGACAACGCTTTTGCCTTTGGTCTTCTCCACCTTGGATTGCACCTTTATCGATGCTGTCCCTACTTTCTAAAACCTTGGAGTCTGGCAAGCTCAATTTCTTTGCCCATGTTGACACCATCCATACCAAACTTCACCTCAAGGTAGTCATCTTGTAACATAACAAGGACTGCTTCTCCATTCAAGTCCACCTAGAGCTGGTTACTAAAATGATCTTCTCAGTGTTTGACTCTGCAGATGTGGTCTATGGTACTGCTTCTGCCTATTTCCTAGCCAGGCTGGACACCCTCTGCAATACCTTCTGTCATTTTGCCACCAACTCCCAACCCCACACTCACCATTTTTCTCTTTAGTCATCCCTTTCTATCTTCCTCTAAGTCACCATTGCCTTTCTCACTGCACCTCCTTTATTGGCAAATACTGGTTTGGTTCTCATCCATCTTACCTTTCTTCACTCCTCTCCCCCACCCACTCATCTTCTTACTCTCTACACACCCATGACTTCAGAGCTTTAAGCATTCCTCACCCTCATGCATGTGTTTGGCAAGCTGCCTTCTCTTACATTCTCACCTCCCTCTGGAACCAGTTCCCCTGTTACTTTCATCTATCTACAGTCCTCCTTGCCTTCAGACACATGTTAAGATCTGCTGTACTCATGCCCCTGATTCCTGTTACCCCATCTCATGAATTCCTTCTCCACTCGCTCTTCATAGCCTCCCCTGCTCCTCTGCCTACATCCTAGTACTCACATGCCTGGGTCTGCTGTGCACTCGGCTCCCTGCCTGCTCTTCAATATGCTGACATTAAATTTAGTCACTCACAGGCACACATTGTTCACTGCAACCATGTATGTTATTACCAAACATGTTTCTACACATTGCTCAAACTGGTCACTCAGTTTTTGATTTTACTGTCTGAGAAATTTATTGTTTTGTGTACTGCACTTTGAATGGTAACAACTGCTCTTTATTGTATGTACCTCCTCTTTGCCCTCCTCAGGATTGCACCTGGAAATGAGCCTTGGCTCAGTGTACCTTTTCCAGTTATCAAATTTTAAGTAAATAAATAACTAAATAATTAAAATGTACCAAGTTTACATTTACACCAGTACACAGTAAGGGTACAAAAAAGAAGATATAGGGCCAGATTCTCAAACGAGATAGAGTGATGCAAAAGATTTGCATCTCAAGATTGTGATGCAAGAGGTGACTTGCATCCCAAATTGTGTCAGTTGAGATTTTGTAATGCAGCTGCATCTCCTCCTGAAGAAGCTGTGTCAAAGTCCTCTTGCGCCATGGTTGCATCTCATTACCAGGTGCACCAGGTCACAAGGGGGCTTGTGCCACAGCAACACCCCCTTTATTGGTATTCTGGAAGGTAGAAGCAGCAAGGGGCTTGAGTTAGACCAACCAAGAGGTGGTCTCAGCCCCTTGCGCCAGTGCCAAACAAGGTGGCAAAATGAGAGGCACCGAACATGAGGTCTGGGTGTTGAAGGGGCATGGGAGGGTGCCATAGGGGTGTTGGGATGATGATGGGCATGCCAGCGAGTGATACTGCACCCAGCAGGTGTGCTGTGTATATGACCATTAGGCTAATGGGATGGTGCCATGGGGGGTCCAGAGACATGCAGTGCCATGACCCCAGGTGGGCACAGCCTTGGAAGCAGCCCCAGCCTCCTGCACTGTTTGTCCCTGCTCCCCCCAGCAAAACCATCCCATTAGCTTAATAGTTATATGAATGGCATCCCCCACCAGTTGCCACATTAACCCCTCACATGCCCACCATCTTCCCAACTCCCCCATGGCACCCCCATGCCCGTTTTGCCCCTGGACCCCTCCTGGCAGACTTAGTTGACCCCCCCTCTACCATCCCCGCCCCTCTAATGTTGTGCTGGGTGGGGAGAGCCAGATTCCAGCAGTAATTCCTGCAGGTGCACCTATTGTTTGGCACTAGCCTGCAGATGCAGCCATTCCTGGGTTTTTGGCACAAGGAACCCTGTTTTTACAGAATTGGGTGCAAGGTCCCTGATGCACCTGAAATTTACTGCAGCCCTAGATGACCACAAATTGTGGCAATCTAAGGACCCTATTAGAAATGGGCCCATAATGTACAGCAGCAATAAAATAAATAGGTATTTAGGTGGAAGAAAGACCAGGACAGGAATTCAGAAACATAGAAACATTGCATCTGAGTAAGCAATAATACCCAACGGGGGGGCGGTATTGTGCTATACCGGACTGCCCAGGGGCATAATGAGGCCCGACGCCGCAGGCGGAGGGCCTTATAGTTCCTGGAAGGTCTGGTATAGCACAATACCGCCCACCCTGGAGAGTATTATTGCACTTAGAAAATGGGTACTGTAAAAAAAAAAATAGTTAAAAAATGACAATGAAAAATAAGTTTAAAGTAAGTTTTGAAATAAAATAGTTCCTCTGCCTGCAGTTGACTATTGTTGTAAGTCCCTAAAAACATGCAGATTACTGTGTGTTTTTTATTTTGCAGTTACCCCCCCCACCTAGAAAATGGGTACTAAAAAAAAAAAGTTTAATAAAATATGTTAATAAAAATTGTTTAAATTAAGTTTTGTAATAAAATAGTTATTCTGCCTGCATTAAAATTATGTTTAGTTGTGACTCTGGAGGTGATTGCTATGGTCACACACACAGACACAGACACACACACACACATTGTTAAAATGGTTACAACACTTTATTTTTCTCATTCACTGTCTTAGTTTGATTTTATGGTGCTGTAGCTTCTAAGACTGAAATGCAAAGTTTGTAGGTAGGGGTGGAACTATGGGACTACAAAGAAACATAAGGGACCTGAGAGGTGATGTGTGGCAGCAAAAAACACAGAAGGTACATTTCTCTGCTCGCTGTGGTTTGCCCCCCCCCCTCATTTTTTTGGGTGCTGACAAGTAGGACCTTAAAGCTGAGGAGCAGTGTCAGAAGAAGAGAGAGACCACTAAGTCTGGTTCCGCAACTATGTGTGAGAGAAGTGGTAGTTTCTTCATTTTCCGTACCGCAGATAGACATCCATCTGCGGTATGAAAAATTAAGAACCGCTGCTCTCACACATAGTAGCAGTACCGGAGATAGCCCAATCTCTCTTTCTTTCTCTCTCTCGGCTGATTTCAGCTGTTTTTCAGAAAAGGGTTTGCAGTGTTAGGATCGGGAGACTGCAGCAAGCCTTCTGGCACAGAGAATGCGATCGGGAGTGTCGTGCCACAGTTGTAGACAGAGGTGATTTCTGTTTCTTCATTGTTTTTTTTTTAAATCAAATTATTGCAGGTGAAATTATTGTTTTTCTCCAGTGGAGAATGAGGATGAACTGTTTGGAGCTGGGCACTCTGGCAGTAGCTTAGCATGGGGGTGCTGGCTACTACTACAAACTGAGAAACAAAAGTTTTTCCACTCAGCATAGCGCTTTAGTAATATTTTAAATGAAAACACATTTTGTTTTGTTCTGTGCGTGGGGGGGGCTGGAGAATATCCCTTGCTAAGTGAGGGTCAAGAAATGGTGGCTGTTCACGAGTGGGCAGACAGTTGGAGGATGGGGGTTGAGTGTCAGCTCTCGCTAAGGGAGAGAAAAAAACATGGTGGCTATTTAAAATTGAACATTCCACTGGCACAATGCTATTGGTAAACAGGTTTGGGCTGGGACTTATTATTTGGTGGGCATCTATTGTCTGATAGATGCCCACCTTGCCAGGGCTATTAGCCAATCAGAACTTGGAGATTTCTTAGCCCATTTTCTAAGAGCAGATAAGGACTGCTTGGCCCACCTAGTCTGCCAGTTTTCCCTCCCTTCTGCAGCACAGTAGTCCCTACTTGATCTCCAGCTTTACCTCTCCTTTTCTTACCTCTAAGTTTCCCTTATGCCTATCCAATGTATTCTTGAATTCCATTACTCCGCTGGGAGGCTGTTCCAGGCATCCACCATTTTCTGTGAAAAAGTACTTCGTCACATCTCCCCTGAGTCTATCCCTTTCCAGCTTCATAGCTTGGCCCATGTTCTTGAGCATCTTTATTTTGTGAAAAATACTTCCCTCTTAAATCTTAATAACACCGGCGAGGTATTTGAAGGTTTCTGTCATATTTCCCCTCTCCCTCCTTTCCTTCAGGGTGTATATTTTGATGACTTTAGTCTCTCCACATACTATAGGGCTCTTGATGCAGATCATGCAGCATTTTTGTCACGCTCCTCTGGACCACCTCTATTCTGTCTATGTCCTTCTGGAGATGTGGTCACCAGAACTGGAAACAGTACTCTAGGCGAGGTCTCACCAGTGTTTTATGCAGTGGTGCTGCCACCTGTTTTTCTACTGGTGATACCACTCCCTACATACCCTAGCATCCCACTAGCTCGCCACTGCCTTGTCACACTGTGTGGCCACCTTTATGTCATCAGATATGATTACCCCTAGGTCTCTGTCCTGTTTGGTGGTCATTGATACCACTCCCCCCCCATTTTGTATTCTGTCCCCAGGTTTAGTGCCCCAAGTAAATGATTTTGCTCTTCTTTGCATTGAAATTTAGTTGCTACACCCATGACCCCCTCCTCTAGCTTTCTTAGAACTCTTTTCATTCGTTGAACCCCTCCCCCCCTACAGAGCATCTAACCTATTGCAGATTTTAGAGTAATTGATTTTGCTCTTCTTCGCATTGAAATTTAGTTGCTACACCCATGACCCCCACCTCTAGCTTTCCTAGATCTCTTTTCATTCATTGAACCCCTCCCCCCCAACAGAGCATCTAAGCTATTGCAGGTTTTAGAGTCATCTGCAAAGAGGCATACTTTCCTGTCTAGACCCTCTGCAATGTTGCTAATAAGGGAAGGGAAAGGAAAGGAAAGGAAAGGAAACATTATATAACCAGGAGTAGCACACTAAGCTGCAGCTTGTTTCCAGATGCTACCTGGGAGCACAAGGAAGTTAAGTGACTTGCACAGGATCACACAATATGTACCTAGGCAGCTGTGGGATTCAAACCCAGGTCTCCAGATCTGTAGCTCAGAGCCTTAACCCACTGCGCTATACTGCCTCTGTAATAAAGACATTAAAGAGGAACTGTCCCAGTACTGATCCCTGTGGTACCCTGCTGGTCACCCTCCCTTCTTCAGAGTGAACTCTGTTTACCACCACCCTCTGTCTCCTGCCCCCAATCAATTTCTTACACAGTTTACCACCTGTACTCCAACTGCTAGGCTGCCTAGCTTGTTTATGAGTCTTGTATGTGGAACGGTGTTGAAGGTCTTATTGAAATCTAGGTAGGCCACAACCACCACTCCACCCTGATCCAATTCCCTGGTCAACCAGTCAAAAAAAACTATCAGATTTGTTTGACATGACCTCCCCCAGCAAATCCGTGCTGTCTCAGGTCTTGTAAGCCCCAGGATTCGAGATATTCCACAATCCTTTCTGTCAGTAGTTGCTGTAGTTTGGATCTTGGTCCTACACGCCTCCTTGTGGGATGCATGGATGCGATTGGACCAATCCTTGCGAGGATAGTCTGGGGTTCTTTGGATCAAGGGGTGTTTCCAGAGTCCTTGAAAGAGGCTATTGTGACACCCCTTTTGAAAAAAACTTCCCTTGACCCCGACTGCCTCGCTAACTACAGACCGATCTCTAACCTGTCCTTTTTGGGCAAGGTTATTGAGAAAGTAGTCGCGTTACAGCTTGATGACTTTCTTACCACCCATGAAGTCTATGATTCTCTCCAGTCCGGTTTCAGGAAGAGGCATAGTACTGAGACTGCATTACTTCGGGTACTTAATGATCTCCTAATAGCAAGAGATCAGAAGAGCCGTTCGATCTTGGTTCTTCTTGATCTCTCTGCAGCGTTTGACACCGTGGACCATAGGATGTTGCTGGATCACCTGCGGCTACTTTGTGGACTGTCAGGGACAGTCCTCAGATGGTTCCATTCTTTCCTCACAGGCAGAAGTCAAAGGGTAGTTTCAGGGATTTTTTCTTCTGCCCCCTTTGCTCTGTCTTGTGGGGTGCCGCAGGGCTCTGTGCTTTCCCCCATGTTGTTCACAGTGTACATGCTACCGTTGGGAGACATTATAAGGCGTTATGGGCTGAGTTTTCACTGTTATGCAGATGACACTCAGCTCTATATGTCCTTTGTACCCAAACAAAATGATGCTGTCTCGGTTTTTAACAACTGCCTCACTGAGATTCAGGATTGGATGAGTGCGAACTGGTTGAGATTAAATCTGGATAAGACTGAGGTATTAGTTGTTGACCCGGGTCACTATGCAAAGAAGTTGACTCCTGGGGTCCCCTCTGGTCTTTTATTAGGGGATACCCAGTTGAGACCTTCTGAACAGGTGCGAAATCTAGGCGTTATTTTTGACAGTACGCTGACACTAAAGATGCAGGTGTTGGCCACTGTCAAATCTTCCTTTTACCATCTGAGGAATATCGCCTGGATAAAACACCTTGTTCCACATGATGACCTTCCTGTGCTGGTCCACGCTTTTGTTTCTTCCCGTCTTGATTACTGTAATGCTTTATATCTAGGGTTGCCAGGGGTAGATCTCCATCGCCTGCAGCTGGTGCAGAATGCGGCAGCTAGGTTGCTGACAAGGCTACCAAGAACTTGTCATGTCACACCTGTGCTGCGCGAACTACACTGGCTGCCAGTGTGATGGAGAATCACCTTCAAGGTCGCATTGCTGACCTATAAGACCCTACATGGCCAGAGATCAGGCTACCTGCAAGATCTCCTTTGTCCCTATCGTCCTCTCCGCCCACTCCGCTCCACTGGCGAGGGATTGCTAGATATTCCCAGGGTCTGTTATAAATCATCTGGAGCAAGGGCTTTCTCCTTTATGGCCCCAACCCTGTGGAATTCTCTACCTCATCAGATTAGAGACTGCCTGTCCATGGAAGCATTTAAGAGATCCCTGAAAAGTCACCTTTTTTTGCTGGCATTTGGTTAGTTTATTTTATGGTTATTTTATTGTTCTTATGTTTTTAATTATTATTGTTGATGTTTTATCTCTGCTTTGTATTAGCACTTTGATTTTTGGAAAAGCGCTTTATAAATAAATTTTGATTGATTTTTTGATTGATTGAGTAGTGATTCCATTAATTTCCCCTCCACCACTGACCTGAAATTGCCAGCTTCACCCCTGCTACCATTTTTGTGTAGTGAAACTACATCTGCCCCTTTCCAGTCCTCTGGAACCACTTCCATCTCCAGGGAGTGGTTGAACAGGGCTGTCAGAGGTACAGCAAGCACCTCTCTGAGCTCCTACAACATCTTTGTTTGCACCCCGTCTGGCCCCATTGCCTTGTCCACTTTCAGCTTTGCGAGTTTCGTCAGGACTCTCTCCTCTGTAAATGGATTTGTGTCTATCTCCCTTCCTTCTATGCCCTTGGCATTTATCTGTGGTCTCTCACCTTCCCCTTCCTCTGTGAATACTGAACAAAAGTATGTGTTCAGGATGTCTGCTTTTTCCTGGTCTCCTTCCTCACTCTCCCCCCCTCCTCCAAGCCTTACTATCCCTCCCCTGGCCTTTCTTTTTTCACTTATATACCTGAAAAAAAGTCATATCCCCTTTCTTTATTGCTTGGGCTATTTTTCCTCTGTTTGCACCTTTGCTCTCCTAATAGCATTCCCTTCCTCCCTCTGTTCCTCCTCCCTATCCTCCTCCCTCTGTGTTTCCTTATACCTCCTGAATGATAACTTTTTACCTCTTACTTTCCCGGCCACCTATTTTGAGAACCATATTAGTCACTTTTTCCTCTTGCTTTTGCTTATTTGCCTGATGCAGAGGTTTGTTACTTTATTTATTTTATTTATTTAGTTTTTGTTGACCGGGTAAGTGCACTAGACAAATCCTGCCTATTTTCAGGCACGACCCGGGGGAAGGGGATACAGATGAATGCCAACTGACCTTGAACCATATTAAGCTGTTGGTGGCATTTTTTTTTAGTGAATGAGGGAAATTTGGCCAGGACACCGGGGAAATTCCCCTACTCTTTTCGATAAGTGCCATGGGATCTTTAACATCCACCTGAACTACCACCAATCCAGGCAGATGAGACCTCGGTTTAACATCTCATCTGAAAGACGGCACCTCAGAAGTGCAGCACCCCTCACATGCTGCACTACAGTGTCAGTATTGGGATATTAACCCAAGTGCCAAGTACCTTAACTATCCCCTTATAGTTTTGTCCACTGTTCCTCCACTACAGCAGGATTTTAATTGACCAGAGTGGGCACTTGAGATGCCACTGGAAGATTTCTGACAACTGGAGTGCCTGTGGCTGTGGTTGGAAGACGCAACTGATTGCTTTTTTTGGAGGGCTATATTTTCTGTTTTGGGTTATATTTTCTGTTTTGCTCAGGGAGCTGCATCTACAAACATACGAACATACGAAATTTGCCAGCAGATAAAGGCCTAGAGGTCTATCAAGTCTGCTCAAATGTGCAGCTAGCACCCCTTATTCTGCAGCTGCCCCTCCCTTCCACCCTTCCCCTTCATTAACCCTCCCCCTTGTCCTGTCCCATCCTTGTTTGAAGCAGTCCACTGTTCTACTGCATACCACTTCAGGAGGTAATGCATTCAACCTAGCCACCACCCTCTCTGTAAAAAAGTGTCTCCTCATCTCCCTCCTGAATCTTCCTCGCTCCAGTCTCATATCATGGCCCCTGGTGTCCTTCCCCTCCCTTACTTTGAACAGCCCCTCTGTACTTGTCTTGTTTATTCCTTTCATGTATTTAAAGGTTTCAATCATGTCACCCCTGTCTCTCCTCTCCTCCAGTGAGTACATGTTCAACTCCTTCAACCTCCTCTCGTATGATAAGTCCCCAGCCCTTGATCATCTTTTGTCTCTCAGCGCTGCACCTCCTCCAGTAACTTAATGTCCCTCTTCTAGATACGGATGCCAGTACTGCACGATTACTCCAGGTGTGGTCTAACTAATGACCTACACAGTGGCAGAATCACCTCCTCCCTCCTCGAGGATATACCCCTTGCAATACAACCCAGCATTTTGTTGGCCTTTGAAGCTGCCTTCCTACATTGTGCCGAGTTGTTCATTGGCCCTGTAATGAGCACACCCAGATCCTTCTCCTCCTCTGTCTGGGCTAGCTGCACTCCCCCTAGCTGGTAACTCCTCCTTGGGTTCTTCTTCCCAAAATGCAGCACCTTGCACTTTTTGGCATTAAAGCCCAGTTTCCAGGTGTCTGACCAGGTTTCAAGCTTTGCCAGATCATCCTGCAACCCCTGCCATCCCCTTGGGTCATCCACCACCGCGCCTACCTTGGTATCATCAGCAAACAGACTGATCTTGCTCTTGATGTCCCATGATATGTCTGCAATGAATATCCCAAACAACACTGGTCCCAACACCAAGCCCTGTGGAACACCACTTATCACTGCCCTTGGGTGTGAGAGCTCCCCACCCACCACCACCTTCTGTTGCCTTCCCTGCAGCCAGTTTCCTACCCATCTCACCAGCTTTGCACCTGCCCCTGTGCCTACTAACTTCCTTCCCGGCCTTCCATGTGGCACTGAGTCGAATGCCTTACTGAAGTCCAGATACAGGACATCCACTGCATGGCCCCTGTCCAGTTGCCTAGTTACCCAGTCATAGAACTCAACCAGGTTGGTTTGGCAGGATCTGCCACGTATGAAGCCATGCTGTCTGTTGTCCTGTAGTCCTTTGGCCTCTATGAGGGCCACCAGCCTCTCCTTCAGGATGGTCTCCATTAGCTTACCCACGATGGATGTGAGGCTCACTGGTCTGTAGTTTCCCGGTTCATCCTTGGGGCCACTCTTGTGGTGGGGCACCACATGAGCCATCCCCCAGTCCTCAGGTACACACCCCGAATGTAGTGAGACATTAAATAGGTCTGCCAAAGGTCCTGCAAGGACCTCTGCCAGCTCCTTCAGTACCCTGGGGTGGATGCCATCTGGGCCTGGTGCCTTGTCCACCCTCAGTGTCTTCAAACCCTCTCGAACTCTGCTCTCCATGATTTCCCCATCTGTCACCACTTCCCACCCTGCTTCTGCCATTTCTCCCACTTTGGGTGTCACCCCCCTCTTCTCTTTAGTAAATACTGAGCAGAAGTACTCATTTAGTGCTTCCGCCTTATCGCACCCTGCTTCCACCCAACCCCCCTCCTTCCTAATCCTTACTATGTGGTCCTTACAGCTCCTTTTCTCCCTGATGTACTTAAAGAAGTCATTCTCCCCCTTCTTAATGCCTTGTGCCAGCCTGAGTTCCGTAGATGCTTTGGCTCCCCTTACTGCCATTGTCACCTCCTTCTATTCTGTCAAGTACTCCTCCCTGTCCTCCCCCTCCCTGTTTTCTTGTACTTCCTAAAGGCAGCCCTTTTCCTCCTTACCTTTTCCATGACCTCCTTGCTCAACCATATTGGTTTCTTAGCCCTAGCCTTCTTGCTCTGGGTTTTGCAGCAGGTTTTGGTTGCCTCCACTATCCCCAGCTTTATGAGCTCCCACCTCTGGTTAGTGTCCATACTAGATTGAATTCTGGCCAGGTACCCTTTTACCACTTCCCCCATCCTCCCAAAGTCGGCCCTCCTGAAGTCCAGCACTATTGTGCCAGATTCCACTCCTACCTTGCCTATATCCAATGTGAGCCATACTGAGTGGTGGTCACTCCCTGACAGCGGTTCCTCCACTATAAGTTCTCTCACAAAGTCCCCATTTGCCAGCACAAGATCAAGGGTATTCCCTAACCTGGTTGGTTCACTGACCATTTGCAGCAGGAAGCTGTCCTGGAAGGCATCCAGCAGTACCTGCTCCCTTCTGTTCCTGGTTGTTGGGGTGCTCCAGTCCACTCCTGGCATGTTGAAGTCCCCCACAATCACCACACTACCCTTTTCGCAGGTCATCCTGATCTGTCCTGCTAGTTCCCTGTCCAACTCCTCTGTCTGAGATGGTGGCCTGTACACCACTCCCATTCTAAAAATCCTATTCTTGGAATCCTGGATTTGCATCCAAAGTGACTCCATACTACCCTCCTCCCCTTTCTCCCTTACACACTTCAGTCCTTCCTTCACATATAGTGCCACCCCCCCTCCTTTATCAATCACCCTGTCCCTACAAAATAACCTGTACCCTGGTACAGACAGGTCCCAGTCATTGTATTGGGTGGCCCATGTTTCCGTGATGGCTGCAATGTCCACCTCTCCCTCTGCCATGAGAACCTGTAACTCTGCAGTTTTCCTCCCAAGGCTTCTAGCATTAAGGGTAACCACCTTCCACCCTTCCCCCCCATCCTGCCCTCCTTTCCTAGCATCACCAACAGTACTTGCCATGTGTCCTTTGTCACTGTTATGGGGGGTAAGCTCATTTGATTTCCCAACCTGTGGTCTCTGCATATCTCTTCCCCAACTGCCACCCCCCATTCCTAGTTTAAATTCCCAACTTACTCTACGTACTCCTCCATCCTCTGTTTCAACACTTTCTTTCCCTCCTCACTCAAGTGTAGTCTGTCCTTGGCATAAAGGCTACTGTCCTCCCAGGTCCCTCCCCACCCCTCCAACAGCCCATACCCTTTAGCACAACACCAGGTTCTTAGCCATCCGTTAAATTCCTCTATTCTCAGCTTCCTTGTTGTGCTTGCCTTTGGCACCGGAAGTATCTCTGAAAAAGTTACTGATCTTTCTGCTCCCTCACATAATTGTGCTAGTTCCTCAGACCTCCTCTGGACTGTATCTACTGTCTTGTCAGTCAGGTCATTTGTCCCAAGATGTATAATTAAATGAGGCTTGTCCCTACCCCTTCTAGCATATTTCAGAACAGACTGTCTCACCCTTTCCGCTGTCATTCCTGGCATGGCCTCCACCCAAATGTGACTATGCCTCTCCCCCTTGCTACCCTACCTAACTCCTCTTAGTATTGAGTCCCCCAGCACTAAGATTCCACCCCTCTTACTCCCTGCTTGCTTCCATTCATCTCCCTCTCTCATTTCCAGTTCCTCTTCTTCCTCCTGCACATTATTTCCCCCTTTTACCCCTGTTGCAATTCTCCCAGCAGAACTTCCCCCACTCCAGTTTGGTCCAGGCATTTATCAATTACTCCTCTAATTTCATCATTTCCCTCCTCCACCTTCTTCCTCTCTAGCAGTGCACAACTATTTTCTGAAGGCCCTTCACAAATGCCCGCTCCCTCTCTCTTCATAGTAACCTGTTCTCTCCTTTCCACTCCATGACTTTTGCCACTTCTTCGCCTCCCCTCACAAGTCCCTATCTCCTCCTTCCATCTGTCTTTTGTCTCCTGACCTGGTTTCCCCAGCAATTGTTCTTCCTGGCCTGGTGCCCCTTTGTCTCTGCTTCCCTTTTTCTGACCCTCTCCTCACCACTGTTGGCTTATATCACCCTGCCTTATCTCCCCTTCTTCCTCCCTCCAGTATTGGGCTAAACCCACCACCAATCTGCCTTGCCTGTCTTAGTTCCTCCTGCAGGCCCTCAATCTCCTTTCTAAGTTTTTCTATGTGGTTTCACACTAAACATCCTCCCACACTCCAGGCAATTTTTAGAAAGATTGGTGCACCACAGTTGATGCAGCCTACCACCCTACCCATTGCTGTCATTGCCTACCAGTGACCCCACCCTTCCAGATGCAGGATACCAAACACTCCCCCAAGTCTCCCCTCTCCCTCCTCTAACAGTGCAAAACATTTTCTTTATTTCCCTTACCTCCTTTGTTGCACACGTTTAGGTATATTGAGCAACTGCTTTTTATATTCCTATCCTTCCTATCCACACTCAAAAACAGGCTTTAAGTAGCCATTGCACAACCTTCTTCAAACTCCTACTCCTCCTTTCTCCAATGCAATATCAATGCAAAGAAGTAATAATGAAAGCTCCTAGATTTGCATTTACTTTCCTTCCACTGAGAGAGCAGTCACCTCTTCACTTGCTGCTGTTCCTTTCCTAGTATACCCCTCCTACTCAACATCCCTTACTATACCCAGTGTTTAGCTCCTAAATTGAAACCAAACAGCAGCAGCTCTATGATGTAATCCCAAGGTCAGAGCAGCAGTCCACTCTCTGTAAAGAGAATCCTGAATTGAAACCAAACAGCAGCAGCTCTGTGATGTAATCCCAAGGTCAGAGCAGCAGTCCACTCTCTGTAAAGAGAATCCTGAATTGAAACCAAACAGCAGCAGCTCTGTGATGTAATCCCAAGGTCAGAGCAGCAGCCCACTCTCTGTAAAGAGAATCCTGAATTGCGTCATTGTGGTTTGAAATCACAGAAAGAGCAGAACCAAACCACACAAAAACACGTATCCTGGATTTTAGGCGGGCAGACTTTGGGAAAATGGGGAGATACTTGAAAGAGGCATTAAGGGGAATGGGGCAGGAATCAGGGGTTGAGGAATAGTGGGCAGTATTTAAAATGGGGATTACAAGAGCAACAGAATTATGCATTAAGCAGGTTAGCAAAGGAAAAGGAAGAGGAGACCATTATGATTTTCCAAAGAGGTAGCAAAGAAAGTGAAAGCCAAAAAGATTGCATTCAGGCAATACAAAAAGACACAAGCAGAAGGGATAGGGGGAAGTACCAGAAGAAGCAAAGGGAGACAGGGAGGTCAGTAAGGGATGCCAAAGCTCAGACAGAAGAACACATTGCAAAATCAGTGAGTAGAGGGGACAAAACAGCAGGTACATAAGTGAAAAAAGAAAGGCAAAGGGAGGGATAGTGAGATTGAAGGGGGAGGATGGGGGCCGCATGGAGGATGACAACAGTAAAGTTAACATATTGAACAGGTATTTCTGCTCAGTCTTTATTGAGGAAGAGGAGGGTAATGGGTCTGAAGGGAGTACAAGGGGTGAGAATGGTGCAGAAATGGACACAAGTCCCTTTACATGAGAAAGGGTCCTGAAGGAACTGGAAGTAATAAGAGTTGATAAAGCAATCGGGCCAGATGGGGTGCACCCCAGTGTCCTTAAAGAACTAAGAGAGGTGGTGGCTGAACCTCTGGCTATCCTGTTTAGCTGATCACTGGAAACAGGGGAGGCACCCAAAGACTGGAGGACAGCAGATGTAGTCCCCTTATACAAAAGTGGGAACAGAGGAAGCGAGGAACTACAGATCAGTCAGCCTCACCTCGGTACTGGGAAAGATCATGGAAGCACTACTGAAGGAGAGATTGGTAGAACATCTGGTTGTCAATGGACTACAGGACCCAAAGCGGCATGATTTCACCAGGAGGAGGTCATGTCAGACCAACCTCATTGAATTTTTTGACTGGGTGACTAGGGAGGTGGATCAGGGGAGGGCAGTGGACATGGCCTATCTGGACTTCAGCAAGGCCTTTGACACTGTGCCACATAGAAGACTATTACACAAACTGAGGAATATGGGTGTGGGCAGGACAGTAGTGTGGTGGGTAGGTAACTGGCTGGGTGGCAGGACACAGAGGGTGGTGGTAAATGGCTGTCACTCCACAGAGGGAAGAGTGACCAGTGGGGTACCACAGGGATTAGTGCTGAGACCAGTCCTATTCAACATCTTCATCAGTGACATTGTGCAGGACCTAGAGGCAGAATTTCACTGTTCGCTGATGACACAAGCTCTGTAACAGAGTAGACACCAGAGGTGTAGACAGAATGAGGAGGGACCTGCAGAAACTTGAAGAATGGTCAGGGGTTTGGCAGTTGAAATTCAATGCAAAGAAGTGCAAGATAATGCATATGGGGCACAAAACCCTGGCACAATATATCAGTTGGGGGTGAGGATATAGCATGCACCAAGCAGGAAAGGATCTTGGGGTTATCATCTCTGATGACCTCAAGGTAGGGAAACAGTGTGACAAGGCAGCAGGTAAAGCAAATAGGATGCTGGGATGCATAGGCAGGGACATTACCAGCAGGAAAAGGGAGGTCATAATTTCACTATTCAAGACACTAGTGAGGCCCCACCTGGAGTACAGTGTACAGTTCTGGAGACCTTACCTACATAAGGACATAGACAAGGTAGAGAATGTTCAGAGGAGGGCAACCACGATGGTGCATGGATTGCATCACAAGTCCTATGAGGAAAGGTTGAAGGAAATGAACATGTACTCCCTGGAATAGAGGAGGGAGAGAGGGGATGTGATAGAGACATACAAGTATCTTACAGAGAGGAACAGAGTGCAGGAATACACTATTTTTAAGCAAAAAAGATGTTCCAGGACTAGAGGGCATGTGATGAAGTTGGAGGGAGGACGATTCAGAGGAAACGAGAGGAAGAATTTCTTCACAGCACAGGTGGTGGACAAGTGGAACACCTTGCCAGAGTAAGTGGTGGGGATTGAAACAATCACGGTATTTAAGAATGCATGGGATAGACATAAAGGAATTCTGGAGGTCAGGGGTAAGGGGCAACAGACTTCTAGGAAAACATAAACTCAACTTACAAGCTCAAATGGGCAGACTGGGTGAGCCATAGGCCCTTATCTGCCGACACTGTCTATGTATCTATGTATCTATGTTTTATTAAACACTATTAGAGCTTGTACAGGCTTCTGTCCATTGTGCAGTAATACCTGTATTTAGCTCCTAGATCAGTTAATGAAGGGTTGGCTTTATTAGTGAAGGGGTAAACTAGGTACAAGAGAAATCAACAGGATCCAGAGGGTGCTCTATAATTTGTCATGAGTATGCTGTCTAATTACAGTTAAGTAGGAAGAGGTGTAACACTATATATAGAGCAAGGGAAAAATGGGGAATTCCTTTAGAACAGAACAGATAAAGGATAGACAGCTTAAGAGTACTAATATCATAACCCCCCTACTCTGTGTGTTACCTTGGGAGGAGAAAACTTCACCTATTTGCAGCCTTCTCATACTACCGGCTTCTTCGTGAAGTAAGTGGGTTTCTTGCAAAAATATTACTTTTGCTTTCACAGCCTCAATATATTTCAGTATCTGGTATTGCTTGATTCTAAGGCGAGCCCCTTTAACGTTCCATGTAAGGAAATTAATCCGGGTATCCGACCCCATTCAGATTTATTAATGATGCTACGCTAAATGACCGCATCTCTGCAAAATGAGTCATGGTAAAACCAGCAACCTTGTGTCCCTCCCCCAGAAACCTATAACTCGCCCCCATAAACCCCATAACGAGAAAACCCACCCCTCACCCCATCTCTACTCCCATCTCCTAATACAAATCCCAAAAACAAACCTTCCTCCTCTCCCAACAAGAACCATGTTTTTTTACGGCCCATGACACCAGCCCACTTAGCGCTTGAGTCCATGCTCACTCCCCAGCCATCCCCCCCATCTTTTATGACAAAGTCCTTTTCATCCATAACTATATTCATATTGTATAAACAAATAAATCTAAAATAAAACTAATGTTGTCCTTGGGCTTATTCCATATATCGGTGAGTCAGAAAATTCCCTTATTATTAAACAAACAGTAGCAAAGAGTGAAAATGTAGCCAATATTACAACACCACCTGCCTAATTCTGCTAGAGGGTAGATATTCTTCCCCTACCCGGGGAGTCCAAATAGAACCATGTTGATCGATAGCCCGAACGGGGCCCGATTTAATTAGCAGGTTTAGTGTTTCAAACCTGTTTAAGGCATGTAATTTACTCGCAAATATTAACTCCTATCAAAATAATTATGATAAAATTATAACCAATTAACATTACAATGTAGTCCATCATAGTCTTTGGGCCCTCAAATACCGTGCAATAGAAAAAACAAAAATAAGAAGAACTGATTATGCCGAGGATCCAGTGTTAAAGTACAAGCTTTCATCCAGCTACATCAAATATCCCCAGTCTCCTAGAGATAAACGTCCAGTTGGCTAAATATAAATAACCTATGGAGGAAATTGTTATATGTAAGTGGAGACATCAAGCCAGGCAGAAAGTAAAACCAAATGATAACTTCCCTACTAGTTCCTCTGCTCCATGGCTCCATATATCGTTTCACAGTCCCACATCACCTGGCAAATTCCACACTCCAGATCTCTACTCGATGTAGCCCACCATTCACGGATCTTTGAATAATGCAGGGAGAGCATCACGCAATGCCATCAAGGCTGTTTCACGAGATTCAAAGGACTTCCATTCGTTTAGAATGAAAACTTGGAATCTTACTGGATAGCCCATGCGGAATTTGATGCCAGCGGCTATAAGCTTTTTAACCAGTGGGTGATAGGCCGCCCTTTTCTGCCTTACTGAGAGTGGCAAGTCTTGCACTATTCTAATTTTAGAGCCCTCCCAGAAGATGTCTTTGTCTTCTCTTGCCTTGTCGATGAGTGATTGTCTCTCTTGGTAATTCAAAAACTTAATAATAAAAGGCCTCGGTGGGTGATCAGGTGAAGGAACTGGGCATAAAGCTCTATGAGCCCTCTCTACTATGTATACAGATCCAAAGGGTGAGGGCCCAGCAATTCTCTCTGTTAGTTTCTGGGCAAACACAATCGGGTTTTGGGCTTCTGCTTTTTCTGGCAATCCAATAACCACAACATTATTATGCAGGCTCCGGCCCTCCAGGTCTTCGACCTTCAGCTCTAATTTATGTATACGCTGGGACAACAGGTTCACTTTCTCATTCGTTTTTTCTTCTTTCCCTTCTAGTGATTTGATACGGGCCTCATTATCTGAAACTTTGCAAGCTAGATCCTCAACGGTGACGTTGATGTTCTTAACTTCCCCTGCCATATCCTGCACTGCTGACTTCAGCGGCCTGATCTCTTCCAAAAACCACTCCAGAGTGAGGGGTTCATCTGAAACATTATGCTCGCCGGCCGCTTGCATTAATGCTGATGCCGAGGCCTTAGATTTCTTTGCCGCTTTTTCAGGGGTCGTGGGAGGAGTATGCTTAGGGGGCAATTTCCTCATTTCCGACTCCATCTCAGGTGAGGGCACAGGTTCTCCTCTGTACCCGATGTAACAATTGTGGTTTAAGCCTCCTGAAAATGATGTAATCGCAGAATTAACAGATGGTAGGTCAGAGCACAAGGAGAAGCTGCTATTCCGTGTCCCTCATCACGTGACTCCCCCCTCTTAAGCTGTTTTTGAAGGAGAGAGAAGGTCCCACAGTGACACCTGAAGTTGTGATCAGGACGGATGAGTGGGTCCTCCATAATGGAGCCCAAAGGCTGCATGGCAGAGGAGCCCAGAAGATGAGGAATCAACTCCTGGTGGGGAACTCTATAGTCAGGGGAGTAGATTTGGGAACATGTAGTGAGGAGTAGAGGGAGGTTAAGTGCCTACTTGGAGGCACAACTTGTAGGGATGGAGAACTGATCCAGTGGATCACTAGGGCAGTAGCTAGGAGGGTGTAGCTGGATGTCATTGTCCATCTATGGACAAATGACCTGGCTAGGGATGAAGCAGGGATAGGACAAGTGCAGGAAGAGTTTAGGGAGTTGGGGAAGGGCCTTGGGCAACTAGCAAGCTCCATGATATTCTAAGAGGTGCTGCCTACCTACAGCAAAGGGGAGGCTAGGAATCTTTACACCAGGAACTTCAACACATTGTTTTTTTGGTTTTTGTTATTTATTATGCTGTATGCCCTGTTTCTCCCAAGCTTCAGCTCCTGCCACCCCGAGCCCCGATCATCCTGAACTTACCTGCGGTCCAGTCCCTGGCTTTCCCCCTCTGGGTGGGGCTGTCAGTTGGCCCTGGAACCATGGATGTAAAGTCTGGACTCCAGTAGGAAGTCCCCACTGGAGGAACCCCTGGCTTGCCCCCTAGGGAGGGGCCATGGGACCGGGGCACGCAGGTGGGCACACATCGATCCTTGCACCAGCAAGGTTGGGAATGGATGAGATGGTCTATGGAGCCTTATTGAGGGAGGTGACAGTATTTTGAAATGATAGATCCCTGGGGTGAGGACAGTCAATGATGTCCTGTGTTTGCCCTGCACCCCTTAGGTAATGGTGCCAGCACGATGGTACCCTCAGCCTCCACCAGAGGTCTGTGATGTGCCTGACACTCTTCCACCCTTCCCCCAGAGAAGAAGAGCAGTCCCTAGGATGCTCAATCCTTCTCCCTTCTTCCAGCCCTCCAATGCCTCAAGTCCATTCCCGAACCCTGGTTGTCAGCATCACAGATGGGTGCCCTGCACCTACACCAGAGGGCTGGCCACACTTCAACACATTGTTTAAGAACTGGTGCAGTGAGGAGGGCTTTGGCTTCACTTGGTACTGGGGATCCACCCAGAGGGATGAGGACGTGTACAAGGTGGCAGTCTGTATTCATTAAGGGAGGGAACTGTTGTCCTTAGTGAACAGTTTACATGCTACACTTAGAGAAGTGAAAGTGGAGCAAGACAGAGGTAAATGGAGAAAAAGGTAAAGGCAGAAAGGACAGAGATGGGGCTAAAAGGGGTAAAACCATCAAAAAATGAAGGGCGATGAGTACCAATTCCCCTCGTCTGGGTAACAAGCTCCCTGAACTAGTGGCCTTGATGGAAGAGGGATGCCTGGATACTGTGGCAGTCACAGAAACATGGTATAAAGAGAGTCATGACTGGGATGTCAACATACCAGGGTACACAATCTACAGGAGGGACAGGGAGGGTAAAAGAGGAGGAGGAGTAGCTCTCTACATAAGGGAAGGGATCAAAGCAACAAAATTAAAGGGTAAACATGGAGGAGAGGAGGCACTGTGGGTCATCCTGGAGACAGGAAATGGCACCACAATCAGCACTGGGGTTGTATACAGATCCCTGTCTCAGGGGGAGGAAATAGTCAAGGAAATGATAGATGGCATCCTTAGAATGTCAGAAAAGGGGAGATATTGTTGATGGGAGACCTGAATATGCCATTTCTGTATCAATCTAGCCTTGCATGCACCTTTCCTATATGCCATTAGTCGGTTTGTATCAATAGGACAGAGCTTCAGTCGAGATTTCTTGCAGGACTTAATTGTGCTTCTGACTCCTTCAGTATTTTCTACCAGGATACAACATGCCTTTCTTGCAGTTCCTTTCTTACAGTAACACTTGCATTAAGGACAATGGCTAAAATTACAGTACTGCATTTAAAGGTAATGTCCATGCCAATCGAAGCCCACCACCAGTGTCAAACACAGTGGGAAGCATGAGTAAAGGCCTGAAAGTAGCTGCACTGAACATCTGCAGCCTCACAGCAAAGTTTGACCTACTCCAGGCATGGATGTCCCATCATGTACCTGACATTCTCTGCCTGACTGAGACCTTGCTGTCAGACAAGATAAAAGACAATGAAGTGATGCTCTTGGGATATCAAACATTCAGGAAAGATAGGTGTGGCAAGAGAGGCGGAGAAGTCCATATCTATGTCAGGGATTACCTATGCTACTTGGTCCTCCTGTTACCAGGATAGAGGATGATCATGAACTACTAGCAATAAAAGCACAGGTCGGACGGCATGGCAAATCTCCAATCTTAGCCTCTATTTATCTTCCACCCACTAAAGCCAGGGATGGCCTCCCAAAAATACTGGATACAAATGCTAACCTTCCTAAGGGCACAGAGCTTCTCATAACAGGTGACTTTAACATCAGCTGGGAGGGCATGGAATCCACACCATTCAAGGACATGGTCACTACTTCCAAACTGACCCAACTCATAGACAGCTCAACAAGATGGAACCATGAAACAGGAAAAAACACCCTCCTTGATTGGCTCCTCTCAAGTTCCCCTTCTCCGATCTCTGAGCTTAAGGTCCTGTCTGACACCTTAAGTGATCACTCTCCAGTCACTTTCACATGGTCAAACAAATTGAGCAAACCCCCGCCTATCATAATTATTAGCAGGATCTTGGGGAAGGGTAAGCTTGGGGCCCTCTCCTCTGCCCTCTCCCAGCATGACTGGTCTCCCATCAATCATGCTCCTAATATTGACCAGGACCTAAGTTTCTTTATAGAGGGCTTCAACAACATTTGTGATATCTTTGCACCACTGAGAAAAAGAAAAATTTGGGGTCAAGTTAATGGCTGGATCACAAGGGATCTACTTGCCCAGATGAAGGAAAGGGACAACCTCTTGGAAAAAGCAAGATCCTCTCACAGCAGACACAACTTCCAATGCTATAGAGCTGCAAGAAACCACTGAACCAACCTTATCTGCCAAGCAAAGGCCAACTTCCACAAGGAGCAGCTTAATAAAACTTGGGACAACAGGAACAGTTTTTGGGAGAACATCAAAAACCTTCTTGGGAAGGTTGAGAAGAAGATCGCCCGCTCGCTCAACATCAACAACGCCATGATTACTGACCCATGGCACATCGCAGATTCTCTTAATACAGCATTTACTGACCTGGCTGGAGTGCTACCCCCCGACTACCTGCACCCTGCTGAGGACGAAACCAACTGCATGGCTCAAGGGGGCTCAACCCCTGTCTTCTACTTCAAAAAAGTGTCAGTGAAGGAGGTTTACAAACACATAAAAAAAATACTAGGCAAGACCAGAATGGGGAGTGATGGAGTCGATATGAAACTCCTATCCCTAACACTGGATGTTATCATCCTGCCAGTTACAAAACTATTTAACAAATCACTGGCTCTTGCACAATTCCCTGGGATCTGAAAACAGGCTGTCATGATGCTGGTGCACAAGAACAGTGATATGACATGCACCACCAATTATAGGCCAATATCCATCCTCTCTCCCTTATCTAAAGCCCCGGAAAAGATTGTGGCCACCCAACTCACAGATTACCTCAACAAATACAACCTATTATGTCCCAACCAACATGGCTTCAGGCAGAATCATAGTACCTCCACTGCCTTGTTGGTCTACACTGACTTCTTGCACAAGGCACTAGAGAAAGGAAAACTGGTGGGGTCAGTCTTCATAGACCTCACCAAAGCCTTTGACACCATCAATCACTCTCTCCTCCTGACTCAACTACAGAACCTGGGGGTTGCAACCACTGCTGTCTGCTGGTTCAAGGACTACCTAACACACAGAAGCCAACTTGTAAAAATTGGGCACACAGTATCTAACTCCAATGAGGTATCTTTAGGAGTCACTCAGGAGTCAATACTGGGGCCCTTACTATTCATTCTCTTCCTAAATAATCATCCTGAAACCTGTGACACTAAACTGATACTTTACGCAGATGGCGCTGTACTTCTCACCAGCAGTTCATCAATAGTCACCCTCCACTCCAAGCTGCAGGCATCCTTCTACAAGCTGGAAGACTGGTTCTGTAGCCATAAACTTCAATTAAACTACAAAAAGACCAAGGTGATGCTCACAGTCAGCCCACAGCACAAAAGAATCTCCCTCCCCTCACCATATCCAATAAAGTCAGTGATCCGCTAGAACAAGTTCACTCCTTCAAGTACCTGGGGGTCACCATTGATGACTTCCTCACCTTCACCCAACACATTGACACAGTGGTAAAGGCAGTGAACACCAAGCTGGGTGTACTCTATAGGCATAAAAAGTATCTCACTCCAGATGCCCTCCATCTCTCAGTCTCCAGCTCCATCCTTTCTACCATTGACTATGGATTGGTGGTCTACGATGCAGCAACAGACACTGCACTAAAAAGGATTCACATTGCCATCAGCAAGGCATGTAGGCTCACAGTGGCTGCAGATCAAAATACCCATACCTGCTCCTTATACGAGCAGACCAATTGGCTGCCACTAAAGAACAGGATTACTTTCCAAACATGTCTCCTTGGAAAAAAGGTGCTAATGGGTAAACCCCCCCAAACATTTCTAGCATCCTGACACAAAGTGCTACCAGTTATACTACCAGAGGAAGGATGAGGGGGGCCCTATCAACACCTTTCCGTCGAACTGTGCAGGGACTGCGTGCTTTCGGCTATAGGGGCCCCCAATGGCTCAATGAAATCCCAGTGCACATTCTAAACTCCCAATCCATCTCACAATTCAAAAATGGCCTAAGGCAACACCTTCTTACTAGGACAGTTTGTGACTGCCACTATGACTCTAACACCCATAATGCCCACTCACCCACATGCTCCTTCCCCTTCCTTTTACTCCCACTCTTCCCCCTTGCCCTATCCCTCTGTCTTTCTCTCCCCCTGTGCCTTTTTCCCCCACTGGATCAACCTTATAACCAACCTACTACCACTACCTCCCAACCTCCTAGACAAAGCCACTTCTTTTGGCTCCTACTCCCCCCCCCCGTCTCCCCTCCTCCTCAACTTGATTCCTCCTCAGACTCTCACACTAGGTGTCACACCTCTTTATCTCCTTTACTACATACAAACACTGTCCTTTACCCTAGTTGAATGCTCTTGATGCTGTACAATCACCATTGGTACCATAAAATACATTGTAACCTTATTGTATACTAACTACCTGCTATTCGAGTATTGTATATAAATTGTTTGTTATTGTTGTCATGGTCACTGTTTGACGTGGAACTTTTGTAAATAGCTCTGAGCTCAAAGGTATGATCTGAATCCCTAAATAAATAAATATGCCAGATGTTAACTGAAGCACCTTGGAGGATTCTGGGAGAGGCGAGTTGCTGCATGCTACTTGGTTGACTTTGAGCTCAGAGGAAGCAGGACCACACAAAGCAATTTCTCTGTTTACAACAGGTATGACATCGTTGCCATGCCATACTTGAAAGCAAGTGGGTGGCCTTATCGGACCAGCATGTTCAATGAATCAATTTTTGGTGCCTTTCCTCCTATTCAGTGGCCTGCATGAGCACTTGGGGTCTTGGCAGTGCAGGAGCCCATCTTGCATTGAGGTGCAGATAAAGTCACTGGGTTCCACAAGGAGAGCTGATCCCAGTTACACTAGGAGTGTTTTTTCCTCATACTTGCCTCTCCCAATCTTATACAGTATTAGAGACCTAAAAAAAGTTTTTCTTTCTACTTCCGTAGTCCTAGGGTTCTAGAGAAACCCGTGGAACAACTGATTTCTCTGAAGATATCTGTTAAATTTTTATGAACTTGTCATGTGGCAGGGCCACTACAGGGTATAACCAGATCATATTGGACCTTTGGTTCCCCGACTACCATAACTGATATTCAGTTGTTAAGCTCTGTTTAGCTGTGTTCTGTTGTGTTGTGTGTTGTGTTTTTCCATATATTTTCTTTTCCACTTTTTTGGGGTTTATTTTTATTTTAAAACTTTTAAAGTTGTAAAACTGTAGGGGCTGATAGTCAACCAGGCAACAGAGTAACTTGGGAGCTATATGCTTAATGGATAACCTGATTAATCATGTTAAATATATAGCATTGCACAGAACCGAGTGTGCTTTGAACTTGAGTCTCGATACAAGAGAACACTTATGCTCACACTAAGAAGACATAACCAGAGTTTTATTGTATTCACATTTTATTCACTTTACTCTACTATGCATGTGTTTCCATTTAATTACTGAACAGATCTAATCACCTAAAGCACTCAAACACTTTAATTGATTGAACTAACTTGAGTTAATTTAAGACTCTTGATCCTCAGATCCCAGGGCCAAATTGTATTCTGATCTGATTTTGATTTATTGATTGACTGATTTCATTTTCTGATTGATTGCACCTAAAGATATCCAGTTTTTAGGATATCAGAGATACTCTGGCATAAATTAGGTCAGTCCAGGACTCATATATTCTTTGGTTGCTTGCTCTCTGCTTAGCTTGTAAGGCCTAAATTTGACATCTAATTAGTTACTATTATTGGTAAAATAACATGTGTTCTGCTTCACCATGTGCTGAGTGAGTTGGCAAGAATATTGAACTTGCCTTTCTTTTAGTAGCTAACCCAGTGCACTTAGCATTGACACGCCACAGCTTATAGAGTGCAGAGAGCAATATCACCAGTGGAAAGTTAGTTTGGAAGACTTAGTCTGGTACTATCTCTCCTGCACATATTTTTGCCTTCAGCATTTCAAATAACTTGAGCAGAGGCTGGTAAATTTGTTAACCGAGTCAAATAGATCATATGTTGTTCACGTTACGAACTTACTGTGCTCTCCCATGATACTGTGCATCTAGAAGCAACTGATACTCAGTTGTGTGTTGTTTCTACACTAAAGCAGTAAGTGTTTGGTGTTTGTCGCTTTTTGCTTATAATATACAAATTTTACATCAGGAATGTTTTGCTCAGATTTTTTGCTACACAGTTAACAAAGCACAATGCTTATAATCAAATGGATAAATATATATATATAGAAATAAAGAAATGACACTTTCTTAAGTCATACATTTGATAGAAATATTGTTTTTAATTTTTATATACATATGCTTTTAGCTCTCCCTGTCACTGTTATATTTAATTTTCTCATTAGTGATTTCATGCTGGAAACTGTGTATGACTGAAAGACAGGAGGTCTGGCAGCGGTGAAAGTGTACGCTGAAGAAAAGACCCCCTAATTTAACAAGGGTTTACTGAACTTTTTAAGAAGGAATAGCTTGCCCTAGGAAGACTTTGTTTATCCATTGTATTGGACTGGCGTTATTGACCTTATTGCTGGAGACAGGTAACATCACTATTTAATTAAAGGAAAATGCATTTATTTCAGAACTATCTCAGAATAAGAACGGAAAAATCAATTCCTAAATCTGAAATCTGCATGTTGTGACACAGTCTAGATAGACTTCCAATTTCTGGCACCTTATGAAATTGATACTACAAGGGCCTTGTCTCCTAATTCTACTAGTCTTTTGATATTTGTGTATATCTAGTATACAAGCATATAATCTACTGATACTGTATAGCTGGTTCAGATGGAAAATTCCAGAGTGCGTAGTACATCTTTAATCTACCTAGGGCATTGCTGTTGTTATTTGCACATCTGAGGACTTTTATGTTTTCCTTGCACTTTAATATTCTTAGACGGTGTTACACTGTGCATGTGTATTTAAGTGGTCACTAAAGCTTTCTCTATTTTAAACCTATAATGATGTCTAGAAGGAAGCAGATGAAGCTACACCTAAACACCTCCCCATTAGCAGACATAATGCCGGACAAGCAAATGAAAAAAAAGAGCAAAGGAAAAGCAGAGAATCTAAAGCAGACCAAAATGACAGATTATTTGTCCAGGATTAAGTGTCATGAAAAAACTTCCACACCATTACTCAGTAATAAATCAGTCTCAGCATTGATATTGGGGGAAAGAGACACAGCTTTGAATGAGATTATGCACACTAAGGTGTTAAGTGATCCCAATCTGATTATAACACCAGATACTGATCTAGAGAAATCACCTAAACTTTATTTCTCAGATTCTTTTAGTTCTGCAGATGGTATTTCTTTGAAGCCAGAGAGCTGGGGTAGCACTAGTAGCTCAGAGAACAGGACCTGGAGCATTGATATGGAGCAGACTGTAGATAAAAATAATTATACTACAAAATATAAATTACATGATATATTACATGACTTACAGACCACAATGCAAGGGCTTAAATCACTCAAAGCTAAAGTTAGCATCAAAGATGTGAAATCTGATGTTATAAACCAGAGCCCTGCTTAACAGGATAACTGGAGTGAGGACATGGTTCATCTGGTTAAGCAAGTGCATTACCTAACCTCTCTGAGTAAAGGTCTGACTGAGTTACTTAAAAACTATTTTACTGCAAATGTCCTTATCATGAAACTATTAATGACAACTAAAGAGGAGTTGGAGACAATGAAAACTAATTTGTTTGCTAATCATATCAAGCTGGAGGAATTAGATACTAACATTACAAGCATTTTACCAGCTACTGAGAAGTCAGAGTCATTTATTATCTGTACTAATAATAAAGAGCCCCAAGAGAGTGTGCATGTTAGGGAGAATTTATCCACTAAAATTATACCTGATTCCCCTAAGTCACACAGAGATGGGGAAAAAGAAAAAGAGGAAGAAGAAAGGAAAAGGTGCAAGTGGAACAACTTGTGTGACTGCAGAGCTGGACAACTGATCTAAAAAGAACATAGTGGGAACTATGTTAATACAAGATAATACTCAACAAACAAAAAGAAGCAATAAAAATGAGATGATAGTATCTAAGTTGGGGAATATTGAAACTAAACTACCCATTCTAGAGCCAAAAGGTAATGATTATAATTTTTAATGAGAGAATCTGGAAGAAAAACTAGGAGCCCTTGAGATAGAAATGGGAAAATTCCTAATAGATTGTAGATGTGATAAAGTTATATCATCTTCTTTGGATAATGGACATAAGAAAGCTACAATTATGATACAAGACTCTGCTGACTCCCAGGGAATAGACTGTAAAATCCGCCCCACTAAAAATATCTACAATCCTGATAGTCATAACACGGATAGGAAAAGTAAGGATACTGACCCCTGTGTATTAATTAAGCTCATACAGTAGGTCTCCCTTTTTGAATAGAAGGTAGTAAGCAGGAACTAATAAAGCAATTGAGAGTTTTATTTAAAATCTATATGGGTATTCAAATGGTTGAAACTGATATTGAGAATGTAGAACTTGCTTCAGATTTTGAGGGGCATTGCAGTTGTAATATCTTTCTACCCTCACCCAAATTAACTACTGATACTTGGTACAATGATGAAATATTTAAGGAACTTGCTATACTCGTGCTATTTCCTAATAGAAATTGCTTTATTAAAACACCCTGTGAAGGAAACAGAGTGAACTTGGATAGTAACAGGTGTGATGATGTGGAGCAGGGGTGGGTGAAAGTTACGAATTCCACTTTCGCAGAACTTCCATGAAATTTCTGAAATTTCTCTGAAATGTGGAACTTTCGCCATTGGCAAAAGTATGATTTTCCATGGATTTTCACTGAGTTCTGCGGACTTTTTTTGTGAACTGCAGAAAAATGCATAGAAACTGCTGAATTTATTCTTTCCACAGTTTAATGAACTGTCAGTGAATGAGTGCCTGCTTGTATAACCATGCAGTTATTCACTGACAATTCAGTGGGCCACTGGTAGTGGAGGAGAGAGGAGTGCTGTGCTGGTGGCCTGCTCAGGGGCAGGGTGGGGAGGGGAGTTGGGTGGTGGCAGATGTACTGTCAGGGTGGTGTTTGTGGGGGTCTAATAGACATCAGGGAATTGAGATTATTTTTTTTACAAGGGATCTGGGATAGGGAGGTCCACTAGACACCAGGGAATACTGGGACTAGAGGGGGATGAGTTGGTGGACTGCCAGCTGTTTATTTGTGGACTAAGGAATCCAGGATAGGAAGGGGGTCTGCTAGACATCAGGGAAATAAAATGTTTGGGAAGCCATGATCAGTGTGTGGGGTGAGCACTAGAAACCATGAGGGTCCAAGGAAGGGATTAGAAGTCTTTACTGGGACCCTGCTCAGTGGGGGTGGATTAATGAGTTAAACTGCAGCTAAAAAAAGCCTCAGAAATTACCACTGGCAGTGTTTCTTTCCTAAATTATCCTGCAGTTTTTTATATATTTCTAGCAGTTTTAAGGTGGAATTTCCACGAAAGTTCTGAAACGATTTCTGAACTTTCACAGAAGCGAAATTCGCACTTTCGCCAAAATTCTCCAGCGGAAATTAATTTTCGCACATCCTTAATGTGAAGCCCACTTGGTTGAGTATTTTTGTCATTCCACAAATGTTTCATGAGAATGATCAAAAATTGAAGGGAATGCTTAGTAACCTTTTTGGGAACTTGTTACAAGTCTCTTTAGGAAAAATTGGAATACTGAGAGTATATGGACAAACACATGGAAGTCAAATTGATATGTTAATTAAGAATCAATACATTGTGGATAGAATACTGGAGAAGCAGACTTCCCTTGACACCAGGGGTTTTCACCTAGCGGATATGGGAAAACTCCAAGACCCCAAAAGTAACCAAGCTAATAATGGAACTGATCTCCAATTTAAATTACAGCATATACCTATGGAGAATAAATACTTAAAGTTAGCTGGATATAAACATTGACTCGGAGAAAATAATACAGTAACCTCCTTTGGTGACTTGAGTGTCTGCTCCTCCTTAGATTATTCTCAGCTTAAGGACTCCTTTCTGCTAGCATCCTGGAATATTGCTGGTTGGGGAACAAAAGTGTTAGACAATGAATGGGTACATTTTCTTACAAATTCTGATTTTTTTGTGCCTCCTTGAAACATGGCATAAGGCGGAAGATGAGGTATCCCTAAATGGGTACCAGATCTTTCAACATGAGGGTCATAGAGACACTAAGTGTGGTAGATATGCTGGGGGATTAATAGTTGTATGTAGAACTGGAGTAACAGCAACTAGCAGATGTATATATAAGGGTATTAATTTTATATGTCTATGCATTCAGACTCAAAATCAAAAATTGATAATCATAAATGGGTATGTTCCACCATATGGTTCTAAATTTTACACAAATGGTATATGGGTTGTGTTAAAAGAGCTGATACCTAAATGTAGGTACAGCTACCTGGATACAGATAGTTTGCTCATAGGAGATTTTAACTTGCGTACCGGTGAGTTCAACAGATTACTGGATAACGCAATCTTAATGTATAACAATGATTTTACATCATTGCCAAAAAGATCATCTATGGACAAATATAGAAATAAATCAGGTAGATATTTGATTGAGATAATAGAAGAATTGGATATTTTCCTCTAAATGGAAGAATACAGGGAGATTTAATGGGAAATTATACCTAATTCAAAGCACTATCAAAATCTACCTTGGATTTCGTTATATGGACTGGCACTTATAAATGTTGGCACCTTTTAAAACTTCCAATCAGAACAGATAGTGACCATTTGCCTCTAATTCTGGGTACAAAAGATTTAATTAGTGGGCACTCAGTGGTGAATATTGTAGTCTCTATGGACTGCAGAATGAATAAACCCATTAGATGGAGTCTTCCATTGGAAAAATGGGTTACAGATCAAATAATACTCTATTTGCAAGAAATGGATATCCCTGACTTAGTACACAGGGATGCTGAGGAAATATGTGGCATTGTAGATGTATTATTTAAACAAATTATGAACAAGCTGTATAAATCTGTACTGACTCTTTGAAGACAGACTAATCAGCAGACTTGGTTCATTCATGAATGTAGGGCCTATAAAAAACATTTAAGGAAACAGATAAGAAAGTTAGGGACTCTAGAGAGAAATCACACTGTCTCACTTTAAAAACAGAAAAACGGATATATAAAAAAAAACTGCAAGAAAAAAAGTGTTCTATAAAGAAAAATGGAAACAAGTGTTACAAGTTATAGAACATAAAGATGGTGGGGGATTCTGGCAACTCGTAGCAAAAGGAACAAAAAGTTTTAAAAATAGTCCAGATTCATATATACCTGAGGTGCAATAGACAGAACATTTTGAACAGATCTTTTTTGACCTAGAAATAGGAGCTAACTACTTTGATAAACAAGAAACATATAACTTAGGGTGGATTATCAATAAAAAGGTTTATTTTGCTATTATAACACTCAGTAAAAACAAAGCTCCGGGGAAGGATAAGATCCCAGCTGACGTATTTTGGTGTACCACTCAGTTATGGAATGTGATACTAGCTGCATTTTATAATAAATGCATATATGAGAAATATATTCCACACTCCTGGAGAGGGGCAGAAATTGTCCCAATTCACAAAACAAGAAGTCTTGCAGACCCTTCTATGTATTGTCCAATCAGCCTCTTAGATACAAGTTTGAAAATTTTCACCAAACATTTATTTGATCATTTGTTAGTGCAAATCCAAACTACTGGAGGGTTAAGTGAAGCCCAAGCAGGTTTTCGTCATGGATACTCGATGATGGATAACTGCTTTGTGTTGAGTTATTTACTACACAAATATACTGTTATTAGAAAACAAAAATTATATGTAGCATACATTGATTTATCAGCTGCTATTGATATGGTACACAGATTTTTATTATGGAAAATTATGGCTGATCGAGGAATAGACATATCCCTAGTAGCAATAATAGCTACATTACATAGTAAAATTTGGGCTAGAATTAGGGTGGGGGACAAGGCAAACTTTCAATTTTTTTTAGAATAAACTGTGGAGCTAGGCAAGGCTGTATCCTTGCTCCAACCATTTTTAATATTTACATGGATTTTTTCATCAGAAAGTTAGATATATTGGATTCAGATGCCCCAAAAATAGGAATCAGGCCATCTCCCATTTTAGCATAAGCAGATGACCTGATATTAATGTCACAAACTAGGTCAGACCTCTAAAAACAATTAGATGCTTTGGAAATTTATACACAAGGGTAAAAGTTAACAATAAATTATAATAAAACCAAAATAATGGTATTTGGCACTAAAAAAATAAGAAGTCAGTGAAGAATGGGAAATAATAAAATTTAGAATGTAACTCAGTATACATATTTAGGCTAACATACACCTCTAATAATAAATGGATACAACATTTGCACATACTCCAAAATAAGGTTGAAAAACAGCTGCTGGACTGAGAAAATTTAATTTCTTCTATGGTGGCCACACTATAAGGCCACTTTTGACAGCTATTAAATCTAAATGCTGGGCACAAATACTTTATGCTGCTGAATTGTGGGAATGTAATAAGGCAGAAGCTCTTATGAGCATGGCCTATAAAGTTGTACGATCAACCTTGGAGTTAACACCATCCTGTGCAGCAGTACATGTAAGGGCAGAATTTGGACTCTTAAATATAAGTTCCTTTATTGATGGGAATCTAGATTTAGTATTTGCCATATTGATCCTTGCAGGAACAGATCCAGAAGCAAATGATTTGATACATTTTAATGGACCAACATAGATGTAACAACAAGAACAAAGTGCTCTAGCTTTCGGACCAACCAGTCCTTCTTCAGAAGCCTAATAGCCATTGTTTAGAAAAAAACAATATGTTTAACAGCTAGATCATGCAAAAAAAAACAGAAAAAAATCCCCATTGGTTTAAAATAGTCATTTAAAAAATACAGATGATGATGTCAGAGAAGTTTAACAGTATCATATTACCTTCAGGCAGGAGGGTCACAGGTTAAAGGTGCTTGGTGCAAAACACATACAAAGAATCCTACTGCATATAAATTCAATTGACATAAGTTAACACTGCTGGAGCAGATGACTCTTAAATCAAGCTATGAGTGTCACAGTGTTTATAAGGATGTGATTACTGAAAAGCAACCCCCACCCAGATTAAAGACATACTAAGATTGTCTTAGGACTCCAAGAAGTTTCAATGCATGCATTATAGACAAATAATTACCAGTGAAGTTGTCTTAAAAACATCAGTGCACACTGTATGATGTGTAAAATTTAGCTGGATCTATCAACCAGCTGTACAGTCCAGCTAGATATCATGCCCCATAACTTCAAAAACCTCTAGTATAGTGACAGGACTTTATAAATGATAATTTAAATATAAATTGACAGTTTTAATGTCAAACAAAATACTCTAGTCAATGACCACCAAGGAATTAAGACCATGTAGCTTGATATGTACTGATGTCAATATACACTGGGAATTTAACAACTTGACGTGCCAGAAGTGTCCAAGGAATCTGGAAAAGTGATAACAATTTAATTTCTCTCCTCCTCTTCACACAAACAATACACTCTACCCCACTCCACATCCCCATAATGTGGGGGGTGGGGGGATAACTAGCTTAACAAACACACACACACACACGCTCTCTCTCTCTTAATGAACCTTTATTTACATCAGTCACTGCAATTGTTCCCCAAAGGAATTCAGCTTGTCATGACATCCTAAGTAAAAGGGCTCATGTATCCTAATACCTAGAGAACAAAAATGTGATACTATTTAACTGTACTTCTATCTGTGTAGTAACATTTCCAAGGAATCTGGATAGAACTACAATGAAATAAAACTAACACCTTCCCAAGGATAAGGTAACTAGAAGTAAATATAAAGTATGTGTGTAAGACCAGCGGTCTAACATACTTACATTTCCACAAATCATTGCAATATTACCCTAATGTAAAAAGATCTGTCCAGGACCCCCATGCAAATGAGATCTCACACCCCAATATGTACAGAGTTAAAACAAATATATGTGACAGTCTATGATAGCACTCCTGTATGTACAGTAACAGGCTAGGTAATCTGAATATGGTGCAACAGAATCAACCCCACTCCAGACAAAGATAAAAAGTAAGGACCATTCCCCAATTTTCTGCATCTGGTCAAACAGGCCTCCCAAACTGCCTCCCAAAGTAATCGAAGCCAGAAACTACAGCAGTTTCTCTTTGGAGGCTCTCTGCTCTGACCTACGTGCCATAAACTGGGACCATCTTATCTCCCTCCTTACCTTAGATGAGGCGCTCAACTTTTTTACCAACACCTTTATGTCAGTGGCTAACATACACGCCCCCTGAAAAAAACTGAGGGTGCATGGAAAATGCCACAAATGGCTTAACCCTAGCCTCAAACGGAGTATGCTGCTTCAAAATTGGGCCTGGGGTCAGTACAAATCCACAGGCCAGAAAACTGACTGGGAGAGGTATAGAGAACTGAGGAATCAGTGAAAGAAAGCCTCCAAGTCTGCTAAATCCAAATACCTATGCAATCTCCAGTCCAGGCACCAACAGGATCCCAAGAGATTCTGGGACCGAATTAACCTGCTCTTAAAGGGTGCCCCTAGTGCCCAAGAAGGTGTGGTCCTGGTCGCTGATAACCTAACCAACAATCCCACCTTAATTGCTGAGGCGTTTAGTGCTGCTTTATCCAACCTTGGAGGAACCTTACCCCACCTGCCCGCTGGTGCCCCCAGAATCAGAGACTCTGCCTGGGAACACTCCAGACCACAGTTTCACCTGAAGCTGGTCAAGCCCACTGAAGTACTTCCCCTTCTGCAATGAATAAACCCAGACTCCTCTTCAGGACATGACCTGCTAGAACCTAGACTCCTGCAGGCTGCTGCTCCGGCTATCTCCCACCCAGTTGTCTTACTCATAAACAGGTCCCTCCTTGAAGGAAAGGTCCCTGATAAATGGAAGGTGGCAACTGTTGTCCCCATTCACAAAAAAGGGCCACAGGATAATGTGGGGAACTTCAGACCAATCTCTATTCTTGGCCCCCTAGTGAAGGTGCAGGAGAGACTGGTCTACAATCAACTACAGGACTACCTTGAAAGGCACCTATTCCTAGCTGACATCCAGCATGGCTTTAGAAAGGTCCATGGCACTGATACGGCCCTTATCTGGCTCACATCAGACATCCTTGATGCAATGGATAATGGTTCCCCAAAGGGGACTCTATTCATTGATTTATCCAAGGCATTTGACTTGGTCAGCCATGAACTTCTCCTCTCCAAACTTCAACTATTTGAACTGGACGGGATCTCTGTCACATGGTTTGAGAGCTATCTGCTAAACCGAACCCAGAAAGTCCTATAGAGAGGAACCCAGTCTAGTACTAAGCATGTAATCTTAGTACCAGTAAAAGGAACAGCTGTGGTGGTCGTGAGGGCCCTGGGTTGCTTCGCCCTCCCCCCAAGCTGGACCCCTGCTGACTCGTCTCCCCCACAGGGAAAAAAGGAACAGGTACGCACACAAGGAGCTCAGCCACACCTACCTACTTCAGTGGACTGCTGCCAGTGGAGGACAAAGGCTCCTGTTCTTTGGCGCCATTTTCAAAACAGACCTGCTATATTTTAAGTTGCCAGAGTAGTGAAGATAGTTTTTTTAGCACTAACAATCTGCTAAGCTTGTACAGAAATCTCTCTGATTGCACAGGAACCTTAAGAGTAATTTTAACTTCAGACTGTAAAATCTCCTGGTTGCCGCTGGTGCCTTAATTTTAAACTGCACAGCATAAGAAATCATAGTTAACTGCCTTACTAAGCTGCGAAAGTTTCCATTGTGCCCCAGGTGCTTGTAACTAATTTTGCAAAGGAATTTCAGCCAGTAAAACCTTCCAGTGGCTTCTGGTGCCTTAACTTTAAACTGCACAGCATAAGAAATCGTAGTTAACTGCCTTACTAAGCTGCAAAAGTCTCCATTGTGCCCCAGGTGTTTGTAATTAATTTGCACAGGAATTTCAGACTGCCCCTTCCTCTGCATACCTGTGTATAAATACGGTGCCTTTTTCTCTTTCTTCCTTATCTGTGGTGGTCGTGAGGGCCCTTGATTGCTTTGCCCTCCCCCCAAGCCAGACCCCTGCTGACTCATCTCCCGGCAGGGAAAAAAGGAACAGGTACGCACACAAGGAGCTCAGCCGCACCTATCTACTTCGGTGGACTGCTGCCAGTGGAGGCCCAGTCGGCGCTGTGCACCAGCTCCCCACCACCCCTACCACCATCCTTGGTGAGCACCTACTTATATAGCTGAGATCACATGAGCTGTAGAACCTATCAGCTCACTTTACCATTCGCAGGTTCTCAGCTTCCTCCACTAGTGGGCGCATCTCACATCTCTTGTTCGCTCTAACCCACATCAGCTGGATAAATAGGCAAGACATTTTGTCCCTTCACATTTCTGGCTGCAGTTTCTGTCACGCCAGAGCAGGAGGAAGGAAACGCCTGCAAAACAATTCTTGCAAAACAAGCATAGCTCGCTGCGGCCCTGCCCTGTCTAGACTGGGGACTCCTGGCAACAAACTGCTCTGAACCTAAATCATACTGCGCTCAGCCTGCACCACTCTTCTCTGAACCCCCAGAGGTGGACAAACAATATTGAATATACTTAGCCCCATTCTTAACCTGATCCCTGCCTGTAGTCTCCCAGCACATTATCCGACCAAATCAACTACAGCTAAATTTGCTGGGTGATTCTTACTTAGCACACTTGCTTCCTAACCAGCTGACTGGTGCTGAGGTTACAGCCCGAAACCTACTTCCAACCCCCTCATATACATAACTCATCATGCTGCCACCACAGTGGGAAGAGGTAAAGGATCTAAAGATTGCCCACCTCAGTATAAGGGAGCATCCTTGCCATTCACTCAGATCAAACAGCTTGGGTCACCTACTACAAACCTGACATCCTTGGGGTCTCCAAAACCTGGCTCAAACCTGTGCACCCTGACTCTGTCTGTGCTCTCCCTGGCTACACTGCGATTAGACTGGATAGGGCGGGCAAAAAACATGGTGGTGGGTTGGTGCTCTATTACAAATCTCATCTAAAAGTGACTGACATACCTCACCCCCCTCCCCCTCCTGTGAGTTTATACATGCCCTCCTCCTATTAGGTAACACTAAGAAGCTTTACCTCACCTGTGTATACAACCCCCCAAAAGGTGGTGTTCGTGGGCTCTCCTACCTACTTGGCTGCCTTAGCCCCAAGGTGAGGACTAGTGAACTCCTAATGTTTGGGGATTTCAACCTTAACTGGCTGAGTGGGAATTCAAAAATCTATGAACCCCTTCTATCTGGCCTTGCCCTCAGCCAACTTATCACCAAACCCACCAGACCCTCCTCCTCCCAGGAAAATGGCTCTCTGCTTGACTGGATGCTGTGTAATAGGCCAGACCGAATTACCGCCTCAGGCCTCCTCCCCGATTTGATCTCGGACCATTGCCCTACATACTGCATCTGGAAGGTTCAAAATTCAAGGGTTCCACCAAAAGTCTTACAGATGAGAGATTACTCAGACTTTGATCTAAACAACTTCCATACCGAACTCAGCCTGAGAGACTGGTCCCTGGTATATGCAGACCCAGACCCCTCGGTTACTCTAGACAGCTTTCTGACCATATTCACCTCACTACAAGACAGACATGCCCCACTCATTAAAAGAAGAGTGAGGGACACAGTCACTAAATGGTTACAAGGGGAGCTGTTTGCCCTGATGAAGCTCAGGGACAAAAGTTAGCTAACATACAAAGCCTCTGGGAACAGATCAGACTTCGAGGTCTACAGGGAGCTTAGAAATTCATGCAAACAGGCAATCTGCTCGGCAAAGAGTGATTTCTACAAATCATCCCTCAAAGTGTCCACCACAAACTCGAGGAGTTTCTGGCACACTGTAAAGCACATGGTAAATGGTCTGGCCTGCCAGCAGGTCCCTGACCTGCAAATAAAGGAAATCAGTTGCAATAATCCCCAAACGATAGCTAACGCATTCAACAACCTGTTCTCAGACCTATCTGATTATACCTCTATGCCTTCAATTTCTAAGGATATGGGTCCTGCACCTGGTGCTCCACCCCATCCTCCCCTTCCTCCCTTCTACTTTAAGTCTGTCTCCTTCAAAGAAACCCAGAAGCCCCTAGTAGGTCTCTCCCCTTACTCCAGTGCTTGGCACGACAACCTTGTGCCCAAACTCCTAAACCTTGGGGCCCCCTTTGTGGCCCACCCGGGCTCCCATATTCTAAACTCCTCGCTCATGAAGGGGTCTGTCCCTCCCATTTGGAAGGTGGCCCATGTGACCCCTGTCCTCAAGCATGGCAATCCCAAATTACTTAAAAACTATCGACCCACAGCGATTCTATCCCCAGTCAACAAACTGCTCAAGAAAGTAGTGGCCTCCCAGATTGCCCTCTTCCTCCAAACCTGTGGCCCTCTCTCCCCCCTGAGCAGCATGGGTTCCAAAAAGGACATAGCACCTCCACTGCCCCAGCACAGGTCACTTCCAACATTAGAACCGCAACTGATCAAGGCAAACTCATGGGGGCTGTCTTCATAGACCTGTCCAAGGCCTTCGACTTGGTCGATCACACCCTCCTGGGCTCTGCTCTCCAGTCTTTTTGTCTCTCCCCTCCCATCCTAGCCTTGTTCTCTAACTATCTCTCAGGTAGGAAACAGTACACGAGGTTCCAAAATGCCATATCCGTCCTATCACCAGTAGCCTGTAGGGTACCTCAGGGGTCAGTCCTAGGTCCCCTCCTGTTTTCCCTCTTTATAAACCAGTTGCCCTCAATCCCAACCTTTGGGCAAGTTACCCTATATGCCGATGATATGGTGCTCCTTGCCAGTTCACAAAGTATTGATGACATTAACTATGGACTCAACTTGGATTTCGGTCACATCAAATCCTGGCTCAAGGCAAGTAAGCTGGTCGTCAACCTTCAGAAGATGCAGGCAATGTTATTTGGCTCCCTTCCTAAGGTGAGAGCATGCCCAGCCATGCTCAGAGTCAATGGCACTGACGGCACCCCTGTGAAGGTGGTGGAGTCATTCAAGTACTTGGGGGTGACTATTGACCCGCAAATGAATCTCACCCTGCACATACTTAACTCCTGTAAGGCAACCAACTGCAAACTAGGACTTGCGTACAGAGCAAAAAGTTGCTCACCCCAGCTGCCAGACTTGCCCTGGCAAAAGGGGACTTCCTCCCCTCACTTTGTTACAGGCTTACCTCCTTCACGAATGCCCCCAAAGTCTGGCTCTCCAAATCGGACACCTCGTAAAACAACATATGTCAGTTCACCCTATCAGCCAATCGTCTCACCCATCGGTGTCTACTTTACTCTAGACTGGGTTGGCTTTCCCCAAGCAACCATCGCTCATTCATTATGTGCAACTTTACGGATAACATCATCCGATCATCTACTCCTCCAGCACTTGCTGACCTCCTCCAGCCTGTCCCCTCTTGCTATCAGTTGAGGTCCACTGAATCCCAGGAGCTGATGGTCCCGAAGACTCACTCCCTTGCAAGGGATCGAGCATTTGCAGCTCTTGCCCCAAAAACCTGGAACCTCCTACCTCCTCACGTAAGAATTGCCCCAACCCACAGTTGCTTCAGGTCCTCCCTTTGGGATTACCTAAAACAAGCCTCAAGCTGCCTCTGTCCCCTGTAGTCCCTCCCTCCGTGACGTTCCTGAAATTATTAAAAAAAAAAATCCTGGTTGTGGACGTGCACTTATTCCAAAAATAAATAACAAATAAGCAATATTCACAAATATTGTTGCTGCTGACACTGGCTCTAATTTTTGTGAAGAGGAATCACATCCGCCTTCCTCTAGTCCTTGGGTACCACACCATCCTCCCATGATTTGTTAAAAAGGGTATGTTCTGCCTCATACCGAACTGCACTAAAATTGTTCTCTGCCTGTTATCTGACTGTAGTTGATTGCTTATACCTGTCTGTACCTTGCCTGACAGTTGGACCCAAGCCTTGTACTTTGTTTTGGCTGGTCCTTCATGCTTGTATTCTGACAGTACCTTTGTGTAACTTGATGCTAGCCTCTGTACTTTTATTGTTTGTATCTCTGTAACTCTCCCCGGTTGCACCTGAAAATAGGCACGTGACTGTCTAGTGTGCTTACCTGGTAAACAAAAGCTAAATAAATAAATAAATAGATAAAATAAATAAATCTCCGGGGTACCTCAGGGCTTGCTTCTTGGTCCCTTGCTATTCATTCTTTTTGTCAACGATATTGAGGCAATCGGTGGGAGGAATAACCGCATCCTCTATGCAGATGACACTGTCATCTACTGCAGTGACCCACTTCCTTATGTAATCAGATCCAACCTCCAGGCTGGTCTAGCCACACTGGAAGCCTGGTTCTCCTCAAACTTGCTTGTAACGAATGAGGAAAAAACGAAGGCATTCTTGTTTGGATCCCGTTGCCTTGGCTCAGACCGGCATGGTATCCTACAGCTTCATACTGCACAAGGAAAGAGAATAGAGGTCTCAGATAAGATTAAATACCTCAGAATCCTGCTTGATCAGGCAATGACTTTTCAGCCTCACATAGACTCCGTTGTAAAATCCACCCACCAGAAGTTAGGACTGCTTTACAGGCTGGGCGACTCTGTCTCTCTTGATGCCCATATCTAAATGCGCCCTTCTCCCCTCCCCTCCCTCCTCTATGGGGCTCCCCTGCTGCAGTCCCTTAGGAAGGGTGAACAAAGAAAACTTACTACGCTCTACCATAGGGTGGCTCATTTCGCCACCAACTCCCCGCCAAAAAGGCACCACTGCAAGGTCCTTGTTGATCTCCACTGGCCCTCTATGTGACAAAAATTGGCCTACTCCTCTCTGAACCTGACTTTCAAATTCACCACTGCTGGCCCCCTTCCTCACCTACATTGGTTACTAAACCCCCAAAGCCTGGGGCCAGAACTGGAGATCCTCCACTGGCTGTCCCCTTGACATCCCTTGTGTCCGAATCAACTATGGCAAGCACTCCTTTAGGTACTCTGCCCTACACTTGTGGAATCTTCTCCCTGCTGACTTGGTTAATAATCGTACTACTCAGGGTTTTAAGTCTGGCCTGAAAGTTTACATGTTAGAGCTTACTCTCTGTGACTGCAACCGCTAGCCTGAAACCTAGTCCCAGTGGCTGTAAGTTTCTGCTTGTCTCACAGCAGGAGCCCAAAATATGGTGGTATTGATGTCATATGTCTTATTTAATCTGCTTTGCAGTTATGTGTATGTAAACTTACTATGTTGTTATGTAAATGTAACTAACTTGCTCTGTAATGTACTCCTTACCCTATTCTAATGTATGCTTCATCTACTGTGTACTTCTGCCAATGTATGTACTACTGTGTGCCAATTGTATGCAATCATTATCTGTAACTAATCCGGGTCACGCCTGAAAAAGGGACCCTGGTCTCAATGAGCTTACCCAGTTATCAAAATCTAAATAAATAAATAAATAAGGAGGAATTAATATTCATTATGTTTGTGAAGTAAGAGTAGAAACACACTGTAACTTCATGTATCTAAATAGAGGCCTACCTCAATGTGACAGCAAGCCCCACACCGGTTATATCACGTACTTCACAACACACACCCACACACATACATACTCACATGCACCCACATCCCACACATGCTGAAGTCCTATAATATGCCAGTCTGAAGAAGTCTGTGGATGTCTGTTTCTGTAATGTCCCATGAAACCCAGATGAATGTTCCCTTCTGCTACTATATTAAGATGTAAAATAAGTTTAATCTCAAATGCTGGTCTCTGTTGTGTGTTTTTGAGATTTCCTTTTAAGACCATTACTGACATATCCGAAATTGAGTAGTCAGACTGGGAGAAGTGGTGCCCTACTGGTTTTTCAGTCTTCTTTCTTCTAATAGTATATCTGTGTGAGTTCATCCTTGTGCAGAGCTCTTGGCTTGTCTCTCCAACATAACCTCTTTGTGGACATCTTTTGCACTGAATGAAATAAACAACATGTTGTGATGTGCATGTATAACTCCCATGCACCTTGAATTGTCTGTTTTGTGATGTAACCACACAGTCATCATCTGTATTTTTTAAATGAGTATTTTAAACCAATGGGGATTTTTTCTGTTTTTTCTGCCTGATCTAGCTGTTAAAAGTATTGTTTTTTTTTCTAAACAATGGCCATTAGGCTTCTGAAGAAGGACTGGTTGGTCCGAAAGCTAAAGCACTTTGTTCTTGTTGTTACATCCATATTGGTCCATTAAAAGGTATCAAATCATTTGCTTCTGGATCTGTTTATTAATGGGAGAAGGGTTAAATTCTGGCTATGACAAACTAGATTAAAAGACACTCGATTACCTAAATTATGTTTTAACGAACAATTAAAATGGATTAACAATAAGTGTGGGAATGCAAATTTGTTACAGACATTATATAATAAGTTAAATCAATATGATCTAAATATATTAAGATTATATAATGAAAAGAACATTACCCTGAGTGTAAAATATAAAAAGTATGTACAGACCAAAATAAATACTTACTGGGTATTGGAGGATCTGCTTAATATACAAAATTCCTGGTATGCAAAATGGTATGAGACAAACAATTTGAGTTTGACTTCAGATATTATTGGGATGTGTTATTGGATAAAACATTAAGAAATATGTTTGTAAGAGCTAAGTTGGAACACCTGTAAAGCACTTTGCTATAAGTGAGATATAAAACATTGTCTAAAACACATGAATGATGTGACTGTCACACAGGGGAAAGGGAGGATTATATAACATATGATATGGCATTGCCCATGGTACATTAAAGCTAGACAGTACTGGCTAGGGCCTTTTTTGGATTGGCCTATTATGTCGGAAAATGAATTGACATTTATTTTATTTAATACTGCTGATGATAATTCGATTAAATGAGTTGCCAGATTCTTTCAGACCATTGTTAGGATAAGAAAGAAATGGAAACATAGGTTTCATAGGTAGGTACAGAGCTAAGGGGATGCATGTCTATGTTTCTGAGTCTTCTTTTTAAATTTAAATTAAATTTTGCCTGCTACATGTAGCCTATGCAACTGGTGTTTGAAAAATCAATAGAAGAACTCTACGCCACTTCTGTTGTCAGATTGCTCCATATAGGAATAATCCTTTGTGTATTACACATTTCTCTTTGCCTTATTCTACAGTTTGTTTTCTCCCATCAGCTGGAAAGCATGTGCCCCGGTATCACGCAGCCTACGTTTCAGCGCTAAACCTAGTTTTTCCTATAAATCCTGATCTATAAAAGCTTTGAACAGCAGGCACATGTCACCTCTCAGCCTTCTATATTCCAATGTGAACATATTCAGTTCTACCAGTCTACATGTGTACATGTGTAATCCTTTTCTTCCATCCCCATAACTGCATGTGTAGCCCTTCTTTGTAAACTCTCCAATTTGGCAATGTCACCCTTTTGGTATGGTGACCAAACCTAAGCTTCATACTCGAGCACAGGCCTTACCAAGGCTCCATACAGTGGCAATAATACCCCTCTATCCCTACTTGATATATGTTTATGATATATGCGTGAAACAAGAATAACTGTAGTGACCCTGTCTGTAAGTCCATATCTTAGACCCTTTGTATACATGGCTATGTAAAAATTGCCTGGTAGGATATAGAAGCAATGTAATCATTGACATCATTGGAGCTGCTCTAAAATCCTGCTCTGCTATTCTATATGCTGATGGTCTTGTAATCTATACAAGTTCTACTAATATAGACACTATCAATACAACCCTTTTCTCTGACTTTAACAATATCCAAAACTGGCTATATGACCACAAACTGGCTCTCAACACTAGCAAAACTAAAGCCATGCTGCTTGGATCTGCCCCGAAGCTCTGGGCTTGCATGACAGCACTGACGGTGCAGGACTTAGAAGGTTGATTACTGGAATGTGTAACCTCTTTCAAGTACCTGGGCATCCTGCTAGATCAATCTCTTAATCTTCATGTACAGTCTGTTTGTAGAGCTGTCAACTCCAAACTGTGTGCTGCATATAAGACTAGTTATATGCTCATGCCATCTGCTAAAATGGCCATTTCGAGGGGGATTCTGCTCCCCACCCTAACCTATGGGGCTCCCTTATTTGGGACTGCTTATAAAACTGACCTACTCAGATGGGATGTTACGTATAACAACATATATCACTATGCCTCTTCTGCTCCTCAGCTTAAACACCACTGCCAACTTTATAATGATCTTGATTGGCTTTCTCCATTAGCTAGTAGGAAATACTACCTTGGCTCTCTTATTGATTCGATAATTCAAAATCAAACTCCTCGGTGTCTTGCAGCTATGCTTGTTCCTCAGGACACACTCCATGGTCTACGATCAGCTGATAAATCCTTTCTGAATTTGCCGAGGTGCTGCACTAGGAAAGGAACTGTTGCATTTGAGTATGTGCTCCACAGCTGTGGAATTTCCTTCCCCTCAACATTAGACTTTCTAGCTCCCACACATTCTTTAAGAGAAAATTGCACTCAAATCTGCTGATTGCTGATACCTGTTCCTGCTTTCACCCTACCTAATGTCTGATGTCTGATGTCTCTGGCCATAAAATAGTATTTCCTCACCTCTATATAACCCTCTTACTGTCTCAGCCTGTCCCGGCTCCCTTTCCCAGCCCATATAGAATCTTGCTCTGCAGGCATCTCCCTTACACTTATATACACTCATATAATCTAATTTCATGGCTTGCTTCCCTGTTCCTCACTTACTGACCTTTTTCTTAATGACACCCCCTGCTCTCAATGGTTATTTCTTCCTTTTGTTTTACCTGTTTTTGTTTTTGTGTACCTTGTTCTGTTCATATGATATGTCACCTGATAATTTATTGTCCTAGGTCCTCTCTATCCATTGCATAGGTAGGCACGTATGAACTTATGAATGGTTTACTCTGTATGGCTTGGATATATTGTATCCACTTTAACTCATTGTATGTAAGGCGCTTTACTTTGTATGTTCTGATATATTGTATCCTCTTTAACTCATTGTATGTAAAGCACTTATAAATTGTTATCCTGTTAAGTTTCTGCAAGTCTGTACTCTCCCGGATCATGCCTGAAAATAGTCATTTTATGGCTAGTGCACTTACCTGGTTAACAAAAGCTAAATAAATAAATAAATACATTTGAGGATCTTTTTAAAAGTGTATTTATAATTTTTTTGTTATATGTCATTGTTTGTATTTGTACTTGTGATTGTAATTTATATGTATATATAATTTATATATTGTAAGGCTTTTTATGGTCAACAGTTAAAGAATGATAATGAAGAAGAACTGGAGCACCTTTACTGCAGCCACATCCAAGAACAGGGTCATTCTTAATGCCCTAGAGGGGGCATGCCCCAGACAGCCAGTGTTGGAACCCACTCAAGAGAGAGCAATCTTGGAGCTGGTACTCTCAAATGAAGACAGAGAGAGGATCTCAGGTAGAAGTGGGTAGTCATCTGGGAACAAGCAACCACCAAACAGTGTGGTTCATGATAAACACAGCCATTGAGTCAAGCCATACAAAAGTGAGGGTACTGGACATTAGGAGGGCTGACTTGGGCAAATTGGGAGAGTGCCTCAGAAAAGCATTAGCTAATGGGCAAGAAGGAAGGCTGGAGGAACAGTGGGGAAAAATCAAAACTGCCATCACAGATGCAACAAGTCTTTGTGTGAAGCAAATAAACAAATCAAAACAAAGGAAAAACCACTATGGTTCTCAAAAGGGGTGGTTGGGAAAGCTAGTGAGAAAAAGATAGCATTCAAGAAGTATAAGGAAACACAGAAGGAGCAGGACAGAGAATTGTACTAGTAAAAGCAGAAGGAAGTAGGGAAGGCAGTCAGAATAGCAAAGGCCCAAAACGTGGAAAAGACAGCCAATTCAGTTGGATAAAACCTTTTACAGGTACACTAAGGAGTGTAGAAAGACCAAGGGAGGGATAGTGAGGCTTCATAAGGTACCATGTGATAACAGCTACTCATTTTTGGTGACATGCAAAAATGGCGATTACATTTTGGTAAGTGCAGATACAGTGATACCTGTACCTTCGGAGGGCTTCAACCCTCCCTACCCACACTCCTCTTCCTTAATATATTAACTCCAGGGGACAGTGCAACTTGGGGAGGGGGAAAACCCCAGATTGCCGTTAGTGCACTCACCCAAATCTATCGCCCTTTTTTGCGGTCACTGTTTTTGTGGTGGCTGTAATCACAGGTCACCGCTTAATAAAGGCAGAGGGTGACAGTGAAAAAGCAGGGACTCTGAATGAATACTTTTGCTCAGTATTCACAAAAGAAGAGGAGGGTTAGGTACCTAAACCAATCAATAGAAGCACTCTGGATGGGGGGGGTGATACCAGTCCATTCACAGGAAAAGGCATCCTGAAAGAACTCCTGAAACTGAAGATGGACAAAGCAATAGGGCCTGATGGGATTCACCCCAGAATTCTAAAAGAACTAAGTGGTGAATTAGTGACACCACTGACTACCCTTTTTAGCAAATCATGGGAGGATGGTGTGGTACCTGAGGACTGAATAAGGGCAGATGTGATTCCCCTTCACAACAGTGAGAGGCAAGGCAGAGACAGGAAACTACAAACCTGTTAGTTTGACCTCAATCATAGGGAAATGATGGAATCATTTCTGAAAGAAAGAACTGTTGAGTACCTAGAAGCCAGCAGGGTACAGGACCCAAGGCAGCATGGATTCAAAGTGGGACGGTCATGTCAGACAAATCTAATAGATTTCTTTGACTGGGTGAACAAAGTAGTAAACTAGGGAGGGTCTGTGGACATGGCCTACCTAGACTTTAGCAAACTTGGTAGCTTGGTAACTTGGTAACTTGATATTAGTGGACAAAAGGATGCTGAAGCCCATCTATATTGTCCCCCCACAATAATGTGGGACATTATTACTCATGTTGTATTAGTAGAATGCCGTATTGGTCCTAGTAAGAACAAATCCAGAACAAATGGTTTGATATCCTTTATTGGACCAACAAGGATGTTACATAGCCTTAGCTTTTGGACCAACAAGTCCTTCTTCAGAAGCTTAATGACAGTTATTTAGAAAATCCCATATTATTAACAATTAGAACATGCAGAAAAAACAGAAATAATTCTCAATGGTTTAAAACAGGCCTTCAGAACATAATTAAAGTGCCAACAGAGAGCTTGAATATCTCAACTGTGCTTTCAGTTGAACCAAACTTAAAGGTCAAAGGTTGTCCACAGATAACAACAGGCAGTGAGTTAAACCCATATATATATTATACCATGTATCAGTCTAATGAGTAACAACACACTAAGATTCTCTACTCACTAAATTATATGTCAAGTAAAAAATCCTCCCAAAGACACATGCCTCAAGACTGAAGTAAGAGGTATACCAGTAGAAGTCAGCTTGAAATTTGCTCAGAACTCTATCAGTTTGTGAAAACAATTGCATGCCAAAACGTAACACATTAGCAAGTAAAAGATAAGCCCCAAAAATTACAACAGAAATTATCTGTACATGGCATATAGAAGGATGAAAGTGATGTTTACCCAAAGTGAGTAAGTATATCACACTAATGAAAGAACAACTGGCTGAAGATATATTCCCAACATACTCTCAGCCAGCTACTATGTTTCAGAAACCTTAAGGCCTTCAGTGTTGTAACAAGATTTTATATATGATAATATCAATTGTCAGTGTAAGTACCAGCTACAAAGAAGTATTAGTCAAGGACCCCCAAGAAACTGAGACTATGCAGTCTTATGTGTACAGATTTCAATAAATTGTCACTGTATAATCAAAATAACATATATATAGAAACAGTCTAGGGAGGGAATGGAAGGAAAAGTATGCCTGTTTTTTTACGCATGTTCTAAGTGTTAGTAATATGGGATTTTCTAAATAACTGTCAATAAGCTTCCAAAGAAGGACTTGTTGATCTGAAAGCTAAAGCTGTTTGTTCTTTTTGTAACATCCTTGTTGGTTCCAAAAAAGGTATCAAGCCATTTGTTCTGGATTTAGACTTTAGCAAGGCATTTGGCACAGTCCCTCATCAAATATTAATAAACAAGTTAGCCATCCTGGGAGTGGGTCCCAGGGTGGTAACCTGCGTAGAACATTTGCTGGACAACAGGATGCAGAGGGTAATAGTAAACAGACTGCACTCTGAAGAAAGGGGGGGTTACTAGTGGAGTATAGCAGGGTTCAGTACTGAGGCAGATCCTCTTTAATGTCTTTATAAGTGACATTGTGGAAGGAATGGAAGGACAAGTATGTCTCTTAGCAGATGACACAAAGATATGCAACTGGTTTATACACAAGGGGGTGGAAAGGATGAGAAGGGACTTAGCAAGGTTGGAGGACTGCTCAAAAGTATGGCAGATTAGATTCAATGCAAAGAAGTGCAAAGTAATGCACCTAAGAAACAAAAACCCAAGGGAAGAGTACACAGTGGGGGTGGGTTACTAACAACAAAAAAAATGGAAAGGGACCTGAGGTTAGTCTTATCAGATGACCTAAAGGTAGGCAAGCAATTTAAGAAGGCAGTAAGGAGGGCTGGGGGGATACTGGGATGCATAGGGAGAGGCATCACCAGTAGAAAAGAGGAAGTTGCTATCCCTTTGTACAGACAGTTGGTGATACCCCATCTGGACTACTGCGTGCAATTCTGGAGACCCCATCTCTGCAAGGACATAGACTGGATGGAGGCTGTACAGAGGAGGGCAACTAAAATTGTGCAGGGTCTGCACCAGAAGCCATATGAAGAGAGACTAAAAGAGCTTAATGTGTATACCTTTGAGGAAAGGAGGGAGAGTGGCAGACATAAAATAAACTTTCAAGTACCTCAAGGGAATCAACAAAGTCCAAGAGGGTAGCATCTTTTTCAGAAAAAGAGATGTATAAGAACAAGGGGACACAATTTAAACTTAGAGATGGGAATGGCTCAGGGGCAATGTGAGGAAGTATTTTTTCATGGAGAGGGTGGTGGACATATGGAATTGCCTTCCTGAGGATCTTGTGGAGTCAAAAACAGTGGGAGAATTTAAGAATGCATGGGACAGACATAAGGCAGTTCTAGTGGGGGGGTAGGAGGAAGTAGGCTTTTGGTTAACTAGGATCTAGAGCCTATCCAATAGGTAGGGAAATGGGCAGACTGGGTGGGCCAAGCAGTCCTTATCTGTCATCAAAGTTTATGTTTCTGTGTTTCTATGTTTACTTTGGCAAGCATTTAAACTAGCCAAAGGGGGAGGTGAAAGAAGGCAGGGAGACAAAAACTGCCCCTCCCTCCACAAGTTCACAAGACCAACAGCGAGAATACTGGGGGAGGAAAACCAGTAAAGGAAGCAAATAAAAATAGAAGCCAGTGGGTAGAATAAATTATTATAACTGAAAAATATAGTGGGCGAAATAAGGGTGGGTAAAAGGGAAAAAGGAGGGAGAAGGGGGGGCAGCACAATCTGGAGAGCCATGCGTGCAAATGCTTGATGTCTGATCAGCAAAATTGCTGACCTAGAGGCTACCATGGCAGAAGCAGACCTAGAACTGATAGCCATCACAGAGACCTGGTGCAATGAAAACCAGGACTGGGAATTGGCATAACCAGTTTATACTCTGTTCAGGAAGGAAAGGGTAGGTTGGGGGGAGTGGCTCTTTATGTAAGAGACAACATAAAAGCTACAGATATACAGGGGGAGCAAGGAGGAGGGAAGGTACGGTGGGTCACCCTGGAGATAAGGAAAGGGGTCACTATTCACACAGTAGTAATCTACATACATCCACATGCAGCACAGGGAGAAGAGTTAGATAAAGAAATGCTGAAAACAATCCAAAGGATGTCTTGCAAGTGAGAGGTATTGCTAGTAGGAGACATTATTTTACCAAACATAGACTGGAGCCTCCCCACTGTGGCAACAGCCAGGAGTAGGAATATCCTGCACTCCCTGCAATGAGCATTCCTCAGACAACTAGTTATGGAAAACACTCATGAGGGGGCACTACTGGACCTGGTTTTAACCAACAGGGACAGAATTGTTGACATCACTGTGAGAAACCACCCAGGGGCCAGTGGTCACTGCACAATGTGGTTTGGTATAAAAACAGGGTCAGAATCAAACCACACAAAGACGAGGGTCCTGGACTTCAGGATGGTTGATTTTAAGAAAATGGGCAAATGCCTGAGGGATGCCCTGGCATGGTTAGAGAAACTGGGAGGAGTCAAGGAACAGTGGGCAAAAATTAAAGAAGCCATTGAAAATGCTACAAATCTATGTGTCAGGCAGGTTAGCAGGAGGAAAAAGAGATCACTATGGTTCTTGAAAGAAGTAGCAGAAAAAGTCAGAGCAAAAAAAAGGGCATTTAGAAGGTAAAAAGAGCACAGAAGGAGGTGGATAGGGAGAGTTATCAAAAGAAAGAGAGGAAGGCAGGAAAGGCAGTTAGGGGAGCAAAAACACAAACAGAGAAAAATATTGCAAAATCAGTAAAAAATTGGGATAAATAATTTTCTAGATATGGAAGTGAAATTATAAAGACCAATTTAATTTGATAAAATTCCCTGAAAAAACATGAAAATGATTTTTGGGTTAGAGATTTAAAAAAAAAATCAGTGAAGAATCTTTCAGGAACTGTCTTAGAAATTTCAATTGGGGAAGGGCGTTTTTGATTCCTGATCTCAATCTAGCCATTCAAGAGTTTACAGATTCATTGATGGCAAAAATCCAACAGCATGCTCCTAAGGTCCTTAGGAAAGATAAGAAAAGTGAGATACCATGGTTAACGGATAAGATAAAAACACAATTATGGGTAAGAAATAGAGTATGGAAAAAAGCAAGAAAACCAAAACAGCTGAAGATTGGAATAGGTTTAAATCCTGGAGAAATAAATGTAAAAGAGAGATAAATGAAGCAAAAAAGAGGTATCATTTTAATAATTTAAATAAAGCACAAGATCACAAAAAAATTCTAGAACTGTGTTACGGAATAAAGAAACCCAACCAAGACAAAAAATCCAGTTAATCTAACAAAAGGAGACATACTAGTGGGAGATCCAAAAGAGGTGGTTAATTTATTTAATTCCTATTTTTTAGAATTACCTGACTTAAAAATTTCAAAGCCACATTTAAAAACATCTGATATATCATTACCAAAAATAATAGAAGAAAGAAATGGAAAAAAGGTCATAGCCTCACTACATGGGAAATCCCTGGGATTCAGGTTCCAGAGGCTTGAAATAAAAGAAGTAGAAAAAGAACTAAACAAGTAGAATGTGTCAAAGGGAGTAGGCTTGGATGGCTTAAGAAGCAAGTTTTTTTAAGAATAGGAGCAGATATACTTGCCCCAATAATAACATATATTTTTAACTGGAGCCTTTGCAGATCAACAGTACTTAATGTTTGGAAGATAGGAAAAATTATTCCCATCTTCAAGGGGGGGGATAGTACTACCCCCTCAAATTATAGACCAGTAGATCTGCTCCCAATATTGTTGAAGGCACTGGAGAAACAGGTATATCACCAGTTTAGCCAGTAACTAGAACAGAATGGGATATTAATAGAGCACCAGTATGGGTTCCAAGCGGGGAGGTCCACGAGCACAGCCATAATAGACTTCAACAACCTGGCTGCAACATCTTTAAGCCAGGGAAGAAGCACCAGGATGGTGTTCGTGGACCTTAGCAAAGCTTTTGATTTGGTGCAGCACAAAGGCTTGTTGAAGAAACTTGCTGAAGTTGGGGTACAATAGAAATCTCTATTATGGTTTAAGTCCTGCTTGGCAGATCATAAGCAATGTGTCTCGTGTGGCACTGCTGTCTCAGGCCTGTTTGAGGTAAACAGAGGCATCCCAGAGGGTTCAATATTAGGCCTATTGTTGTTTAACATTTATGTTAACACCTTGACAACACAAATAAAATATAGTGAGATTAGACTTTACACAGATGACGCCATACTGGTGGCGTCTACTAATAACCTAGAGGGTCTGAGACAACAGTTCCAGGTGGACCTGACTAACTGGAAAAATGGATGGGAAATTCTGACCTACTTCTTAATGTCAAGAAAACCCAGTGCATGGTATTGTCAGTGGGTCAAGTAAAGGAAAACAAATCTGAGATATGGTTCAGACTCATGGATGGTATCCACATTCACAATGTGCAGCATAAATGTTACAGATATTTAGGGGTTCTGGTGGACTCAAGGTTGACATACACCAAACATATTTTACTGTGAACTAAGAAAGTGAACCAGAGATATGGGGCACTAAGCAGGCTATCTGGGTGTCTATCTGGGGAAGTTAGAGAAATGCTGGTGAAACAATTATTGATTCCAGTCATAGACTATGGTTCTCCACTGTATATGAACTCCAACCAGACTTCGCTGAATAAATGAAATCAATTGTACTATAGATTGGGGACATTTTTAACAAAAAGGGCCATGGGATACATCACTGAGAAATATAAAAGGGATTGGAGTGGCTTCAACCTGAAGTCCAAGGAACTTACTTGTAGTTAGTACTATGTCATAGGATCATTTGTCAGAAGAACAAACATCCATTAGCTGATTTGGTGGAACTTGAACCCGTCATAATCAGTTGGTTAGAGTGTGGATATCTTCCCAACAAATAGCCATGATTACTTTGTTTAACAGATTGGGTGACATCACCCTACAAAATAGTCTAGCCAGAAATTGGAATAAAATGCTGTATGAGATAAGCTCAATCAATAAAATTATCTATTTTTAGATCTGCATTGCACTACCATCTGAGCATTAATTGTCAATGTTTTAGATAAGATATTTGGTATGCATATGAAAAGTGATGTATATTATGCTATTGTCTTGGTATGAAATTGAATGTATTACTAATGTATGTTTTTTATTTCATTAAGACCACAGGACATTGTTGTAAATGGTGATAGCACCCCAACAATTTGTATCCTGTATAAAGATAAAATGTTATCAATCAATCAATCAATCAAGAGAGGGATAGTAAGGCTGAAAGGAGAAGGAGGGATGTGCATGGCAGAGGACCACCAAAAAGCAGACATAATGAACAAATACTTCTGTTCAGTATTTATGGAAGAGGGAGTGGGAAACAGGCCACTGGTAATGGACAAAGGCATCATGGGACAGGAGGTAGATACTAGTCCCATTACAGAAGATGGAGTCCTTAAGGAAACAGCACAATAAAATGTGAACAAGGCAATGGGACCTGACGGGATACACCTGAGGATACTGCACAAAAGTGGGAGCAAGGCAGAAGAAGAAAACTACAGACCTGTTAGTTTAACCTTAATGATAGGGAAAATGATGGAATCACTTCTGAAGGAAAGAATTGTCGAGTATCTAGAGGTCAGAGGGGCACAGGACCCTAGGCAGCATGGATTCACAGCTGGAAGGTCATGCCAGACAAATCTGATAGATTTCTTTGACTGGGTGACCAAAGTAGTAGATCAGGAAGGGGCTGTGGACATGGCCTACCTAGACTTTAGCAAGGGATTTGACACAGTCCCACACAAAAGATTAATATACAAGTTAGCCAGCCTGGGAGTGGGTCCCAAGATGACAGCCTGAGTAAAAAATTGGCTGGAGAATAGGATACAGAGAGTAATAGTAAATGGAGTCCACTCAGAAGAAAAGAGGGTTATTAGTGGGTACCGCAGGGTTTCAGTATTAGACCGGTCCTCTTCAATGTCTTTATGTTTACATTCATGGAAGGACTGGAAGGAAAGTATGTCTCTTTGCAGATGACACTAAGATCTGCAACAGAGTTGATGCACAGGGTGGGGTGGAAAGGATGAGAAGGGACTTGGCAAGGTTAGAGGAATGGTCAAATGTATGGCAACATAGATTCAATGCTAAGAAGTGCAAGGTAATGCACCTGGGAAACAAAAGCCCAGGGGAAGAGTACACAATGGGGGGTGAGATACTAACAACAACAAAAATGGAACGGGACCTGGGGGTAGTCATATCAGATGACCTAAAGTTGGGCAAGCAATGTGAGAGGGCAGCAAGGAGGGCTGGGGTTACTGGGATGCATAGGAGAGGCATCACCAGTAGAAAACAGGAAGTTATTATCCCTCTGTACAGACAGATGGTGAGACCCCATCTGAGTACTGTGTGCAGTTCTGGAGACCCAATCTCCAAAAGACATAGACAGGATGGAAGCTGTCCAGAGGAGGGCAACTAAAATGGTGCAGGGTCTGCACCGGAAGACATATGAAGAGAGACTTAAGGAGCTTAATATGTATAGCCTCAAGGAAAGGAGGAGAGGGGGACATGATAGAAACTTTCAAGTACCTCAAGGGAATCAACAAAGTCCAAAGGGTAGCATCTTTCAAAAAGAAGTGTGCAAGAACAAGAGGGCACAATTTGAAGATAAGGGGCGGTCAGAGGTAATTTAAGAAGTATTTTTTCACAGAGAGGGTTGTGGATGCATGGAACAGCCTTCCAGAGGAGGTTGTGGAGTCAAAATCAGTGGTGGAATTCAAGCATGCATGGGACAGTCATAAGGCAATTCTGGGAGGTGGGGGTAAGAAGAATTAGGCTGCTGGTTAACTAGGATCTGCAGCTTATCCAGTAGGTAGGGAAAAGGGCAGACTGGGTGGGCCAAGCGATCCTTATCTGCCATCAAATTCTATGTTTCTATGTTTCTATGAACTGAGGGAAGACCTGGCTGCACCTCTGAAAGCCATGTTCAACCTGTCATTGACAATAGGGGAGTTACTGGGGAACTGGCAGATATAGTCCCATTCCACAAAACCAGAAATAGGGAGGAGGCAGGAAATTACAAGCCTGTCAGCCTGACTTCAGTGGTGGGCAAGGCATTGGAATCACTACTGAAGGAAAGGATTGGGGAAGACCTTGTTGCCAATGGTCTACAGGATTTGAGGCAACATGGTTTCACTGGGGGGAGGACTTGTCAGTCTAATCTGATTGAGTTCTTTGACTCGGTAATCAGGTAAGTAGATATGTGAGGAGCTGTGGAAATGGCTTACCTGGGTTTCAGTAAGGCCTTTGACACTGTTCCGCATAGGAGACTGGTAAACAAGCTGGAAAACCCAGGAGTACAGGCTAAAGTAGTTAAATCTGTAGATAGTTGTCTAGGAAATAGGAGTCAGAGTGTGGTGGTAAATGGCATCAACTCTGGAAAAGGGAAGGTGACTATTGGGGTGCCACAAGGGTCAGTACTGGGTCCAGTCCTCTTTGATATAATTAGTAGAGACATCAGAGAAGGACTGGAAGGAAAAGTATGCCTGTTCACAGATGACACAAACCTCTGCAACAGAGTAGACACACCGGGAAGGGGGTTGAAAGAATGAGGGATGATCTAAAAAAACTGGAAGAATGGTCACATGTCTGGCAGCTGGGTTTGAATTAAAAAAAGTGCCAAATCATGCACTTGGGACACAGAAACCCAGAGGCAACATACCAACTGGGAGGAGAGGAATTAGAAGTCACAAAGCAGGAAAGGGACCAGGGGGTGATCATTTCTGGTTACCTGAAGGTAGCTAAACAGTGTGACAAGGCAGTGGGGAAGGTAGACAGGTTGATAAGAGTATGTTTCTTTGCTGATGACACAATGATCTGTAACAGAATCAGCACACAAGGGTGAGTGTGGAAAGGATGAGAAGGGACTTGGCAAGGTTCAAGGAATGGTTAGAAGTATGGCAACTTAAATTCAATGCAAAGAAGTGCAAAGTAATGCACCTGGGAAACAAAAACCCAGGGGAATAGTACACAATGGGGGGATACTAACAACAACAAAAATGAAAAGGGATCTTGTGGTAGTCATAGTGGATGACCTAAAGGTAAGCAAGCAATGTGAGAAAGCAGAAAGGAGGGCTGGGGGGATACTGCTATGTATAGGGGAGGCATCACAGTAGAAAACAGGAAGTTGTTATTCCTATTTAAAGACAGTTGGTGAGACCCTATCTGGAGTACTGCATGCAGTTCTGGAGACCCCATCTCAGCAAGGTTATAGACGGTATGGAGGCAATACAGATTAGGGCAACTAAAATGGTGCAGGATCTACACCAGAAGCCATACGAAGAAAGACTAAAGAAGCTTAATATGTATACCCTCGAGGAAAGGAGGAAGAGGGGGGGAACATGATAGAAACTTTCAAGTACCTCAAGGGAGTCAACAAAGTCCAAGGGGGTAGCATCTTTCAGAAAAACAGATGTGCAAGAACAAGGGAGCACAACTGGAAGATGGGGGGGATGGCTCAGGGGCAATGTAAAGAAGTATTTTTTTCACAGAGAGGGTGGTGGACACATGGAACGGCCTTCCTGAAGAGGTCATGGGGTCAAAAACAGTAGTGGAATTCAATAATGCATGGGACAGACATAAGGCAATTCTGGTGGGGGTTAGGAAGAAGTAGGCTGTTGGTTAACTAGGATCTGCAGCTTATCAAATAGGTAGGGAAATGAACAGACATGGTGGGCCAAGCAGCCCTTATCTGCCATCAAAGTCTGTGTTTCTAAGTTTCTATGCTCGGCTGCATAGGCAGGCAAATCACTAGCAGAAGGAGGGATGTGGTGATACCCCTGTATAGGTGACTGGGAGACCACACCTTGAGTACTGTGTCCAATTCTGGTGGCCCCATCCCCAAAAGGACATAGATAAAGTAGAGACAGTACAAAGGAAGGCAACCAAAATGGTGCAGGGCCTGCATCAAAAGTCCTACAAAAAAGGCTTAAGGAACTGAATTTTTACTCCCTAGAAGAAAGAAGGGAGAGGGGGGATATGACAGAAACATACAGATACCTTACAGGTAAAAACAGGGTACAGGAAGGTAGCATTTTCCAAAGAAAAAGATGCTCAAGAACAAGGGGTCACAATATAAAGGTGGAAGAGGGGAGGCTCAGAGGAAATGTGAGGAAATACTTCTTCACAGCGATGATGGTAGATGCATGAAACAGCCTTCTAGCAGAGGTGGTGGAGGCTAAGATGACTACAGGATTCAGTAATGCATGGGACAGATATAAGGGGATCTTGGAAGAAAGGCAAGGGGGTGAAGAGTGAAGACTGAGTAGGGTCTGCGGTGTAGCTGTAGGTAGTGAAAAATAGGGCATACTAGATGGGCCAAGAGGTCCTTATCTGCCAACATCTTCTGTTTCTCTGTTTCCACCTTAGTCATTCCTGCCTGACAAGGCATTCCTGATGCATTCCTCCATCACTTTAAAATTGTCCCTCCTGAGGTCCAGGACCCTTGCCATTGTGTGGTTTGATTCTACCACAGTACTTATATTGAACCACACCATACAGTGATCACTGGTCCCCAGGTGGCCACCTACTGTAATGTCTGCAACCCTGTCCCAGTTGGTAAGTACAAGGTCCAGAATTCCCCCTCACAAGTAGGTTCTTTTATTAGTGGCCTGAGGAACACCACCTGCAGAGTCAGGATGTCCCTGCTACTAGCTGAAGCTGCAGCTGGGATGTTGCAATTTACATCTGGCAGATTGAAGTCCCCCACCAGCAGCACCTGCCCCTTATTTGCTACCTTGCGAATAATGGCTCCATTCTCCACTTCTAGGATGACTCACAGTACTTCCACTCCTCCCTGTACTCCCTGCATCTTTGTTGCTTTTATGCTCTCACATAGAGAACTACTCTCTCCTTTCTTTCCTACCCTGTCCTTCCTAAAAAGAGTACAGCCTGGTATGGTTATATCCCAGCCATGGGTCTCATTGCACCATGACTCGGTCATGGCGCAATGTCTAGGTCAGCCTCTGTCATAATAATGGCCTCTAGGCCCGTGATTTTATTCCCCAGACTTTTTGAACATTAGCACACATGGCCTTCCAGACTTTGCTACCACCTTACTTGGCAACCCCCCACTTTCCCTTTTACTTTCATTTCTTCCCCTCTCTGTTCTCATTCCATTCCCACTTCATGGCTACCATTTTGTTTGTTAGTTTTTTGTTGCTCAGAACCCTTGGAGATTTCTTTCCCTGAGGTGTCTCCCTACTGACTACTTCAGCTTGTTGGGGGGGGGGTTGTTTCCCCTTGGCTAGCTTAAATGCTCACCAATGAAACATTTCCATTCACTGAGGACAGTGGTTCCCCTCCTGTATTTTATTCAGTTTTTGTTGACCGGGTAAGTGCACTAAACAAATTCTGTCTATTTTTAGGCACTGCTCGGGGGAGGGGGATACAGATGAATGCCAACTGACTTTGAACCAGATTAAGCTGTTGGTGGTATTTTAGTGAATGTGGGGAAATTGTGCCAGGGCACGGGTGAAATTCTTCTACTCTTCCTATAGGGGGAACCTCTGTCTGTTTCGAAGATGGCTGACTCTGGAGATTCAGAAGGAGGTGGACAGCAGACTATAGGGACCGGGGAGACTGCCTCCTCCCCTATTCCTCATCTTCTAGAGGCTAATATGGAGGAATCAGTCGAGTTTATGGAAGAAGAGGTACCTGAGGACTACTTTGATTCTGTCTTGGATTTGAATTTACAAAATGAGTTGCAGCCTAGCACCTCTCAGGTACAAGGCACAAGCTCTGAGCTTGATAAAAATAACATTGAGGAGAAAGAGTTACATTTAAAGGAACTGCTTAGAATTGAACATGATTGCAAGCTACAGCAGCAAACGCTGCGTTTGCAACTGTCAGTGCTGCACAGTGCTTTTCACACTTCCAAGGATCATGATTTACCAGGCTCGCTTCAAGAAGCCGCTGACATCAGAGCTTCAAAGGCCTCAGACTGTATGAACTTTAGGGGAGATAGCCCAGCTGGCAGTCTTATTCGGCAGGATGCTGAGTGCCTTCTGCCATCCCTAGCAGGCAAGATATTTGTTCCTCCAAAATATGTCCGCACTCGGAAAACAGATAAACTGAGTGTTGTCACACTGAATACAGGTGCATGCAGCACTGTACACCCTGTCATGATGGCTGCAATTCCTGGAGCAGTCTCCCAGCATGACAATAGGCAGCAGCACATCTTGCCTACCTGTACCAATGCTCGTCAACACCGTAGTGATGCAGATCCCACTTGGTCACCTGAGAGGACATTATCAGGAGCTGGATGGCTCTAGAACTCACCTGGCAAGTGGTTGCCAGATTCGGCTGCTACTGACATCCGTCACTACCAACAGCAAGTTCAGGACACTGATACCTTACAGGAACAATCAGTTACAGTGCAGGATTTACATTTTTCAGCTTCAGACTCTGGTGTGCAAGAAATCTTGAGCCCCAACATGAGTACTATTAACCTTGTGACTCCACAAACTGTTCTGGGACAGGATGACCAAAATATTAGCATGGGTCCTTCAGACAGTAGGTTAAAGGATCCTGGACAAAGGGCATGGTTTGATCCTATGTTTAGGCAATCAGATTTGTTTCAAGCTAAGGGGGAACCAGCCCCCTGGAGGAATGCTGTTAGGTTAATCTTTAAAGGGGGGGCAGGAAACTCCACCTGACAGATTGTACATAGCAACGCAGTTATTGAAAGGTTCAATGCATTTTTTTCCTCTGGAATTTTTGCTCTTATCCTTCTGGGCTATGGGAATTTTAACATCAGTTTTAAGACCATTACAAGCCTGGTTAGATTCTGGGCCTAATACCAGGCTCTTAAGAATTCACTTCTTTGGTTTCCCTGAGTGGCCATCACCCTTACGAAACCTGCAATTAAAACCATTACCATCATGTTTCGTGATGAGGGGATCCATGTGGAGGACATTTTTTTTAGCTTTAACAGAGATGTGAGGTGTTAGACAGACCTTCTCCAATCTTAGACAGTGAGCAGATCTGGAACGGAGGGTGGAGAATCAAGGTTAAATTGTATACGACAGACAGTGGAGTAGTACACTTGCCCAGTACCTGTTTTTTGGGGAAGGATAGAGGGACTCTTATTTAGGGCAGCCCAAATCCTGCTTCAAATGTAGTAGTCGTTCTTACCTCATATCTGCTCTGATTCCCTGAGATGTAGTCATTGTTTGGAGTTTGGGCATGCCTCTTCATCATGCCTGAATCTTTTTAAATGCCATCTTTGTGAACATACTGGACATGGTTATGAGAAATGCCCCTGGGCCTCCCACAACCATGAGGATTGCCCTTCCCAAGACGCTTTTACTAATAAGGCACAGCAGCTTCAAGCTAAATGAGTAGCAACCTCTGCTCCTCAGACTGATCACCCCCACCGGCTCTGACTCCTGCTGAGGACCTTCCTGTAGGTTTACCTGAACCAGGCAGTGTAGCCGTTCCTTTAGGTGTTGAAGCAGACCCCTCAAGGCAGTCTTCCATGACCATAGCAGTACTTGGTGAGGAGACAATGGTCCCCCTCCCCCTCCTAGCTAAGACACTCCTTCTCAAAAGGTCTTAGGGAAGAAATGAAGCAGGGCAGGTAAATCTCTTACAGGGTCCCAGGCCTCAGCTCTGGGGAAAAAGCCTATGGAGAAAGGAAAACTCCCTACCAGTTTAAAATTGGGTAACAAGTTTTCCCCTTTAAGCAAAAATAGTCAAGAGGATGACTCAGGGGAGGAGGCATCAGACACTTCTTCAGCCACCTCCTTTTCGAATGAAGTGACCTCTGATACTGAGGGGGGGTGGTGACACTGAGACCATATCACAAAGAACTAGGCACAGAAGGTGCAGTAAAACCTCTTGATGATGGATAATGATGTTTGACCCTTTCTTTTTGGTGTTCCCTTTCTTTCTGTCTATCACAAAGAGCCAGCTTACAATTACCTCTGTTAACGTTAATAGTATTAAAAGTAATTGCAAGATGGTAACAGTATTAATCGCCTTGCAGCAGGACTTCTGTGACATAACTTGTACTCAAGACACCAGGATTAAATCCCATTTCGAACTACAACAGGCTACGAAGCTCTGGACCAAAGGGCCCTCTTTCTGGTCGATAGGGCCTGATTTATGTGATGGGATGGGCATTCTGCTGGGACACTTTAACTTCTCTGTTTCTAAATTGGTGGATATAGATCCTGGTCGGGCCCTCATGTTAGATATTGCTTGTCACTCTGAAAGGTTCAGGATTCTATCTATTTATGCTCCACAAACTAAGGCTGAAAGGGTGACCCTATTTAAGACAGTTCAGCCATACTTACTCACTTCTAGGTTACTTATTTGGGCAGGCGATTTTACTTGTGGATTAGGAAGATTAGATAGGGGGCTTAAAACAAATACACTTTTTTTGCAATTCCATTGCTTTGCAATGCATAATTTCTGATGCAGAATTGCAGGATTCCTATAGAATAGTCTTTCCCTCAGGAGGCAATACGTATTTTAGAGGGGCACTGTCCACTGGGATTGACTTCATATTTTCCTCTGCAATACTGAATGTTGTCACTGCAGGTACACAAGCTAGAGAATTTATGGATCATAAATCCATCACATTAACTGTTGGCTGGGGACAAGTCCCTCAATGTAGAAAGAATCCTTTGAACTGAATACATCGATATTAACAGAGGTGCATATACAGCTTGCCTGGAAAAAAAATGGAAAGCCAGACTTTCTGTAGTTGAACTCTATGATGATGCTGCCACCTGGTGGGAGGACACTAAACAGTCTTGGGCATCTTTTTTTCGAAGGAAAGCTGTTAGAGTAGTCTCCAGTAACTATATGTCTTATTTAAAATTGTGAATAGAACTGCACAAATTGATTTCCCAAACAGAATTACACAAAACTAATAATAGCAAGAAAATCTCTGAAATTAAAGAGAAAATGTTTGGCATGCAATATGACAGGGCTAAGTCCCTGGAACAGGAAATGAGATTTGGGACTAGGATGCAAAAGGGCTCAATGGACCCCTTTAAGGAATGTAGGGGTAGGGTGGAGCATAGAGTTCTTACTCAGGTCAGGACGGAGAGTGTAGAAGTAACCACCACACCATAAGGTATTCTGCAACACGTAGACATCTTTTACACTCACCTGTTTTTTGATACTTCTTCAGTTAGGGATGACTTTCAGACACTAACATGTTTTCCACAAATTTCCTTGGATGATCAGCAGTTTTTAACTAAACAGATTACTGATGCTGAAGTTTGCTATGCCATACAGAGCCTTACCAACAGTTCAGCCCCGGGCACAGATGGACTCAGTGCAAAATTTTATAAGGTATTCCAGGAAGATTTGGTCTCAAGTTATGACTATAGTTTATAATAATATGTTATGTGCAGGGTCCCTCTCTAAGTCAGTGAATTTTGCCTCATTGATTTTGTTATATAAGAAAGGTGACAGACTAGACCATAGAATCTGGAGACCTGTCAGCCTCCTAAACACTGACTCGAAAATTTTAAGCAAAATCCTATTAAATAGATTAACAGCAATAGCTGACTCTTTTATTAGTCCTGTACAGAAATGAGCAATACCTTCTAGGAAGCAAACAGATAACCTTATACTGGTTAGGGAACTGCTCTATTGGGCAACACTAAAAGGGTTGCATGGTTTTCTGCAAAGTATGGACCAAGAGAAGGCATTTGACATGGTTTCACACCATTTTTTGTACAAAGCAGTGGCAGCCTATGATATTCTGCAGGAGTTTATAGGTTGGATCAAATTGATGTATAAGAATGCAGTGCTCACACCAAATATAAATGGTTGTAAGAGGAAAGACTTTAGAGTCCATAAGGGTGTTAGGCAGGAGTGCCCTCTGAGCACCCTTTTATATGTTGTTTGTGTGGATGTGTTTTTAAGAACACTTGAACAGAGGGACGACATTTTTGGGCTTACAGTGACACCATCTGCCCCTCCTTTCAAAGCATTAGCCTATACGGATGACCTCTTGCTATGTATAGATGGGAAAACTTCAAAGAGTTGATTAAGAGACTCTTTCCACACTTTTTCAGAAAGGTCAGAGTCTAGGATTAATTACTCTAAGTGTAGTGGGCTTTCTTTAGGAGACATGTCCTCATTAGATGTGAGTACTTTTGTGGGCATTGATATTACTCAGGACACTATTAACATTCTGGGCCTATCCTTTGGTAAGGGTGACATGACTACTCTAAACTGGGAAAGGGGTATAAATAGGGCTTCTAATTTGATTAATTCATGGAAAGGATGACAGATATCAAAGAAAAAGAGGGTGGTGTTGATTAAGACATTATTGCTGCCTATTTTCTTGTATATTAGTTATGTATTTTCTCCTCCCCAGACATTGCACACTTCCTTGTACAGCATATTTTTTCAGGCCCTGTGGGGCAGCTGGCTAAATCCCGTTAAATGTGATGGCCTGTATCAGCCAATAAAGGAAGGTGGTTTGTCCATGATAAACCCGATGGCCTTTTATTGTAGTATTTTTTTGGCATACAATTTAGGGACCACTGTGAGGCCTGGGACTAAGATTTGGAAGGATATGGTGTTGCAATGGCTTACTCCTTGCTTTATTGCTTGGGCACAACAACAAAAAAAAACAGGAGGGCTACACAGACTACAACATATTCCAGGTTTTGCTTTAGAGCAAATTAAGCAAGTCATTAGGAGGAATATTACTACTGAAATGCTATCCAGCAAATCTCACAAAGAGGTTTATGCACATATTCTTTTGCAAGAAAGGAGAGATGATATCACTTTGGCTGATTGTCCCCAGGACAAATTGCAATTTGCAATGAGGCTTGCCAGAGGACACCAGAAGGAAGGAGTCCTGTGTGACCGGACTTCTCTACAAGGACTAAAGAAGTAGAACTCTTCTACTGGGAACTTTAATTTAGGGTAAAAAAAAACAAACAAAAAAAATTAGTGTGTTTGTCTCAGTTAGCTAAAGTGGTTATCTGAACAGTTATCTAGGTATAAATCTCAGGCGGCTGAAGGGGCTTGATTGTTGTGCAGTTTAAATTACTTGTAGAAAGATCTAGTAAGTAGGGGGAGTGGCTTAGCTAGAAGGAAACTAGATTTAAACACTGCCTTAGAAAGAATATGTCAGAGGCTTGGCAGAGGACACCAGAAGGAAGGAGTGCTGTGTGACTGGACTTCTCTACTGGGACTAAAGAAGTAGAACTCTTCTACTCTCTACAGTTTTCTAAAAAAACTATATTGGCCACCTTCCCTCTCCTCCACCCTCCCACCCAAAGCTAGTTCTACTTTTATAGGCACAGGATTTGACTGACAACAGGAACTTCCTCTTTGGGAGCAGGAAGTGAGTGATCACAGAGCCACCAAAGACACACCATCTGAGAAGGGCAAGAGTAGCTCTCTGGCCCCCTCTAGCTGCTGGAGGTCTGCCTCTAAGCAAGTAAGGGGTCTACTGAGGAATATAGGATCTTGTTGTCTCAGAACAGGACAATCAGGAGCTTAAAGGGCACAGATGAAGTAAGTAAGTAGAGAGAGAAGAAAAAAAAACAGAAGAAAGAGTAAGGATTCCAAACAATAGTGAAGGGGCCAGAAATAAGACATGATGGGAGTGGTGCTGTGCAGTGGCTGTGGAGCAGCGGTCTTCCGGGAGACATTCTGGAGGATGCGGTGTTGTCCCATCTGCAGGCACCTCTCTAGGCTGAGGGGGGAGGTTGCTCATCTCCAGGCTGAGTTGGCCAGGATTTGTGGGACCTCCTGTTTCATCCAGGGACCACCAGAGCCACTGCCATTGCCTCAGAGGTTGCCAAGAAAGAGGAGCGGTTGGACCACAGTGGGTTCAGGGAGGGAGGGAGAGGGTGGTGGAACAGAGGTGCATCCCTCCAGTTGTACCTCTCTACAATTCCTATGCCATTGTGGCAAAGTGTGGTTCCTCTATGGAATCACCCACAGTGGAGACCAAGGAGGATGCTGGGAACCTCCACAAAGGAGACCCACAGGAGGGTGGCATGGGACCCCACAGGGGAAGGAAACAACTCTTGGTGGGGGGACTCCATTGTTAGGAAGTTAGAATTGGGGGAGGAAGGGCAGAGGGAGGTCAGGTGCCTGCCTAGGACCGTGGCTTGGAGGGACAGGGAGCGAATCCTCAGGATTGCTGGAGCAGCTGCACAGGGGAGGGAGCTGGATGTCATTGTCCACTTAAGAACAAATGACCTGGCTAAGAAAGGGATCAGAGCAGTGCAGGAAGAGTTTGTGGAATTGGGGAGGGGCCTTAGACAAGTAGCACACACAGTAACCTTCTCGGAGGTGCTGCCTGTCTGTGGCGCACGAGAGGCTAAGGTGCTCCACACCATGGGATTCAATCAGTGGTTGAAAACTGGTGCAGAGCTCAGGGATTTGGCTTCATTGGGGACTGGGGATCCACCTGGAGTGATATAAGCCTACGCTGGCATGATGGGATGCATCTATCCAGGAGGGGAACCAGGCTCCTAGGTGATAGGTCTAAATGCTTCATTAGCAAGTATTTAAACTAGCCAAGGGGGGGAGGCACTGGAAAGGAGCAGGGAAATCTTAGCCCCCCCCACAAAAGTCACGGTAGTAAGTGCAGTAAACACCAAAATAGAGATGTCAATAGGGAGAAGGGCAGGGGTAAATGGAGAAAGTGACAGAGGTAAGAAGGACAGGGATGGGGCAAAAAGGAGTAAGGCCATCAAGAAATGGAGAACAATGAGTACCAATGCCCATGGCCTGGGCAACAAGCTCCCTGAACTGGTGGCCTCAATGGAAGAAGGATGCCTGGATATCGTAGAAGTCAGAGAAACATGGTACACAGAGAACCATGACTGGGATGTTAACATACCAGGGTACGTAACCTACAGGAGAGACAGGTAGGGGAGAAGAGGGGGAGGAGTAGCTGTCCATGTAAAGGAAGGGATAAAAGCAACGGAACAAAACAGTAAACAGGGAGGAGAGGAGGCACTGTGGGTCACCTTGGAGACTGGAAGTGGCACCGCAATCCACAGAGGGATTGTATACAGACCCCCAAGTCAGGGGGAGGGAATGGACAAGGATATGATAGAAGGTATTCTTAGGATGGCAGAGAAAGGGGAGATACTGTTGATGGGAGACCTGAATATGGCAGATGTTAACTGGAGCACACTTGCTGCAGCCACATCCAAGAGCAGGGCCATTCTCAATGCCCTACAGGTGGCATGCCTCAGACAGCTAGTTTCGGAGCAATCTTAGACCTTGTACTCTCAAATGAGGACAGTAAGAGAATCTCAGATCTAAAAATGGGTTGCCATCTGGGAACAAGTGACCATCAAACAGTGTGGTTCACGGTAAACTCATCTACAGAGTCAAGCCATACAAAAGTGAGGGTACTGGACTTCAGGAGGGCGGACTTTGGCAAGATGGGAGAGTGCCTCAGAAAAGCACTAGCAAACAGGCTAGAAGGAGGGATGGAGCAACAATGGGAATCATCAAACTGCCATCACAGAGGCAACAAGCCTTTGTGTGAAGCAAATAAACAAATCAAAATGAAAGAAAAAGCCACTATGGTTCTCAAAAGAGGTGAGGGGAAAGTCAGGGAGAAAAGATAGCATTCAGGAAGTATAAAGAAACACAGAAGGAGCAGGACAGAGAGCTGTACCAGTTAAGACAGAAGGGAGCAGGGAGGGAAGTCAGAATAGCAAAGGCCTAAACTGAGGAAAGGATAGCCAACACAGTTAAGAAGGGGGATAAAACCTTTTATAGGTACATCAGGGAGCGTAGAAAGACAAAGGGAGGGTTAGTGAGGCTGAATAGAATGAATGGCGGATGGGCAGAGGGGGATAGTGAAAAAGCAGGGATACTGAATGAATATTTCTGCTCAGCATTCACAAAAGAGGAGGGGGAGGTGCCCAATCCAATTAACAGAAGTACTCTGGATAGGAGGGTCGATCCCAGTCCTTTCACAGAAAAAAGGGTTCTGAAAGAACTCCTAAAACGGAAGGTGGACAAAGCAATGGGGCCTGATGGAATTCACCCCAGAATTCTAAAAGAATTAAGGGGAGAACTAGTGAATGACTGACTACCCTTTTTAACAAATCATGGGAGGATGGTGTGGTACCTGAGGACTGGAGGAAGGCAGATGTGATTCCCCTTCACAAAAGTGCGACCAAGACAGAGGCAGAAAACTACAGACCTGTCAGTTTGACCTCTGTGGTAGGGAAAGTGATGGAATCACTTCTGAAGGAAAGAATTGTTGAGTACCTAGAGGTCAGTGGGGCATAAGACCCAAGGCAACGTGGATTCACAGTAGGAAGGTCATGTCAGATGAATCTAATTGATTTCTTTGACTGGGTGACCAAAGTAGTAGACCAGGGAGGGGCTGTGGACATGGCCTACCTAGACTTTAGCAAGGCATTTGACACAGTCCCACACAAAAGATTGATAGTCAAATTAACCAGCCTGGGAGTGGGTCCCAGGGTGGTAGCCTAAGTAAAACATTGGCTGGACAACAGGACACAGAAGGTAATTGTAAATGGAGTCCACTTGAAGAAAGAGGGGTTACTAGTGGGGCACCGTAGGGTTCAGTACTGGGTCCAGTCCTTTTTAATGTCTTTGTAAGTGACATTGCAGAGGGACTGGAAGGAAAAGTATGCCTCTTTGCAGATGACACAAAGATCTGCAACAGTGTTGATACACAAGGAGACATGGAAAGGATGAGAAGGGACTTGGCAAGGTTGGAGGAATGGTCAGAAGTATGGCAGCTCAGATTCAATGCAAAGAAGAGCAAAATAATGCACCTGGGAAACAAAAACCCAGGGTAAGATTACACAATGGGGGGAGGTAGTAACAAAACCAAAAAAGGAAAGGAGCCTGGGGGTAATCATATCAGATGACCTTAAGTTTAGCAAGCAATGTGAGAAGGCAGTAGGGAGAGCTGGGGGTATATTGGGATGCATAGGGTGAGGCATCACCAGCAGAAAACAGGAAGTTGTTATCCCTCTGTACAGAGAGTTGGTGAGACCCTATCTGGAGTACTGCGTCCAGTTCTGGAGACCCCATCTCTGCAAGGACATAGACAGGATAGAGGCAGTCCAAAGGAGGGCAACTAGAAGAAGCCATACGAGGAAAGACTAAAATAGCTTAATATGTATACCCTTGAGGAAAGGGTGGGGGGGGACATGACAGAAATGTTTAAGTACCTCAGTGGAATCAACAAAGTCCAAGAGGGTAGCATCTTTCAGAAAAAGAGACATGCAAGAACAAGAGGACACAATTTAAAGAAGGGGGGGCGGTTCAGTGGCAATGTGAGGAAGTATTTTTTTCACACAGACGGTAGTGGATGCATGAAACAGCCTTCCTGAGGAGGTTGTGGGGTCTAAAACTGTGGGAGAATTCAAGGATACATGGGACAGACATAAGGCAATTATTGTAGGGGGTAGGAAGAAATAGGCTGTTGGTTAACTAGGATCTGTGTCTTATCCTGTAGGTAGGGAAATGGGCAGACTAGGTGGGCCAAGCAGTCCTTATCTGCCTTCAAAGTTTATGTTTCTATGTAATTGAATTTGAACATGTTAGCTTCTAAAAGGATCCCTGACTTTGTATGGGATACAGTTTAGTTAGGGTTCCATGGTAGGATATCAGTCAGGAATAATAACAAACAGATTCAGGAGAAATACTGCTTAAAAGATACTTGCATACAGATATTAGAGACCCAGGAACACTTATTTTTAGATTGTCCATTTAACAAAGCTTTTGGTTCTATTTGGCGAACAAATGGGAGGAGCTTCAGTTTGAAAGTCTGTCCTATGCAGCATTGTTTTATGAAGAGCTAGACAGCACTTGGGGGAAATACTGTATAGAAACCATATATGTCACACTGACTATCATAAGATATTATTTATGGCAGGTACGGTGCCATTGGGTCACACAACAGAGGTATGTTACTCATGTTGAGGTTTTGATGAATGTTGAAGTCCGTTTGCAAAAGTTGTGGTTCTCTGATAAGAAAACATACAGCCAAGAACATCTCAGAATGGTATGGCTTAATTGCGAAAAATGGGTAAACCCCATAAAGGAAATGCGTAGTTAAATCAGATGACTTGAGTGAAGTTTAACTAATGATCTGTGTCATTATGACTGGCACTTTTTGGAGATACCTTTCTTATGTTGATGGAACACTGTTTGTAACTTGAATCTATTTGTGATGTACTGTATGTTATTATTGTTTGTAGTCCACACAATAAAAAATTCCACTACTCTTTTTGAGAAGTGCTATGGGATCTTTAACATCCACGTGAACTACCACCAGAACAGGCAGAGGGAACCTCAGTTTAGCCTCTCATCCGAAAGACAGCACCTCAGAAGTGCAGCACCCCCCTCATGCTGCACTGCAGTGTCAGTATTGGGATATTAACCCAATTGCCTGGTGTGGGACCAGAACCCACAGGCTTCTGATCTCTCGGCCTCAGAGGCAAGTGTGCTACCTGCTGAGCCATTGACACTGACATGGATGCATGCCATCTCCCCTGTATAGGCCTTTATCCCTCCAGGTGGGTCCCAAGTCCCCAGTGTAGCTGAACCCCTCATCGCTGCACCACTACTTCAAACATGTGTTGAAGCTCCTAGTATGGAGTACCCTATTCCCCCCCCCACCATTGACAGGCAACTCCTCAGAAAAGGCTACTGAACACGCTACCTGACTAAGACCCTTCCCCAGCTCCCTGAACTACTCCTGCACTATCCTAGCCTCATTCCTAGCCAGATCATTAGTCCTTAGGTGGACAATGACATCCAGCTTTCCCTCCCATCCTGCAACCCTAGCGATCCTCAGGATTCTTTTCCCATCCCTCCAACCAGGGGCATCAAGTAGGCACCTAACCTCCCCTCTCCCCTTCCCTTCCTGTCCCCAAATCAATTCCCTCACAATGGAGTCCCCACCAGCAGTTGCTTCCTCCTCCTCTGGGGCCTCTTCCATGCTCCTGAAGTTTCCAGTATGGTGAATTCCCACATTCTCCCTGGTTACTACTACTGCGGATGCCTCCTTGGGAAAGTTCTTCTCTGCCAGAGTTGCCTAGGAGTTATGTAGTGGTACCATATGGGGAATGTACCTCTGACCCACCACCCTGCACCCTTCCCAAGCACACCATAGTTTGATCGCTCCTCCTTGGCATCCTTTGTGTTAGCTGCAGCACACTTTGTTGTCCCTGAGTGGGGTGGAGTCCTCCAAATCCTGGCCAACTTGACTTGAAGTCTAGCAAGCTCCTCCCTCAGTCCAGAAAGGTTCCTACAAATGGGGCAGCACTGCAGTCTCCAGAAGGCGTCCCTGAAGGTGCCACCCCACAGACACTACACTGCACCACCCCCAGCACAATTTCTTACTCTGTCTCACTGGAAATACTTGGTCCCTTTTTCCCAGCTTAGGGTTTACCATATTCCCCTGCTCAGCTAATAGTACCCTGTTGTATTGGTGTTCCTACCTTTCTCCTCGTCTGCTTTACCAGCACTTATGCCTCCCCTAGCCTTGCTTCTAGCCAATGTTTTCCCTGTCCCTTTTATTTTAAGATCTATTTGTACCCCTACCATAGATAGGATTTTCACCTATCCCAATTTTAGCCTGCCCCTGACTTATCACATTCCCATGCAGTTTGTGTGCTACAACAGGAGTGGTCAGTGAACCTCTTTGTACTCCTTCTAAAACCTTTTTGTACCCCTACCCTAGATAGGGTGTTTAAACTATTCTCAAATTTTAAATTATCCCTGACTTACCATGCTTCCATGCAGTTGAGCAGGACTCTTACCTCTGTTGTCAGTTAGTTCTCCTGCCTCCCTGCTTCCGACTTGGCTGGCTGCTGATGTTGGACCCCTATTCCAATCCTTTCCTGGTCTGCTTAATTTCTGCTGAGACACAGAGTGTCCGGCTGCTGGCTGCCTCGTTGAGTTGACTCTGGTGGGAAGACTCTGCCACTCTGTCCTTGTCCTGTTTGTACTTCGCACAAAGGATTACAGTGCGGAGGTCTAATTGGTGGTCAATGCCTTAAATAATGGGAATCAAATGTCCCTGCGGTGCCTGGCGTGCTCAGATTGGTTGGTGTCTGCTACTTCCCTCCCACACTGTTCCTCCTAGCTCCAGTTTAGGAAGTAAGCCTGCAGAAATAAAACAAACTCAACAGCCCACAAAAACAGCTAATTTGCCCTGAATTAAAGTCCAAATGCAAAGTACAGCACTCCTGAAGGAGTTATAGATGAAAGAGGACTGTTAATTTTTATTTACATTTTTAATTTTTTTATGTCACCAGTACAACAAAAGAGGTTATAAGTGAAGACAGGAGTAGGACAAAGTTTAACGTATTTATTCTGTGGCTGAGGTGGGATGGAAGGTGTACCACATCAGAGCTCCACCATTCCTTCCAAAAACAGATGTTTAACTAGTAGAAACTGCATTTTGTCTTTCATTGAAAAAATTTGCCAACTGAGGTTCCTCTTCTCACCACAGTTTCTCAAGTTCCACTTTGTTGAAAGACACTGGAGCCAGAGGAGGAGGATCTGCTGGGGCCATAGGTTCTCTGTCCTGCACCACCTGAGTCCAGCTGGACATCCCACTGCCCTCCTCACATCCCTCTGACAAATGGGCACCTTGCCTACTTCTGGTCCATCCCTGTCTGAGGCACAGAAGGAACACTGTGAGTTAAACGTGATGGATGGTCATCCCTCTTTGAAGCCTTGCAGTGCTCCTACCCCTAATGCCGGTGCCTGGTGTTCAGTTGGATATGCTGCTCACCAGCGCGCATGTCTCTGCCCCTTTTTACATGTTGGACAATAGCTTGACAAATGTTGCACTTCACTATGTTGTCATTTTTTGGCACAGTCAAAAAGAAATCCCATACCAGAGACTTGTGGGATCTATGATGGATCTCATCTTAATCAGGCAACAGCAGTGGTTTTCCGGGGGGGGGGGGCCTGTACCATCTTATGGCTCAGGAGGTATAACAGGAGGCACCACTTCCTCCTGCTGCCTCTGCCATGGTGTGGGTGGGGGCACCACCTGATACTGATACTGCAAACATATGGAATGGCGTGTCCCAGACATTGACTGCATGTCTCAGACCTGGACCAATTCCATGTGCTTTTCCTCTCTCCTACTCCTAACCTTCTCCTCACCTCCTTCACTCATTTTAAACTAACAAACTAACAAAGATGTGTAACAAGATAAAATATATAGTATACAGTAAATGCAGTTCAGAAATAAGCCAGAAAAAAGAGAACACCCAATCAAATTATTAAATAAGGAGTGTATGAAAAACGCAAGTCAGAAGAAAATGAACAGGAGTGACACAAATAAATGTAGTAATAACTACAGAAATATAAAGTAGTTTCAACTAAAAACACAACAAAAAATCTTTAACAAGATGTACGCAAGATGTAGGTAAAAGAAAAAAGATTAAGCTGAAAAAAGCTTTGATTTAGTTGTTCGTTTTCACTCTTTGAAAGCAGCACATCTGCACCCTTCCTCTAGAAGGCACAGTCTGAAAAACAAAACTGTAGGTCAGTGTATACATAAAGTTGTACCATGTGACCTGCAAGAGATGCTGCATGTGACCTAGAGGCGCTTGTTTACCAGTAGCCTCAGTCTGAGAAAACGCTGCCGTATGCACTAAAAGCATTGACCAACAAAGTAACAAGCAATGTTTACCGGGTGAATTTCAAAGCAAATTGCAACAATTCTTGAAGATTATGCAAGACAGAAGTTGGTGACTTTTGACAGAAGTTTGACATCAAATTAAAACTTCATTGTAACCCTACTGGAGTTTAGTTAGACAGAGATAGTTAGGTAAGAACTACTAGAGTTGCCTTAGACATGTAGAGTTACGTCTGAACTACTGGAATTGCCTGAGAAAGGGAGAGTGGAAAAAAAAAACATTATCCCCTGCAACCTTTCCCATGCTCCTACATTCTTCACAAGTGGGTAATCCTCCATCCATCCTATTGCCTGATACACAATCGTAAATTTGGGACTGCCAGAAGCCAATCCCCCAGCCATGATAATATTGTCCAGTTTACTTCATGCATCCCTGGAGGCTAATCACATTTCTGATTACTCCCAAAACATTCAGGTAATTATGTTAACCAAATTGCCTTTTCTTACTTTACTATTCTCATCTAACACCCATCGACACATAAAATGCAGGCTAACCTTAGGATTTCTCCTAACTCTTCTGATTTTCTGCATTCCTACTTAAAAAAAAGGAACAAAAAGCCTTCCCAGTGCATTTACAGGAGCACAAATCAGGCTGGACCTTCCAGTAGCATCCTATATGGTACCCCATGTGCAGATGGGGACCCACATGTAGTGCCCCCTTCTGCTCTCTCCCTGAGGATTGGATCCTCCTGTAGTATCCACTCCAAGTCAGGCAGTGCTCAAAACAGGAGATTCAACACTATTTGGATAGCACTGCAGGCACTAGGACCCTGGGAAACAGTACTTTATACCAGGTGCCTAGGGGTGACAGAGTGGGTCACATTCAACAGATCTGGGTGATCCCCATATTCCAAACATATTAAATGAGGCAGCTGTGAGACCACTCACCTTTACTACTCACTGTGTCATAATGTGGTGTCCCCAGGAGGATCCACAGCTGCCTCTATCTACCATGCTGGCTCTGTTTCTTCAGAAGATGATGGGTCAGTGCAGATACAGTAGCAGTCACTAGCAGCCCACAAAGAAGGGGTGGGCTCAGTGACCATTAAAATGTTTCCCATGCTGTAAGCTGCCAGCACCATACTGGGAACATCTCCCCCTGTCTCAGCTGCACTCCCATGCAGCCTGGTATATGAGAGCTCCTCATATACTCATGCCCAAAATCTAGAGGCCATCATATGTGGAGCTGGACACAAGTCCAGTGTCAGAGAAAAGAGCCTGAAGGGACTTGCAACTCTGAAAGTGGACAAGGCTATGGGACTGGACAGGATACATCCAAAGGTACTAAAGGGACTCAGGGAGGTGCTTGCTGCACCACTGATGACCTTTATTTAACAGCTCACTGGAAATAGGCATGGTTCCAGAGGACTACAGGAAAACAGAAGTGGTCCTGCTCCATAAGAGCAGCAGCAGGGAGGAGGCTAGCAACTATAGTATGGTCAGTCTCACATCTGTGGTGGGGAAATTAATAGAAACCCTGCTAAATTTATTTATTTAGTTAAACATCAGTTTAGAAACCTTTGAGCCAGAGGCTCATTTACAAAGGTACCTCATCACAAGAAAAGCTAAAGAAAAGCTTACTAGAGTATCTTGAAGCCAATGGGCTACAAGATCAAAGGCAGCTTGGATTTCCTGGGGAGTCATGCCAGATGCTACTGTTTCAATATACCTAAAACAAACACATCAAGGACAACAAACACATTCTAAAATTATAGCACCAGCAAAGACAGCTACATGCTAAAAGCCCAACTAGTCAAAACCATGAAAATCACCTAAAACAACTGTGCAGAAAAAGAGAACCTCCCTTCTGACTCCGTAACAGATGCAATGGCACAATACACTACACAAATCTCTGAATCACAGAAAACTATACAAACCACCAGAAAGACAACTAAAAATACCCAACCCCTAATGAGCACACAACAACCAGCTGTACGTAAACACAGGAGAACCTCTCAAACCCATAATCACCAATCTAAACTAACAACAACAACAAAAAAAGGACAACAGAAATAAAGAACCCCAACCAAACCCACACACTACATGCATACAACACACCACTACAACCCATAAAACACCAGTTAAGCCACACAGACCAACTGAGACTCAAACCACCAACCCCTACAATGACACACCTATACAATCTAGCTCACAACATGCCCTAACCTACTATGCCACAAAGCCAGCACAGCTCCTAACCAAGCACACTTCTAACTCCACAACCACACATATCAACAAAACCAAGTCTACATCCATCACAATGCAATTTGGTCAAATTCTTATAAGTGGGTCTTTACCCCCCTCCCCCACACCCCCTGTGCTAATATATAACAACTCCACTGTGCACTATGGTTACAAATGGTGAAAAAGTTACAAATAGAACACCAAGAAATAGAGCAGAGCAGAATTTCTCCTCACAGTCTACTCTATATAACCCCCAAATGGCTCTACACTCCTTAAAAAATGAAGTAATCCATATATCTACCAAAGTACGCTCCTAGCTGTGTAAGGCCCTTTGATATGACAATTGCAAAGACATTTCACAACCGTTGTACTCTAATCCCAACTTTGTATTAGGAGGTAAACAACTAAAGAGCAAGAGAGAAACCCTGTAAATGATGTCAGGATCGCTGACCAAACAAACCAAGGGACACTTAAATCTACCCCAGACCTTTTAGCCAGACTACACCTCCTGGGTACTAGGGTCTTCAGAGGGTACCAAATAAGGCATATATTGATTAGTTGGTTTGGGCCTGGGCTCTGGTCTACAGATCATTCAGAACTTCTCAACACACTCCGTAATTTGGCATGGCAGCCACACTCAGCCTTCCAGACAGTGTCAGTCCTTTACCCCCTATCTATCCTGCAATTCAAGGAAAATCTAAATGCTGGTCCTCCCAATTCCCCAAAAAGGATTTCCGTTGGAACAAAATCTGGCAAGATGTATATACTTACTCCTCCAATGACAAGCTTCATCTTATGCAACTTTACATCTTGCATAACATTTACCTTACCCTCGCAAAGCTATCAGAAATGGGCAAAATACAGGATCCAAAATATAATAGGTGTGGCCAAGTGGATGGTACTGTATTGCATGTTTTCTGGGACTGCCCCATGATTACCTCTCTATGGAGAGAGTTACAAAGTAAAGCAGACCCCCTCTTAGGTCTGGACATGCTGGTTACACCAGAAATCTGTCTAATTGGTGAGTACTCCCAAATTTCAGTCAAAGAAAGAAGATATTACATGTCCCTTATCTCCCACTCAATGAAAAGAATAGTATTGAGACAATGGGATGATCCAACTATTACATCCTATTCTGGATGGTTAAATGAGTTGTTATCTAACCTCTAGCTTGAAAAGATGATCACCAGCCTAAGACATAACACAGCTAGTTATTACAAGAAATGGGGTAGACTTCACATGCTATACTCCAACCCCCAGTAGTGAACCCCGATACTCCTCGAATCTGTACCTCATCTACCAAGATAGTAGACAGTATCCAGAAGATATGTACCAGCTTGATCTGCAAAGAGAACTAAAGTGAAATCTATCTATGCAATCAAGAAGGAGGAATGGAAGTCCCCATTAGTGACTTACCTCCCCTTAACTTGCAAACCTGAGATGGCCATGCAGAGGGATAGGGATGGAGGAGGGGTTGAGGGGAGGGTGGACAGGGATGGGGAGAGCATGTGGGGGAGGGTCTGGGGCAGAGGGGAGGGAGGGGAAGCAGGTGAGAGTGGGATATGGGGAGGAGGGAGTTTTATTAGAATTATTCATGTTATTAGTTGGCTAATGTAATCTATAAGACTATAATGATGATGTATACACTATTATGTTTCTTTAGCCTTGTATACTATGACAAGAATATATAAAAATTTCAATAAAGTATATTGAATTAAAAAAATAAATGTTGAAAACATCCACATAGCAATGACATCTCTGCAGTATTATTCCATGTGTTATTTTTGTCTTGCTATTTTATGGCCACTCAGATTCATATGGCAATAGTATATTCACTGTGTACCATGCCAGACCAATCTGACTGATTTCCTCAAAAGGGTGAACAGGAAAATAGATCAGATGAGGACAGTGGACATGGCCTATCTGAACTTTAGCAAGACCTTTGGCACTGTGCCACACAGAAGACTCATTGGAAGTTGCGCAGCCTAGGGGTGGGATCTGAAGTGGTAAATTGGGTATGAAAGCTGTTAATAGATAGGTGAGAGAAGGTGCTGGTTAATGGTACTCACTCTATTGAGGGGGATGTGATCAGCAGGGTACTACAGGGCTCAGTGCTTGGATCAGTCCTCTTCAGTGTCTTCATAAGTGACATTGCAGAAAGACTGGGGTATTGTTGCACCTGGTATATGCCCCCTACCATCCCACATATACCTCACACTGTATTCCTGGTCTATTATACTATGATACTGCTGTTGTGCACTAACATGTAGATTTTAGGCACCCATCATATAAGCATGAGTGCCAGGAATTTGCTTTGCTGCTAATATATGCCTATGTTTACATCCTTTCATAGGATAAGATCATGCATGATCCTTATGCCTCATTATAATGCACTATGTTTGTCTTTTACATACATTCCATATATAATCTATGTAATCACTGATAAGATGACTCTGAGGGATCATCAGTGATGACTTTACATACACTACATATATATATATATATATATATATATATATATATATATATATATACACACACATATATATAGATAGATAGATAGATAGATAGATAGATAGATAGATAGATAGATAGATTCTGAAATAATTATATGTAGATGTGGCCAGTCAGCACTTTTCTTTGTTTAAGCAAGCTGACACAAAGAGAAAATCTTTGTTATGTCTTATACACAGGCAAGAAATGCCACGTGTTGTTTGAAGCCATCAACATTTCTTTAGTCTAAGCTATAATGCAAATGGAAGCATATTATTTGTCTCATATGATACTCATCAGTAATTATGTCTCCTAAGTCATTATCCAATACATATTGTTTCTCATACAGTATCTGTAACTATGAGGTAATCTCTGTTGCTATGCTGTTATCTGTAGTATATAGTCTTCTGCAACCTACTGTAGTCCCAGGAGAGCGTGGAGAGATAACAAGATCTTGGAGAACCTAAGATCATGGAAATACTGGAGATTATATACATTCTTCAGGAGAGTGGTGAAAAACCCATCTTCCTTGTGATTTTCTTTGTCACATGCTTGGCGTAAGTAGTGTAATAATCATTTATTAGTAGTCTTGCTTGTTTATGACTGTTTCTTGGCAGACTCTGAAGACATAAGAATCAGTATTATTAGTATTATTATTATTTACCCTACACACTAAGGGTGCTTAGGCAACATAAAATGGCAACCACAAACAGAGTCTAGGTGTTTGCCAAGGATATATTTTAATTTCTTCTGTAAATTAAAACACTGGGTGAAAAATCCTCAGTAACAAGTGGCTGAGAGTGTCTCCTGTTTAACTTTTCAGTTGGCTGTGTGTTCTACAGTGCAGACAAAACAATCATCTTGCAGATATTCGATCTCTGCGTAATGAGTTGTTTTATTTTTGTTTTGTTTTGTTCCCTCTTCTTCCTCTGTGGTAACATACAGCTGTAAAGGGATTTGATCAGACAGAGAGACTGCTTTCATTTGTGATTTCAAATCCTAATGGGGCTATACTCATGTAGGAGTCCGCGTATGCCAAAGGCTGTTTGTGTCCTGTCATGAACTTTGGTTTCAAGAAAAGTTTTTGATCCACAGACAGCTAAGGGTTTCTTATTTCTTAAGACATGTCTCATAAATCAGTACTGAAGTTGAGGCTGGATGTCTCACACATTCAAACTGTTTACAGTGGTTTAGAAGATTTTACCAATATGGCAAAAACCAGAAACAGTCCCATGAGGATGATTTCTGAAAACTATAATGACTTAAACCATGGTACCAAGGAAAATATTCCTGAAAATGTATTAGTTGCAACACTATTCTCTTGCTTAGAACTTTCTATAAAACAAATGTGATACTCTGAAGTCAGATTACACTGCATACAGGCAAAAGATGAATGTCCATAATGCCAAGTCTACTGAGAAAGTTAGTGAGCTGTTATTTCAAAACAGAACCTTGACTAAACAATGTGATTCATTACTAAGTAGATATGAAAACAGTAGATGTAAAATGTATGCTTTGAAAATCAAATGTGATAAGGCTTCTCTTGATAAGAGACTAGTGTTTCACTATGAGAAAGTCTTACGAACTGAAGTTAGATTACGTCACAGTGTGCTTGCTCATGTATTTGAGGAGCTGGAATGTAAGAGTAAGGAAAATGCCCAACTTATCACTGTAAGTAGAAACTTGGAGAAACAGGTAATGCAAAATTTGTGTGATACCAAATCTGAGGTTGATCATATAAATTGCAAGGCAGAAATGGTGAACTTGCACCATCAGCTAAAGGTATTGGCAGGGCATACTAACTTAATGCCCAGAGACCTTGCCTGTTTTCATGTTGAAGAGTTTGATTTTGAACAATCACAGTATGCTGTGGGGTGGGCTAGAATAAAGACTAGCCACTTATTTTTCTGTAATTCACAAAATGGAGAATTGTTAGAGTCTCAAAATGTGGACACACATGTCATCAGGTTGCATACCCATGCCATCCCCAAGATGGCTGCTCACGGTCATGACATAATGGTCATAACACAGTAACTCAAGATGCCCATGAGGTAATCCAAAATGGCCGACCACCACATCATGGAGGTTGGATCATGCAGTCACAGGGACCTGTGATTGCTGCCATAACCGAACAAAACATAGCAGAAGTTTTTGGTATGATTAATAATGTTAACAGTAAGATTCTCATTAAAAATGATGCTGACATACTTTTGAATGAGGCTGGTACTCTACCTGCCATGAAGTCAGCATCTGACACTGCAGAAGCAGCTGCTGCTGCTAGCACTGTTTACTATACTAGAGCATCCTTGATTAAGGAACACACTGCAGTTAATTACATGAATTGTTGTGATTCTTCCCTATGTAGTTTAACATCAGCTTTCCCTGAGAAGACTAAATGTGCTGTTGTTTCTAACCCTAACAGCATTGGGCATAGGCAGCCCATTAATACCTTAAGCTATAACATTAAAAACAATGTTGTTACTATCCAGCAACCTTCCAGTGGGGAAACTCACTTTACATTTGATGGGGGAGGGGATAACCCTGATTCTAAAAGCCCCATGGCTGTGATATTTTCAACTTCTCAGGCCACGTTGAGGGGTAGGGTTACAGGTTTGATTTCTGAACCTGGGCTGACAGCTGTTTCAACACTACTTTCTCCACCTCTGATGGCTACTGAACCACAATCTATAACTGGAAAACTATGTGCAACTTGCATAACACTTTTCTCCACTGTGCAGGCACCCCTGATAGTGCCAGCACTGCTAGCACATGATGCAGAACGCCCTCCACCAATGACACCTGGATCATTCCATACAGTGGCTGCAACAGCAGACACAAGTCAGAAACAGTCTGGGTTATTCTCAGCATATGCAATAGCATGCACTACTGGCAAGAAGGTGCGAGGCATCATAATACTGATATCATTGTTTTTTTTTCTTTTGGTATCACTAACCATGGTCCCAGCATTGGTTAATCCTAACACAGTTTTAGGGTATATTGAAACTGCTACATCAGATATAGTAATCTCAGCAGTTTTAGCCCAAACATACAATGGACACATCAGACCCATTGCTTATGCATCTCAGATGCTCACCCCAGTGGAATTGAAATATGACCTTTGTGAAAGGAATCATTTGGCTACATACTGGGCAGTAAGATACTTTATGTACACCATTGGATATGCACCCATTGTGCTACATTCCAGTCATTTGCCAACTAACTTTCTGTTGTGTTGTCAGAGTAAAAGATTACTCTGTATCCAATGCCAGACTTACACACTGGTCTCTCATTTTACAGAATCATGACATCGCTGTCCTTCCTATCAAAACTCCATCCTTGTTGGCCCATGGCCTACATTTTGCAGGAGAGACCCATGATTGTTCACTCCAACCCTCTGACGTACCTGTCCCAGGGCCCTTTCTGACAAACCCCAGAAAGTGTTAAAAGATACCACTGTGTATCATGTTTTGACTAATGATTCAGCCACACATGCCAACGAGGGTCAGATGGCAGGGTTTGGAATTCTTATTGTATGTTCTAGTAATGGCAAAGTGTGCATCATCATTTATGTATGATTCACAGGCATTTTTAAAACACTCCTGGCAAGAAGAAAAATGTAAAGCAGGGAGGAGAGGAGTCTCCTTATTACCATAAATGTTTGTGAATGGTTTAGAGAGCTGGTAAGTCCTTGAGAAAGACACAGCTTGTGTTAAGAGATTTTTCTTATGTAACATGATACCAGGACTCCACGAGAGGGTTAAGTTCTACACGCTTTAAGAAATGGCCTTGATCCAATTACAAAAGTGCTGCAGAAACTGTTTTTTGTTTTATTACAGTTTCTAATTGGGTATGTTTCTCTCTGAGTGAATTTCTTTGGAAGAAAACAGACTTCCAATATTATAATAGTACCTCTGTGACATACAGAGACTTGTTTGTGTACATCACAACCTAACAGTTTAAATACAAAAGGTACATTCATAAGGTTAGAGCATTTTGTATGTATATATTTTTTTATGCTCCAAAAGAAGGACCCTCATTTGAGGATAGTGTATAGGTTCTTTAATAAAGGAACTGAGCAATAACTTCAAGAAATATTTCTTATAAGAAAGTGAAAATGACATTCACCTATCCAGTGATGGCCTACTCATTTGGAATATCACAGTGGTAACACTCATACAAAGTTACAGATAGTTTCTGAACCACTGAGAGTAGATTTTATCTACTGTACCAAGTACATGACACTCCAAATGGTGGACACCAGGGAGTCAGTAAAAACCCTAGATAGACTGACATCCTCTGTCTGGTGACCACACATAAGAAATTAATTAGAACACTACATAAGTAACTGTCTGATCTGTGAACAGAACAGTCCTATACCAGCTAGGAAAAAGACATTTTTACCGCAGAGGCAATCGGGCCCCTGGAACAACATCCAGATTGACTGCAAATGTCTTGGTAAACCAGCTATTTACCAGGTAGGGCATTACCTCTAAAGGTAAATTCTGATTACAGTGATCCAGATTTATAGCCTAAGTAATGCAGGAAACTCTGGATTTGTTTTGGGTAAAACAAAAGTTTCATATCTCTTACAACCCACAGTCATCAGGACAGTTGGAATGGGCTAACAGGCAGATCAAAGTTATGTTATCCAAACTTGTTAAAAAAAAAATCAAAGGACTAGGATTCATTATTGCCTTTACTCCTTATGGCAATAAGAGGGACACCCTCTGCAGGTACACAGCATACCCCATTTTTGAAATCATGACCGGACAGTCCACGAGACTCCTAGAACATTTCCTTCTGGACCTGTATACTGCCACTGCTGATGGAGCATCTGTAGATAAATATGTTAAATATCTCAAACAAGACATACAAAAGGTACACTTGTTTACTGCACAACACATGGGCAAGGCCTAACAACAGGCCAAAATCCAATGTGACAAAACTGTACATCCTGTAGACTGGCAAGCTGGGGACCAGGTAATGGTACTCAGACTAGCACCACCTACACATCCATTTGCAAACAAATGGAATGGACCCTATCTCACTGTAAACAAACTCAGTCCAGCTGTCTACCAAGTTATACTGCCTCACAATAACAGTCACTGATAAATGGCTACATGCCAATCAAATGAAACTGTTTAAAGGAGATTAAATTACTTTTCCATACCCCAATGGGCAGAATAGTACTAAACTAACTATTTCATTTCTCTTTCCTTTTAGGTTCCAGAGAGAGAGAGAGAGAGAGAGAGAGATGCTTGCTTTTATGCTTATTATTCTTTTTAAAAGTATGGGGCTTCATACAAGCCCAAACTGCACATTGTATTGCAGATAAGAACCAGTGACCTAAACTTAAACAGACTGTTGAGGCAGAGTACCTCACAAGCCCACACGATCTAATTGCATCCTGTGGAATTCACACTAAATTCCTAAAATACATGTTCATCATCCAGAAGGGTAGTGAGGCCCTACTGAAAGTTATGAGCATTGATTTGTATCAGTTCTAGCAGCTGGACTTGATCTGGACTCCTATTTACATTTTATTGATAATCAGGAATTTTGCATCCAAAATTTATATGGTAATGAAAGCCATTAGACCTTAAGGTTTTTCCCGACGATGCCCCATAATTTGTGACACCCAATACTGAGTGCCCAAAATAAGACCCTATCCCACACAATGGTGTAATAGCCACTTCTAAACCAAGTGCCCTAGTTCATAATGTGCAGCTCATGCACATTCCAGTGATTTTTAAATCTCATCCTTCAGAACTTGGAATGATTTGTTAAATATTTCACAACAAACATTTCCCACTTTTTTTTGAAATAATGATATGATTGGATACCCTGGCAGCATACCAGGAACTCATTAATGACCCCCTACACAGGGACTGAAATAACACACACACACACACACACACACACACACACACACATGCACACAGGATTTTTCACATCCTGATTGCTAGTGGTACATTTAATGACCTGTGAACCTACCCAAACGCACGAGGCATTTTTTTTTTAATTAAAAAAAAAACAGGTTTAGACTCAGGCATAATTGGCTCTAACATATCTATTTGAAATAGGGCTGATGTAGCCATTATTCAAGCACATATGTTAAAGGTTCATGATAGCATGAAATATAATATACCCCCCCTCCGCATTGCATGGTATACATGGTTTTGCTCATGCAGGGTGATTTACATTTACAATATTAAGGATATTGGGAAGGGGTTTGACCTGACAAATGTTCATGTTTATGAATTAATTTTCTGCTTACATTAAGGAAGCAGATGAGCATCAGATAGCTAGGAAAGTCCTTTGCACTGCCTACAGCTATTATGTTCTTACAACCCTTTGGGCATCTCTTCCAGGATCTGGTATTAATCGAAGGAGGTGACAAGGGCAGTAAGAGGAGCCAAAGCATCTACGGAACTCAGGCTGGCACAAGGCATTAAGAAGGGGGAGAAGGACTTCTTTAAGTACATCAGGCAGAAAAGGAGCTGTAAGGACCACATAGTAAGGATTAGGAAGGAGGGGGGTTGGATGGAAGCAGGGTGCAATAAGGCGGAAGCACTAAATGAGTACTTCTGCTCAGTATTTACTAAAGAGAAGAGGGGGGTGACACCCAAGGTGGGAGAAATGGCAGAAGCAGGGTGGGAAGTGGTGACAGATGGGGAAATAATGGAGAGCAGAGTTCGAGAGGGTTTGAAGGCAATGAGGGTGGACAAGACACCAGGCCCAGATGGCATCCACCCCAGGGTACTGAAGGAGCTGGCAGAGGTCCTTGCAGGACCTTTGGCAGACCTATTTAATGCCTCACTACATTTGGGGTGTGTACCTCAGGACTGGAGGATGGCTCATGTGGTGCCCCTCCACAAGAATGGCCCCAAGGATGAACCGGGAAACTACAGACCAGTGGGCCTCACATCCATCGTGGGTAAGCTAATGGAGACTATCCTGAAGGAGAGGCTGGTGGCCCTCCTAGAGGCCAAAGGACAACAGGACAGCAGACAGCATGGCTTCATATGTGGCAGATCCTGCCAAACCAACCTGGTCAAGTTCATTAGGCAACTGGACAGGGGCCATGCAGTGGATGTCCTGTATCTGGACTTCAGTAAGGCATTCAACTCAGTGCCACATGGAAGGCTGGGAAGGAAGTTAGTAGGCACAGGGGCAGGTGCAAAGCTGGTGAGATGGGTAGGAAACTGGCTGCAGGGAAGGCAACAGAGGGTGGTGGTGGGTGGGGAGCTCTCACACCCAAGGGCAGTGATGAGCAGTGTTCCATGGGGCTCAGTGTTGGGACCAGTGTTGTTTGGGATATTTATTGCAGACATATCATGGGGCATCAAGAGCAAGATCAGTCTGTTTGTTGATGATACCAAGGTAGGCACGGTGGTGGATGACCTAGGGGATGGCAGGGTTGCAGGATGATCTGCAAAGCTTGAAACCTGGTCAGACACCTGGCAACTGGGCTTTAATGCCAAAAAGTGCAAGGTGCTGCATTTTGGGATGAAGAACCCAAGGAGGAGTTACCAGCTAGGGGGAGTGCAGCTAGCCCAGACAGAGGAGGAGAAGGATCTGGGTGTGCTCATTACAGGGTCAATGAACAACTCGGCACAATGTAGGAAGGCAGCTGCAAAGGCCAACAAAATGCTGGGTTGTATTGCAAGGGGTATATCCTTGAGGAGGGAGGAGGTGATTCTGCCACTATATAGGTCATTAGTTAGACCACACCTGGAGTGCTGCGTGCAGTACTGGCATCCGTATCTGAAGAGGGACATTAAGTTACTGAAGGGAGTGCAGCGCAGAGCGACAAAGATGATCAAGGGGCTGGGGGACTTATCATGCGAGAGGAGGTTGAAGGAGTTGAACATGTACTCACTGGAGGAGAGGGTGACAGGGTGACATGATTGAAACCTTTAAATACATGAAAGGAATAAACAAGATGGGTACAGAGGGCTGTTCAAAGTAAGGAGGGAGGGCCACCAGGGGCCATGATATGAGACTGGAGCGAGGAAGGTTCAGGAGGGAGATGAGGAGACACTTTTTTACAGAGAGGGTGGTGGCTGGGTGTATTGCGTTACCTGCTGAAGTGGTATGCAGTAGAACAGTGGACTGATTCAAATGAGGATGGGACAGGACAAGGGGGAGGGTTAATGAAGGGGAAGGGTGGAAGGGAGGGGCAGCTGCAGAATAAGGGGTTCTAGCTGCACATTCAAGCAGACTTGATAGACCTCTAGGCCTTTATCTGCTGGCAAATTTTGTATGTTCATATTAGAATATATCCTTGATCTCATATATGACAGATGTAGGGGTCAGTGGCATTGCCACATTATGCACTTCTATTTACTTTGCTCCCCCCCATCGTCTGTCAGACCTCTGCCCTAGTCACGGTGCCCCCAAGATTCGCTGCCTAATTAGGCCCTCACTTCCCCGGTCTCTCCTGGCATATTCCCCAGGAGGCGGGACGCGGCGCTGTAGGAGGGACTGGTGCCATGGGATTGTATCTAGTTGGGGGAGCCCTCGGCCAGGCAGATGATCAACTCTCAGGGGCAGGGCATCATACAGATGTCCAACAGAGAGGGATTTTAATCCCCATAGGCAGGGGCAGAGATGTGTAATGACGCCAGAGTCTGTCCTGCCCCAGTGCCCCTTGACAATGCATCAGTGCTTGGGTGATGCACCCAGCCACCACTAGGTGTCACTCCCGCACCGAGCGCAGGATCCCTTCATCCCCCAGAGAAGGAGAGCATTCCAAGGGATGCTCAATCCTTCTCCACCTGGCCGGCCCTCTGATGACCTGAACTCATTCCTGAACCCAGTTCACCAGTGTCGCAATCAGAAATCCAACCACTGCTCCGGCGGACCGGCTTACATTATGCACTTCTATTGCATGTGTTAACTGTTTATTTGAATCTAGCACTATTCCCTTGTCAATGGCAAGGAACCTTGGATATGTCACCACACACCAGTATTGCTCCATGTTTCGAAACTTATTCCCACACAATCCAGGAAGCCATGTTTGTGACTCTTACAGTGTCATTGGCGCATTTTCATTTGGCAACATCCATCTCTGATCATCTGGCAACTGTCCATTCTATTGGTCATCTTGATAGGAACTTTTATCATGAAAGGCTGAAACTACTTCCTTCCTTATTTACCATGAGGTCTTGGAATCGTGACTGACTCTGAACTTTGATTGTCCTACCTGAAAGGATCACCACTTTTTATGCAGATGTGACATCTTCTAACTTGTCTTACCAACTTGTGAATACTGGCCTAATGATTGAAATTAGGCTCCCACTTGTGAACTTTAAAATAAACTGTATTTGGTCCAGCCAATTAAGAATCTACAATCAAGCTCATTGTTATGCATGCTACAAAGCAAGTCTGGAGTGGTGGCAATCTCCTAACTTCAGCAAGAAGACTCTTCTTCATTTGATCTACAATCAAGAAATCCATTTTCTTCACTGTTAGTTTTCCAAGCCTGACTGGCACGTCATACAAACTGAGTACTGTTGCAAACGTTTACACTTTGTGCAGCCGTGTGATCATCTGCAACTGAACACTGTTGCTAATCCATTGTAAAATTCAATGTGCAATCTAATGCACCCCTTGCTGAGGCTTCTGAAAATACTGCTGCCTCCTGCACATTTGGATCTACCTTTGGAAAATCTGAATGCATCAAATTTGAACTATGAATCTTCATCTAACACTTGCAGTAACCCTAGATTTATCCCTGGAACTGTTCATAGTTTATGGCTTGTGGACATAGAAATTTCATGTCCTGTTCAACTTACCAACTGAAAAATGCCATCCTTCAAGGTGGTAAATTCTGCTGATGTGGAACATTGTGTGGTGACCAACTATGCATTCTTCTGATATGGACTAAAATTTATGCAAAGTGAACTTTTCTAACTTCTGTATTTACTCCCTGAACAGGTAATAGGTTATACGGAAATCACACCTATTCCCATCATGGAACCAGATATCATTAAGTCTAGTCCTAACTATCTTGATGCTCTGTCTCAATTTTTACTTATTTTTAATAACCATACATGCAACTTAAGTTTGTCTCTTCAATTTCTTCCCAATAGGACCGATACACACCTGATACATATTGGTAATTAATGATATTGTTTTGATATTGGAAAACCCCATTGTGAAGTTTTATTCCAAGGCCCGGATATTCAAACTGTGCCAGGCTGTGGCGCAAGCCTGGGTGCAGCTCAACTTTGTTGCACAGGGATGTGGCCTGGGAGATATTCAACGGAGCTGCGCTATGGCACAGCAGCTTTGAATATCGCACCCTGGCCACCCCCACTGTACATGGCAGGAAGTGGCCAGAGTGGAGCATGGAGATGTGCTAGTGCAAGTGCCATTGCGCCATGCACAGCACCTGTGATATTCAAAAGGGGACATGCAAATGGGGCCATAATTTATGCAACGCTCACATGGGTCCATTTGCATGTCATTATGGCCTCATTTGCATTCCATTAGCATGCAGGTGTGCCGATCCCTGATGACTTGCACTTGGCGCCCTGCCAGGCAGCAGCTGTCAGGGACCAATGCCCCCTGCAGCCCGATCGTGTGCATTCGTCTAAAAGAAAAAAAACCTCTAATATCCCTGGTGGTCCAGTGGACCGCTATGCCTGATCACGGGCATTGGTATAATAACCTCCCCCATCCAATATCCCTGGAGGTCTAGTGGACCATACTCTGCCTGATCGTGGGCATCTGTAAAACATAAAATAGTCCTATTAACCTGGTGATCTAGTCTACCCCCCTCCCCACCTGCCCACTGAGCCCTACTGCCCCGCTCCCCCTCTCCGGTCAGCCGGTGGGTGGCAGCACCTCACCCACCTGCCACCCCACTGCCTGCCAACTGACAGCTCAGTAGGGCTGCACGATCATTGGTTCACAGCGTGAGCCAATGGGTGTGCAGCCCATACCATACTACACATTCCAGATATGTGAATGACTCATTCACATATCTGGACTGTGTAGTACGGTTGAACTGCATGCCTATTGGCTCACAATGTGAACCAATAGGCATGTAGCCCTACTGAGCTGTCAGTCGGCGGGTGGCAGGTGGATGGGTGCTGCCCGCCGGATGACCGGGGTATGGGCAGCCAGTGGATGGGTGGGAGGGGTACACTAGACCACCAGGGTAATAGGACTATTTTATTGCTTGCCCACGATCGGGCAGAGTGCGGTCCACTGGACCACCAGGGATATTGGATGGGTGGGTATTATACCGATGCCTGTGATCGGGCAGAATGTGGTCCACTGGACCACCGGGGATATTGGAAGGGGATGTGTTTTGGAGACAAATGCCCACGATCGGGCACATAGCAGTCCACTGGACCACCAGGGATATTGGACAGGGGGGTTTATTGACACCGATGCCCTCGATGGGGCATGGGGTGGTGGCCACCCATGGGTGGCAGCTGCCATGTTGCACTCTGCAATGCGGCAGCTCACCTGTGGGTGGCCATCATTTGTTCCTTTTTTTGGCTTAACTTTGTGCAGGCACAGGTAGAGGTTGCGCATGCATGACTCTGCATATCCTGGGCTGAATATCAGACTGTGCAGATTATGCATGGGCACACCCCCCCACCTGTACCTGCATATATTACTGATGTGCTCTGGCGCATCAGGATTTGTGCGGCGCACTTTTTCCTTTTGAATATCGTGCTGGGGCGCATCAGTGGGTTGTGCATGGCGCAACACTGTTGCGCCATGCGCAACCCTTTTGAATATCTGGGCCTAAATGTTTATAGTAATACAAGGTTTACTAACATTTTCCCTTATAATTACATTTTGTTGTTTAAGGAAAACCCTGAAACACCACCGTGACAAGGTAAAATTCCTCTATCAGGCTCATGCCTCTGGCCAATAGACAAATGGTGCCTAACCATTATCTTTTTGTTGTGTTGCCACTTTTGCAATTAGGGAAACTAAGAGGGGATTGTTGCACTTGGGTTATGCCCACTATCATCCCACATACACCTCACATATACCTCACACTGTAATCCTGGTCTATTATACTGCAATACTGCTATTTTGCACTAACATGAAGATTTTAGGCACCCATCATATAAGCAGGAGTGCCAGGAATGTGCTTTGCTGCTAATATATGCCAATGCTTACATCCTTTCATAGGATTAAATCATGCATGACTATTATACCTCATTATAATGCATTATGTTTGTCTTTTACATATATTCCATATATAATATATCTAATCACTGATAAAATGACTCTGAGTAAATCATCAGTGATTACTTTATATACACTATGGCCCAGATATTCAAACTGTGCCAGGTTGTTGCCCAAGCCTGGGTGCAGCTCAACTTTGTTGCGCACGGGTGTGGCCAGGGTGATATTCAACAGAGCTGTGCTATGGTGCAACTGCTTTGAATATCGCACCCTGGCCACCCCCACTGTGCATGGCGCAGTGGCATAGCACCAGCACAAGTGGTCAGAGTGGAGCATTGAGATGCAGTGGTGCAAGTGCCATTGTGCCATACACAGCACCTGCGATATTCAAAGGGGGACATGTAAATGGGGCCATAATTTATGCAAGGCACACAGGGGGCCATTTGCATTTGATTACGGCTCCATTTGCATACCATTAGCATGCAGGTGCGCTGATCTCTGATGACTTGTGCCTGGTGCCCTGCCAGGCAGCAGCCATCGGGGACCAAAGCCCCCTGCAGCCTGATCACAGGACGTCCCATAAGGGACAAAGAATGTCCATTATCCCTGGTGGTCCGGTGGACCACACGGAGCCCGATCGTGGGCATCACTGTATATCTCCCCCAAAGTCCAATATCCCTGCTGGTCCAGTGGTCCGCGATGAGCCTGATCACAAGCAGCATTCATCACCCCCCCAAGTCTGATATCCCTGGTGATCTAGTGGAGCCCCACCCCACCCATTCACTGAGCCCCACCACCCGCTACCCCCCATCAGCTGGCGGGTGGTAGCACCCCACCTGCCTGCCACCCCACCGCCCACGACTGACAGCTCACTGGGGCTGCACCCATTGGTTCAGAGCATGAGCCAATGGATGTGCAACCCATACTCCTTCGATGGTCAGGTAGCAGACGTTCATTCACATATCTGGACTGACTAAGATGGCGGGCTTCGCGCCTACCGGCTCATGCTCGAACCAATGGATGCAGCCCACCAAGCTGTTTGTCGGCAGGCAGCAGGCAGGTGGGGGTACTGCTGCCGGCTGATGGGGAGTGGGTGGTGGGGCTCAGGTGGGTGGGTGGGGTGGGGTCCACTAGATCACCAGGGATATTGGACTTGGGGTGATGAATGCTGCCCAATTGGGGCTTATTGCAGTCCACTGGACCACCAGGGATAATGGACTTTGGGGGGATGACTGATGCCCATGATCGGGGCATGGGGGGGCACCGCCAGATGTGACAGGAACAGGTGATGGCCACCGACAGGTGGCAGCTGCTGTGTTGCACCCTGCAATGTGGCAGTTCACCTGTGGGTGGTCATCACTTGTTCCTTTTTTTTTTAGGTGTAACTTTGTGCAGGTGCAGGTAGGGGTTGCACATGCATAACTCTGCATGGCCCGGGCTGAATATCAGGCTGTGCAGGTTATGCATGGGCACATCCCCTACCTGTGCTCATACAATTACCGATGTGCCCGCCAAGATCGGGATTTGTCCGGCACTTTTCCCTTTTAAATATCGTGACTGAGGCGATCAGTGTGTTGTGCATGGTGCAACAATTGCGCTATTGCACAACCCTTTGAATATCTGGGCCTATATATATATATCTATATATATATATATATATTCTCATATAATCATATGTAGTTGAGGCCAGTCAGCACTTTTGTTTGTCTAAGTAAGCTGACACAGAGAAAAAACTTTTGTTATGTCTTATACACAGGCAAGAAATGCCACATGTAGTTTGAACCCATCAGCATTTCTTTTGTCCAAGCTATAATGCAAATGGAAGCATATTATTTGTCTCATATGATACTCATTAGTAATTCTGTCTCCTAAGTCATTATCCAATATATTGTTTCTCATATCTGTAGCCATGATGTAATCTCTGTTGCTATGTTGTTATCTGTAGTATATAGCCTTCTGCAATCTACTATAGCTCTAGGAGAGCGTGGAGAGTGAACAAGATCCTGGAGAACCTAAGATCATAGAAAGAATGGAGATTATGTAAATTCTTCAGGAGAGTGGTGAGAAACCCATCTCCCTTGTGATTTTCTTTGTCACATACTTGGTGTGAGTAGCATAATAAACATTTATTAGTATTCTTACTTGTTTACATATGTTTCTTGGCAGACTCTGAAGACATAAGAATCTTTGTTATTAGTATTATTATTATTTACCCTACACACTAAAGACTAGATATTCAGACTGTGCCAGGCACTGGTGCAAGTGGGGGTGCAGCGCCTATGAGATGCAGTGGTGCACAGACAGGGAGAAATTTAAAGGTGATACACCATTGCTCATCACCTTTGGGTATGGCACAGAATATGCATGGCACAAGTACAATGTGCTGGCACATTCCCCTGACAGGGAGGACCGGGACTGCTCCAGCGCAACTGTAGTTGCGCTGGGTGCAGCAACCACGATATTCAGAAGTAGGCATGCAAATGAGGTCATAAAATATGCATGGCACAAAGGGGTCTATTTGCATATCATTATGGCTCTGTTTGCTTGTGTTGCACAGGCCACCCCTGTGAAATGCACCTGGCACCCTGCATAGAAGCTGTCGTCAGGAGATGGGTACCCAGTGGGCTATTGTACCCCCCTCCCATATGATTGGTCATGGGCTTTTGCAGAAAAGACTTATAACCTGGTGGTCCAGTGGTACCCCCCTCCCCACCCACCTGCCCACAGAGGACGGGTGGCAGCACCCCACACGCATACCACACAATGTGGACCAATAGGCGTACAGATCATACTGTACACTGTCATTTGGTGGGTGGCCAGGCTGTATTCAGGAGGGGTGCTGCCACCCGCCAATGACGAGCAGGTGCTGGGTGACTGGGGATCCTCTGTGGGTGGGTGGGGAGGGGGCTAGCACTGGACCACCAGGTTATAATACTTGTCTGCAAAAGCCTACGATCAGGCATATGGGAGGGGGGGAGGTCCACTAGACTAACAGAGAGGGTCTGGGTGCTTGAAGATGGTGTTCCTGCTGGGCGGGTGGCCACCCACAGATGGTCGCTGTTGGGTTACACCCTGCACTACAGTCACCTGCCTGTGGGTGGCCAGCATTTGAACCTGTTTTGTTTCGGCTCAACTTTAGGCACCAATGTGCGGCGCAGGTAGGGGTTGTGCCAGCATATGAGCCACACAGCCCAGGCTGAATATCGGGATGTGCTGCATATGCATAGGCATGCCCCCTTCAGTTGTACCACATACATTACCACTGTGCCCCAGCGCATCAGGTCTTGCTCTGCACAAGGCACCCTTTTCAATATCGTACCCGGGCACATTGTGGGGTTGCACCGGTGCAACTTAGTTGCACCAGACTCAGCCCCTTTGAATATCTTGAGTTGAAGAGTGTTTAGGCAACAGTATGGGTACAAGTTACTGTTAACAACAATAGATAAGAAGAACAGCCAATCAACTCCTTCTCAGTGCAGTTTAAATAAGCCACTGCTAGGCAAATTTAGATTATGAATTACAATGAAGAAGGGAAAAGGTGAACCACTAGAAACTGAACCTTGGACCTCTAGCATTCCGGGCCAGTAACTCTACCTCTAAGCTATGGTTCACACAGCTGCAGTGGCTGTCCAGGTCTTCTTTGAATTTGAAGGAAGACCTGGATAGCCCTTGCAGATGTATGAACCATAGCTTAAAGGTAGAGTTACTGGCATGAAATGCTGGCGGTCCTAAGTTCAATTCCTAGTAGGGTTGTGCAACAGCCAAATATAATTTTCTGAATACCATGAATAATGAGCTATCTGAATATCCGGAGTCGAATACAGAATAGTCCGCTATTCAGCTGGTATTAGGTATTCAGCCATGGGGTTGTCAAATGAGAAAAAAAAGCCTTCCCTAGCCTCCTAATAATCTTGAAAACAAATATTAATACCTGGCGTCTAGTGGTCTGACCCCCCACAGCAGATCACTGGTCTGAAATGAAGAATCTACCCCCAGGCTGCTGGCCATGGAAGTGAGTGGAGGGTTTTGCTGGTGGTCCGCTCAGGGTGGGGCACTATTTGACAGAGTGGGGGTCCATGAGACATCAGGGAAATGAGGAAATGTTTTAATTTTTTACACATTTGGGGACCGGGGTATGGGTGAGAGTCTCAGAGGGAGGGTGGAATTCATTTTGGACTGGTGATTACTGGGGGGGGGTGGTCAGACCACTAGACACCAGGGATAAAATATTTATTTCAATGCTGCCTGGGGGGGGGCACTCTTTTATTTTTAAATACCCCTCCTTTTAGACCACCCAAATAACGAATAACAAACAACGAATAACAAATAGTTCAGCTCCGAATACCGAATATTCAGCCGAATATTCAGGAATTGGTATTCACACAACCCTAATTCCTAGTGATTCACTTTTTCCCTTCTTCAATGTAATTCATAACCTAAATTTGCCTAGCAGTGGCTTATTTAAACTGCACTGAGAAGGAGCTGATTTACTGTTGTTCTGATGAATTTCTGAGGTTGCAAAGTTACGCAACACCAGAGGAAGGGACTGAGAATTCGAAGGAGGACCTGGACAGCCCCTGCAACTGTGTGAACCATAGCTCAGAGGTAGAGATACTGGCACAGAATGCTAGAGGTCCTAGGTTCAATTCCTAGTGGTTCACCTTTTCCCTTCTTCATTATAATTCATAATCTAAATTTACCTAGCAGTGGCTTATATAAACAGCACTGAGAAGGAGTCAAATGGCTGTTCTTCTGATGTATTTCTGAGGCTGCAAATTTACGTAACCCCATGGAAGGAAATGTGAATTCAGAGGAAGACATGGACAGCCACTGTAGCTGTGTGAACCATAGCTCAGAGGTAGAGTTACTGACACAGAATGCTAGAGGTCCTAGGTTCAGTTCCTAGTGGTTCACCTTTTTCCTTCTTCATTATAATTCATAATCTAAATTTACCTAGCAGTGGCTTATATAAACTGCTCTGAGAAGGAGTCAATTGGCTGTTGTTCTGATGTATTTCTGAGGTTGCAAATTTACATAACCCCAGGGAAGGAAGTGTAAATTCAAAGGAAGACATGGACAGCCTTTGTAGCTGTGTGAACCATAGCTCAGAGGTAGAGTTACTGGCACAGAATGCTAGAGGTCCTAGGTCCAATTCCTAGTGGTTCACCTTTTCTCTTCTTCATTGTAATTCAACAATAGACTAAAAAGTGTTCTGGGTTACTGCTACAGATCACCCAACTCAATGAATGAATACAATGATGCCCTTAGCAAAGAGATAGTTTCTGCAGCAGAAACAGGATGTGCAGTTATTTTTGGGGATTTTAATTACCCCAGAATAAACTGGGAATTATTACCAGGCTCCAGCATGTCTGAATACTCCTTTATTGATTCAATAGCATCAGTAGGCCTAACCTAGTTGATATAGGTCCCTACGAAAGGTTATTCATTTTTATTGTGTATACAAAGACAACACAGATGCATCAGTATGTAGTATAGTTAAAGAAACTCATAAAATCAGAAAAAAAAAACAGAACAAACAATGCAACCTTATGTCTATTCCAGATATTCACCTAAGTTCATGCTTTATTCCCGTACATGCTGGCGCTTCTATACACAGATTGTAGATACATGCTACTTGTATGTGTGAGTTTAGATATCTCCCTTCCCATGGGTCCCAATCTGCAAGTAAGGATGGGATAATATATCCTTTGGGATACTTGTTAGATACCCTCAACAGCAGACTACAATCCGGGAACCAGGGTTAAGACCTGTATTTCAGGAGAACTGGGGTGAAGTCTATACCAGCTCATTTTGGATTGCATCTGTGCCACTAGAGGCAAAGGAAGTGGAGGTTGCCCCATCTAATGGGTAAACAAAACTATATACAGAAATCCTTGGCAGTCAGGGATCAGGGAGGTTGCATACCATTAGATCAAACACGTTTCTGTTCAATTGCGAGGCATTCTACCTGTGGATCTGGTTAGGGAACATCAGGGCCTCTACTGTGGGCAGTGTGACAATACTCTGAGTTCAGGAAGGGCTGCCAGCACATATAATATTTCTATTGGGTTCCTGCTACACTACTGGACATATGTTCATATTCAGCCACCTAGTTCATGGACATGAGAAATGTTTTGGATGATTAGCACTTATCTGAACACCAGTACATTAGCAGGAATCTCTTTGCCAGTGCTCTAGCCACTGTGACCCATTGAACTGCTGGATCATATTTAGGATGGACCACTGGTGTGCAGCCTAATAATAGCAGCATGGCCGAAATGGTGATGTAGGGCACTACCTGGCTGCATATGCAAATAATATCTTCCAAGTATGCTTTTAGTTTGGGACACTGCCACATGCTGTGGTAGAGGTGTGCCTCCCCTTGGCCACATCGCCAGTACCTGTCCTCTGGCCTGAGCCCCAGCTTGTGGGGGTTTAGCAGTAGTATAGTACTATCTCAACATCATTTTGTTCATTATTAATCTGGTTTGACCATCCCTGCAGGCATGGTGGATCCGTGACCAGCTATGAGCCCATTTGGATTCAGGTATTACAGCCTGTATCTCCTTCTCCTATTGGGATTTGGCTGCTAGGGTGAGATCCAGGGCCACATCCCTAAGGTCTTGGTAGATACCACTGGCTGTATGGTTTTTCACCCTGGCCTAGCTCTGCCTTTGAGGTGGTGGGCAGTTTGGGAAAAGCTTTAGGGCATTTCGGCAGTAAGCCTGGACCACATCCCTGATCTTCAGATACCTCCAGAACTGATTGGATGGGAGCATGTATCTGTTTCTAAGAGCTAAAATGTCTCCATGTCAGTACTTCCTGAAACTAACAGATCTTTGATGAGCCTAACCCCCCTTTTTACCCAGTTAGTCCAACTAACCATGGATTTGCCTATGGCAATGATGGGGTTTTTCCATAGCAGTGTCATTTCCCAGGGAGTACTTGTGGCCCCTATAATCTTGTGTGTCTTTTTCCAGTAGAGGGTGTAGACCACTATGGTAGGAGACGTTTACTTCTAGGACTGCTTCCTCTTATATAGCCATAATGCTGGTGGGGGTACACCGCTTATGATGGCTTCTATTCTGTGCCATAAAGGGGACACTGCTCCTTTGGGCCCAAACCACTTTGCAGTTTGTGTCATTATAAAGGCCATATGGTACTCTTAAAACCACAGTAGACCCCAGCCCCCCTACTCCAGCGTTGTCTAAGTTTAAACCTGCTAAGACCCGGGGGGGGGACCCTTCCCAGAGAAATGTGCCCACCAAGGTATCTACCTTGGGGAACCACTTTGGTGGAATCTGAATGAGAGAGGAGAAGTAGGTACAGTAGTCTTGGGGCTAGTTTCATCTTAATGGCATCAATTTTGCCAGCCAGTGACAGATGGAGAGCCCTCCACCTGTCAACTTCTCCTCTTAGTGACAGGAGGAAAGTGATGAAATTGTAATCTACTGTATAAGTTTTTGGAGGTTACGGTGGAGCTTCACCCCCAGAAAAACTATTTTCTCCAGGTGCCCATTTCAGCCCTTTGTCAATGAACCCTTATCCCATTCACATGGCATTCAAGGTGAGGACCTCCATCTTGGTTTGTTTTACCTCGAGAACTGAGGATGTTGTGAACTGAGACAAGATTTTTTAAGGTTGTATCTATGGTCTCAGGTGTAAATATCAATGTAATCAAAAGGTGGTCCATGTACAGGAAGGTTTTAAGATTAGAGACACCTATTGTTATACCATGAATTTCCTTTAACTGCCTGATCACAATAGCTAATGATTCAATGGCCAAGATGAAGAGCATGGGCAACAGGGGCTATCCCTGTCTCATGCCTTTATCTAAAGGGAAAGAGGATGATCTAGTTCTGTTGGTCAGGACCATGGCCATTGGGGCAGTATATCACAATTCAATCTACTCCCTAAAGCTTGGGCCCTGTCCCATTACCTCCAATGTGTTCATCAGATAGGACCATTCAACACTGTTGAATGCCTTTTCGAAGTCAACTGCTAGGGCTGCCATTGGCAGTGGCGAGGACTTAGCATGATGTATTAGGGATAATAAAGTCCTGTGATGGTCCAACCCATTCCTTCCCTTAATGAAGCCTGCCTGCACTGTGAGAATTAAGCCCATGAGGTGTTGTGCGAGGTGATTTGCCAAAATTTTGGTGTTGGCATTAATTAGGGAAATGGGGCGGTAGTTTCCCACAGCTGTGGAATCCTTCCTCTTCTTCTAGAATACAGTAATTACCACTTCCTTATGGTGGGGAGGTGTTTTTTTTCCCCAATTAGTCCAATAGCATCCTTTGCAGATAGGGGAGGAGTTCTACCTAAAGGGTGTCAGGAGGTCTAAACCTCACTCTCAGGTTTTTGGCAATAATGGGAATGCAAGGAATCACAGACATGTTGCATAAAAGTAATAAACTTGTTTATTGCTACCAAAAAGGATAAATCACAGCTGCCTTAAGCAGTTCTTACCAAATACGAACTGGAAGCCAATGCTAAGAGTTCTCTATACCTCAAGAATTTTCCACGTCTCTTGGGGTCTCCGAGGTAGAAGACATAAAGTCTTATATTATATACCTGTGATGATTACTATGGTTACCATAAGATAGAAACATTTCTAGTTACAGAGATGAGCCCTACTGGCTAAATTAGAGGTGGCTTCACAGTCCATGATAACATTATACAATTTTGTAATAGTCATCACTTTGTAAAGGCAAAGGAAGCATAGTTGTACACAGTGTAACAGTACAAATCACCAAAAGATGGCAATGCCAACTTATATATCATCATCATCACAAGGACACAGTTGTCCCTAACATCTTATAAGCAAGAAATACATATATGTATTAGAAAGCAAAGTGTGTAACAATAATATGCATACATATCCTGACATCTACTCTTGTACGGTAGTTGTCCTATGCCCTATATGTTAGTATAACATATGCCTAAGTGCTAGCTGTCTATGGTGTACCTCTGGGGGTACCAATAAGGGTGCAGGGACTTCATGTTACAAGGGCTTTATAGTAGTCTATTGAATAGCCATCCCCACTTGGTGCTCTGTATGAGTTTAGGAATTGAATGGCCTGTCATATCTCAGGCTCTGTGATAGGTTCTTCCAATGCATTGGTCAGCTGGGGTTGGATCCTAGGAACTGGGAGCTTGGCTAGGAAGGTATCAATTTGCATTCTGTCCAGGGAGTTGGGAGAAGCATACAGGTTTTTGTAGAATTCAGTTATAACTGAATTTATGCCTTTTTGGGAGCATAACAGTTCACCCTTTTCCCCTCTCAAGCTTGAAATAGCTCTGGACACGATCTTCCTCTTTAGCCTGCAGGCCAGGAGCTTTCCTGAATTTTCTCCCCCTTTCCAGTAAATGTGACCTACCCTCTTAAGTGCCAGTTCCACCTTCCTAGTAAGGAAGGATTTTAACTGGACACAGGTGCTATTCAGTTGTGCTATGAGGTCCAGGGCAGGTGTCCGGGGATGACTCTTTCTGCACCTAGCCTCTAGTTTATTTAGCTGTTTCTGTAGCCTCACCTGGTCTCTTTCCCTTTCCATTCAGTGTCTCGAGGTGTAGGCCATCATATGTCCCCACAGCGTGACTTTGTAGGTATCCCATAGGATGGAGTTGGATATGTCCAGTGTCATTTGCCTATCAATACTTATTCATCTCAACCTTAACTCATTGGAGGAGGAAATGTGTATCCTCCAACAAAAGGGGATTTAGTCGCCATGTTGGTGACAGGGGCTGTTCTGGCCCCAATCTCAATTTCACTTCTACTGGAGCATGATCAGATATTATAATCAAGGCTCCTGCTTTTCTGCGGCACATTGGGACCAAGTTCTGTGGCAAGATTACCATTTGCCGGAGAACTTATGTGGCAGTGGTTTGTCATTTCTGCAGAAGTTCTGCTGCACTAATGAACTACCACATCACAGTTAATAAATCAATCAATCAATCAATCAAAATCTTTATTTATTCAGGTGAACATCATTGAGCATAGCTCATTTACAAGATGGACCTGAGTGGTCATAACAAAAAGGTTACAGATTGTATACAAAAACATGATATTGAATAAGCACAAATACAACCATTTATGAGTGAGATAGATGTACAAATATTTACATATATACAAGGCAAAGGACAATAAACCTAAAACCTAATAAAGGAGAGAAAAACAAACAGTCTAGTAGGAATAAGGCATGGATAATGTCACAGTGTCAGCTTGTCATCCTAACTTCACATTCAATGCAATGGTTATAGCAATCAGGATGGAGAAAAGCACAGTAGCACTAGTTCAAAAAATAACAGACTTACAGAAATAAATGTATGCCTAAAGAAGCAAAAAAAAATCTGTCCCTTAATGTCCTAGTCTGTTTCATAAATGAAATATGTAGAGGGGATCTTATGTGATAAATAAGGTATTTCTATACTCATGCTGTCTATACCACTCATGAGGTCCCTATTGTGTATCACTTATACATTTATATGTGCTGTCTATACCACTCATGAGGACCCCACTGTGTATCACGTATATAGTTATATGCAATCTGTAACATACATACAAATGTGTGTGTGTGTGTCTATATATATATATATATATATATATATATATATATATATATATATAATAGAGCGAAAGAGAGAGAGAGAGATAGTAAGATAGATACTGTATGTATGTATGTATATATATATATATGTGTATTGTTTTTCCATGAAATCATATCCTCATTCACACAGGTTCCTTTGGAATGGAATAAACAGAATAGAGGAGATATTTCAAAACTCATTGTTCATGCCAACCCACTTCCCGACACACTACGTAAAACCATCAGGCCATGACATGCATGTGAACCCACTGTGAGATAAAGCTCTCCAGCCCATTGCAATGTATCCCTCGTGTGACAGAACACTGCACCATACCTTCCCAGGCTCTGAGCAGTGGTGTGTTTCCCCATCCCTTGTGCTGCCCAGCCAACTCCCAGAGCTCATCTCTGAACCTGAGTTGCTGGCACGGGAACACAACATGCTACCCTCTGGCCCAAGAGCTGGCCTTGCATATAACATTTCTTCATAACTTTTAAGTGATTCTATTAACCAATGACAATATGTAATCAGTAACCCTGGCAAATTGTGTGCAGCACAATTTTTATTTAACAGGTCTATTCTTTCAACAGGTCTAAACGTTATTATACTCCACTTTTCTGGGCATAATTACTTTATTTTCTTAAATGACAGGTAAATTCATTTTGCGAGTTATTCATTTCAGATGGCATCTCTATACCATAAAGGCAAAAATAAGTTTGTACAAAGTAAGATATGGGTTTGACAGGTATATGCTATTGTCAAGATCGTGTTCAAGTTAGTCCTAGTATAACAACATAAGACTGAAAATTGTATTAGGCTGTAGTGCAGGTTGAGCAAACATCAACCTGCCTGATGTGCTGTGCCACTGCCTCTGGCAATAGAACCTGTGGTAGAGAAGTGACTATTCATTTCTGTGACAGAATGCATCCATTTCATTAGCTAATGTATGATGATATAGCACTGATAACATCACATTCTGTGTATAGAAGGGTTTTGGATATAAAAAGAGGAGAGGGGAACTAAGTTCTATGGATCAACAGAAATATTAATAATCACCAAGAACAGTGAATTCTGTGGCACTGCACAAGTTCTGCAGTAGTTTGCAAGTTCTACAGAAATTTCTGCAGCCACAGAATTCTAGGGGCCTTGATTACAATAGAATGGGTATGCATCTGTGTGACCTTATCATACCAGGTATGGATAAGGAACCACATGTCCAGTCTACTAGCTGAACTGTGCACCTGGAAGAAATATGTGTAATCCCTGCCCCCTAGGTATTTCGTGTGCCAGGAGTCTAATAGCGCATGTTCTTCAATTAACTTGTACACTGCTTTAGCAGCCTGCTTGTGGGGTTCAGTGCTCCCCCTGCTGTGGTCCAGCCCCGGGTCCAAAGTTAAGTTAAAATCCCTCCCCCCATCATAACTGGGGCCTGTTGTTCATTAAAGTCTGCAAACTGTTGGTTGAGCACATGAAAAAATTCAGGAGCATCCTGATTGGGTGCATATAAGATCAGTAGTACCATTGTTCATTCTTAAGTTTCCACTTCGGCCATCACCCATCTGCCCTCTTTATCTCCCTTGGACCTCTTGATTTTCTAACCCAGGTTCCTGAGAAATAGAAAAGAAACCCACCTTTTGCTTGTCTTGGCCACGCTATGTATCCCTTCCCCTACCCATCTCATTTTCAGTTTTTCAGCTTCCCTGGAGGATAGCTTTGTTTCCTGTAGGAATGGTACCTGAGGTCTCAGCTTTTTTAAATGTGACATTATTTTTTTCTCTTAATGGGGGAGCTGAGACCTCAGACATCCCAGGTTATGAAGCTGGTCTCCATTTATGAAATTCTCTGAACCATGTAGAATGGATGATGGCCACTAGTGACCCCAGTAATCCCCTATATTTGGGACCGCCTTCCATGTGGTGAGCTCCTTCCCCTCCCCCAAGAAGCCCCAGCATCTTCCTCTCCTCCCTGCTGCCAGTATGAGCCACAGCTCCAATGTCAATGATCAACCCATTATAACAGTAAACAAACATCATAACTATGTACACTCTTTACCATTTTTGGCACCTTGTCCCCTGGTGTCTCACACTCCCCCCATTTCCACATCCAGAGACTAGCCATCGCAGTTTGTTCATTGGCCCTTAAAGATCCCAGACATATGAGACTGTTGCTAGGGGGTGCTTAAGTTTGTACAGCTACCACCACCTCCATTATACTCCTGGGATGACCCCTTCTATGGTCGGTCATGCCCATTATGCCAAGGATTGGTGCTCTGCAATGTGTAACAGTTGTTTGGTGGCTGACCCACCAAGTGGGTGCTGTTCATTTACTGTGAAAGTTCTATCAGCCCTGAGGACTGGGAAAGCTACTCCATCTGAGATGATAAGAGTCCACTGAGGTGAGCTTGTCTGCAGTGCTATTTGTCTTTTCTTTTCACTGATCCCCTTCTGTGGTATTAATGTTTACCTCTTACAACAACAGAGTGCCCCTGAGGGGGCATCCCCTATGGGCCATCAATTAATTTTATGCAGCATGGCAATATGTTTATTTATAGAAATATATATATATATATATATATACAGTATATATATATATATATATATATATATATATATATATATATATATAGTGGCACGGTAGTACCACTATAATTAGGGCTGAGTACCCCATTTAAGGTTAAACTCAGCAATTTGGCAGTTTAATAACTTTGTCACCATATGGTGGATTTGCCTGAAATTTGGCATGCACCATAGATCTCTGGATCTGCCAAGTTTTGTAACAGAGATACTGTTGTGGAGATACATAGCACAGTAGAATGCTATAATTATGCATTTTTGCACATTCTTTCATCTCACCTACAGGTCGCATGATCTGTGCGACTTATCCAAAACATTCTGGGAACATTGCAGCCAGAGTCCCCAATGTGCCTTTCAAAGATTTTGTGAAAAAATATTAAACAGTTCAAAAGTTGTTCAAAAAACAAGTTTCCCATTATATTCAATGGAAACAGTTAACAAAAAGTTCAACAGTGTCACAAATGCAGATTTTAGTGTGGCAAATGACCCCTGTAGTGTCACAAATCTGCCATCTTGTTTTCAGTAGGTGGTCACAGAAATACTTGACATTTAAATTTGAGACCCTCTAGGGATACAATTCTTTTGTGTTCACCTACTCAAGCCCTCAGTATGTTAGCCATGTCTTTTTTGGAGGGTTAAACATCCCAGAAATATGTTTTTTTAACATTGTTGGAAACAGTAGTGTCACAAAGTAGTGTTGCACTTGTGACACTTTCTTGATTTTTCTTTTGAGAAAGTGTCACAAATCACGACACTACTTTGAGACACTATGCCAAAAACAACAGGAAATCTTTGCCACCCTGCTGCAAAAGAACGGTTTGGTCTTTTGTGCTGAAATTTGGAGGGAAGAAAGCCAAAATGCAACAGTTGTGCCTTTTTGGTGGTTCGGTGAGAAAATATTACAAGGCTGCAAAGTTATAGCACTCCGAAGCTGACAATTTTTCCCATATGCTAACATTACTGCGTCCGCCGTGCATTTTGGGGCCCATATCTCGAAAAACACTTTGCGATATGGACTTTTCATTGGAAAAATGCTTAGCCCCCACTATAGGGCTAAGCAAAAAACTAGCCAGGAAAGACATAAATAATATGAGATTTTTTTTTTTTCTACTTTGTACAGTTCATGAAATATAAGCAATTTAGTATTCCAAGTGTTCATTTTCTGCTTCCAGGGCCATTATTATGCATACATTCTTTGTATTCACTGTGCTTCTGAATGTACTTTTTGGGGACAAAAAGTGGGTGCATTTGCGTTAATGTTACAGTTAGCATTTCCACTTGTGTTTCCGTGACCGTTTCAGTTAGCATTTACGTTGCTGCATGCGTTACCCTTGTCGCTTGCATTACTGTCACTATTTGTGTTTCCATTACTGGTTTTGTTTGCATTTCTGTTTCCTTTTGCATCACTGTGTGCATTGCCATTTGCATACCCACTTCCGTTTGTGTTTCTGTTTCCTTTGGCATCATTGTTACTGTTATCATAACCATTTGCATTTCCAATTGCGTTACTGTGCTCATAACAATTTGCATTTGCTTACATGCTTCTGTTTCCACTTCCATTTCTGTTACTGCTCCCTTTGGTATCCTGCTTGCTGTTATAGTAACCTTTTCTATTTCCAGTTGCATTACCGTTACTGAATGGCCCTGCGCTCGCACCACCACATTCCATTCACAATTTATACTGCACATTCTCAAAAAGAATGGAAATTCATGGTAAAAAACTCTGTTTAATGCATCAGTTAGGGTTGTTCCACAGTGACAAAAGCAAAGACATTTGATGTTAGGGTTACCACCTCTTGCACTCTATGCCCACCCTGCCACCACCAACAGGCATCAGGGTGTGCTTTTGGGTCATCAGTCCTAAATCTCACCCCATTCTCCTATACTGCACCACCTCAGCTTGTTTACACATGGAATGGGATGAGAGTTAGGACCGACGACCTCAAAACACACCCGATGCCTGTTGGTGGGGGCGGGGTGGGGCAAAAGAGGTGGCAATCCTAACACTCAATTTCCTTGTTTTTGTCACGGTGGAGCAATCCTAACTGATGCATTAAATAGAGTTTTTGCCATGATATATATATATATATATATATATATATATATATATATTTATATGTGTGTGTATATATATATATATATATATATATATAATTTCAATTCAATTGATGACCATATCTGCCTCTACAGGGATGTGTTGGGGGGCTGTCTACCTCAAGCAGTATGACTTAGCACAGGTATGCTGTTCCTTAGGGTTTAGTAGACCCCCCATGCATGAATATCATTTGGAATCCCATCAGGCTCCCCTGCATGGTGCCACAACCAGGTGGGGTGGGGAGGCTAGAAAGCCCGATGACTGTGGGCACTCTTGCACAGGAACATAGAGCACAGTGCCCCCCCACACAAAGTCCCCCGACTGGATTTCACCATATCAGCTTGCCTTGCTAGCAGTTGCAAGACATTGCTTGCTTGCCCAGTGGGGCACAGAGTAAACAATTAGCAGATTAAGTATTAATACATAGGAAAAATAATGTTATAATGAACTCAAAGTTCACCCAGCTGTTAAATTTCCTGTAGTTTCATGGCTGAAAGCCTCCCAGTGTGATAGGAGACCTCAAAGTTGACTGCACAGGTATTGCAATATGACATAGGAGCTGAGGAGTTGAGTCCCGCACGCTGTCTCATTAATCTTCTAATGCACGGTGTGGCCTGCTACTAATTTGGACCTTCCGTGTTCCTGAGGCAGTCAAATAGTCAAGACAGCAATAAAACAAAGTGTACTTTCAGCTCGTCTGAGCCGGAGGCATTCACCTCAGTCCATTGTCTCTACCATGTATCCCAATTCTTGGGAGAATAGCTTGGGCCATTCTGTGGATGTGGTCACCCGACTGGATCTGGGCTACTACTGGCATTTGTTTGGTGGCTGCCTCAGCCCACAGTATTGCTGGTCCAATCAGGGGGATCTCATGTTGGGAGGAGACCTGGAACTGTGATTGGACATGTAGTGGCTGCTCATTCTTAACAGGTAGGTCCCACAGCAGTTCAAATCTGTTGATCGCCCTCAGTATTCCCTTGGGTCCCTCCCCCGCTGATTTAGGAGAGTTAGGCCCCTCACTGTAACTGTGGCTCCCTGACTGGAGCCTGGGAGCTTTGTGAATGTGTTCCCCCTCCTGTGGCTACTTTCCTTAGCTGTGTCTCTGGGCTTTGGGGTCCGGCATCCATTGATCTGCCTCTATATCTTGAGGTGTGGGCTCAGGTGGACCCTGGGGCTGTGGTGCCCTGAAATAATTCATCTGACTGGGTCTGTGTTGTGGGGAAAAACTTCTCCAGTAGCTACGAGATCGGTAGGAGCCCCCCAAGTTTTCCCCAGTCTAGAAATGGGGCTTGTGTGGCCAGGAAGCTTTTGGCCACCTCCGGGGAGTTGAAGGATCTGTGGGAGCCCTGGAATATAATTCTCAACTTTGTAGGGTACCAAAGAGCGTACCCTAGGCCCAGCGATGCACAGGATCTCCTGGCAGGAGTAAAGGCCCTCCTGCTCGCTGAGAGTTACTGTGAGTAGTTGTCAAATATTCGTATTTGGTGCCCTCTCCAGGAAATCTCTTTTTTTCCTGGGCTGCATTTGATAATATCCTTGTGGTCCTGATACTGAAGGAATCGTACCAAGATAGGCCGTGGTCTGGCTGTGGGTGGCGGTTTGGGGGCCAGGGATTGGTGAGTCTGATCCATGTCTGTTGGGTTCATCCATGATCAGGAAAGCAATGCAGGGATTGCTGCCTGAAGAAAATGGATCACATTCGGGCCCTCAGAATCCTCCAGAAAGCCCACAAACTGCAGATTGTTTCTCCAGCTGTGGTTCTCGAGGTCCTCAACCAGCTGCCAGAGCAAATTTATAGTCCGTTCTTGATTTCTGATGTGGGCCTCCAATCTCTGAGTTTTATCTCCCATGTCTGCAATCATGTGCTCATTGACAATGGTACACTGAGATTAGAGGTGGGCGAAGTGGCCGAAATTCGTTCCGTGAAGCAATTCGGGGAGTAATGTGGAATCTGGTAAGTACTCCTCAGTGCGAAGTGGAGTACTTTGAGTCATAATGAGGAACGCGAAGTCCATTGATACCAATGACTTCACATTACTCTGTCTTCCCCCAAACACTTCTGCACCGATTTTAATGAGAAGTACATAGATATCAATGTACTTTGCATTACTTCGCCTTGTTATTGAACTCCAAAGCAAACTGTGCAGAGATTCATGAGCTTGTAGGTCACATGGGCCTTAGACTGTTCTGCACAGCCTCAGTTCTCTGTAGTGTGTGTGTAGTGATAGCTGGAGACAGTTTATTGTCAGAGTTCTGCAATTCAAACTCTCTATTAAAAAAGCCTTTTTGAGTCATTTTTGTTGCTCAAAATTTAGTACATCGATTGTAGGAAACCCTCCTGTGCTCATATCATCGAGTATTTATTGTTTGAGTGTGGATTTTAATGTTAATTTAGAACATTCGGTCTGTGCACTGACACACACTTGAAGTGTGCTTTGGGGAGGGGCATATCTGTAGTGGAGGTAGATCAACTGGGAAAAAAAGGCAGTCTTTCTGTTTTGGTTACATTTTTGTTGTATAACTGTGTAGATGTACACACAGTAATATTTTCATTAATTTTTGAAATTTTTTTTGCTAACTGTTGTGGTGCAGCAGTGCATAATTTCAGTTTGTTTAAAAGATTTGGTTGCATTGAAGTTTTCAGTTTGCTGAGCATTACTTACAGTGTGTGTGTGACATGTGCCATCAAATCAGACACATTTTATTGTGCCACACAGTAATTGCAGCAGTGTGAACCTGCTATCCACTGCACCTGCATGATTTTTGGAACTGTTTAGTGGTATCTTGGTAGTGGACTGTTACAGCAGTGCACTGCCCCCCCCCCCCCAACCAGCAAAAGGTATTCTTTTCCAGATTTTGATTTGTGCCTTGGGAGCACTGGTTAGGTGTTGGTGTGCCTTTGCATCTGCATCTCTTGAGTGCACAGAGCAATCTTAATCTGTCTGCATGTTTGCATCTCTTTAGGGCCCAATTTCCATCTGTAACTTAAGTCACAGTTGTTTGTTTGGCTTCCCTTCAGAGTACTGGCATGGTGCATATCGCTTTGTGAACATTGTACTCATTAATGTGCATTTTTAAGTCAGGGCGAGCATCATGAGTCACTCACAATATAAATTGCATTCTTCATCTTCATGGTCATGATAATTCACGAATTACAAAATTAAGTTTTTGGGTTGTAAGTTGCATGTAACCCTGTTTTGTAGTATCTCGGCTTGACCATTGTACTCATTAATATGTGTTTTCAAGTCAGGGTGTTTGGGGTGGTACAAGTCAGGGATGTAGAGCCATAGGTAGTTGTGTACAGTTCATTAGTCATGTCACACCAGTCACTCTTCCCGAGACAAATCACGGTCTTCACGAATCGCAACAGTTAATTTTTTTTTTCAGTTCTGATGATACACTGATTGGGAACCAGAGAAAAAGAAAGTCAAGGTGGCTGTGTCTGGGTCTGTTGGTGTTAAATCCTCCCCTCCTCATAAAAGTTGTGATGCAGCAGTTCCTGTTGATGATGATGATGATAATGATGACCCACGGAGGGGGGAGATAAAAAATATTAAGTACTGAAAGAGAATCAACAATGTGCAAGAGGGTAGCATCATCCAGTACAAGAGATGTGCATGAGGAAGGGCCCGAAATTTGAAGATAGATGGGGGATGGATATGGGGCAACATCAGGAATGATTTTTTCACACAGAGGATGGTGGCTGCAAGGACAAAATAAAATTAATAATCAATGTTCTGATGGGACAGCAGCAGTTGAAGCATTCCCAATAATTTGCAGCTAGTGCCTCTCAATTTGCTCCAGCTGCTACTCAGCATTGTCAAGACAGTGGTTAACTGCCTGGTAATTTGCATATACAGCCCATGGTGCTTTGCATTATGGGGGTATGTGTGATTTTGTATATCTTTCAAACTTGGCTTCCCGGCCAGTGTCCTTTGGGGTATCCATTGCCTCAGTGCTTGCTCGCTGAGGTTCTTTGTCTCCGACTCATTCCACATCAGGCCCAAATCGGGCCTGTGTGGCAGATAGTTGGACAGGGTGGCCACCATCATCTGCTGCAGGTTGTCATGGTGGAGAAGCTGCTTGATCCATGGCCCTCCCCCGCTTCACACCACCATGTGCAAGTGGACACTGTGCTGCCCCCTCTTCTCCAGCAGAACCAGCAGGTGCATTACTGCCCTGTTCTGCAACCTTGGCCTGCCAATGTACACAGAGGTGGTTGTACAGATGGGTGTGCTGACCACCTGTGTCAAGATAAGTTCCTTTGGGGCCATGGCACACCTTCACACCACACAGATCACATTTCACTACGCTGCTGTCCCCAGGCAGTGTAGTAAACAATTCCCACACTAATGAGGTGTGGGGAGGACCAGGCACAGGTGAGGGGGCCGGATGTTGTTGGATGCAGGGGCTGCTGCTGCTGTGAAACTCAAGATGATTCACTTCCTGCCTGTCTGAAGCATGTGACCTAGACTGTGTAAGCCATGTGAAGTGTGTGGGCTGTCTGTCAATTCTCACTCTGCCCTTAAAGACGGAGTGAGTAATGCAAGTCATTATCACCATCATCACAAGGTGAAGTGGAGAAGCAGCACTTTCAATGGGCACTTTGCATAGCCATAAAGTAATGTAAAGTGGTCTACTTTGCATCTACTTCACTGGAGAAATTTAACTTTGCTGCATCTCTACACACAACCTCTTTCTCCTACCACAAGGCGAGATTGAAACTCTCTTTCAAGCATGAGTCCCTGCCTGCCTGCCTGAAGCATGTGACCTACACTGTGTAAGCCATGTGATGTGTGTGGGCTGCCTGTGAATTCTCACTCCACTTTAAAGTGAAGTAAGGCAGAGTGAGCAATGTGAAGTCATAATTACAATGTGAAGTGGCAAAGTGAGGGTTTTAAATGGCCACTTTGGGTAGCAGAATGGTAATGTGAAGTGGGACACTTCACATTCACTTCACAGGAGGAATTTAATTTCGTTGCATCTCTTGCTGAGATATGGAGATAATGTCCTCTGCAGTGATTTTAGCTGTTATTTCTAACTTGCTAATTTTTGATAAAATAAATCCCTTGTATTGCTACCAGGTTTCCCCCATGCTTGGGGAGGATTGAACTGTCATCTCGGGGACCTTTGGAGTCTGACGGACCAAGGCTTGTGGCTGAAGCAGAGAACATCTGGGAGCACTATAGCAGAGCACAGTGGCAGCAGCAGACATTGATCAGAGGGTGCAGTCAGATAACCTCTCACCATAGACTTCTTTGCAGGTTCAATATAGTGTCTTTGGCATATATTTAGATGGATTTTGTAGTCAGGAGTTGCAGAGCTAAAGTTTCATGCTGCCATTCCTTCAGCTGACAAGCCATACCCCCAGATTTGATTCTAGCCAATGCTGAAAATCTGATTGATGGCATTTCTGTTAATTGCCCCATAATCGAAAGTGATCATAAGGTAGTCAACTGCTGTCTTCAGTTTGGCTCCTTTAAACCACTGAAATCCTATTGTATTTAAAATTATAACAAGGCTGACTTTAACACCATTAATAAACACTTTGAAAATATCCTCAGGGATACAGTGATGCATGAAGCTTCAGCTAAAGATAGGTGGTCAATCTTAAAAAATAACATTAGAAGCTGAGACTAGATACCTACCATATATAAATAGAATAATAGATAGGTTCTGGTGTATTACAAGGTAGTAATTCCATCGAGAGGTTCTGGGGACACAGAAAACCTTGAGAGCGAAGCTCGAGAGGTTTCATGTGTCCCCAGAACCGCGAGATGTAATTACTACCTTGTAATGCCAGAACCTGTTATTTTTTTTAAATATGGATATGAGGTGAATTGACTCACCTCCGTTTCAGCACTGGAGTTAGCGGGTGGATGTGCGTGCTGGCAGGGTTCCCCAGTCCTGTGTGGACAAGCGGCTGCTGTGGGCTTCATTTAGCCGTTTTTTTTTGGTTTTTTTGTCAGTGGCGGTATCGAGCGAGCAAAGGAGCCCCAGAGAGAGTCCGATTGTGAATAGTATTACTCAAATAGTTTTCAACCTAAAAAAAAACAAAACAAAAAACGGTTGCTTCAAGGAAGATTGTCTCGCTAAGTGAGCGAGCGAGCCATGTTTTCAGAGGAGACCCTTCTGCCCGCCCGCAGAGAGAAAAAGTGACCAATCAGAAGGCATGCCATTTAACACGTCGGGGATAGACTTGCACATGCGCTGTTTAGCTTTGTTAATAATACTATCGTTCGGGTGCCGAACGATAGTATTAGTGCACCCCAACAATAGTATTATCACTTAGGAAGAGTAGTATTATCACTTCAGGAGCGATGGTATTACCAGGAAATTTTTGTATGCTTTTGAACCATATTATTTTAACAATCCATATATTAAAAATAAATACAGCAACAAAGAGAGAATAACACTCTGGCTTACTGAAGCAGTAAAGAAACAAATCAAATCGAAAGTAAAAGCATAAACTATAAAAAAACAGCACTCCTGAAAATTACAATAAATACAATGCAGAATTAAAAAACCTCAAGATGATCAAACCCCAAAAATACAGGTTAGAACTTAAGATAGCCATATGAAAGATTATAATAACATTTTCCACCCATATGTTAACAGTAAAAAGAATTCAACACAAAAAAATTGATCCAATTACCAGACAAAATAACTTAACAATGGATGAAAGCAAAATTGCACAGGCTTTTAACAACTATTTCTGCTCAGTTTACAGTCCTCAGCCAAACACCCTATGGAACCCTGGCCCGGTAATAGGCATTATTTTCTTCTCTGAAGTAGATACTATGACCGGTATAAAAAAAAATAAAGGTAAACTCATCCTCTGGTCCACATAGCACATGTCCAAGACTAGTAGTAGAGGCAGCAACAAGTTTGCTACATCCAGTCACTGCTGTATTTAATAAATCCATAACCTCAAGAAAAGATCCCTTAAGACTTGAAAACTTCAGTAGTGCCAATATTTAAGAACAGAGAAAAGAAAAATTGACCAACTATAGGCCTATTAGCTTAACATCGGTTCTAAGCAAAACTATGGAACAGCTAGTAAAGAAAAGAACAGAACACAAGTTGGCCTTTCTCTGCTACTTCAATAACACTCAACATAAATTTACCCTAGGATGTTCTTGTAAAACCAACTTAATCACTTTTTATAACAAGATAGGAGCCAGTCTAGATAATAAAATCCCTGTCGACATAATCCTGTTGGACTTTGGCAAGGCATTTGGCAAAGTCCCTCACCTGGAATTAATAGAGAAACTAGCACATATAGGATTAAGCCAAAAACTAGTTAGATGGGTTAACAGCTAGCTAATGGGAAGAATACAGTGGGTAAGGGTTAGCAGACACCTCTGTTCTATGAGGGAGGTTTGTAGTGGTGTTCCTCATGGATCAGTCTCTGGGCCTACTTTGTTCAATGTTTCATTCAGTGACATCAGCACAAATGTTAAGAATCATCTAGCAAAATATGCAGATGATACAAAAATTGGAGGGGAGGTTGACACGCTAGATAAACATTTATAAACATTTATACTTAGTTAAAAATCTGGAAAACATTGAACAATGGACCAAGGAAAAGAAAATGACCCTCAGTCAAGACAAATGTGTAGTTTTACATATGGGAAACAAATAATCCTCAATTTCAATATGTCATCAATAACAAAACTCTTAAAGCAGTGATAAAATATCTTGATCTTGGGATAATTATAAACAATTCATTCTCATCAGCAGGGCATTGCAAAATAAATTACATAAACAGCCAACATGATCCTAAACTGTATCAACAAAAGTGAATATTGTATAATACCACATTGTAGAACATATATCAGGCCCCATTTAGATTTTTGTTCCCCCCTTCTGGAATTCATATTTGAAACATGATATCCATCTAATAGAGGAGTTCCAGCACAGATCTACTAAACTAATTCCGAAATTAAGGAATCAATCATACCAGGAGAGTCTGTATAAGACTCGATTGGTCAGTCTCAAGGAAAGGAGAAGCAGGAGGGATCTATAGTATTACAGCTGTACAAATTCTTACAGGATTTAAGCCAGCCCAGTGGCACTGAAGGTTGAGGTACTGGATGCCAGACCTTGTGCCATGCCGGTAGCCCGTGTTCGGGAATGGAGAAGGCCACCAGGGGTTAGCAGGGGAGGAGAAGGATCAAGCTTCCAGAGGACTGCACTCTTTCTCCTGGGAGGACAAGGGAGCTGGTCCAGGTGTTGCACACCCCCTGGTGGATTCCAGGGTACACGGCGCCATGCCAAAACATGGGTGGAGCTGGGGTGGATGCTTGCCTCAGCATTAGCACCATTGCATGCTCCCAGCTTCAAGGGGAATCCACTTGCATAAATCTGCTGGCCTCCATGTATGAGCTGATGCTAGGTGACTGACCCTCCAGCCACCTTCAGTTCTGCCTCAGTGGCCCCACTCAGGGGAGGCATCCCTGGGTGAGGGTATGGGTTGCTGAGCCCAGGACAAGCCCACTTGTGGGGCTAAGGGTACCAGCAGGGAAAAAGCAAAAAAATATTCTTTCAGGATTTAGTCCTTACAACTCAATGCAGACTCCAGTTCACACATTGCAGTGTGACCCTCAGAAGTTATAACAAGTAGCTGGCCATTCCAAAAAATATTACATACAGTGTAATAGAAGCAACTATTTTTATGTTAGCTTGCGTGCATGCGCAGGAAATATTTTGTGGCAGCTTAGGAGAGAAGCCGGTTTTGGAGGTGCAGCACTGTGGCAGCACTGTGGTGGCCAATGCCACTACTGCATTATTGGGCTTGGCCCTCATTTCCCAATGTGGTGGCACACTGCTGCTGACACTAGTTCAGCCAGTATGCCACCAACTTGAAAAGAATTAGCCGTTGCAATGAGGGAGCAACCTGTCATTGCAGGGCGTACCTTGCCTGGTGTAACATTTCAAAACAACACAGTGGTGACTGTCGCCATATGCTCACAGTCCCTATAAAAGCTGACAGAGGTGCCCAATATCCCTGTCAGCATGCTCCTTCCCCAGTTCATTTGCCAACGGAGGAGCCCAGTCCCTGTCGGCATAATGTCTCCCCCATTTGTTATGTGTCAAGGGGGGTGCCCAATCCACCTCGGCATCATGTCTCCCCAAACAGGTTTTCTTTGCTGATGGAGGACCCAGTCCCTGTAAGCTTAATTTCTCCTCCCCAAAAATGCAAGTGGCATACTGGGAGCCCACCTCAGTATGCAAAAACCAAACCTGCAAAAAAAAAAAATAACCTTCGCATGATGTCTTTTGTTTTTTCTTTTTCCCTGAAACAAAGAAAACAGTCCCTCACTGTCAGGTCCCTTCCCCCAACCTGCACCCAGCCTCTGAGCACCTCATCTCCCCACACCTCTCACTCACCCCATATTTATCTCTGGAGCCAGGAGCGGTGATCTTAGGTGGACCAGGAACATGCCTGCACTATTCAAATCCAACCGCGATCTGAAAAAATGCTGATAAGCTGTATAATTGCACAAATGGTTTTTTTTTCAGCTTATGTGGACATCTTGGCCATTTTTTTAACTTTTGGCAGCAACTTTTCAACATGGGGTTCTTGGGACCCCCACCTCATAAATTCAGTTACTGTCATGGCGTTATTCGGTCCCGAAAGGTGATTTCTCAGTCACTGCATGGAATCACCTTTTGGAACCAATTAATGAAACAACAGTGCCACTGTTCATGAGGTGGGCTCCCAAATTTGTTGAAAAAATTCCACAAAATGACTGTGTTACAAGTGTGCGTTGTGCAGTTTACATACATGCTCGTAACTTTGAGAATTTTTGAGATTATTTCTCCAAATTTTCCACGTTGCTATTTTTACATGCCTCCTTATGAACAGTACAGATGTCATTGTTCAAATCCTGCCTAAAATGTGTTTTTGCTCATCTGCTGCACAATGGCGCGGTCGCTGTGGGAAATCAATGTTTGGGACAGATTAAGAAAATCACAGTGATGCTGTTCATGAGCAGATGTCCCAAAATGCCTATGTTGAAAATGTGGTGACAAAATTCCGCAAAATAACTATGTTACTAGTGTACTGTACATAGCGCAATTTTTATGCACACTCGTAACTTTGAGAATCTTTTTATATGTTCACACCAGATTTTCAACATTGCCATTTTGCACACCTCCTTATGAACAGTACAGCTGTCATCTTTCATATCCTGCCCAAAATGTGGTTTCATACATCCGGTGCACAGTGACGTTGTCACGGTGCGAAATCAACGTTCGGGACAGATAAAGAAAATCATAGTGACACTGTTCATGAGCAGAGGTTCCAAAATGCCTATGTTGAAAATTTGGTGAAAGAATTCAAAATAATGACTGTGTTATGAGTGTGCATTGCACACTTTTCACGCATGCTCATAACTTTGAGAATTTGTAATATTTTTACTCCAGATTTCCAACATTGCCATCTCTTCACACCTCCTTATGAACGGTGCCACTGTCATTTTTCACATCCTGCCTGAACTGTGGTTTTGAACATCTGGCGCAGAATGGCATGGTCACTGTGGGAAATCAACATTTGGGACAGATTAACAAAATCACAGTGCCACTGTTCATGAGCAGAGGTCCCAAATGCTTTCTTCAGGTGGGGGTCGCAAAAAGGCCATGTTGAAAATTTGTAGTGCAAATATCAACAAATGCCTGGGGCATTAGGGGTTTCTAACCATAATGTCCCACCCTGTACAGACTGACAGGTGTCAGGGGTGTGCCTTTGGAATGCTGGCTGTAATGTTCATGCCATTCAACCCCCACCCTGCAGCCAGTGACAGGCATCAAGGTGTGCCTTAGACTCTCTGGCCCCAGAGTTCACCCTATTCTCCTATACTTCACTCATTTCAGTGTATGTCCTTATGCAATGGTGTGACTGTAAAGCTGAACACCCTAAGGCACACCTTAACACTTGTCAGTGTCTACAGGATAAGGTGAGGTGAGATGGTGTGAGCATTATGGGCAACGACCCAAAGGCATACTCCAATGCCTGTCTGTCTGTCTCTGCAGGGTGGAGGTGGGGTTGGCATGAAGTTCAGTACTTCACTGCTATTTCTAGTCTGCATCTGTCTAACTCCTGCACTTCCAATGCTAATATCAGCAAGCAAACATTTGGCATTGACAAATGCTTGTTCCATTAGAGCTGCAAAGTCATGGAACCTACTCTCGCAGAACATAGTTGATGCTGAGAACTTAAGTGTATTTAAAGGCAGATTAAACAAATACTTAAACTGGAATATAGGTCATGATTAATTTCCCCACAACGCTGCAGCCTTCTTAGGTCTAAATAGCCTAGTATCCTAGTAACTAAAATAAAAAGTATGCCTATTTGCAAATGATACCAAAATCTGCAATAGGGTGGGTACTCAGGAGAAAGTGAAGAGAATGCAAAGGGACCTTGGGAAACTCAAGAAGTGACCAAGTGCATGACATCTGACATTTAATGCCTAAAAGTACAAAATCATAAACCTAGGGTGGGGGCAAAGTACTAACAGTCCCTCAGCAGGAAAGGGATATTGTGCTTGTTATACCTGATGACCTCAATGTGGCAGGGAACCATGACAAAGCAGTTGTTAGGACCAGTGGGATGCTGGCAGCAGGAGGGGGCGGTGGTTTCACCAATGTATAGCTCACCAGTGAGACCCCAACTGGAGTACTGTGTCCGGTTCTGATGACCATACCCCAGAAAGGACATACACAGAGTGGGGAAAGTCCAGAGTAAGGCAACTAAAATGATGTAGGGGTTGCATCAAAAGCCCTATGAGGGGAGACTGAGGGATCTTAAAATGTACACTTTGGAGGACAGGAGAGAGAGAGGGGACATGATACAGAATTACAAGTACTTCATGGGGGTGAACAAGTTACAGAAGGGAAGTCTCTGTCAAATGAGAAAGAGCACCAGGACCTGAGGCCATGTAAAGAACGTGGAGGTAGCATATTTTTAAAGAGGGGTGTGTGGAAGTATTACTTTACTGAAAGAGTGACGGATGCCTGAAACAGACTGCTAGTAGAAGTTGTGGAAGCAAAAATTGTCAGGTGCTTCAAGCATGCATGGGATAGACATAGGGAAATATTAGTAAATTGGCAGGGTGGAGGGAGGGCCACCAGAGAACAGTTAGTGTCTGTGGAGACATACTATTTGAAGGACCATCTGGGCAGATTAGGTGGGCCAAGCAGTCCTTTTCTGCTGGTAAATTCTATGTTTCTATGTTTTTGAGTTACAGTAGGTCTCACCCGACTGTGGGTGCCTTACTGGGGCACAGCAAATATGGCATAAGAAAGTTTGGAACAGGAAAGTTCAGCACAGGAAAATTAAATGGCTGGAAATTTGGTCACACATTTCACTGTAGTGGTGATCCATAGCTGAATGGTGATGTAATAGTTAATCTACGCTTATACCTCAAATTTCACTAGAGTGTTGACCCATGGCAATGTGGTGTTGTAATAGTAAAGCTACACTTAAACATGAAATTTCACTAGAGTGGTGACCACATTTCTAGCTGTTTAATTTTTCTGCGCCGGACTTTCCTGTACCAAACTTTCCTGTGCCATATTTACCTGCACTCACCTTACACAAAGAGACGCAGGCCTCATCTACTGGAGTTTCCTTACACAGGAAGAGTTAGGTTTCAGCTGCTGAAATTGCCTCAGATAGGGATAATTAGGCGTCAGGTAATGGAGTTACTTTTAAGTTGGAGATTTAGGTGACAGCACCTGGAGTTGGCTTGCTATGGCACTGAACGGAATCATTTCAGTTAGCTTGCATCCATGGGACTGATAAATCCAGAAATAGCTTTTTTAGATTTTTGCTTCTTCAATGTGTAAATCTACTACATTGTGGATAAATACTCTTGTGAAAATTGTGCAAATACTGAGAAGTTATATAGAATGATTTACTGGATGTTCTCTTTGAACAGATGCAGTTTTCATCCCTTATTGGGACATCAGTTAGCAATTTCCTAATTGTCAGGCACTGGCTCCATCTGTATAGGAAGATAGATTTTTTAAGTGTGATAATTGGTTTTCCTGTAACACCTGCAGTCATGTATAACCCGATCTTCTTGGCTGAGTAATATCCCTTAATTAGAAAATAAGATCTGGGCTGTATTGTTATGCAATCAATTAGCGCCCTAATGGAAATCGATATGTAGCTAACTTCCATTGCATGAGACACAGGTGACGGTTAAAACATCCTGTAATTTCTTCATTGGTTGTATGGAAAGGAACAGTGTACAGTGCTGCCCAGCATTAGGTTCCATCGTAACTAAAGATGCCCTGATCCTACTATCTTGATCCCCCAGTCACAAGTAGTTATGAAGCTTGTTATCATTTAGTGGCACTGTTTTTAAATTCTAGAAATATGCATCACTGTCTGCAGTGATCTTAGAGTCAGCAATTGTCATTGTACAGAAACAGCAGTGCACATATTTGCCTCAACAAGTAAATTATCATGCAAGTTCTGTTGGTCAGCAGCAAAGTGGAAGAAGACAGGCAACTGCAAATTGACGGTCTTAATTATTTTTGAATGTTCTTCACTTAAAGGGACACTGTCAACCCCACCCCGGCCTCGAACTGGCCTAGTTTAAAAATACATTGTGATTGCTTACCTCTGCAGAATCTGCTGATGTAGCTGGTAGCTTGATTCTGATTCCTTTTCTAAAAGTGAAAAACAGACCACCCACCATACTGGTGTTATCAAACAAAAATGTGTTTGTTAGTTTTTACATCCCATGATCAATTCCAGCTGCATCTTTTCTGGATTTAGGAACACCCCAACACAGTCTAGACACTCAGAATGCAGTGTGAGTAGAGGAAGCTATTCCATCGTGAATGGCTGTATTGTTTGGCTGCAATGTTCAGGAAGTATGCAGTAAGGGGAGATCAAGGTTTTGAAACAAAACAAGGTTGGGCATAATATACAGAATAATACATTGGGTGGTGTGTTTAATGAGAATATTACACACACCTGAGGTGTTGGATGCTATATAACCCCCCCCTCCCCGGATCAAAGCTCGAGGGGGTTTATTCAAGCATCAAACACTGTGGGTGTGTATAAAATTCAAGTTTTACACACCACCTCTGGTTTTATTTTATATAATTGCTGAGGAGCATTTTCTCACCATATCAATCATATAAAAAATAAATACATAGGTGTTCAACTGTGGTCCGGTTCTGATGAAGTGTGGTCTGCCATTCACAGCTGCTGAAAACTTCTGATTTATTTATTATTTGTTCTTTTTAAAGATTTAATGTAGGAGAAACTGTGTAAGGATGGATTTCTGACCTTCAGTGGTGAGAGGTTATTGTAACCGGCCACACCCGGGATTCAAAAGCCAATAAGCCAATGAGCACGGCAGGGTCCATGTTGGGTTGTTCAGCCCAGTGCCAGGTGACTGACCCCTATTTAAATACAGACCACTCAGCACTGGCAACTGGAAAGTTTGAAGAGAGACAGACAGAATGAAAGGGAGGCTCTGTTCCCCTACGTGAGTACTACTGGGTGATCAGCAGAAAAGAGACAAACACGATAAAAAGTAAGATATGATACAGTTCACTGAAATTTTCAGGAATAATAACACATATAAGGGAAGGGGAGAACCTATACTATATGAGAAAAGAATAACAGGGCAAAGCAGTAGATTTTAAGAAAAGAGGTGATGGCTTGACAAGTCAGCACATCACAATCACTGGGAGAAGCCAATTTCTTGACCCCGGAGAAAGGGATGCCTGCTACTGGGCAAGTTGCTACTGTGAAAGCCCTCTTCTGACCACCCCAGATGGTTCTCTCTTGGCCCCAGTGTAACATGATTTCTGCATTGGGGCAAGCTGCTATGGCAAATGCCCTCTTATGACCACCCTAGATGTTCCTCTCTTGGCCCCGACCTACCACAATGTCTGCATTGGGGCAAACTACTTCAGAGAAGGCCCTTTTCTGACCACCCTAGATGGTCATCTCTTAATCTTGGCATGCCATGTTGAATACGTTGGAGCTAGCTGCAATGGTGAAGGCCTTCCTCCAACCACCCCAGATGGTCCTCTCAAGAGGGGGAGGTATCTAAAATAAACAATAGAAACACTCTGGAAACAGAAGTTGATACCAGCCCATTTACAGAAGAAAGGGTTCTGAAAGAACTCTTAAAACTGAAGGTGGACAAAGCAATGGGGCCTGATGGGATTCATCCCGGAATTCTAAAAGAACTAAGGGTAGAACTAGTGACACCACTGACTACCCTCTTTAACAAATCAAGGGAGGATGGGGTGGTACCCGAGGACTGGAGGAAAGCAGATGTGATTGCCCTTCACAAAAGAGGGAGCAGGGCAGAAGCAGAAAACTACAGACCTGTTAGTTTAACCTCAGTGACAGGAAAAATGATGGAATCACTTCTGAAGGAAAGAATTGTCAAGTTTTTAGAGGCCAGAGTGCACAGGACCCAAGGCAGCATGGATTCACAGTGGGAACATCATGCCAGACGAATCTAGCAGATTTCTTTGACTGGGTGACCAAAGTAGTAGATCAGGGAGGGGCTGTGCACATGGCCTACCTAGACTTTAGCAAGGCACTTGGCACAGTCCCACAAAAAAGATTAATATACAAGTTAGCCAGCCTGGGAGTGGGTCCCAAGATGATAGCCTGGGTAAAGAATTGGCTGGAGAATAGGACACAGAGGGTAATAGTAAATGGAGTCCACTCTGAAGAAAGGGGGGTTACTAGTGGGGTACCACAAGGTTCAGTATTAGGACTGGTCCTCTTCAATGTCTTTATAAGTGACATTGCAGAGGGACTGGAAGGAAAAGTATGTCTCTTTGCAGATGACACAAAGATCTGCAACATAGTTGATGTACAAGGTGGGGTGGAAAGGATGAGAAGGGACTTGGCAAGGTTGGAGGAATGGTAAAAGGTATGGCAGCTTAGATTCAATGCAAAGAAGTGCAAGGTAATGCACCTGGGAAATAAAAACCCAGGGGAAGAGTACGCAATGCGGGGTGAGATACTAACAACAACAAAATGGAAAGGGACCTGGGGGTAGTCATATCAGATTACTTAAAGGTGGGCAAGCAATGTGAGAGGGCAGTAAGGAGGGCAGGGGGGGATATTGGGATGCATAGGGAGAGGCATCACCAGTAGAAAACAGGAAGTTGTTATCCTTCTGTACAGACAGCTGGTGAGACCCCCTCTGGAGTACTGTGTGCAGTTCTGGAGACCCAATCTCTGCAAGGACATAGACAGGATGGAAGCTGTCCAGAGGAGGGCTACTAAAATGGTGCAGGGTCTGCACTGGAAGACATATGAAGAGATACTAAAGGAGCTTAATATGTATAGCTTCGAGGAAAGGAGGGAGAGAGGGGACATGATAGAAACTTTCAAGTTCCTTAAGGGAATCAACAAAGTCCAAGAGGGTAGCATCTTTCAAAAAAAGAGGTGTGCAAGAACAAGGGGGCACAATCTGAAAATGGGGGGGTGGCTCAGAGATAATGTAAGGAAGTATTTTTTCACAGAGAGGGTTGTGGATGCATGAAACAGCCTTCTGGAGGAGGTTGTGGAGTCAAAAACAGTGGTTGAATTCAAGCATGCATGGGACAGTCATAAGACAATTCTATGGCTGGGGGTAGAAGGAAGTAGGCTGCTGGTTAACTAGGATCTGCAGCTTATCCGTTAGGTAGGGAAATGGACAGACTGGGTGGGCCAAGCGGTCCTTATCTGCCATCAGATTCCATGTTTCTTGACCCTGGCGTACCACATTGTCTGCATTGGGGCTTGCTGCTGCGGCGAAGGCCCTTTTTTGACCATCCTGCCATAGTCCTTTTCTGGACTGCCAGGTAAGAAAGAAGGTGCCTAACACCCTGCCACAGCCTGTTTCAGGACTGCTGGGTAAGGAAGAAGATGGGAAGATCCCCGGAATTCAAGAATCAGGATGTAAAAGTCTTCAGACGTTGGAGAATGACAGAGTCCTTGGCACCAAGGCTGACAAGCCAGAGATAATGAAAAACAATAAACGGACGTTGATATGGAGAAACTGGAACAGAAGATCTTGAAGAAACTGATGATGGAGCACTGAGAAAACAAGAAAATGGCAGCCACGACTCAGTCTTGGACTATGCCGGACTACAACTCGCAGCAAACGACAAGGGGGAGTTGACAGGGTTCTTCAGAAAACCTTACAGCAGGATGTCACTCTTCAGGTGGAGACTTGAAGGTGTGGAAGCAGCAGCTGACCACCTTCTTGGTGCTGTCATCGACTGATTCTGAAGCTATCTTGCAGGGCACCCTTCCAAGGCTGCTGAAAACTGACTCAGGGATGAATTGCTGAACGCCCTTCGAAGGCTGCTGAAGACTGATTCAAATACACTAGCAAGATGCTGGCTCAGTGCCATTAAAAGTCACAGTTCCAACAGTGTTGCTTACTACCACAGTTCCAACAGTGGTGTATGATATCACAGTCCATGGATGTACAGACCACAGTAAATAACAGGCAATTGGTTGTTTCTATCTGATCACCTTCTTGGTGAAATCCCCGCTAGCTGTGGACCTACTGTAGTGGGGTTCCTCTAACTAAAATAGGATCTCCTGCTACTGTGGGTATACTGGTGGCTAAACACTAAATGATCTCCTTATACTGTGAGGTACTGTAATAGGGTGGGGTCCTTTTCAATTAATTGCCCCACTGTGGTTGGCTAGGTCCATTTAACACCAGTGGATCTAAATGACTAGCTAGGCCCCTTTAAATTACAGGGCTATTTCTGGCTCAGCCTCTTCTGAGCAGTGGGCCTACTTGCTGGGAACCCTTTAACTGACCAGGCTACACTGCATGGGGCCCTGTCAAACTCTGGGGCTATTCTGGTTGGGCCCCTCTAAAATTACTGTGCTTACTATTGTTCCTTTAAACTGTGGGCCTATTCTTCTGACCCTCCCCCCTTTTTAAGCTCTCCGGGTCTTTCTGCCTGCCTGCCCTTGAATGGGGCTGCTTCAGCTCCCCCATGTTCGGCTGGCACTCTGCCAGCAACCGACTGAGATCAGGACGCCTGCCTGCAGCTCCTTGGAAGCTGTCTGCCCTTGAACGGGGCTGTTTCAGCTCCCCCATGGTTGGCCGGCACCCAGCCAGCCAACGACCGAGACCAGGACGCCCTCCTGCAGCTCCTTGGAAGCTGCCTGCCCTTGTACGGAGCTGCTTCAGCTCCCCCATGGTCGTCCGGCACCCAGCCAGCCACGGACCGAGACCAGGATACCAGCCTTCAGCTCCTTGGAAGGTACGGGACAGCACAGCCAATCGGAACATGGGTGCTTCCAGAAAACCCGCTCTGATTGGCCAGGACTTTTCCCCTGCTTCAGGCACCTGGCACTTTTTACAAATAGATTTTCGATAGAACTAAGCACATTTCAACTGTGTAATAGAAGTTTTCAACTGTATTAGCTGGATTGTAATTTCTACTAGTGTTTTAAAGTGCTTACACCTCTTCTGTCTCAGTGCTCCTCCTGCACCCCCCCCCCTCCAAGCACTCTGTCTTGGCGCTGAAAAGTCTAACTACCTTTTGTCTTACTAAACTGCTCAAATTTAACCCATCCTAATCTCTATGCTATTTAAGACCTGCTCTTTTTTCTTCTCTCCAGCTGCCTGCCCTTGAACAGGGCTGCTTCAGCTCCCCCACGGTTGGTCGGCACCCAGCCAGCCACCGACCGAGACCAGGACGCTCGCCTGCAGCTCCTTGGAAGGTATGGGACAGCGCAGCCAATCAGAACACGGGCACTTCCAGCAAACCTGCTCTGGTTGGCCAGGACTTTTACTCTGATTCATCAACCTTGCACTTTTTACAAATAGATTTTCGATAGAACTAAGCACATTTCAACTGTGTAATAGAAGTTTTCCATTAGCAGGTTATACAGACCTGCCACTAGAGGGATTCTTGGTCTTTCTACACTAGTCACTGTACTCAATCGTGGGCAATATGGCCTGCATTATCATTCTACTTCTAATCCTGGCAAAAATTATGACTCATAAAGCACTGATACATGCTAAGATAGAAGTCATCCCAGCCTGGGAACCCACAATCATAGTTCCTGCTGCATCTTCTATTTGCTTCCCTACTCTTAATCTGTCTGGTTTTCATTTTAATTCTCATCCCTCTCCTCTGGCCCTCCTCCCTTCGCAAATGTCTTTCCGTGCACTTCCCCTGCTAGCCTTGAATGGCCATGTCAGCATCTCCTATGCCCTGGCTAGATGTACCTCAATGACGGAACACCACACAAGAACCCATACAAAAAGAGCCCACTTCTACCTGATAAATGCCCTCAAGAAAATGTTTCTAATTCTCCTTTTCTGTTCAGGCAATGTCGAACTAAATCCAGGTCCCCCAACTCAAATCTCTTCTCCGTCGGAGTTTGCAGCTGCTCCTGGGATGAAACAAATGATGGTCAATATTCTAAGCCTGCTCAAAAAACTTGATCATCTTCAAGCTTGAGCAGCCCACACTGACCCAGATCTGACTATAATTACAGAGTCATGGCTAAAAAAGACCAACACTGATCCACAAATTACTATACCGGGCTTCAAGCTCTTTAGGGCTGATAGGGATTCGAGAGGGGAGGAGTGGTTGTATACGTCAAATCAAAATTTGATATTAACAGCATTTCCTGTAAAACTAAGCCCAAGGAATACGAGATTGTCTCGCTTAAACTTCACCTTCCATCCTCACAGTGCATCACAATCATTGGTGGCTATAGACCCCCGTCAGGAGGCACAGAAATTCTTACCGTGTTGAAATCCATAACTTTGGCTGCTAACATGGAAACAATAATCTTAGGGGACTTCAATATGGATTGGCTCACTGCTAAATCCCACTCCCTAAAAGTCATCTGTGATGAGCTGGGTCTTACACAGATAGTAACTGAACCCACAAGAATCACTGCTTCTAACTCTGTCAAAAGCTCACTCCTTAGCTCACTCTTAGATGTCATCTTAACTTCGCATCCCCATAAAATCTCACATTCTGTTGTTTTCCATAATGACATGAGCAACCGCAGTATCGTTGTATGTACAAGATTCCAATCTAAAACCCAGCAGCACCCTAAATTCAGAATCAAACACTCGTTCCGTAAATTCAACTCAGTAAACTTTCTAACTGATCTAGCTACGATCAGGTGACAAGACCTATATTTTGCCAAATCTGCTGATGCCGCCATCTCTGTCCTAAATGACAACCTCACCACCCTAATTAACAAGCATGCTCCTCTTATTAAAATGAGGTTGTGGAAAATCTTGCATCCGTGGTTCACCCAAGAGCTCAAATCTGCACTTACCAATAGAGACAAGCCATGGGCTAGGGCCAGGCACACAAATGACCCGGCAGACTGGCAGGCATTTAGAACTGCCAGAAATGCCTGTGGTAAAAGTGTACATGCTACTAAAATAAACTTCTACATCTCCACTCTAAGGCAGGTCAAAGGGAACTCCCAAAAAATCTGGAAGACACTGAGATCCATTGAAGGCCATCCTCTTGCTTCCTCCCTTCCCACCAAGATTCTGGCCAAGGACGGGATGGTTGAAAATCAACTGCGAATCCTTGAAGAACTTAACCTTCACTGTGCCACTGCCGGTTGGCATTCGACTCCTCCCCATACGCTAGCCGAGTGAATAGCAACACTAGCCTAGATACTACACATACTACTCCACCTCATCCCTTCCAGTTGTGCCTGTTTAGCTACAAAGAAGTCGAAAACATAATTCTTAGCCTTGACACCAAGAAAAGTGCAGGGGATGAAGGCCTTGAATCATTTTTCTTGCGGTTAGGCTATGCTCAGCTCACAGCCCCCATCCTTCACATCTTCATCCTCTCTATTACCACAGCCACTGTTCCATCCTGCTGGAAATCTTCCCATACTCTTCCTCTCTTCAAATCAGGAGATCCTTGTGACTTAAACAACTACCATTCTATCTCTATCTTGCCCGTTCTCTCCAAAGTGCTGGAAAAACTTATATACAACCAACTAAAAAATCACCTTGAAGCGCACTTACTTCTAAACTGGCCCAATCTTGGCTCAGGTCAAGCACAGTACCATCTCAGCCTTGGCTAAAGTATCTAATGACTGGATCCATGCTATGGACTCCAAGAAGGTTACTGGTGCAGTCTTTCTAGACCTCAGTAAGGCCTTTGACACTGTAGACCATCACCTCCTAATCACCTGTCTTGCCTACATAGGTGCCACTCCACTTACCTTACAGTGGTTTAACAGTTATCTCACAGGAAGCACACAAAAAGTCAAAGCTGATGGCCTACTATCTGCCCCCCTTCCAATTGTCAGAGGACTCCTTCAAGGCTCCATCCTAGGATCAATCTTTTTTTCCCTGTACATCAACAACCTTGACTCTAACATAAAGAACTCCAGCATACATTTCTTTGCGGACGATACGGTTTTGTACGCATCAGACTCGTCCTTAACTGAAGTCAGGGAAGTACTCCAAGCTGACTTTATCCAGTTATAAAGCAACCTTACCAATGCCAAGCTTCTTTTATATGCCAAAAAAACCAAGACAATGATTTTCTCGAGACTTGCCTTGTCTGGTGCCCTACCTACCCCACCTAAAAACATCATAGTTACCTCCCTAGGTGAACCCTTGGAAGTCGTACCTAAATTTAAATATCTAGGTATGTGGATAGACAACAAGCTGTCCTTCAATGACCACATCGAGGATCTATCAAAGAGGTTTAAACCACGCTTGAGTTTCTTCTTTAGAAATAGGACCCTCCTTTCTCTCGTGACCCAAAAAAGACTTGTCCAAGCAACATTCCTTCCCTTGCTTGACTATGGAGACATTATCTTTATCTCCTCCCCAACCTTGAGCCTATCTAAACTGGACGTACTCTATCACCGTGCTCTTCACTTCATTACTAACTCTGCGTACAGGACCCACCACTGTGATCTTTATGCAGCAGTTGAGTGGACCTCTTTTGCCACCAGACGCTTCCTGCATGCTGGCATTTGGACCCTCAAATTACTACTCCACAAACTGCCTGTCTATTCAACGTCTCTCATACACATCTTGCATAGTGCCTACTCCCTAAGGAAATCTGACCTTATCCTACTAGATGTTCTCAGGACACGTACCCACAGCTGGCCAAAGAGCTGTCTCATATGCCCACCCAAATATTTGGAACCAACTACAAGCCATGCTGAAGCTAACCAGCATCGTATCAATTAACTTCTACAAAACACTAGCTATCTCTAAATTAAAAGACATATGTAGGTGCTACTAGGCCCCCCAATGCCAAGTCAACTTTCTAGGTACCAACTGGCCCTCTACTTATTAAGCTGAAATGTGCTGCATAATTTAGGGCAAGGTTAAAGCTGGAATGTACTGCATATATAGCATAAGGACTTCTATTGTGTATACCTCTTGTATTATATATTTTTTTCTTTGTTGTTCTACATTTTATATCTCCTGTCTATGTAATTGCGAACTGTATGTGTATGTGCCTCATGACCTCTTTGTGAATGAGCTTGCTCAATGGAGTCTTTCCTGCAATAAACTTGAACTTGAACTTCTCTCTGGTGCTGGGCCCCTTTTGAGTTATGGGCCTGCTGTTGCCCCTTTAAACTGTGGGGCTTGTCTTTGCCCCTTTAAATCACCTAAATTGACTCTTAAGGAGCAATGCACAGCTCTACAATGCTGCCAACAAGAGACCAGAGCACACAGACACCGGAAAACAATAAAGGGGGCTAAACAGAGCCCACAATGGAGCACCGGGGACTTTGCCAAGTAGGCTATCCAGTACTTTCATTAGAAAATGTAGACTCCATTATACATGGTTTTCCTTGGTGAGGTAAACCAACATGCACACATAGGGACATCTTATAATAACCATCTAAGTGGGTGGTATAGTCTTGCCCAATTTCAAAATGTACTACTGGGCTCCATAGCTGGCTTTCCTACCATTCCCAATAAGGAGCAACAAACCAGCTTGGCTGGAGCTGGAGGAGGCCAATATGGGTGTTTCCATGGCTAAGGGATGACTGTCACCCTCCTTCTCCAAAGGACACTGTGGCAGAGTGAATAAGCCCTTCTCTGGTTCTACGTTGACAGCATGGCATGAATTACATAAATTAATACACCACAAGCCAAACATATCCAGGGTGGCACTGCTCAGCAAGGCACTCTAGGAAAAGCCAGGATACAGTGTTTTTCTTCAACAGGCCCTCAAGGTGGGGCAAGGCAGGCATCTAAACCATGGGAGACTTGTGTGAGGGAGAGACACTACTTTCCTTTACCAACTTATGGGCTACCAGATGAACCCATGTGACAGACTTTTTCATTTACCTGCAGGCTTGTCACTGGCTCCAACCTCCAGGGATCCCCACCTGCAATCCTGAAAATACAAAGGATCCCTCCCCCACAGAGGCAATCAAGTATAAACCCTAATCTAGTTCCATATCCTTATTTTAACCTCCTTTTATAAACTTGCCATTGGAGGAAAGGAGGATCCAGCAACAGCCATAAGAGTGAGATGGGGCACTGACATAGTTAGGGATATTAAATCATAAGTTTGGAAGTCTGTGGCAGCACACTTTATAAATTGCTCTCAAAGCAATCATCTAAGGCAAATTCAACAAAAGTTTTATACATAATATACATAGCACCGTATCATATGTACAGGTTTACAGCTGAAAGGTCCCACATGTGTCCTAAGTATCCGACATCAGGCAGAACTTTCCTTCACTCACATGTAATTAAATAATCCTCTTTTGGAAGGATATCCATAAACTTATTGTAGCAGTTATTAGGTGCCCTCTACCTAATTCTCCCATGGAACTGCTGCTGGGAGCAGACCCCAAGCAGCTCACGCAGGCTTTAGGTAGATATCTCTGAGGCCTGGCATTTATTAATGCTCAAAAAACTGTTGCTTATTACTGGGACAGCTCTGATCCACCCTCAGTAGCCAACTGGAGCAAAAACCTGCTCTATTGTAAAATCAAGCAAACTCAAATGGGTTATTATGGTAGGGGAGATACCTTCCTAAAAGTCTGGCAACTCTTACTGGCATCAATTGAGTTAGGAATTGTTCACTCTTAGGGCTTAGACTATAACAATGGACCATAATTGTCTTTTTATCTTAACCTTCCATGAGAAAAGGGCTGGATATGGGGTGCTCATTGTACCTGTTTAAGGCCTTATCAGTTCTAGCCTGTAAAATATGTATTGGTTTAAGTATGCCTCCACTGAACAGCACATTGTATCACATGCCAGGAGTAACTGTCTTCCAGTATTGCACTCTGACAATGAACTGGTGTATGGACATCTCTTTACATGATTGTATGAACTCTGAATCCAATCCAGTGTAAGCACTGTGTACTAGTACTTCAGTGCATGTTTATTAATATCTGTGTTCTCTTCTTCTTGTTTTGTTGCCAATGAGATATATTTACTGAAAAATGAGTTTATTACAGTCATATTCCCATATGTTTGTTAGTTTGTTTGTTTGGTTATTAAACTTATTAGATGCCCCCCTACAGTATTCAGAGTGCCTGTAAAATAAAATATAAATCAAGCAAAATAGCACCACACAACTAAACATACCTATTACATACATAAATACATTCATCCTGTCTCACTCTACTATTTACCTCAAACAAACACAGTGACAGTTAAGTCAAAAGGTTCTAGCTAAATCAAAAGTTCTCTGGAATAGGTAGCATTTAAATCTCTTTTTGAAAGATAACACAGATCTGGTGGATCAGTTCCCCTCTGGTAGTGTATTCCAGAGGGTAGGGGCAGCAACTGAAAAACCCAGTCATCAGCGGACATTAACTAAGAAGATGGCACAACAAGTAAACCCCATCCTCTCAATCTCAAGTCCCTAGATGGAAAGCAGGCAGCCAGGAGCTCACTGATTTACTGGGGTCCCAGTCCTTTTAAGGCTTTAAATGTCCTTAACAACAACAGGAAGTCAATGTGACGCCCAACAGCCAGCCAGCTCAGAACCCACAGTGAGGAAGTAATATGATCTGACCTTCAAATAGAAGTCAGTAATCTCTCTGCTGCATTCTGAACTCGCTGCAAGTGACACAATTGACCCCCTAGTAACCCTTTACAGATCACACAACAGTAGTCGAGACATAAGACAATGGCAGTGATGATTAGTGTGGCTAGATTAGCAGAATCAAGCAGTGGTCACAGTCTGACAACATTTTTAAGATGGTAAAAGCAGTTCTTGACTACAGGAGACACCTGCAAAACAAATGTTAATTGACCATCAAGAACTACTCCCAGGATGTGAATCTCCTCTGTGCCTGAAGTTGCACCCCTCCTGAGGGAGGAAAGATTCAGGCCACCGCAAACAGCTAATTTCTTCTTCTCAGAACCCACAACTAGCAACTCAGTCCTGGTAGGATTTAGAACCAGCCAACTGGAGGCCATCTGAACCCTGGTTTATCTCAAGCTTTGTTCTAATCTCAGCACTGATGACAACCCATCAGAGCAAACAACACATAAAGCTGGGTGTCATCAACATAGCAATGAAACTCTGCACTGTAGTATCTAATGATCTCTCCCAACAGCAGCATATACACTGAGAACTAAACAGGTGAAAGCACAGAACCCTGAGGAACTCTTCAGTCCTGAATCACCAGCCACAGTCAGCAAGAGCCGAGCACTACTGACTGCTCACTACTGCTAATGAAGGACTGGAATCACTTCAACACAGACTCAGAGAATACTGCAAGCTCTCCAAGGTGGCCAACAAACCTACATGATCTACTTTGTCAAATGCTGATGACAGATCTAATAGGACCATGATAGAGATCTCCTCATGATACCTCACCAGGAAAAATCATTGCATACCTTGATCATGGCCATCTCCATTTTGTGTTTGCTTTGGAAATCAGGTTGAAATGGCTCAAAGAGGTTATCTTTCTCAAGATGACTTATGAGCTGGGTCATAACTACCTTCTCAACAACCTTAGCCAAAATGTGAAGGCAAAATGTGAAGGTTGGAGACAAGATGATACTTAGCAGACATATTAGGATCTAATGATGCCTTCTTAAGGAGGGGATTCACCGCCACCTTTTTTAGGGGTGAGGATAACATCCCCTCCAACAGAGAGGCATTGACAATACCTGTCAATACTGGAACCATTTGCCCCACCCAGCCTTGAGTAGCTGGACAGTTATAAGATCCAGAACACATGTGGTGTATCAGAAACCCGTGGCCACGTTGAGGAACCCCTGCTTATCTAATAGTTGAAACTCCTCCCAGCCATTCACTGATCCACTCACATTCTCCTCCCAATCTCCGTTGACCATTGACTGAGCAGTGGTGAAAATCTGGTCCCAGATGACCACAACTTTGGCCTTGAAAAAATCATTTAACCACTTGTAGCTCTCCATGGAAACAGGTTCCTTGTGTAGCAGACAGTCAGGATGTAATAAGCTGTCTACAACCATGAAAAGTGCAGCCAAATGACTCTTCTCAGCTGCAATTATGAAAGAGAAGAAATCCTAGTTTACCACTGTTAAAGCCTTCCAATGCAGCCTCAAATCCTTCTTCAGGACAAGTATGTCTGCATTATTTATGTATTTATTTATTTATTTATGAGATTTACCAGGAAGGCATACTGAGCAACATGCTCAATTCCAGATGCGACCTGGGGGCCGAGACCCAGTACATAACATGAATTTAATACATATGCAGCACAATATGGGAAAGCAAAGGCTAACACCTATAAACATTTGGCAGAAAGTTACAGACAGGGGTGGATACATACAGTGTAAAGAATTGGAGGGTAGTGTACATTTGATATACATTTAGACTACAACAACATAATAGTAAAAAATTGTTAGTTGAAACAGGAGCAGCTGGAGGAGAAATGCTCTCTGAGTAGTAGGTTGTGATGGTAGGGGTTTGGTACATACAACCATGTTTCCTCCAATTGCCCACCAGCTTTTGATCTGCAACCTTTATCTGCCAAAGCTCAAATGTAAACCAAGAAGCATTTGGTGCAAGGTTTGCATATGATAACAGACTGGTACCAGGGAATCCATTGCCATAGAAAAAGACCCACTGTAGGATTTCACCATGGCACCAAATCCTCTGGCAGAGACCTCAGCCAGGCCCAAAGTGCCCAGAAGATCTAGAAACTCATTAGATCTAGATCCCATTTAGAACAGTATTGAATCACTTCCATAGTCGAAGATGGTTTCTTAATGGTCCTGGCACTGAACAATATCGTGCAGTGGTCCTACCAAATGAAAAGCTCCACTGAGGTGATATTTATCTCCAATCCCACAGAGAAGAGGAGGTTGAGTATGTACCCTGCAGCTTGCATAACTACAGTAATTTTCTGTCTGAAACCCAGCTCCCCTGTGAGCTGGAGGAACTTTTTTGCAATTACATCCAACAAGTCATTGATCCTAGCATTGAAATCCCCAAGGGCAACAATCCTTAGGGATTCAAAGACCCAGACAGCAACTTTGCAAACTCCTGCAGGAAATCCCACCCCAGTGGGTGATACAGAAGGATGACTCTCTACATTTCAGACCAGATAGAGACACAAGAGCCACACACACAAGTCACCCCAAGTTCTCAATGGGAGACACCATATAGTTCAAGTTCAAGTCAGCTAGCTCTAATACAGATGGCCACACCACCACCACCCTTGCACTTCAGCCCTAGGTGATTTGTCATGGAGAAACCCAAAAGTACTTATCACTCCAAGCACAGGCCCAGCAAAATCATTTAACCATGTCTTCCTGAGATATACTTAGTCATCCTATGAATCAGAGATGACATCACAAATGGTGACAGCCTTTTTAACCACTGATCTGTCATTGCAAAGCAATACCCAGGCTGAAGGAGCCTAGTGGGCTCACCCACCAAACAAGTTCTGCATCCCGCATTGTCCTGGTTTCGCTACAAGGCACAAAATGTTTCTGCCTTCCCCCTTACCATTGGGCAAGCACCTCCTGGCTCTTCCAGTGCCATCCAGTGGACCAAACAGACCCACTGTTTCTGCTTATTTTTCTCATGTGAATGATATTAAATGGTCTACAGCATTACAGAACTCCTCTTGAGGGATCAACTTGTTCTAAATCTCAGGGTCTCAATTCCCAAAGTTCCTCCCTGGAATATATTCTTATGCCCAAGCACATAATGTATATGTGCTACTCAGCTGACCACCTGTCCAACCCACCCAATGCAGAACTCCCCTGCTTGTCAAAAGGAATTCCTGCCCTGAGTCCCCAGAGACCATCAGCCATACACAAACCACCACCCAGGTTAGCTGCACCTCTAGGGGCACCAGGAACCTCCTGCCCCTTCATCTTAGGAAAGCCTGCCCAGGGTGGTGACCAGGAAGGTTGGGGTAAACTCAGGACTCCAAACACAGGGAGGAAAACTGGAAAAACAAACAAGACACATGGTGTATGTACTGTATTCCCAGATCCTCATCAACATAACATTAAATATCCAAAAAGTCAATGGATCTCTGATCACATATGAAAGTAAATGACACGTTCAACCATCTGATTAATGACTCCAATTCATCTTTGGTCCCCTTGCCATAGGTAAACAAAATAATTGATAATGTGATGCCAACTGATGAGTCTTAAGATGAAATAGTATTTAAAATATACATCTACTCCCATCAACCCAGAAACAAAATTAACATATGATGGTGCCATACTGGCACCTGTCGCCATGCCCCTGAGCTAATGGTAAAATGATCCATCAAACAAAAATTAATTTTGAGTCAAAATAAATTCCAGTCCCTCAAAGATCAAGTGAGATGGCACCTCATCATTGACAAGTATATTCTGCAAATAAAACTGAACAGCATATATGCCATGGGGAATTGATGTGTATATTGCAACCACGACAATGGTTACCCACATAGTGTTCCTGCAATGTGACATCAATAAGCTTGTTTAGTGCATTTGCACTGGCATGTACAGTAGGCAAGATCATGGCTGAAGGATTAGGTGAGAAAGTTCTAACTGAAAAAAAAAGACATTATAATATAAAAGGAACAGCAAAAATGTGCTTCCAGTGTGGCTTGACCTTCAAGCTATGGCTGGCGATGTATGTGCGCATGCATGCAAGATTTTCTTCCTCGCCTTTTCTCAGTGCATTATTCTCTACAGCTGATCCAGTTCTCTGATAAACTGCATCCAGAATGTTAATAAAAAATTAAAAAAGAACAGATAATACTGCAAGCGGCCTGGACTCTGGAGGAAGGAGGCTCAGATAACGAGCCATTCTTTTCTGTATGAACCTGCCAGGAACAATAATATTGGCTCCTATAATCTGAGGTATTAAGTTATTGACTTCTCTAAGTTGCAGTTCCCTATACCAAGGCTCTGAAGGGACTTTCCTTTGATATTTTAAAGGATAAAGTGTACTTGACAACTGCTACATGATTTTGCTCCAATAGAACTTCTGTTTCTTTTTTTTTTTTTTTGTTCTTTAAATTTATTGAAGGACAGCATATCGAGAAAAGGCACTTTTACAGTTGCATTCATTTCCAAATTGAAAAATGCATGGCACATAAATAAGATTACAGTCACGTAGTCCTTATCTTACAAATCATGAAACCATGTTCAGCCAGTCTGGACTGTTTATTTCAAAGCATTCCAGGTATTCATATAACTGTAAGAGACATAGAAACCTATATTAGCATATAAAGCAGATTACTCATGCACAATCTAAAAAATGGGAGGGTATCAGAATTATCACATTGAAGAGCTAGTGCACTGCATGAAATCAATATTAGGGGTTATAAGTAGTCAGCTTACTTTTTATGTATCTTAAGTACTTTCTCTTTTCCCTTTTACTAATTAGAAAATGTTCTACCTGATAGTATTACTGTAGGTGTTTTGTGTGAAGGGATACTCTACCAGGAGGCTGACATTCAGTATCTAGTTTTGTTGCTTAGTCAGGCTTCATCCCTTCCCCCCATGTATAATCACTTCCACTCAGAACTGGAGTTAAATTGCTGTAACCATTTGTTTATTAATATATTCAAATGCTACCATTCAAGCATAATGTGCTAAAGCTAGAGAATCTCGAATCCTCCTGTCCAACCAGGAAAACTGGGCCCTAGCAGCTGCCTCCCACTCCACTCAAGTGAGGATACAGGACCATGTTCCCCATGCCTCAGGGGGAGGGGACTCCTTCCTGGCAAACAGGAAGACTAGAAGGAAGGCCAACCCCTTCCTGCTGTCCATTTGTCTGCCACCACAGCCAAGCCCTGCAATTACTGAAGGATTGGTATCCACCAAAAAGGGGTCAAGAACAGAAATGGTGGAGTGCAGAGTTTGCCTACCAGGTGAGACCCTTGCCCAGTCTTTCAGATCTGAAAGAGAAGGTGCCAGAACCAATCCCTACATGATGTGAATTAGGTGGGAACCATCCTCCCTGCCAGGCTATTAGTGGACGTGACCACCCTCAGGGCAGATCCTGCTCACCTGTCCTGCATATTACATATTCAGAGGCTCTCCTACTGCAATGCTTACAGCTGCAACATTTGCAGTCCGTTGACATCCTATCACTGTTTGGAGGTGGTGTAAATGGGAAACTCCTAGTGTGTTACAGTTCGAGTGAAAAATTGCAAAAATCCCTCCTTGAGACTTAATGCAGTCCCTCTTATTAAGGCAAAGGGGGCTTTATGCTACCAAGTCCTGGGCCTTTTCCTTTTTTTTCAAATAGATTTTATGGTGTTTTTCTAGGTTTTTCTCCTGCTTCCCTGCCCGAGGCCCTGGCACATGGCCATGAGTGCATGTGGAGGCATGTACGCACACCGTGGTGCCAGCTCAGCCCCTTCCTCCTAACTGTAACAGTGCTACCCCTTCCAGCCTATGCTACCTACAAGACCTCCACACAGTGGGAGCGGAGCTACGGGGGGGACAACCCACCCCCACTACCCCCAGGAGAGAACAGCAGCCTGCCGCTATGCTCAGTCCTGCTTCTTCTCCCCCATGTGACAGCACTCTGATGATCTGAGGTTGTTTCTGAACCCAGGTCACCAGCATAGCATGAGGTAAGGCATCTAGCACCTCAGCCCTCAGCACCACCAGGCCAGAGCCTTAGCCTGCTTTTTTAAGGATTGTGGCTGGATGGTTATCCTGGATGAGGACGAGAGAAGGAGGTGGCAGCCTAGGAATGTAGCTGCCTTAAAGAGGACCTTTCCCAGTGATCCTGGAAAAGAAACTTTGTCTCAGATTGTGGTAGCTTGTGTCCCAAAATGTTGGTTACATACAGTTTGTGCCCCCAGTGTGTTATTCTTTTATTTTTAGCATTTCGTTTTCACACTCCTGTCCTCTGTCACATGTCTCTTTTCAGCTCAGCTTGCCAGCTGCCCACTCTCACTGATGTCACCATATGTAGTGTGTCTAAAGCAGCGTGTTTGTATTTTGAAGAGAGACTGAAGCGTGATTTTGATCACGGTGCTAATTACTGCCACCCAATGTGTTCTCCTCCCACAAATAATCAATGACAGGACATAAATTATGTTTTAGCCCGAAAGCAGTGGCTTAAAATGCTGTCTACAAAAGATCCAGAAACAAATGGTTTGATACCTTTTATTGGACCTGCATAGATGTAACAAAAGAAAACAGTGCCTAAGCCTTCAGACCAACCAAGTTCTGCCTCAGAGGCTTATGCCAGTATTTTGGAAAATAACACCCAGAACATACATAAAAAACCCAGAAAGAATTCTCATTGGTTTAAAATACCTTTTTTTAAATAAATGAGGTTTAAATGGAAGAACTAGTTTATGCCTGCTGCTAACTGCTGTGAATTATTCCAAGATGAAATGTCAGGCGAGGCAGATAAGAGGAATCCTTCCAGAGGCCATACAGTTTCAATTAACTTTCATTATGAATGAGTCAGTGTGTTATGTGAAGACACTCTTACTTAAAATTTTCCTAGTGTGAACCAACTGTTACACACAGTCATATAGTATTAAACTTATCTGGATACATTGTATAACTATATATTCAATCAGTTAATATATTTCTTAAACATTAAAAACCTTCAGTGCTGTAACAAGATTTTTTTTACAAGGTTTTATCAAATATCAGTATTAGTGCCCAATAAAAAACAAACTTACCAAGGACCCCATAGGAAATGAGATAATGCATCCTAATATGTTTAGAGTTCAATAAAGAGTCAGTATATAATCAGTCTACTAAACGTAAAGTAACAATCCTAGGAATCTGAAATGAAACTTAATGGAATTACACTTCGGAGCACCATATATAGAAAACTAGTTGGAAGAAAATATATATTAACTATGCATGAGAACCAGGATAACTAACACATTGTAACATCAGTATGACATGTGCCTGAATATAGCTCATCATATACCCACAACCTCACCCCCCACCCACAAATACAACCCCCCAAAAAAAACAACAACACACAATATCCTTACCAACCCACACAAATATAGTTTTGGGTGTGAAACCAACATATTGATAACAGTTAAAAGGGACCCGATAATCATACAATATTAAAACACAAAGCAAAAACACACTGAAGTCCCATTATATGTCCATCTTTTGTACTAAAGGAGTGTGTAAGATTAAGCAGGGTAATGTGTCATAAAACCCAAATCAATGTCCTTGCCATATTCTACCATATTGAGAAGTAAAATAAACTTGACCTCAAAAGCCCATCTCTGTTGTTCATTTTTGAAATGTTCTTTTAAGAACATTACCAACATATCTGAGATGGAGTGATCAATCTGCCCCACTGGTTTTTCAATCATCTTCATATTAATAGCATGTCTATGAGAGTTCATTGTAGTGTGGAGAGGTTGCTTTTCTCTCCCACATACCCTGCTTGTTGACATCTCTTGTATTGAATGAAATAAGAAAATTCTGCGATGCACATGTAAAACACCCCTGTATCATGAATTGTCTGTTTTGTGAAGTAACTACACAATCCGAAGTGGAAATATACTCACAGGTTTTACATCTGGGGTGATTGCAAGGTCATGTACCATTAAGTGTTATGGTATGGTTATGTAGTAGTGGTCCTTTCTTTATAATGAAGCAGTTGTTCCCTTGGTACTTGTGTTGCACATTCCATTGCCCTGTAATACCACTACCAACAGAATACCCCTAGAAGTCACATATCATCCTGAACTGGAACTTCTGCATAACATTATTAAGGACATCCCCCACTATTTAGTGAGGATGAAACCCTAAATCTTATTTTGCAAGAACTACCACTACTATCTTTTAAACAACCACGTAATTTAGCAAACCTGATTATTAGGAGTAGACTAGCACCAGAACAGAATACCATAACACTGAATGGTACACAGCTATGACTGGTGACTGGAACCTTCAAGTACATGAAATGGATACATAAGGTTGATAAGGAGAATATCTTTAAACTGAGTAGTAACCATAACACTAGGGGGCACAGTCTTAAGCTGGAGGGAGGGAGGTTTAGCAGGGAGATCAGGAAGCACTTCTACACAGAGAGGGTGGTGGACACTTGGAATGCACTTCCGGAAGAGGTCATCTCATTGAAGACAGTGGGCAGCTTTAAGAGAGGTTGGGTAGGCATAGGGGGAAAGTAAGGATCATGGGTAGGTAGGATGGGATGAGTGGGGAGGGAGGGCAGGGACATTAGCTCAAGCTGTAGACCCTGCAATGCGAGCAGACTTGATAGACCAAATGACCTTCTTCTGCTGGCTTCTTCATATGTTCATATGTTATTTATTGCAATGCATGCCAATCTATCTGGAGCCACTCTGACATGGACTTATCCTGACTAAGGCAGACTTTACAATCAGGTGCCACACTCTGTGCAGCTCATTCTCTCTGTTAGCTTACATTATGGCTTTCATCGATTTTGAAACTGTCAGGGATCATGCAACACACTTCTGACTGTGCAGCTAAGGGGCATTTGACCTCTCACACACACATGATCAGGTAGCACTGCCTCACAACAGACTGTGCAGCTCAACTTATAAGAGGTGTGTGATTACCCTCATGACTGATCACAGCTCTTTCACAGCAGACTGTGCAGCTTCTCTCATGCTGAAGCTTGCCATGTCCCCCCACAATCAATCATCTGTCTGCCATAAATAACTGTACTGTGTGGACACACACACACACACACACACACACGCACACTCAATGTGTGCATTTTGGTGAGTTAAGAATACAGGATTCAGATTTGTAAAGGTTTTTTTTTTCAGATAGGGAAAGAGTAACATGTGAGAAATAAAAGTGTCTGAAGGCATGTTGTAAATTTATGAAGGGAGTTCTGTTTTGGCCTGCCATGACATTGCCAGTGTGTCTCAGCATGTTGGAAGCAGTGACAGGAGCATGACCTTGAAAGAGCATTCTGATCTGTAATACCATCATTTTGACATCAGCACAATAGTGTTATGAAACCGTGACATCAGAACATTAGTATTATGAGTTTGCATTGCTTCCTTTTTCTACTGACAAAAACATGAAACCATGTATTACAATGCAACCAAACATTATTTTGTTTTCCTTTTTAAAAGTGACATTAATTTAAGTCATGGTTATTTGTCAAATTGTATGTTGTTGTACTTAATAGTTGAATGAAAAAACTTGAATCCTACATACATTACAGAACTCCTCTTGAGGGAGCAACTTGTTCTAAATCTCAGGGTCTCAATTCCCAAAGTTCCTCCCTGGAATATATTCTTATGCCCAAGCACATAATGTATATGTGCTACTCAGCTGACCACCTGTCCAACCCACCCAATGCAGAACTCCCTGCTTGTAGGTAGAGGTGTTTATTCATTTTACTTCGATGTTGTTCATAAACTTACATGTGCAATTGCATTTTTGGAGGGAAAATCTTGTGCTCTGAGGTTTCTGCTTGTGCACTGTGTGTATGTTACTGTATTCTTCAATTTGATCTATAGTCATTATCATAATTTTTTTTAGTATTACTTAGGACAATTTAGCATCTACAGAGGTGTTGCAGCAAATTGCAGCAATACCTACCAATCTGGAGTAAGCATGTGCCCCTTTCTGTCCAGCAAAGCTATGAAAAAGAAGTGGTCAGACCAAGTTAAGCTCACTCACGCCACGTGACATGGTCCTATGAAATACAAATTTCTCTGTATCATTTCACATCAGACTGCTTTGAAAAGCAATGCTTGCAGATGCCACAATTTAATTTCTTTTTATTGCTCCTGGGTCAGACTGGGGAGCTAGTCAGTCTCATCCCCGGGTACAGTCATCTGTTTCTTACCTCACTTCCTTGATCAGGGGCTAGGTGCTCCTGCAGATTGCCCCTGGTGGCAGGGCCTTGGGAGGGAGTGCCATCCTCCCTCCTGGAGACTCTCATCCAGAACTGTCCCTGACCAAAGTGGCAAGGCAGGTCATAGTGCCTCAGGCAAGGCTTTACTAAGCCCAGTTCCACCATTTCCTTTCTGTTTTGTGTCTTGGTTCTGGAAGCTGCAATGACACAGAGGACACACGTGCGTGGAGGCATGCATGCATTCCAGATCTGTAGCTCTTTCTACCCTTCCTGACCAAAGTCAGCCTCCTGAGCACTGACGCTACCAGCAGGCCTTCACCCTAGTAGTAGCCATGAGCCAAGACAACTCACTACCCCAGTCTGGGAGAGGAGAGCTGCCAGGAAGCCACTCAATCCTCTTGCAGTCCACCCACCCACTGACCCATGGCTGGGCAACTGACTCACAAGCATGGTGAGAAGTGAAGTGCTTTTACAGCATCTCATCCCTCAGTGCCACCAAGAAAGTGACACAGTTTAATTTGGCAATATGGAAATGTTTGAATCCTGATGCAGTCCCCACAGTTTTCAAACATTAACCACAACTTAAATGAAAGTCAGATGTCCCAGGAGCAAAGGGGCACTCCCTGCCTCTTTTAATGAAGCAGTAATCTGCCTGGTACCTAAAGTGGGAAAAGACCCTCAGGAATGCTCCTCCTATATACCAATATCATTATTGAACTGCAACACCAAAATCCTGGCAAAAATCATGGCTGGGCAACTGAACCAGCTTCTCCTGGAGCTTGTCCACCCGGATCAGACTGGCTTTGTTCGAGGGGAGGTACTCATACCACAATAAACATAAGCTGCTGAATGTCATCTGGAGGGCCTCCTGGTTCATGGACAGCACCGCAGTGCTGTCCATGGATGTAGAAAAGGCTTTTGATCACACTGAGTGGGAGTATCTACTGTAGTAAAGGTGCTTTTATGGTTTAGTCTGGGGAACGGCTTTGTGAGCCTGGTCAGGAAAATATATCGATTGCCAGTGGCTAGAGGACTGGTGAATGGTTCCCTCATGGAGCAAATATCCTTACATAGAGGTATGAGGCAGGGGTGCCCCTCTCCCAATTATTGTTTGCCCTGGCAATAGAACCTTTGGCAGTGGGTATCCAGGAACACCTAGATAGCAAGGGCATATTGGGTAAATCAGGGGACTCTCATAGGATCATGCTATATGCAGATGACATGTTCCTGTACATCCTTGAGCCACCCAGGTCCATACTGCACTGCTCAGCATAACTGAGACCTTTGCTGTCTTTTTGGGTTATAAAATTAATCTTAGTAAGTCAGAGATTATGATCTGGGGTGAATCGGAAGGAGAGGAACAACACGGGGCTTGGGGTCTAAGAAGGATCATGACCTCTTTTAGGTATTTAGGTATCCAAATAGGATGACACTTGAGTGCCCTACACTGATTAAATTATACACCACTTATCAAAGCTATAGAGGAGGAGTTGTGGTGGTGGTGGGAACTACCAAAGTCTTGGATGAGCCGCGCATTAACCTGCTTAAGATAAACATACTGCCTAGGGTTTTATATCTGATGCAGATGTCACATACTGGTTCAGTCAAAAAAGACCTCAAAAGGATAGAGAGGGCCTTCTCTGTGTTCTTGTGGCATGGCAGTCGGCCAAGAGCAAGTCTCCGTAGGCTTCAGGCAGATGGGCCAGGGGCAGGCTGAATTTCCCTGACCTCCAGAATTACTATCTGGCCATACAATACAGGCACCTGAATAATTGGGTCAATAGACCCTCAATCTACTGGATGGTTGGGCTTGGAGGAGGAGGAGGGTTTGATCAGTCTGTCAGCCTGTTTGGGAAGGGAAGGCCGGAAAGCTTATTGTAGGTTGGGTAATGGGAACCTCTTCATAATGGCAGTGTTGGAGGGATGGGGCAAATCAAGAAGCTGATAGGAATGGAAAAGGAAGAAACATTGTGACTACCTCTGGTGGGTAACCTGGGCTTTCCCACAGGATTAGAGGATAGGGAATTCCAGATGTGGGAGGCCAAGGGAGTTGGATGCGTCAGGGACATCTGGAGAGGTGGGCTAGTGGTCTCATGTGAGGACCTAATTGTGGACCTAGAAGGTCCTGGAGCGCACATGTTTCGCTTCCTCCAAGCTACAGCATATGTTACAACCCTGAGAAAGGAGAGATGTGCTGAATACACCTGGATCATGTGGAGCATTTGGTAATAGGCACCTGTGTCAAAGCTGGGGGACTGATTGGCAAGGCAGCACACTGGGGATGACAAGCCCCAGATTATACAGAAAAAATAAGATAACAATGGGAAGTGGATTTAGGAAGGGGTGTCTTTGAGCAAAACTGGGGTCTGTTGTTAAGGCTCCACAGAGGGATCTTGATATGTAGTAAATATCAGGAATCTTTCTATAAGTTTGTACACAGGTTGTACTGCCTCCCAGCGATGGTACATAGATTCAATCATGTGGTCTTGCCTGTGTGTGGGAGATGCAAGAGGGACCTTGGGACTTATTATCATTATTTCTGGACATGCCCCATACTACAAATGTTCTGGGAGGGAACTACTCAGCAGATTTGGAAAATGTGGGGCAGGCAGAGGGAGGTCACTCCACTGGGCCTATTGTTGGAGTCAATGAATCAGACCCTTAGAATGGACTCCCCCTTGGTGGGTGAGGGTTTTGTTGGTATTGGCACAACACTGCATACTTAATACTTGGGTTTTAACAGTAACACCAGCAATCCAGCAATGATGGGCCATGATGGTACAGAGCCTAGCACTGGAACACCTATCTTATTGTGTTAAAAATAAAGGAGAGCACTTCCTGCGGACCTGGGAACCCTTGATTGCATCCTTCTTACCAGGGAAGGCTGCAGCACTATGAGAAGGTTTACAGTAGAGCAGTCTAAGGGATACCCCAGCAGATCTGAGAGTACCCCTTGTTACTCACAAGGAGATCCTGAACAAGTGGGTGGGTAATTTAGAATGAACTAGTGTGTGGATACTTTAAATAGATTAAGTATTATGTTAAGAGAATTACTCATAATTTTTTATGTCTTCTTTTTGTTAGTGATCTTTATATCCCTGTTGTATCTGTAGTTGATGGACACATACAAGGAATTACAGTAGGGTGGCCTGGACAATTGAATATGGCATAGCGTGTTGTTTGACATTTTTGTTTGCCTTTGGTTTTTTTAGTATGCTTGTTATAATATATTTGACTTTGTTTGATTGTTTAGTATGAATACTACTTGTATTTGTATCAGTGTATGTTATATAAAACCCAATAAACAAATTATGTAAAAAAAAAGAAAGTCATATGTCCTAGATGTTGCATCGACAGCAAAGAAAATTAAATGAGTGGGGTATGAAAATAATCAATATGTATTGGCGAATTCCACTTTTATACAGATAATGCTATTGTGCTAATACTCTGCAAATGTTTCATTTTTTCTTTATGGTCTATCATGTGGTCCTTCTCCATCAGCTTTCTGGTCACCCTACACCATCACCTACCTTCCCAGAGGCTGATGGTAAGACATGGATTCCCACTAACATGTGTGGATGTGCCCCCCTCCGCCAGAAACACAACCCTGATTCTGTCTTGTGCATGTTGGTGGTGCATTGCCTGCTTCAAACTGAGTCATCATAATGATGTTTGCCAAGTTCCCATGTTGTCCCCAACCACCACACCTGGTGTTGGTCAGAATGTGTTCATTGTAGCTTTCAAGGTTGTGCATTGATCAAGATACCACTTTGTATGCAAATGCCGTGGATTGGCGAAGTGTCCTGGTGTGTCTGAGGTGTGACTGTGGGTGAATTATCAAGCATTCACTCTGTATCAGGCCAGTATCTGATCTCATAGAAGTAGCTATGTGTAAGTGCACAGTAAGTAACGTACCCACACTTATTGATCCTTTGTGGCGATGCACTGGAGTGTGTTTACTCCCACCCTGTTGTGATGCCACTGTTTATCCTCCACCACACCCCTGGCACACTTATATTTACTTGAAACAGCACAGTCAATGTTCTGTGTGCTGCTTCGTGTTGGGAATTTATAAAAATATGTGTTTAGTCTACAATTAACTGTATACAAATCTGGAAGTGTGCATTAACTGATCATGCTTGATCTGCTTTGCATTCCTGTGCCCCAAAGTATGGGGCCCAACAGTAATTTAATTAAATAAATAAAACACCCCTTAGAGCCCTGGGCAGATGGGCATCGGGTGGAATAAGGGCAATATTTGGAGCCCCTTTAGAAGTGTGTCCCTCCCCCATTGACAAGCAGTGGGCAAAACTGTTTTCAAATAAAAAGAAAAAAATGTGTTCTTCTCTCTCACTTGCGGCATGCTGCATTCCATTCCAGAACTCCTCCTTCCCCTTTGAGCGAGCAGCGCAAGCCAGGGGCATCATTCAAAGTCCAGACTGTGCTGGACTGTTGAGGAGAGCCAGGGTTGTTAGGGACCTATTCAAGAGGGCATTCTGAGTCACTATTAGGAAGGGGGTATAAATAAACTGTAAGGGTGCTATTCAAAGCAACCAAGGCTACATTTGGGGTGGGGTGTTCCTGATTCCTCTCACCCCCCAGACCATCTATAGAGGCAGCCAAGTGATGAAGTGGGCTTGCAAGCCCAGTAGAAGGGCAAGTTAAGAGCAGAATTCCATTGGGGCTGGGAAATGTGGGCACCATGGGGATTTGAGAGAAAACACACTGATTGACACGCTGAATTGCTGAATTTTGTTCACTGCTAAAGACTGTACCAAATGCTAAAGACTGTGTCAGTGTATTGCCTGAACTGTGTGTTTTGGCCCTCTGCACTCTGCAATTGCCACAAACTGTATTCTGTACCTGCAATTGTCTCAAACTGTGTTCTGCACCATGCAGTTATCCCGAACTGTGTTCTGCACCCTGCATTTGCCTCAAACTATGTTTTTCAATTGCCACTGCCCGAACACTGTTCCACGCCTGCAGTTGCCCCAAGCTGTGTTCTGCAACCTGCAATTGCCCTGAATTGTGTTCTGAAATCTGCAATTTCCAGAACAGTGTTTTGCACCCTGCAATTGCCCCAAACTGTGTTCTGCAACCTGCAATTGCCCTGAACTGTGTGCTTTTGCCTTCCGCACCCTGCAGAAGCCCTGAACCATATTCTGGCACCTGCAATTGCCCCAAGCTGTGTTCTGGAACCTGCAATCACCCTGAACTGTGTTCTGTAACCTGCAATTGCCAAAACTGTGTTCAGCACCCTACAATTGCCACAAACTGTGTTTTGTACCATGCAATCACCCTAAGCTGTGTTCTGCAACTTGCAATTGCCTTGAATTGTGTTCTGCAACTTGCAATTGCCCTGATCTGTGTTCTGAAACCTGCAATTACCTGAACTGTGTTCTGCAATTGGCAGTTACCCCAGCTGTATGTGTGCTTCGCTATGGTAACGTATCACCTGTTGCTGTTCACTTCTGTATCCTGACTACCAAACTACAGAGTCTTCCTCTCTTGCTGCTGTGAATGGATTGCTGTATTCTTCAGTTACCTGCTGGATCATCCCAGTGGGTGGCTATGTGAGCTAGAGTTAGTGGATAGTCAAGTCAAACCAATTTCATGTGTTGATAACATCGAGTGCTTTTTGATTTGTGTGCATATTGAATGTTAACTTAGTTCATTCATCACCAGCTAATGACAGGAGTATTGGGATATCAACCCTCTAATGCACTCATAGAGTTGCTCTGTGGTGTAGATCCCTGCCACCCTGGGGGAATGATGTCTAACCCCTTATGGTCCTTAGCCCTGATTAACGCTTGTAGGACTATAGCCCAGTTATGGATGGCATCTTCACCCCTATCATACAACAGTCGGTGAATAACCTCAAACAATATATGGCACTGGAGAAAGCCCAGTGCACTTCACTAGGTAGGAGGCAATTCTTCCTCAATACTTGGAACCCCCTTCTTGCTGCCATGGAGCAAGGAATGTTTTCAACTTAATGTACAACTTAACCTGGAATAAAGTGAATGTACAGTCCTCTGCATCAATATAGAGAATACTGGATGGGCAACTACGCAGAATCAGTGTGTTCTGCCACAGGGGGATTCTGATTCATTCTGACCTCAAGAGCGAAGCTCGAGAGGTCCATGGGAATCAGAAGCCAGAGGTGGCAAAACACACTGGTTGTGCACAGAGTTGCTCATCCTGTATTTTTTAAAGTGTATAGTACTGTGTGAAAAATGTGTTTTGTGAATTCTTTTGCTTTCAAAATGAAACTGACTCATGCAGTCTCTAGAGGTTCTAGAATGCTGTTCAACCCCAGAAGGGTAGAACAGCATTCCATAACCTTTGAACTGTGGTAGTACCGCATTTTGAAAGAGGTAGAATTCTATACAGGACAACACTCCACTATACACTATATATTTGAATGTAACCTCTTCCCACCATGTGGCAACTATATCACACTGACTTGATTAGAACACTGGCCAGATTGAACTTCTGTTATCCTGATGATACAGTATAAGCTCTGTTCTATCCAGTTGCTCCTTTCCATAGTATGTGTAAAATTGCATGGTAGTTAAAGGATACCTAAACAACATTTTGAAAAACAAACTATTCAAAAATCTGACTCTGTAGGTGACTAAAGGAAAAGCTGCTGTATTCATTAATGCTAAAACTACATTTACATAATTTACCTAAATGTGATTCCAGAGCATTTGAAAATTGTAAAATCAGCCTTCCAATTTGAAAAAAAATGTCTTACCTGCTTCCTAAAATGGCCGCCAAATGTGTTTTGTGATGACGTCATCGGAGGCAAAGTCAGAAAAATATATGGCTTTCTATAATGCTAACTAGTCATTTATTCCCTTTGTATCGAATTGTTTCACCCAAATGGTCAAAACCATGTGCATTATTTTGTATAATGCACATGTTAGGTTACGGTTCTGTTAATTATGTTTACTTTAACATGCTGAAAATGTATTTTAATCCAATCGACTTTCTCTGTTGCAAACCACAGTGCAGTACAAATCTTGAATAACCTGGTGGTCTAGTGATTATGGTGGAACCAGGATGCTACAAACGGAGTGCTGGGCTGGTGTGCATGCTTAATATGCACTTTGAAATTGTTATTAAACCTTTATATTTTCTGCTACTATTCTTTTCTAGCACGTTTTTGACAGAACCTACAAATGTAATCAATAGTTTGAATGTAAACATTTGTACAATCAATAAATCAGACTTCTTCAACAAAGTGAAATGCAGCAGCAGCAGCAAGCAAGTACGTTATTATGTTGGGGGGGGGTTGCAGCCACACCCTTCACCACCCCTAGATCCACCACTTATTTGTAGCAAAGTTCTTGTGCAGTCCAATGTAAGAGTTCATTCTTTCTCAAAACTCAAATACATGCTTGTCGTGTCTTCTTTTTCAATGGGAAATAATAATAATAGGAAGAATCAGCATTTATATAGTGGTTTTCATACACATTGTTTCCCAAAGTGCTTTACAAGCAATACTAGACTGATAGTGAAGTGACTGAATGTGTAGTGGCAGCTGTTTTATACATTAATATCCACACACAGCCTTGGACAATTGCATGAACTGGTTTTATGGGTAGGGAATGTTGGCCAGGACAACGGGGTCAGGTAGTGATCAAGGTGCTGGCAGCTCCACATCTTGTTTCTCACAGTAATCTGCTCATATTTCTCTCCTTCTGTCTTCTCCTTCTCTAAATATAGCAGTACCTTGCAAGAGTGGCCTTCTCAGTCTCCCTCTAGTATTCATTCTTCACTATCCCTCCTCACACCAAAAACTGGTGAGCTCATCACCATTCTGCATCATTAATGCAAGTAGTACAGTCCCCGTTTTTATTTTGACATATCAAATATAAACATATATTTCCAGTAATTCAGGCTCATAGCAGCAGGAACAAGGGAAATGATGGGCTTTCCTAGCCTTAAAAGATCTATGCTACCATTGATTTGGCACTATTAAATGATGGGCGTGCACATCATTATGCATGTCATTTAATAGTGCCTAATCATAAGTGGCTTAGATCCTGTATGGGTAGGAAAGCCTGTTTTTCCACTTGTGCCATGCTGCTATCAACCTGGCTTACCAGAAGATCATGATTATTATTAATATGTAACTATAACATGGGAGACTGTACTAACCACATTCATGATGTGGAAGGGTAGTGGACTCACCAGTTTTGGCATGGAGCAAGTGAGAAGAATGAATGCCAGGGAGGGACTGAAGTGATCATTCCAGCAGGGTTCAGCTATATTCAGGCTAGTTGAAGTCATGAAGGAGGATGCTGAATAGATAACTGTGAGATCTGAAATGTACGGCTACCAGAATCGTGATCACTACCTGACTGTGGATGAGAGTAGCTAGAGATGACAAATACTCAGAGTGGCAGGGCTACACCTAAACTGTTACTTGAATTCAGCGTAGGGAGATTACCCTCTGGTGGGATGGGGAGATGTTGACCTATGTTAGGACAGTATTGAGGGAGATGTGTATAGCTCATTCAAGATTTGGAAGGGTGGTAACCAGTCAACTCACATTGTGGAGAAGAGCACAGAAAAGTACTGGAGAAGAATTGCTGGGAACTGTCCTGCGGGGTTCTGCAGATCACAAGTAAAAGAGTGGACTGAGACTGGACATCAGGTATATTCGCTCAAGGTATTAGTGTGCCTCTCCTGCTAATAATATTGTTATCCATTGTAAGTGCAGTCCTTATGAGGGCATGAACAGCAGTTTTTCTGGTGGGTCTTGATGCTTATTGCTTGGCCCTCCAGGAAGACCTAGTTGTTGGTTAATGAGGTGAGAAAAAATACAACAGCGAACTGTACATACTACCATCACTGTGCAGAAGGGTGGTGATCCACTCAATGTTTACTGTGGAAGTCGAAGTCAGACTTTGAGAATGTGAACTGGAGAGTGATTTGGGAGGCATTTTTTAACAGTGCCAGCTGATGATACGTATCAGGATAGGTGTACACAACCCTCTGCGGTACAAGATTAGAATCATGAGAGCGCAAGCTCATATGTCACCCCAGTCAGTACTAAGGACAGAGTGTGGATGGTGGGGTGTTCAACAGAAGGCAGGCTAGGTGCAAGGGGTTCACATGGGAAAAGAAATCCTAATTTGTGAATTAACAAGAGAGCATGAACTTAGGAACTGAACAAGACCTGTGGTTTGCTGTGTGACCCTGAACAAGTCATTAAACTTCCTTTTGCTCCCTGGCCACACCTGTAAACAAGCTTTCAGCATAGTGTGTCTCTCCTGGTTAACAAAAAACAAAAGTCAGTACATCATATAACCACTACATCATCAGGTATTTGAAGTGTTGTACTGTAATGCAGTTAGCCAAAGAAAAAGTCAGCTGGATTGCAAAACATTTTCTGCAGGTTAAAGTAAACAAAATGAACAAAATCGTAGTCTAACATGTGTACTGATCAAAATAATCCATGAGGTTGATCATTTTGGTGCAAAAATTCAAAATAAAGAGGGAAAGAAGAACTAGTTAGCACTATTGAAATATATGTGGATCTCTGGCTCTGGCTCTGATGATGGCATCATGACTCATCACTGAACACACTTGGCAGACATCTTAGGGAGAAGCCAAGGCTGTTTTTTGATAGTGAAAAGCTGACATTTACATTTTTCAAATGCTATGAAACTGCATTTATGTTATTTACATAAATGCTGTTTTAGCATACATGTAGACAACAACCTTTACTTTACCTCACTATGAAGCCAGATTTTGAAGTTTGCAGTTTTAAAAAAATTCTTGTGTAGGTACCCTTTAAGGAATGTGAATGTAACTCCTGCATCAGTGTATATCTGCAACTCATACTTTAATGTCCTTTTCAATAAAATATTTTGAATAAAAAATTTAGTCCATTCAGTCTCTGTACTGACAGAAACTGTAGGTGCATGCTTTGGGGGAGGGGCATATATGTGGTGAAGGGAGATTCACAGTGAGAAAGGCAGTCTTTCTAATTGTTGTTGAGTAGCAACTGTGTTAGTATTTGTGTGTTCATGTATACACAGTAATGCTTGTAGAAATGTTTGATAATTGTTTGCTGTTGTGCAGTGGATTTTTTTCAGTTGGTTTAAAAGATTTGGTGCTAGAGTACTGAACTTCTAAATTTTCTGCACATTACCTGTAGTGTGTGTATGCGTGTGTGCATTCTGTCAAGTCAAACACAATTTATTGTGCCACACTATAATTGCAGCACTCTGAGTTTCTTATCTGTCTGCAGTATTTTTTACTGCTTAGTTCTATCCACTTAGTGGAATGGTACTGCAGCCCTCCCCTTCCCCAAAATGTATTATTTTACATTTTTTGATTTGTTTGATCACTGGTTAAGGTGTTGTTGTGCCAGTGTGGCTGCATCTCTTGAGTGTGCTATCTCCATCTGTCTGTGCGTCTGAATCTGTTTAGGGCCCAATCTCCATCTATAAGCTAGAGTTGTTTTTTGGCTTTCCATCCAGCCCAAAGTTCAGAAATCTAAATTTGTTGTTAATTTTGTGTGTAATCCAAATAAATGCCTGCAAAGAGATATGCATGCAAAGATGTTTCAGGCCATAGCACTGCAGTCTGTGTACAAGAGTGGTTAAGGTCATGGGCATGGTAGAACGCAGCATAAGGGCATAGTAGATGGCAGTAAAGATATTTTTCTGAGTATGCTTTTTACAGCTCAATCAGTTGCTTCAATGATGGTTGAAGATGCTATTGTCTCAGTCTCTGCTGATGGTGGTAGTGAAGGTGCTGATGGCATGATTGGCCCAAGTTCAACATGTGGGAAGTTAATGGGTTGACAAAATATTGTGGACTCTAAAGACGTGAGTCAGACTGTAGTTGATGTCATTCCCCCTCATACTCATACCCACAGTAGTTGAAGAAAGCAAAAATACCTGACAGGGTGGGCAGTATTGTGCTATACCGGACCACCAAGGGGTGTAATGAGGCCCGATGTCGCAGGCGGAGGGCCTTATAGCCCCTGAAAGGTCCAGTATAGCACAGTACTGCCCACCCTGGAGGGTATTATTGCACTTAGAAAATGGGCACTGTAAAAAAAAAATATTAAAAAAAATGTTGTTAGAAAAATTGGTTTAAAATATATTTTTTAATAAAATAGTTCCTCCGCCTGTTTTAGAAAGATTTGCCTTGGAGCAGGTTGTCATGGTTACTAACCCCCCAACATAGACACACAGACACAGTCATAAATCTCACTTGTTAGCTTTGATAAAGTTGTAGTGGCACTACCCTCCAACAGTCACAGTCAAAAACCTACAGGCTATGGTTGTTTTTTTTTTTTATATTGGTCCCCCCACCCCCCGTGGTGAATCACGGTAGGCTGGCAAGAACAGACAGTTTCAGGACACACCAATGCAGGTTCATTTCAGCTTTATTTTTATTACTTTATTTTTCATTCCTTTTTAAGCTTTGAACTTGACAGCTGGCAGCTAACTGGGGCAGTGAGGTGTGAGAGAGCTAACGGCTCTGGGACAAATGTACGTGGCAGCGGGGCAGAAGATACGTGTGAGGCAAATTTAAACAAAGTTCGATTGCAGTATTTTTTAAACAGGAACATTTTTTATGTTATGCTTTTATGTGGCAGGGTTGCTCGTATGTGGAGCAGTGGACACTTATGGGATGGGAGGTGCAGCAGAGCGGGAATGTAGCCTGGGTGAGCCAGGAGAGCTGGTTTCTGTGGTGCTGAGATAGCACTGCTACATTAACAGAGGAAAACAGCTGGAGCGGAGGACAGAGGCAGTGGAGCAAACGGCTTTTAGGAGGAGTGAAAAGTTTGGGACATACATACTGTAGTGTATAAAGCTGAAGTCAAAAAGAAGTGTGAAAATGAGCAGTACATGGGGAAACAGCCGGAGCGGTGTGTGGAGAGAGAGAGAGAGAGAGAGAGAGAGACAGCCCAGAGGAGCGTTACAGAAAGAGCCGGAGCGGCATGTGGACAGAGAGAGAGAGACAGCCAGCCCAGAGCAGCGTGTGAAAACAAAGGGAGATGGAGGAGCCCCAAAATACAGCAGGTACTGCTGCGTTTCGTACTTTAAGATGGATGATTATTGTTTAAGTAGGGTACTGGGGACACAGGCAGCAAACTGCTGAGAAGGGGCATAGGTGAGCTGAATGTCTCACTAACGTAACCTTGCCACCTGTTACTTTTGTGTTACGAGCTTCTATCCCGACGGTTTTTCCCTCTGAATTGAATTTCTTTTTTTTTAATAAATAGGCTAGGTTTTGGGGATAGGGCACTGGAGTTGTGGGCAGGGTTGTGCGTAGTGTCTGTGTGACTAGTTGGTCTTTCCTGTCGCTTAGCGAGGGCAGAAAATGGCGGCAATTTTAAATTTCAATTATGTGGTTTTAGCCAGTCAGGAAGCAGGGTGGGCACTAGGATTCTTCAGTGGGTGAAGGGGCTCTTGTGCTGGAACTTTTTATTTTCTGAGCGTCAATTGAAAGTTAATGTACCCCCCTGGCAGGGGTACCAGCCAATCAGAGCTCAGCAAATAAAAAGCCCATTTTCTAAGCTGATTCTAATCCTGATGATGACTCACAGTTACTATGTAATGTTTCTGATGCTATTGAGGTTATTCCTGGGCCATTCAATGATTGAAATGTTGAAGAAAAAATAGTGTATGATCATAATGAGACTGTGGTAGGAACATGTTTTCCACAGGACAGCATCTAAACTGAAATTGTGGATGCGGATGATGATTGTGATAATTTCAGCAACCCCAATTGGGAACCCAAGAAAAAGAAAGCAAAGGTGGCTGTGTGCAAACAGTCTGTTAGTAAATCAACCACTCCTCAAAGTTGTGATGTAGCTGTGTCTGTTGATGATGATGACCCCATAATAGTCATAGGTTGAGATGGTCAGGTAGAGTCCAAGTCTGCCCAGCAACAGAATTCATGCAGTATACCCCCCCCCACACACTTTCAGTGTTTAAAAAACTGAAGTCCAATATGCAGCATCATGTGCATGTGAAAAGTTGTGCTTCAAAATCCCTTCTTTGGGATTTTTTGTACAAGATACAAGTGATGCATCAGTAGCAATCTGCCAGCTTTGCCAAGCGCATGTGAGGTGTGGTAAAAAGGGTAGCCACCCAGGCACTGGGAGCTAGCATACACATCTGAAGAGCAGGCACATGGCACTGTGGACTTGGCACCAGAGAGGAGCTAATGCCGTAGTGAGGCATTCATTCTCATCCACCTTATTGAGCATGGTCTCCCCTTCCTTGAATGGAAACACTGAAACATAGAATTTGATGGCAGATAAGGATTGCTTGGTCCACCTAGTCTGCCCATTTCCCTATTTGATGGATAAGCTGCAGATTCTAGTTAACAGCTTACTTCCTCCTACCCCCACTAGAATTGCCTCATGCCTGTCCCATGCATTCTTGAATTCTACCACTGTTCCTGACTCCTCAACCTCCACAGGAAGGCTATTCCATGCATCCAGAACCCTCTCTGTGAAAAAAATACTTTCTAACATTACTTCTGAGCCGTCCCCCATCTATCTTCAAATTGTGCCCCCTTGTTCTGACACATCTCTTCTTCTGAAAGATACTACCCTCTTGTACTTTGTTAATTCCCTTAAGATACTTGAACATTTCTAACATATCCCCCTCTCTGTCCTTTCTTCAAGGGTATACATATTAAGCTGTTTAGTCTCTTCTCATATGTCTTCTGGTGCAGACCCTGCACCATTTTGGTTGCCCTCCTCTGAACAGCCTCCACTCTGTCTATGACTTTACGGAGATGGGTGCGGTATAGGAGAATGGGGTGAACTTTGGGGCCACAGAATCCAAGGCACACCTTGATGCATCTCACTAGCTGCAGGGTGTGGAATGATATGAGCATTACAGGCGAGAATCCCAAGTCACACCCATGTTGCCTGTCATTCTCTACAGGGTGGGGCGTTATACTAGGAAACCCTAACTCCTCAGGTATTCGTTGGTATTTTCACTTCAAATTTTCAACATGGTTTTTTTGTGACCCCCACCTCATGAACAGTGGCAATATCAGTTTGTTAGCCAAAATCTGCTTTTGGACAGTGACTACAGCATCTAGCACCACAGGTGCAAAAATACATTCCGAACAGGATGTGAAAAATGACAGCTGTACTGTTCATGGGAAAGTGCAAAAAACGGCAATGCTGAAAATCTGCAGTGAAAATATTAAAAAAACTGGTGAAGTCACGAGCAAGAGTAGAAACTGTGCAACGCACACCCGTAACGTAATTAGTTTGGGGATTTTTTACAGCAGATTGTCAACACAGGCATTTTGGGACCTCCAATCATGAACAGTGTCACTGTGATTTTCTTTATCTGTCCCGAACAATGATTTCCCACAGCGACCACACATTTCTGCACTGAAAGTGTGAAAACACGTTTCAGCCATGTTGTGAAAAATTACAGCCATACTGTTCATAAGAAAGTGTGGAAAAATGCCACTGGTGAAAATCTGGACTGAAAATATTACAGATTCATGAACTTACGAGGGTGCATGGAAACTGCACAATGCTCACTCATAACACAGTCATTTTATGGACTTTTGTCACCAAATTTTCAATATAGCCATTTTAGGACCTCTGCTCATGAACAGTGTCACTGTGATTTTCTTAATCTGTCCCAAACATTGCTTTCGCATACCGACTGTGCCATTGTGCGCAACATGTGAGGAAACACTTTTGGGTGAGATGTGAAAAATGGCAGCTGTACTGCTCATAAGGAAGTGTTATAAAATGGCAATGTTGAAAATCTGGTGTACAAATATTAAAAATCCGCAAACTTGCGAGCTTGCGTAGGGACAGCGCAACGTGAGCTCCTAAAACAGTCATTTTTGAGAATTTTTTCACCAAATTTTCAACAAAGCCATTTTAAGACCTCTGCTCATGAATGGTGTCACGGTGATTTTCTTAATGTGTCCCATACATTGATTTAGCACACCAACTGCACCATTGTGTGCTACATGCACGGAAACACATTTTGGGCGAGATGAGAAAAATGACAGCTGTACTTCTCATAAGGAGGTGTGGTAAAATGGCAATGTCAAAAATCTGGAATGCAAATATTAAAAATTTGCAAACATATGTGCATGCATAGGAACTGCGCAACGCTCGCTCATAAAACAGTAATTTTTAGGAATTTTTTCACCAAATTTGCAACATAGGCTTTTTGAGAGCCCACCTTATGCACACTTGCATTGTCATTTTGTTAATTGGTCCCGAAAGATGATTTCATACAGTGACTATGAAATCACCCTTCCGGCCCAACTATCGCCATGACAGTTCAAGAATTCATGAGGAGAGGTCCCAAAAACCCCATGTTGAAAATTTGGTGCCAAAATTCCACAAATTGCCTGAGATATGCATTAAAGTTGACAAAAACCCTATTTATTGCATTATACAGCTTACCGGCATTTCCTCAGTTAGCGGTCGGCTTTGAAGAGTGCAGAAGTGTTCCCGGTCCACCAAAAATCATCGCGCCGGGCTCTGGAGGTAAGTATGGGGTGAGGGGGTGTGGGGAGGCAGGGTGCACAGTGGGTGGACGTGGGTGGACAGGGAGACCAACGAGAGAACTTTTTTTGTTCACAGGTTTTTTTGTTTTTTTTTTAGTTAGATGATGCAGGACATTTGCCATGCTGGGATGGGCTCCCAGTGTGGCAGCTGGAAGGCTACTTGAGGATGCCTGGAGCCCATGGGGGATTGGGCACCCCCCATTGTCCATATGGACTTGTGCCACACTGGGGTGTGCTCCCTGCATGGCAGCTGGAAGACTGTTTGGGGGGGCCTAGAGCTGAGAGGGGATTGGGCACCCCGTCATCATAACAATTTCTGCCATGCTGGGGTACTGGGCTCCCAGCGTGGCACCTGGCAATTTTGGGGGCATGGAGCCAATGGGGGATTGGGCACCCCTGTTGTCCATACAGTATGTGCTTGTGGGGGGAGTGCATGAGCATGCAATATGTGTTCATGCCTGTGGAGAGGAGGAGCACTGCTCACTGAAGTAGAGCTCTTCCTTTCAACTGTATGGCACTGCATTTTCAACTGCTGTCATAGACAGCTGCAGCATTCATTGGAGAACTGTGGCCGTGCCTGCAAACACACTGACTGACCTGGAAGACAGGTGTCACACCTCCGAAAACTCGGATGATGGCACTATGTTTCTTGCACATGTGCGCAAGCAAACATAAAAATGAATCAAGGTCACATACCAAGTTGAACTACCACATCTGTGTTTGTACCCCATCACGATGATGGTTGTGCTGATGATGTGGGTGAGGCAGACCATCCTGGTGGTAGTGTCAAATGGTCTACCATTAAGGTTGATGATTCGGTCATGGAAAAAAAATTCCCAAGTGGGCACAATTTCGACCTTGATGACTGTGAGGGCAGCTTCCTCTTTGATCAGGAGGATGATGATGATAATGCTGGTACTGTGTAACAGGTTTAAAGACTGTCACATTTCTGCAATGTTACCTTTTTTTTCTCGTATCAAAGAAAAACAGTGTCCTTTACTCTCCTTCCGTATGACAGACATGCACAAATAATAACCCATCATTATATTTTCCAAGAAATGTGTAAATGCTTCCTTAACCATTTTATAGATGACTTTGTCACCAAATACCAGTAAGTGAATTTTTTTTTTCCACAGGTTTGACATACAAACAGTGTAACAGGACAGGACTTGGAGTACTGTAGTACCACACAACATCCTCTTAAAGGATATCATTTTCAGGTGAGTATCAATCGTATTTCATCTGTTCTTTTTTGTCCTTCATTTTTCAAAGTGGGTGTAAAGCATACAACGGAGCTGAGATACAGGTCAGATAATAAATTTTTCATGCACATCTGTCACTGGCTTACTGTACTTCACTATGACATGGTTGCACTAAATTTTATTATGGTCATCATGACAACATGTTATGTAATGTAACTTACTTTAATAGAGTGTGCAAATACATGTCACATGCACTAAACTTGTAAGTAGCTTACTAATAGCTTGGTATTTTAAGCTGGATATAAGAGACAGGAACAGCCACACTTGGAACAGAGGGCTGGATATTCAAAAGGGTTGCACAATGCGCAATAGGGCTGCACCAGCACAAGTCAGAAAATGCGCCATTCTGTGATATTCAGCAGGAGGCAGTTGCGCCACTGAAAACATGCTGAGCAACAGCACAATGATAATGAAGGCATGCACAACCGAAGGGGGTCAAACCATGCATAAAGTGCGCAGTGCGATGTTCAAAGACTTGTGCAATGTGCAACAGTGGAGCAGGCGGAAGTTGCGCCATAGCGGAAATGAGCGAAAATAAAAAGGAGCAAGGGAGAGGTGCAAGAATGCTACAGGGAAGCCACATGAGGCAGGGAGAGAGACAGGGAAAGAGGGACAAACAGGGCAGGCCAGGGAAACAAAAGGACAGAATAGGGGCAAGGGAAGGTGTGTGGGGCCACAGAGTGCAGAGGCCAGTAGGTGTACCCGATGCAGGGGAGGTAGTAGTCAGGACAGCGGGGGGAACAAAGCAACAGCAACTGGGGGGGGACACAAGCCAGGGACATGGACAGTGCCACCTTCTACATGGAAGCCGTAATGAGGGGGGTGAGAAGGCATGCTGCAGGGGGATGTGGCCTTTGAAGGGCCGTCGACGGTACGCCCCCAACAGGCAGTACCAAGCCCACACCAGCTTTGAGCTGTACTCAGATGTCGAGATAGTGGGCTGGTACCACCTGATCAGGGCAATACTGAGGTGGCTCTGTGAGCTGTGCAGTGATGTGATGCAGGCACCCACACAACAGAGTCATGTTCTGTCAGTGGAGACAAAGGTAACAGCCTGCATGTGCTTGCTTGCCATGGGTACCTTCCAGAGACCAACAGGGGACACCACAGGCATAACACAGTCAGCCACATCACGCATCCTCACCCAATTCCTCAGCGCACTACTGCCACATGCTGTGGAGTACATCCATTTCCCCAAAACCATGGCAGAGCTCACAGCAAACATACAGGAGTTCCACAGGGTAGCATGTATGCCTGGCGTGCTAGGGGCAATAGACTACACCCATGTCACCATTCACATGCCACCTGGCCCCGATGGGGCCGCCTATATGAATCGGAAGGGATATGCCAGTGTCAACTGCCAGGTGGTGTGTGATGCCAGTGGGCACATCATCAATGTCTGTGCCATGCACCCTGGGGGAGCACACAATTCCTTCATATGGTACCAGTCGGCACTGTGCCATTGATTCAAGAGTGGGGACATCCCCACTGGACATCTAGTGGGGGAGTATGCATGTAGAACTGACAAACCGTGGGCAAGGGGGGGGGTAAGCCACAGGTGCCATGGGTTTGGCACACAGGGTAGGGGCAGTCTGAGCCTGAACAAGAAACTAACCTCCACTATTTCCACACAGGTGACAGTGGATACCCACTCCGTCCCTGGCTGCTCACACCCTACCGGCGGCCCACGACCCCATCGCAGCAACGCTTCAATGAGGCACATGCCGCCACACACAACATCATTGAGTGGGTGTTTGGGATGCTGAAGGCATGTTTACGCTGCCTAGACACCTCCGGCGGTGCCCTAAAGTATAGCCCCTCAAAGGCCTGTGCAATATTCCTGGCCTGTTGTATCTTGCACAACATGGCCGAAGACTGTGGGATAGCTGTACAGGTCGAAGAGGGAGACAGCGATGGGGACAATGGTGACGTCGGTGATGATGGGGATGGGCAGCCCCCCTTGGACGATGGGACCCCTGACTGATCTGGCTGGCCCAGCTGCACCAGGACACCATAACAGAAGAGCACTTCAGCCAACACAGGTAAGTCATGGGGCCATGTGCAACCACCAGTGGCTAGGGCACAACCCACGTACACACATGGAAACACACCAGGGGTGCATGACAGAAAGGGAAGTAGCAGGGCACAGAAGCACACACAGACAACCAGGGAGGGGTGAACAGTAACAAGCCACATGGACAGACACACACACACGCACATACAATAGGCACACAGTGCACAGGGGTCAGATAATAAATTTTTCATGCACATCTGTCACTGGCTTACTGTACTTCACTACGACATGGTTGCACTAAATTTTATTATGGTCATCATGACAACATGTTATGTAATGTAACTTACTTTAATAGAGTGTGCAAATACATGTCACATGCACTAAACTTGTAAGTGGGTCAGGTGCACACATGTCCACAGGCCACCACATCCACTGACTGTCTATGTGCATGTGTCAGATGCTGGGCACCACCGCACTTTGATGTACAGCACAATGCAGGCATCATCATGCACACGCACCCGTGGACAGCAGTCGGGAGGGTGTGCAGGTGGACTGTGTGTCTGTATGTAGGGCTGGCAACCCACTGGTGCACTCCCCACCAAAACACACAATGCACACAGGGCAGCACCAGACAGAGCCCGCACTGGGAGACAGGTCAGTCATGCAGCACAGTGCCACATCCGCCTCGGATGCGTGGGTGGCCCCACCAAGACCCAGCGGCACTGGCAGGCTGAGCATGGGCCTCATGGGGTGGCACCGATGGTCCACCAGGGGTTCCACCGCGCAAACACGACCATGCCCGCACAGGTGTCTGCAGCGCACCGAACATACCTGCACCAGGAGTGCTCGGGATACCCACAGCTGAACCTGGTGTCAACAGGGTGGGTGTTGCACTACACGGGGAATGGGGAGTGGATAGCGAACTGTGCAGTGTGAGCGACACATGGGCACCTGACTGTGTGCCCATCGTGGCCACGACAGGGACCAACGCCTGCGGTAGCCTATCAATGGCAGCTGTCACATCCTCCCTCAAATGGTCAATCCGTGACAGGATCCTTTCTGTGTCCCTGCTGTGTTGCTCCATGACCCACTCCAGGGCCACACACAGTGCCTCCACGGACGTTGCAAGCTGCATCTGCTGCTGTACTGATGCCTGCAGCAGGCGGGTGTGCTCGTCAAAGAGGTCGTCTGCCACCTCGGCAACCTGTCCCTCAGGGTGTGGAAGGGCCTGATGTTCAGCACCCCTTGAAGGTGGGTGCTGCTCACCAGGGTCAGGTATGGGCAAGTCCACAGGCGGAGCACAAACGCCACCGCTGAGCCCTGTACCCCCAGTCCCAGTGGGTGACTGCTTTTGCTGCCCCTCCACCTGCTGTGCCCAAGGGATCAGCAGTTCTGCCTCTGTGGCCGCAACAGTGCCACTGACCTGACCAGCCACTGGTGCTGCCCCACCGGTGATGACAGACACAGCCTGGGACTGTGCTGACATGCTGGCACACACTTCGTAAACAGCCAGGTCCATAGGCGTGTGCTGGCCTGCTGTGTGTCCATTCCGTGACACACACATGTCACTGCCCATAATGGTCATTGCATCATCAATGGTGCAGGCCTGTGCCACAGCCACAACCACAGCATGCTGGCATGCTTGGATGCCAGACTGCTGAGACACAGGAAGGGCCTCCCCCACACCTGTCTCAACGACATCAGTGTTGACAGTCAGGCGGTACCACTGTTGCAATGCACGCTGGCTATCTGCGGAGGTGGATGGTCCCTCCTCCAACTCCAGATGGCTGTCTGCAGTGTACAGGCCCTCCACCGCTGACCCCTGCAGACGTGCAGGATCTGTAAATGAAAGTAAGGACACATTAGTGCATGTGATCTACCTTCCCCCCAGACCATGACGTACCATGCAGTAATGGGCTACCACCTGTCTGGAAGCCACCTCCTGGAACGCCCTCAATGGCACTGCGCTGCATGCTTGCAGCAAGCCTGTCCTCTGCTGGAGTCAACTGCACCACCTCCGGCTGGCCCCCGCCTGTTGCAGCATGTGCGGCCCTGATGGCAGCCACCTTCTCCTTCACCCTCCTCCTGTTGGTACCCATCTTCTTCTTACACTCCTGCACAGAGCGCTGGTGGCTGCCGTGCAGGTTGACGGCACATGCCACCCCCTCCCATGCAGCAGCACAGGCCTGAGGGGTGCCCCACCATCCACTGAGCAGTGGCTCCTGATTGATGTAGGCCTCGAAGAGTGCATCCTTCTCGGCCTTGTTAAAATTGGGCCTCCTCTTCCGCCCACCATCGTCCTCCTCACCCAGTCCTCGCTCGGTCATTTTTCAGCCTGTATGGGTGACAGTGGTGACCTGTAACTGTGCAGTACAAAGCAAGTCCCTGTGACCACAGTCCAGAACACCACACAGCATGCAACTCACCTATAAACTGCAATAACCCAATATGGCCACTGCAGAACAGTGTCGCAGTTTTATGGCGCAATCCATGCAAATTAGGTGTGGAGCAACTTTAATGAGATGCAAATCGTGCTGCTGCACCATTCAATGGCTGATCGGATGATTTGCATATGACGGCTGAATATCGCACTGTTGCACTTTGCGCAATGCAGTTGAACGTTCTGAGCCAATGGCGCAGTTCTGTGACTGCGTAGTACACCGCACTGCACATGCCCAGGTAGCTTACGCAGGCGTCTGCAGCACTGATGATGTGCTGTGCATGGTAGGCAATTCAGGGCATGGACACCATTGTGCCAGTGGTGTTATGGCGATGGTCACTACATGGCGCTGTGGCACAACTGCGCAATAGTTCGCTGTGGCAATGGCACACAGGTGACCAATCACGCTAGATGCATAGACATCCAATGGTGTTGTGCGTGGCCTTGTGCCAGAGGAACATGAGCCTTTTCCCAACCTTTTCCCCCTTGGCGCTGTACATATGGCATGTCTGCAGCTCTATCGTGCTGTTCGATAACAACGCGATAGGGAATGGCAGCGTTGTACCGACAACGCGATAGGAAATGGCGGTGCTGTATTACACAGCAATTCCACGTGAGGTTGCCGCGCTGTGGAGTGCCATATTGCCTACTATAGCACTGGAGATGGCACACAGGAGAGCTCCCCAATGGAGTGCCCTCAAGCTGGCCAACCTTGTGGCCATTGTGGAGCCACCCTATGGCCCACTGTATGGTGAGGTTCCATTGGACAGGGCCAGGACTCAGGTCTGGCTACAGGTGGCCACTGACCTGGAGGCAGCCACTGGCCGCAGGAGGACGGCCAAGCAATGCAGGCACTGCTATGGGGACCTGAGAAGGAGAGAGCCGGAGCTACTAGCACATCTGTGGTCGTGTGCCAGGAGGGGTGTGGTGCCTCGTCCAGGTGGGTGATCCATCTACACACTTGTATGTTCCATATGAGTAACACTGTCTTTTGTGTCCAGCACATAGGGTAGGGATGGTCTAGGGTTGGCTGTGGCGGTGTTTACAGGGTATGTGATGGATGGGTATGGCTGGGTGGGTGGGCGCACACAGTGGGGCAGGGGAAATATGCTTTGGGATTGTACTGATGTGTTTCTCACCTTTTGTCTCCCACAGGCATGGCAAAGCGGAGGAGGGCCACGGATCAGCAGCGGAGGGTGGTGGATGCAGAACCGGAGCGTGTCAGGGAACAACCACAATGCCAGTGACAACCCGATGAGGGTGAGTGCCATGACACCATGATTGCTATTGCATGCTGTGTGACAGGGTAGGGAGCAGGGCATGGCCACCATCCATGGACACCACTGCCATGCACACGACATGTGACAGTCAGTACTGTCCAGTGGCACTGCATGTCTGGGAGTGCGTCAATGGTGGTCCATACATGCACTGGGCACATGGCTATGGCACTGCCTGCCCACTGCATAACCATGTTACTGTACGGCCATGGTTGTGCTGTGCTGGACATGGGCAGTGTGTGTGTGCAGTGGTACACATGGCTGTTGCTGCCTGGTTGGGCATGTCTTGTGCACACGGTCACTGTGGGTGGGTGCATACCATCACAGGAGCAGAGCACATGGCTGTATACCATGCATGATGGGTGGGCTGCAGGGGGATGGACAGTCACACCCATTGACTCTGATCCCTTGTCCTAGGTGTGCAGATACTCCTACGCATAGAGCGTTCCATCCAGCAGCTGGTTCGTGTGGTGGCCAAATCCCTGGCAATACTGCAGGACCTCCAGCAGCATGGGGTGAGGAGGAGAAGGTGACCCCGGGAATGGTCCCAGGCAGAGGAGGAGCAGGCTGGATGCCAATGAACGCATATTACCCCCCCTTTGACTGACCCTCACACCCCACCTTCCCTCTCCCAGTTGTTCACCCCTGCCCCTTACCCACCCCTACCTTGTTCCAGTACCTCCACCCATATATGTATATATCTATATAGATGTTGTTGTTGTTGTATATTTTATAATACAGATTTTGATATGAATACTGTGGTGGTCTCTGATTTGCAGCTGGCTATAGGTGCTCAGTTGCTGTGGTGTGCATGGCATCTGGGGTGGTTCAGTCATGGGTATGTGTGTGTGTGCATGGGGAAGTGTTTCTGGTGTGGAAGTGGCTATCAGTCGGTATCTGTGGTGTGTGTTGTTCTCTGTGCATTGCATTGTTGTGTGCAGTGGTCCATGGTGCCTGCTCTGTGTCCATTGTGCCCCTGTCAAACTGTCCTTGGCCTGTGCAGCTGACACCTTTGCATGTCTGTGGCCTGCGAGGTCTGCTGCCTTGTCAGTGGTGGTTGCCCCTGCAGGTCATCCACTGTGACCGTCACAATTCTGGGTTGCCTCTTGTCACTGGTAAGGTGCATGTTTGTCTTGGGTGACACTGTGGCCTCCACAGTTGCTGTCCCACCTCCATGCTGTGGCTTGTGTGTGTTGCAGGAGCTGTGCACCACTATCTGTGACTTGTGATCCAGGCATATGCTAGTGGCATACAGGGCCACAGTTCATGCACAGGGTGGGTGTCACCCCTGTGCCATGGTGGACTACAGGCTGTGTGTGCACAGTTTACATGGGCCCACACTGGGGGCTTGGTTGCCACACTACTGCATCCCTGTGTTGGTGTCCCAGAGGGTACAGGTGTGTGTTTGCCCCTGCACTGTGTTGCATCCGGTGTGCTGCATGCTTCCACGCAGCACTGTGGGTGTCTCTACTGGCTGTGGTGGGTCATGCTGTGACACTTGTCTACTGTGCAGGGTGCTGTATCAATGGCAGTGGTGTCAGGGGCACGCCCTTTCCTGTGTGGGATACCTCTTGTGGCGACACATGTTCGGTCTCACAGCTGTGCCTCAGGGGGTTTGTGCATGTTGGCACTGTGTCTGCCATTGTTGCATTGCCATGTGCTGCCACCCACTGCTCGGTGCTCATGGTGGCTCTGGCTAGTATGCTTCTGTGGTACACGAGGTTGCAGTGTGACAGTGCGGGGGGGTATGCATGGGGATTCCTGCAGTGATGGTCACTGCTTGTGGGGGGTGTCTTGGGGTCATGGTGCAGGTTGTGCTGTGCACAGTGGGGGGGGCTGCTGTGCCATGGGGTGGTCCGCCCCCCCTTGTGTGGCAGTCTCAGCTTGCCAGTGTGTGTGCTGGGGCAACATGGCCCAGCTGTGCTTTGTTTGCTTCTCCCCATGGGCTGGTGGATATTCCGTCCCTCCCCCAGTTGTGCTGTGCTTGGGGTGTGGGGGTGCATTGTCAGTTCTGCAGTGTGTTCCTGTGCCCATCTGTGGCATGGATGGTGGGCCCTTGCCTACCTCCCTGGTTGTGCAGTTCCAATGCTCTGCTGCTGGGGGGCTCCCTGCTTGCACTATGGCACCTCTGGGCTGCTCAGCTGGGCTGCCCTTGTTGCGCTGTAGTGCATCGTATCTGTTCAGCTTCCCCTTCTTGGTTGCACTATGGTGCAGGTTGTGTGATATTCAGACGTTGGCTGGTTGTGCAATTTGGCTTGCTCCATTTTTGAATATCGTGTCTATTGCGCATGTGCGCAATGGACTTGTGCTTGCTCCTGCTATTGTGCACATTTTGGGCTCAGTTTGAATATCCAGCCCAGAATGTTTTAGTGTAATGAAGTCTGAATAATTTCTTCTTCAACTTTTTGCAGGTAACATTTAAGTGTTGTGTGCTGCCTTCAGTGCTTTCTTCATATCAGAACATGTGCAACTTGTGAATCTTGAGGATACACATAAAACCTGTAAAGAAGACAAAACCATTATTGAAACTTGTTTTCAAATGATGCCCCCCCCAAAAAATACTTACCTTTCATAGCTTGACACTAGTTTTTGTAGAGCAAAAGTCAGCAGCAAGCCAAAATGTGTGCAACAAAAGTAGGACTTGATAACCTGTAAGAAAAAAAAAATAGATTACAGAGATATATATATATATATATTTATACAATAGGAGCGAGCTATATTTTGCACTGATAATAGTGTGTGTTACTACCACAGTGAGATAAATGCAAGCCCAGGCTAACACAGTGATGATAAATGCTGTTTATTCATACTGTGCTTACCTTACCAGCATTTATTCTCACTGTGGTGATGTCACAGACAAGTCCATTAACACTCCCTTAGTCCTGCAACTTGTTTCTGCTCATTAAAACAAATGAAATGCACCTGTCTTTCAAGTACCTGAAGCCCCAACAACAGGTTTACTGCATTCAGTCTCGCAGACACTCACATGCTGAGAAGATCTCTAAAGTCCCTACTAGAAGAAAAAAAGAGAAAACAGTGACTGCTAAATACATCAAGCCATGCAGACTCAAAGCAACAAACAAACTTTGAAACAACTGAACTACACTGGAAGAATAAATAAATTTCCTTATGGAAGAAAACAAAACCAATGAATGTGGAAGAAGCCTTTCTATCATGCACACAGTTTGAAAGCAACATAGAACCACTTTAGAAAAGCCTATTATATAAATTGTACATGATGTGCAGATTGTGTGATATGTGAAATATCTTCACTCGTGAGCAGTGACCTCTGGATACTCTCACTCGTGCCTTCGGCACTCGTGAGTATCCAGAGGTCGGTGTTCACTCATGAAGATATTCTCAACACACCTGCCCATCATGTATCATTATATATTGATATTATATATATATATATATATATATATAAATAAAGTTAAGTCTGGTCTCTGAAAATATGTGAACATGAAACTTCCAGTACCTTACAAATGGTGGTGTGAATCCATGACATAGGGCAGTATGTTTCAGTCAGGGCAGCAGATTAATGGTCCTGCAGAACATCTCAGTATGGTTCACCCAATGGTCATCTTTTGCTATCATCATTCTGCAGCACACTGTGCATCAGCTCAGTCAGTAGCAGCAGCAGGACATAGAAGTACGACAGCAGCAGCAGCAGGCATCAGAGTTGTGGCTGTTAGTGCACACTCTAAGCAGTGTGTCTTGAAATAAGTGTGACTTTTCAGCACATTTTCTCATGTGATTATTCTTCATCTGGGGTCAGGCCTTTTCATGACTTTTTAATAACAGCTATTTTAGTTGGTACACTTATGCAAAGTTGTGTCTGTTAGTGCACGCTCTAATTGGTGTGTCCTGAATTAAGTGTGATTTTTCAGCACATTTTCTCGTGAGTATTCTTCCTTTGGGGTAGGGCCTTTTCAAGACAGTTTAGCAGCAGCCATTTTAGTTGGTACGCTTATGCAAAGTTGTGGCTGCTAGTGCATGCTCTAATCAGTGCATCCTGAAATAAATGTGACTTTTGAGCACATTTTCTCATGTGATTATTCTTCATCTGGGGTCTGGACAATAATACTGCATGCCGAATGATGTAGCAAAATAACAGTATAAGCATGCTACATTTACATACCATAGTATTTTTTTATTTCTGGTGAGGGGAGACAGTAATTATGTTGTGTGATGATAGAGTATTTTGACTGTGGTTGTTGTGGGTATTTTAAGAAACAGAACACAGTCAACAGTAACCAAAATCTTTTATTGCATGACAACTACCACAGCAGTGCAATGATCGGTTGAAAGTGTTTACCCATACTTTTCTATGCGATTTTCAATTGCTAGTACTTATTGACTAACTTGTTTATATGATACCCTTATTTCCTCAATTTTCATTTGTTGGACTATGTTTTTTTCACATATGACATAATAAAAAGCGCTCCATTTAATCTTGCTTGCAGCAGGTTTTCATCAGTATTCACACCAGTTTTTGTATATCTATCATTTCAAATCCTTTCTGTTGGGACTATAACAAAGTACCATGTTATCCAATAGGACATGGTACACCACCTTTACATTATGGAGCTGCAGGTGTACAAAAACAGCTGGGTAAACTGATTAAAACAATGTTCAAAACAAGATTAAAAGGAGCTCTACTGTTCTTTCATATCTGAAAAAAAGGTAATGGCATCATACAATAAGTCAGTAAATAAGGGACAATTGAAGATAGAATAAAACTGTATAGTCAAAATTGTTTATTACCCAGCATGCCTCAAACATATATATGATAGCTGACATGCTCCAGTGTTGAGGGGTATTAATAATACTATGCTGTTCTGTCCTGTAACAAAGTTAGAGGATCCCAAATATGTACCCAGAGAAAAACACAACAGTGTCAAAACTGGCTGACGCAACCCCCAGGCTGGCACACCAATGTTAATTTGGGGATGTCAGTAAATGAATTGACACTTTGAGAGTCTGCACTCCAATGACATGTATGGGCATGATTGTTCTAGGGCGTCTCGTACTACTTAGTGTTGCAATTTATAGAAATAAAAGTGATCGCAGGAGTGAAGTAACAGACACTCTTACTACAGCAGTCGCTTTCAGTTTTCTAAATTGCAGCTAAAAATAGCACTAACAGCTAAAGAAAGATCATGCCCATATAGATCAGGTAAGTGCACACTCACCATTCGTTTTCTAGCATCACCAAATTAACATGGGGAGCCTGCATGCATGGTGGCATGTCAGCAGGTTCTGGAAATGCCTTTGTTTTTCTATGGGTACACATTCAGAGAGCTAGAACTGTTTGACTGGAAGAGGAAGACCAGTCAGTATGGCTCTAAGTCACTGTCCACAACTTAATGATCCACAGTCATTGCAGTAGGATAAATTCCACATAACATTATTTACCACCTCAATCCTGACACAGCACAGGTACTGCGCAACAAGGTTTGAATTGCTATGTGAGAAGGGGCACTCCATCCTTGTATTGGTAAAATAAACTTTTGGGAAATGTATTCCACTGCAATTGCTGTTGATCATTAAACTGTGGATAGGGGACTGAGAGTCATACTGACTGTTCATACTTCAGTAGATGGGACCGCATGGTATATTATTAATACCATCAACACTGGAAAAAGTCATCTATTATATAGGTCTGCAGGAGGCTGGGTACCTGATAGTGTGCACCTACTCTTTGGCAGATTATTGCATTGCTACTTTAACACAAACAACACGACAGGAAGAAAACATTACTGCCAAAAAAAAAATTCCTGTTTGTAAACAGAGATTATTAACTAGGATTAGGAATATAAGAAAGGAAAGGACAGTATTTATTTATGTTACTTTCTTTAAAGTGGTTTCAGGGGGTGTTTTTAAAATTTTGAGGAGGGAAACAAGGTTAGGACTGAGAAAGAAAGACAAAACACAAAATGAAAGTTATACAGCAAACAGAAACTCTATGGTTCTGGGTTGTGGTGAGACAGCAGCAGTTGGAGCATAGATATAATCTGCCATTAGTGACCCTCCATACTCTCCAAATGCTCCTCAAGGTTCTCCACCCTGTTGGTAAGGTGGTCTACCACACTGCACGTAGCACCCAAATTAGCCTGGGTGGCAAGCATTGTTGCAGGGTTTCCTTCAGAGTCATCATGTGCAGGTACAGGTTGTGGAGCAGCCACTTGCTCCCTGGTCTTTTCGTGTCACACCCCATGCAGGCAGAGGCCATGCTGCTACCTGTTGCCCAGCAGGTGCATTCCCTCCATGTTTTGCCACCTTGGCCTCCCACTCCACACGGTGGTGGTTAGCCAGGTGTGTGCACTGCCCACCTGTCCTCAGATGACTACCACAGGGCCATGATGCACAAACACATCTCACATCTTATGCTTCACAACACTGGGGTCACCGGGCAGTGATGTGAAGAACTCCCATGCAACAGAGCTGTGGGGAGGACCTGGCACTGGTGGGGGGGCCCCAGGTATTACAATTATGGCCTCCTGCTGGTGCATGATTGGGGGGGGCAACCTGCTGCTGCTGCAGCTCCTGCATGACTTTTGGCTCCTGCTGCTGCTGCTGTTAATCCACAGGGGTGATGGCAGGTAGTGGGGGGGCAGTGGTAGGTGCCAAGGGCTGGTGTGCTTGCATCACACCAATACCTCCTCTTTCAGGGAGGAGAGTGCTAGGAGCAGCATTAAATACAGTGCTGCGATAGATGCCACCATGCATACGTGGCCCCACATGCTGTTCTCTGCATGCCCCAGAGGAAACAAAACAACCTATCTCCATTTTACATACACACACACACACACACACACACCCCAAAAAATCACTATTAAGATCAACTACTGATACAAAAATAAAAAGACATAAACTAAGGAATCAGGATGTGGAATAAGGAATCAAAATCAAAAGGGGTACAACTAAAAGCAACAAACAGGCAACTAAACTACCAAAAAAACACTAAATTTGAAATATTCAATATATCATTCTCTCTCTCTCTCTCTCTCTCTCTCTCCTCTCTCTCTCTCTCTCTCTCTCTCTCTCTGCTACAGAGAAAAGCTCCTTCACCAAGTCTAGGCAAGGCAAAAGCTAAACAATTTTACTGTCTGGCTGATAGACTTCCTGCTTGCAGCATGTAACCTGCAGACTGTGAGTCTGTGACTCATGTGATCTGTGCACTGTTTCATTATCACTCACTTTGCCTTTGTGTAAAAATAAGGTGAAGTCAATGCGAAGTTTATTTATTTATTTAATTTATGTATTTAATTTCATATATCGGATTTACAAACCTTTGAGTCAAAGACTCATTTACAAAGGCACCTTGTCGCAGGAAGGGGAGACAATATATTTGTGAAGCAAGACAGTGGGGAACAGTACAGGTGAGATACAGATAGCATACATAGCAGGCATTTCAAAGAGCAAGTAAACATAGGCAAGTTGCAGAAGAGCACACAACAATAAGTCATTAGGGGTCCCAGTGGGTCACACAAGATACAGTGTGCAGTGTACAGACTGAAAACAGGCTAATTGAGAAAACTGGTGCATACGTAATACTATAGGAACAGGTTGGTTTTGAAAGGCGCTCACGGAAAGCCCTATGATAGGCATATACAGCTCCAAGTGCTAGTGAGGTATTTGCGTAGGGCGGTTTTGAAGGAGCCAGTTTTGGAGGAGTTTGTGATGTGCATGGGAAGGGAGTTATACCAGGACGGTGCTCTATGGTGAAAGGACCTTTGGGCGAGTTAGGTCCTGGCTCTAGGCACCTAGCAAAGTGAAGTCACTCGTTATGATGAGGACTTTGCATAGCCATAAATGAATGTGAAGTGGCCACTTTGCCTGCACATCGCTAAGAGATTTAAACTTTGCTGCATCTCTACTCACCACCCCCATCTGTCCGACACCCCTGAGTCCCATTACCAGTTTCTCCAGGGCTTATCTCAGTCCTGTTTGTCCTCTGCCAGAAAACCTCTTCTGAGGTGCCCGGTCTCAGGTATGGAGCCAGTATGATTTCATTTGACATTCTGTGGCTGGGGAATTTTACAGTTTTTCTCCTCAGGGCCCACAACATGTTCAAATGGACATGATGTGCATATCCCTGCTCCATGGAAATGCCCCCGCTGTCCTGCGTGTGTTGTCCTTCTCCTGAATGATCCCACTGCACTGCCACCAGAATTCTTCCATGTGCCAGACAAGCAGCAGGATACTGTACCACCCCCCGGGGGAACAGAGCAGTTCTGTAGGCACTCAACCCTCCCCCATGGCAGCCTCCAAGCAACCCTGATTTGTTTCTTAACACTAGTCACCAGAGTGGCAGGTGGTGAGTCATCCAGCGCATCAGACATCCATGCTACTGGTCCAAGACAGCACTCACTTCTGTGCTCCATCCCAACCACCCACTTTGACTTCACAGCTTGCAAATTCTAATACCCAACACTGTTCTGCTTTGTGTCATGTGGTACCATGACCACTGTACCACAGTTATTGCTGCGGTCCAATTATCAAAGTTGCAGTCATCACACTTGATGAGCATGATAGTCTTATACAGAATTTTCTCACATTGTCCTGAGGTACACATACTGTAAATGTTTGCTACTGCAGGTGTTTATATTACTCTGTGTATTCACTATCATAATAATTAATGTGACTTTCTTGGTACAGTGCCAAATGATAATGACCTTGTCTTGGTGGCATTGCTTTTCACTATCACTTCCCATGTAAATAACTTCATATGGCAAATATATTTTTAATATCACATCACGGATATCAGCTGTCTTCTTTTATTCACCAATTTCATCATGTTGTCTTTTATTCAACACGTTTTCATTTCCTATCTTGTGCCCCAGTGCTGCAAAGCTTTCTGTCTTCTGTTATGTTATGTATAATCCATTTGTATTAAATCACATTATAATCATATCTCTTTCGTTAGGTAATTCAATCTCTTTGGGAACAGAATGCAGCATTACATACCAATAACACCTGCACTGATGTCTCCAGTACTGCGTTTGGTACTAGTTATGTACCGTACTGACAGCTTGCTTATAACAGTAACATTCTAAAACTAAAACTATGTATATGCACATTACCAATTCTGTATGTCAAGTGCCTTCTATGCCAATGACCAGTGTTCATTACTGGAGGTGTGTCAGATGTGATGGTGTATTCATCATCCATATAACAGCTGTACTTCCTTGTTGAGGGTTTTAAATGTGTCTCAGTAGGTGTGTGCCACATCAGTACAGCTGACATGATGAAAGTGATCACACTAGCATTTAGCATGGCATAGTGTCTACTTGAACATGTGACAAACAGATCCCACTTTGTACCTTCAGGTTCGCTGTCACCAAATTATGGAGCCTGATTTAAGCCCCAGAGAATCATGTTGATGGTGCTGTATAGTCCGTAGTAGATGTTGACCAATCTGTTAGCAGAGAGAAAAAGTACTGTTAAAATCATTACTTGGAATGATTTCATTCATATCTCTTTTCCACATAATGTTGACGTCAGTTTAGAAAGTACTGATTCAGATTGTCACAGTTGTCAAACAAAGCATGCTATTGTTCAACCTAAGTGACCAAGTAAATTGACAAAACTTCAAACATTTGTCTCGAAATGTGAACTAGAGGTACATTTTTATTTTTAGAACTGTAATTATATCACAATACCCACTGTTATTATACTGTTGTATTACATATTTCTCTGTAGTGATAGCCAAAATTTCCTACATGACCTGATTGCTGTGGTCAAGTTTTGGTTATTGCCAGGGGTAAATGCTATGTGTATTGTTATCTAATGTCTGTTGTTGACAGTGTTAACACTATGACATTGCATGGTAATTTGCCTATTATGGCTCTACTCTCTGGTTTCATCTTCTCCATAAGCCACAATTTCCCTCCACATATCCCCATTCACCTATCTTGCATCCTCATATGCCACCATTAGTTGCTGTGGACGCCATAGTTGTGGCTCATTATCTGAGTGATATGCACCCCATCAAGTCATATGTTTGAGTTTTATGTCAGCGATTTCGTGGCCAGCCCTGAAATACCACTGTATCTCACCTCAGGATGCTACACCATGGTCGGATTGCTTTACAGTACCAGCACCTACAGATGTTAGGATGCTCTAGTTAACAATATGTATGCATGTAAGTAATGCTCTGGTTAACAGTGAGTATGCAGCCCTTGTCCACAGCTGATGGATGGCCATCTCATGCTAGCTCACTACTGTCATCAAGTTAGTGGCACTAAACCAACAGGCACAGCTACATTCCTTCCCTTGATGATATGATCATCCACTTTGATGCTCTATCCTCCTAATGCACCTTTCCTGCCATTGATGACCCATGCCTATTAATGAACCTGTGTTGCTTGTGTCACTGTCATTTTCCATACTGTGCCAGTAATGATTTAGGCATGTCTCAGGAGCATGCTGACCTTATATGGTGCCAACAGCATTACTTCATTTAACAGCAAGCCTTGTGCATGCACAAATATGTTGCAATGACTGTAGAATAATGGTATTTGTGTTTCTGTTTTCTATTCTTGCAAATAACATTTTTATTCATCACTCTCTCTCTCTCTCTCTCTCTTATATATATATATATATATATACATATATTGCAAAAAAAACTCTGTTAATACATCCATTAGGGCTAATAGTACAGTGACAAAAGTCTGGAAATTCAGTATTAGGGTTACCAACACTATCACTACCACCCACCCTCAACACACCAACAGCCATTGGAGTGTGCTTTGGGGTCGTCAGCCTTAACTCTCACCCCATTCCATGTGTAAACAAGCTGAGATGGTACAGTATAGGAGAATGGGGTGAGAGTTAGGCCGAGCCACACCATTTCCAGCTCATTTATCTGATATCTGACTCCAGGCATCCAGGTCTGTGCCTTCCCCATCATAGTCACATGAAAATAAATAACACATTTCATACTGTATTTTTTTGGTTTTTCATGGTCTGAGGAGTACATCGAGGACTGGAGAGATGATTGAGCTACAGGTCAGAAGCTCAGTTTGTCTGGTATCTGACTGCAATTCCTTCCCCAATCAGCCAAGCAAAAAAAAAAAAAAGAAAGAGAAATCAGCTACTGGTTGGCAGCTGAGTCAGACCAATGCCAGAAATTCAGGTTTCCACCATCCCATCCACCTACCTTAGGGACCTTCAGCTTCACAGTAAGCAGATTAAAAAAAATAAATAAAAACGATGTCCCCCTTCCTTTTAAGGGCACATATTTGGGTAACAGACACACGGCCAGCAAACCACCCCAAGACCACCAAACAGACCACCCCCCCGCTCCACCAAACACTTGCCATCCACCCCCAGCTCCAAACAAGAACAGTCCCTACAGCCCCATGAACACATTTGGGCAGCAGACACACGGCCAGCAAACCACCCTAAGACCACCAAACAGACCATCCCCCAGTCTCACCAAACACTTGCCATCCCCCCAGCCCCAAACATGTACACAATCCCCACGCCACAGCAACGTGGACAGCCTCCCTGGGCTCACAGCGTAAACCACCCCAAGACCTCCAAACATGGACTATCCCCAGCCCCACAAAACACTGACCATTCCCCAGCCCCACCAAACAATGTATAGTCCCCTTGCCCCACCAACATGGACATTCCCTGCCCCACCAAACACATGCAGATTCTACCCTCAGACACCCAGCCAACAAATTCCACCCTCAGACACCCAGCCAGGACCATCCCACCCAGCCCCACCAAACACTGACAACCCCTAGCCCCACCAAATAACGGATAGTCCCTCGGCACCAACAACATGGACAGTCCCCCCACAAAACACATGCAGAATTCACCCCAGAAACCCAGCCAGGACCGTCCCCAAGCCCCACCAAACACTGACCATCCCCCAGCCCCATCAAACAACCAACAGTTCCCCAACCCACCAACCACATGCAGATTCCACCCCAGACACCCAGCCAGCAAATTCCACCTCCAGACACCCAGCCAGGACCATCCCCCCAGCCCCACCAAACACTGACTGTCCCCCAGCCCCACAAAACACTGACCGTCCCTGCCAGTCACACCAAACAACATACAACCCCCCTGCCCCACCAACAAGGACAGTCCCCAGCCCCACCAAATGCATGCAGATTCCACCCCCAGACATCCAGCCAGCAAATTCCAGCTCCAGACGCCCAGCCAGCAAACTCCACACCCAGCCAGCAAATCACACCACCAAAACACACACAGCCAGCAAATCCCCCAACCTCCCCCAAGACACACAGCCAGAAGCAACACCCCGATACATGGCCAGCAGCCCCACCCCAGATACATAGTCAGTACTCCCACCCCAGATACATGGCCAGAACCCCCACCCCAGATATATTGCCAGCACCCCCACCCAAGATACATGGCCAGCATGCCCACCTAGATACATGGCCATCATCCTCCCGATACACTGCCAGCAACAGTATTTAATAGCCAGTAGTATGTCATGTATGTGGGTGAATGTTTGTAGCAATACTGGGACTGCAAGGACTTGCTTCGATTTAGTCTCCCCGTCCCCCCTCCCAGCAACTAAAAGCCTCACATCGCAGAGTGGATCGCTCAGCATCTCGGCACTACCAACATCTACAGTACAGAGGCTCACACAGGTTCAGCAAGATTAGGTGGAACTACACATTTATAATCAAAATTATTTTTCGCACAGATATATAAATAAAAAAGCTTTACATCTAAAAGAAAGAGTGAATGAAATTTAACTGAAAGCAGCAATGCAATGAAAAGGAGTCAGTCCGGTCCACCCTGCCTCTACCCCCCGAATAAAAACTAAAGAACAGTATCAAAATGTAAACCTTACAAAATGCTTCAGGGGGCAAAATGATAGGGAAAAATAACTTTTTTAAATATCCATTACTTTTAAATACAGCCAGGAGAACAGGTCAGAGAGATCCATCAGCAGTGACACCCACAATGCATAAAAAACATCAAATGGGAAAAAAAATGAGGAACGACTGCACTTTATACCCCAAATTACATTAAACATTACATGATCAAGTACTTGTATTATCTTGTTGTACAAACAAGTTTGCTCAGCAAGGAGTCCGTGAGACTGAATGTACATTCAGGTTTGTTTGGCAAGGAGTCAGTGTGCCTGAATGTGTCTAGGTGTACTTCCCGGCCCCCAGCAAATAAACAGCAGCAAGAGATTTATCACCACATTCACTAAGCACTTCATGGAAACTGATAATGGGGAAAAAAATAAACTTTTACAATGCCAGAAACAATGCTAGCTGTGGACTGCGGGAGGGAGAACAGTTCACAGAGAAATTCTGTAGCTGAGACACAAATTCTTTTGGCAGAGCTCCACAGTTGACCAGCAATTGTTGAATTCAATACTACTTTAAATAAATAAATTTAAAATTTGAACTGGAAAGTGTACTAGAATGTAAGGATAGAGATGGCTCTGGCAACAAATCTTTAGGCAGCAAACGGAATCAGGGAATCAGAACAGCAGCTAAGTAGCAGCAATGAAGAAAGAAAAAATGTCTTTGCTGCGCTTTTAAGGTGTGCAGTTCACAGACACTCGGTGAACAAATGCTATTTCTGTTTTCATGCTGAAATACCGTGGGCCAATCAGGATTCCGTTTGCAGCCCTGTTTTTCCGTGCATGCGGAAAACCAGTGTCTCTGAGTCTGCCCATTTCCCTACTCACTGCTGCAGCCCCAGATCCTATTTGATCTGTGACTGTCCTGTTCTGCACATCTCCAGGGTACCCTTATGTCTATCTCATGCACTCTTGAATCCCTGTATTGTTTTTCCCCCACCACTTCTGCTGGAAGGCTGTTAATTGGCTCCACCTCACTTTCAGTGAAACAGTATTTCCTAACATTACCCCTGAGCCTTCTACCCTTCAGCCTCATATCATGCCCCCTTGTTCTTCTACAGAGTTTTCTCTGAAATATGCTTTCCACCTGTACCCTGTTTATTCCCCTAAGGTTACTTGAAAGTCTCTATTATATCACACCTTTCCCTTCTTTCCTCCAGTGAATAGATATTAAGGTCCTTAAGTCTTTCCTCATGTTCGGGAGAGAGCCCGGGCGCTGGGGGTCGGCATAGAAGGGAGCTGGATTGAGCATCCGGAGGACTGCTCTCCTCTCCCTGGGAGGGATCCAGGGGTTTCCCAATGCATTAGTGGCCCCCAGTGGAGACCAGGGGTACTACATGTGTGGGACCAAGAAATCAGGGGAGGAGCGAGACAGGCATCTACAAGAGTAGCCTATGTGCTGACACCACTGCACGCCATGCTAGTGGGGAAAGAAAAGAGGAAAGCCTCCTACACCGTCTGTGAGATGACAGTGGCCCCAGGGAAATTGCCCACATCCAAAACACCGGCCCAGATGTGCCTGGATCTCTCTCCATGGGCCGACCCGACGACAGCAGGTAAGGCATTTTCATACTTAGAAGCCTACCACCGCGGGAGGGTGGAATCAGCCCCGGAGATGGCACAGGGGCTCGAGCCTGCCTGAGGTAGTTCGGTGGAGGGGATCCTGGGAGATGCAGAGGGTTCAGGCTGGGAGTAGGGTGAATTCTGAGTGGGCACTCCTGAAGGATGCCTGGGGGTATAGTTGTACAAATAAAATTTAAAAAAAAAGTCTTTCCTTGTAGGGCTTCTGGTGCAGTCCATGTACCATTTTCATTGCCCTTCTCTGGACTGCCTCTATTTTGTCAATGTTCTTCAGGAGATGTGGTCTCCAGAACTGGACACAGTACTCCAGCTGAAGCTGCACCAGTGAGCTGTACAGTGGCATCATCACCTCTTTCCTCCTGCTCGTTATGACCCTCCCTGTGCTCCCCAACATTCTGTTTGCTCTCCCCATCACCTTTTCACACTGTTTGGTCACCTTCAGGTCATCAGATAAGATAATCCCAAATCTCTCTCCTAACTTGAGGAGGCCAGAATTTCCCCACCCATCCTGCACTCCTTCCATGAATTCCTGTGACCCAGGTGCATAATCTTGCACTTTTTAGCATTAAAACTCAACTGCCAGACACCCGACCATTCTTCGAATAGGCTTAGGTCCTTTCTCATTTTTCCACCCCAGCCGGTGTGTCCACTCTGTTGCAGATCTTGGTGTCATCTGCGAAGAGGTACACCTTTCACTCCAGAGGCTCTGCAATGTTGCTAATGAAGACATTGAATAGGACTGGCCCAAGCACTGACCCCTGTGGCACCCTGCTGGTCACCTCCCTCTCTTCAGATTTCATGCCATTTACCATCACCCTCTGAGTCCTGTCCCTTAGCCAGTTCCTAACCCACTTTACCACTGTAGGACCCACTCCCAGGCTCCTCAATTTATTTAGCAATCTTCTGTGTAGGACAGTGTTGAATGCCTTGTTGAAATCCAGTTAGGCCACATCCACTGCCCTTTCCTGATCTACCACCCTGGTTAACCAATCAAAGAAATCTATAAGATTTGTCTGACAGGACCTTCCCACCCGGAATCCGTGGGTCACCTTGGAGACTGGAAAGGGCACCACAATCCGCACAGGGGTTGTGTACAGACCCAAATGTCAGGGAGAGGGAATGGACAAGGATATGATAGAAGGCATTCTTGGAATGGCAGAGAAAGGGGAGATACTGTTGTTGGGAGACCTGAATATGCCAGATGTTAACTGGAGCACATTTGCTGTAGCCACATCCAAGAGCAGGGTCATTCTTGATGCCCTACAGGTGGCAGGCCTCAGACAGCTAGTTTCAGAACCCACTCGTGAGGGAGCAATCTTAGACTCATTACTCTCAAATGGGGGCAGTGAGAGGATCTCAGATCTAGAAGTGGGTTGCCATCTGGGAACAAGTGACCATCAAACAGTGTGGTTCACGTTAAACTCAGCTACAGAGGTCAAGCCATACAAAAGTGAGGTACTGGACTTTAGAAGGGGCTGACTTTGGCAAAGATGGGAGAGTGCCAGAAAAGCACTAGAAACAGGCTAGAAGGAGGTGGAGCAACAATGGGGAATCATCAAAACTGCCATCACAGAGGCAACAAGCCTTTGTGTGAAACAAATAAACAAATCAAAATGAAAGAAAAAGCCACTTTGGTTCTCAAAAGAGGTGGCTGTGAAAGTCAGGAAGAAAAAGATAGCATTCCAGAAGTATAAGGAAACACAGAAGGAGCAGGACAGAGAGCTGTACCAGTTAAGGCAGAAGGAAGCAGGGAAGGAAGTCAGAATAGCAAAGGCCCCAACTGAGGAGAAGATAGCCAACTCAGTTAAGAAGGGGGATAAAATCTTTTATAGGTACATCAGCGAGCTTAGAAAGACAAAGGGAAGGATAGTGAGGCTGAATAGAATGAACGGTGGGTGGGCAGAGGGGGACAGTGAAAAAGCAGGGATACTGAATGATTATTTCTGCTCAGTATTCACAAAAGAGGAGGGAAGTGCCTAATCCAATTAACAGAAGCACTTTGATAGGGGGTCAATCCCAGTCCTTTCACAGGAGAAAGGGTTCTGCAAGAACTCCTAAAACTGAAGGTGGACAAAGCAATGGGTCCTGATGGAATTCACCCCAGAATTCTAAAAGAATTAAGGGAGGAACTAGTGAAACCACTGGCTACTCTTTTAATAAATCATGGGAGGATGGTGGAACCCGAGGACTGGAGGAAGGTGGATGTGATTCTCCTTCACAAAAGTGGGACCAAGACAGAGGCAGGAAACTACAGACCTGTCAGTCTGACCTCTGTGGTAGGGAAAGTGATGGAGTCACTTCTGAAGGAAAGAATAGTTGAGTACCTAGAGGCCAGTGGGGCACAGGACCCAAGGGCATGGGTTCACATGGGAAGGTCAGTGTCAGACTTAATCTAATAGATTTCTTTGACTGGGTGACCAAAGTAGTAGACCAGGGAGGGCTGTGGACATGGCCTACCTAGACTTTAGCAAGGCATTTGACACAGTCCCACACAAAGATTAATAGTCAAATTAACCAGCCTGGGAGTGGGTCCCAGGGTGGTAGCCTGGTAAAACATTGGCTGCACAACAGGACACAGAAGGTAATTGTTAATGGAGTCCACTCTGAAGAAAGAGGGGTTACTAGTGGGTACCGCAGGGTTCAGTATTGGGTCCAGTCCTTTTAATGTCTTCATCAGTGACATTGCAGAGGACTGGAAGGAAAGTATGCCTTTTTGCAGATGACACAAAGATCTGCAACAGGGTTGATACACAAGGAGGCGTGGAAAGGATGAGAAGGGACTTGACAAGGTTGGAGGAATGGTCAGAAGTATGGCAGCTAGGATTCAATGCAAAGAAGTGCAAAATAATGCAACTGGGAAACAAGAACCCAGGGGAAGAATACTCAATGAGGGGGGAGGTAGTAGCAACAACAGAAAAGGAAAGGGACCTGGGGGTAATCATATCAGATGACCTTAAGGTTAGCAAGCAATGTGAGAAGGCAGTTGGGAGGGCTGGGGGTATACTGGGATACATAGGGAGAGGCATCAGCAGCAGAAAACAGGAAGTTGTTATCCCTCTGTACAGACAGTTGGTGAGACCGCATCTGGAGTACTGCGTCCAGTTCTGGAGACCCCATCTCCGCAAGGACATAGACAGGATAGAGGCAGTCCAGAGGAGGGCAACTAAAATGGTGCAGGGTCTGCAAGAGAAGCCGTATGAGGAAAGACTAAAGGAGCTTAATATGTATACCCTTGAGGAAAGAAGGGAGAGGGGACATGATAGAAACTTTTAAGTACCTCAGTGGAATCAACAAAGTCCAAGAGGGTAGCATCTTTCAGAAAAAGAGACGTGCAAGAACAAGGGGACACAATTTAAAGATAGAAGGGGGCCGGTTCAGGGGCAATGTGAGAAAGCATTATTTCAGAGAAAGGGTAGTGGATGCATGTAACAGCCTTCCTGAGGAGGTTGTGGGGTCTAAAACTGTGGGAGAATTCAAGAATGCATGGGACAGACATAAGGCAATTCTTGTGGGGGGTAGGAAGAAATAGGCTGTTGGTTTACTAGGAAATGCAGCCTATCCTGTAGGTAGGGAAATGGGCAGACTAGATGGGCCAAGCGGTCCTTATCTGCAGTCAAAGTCTATGTTTCTATGTTTCTATCCATGCTGCCTTGGATTCTGTGACCCACTGTCCTCCAGAAACGTGACAATCCTCTCCTTAAGTAAGGACTTTATTAGTTTCCCCACTACTGAGATCAGGCTTACAGGCCTGTAATGGCCTGCCTCCTCTCTGCTTCCACTCTTGTGGAGAGAGAGACCACATCTGTCAACCTCCAACCCTAAGGTATCTCCCCTGTATCTAGTGATGCACTGAAAAAGGCAACCAGTGGTTCTTCCAGCACTTCCCTGAATTCCTTTAGTACTCTGGGGTGGATTCCATCTGGCCCCATTGCCATATCTGCTTTTATTTTCCTGCATTCTTCTAGGATTCTTTCCAATGTGAATGGGCTGGTGTCTGCCTCCTTCCCCTGAATACCCCTCTTAATGAGTCTTGGTCCCTCACCCTCGCCTTCTCTAGTGAATACTGAGCAAAAGTAATTGTTCAGTATCTCAGCCTTTACTTTGTCATCCTTCACCATTTCTCCTCCTTCCTTCTTCAGCCTAACAATCCCATTTCTGGTCTTTTTCCTCTCGTTAATGTATCTAAAGAAGGTCTTGTAACCTTTCTTAATAACCTGGGCTATATCTTCCTCTGTCTGTGCTTTAGTCCTTATAATTATTTTCCCAGATTCCCTCTGCTCTTCCAGATATGGTTCTCTGTTCTCATCCTTTTGTGTTTCCTTGTATCTTCTGAATGCTCTTTTCTTTTCCTTTACTTTCTCCGCCACTACCTTCAAGAACCACAATGGCCTTTTTTTCTTTTTCTCTTGCTTTGCATTTTGACACAGTGACCTGTAACTTCTGATATGACTCTTGAGTCTAGACCACTGTTTCTCCACATCTCCCCCTGCACCTTCTGCTGCTTGGGCTCTTTTGAGATTTCTACCCATCTCCTTAAAGTTAGCCTTCTTGAAATCTAGGACCTTTATCCTTGTATGGCTTGCCTCCTCCACTGTGGTTACCTTAAACCATACTGTCCTGTAGTTGCTGGTACCAAGGGGGCTGCACACCTCCACATCTGTGATCCTGTCCCCATTGGTCAGGACCAAATGCAGTATAGCCTCCTTGCTGGTTGGTTCTGCTACAAGCTGTCTTAAGTTTGACTAATTCAGGGCAGTCATGAAGTCCTTGCCCCTTGTTGTACTCACAGTCTGAGTGCTCCAATCTACCTCAGGCAGGTTGAGGTCACCTATTAGTAGCAGTTCCCCTTTGGCTGACATTTTGTGGATGGTTTCTAGAAGAACTTCACCTGATTCCTCCTCCTGTGCCAGAGGCCTGTAAATCAGTCCAGTGCAAATGGCTGTCCTAATTTCTTACCTCCAGGGTGACCCACAGCTCCTCTGCTTCTTCTTGTAACAATTGAGCTTCTGTTGCTTTAATCCCCTCCTTCACATACATAGAGACCCCTTCTCCCTTTACTATCCTTCCTAAAAAGTGCGTATCCTGGTATGGCAATTTCTCAGTCATGGTTCCATGTGTACCATGTTCTGTAATATCTACTATGTCCAGGTTTGCATCTTCCATTAATGCCTACTTTACTATTGGTTAATATAATACCTAAATGTTGTGCACCATCTTCTTGGTTAGAGGCACTGACAATCTGCTTAATATTATCAATCTGATCACAATGTAATTATTTCTGATTTCATTTCATCGATCTTGTAAGATGCTACATTAGAGAATCTATTAATAATTATATAAAATTCTGTCAAACTGCTCTGAGGATCTTCTATAGGAATAATAAGTCACTTGTGTACACTTTGGTCTTTGTCTCAGATGTGGTTATTTTAATTGCACTGACCTGTTGGTTAATTCTAAGTTCACTTAACAGAAGTTACAGCTCAATCACAAAAAGAATCAATGAAAGAAGGCAACCTTGCCATATTCCTCAATATAAAAACATTCTGAAAAATTGCTATTTATTTTTCCTTTAGCCAATGGCTGTTTGCATATATCCTTGAAGTAACTTATAAAAATGTCTTGAAATCAAAAAGATTTCAGAATGTGTAATAAATCTCCATTCATGCACGCTAGATGCTTTACAAGCATCAAGGGATAGCAATACTTCTTTGTTTTAGTGTTTTGTTCAATTATAAATTGGATCCTGTGTAAGCCTGTATAGATGGATCTTTGAGGAATGATTGTATTTGTTTTCAAGGTGCACAACACAAGTCAAACAGAGTTCCTGTTTCACACATACAGCGTATGCTATACATCACGTTTATCTCACCTTCCATGTTCTCAAACACTTCCACAAGGGAGATAATGTGCACTGTTTTGGCAACCACTGCTATGATATGCACTGCTATTAAAAACTATTCCACAACAGGCCCAGTGGCTCTATGGTACAAACATCACCTGTCTTGCTGCAAACCCAGGATCCTGAGCAGTCTCTGGTTAATTTGGGTTAGCAGGTGGTGGTGGTAGGGTAGAGCATCCTGCAGATTTGTCACGCATCACTGGGAGGTATTGCATCTCCTCAATGACAAACACAAGGTTCAGGCCTGGTTGTAGTGCAATTCTGAGCATCAAGAACGTAGGGAGCTGTGGGACTTATGATGTGTGTGCATGCATCCACATGCACATGGTCAGACTCAAAGTTGTAACCATGTCAGTAGTGATTTTGAGATTAGTAACCCTGCCTTGTGGCAAAAAAAAAAAAAGCAATGCTGAGAGACCTGAGTCCTTATCTTTCTAATTAGTGTTTTCATTGTGTGTTCATTTGAAGTTCATTTTACTTTGCCCTGTGACTACAACCAGAGATTGTGTTTAAGTTACTCTTGTATCTTTGGCCCTGTCCACACTGCACCACTACAACGCCATAACAGTGCCACACTGCTACAGACAGGAACCGTTACCATGCGTCTACACTGCCAGTGAACAGACCCGGTAACGGTTCCAAACCTGCACAGCCCATCCACATTGTGGGTGCCATGGGACCGTTACAGTCATCATCCTATCCCACAATGCAGTTCGTGCTGCACTGGGGGACAGCTGGAGCTACACGCTAACGCGTCCACACTACAACCGGTAATGATATGGAGGCAGCACCGGTTCCGTAACCATTGTTGAAACCTCCTCATAAGTGGTTTCAACAACGGTTATGGAAATGCCTCCTGTAAGAGTACAGGTGTAAACACAAACTATTGCTGTAACGACTTGGCCCCTCTGTAACATTACAGAGGAGTGTTTTTGATGCAGTGTGGACAGGGCCTGAGTGGTACAACCCCTGTAAATGTAGTACCTCCCCACCTCAACAGACTGTCCATCCCCACAAAAAAATTAACATTTCTTCATTAAACTGAACAAACAGGTATTTTATTGGCTCACTACTAATAATATGCTCTTGAGTCAAAACTCAGATAAGCAACTAAATACTGTAAAACTAGTTATTTTCATGAAAAGTATTTTCAGCGCACACAAAAATGCAACCATAATTGTGTAAATTAAATTTAATACTAAGTCATTAGGACCACATACACTATAACGGGAAAAGTGCTAACAACAGTAATTAGTGCAAATTAATTTTAGCACAAATTATCACTTCAGCGAATAAAGAGAAAGTTATTTGACAGTGATCATTTCAAGTTTTATATAATTTATTGGAGAATATTCACTGAATGTGGGATGCAAATGTAAACTGTTTTCTCCCAAACCTGGCACTGTTTAATTGTTGACAACACTGAGGAGAGAACTCTATGAAGGAGCACTAAACAACAAGCCAGAGCAAAAGGCAAAGAATCAGAAAAAGAAGCATTTTAAACTCCAGCATGTGGTCCTAAACAGTGCTGTCAGGCAATGATAACAAGAAATTAAACATTATAAAGAACAGTACCCAAAAATTTAAGCGCAAGATCACAAATGTTTGTAAGCAGAGTCATGTGAAGAAGCCATGTAGTGGATATGGCAAAATGCTGGTCTTTGAGCAATAAAAGATTCAAAAATATGAAAGAATTTATAGAGTTTATTTCATGAAAAGTGCTCACCCTCAATTTTTCTGAATGACCGAGCACACCCGGGGGCAGCTCCAAACTACTATTAGCATAACCCCAAACAAATCTCATTTCCTGTAGTGCACTGTTGGTTTATTGGTGAGTAAAGTGAGTTGCAAATAGGCTCGCTGCACCATCCTGAGCATCGTTGGAGTTGGACAGCAGATACTGGAGCTATGAAAATAGACCTTTACTAGCAGCAGTAGGATTGAAGGCAGAAGGTGTCGCTTGGCCTGGTTGGTCAATCATGTCAAAATCTGGTTCTGGAGATGGCTGAAACTGTAGGCCGCTGGAGCTAGTTTTTGGAGACAGGACCTCTGGCTGGTGTTGATTCTTGGAGGCAGGACCTTGGCTGGTTGGTACTGATTCTTAGAAGCAGGATCATGGATGGCTGGTGATGATTCTTGGAGTCAGGACCCTTGGCTGGTTGTGATGAGGGAGGCTTGGCTCTCAGCCTGGACTGACTTGCCAAGTGAAATGGCCCCTTCTTTCATACTGCTCAGGATAATGACTGGTGCTGATTCTTGGAGGCAGGACCCTTTGGCTGGCTGGTGCTTATTCTTGGAGGCAGGATCCTTTGCTGGCTGTGACATGGGATGCTTGGCTCTCAGACTGGACTGGTTTGCCAAGTGAAATGGCCCCTGCTTTTATACCGCTCAGGATAATTGCACCTCACATAGTTAATTATGGTTAAATAAATCCCCAGCCAAGCTACTAGATCCCTATTTGGCAAGGCCTGGTTTCAACTGACTTCAAATGACATCACCAGCCAAGTCACGATGCAGCCCTCATATGGACCAAGGCCCTAACTTCAAATGTTGCCACATGACATCATAATAGTGACTGGCCCCTTAGTTACCATAGCAACTCCTTCACTTACAGCTTGGCCACTATGGAGAGAGGATGACTGACTAACTCAGTGGGAGGGTAGGGACTCGTAGCATTAAGTGTATTACCATTTTCATAACACTACCCATCCAACCCCACACACACATAAACAGGTGTTATAGGCCTGTATAACAAAATGTTACTACCCAGGTGAGTTCTATTCCCTACCACCCCACTCATTTGTACCTGCCAGTACCCCCTGTTGAGATCCAGCATGGAGAAGCATGCAGAGTCTGCTATGGCATCCAGGGAATCATCAATGTGGAGCAAGGAGTAGGAGTCCATAAGGACAAACTCATTAAGATTCCTATAGTCCACACAGAACCTGGAACTACCATTGTTTTTCCTTAGCGACACAACTGGTGATGCCCATGGACTAGCAAAAGGCTCTGTGATGCATTTCTCTTGCATTTCCCAGATTGCCTTCTGGGATTCTTCCCTTTAATGATACAGGTAACCAGTGTGAGGGAGTTACATTATGGGCCCATTGTCCCCTGTATTAGTCACATGATTGACCAAGTAACCCAAGTCCCTTGAAGACTTTGAGAACAGGTCCTGGTTCATCATAAAGGAACTTCTCAAATGGTCTACCTGTGCTCTATTTAATAATGCTGCACTGCACCCATAGAGTTCTGCCAGAAATTCTGAGAGTGGCTCTGCTGCCCCCTTTTCCTTGGCCCCAGCTCCCACTGATGCTCCCCATCTGAGGAGACAATAACTCTACTGGCTTGCAGGAGCCAACAACTGTGCCTTTGGGGACCACCTGCTTATTGGACCACAAGTTCAGGAGTCAGAAGTCGAACATGGCTGCATTCTTGTGCCAAGTAAACCAATGTCCTGCCCATCAAAAGCTACTGGTACCACCACCCTGTTAATGACTATCAGTTTTTAATGAATTCACCCCCTCTTTTCCATGTTTTTTACATGAGTTCTCCTCACTCCCAACACTTTTCCTTCTGCCAGATCCAGCACATACTTATTAGCCAGAAGGAAGTCTAGGTCAATGATGCACATATCCTCTATACCAGCCACCCAGAAATCATGGACAAATCCCAGGGTCTCAAGCTTTAAAGTCAATTGCCCATACTGTCACACTGTGGCCAACTCACAAGTGGCAGTTTTTATCTGGAATGCTGTGGATTTGTCAGTGTCACACTTGGTATGCCACACTAACAGCAAAATGTTTACGGTGACATGCGTTGATATCGACTACAGTGCCATGTCGCCATAGAAATGCCACTGGAAGGGGGCAGCCACTTCCCCTGACTTGTACCCCTTCCCCAAACTAACTCCAACCTGGAGTTAGAATCCTTTAGTTCTGGGGGGGGTGGGGGCAAAGCTCCCACATGGGGGGTTCTGGGGCGAAGCCCCTGATGTAAAAAACAGTGTCAAACTGTGCAGCTCCATGCCAAATGCAACATGTGGTTGACATAGATCCCATTGCTAAAATGCCGGTCATGATCTTTTTTGTCATGCTGGCATATATAACCCGTCACACTTCCCTTTCCTGGCTGCCTTTAGGTCTGTCCCAACATCCATGATACTGGACCCAGAATTTAAGATGCCAATACATTCTATGGCTTCAATTTCACAGTTAGTTGTCAAATTCCTTCACCAATTTTGAATTCTTTTCTAATTTTAGAGCCAATTTTGAGTCCTTTTGTGGTGACCCCAAGCTTCACCCCACAAGCTTGGTCAAAGTGCATTTCCCTGAACACTGGTCTGTTCCTCCACAGCCACTTGTGACAGACCTTCCAGACTTTGCTTCTATTTCCAACAGTGTTGTCTCTTATGCCCTTTTTTCTACACTGCCAACACTGGATGGGGGAGGTGGGTCTTTCCCTCCAGCCAGACTGCAGTTCTTTTTTTTCTAGATTATTCTATGTGCTACCCAGCATTCTTATTAGCCATCCCAGTATTTCCTCAACCCAATTTTTCCCCAGACATGGACATGGTTGCATGCTCGCCATGATCGTACTCAGCCAGGTCATCAGGAGTTACCTTTGCCACTGGTAGTTCCAAGACAGAACTAGAATACCCTTCCCTCTGGTCTACCTTACTTGGCCCCTCCAACTTCCTGAGGATTGGTTGCTATCTCCTCCTTTGCTGAGCTGCCTCAAGATATGATACAACACCACTCCACTGCCTGCCTCATATTATATTTCCAAGGCCCACACCATGTCCTCATAACTCAGCCTTCTATCCACGTGGAGGTTCTGTAGTACATTGAGTGCTGGCCCTGCTCAGCTGGCTAACAGAAAGCTCCCCTTTTGTTCATCCAACCAGCCATTCATTTTGCTCAATGGCTTCTATGGCCTCAGATGTTATGCAACTCTTTGCTTCCAAGTGCCCAGAACGAAAACTAACCTTGAACTGTCTGCAATTAACTCTGCACTCCCTTAACTCTGGAACACTATGCAAAACACACTCAAGCTTACTTCACTGCCGAGCCTTCTCTTCTTCAAAGCCCTGCTAGTTGAGTATTTGCAGGAACCTTGTAGCTGTTATAGGTAATCTGTCTTTTCAGTTACTGATGTCTCCGCTCTAATAATTGATAGTATGTCACCTTCCTTCATCCCTAGGGATTTCCATTACACTCATCCCCCCCTCCCCACTCCATGGCTGTCATTCCCTCTCTCTGCCTTCACATACCCCCTTGCAGACCCTAGTCTGTTTACAGTTTCCTACCTTATCTTTCCCTTTACTCTATTTGATGTTGTTTTTTGGAAATGTCTAATTGGGAGTACCTTTGACGGACTCAAGTATTTTGTATCCGACCTTGTACCGTATTTTGCTGATGTTATAATTTTCGTATTATTATGTCTAGGTATGGTACTGTTCCTTGTCCAGGACCACTTTGAAAATGAGCTTGCTCAATGGTGTTGATGCCTAGTTAAATAAAGTTTGATTTGATTTGATATTCCAGGGCTCCTGACAGTGTCTGAGGTTTATGTTGCAGGACCTGGATTTGCTGGTCTGCCTCTTGCAGTGAGTAAATAAACTTTCCATTCCCAATTGATCCTGGTGTTCCGGATGGGTATTTGCATATGCCAGTTGTGTTACTCTCTGCATGTCCTCTGCCAGTTCTGGAAGGGTTTCCTCTCTCACTCATCTCCTCATTCTAAGCTGTGACCTGACTAGTTCAGCTTGGTGACCTGCCCCATATTATATTTCCAAGGCCCGCACCATGTCCTCACAACTCAGCCTTCTATCCAGGTGGAGGTTCTGTAGTACACTGAGTGCTGGCCCTGCTAAGCTGGTTGACAGGAAGCTCCCCTTTTGTTCACCCAACCAGCCATTCATTTTGCTCATGATGTTGAACTGGGCAAGGTATGCTTTCCAGGGGATCTTCCCATCAAATGCAGTGGGCCTCTGTACTGTGTGTGTTCCTTTGCCTTGGTTCTTTGTGTAGATTCCCCCTACTGTTGTTGGCACCATAGTGTTTCCAGTGGATGGAGTCATGGATTCTTCTTTCATTCTAGTATTTTCAAGTGCTCCCCGCAGTTCCAGGAGGCTGATTCTTTTTTCCAGATTCCCCAAGAGCTCTTCCAAGCCCTATCTATTGGCAGCCTAGTGTCAGCCAATCTTCTTGTCAAAGGTCTCCTGTGTAAACACCAGATCACGATCCACTTGTTTTTTGATCATTTTCAATTCTTGGAACACCTCTGTTCTCACATTTGTCCAGGACTGCATCCATCTCAGCCATTCGTTTGGAGTGTTCAGAAGCAGTATTTTTAATCTTCTTCTGTGTGTCTGCTCTAAGGGCCTTTACTTCACCTTGTAGAGTGGCAGCCACCTCCAGCTGTGCTGCCATCAGTATATCCTACATCTCAGCTTCCATCCTAACCAGGCTTGCTTCCAGGTCAGCTGTCTGTCTTTCTTGGCTTGCCTGTAATCTTTGTTCTAGACTGGCCAGGAATTCCCTCAGTGCCACCTGAGGTCTCCATGCTGTTGTTGATGTTGCCACTGCTTTAAGCTCTTGAACAGGGTGCAAATCTCATCCCACATCTAACATCTTTGTTGTAAATAGGCTCATTGCACCACCTTGAACATTAGAATAAGACAGCAGACACTGGAGCTATGAAAATAGACCTTTATTAACAGCAGTAAGATAGCAGGCTGACTGTGTTGCTTGGCCTTGTTGGTCAATCATATTGAGAACTGGTTCTGGGGATGGCTGGAGCTGTAGGTGACTGGAGCTATAGGCAGTTGGAGCTGGTTGATGGAGGCAGGACCCCTGGCTGGCTGGTGTGGATTCTTGGAGGCAAGAACCCTGGCTGTCTGGTGCTGATTCTTGCAGGCAGGGCCCTTGGCTGGCTGGTGCTGATCTTTGAAGGCAGGATCCTTGGCTGGCTGTGACTTGGGCTACTTGACTCTCAGCCTGGAGTGTCCAGCCAAGTGAAATGGTCTCTGCTTTTATGCTGCTCAGGGCAATTGCACCTCACATAGTTAATTATGGTTAAATAAATCCCCAGCCAAGCTACTGAATCCCAATTTGCCAAAGTCTGACTTCAGCTCACATCAGATGACATCACCAGCCAAGTCATGCAACCCTCATCTGCACCAGTGCCCTAGCTCCATATGTTACTACATGACGTCACAATAGTGACTGGCCCCTTACTTACTTTAGCAATTTCTTCACTTGCAGCTTGACCACCATGGAGAGAGGATGACTGACTAACTCAGTGTGAGGCAAGGGCCTTAGAATGTAAGTGGATTACCATTTTCATAACAGCATAATATAAAAAGGCCAAAATAATTTGACAACCAGGCCTGGCCAGTGATACACTCTTTTTGTATTGGCCACCCCTACCAGACAGTGCAGGTATAGTTAGTGTAAACACTTTCATATTATTAGCACATCTGTAGTGGTATTGAGGAAAATGGTGTGAAAAGTATGGTGGTGGCAGTTGTGTATGATGTCATGCCCACTGGCAATATACTAGCACCACCACCAGGTATGTGCCAGACAACAAGTCTAGATACACATCTCTGGGGTGTATGCCACCTCTCTTCACCACCGTGTGCAGTCCTGAATAGAATGAGCTCTGCCTGGTAATTTGTGAGTAGATCATCACAGATGGAGGGCAGGTGGAGTGCAACATGGACAAAGCCTGCAACAGGCAAGGTGGATAAACATGTTCATAATAATAAACAAATATTCACATAACATGAAAAGTACAGTGATGATTCACAGTGAAAACTCCTTGAATGCGGGTTTTTTTTTCAAAACTGCATACCTTTGTGATTCATCTGAACAGGGACTCAAATTGCATGTAAGCAAGCCTGCAGTCCAGAAAGTGATAATAGTTGATTCTGCAGTGCAGTGTGACATTCAAGCACCAGTTTTTTGAGGTTAAGTTAAAGCATTCTCCTCCATGCATGAATCCAGCTTTATTTCAGCAGTTGTGGACAAGACAGATGATCCAGACTACCAACCTTCCAGCTTGGACACAACAGAAGGTGGATGGTGAACTTGTGGATTAACATTGTTTAGTTGTAACATATGTACTTAGTTTATAACCCCTTTCTCTTGCAACTACCATTCCATATATACCTCGGCTGGGGCAAAATCCTACTTCTCATCTATTTTCAACCATTTTGATATTTGATTTAATCTTATAGCCAATGAATATATGAAAAGGTCCAAAGCCTTGAGACCTCCCCTTTCTTTCTTTTGGTTTAGACAATTTAAAATAATTTGTCCTTGGATGTTTATAGTTCCATATAAACTTATTAAAGCTAGAACGTAGGTTTTGGAGTCACGCTTTTGGAATAAAGCAAGGAATCATACCCAGAACAAAAATGTCTCTTGCTAAACTATTCATCTTTATGGTGTCTATCCTACTCCAGTAGTTTAAAGATAGTGTGTTCCATTTCAGGTGGTCAATTATGATTTTATCTTTTTGATCCAACAAGTTATTTCTTAAGAGTTTTGTTTAGTTCTTTATATATGTTAACTCCTAAGTGCTCTATGTTAACTGTCTACCAAGTATAGACCTAAGCCTTGTATTTGTTTTTTTAAGCATAAACCATTTAGGGATAGAAATTGAGTTCTAATAATATTTACTTTGTAGCCTGAAAATATCCCAAAGGTTTTTATGATTTGTAGTGTTGCTTGTATGGAGGACAAAACAGATATTAATAAATCTACTTTACTCAAGCTACTCATTTTGTAGTTTCTGCAGCTGCCAGGCCAGGGTCATGAGTCCTGTACTCCCCTGCCCTTCCAACGGTCAGCACAGAAAGCCACTACCAGAAAAATTACTCAAGGAAGGTACTGCAGTCTCCATGTGGCTTCAGGCGCTGGGCACCATTTTAACCCATTGTAGGAGTGTGAGTCTTGAGTCAACAGACACCAAATGATAGTTTTAAATTACTGATATGTAATATAAATGACCTGTTTTACCTATTGTTGTTCTGGTGCCTTAAGCGCTGATGACTTGGTTAAACTGTTGATGCATTGTAAAGTATGGCTCTCAGGTGCCATTGTTTGTGTTAGACCTTCTGGGTTTGTATGTTATCAATTTAGGAAACCTTCAGGGGCCATTTTGTGTTAAATTCACCGTGAATCCCCTCTGAATCGCATTCCTACTCCTCCACCCTCTCACTCACATGAGTCACTCTCTCCACCCCTCCTTGTTCCTCCCCAAGTCTTGTATTATACTAACCTGTTCTCCCCCTTTCTGTCCACAGCTGCTGTTCTTGTACTTTCTGCAGCAGCCAGCCCAGGTTCATGAGTCCTGTACTCCCGTGCCTTCCCACTCAACACAGAAAGCCTCTATCGGAAAAATTACTCAAGGCAGGTTCTGTGGCTCCACACGGCACAATTTACCACTTCAGCCCACCCTCCCACCCTAAGGTGGTGTTCTTCTGATAAGGACAGGTTAGTGTGTGAACCAATCAGCTCACTTTCATCCTTCCATGTCTCATGGCAAGATGGCTCTTCCCTAACACTCCTGCTCCCCTGGTTGGTCTCTCCCAGCTGGCAGATGATCAAATTTCTCCATCTAACACTATGAGCACTAATGCTGAGTAGATTCAGTTGCCTGAACCAGTCACTCCTCTTTCTCAAATTTCACCCACTCTTTAGCCTATTGGGTCCCAACAGGTGCTTTCCACCCTCCTTCTTACTTGGTTCTCATCCCACCATTCCCCAACCCAACCCATTACCTTCCTGATTATGTTACCACCCTCTCCGATCTTTCCCATGGCTAGGTTGGTTTCCCTCAAACATTATCACCATTCATAGGATTTCTGACTTTCTCTTATATTCCTGACCTCACTGTTAGCCCCATCTGCAACTGATCTTAGACACCTCCTCCTCTCCTGGTCATTTGAGGTCTACTGGCTCCATTATACCACAAATCCAGCTCCGGACACTAGTATACCTTTAACACAATGCTGGCTGCATTGCAAGGATTCACCACCTGTGCTAAAGTTTGACATACAAGCTGGGGCTACACTGATAAATCACGTCCAGTGGACCTATTTCGTCAAAGGCAAAGCCTCTTACACCAGGAGACACACTGGTCCCAAGCCCTTCAAACTACATCTTGCCTTAAAGCAGGTTATCCCACTTCTAGTACTTATTGGAGGCAATGTGCACCCGAATCCTTGCCCAAACACCCCCACAAACCAACTTCAGAGGCTTCTTGGAGGTGGCCCACATGAATATTGGTGGTATGTTGCCCAAGCTGGATGAGTTTAAACTATAGGTCATGGATGCCAAATTCAGTGTGGTGGCTGTCACAGAAACGTGGCTCTCAGTTAAGATCCCTGACTCCCTCTTGCAGATAGATGCATGTATGACACTACAGATGGATAGGAGGTCAAAAAAGGATGGTGGCTGTCTCTTATACTTAAAACCTTACCTGAGGCCCAGTAGGCTTCCCCTTACCCCAGGTATGGCTGGTTGTGAGCTTCTTGCTGCCAGCCTGAGGCTTGGTCCTCATGGTGAAAAAAACCTTATTATCCTGGGTGCTTACCTGGTGCCTAAGAGTTCTAATGATAGCTTTGATAGCTTCATCCATATGGCAGCAAACCTTAATTCACAACACAAAAAAATAGTGCTAGAGGATTTCAACATTAACCGGTTGGCTAGTAACAATTGAGATCTAACAAATAAAGTTTCTGATGCAGTCCTCACCCAGATTATTACCTATACCACCAGAACCAATTACAAAACTGGTACCAAACCACTTCTCAACTGGATTCTTGTCAGTAACCCAGATAGGGTACTGTCTTGTAATGTACTACCTGAGGCTCTCAGTGACCACTCCTCAGTTACCTGTAAATGGTCCACCAAAGTGGCCAAAATTGAACCTCTCACCATTAAGGCACATTTTGTTCAGCCCCATAAGCTCCCTGTCCTCTGAACACTGCTCAGACAGATTGACTGGTTCCTCCTCATGATAACTAGAGACATGAATTTAGCCTTAGAATATTTCATCCTCAAATTTAATAGAGTTTGTTACCTTGTTGCCTCCCTGAAACTGATGCTGATAAAAGGGAACTCCCAACCTTGGTACACCCCTGAAATCAAGTCATTATCAAGGCTGAGGGATAGAGCCTGGGCCCTCTATAGAAATCATGGAGATGCCGCTCACCTAATCAAGTACAAAGAGTTACACTATCTTGTGAAGTCCCGCATAAAAGCAGTCAAGGCCTCACACCACAGAACCCAGCAACAGCACATGCTAAAAGACCCCAAAAATGTTGGTCTACAATTAACAAAATTATATGGCAACCTAGACAACCTATCCTCTATCATGCCATTTGGAATACCAATTAATGGTGATAAAAACATAGTGGACACTTGCAAAAATGCCTTCAGTGTCCTTTCTGCCCATATACCTGTCCCAGGAAGCTAGCATGACCTGCCTGAAGCCATGCTAGCTCCCCATAAGAGATAACCCTTCTACTTTAAAAGGCTAACTTGGTATGAAGTCTGGGTATTTAAAAAGAAAAAAATCAGAACAAGACTTTTCCCTGACAATGCTGACCTAAAGCTGCTACCGTCTGCACTAAGGGAAGTCACCTTACCCTTACAGGCTATTTTCAATCTGTCCCTGACAACTTGCATGGTACCCGATATCTGGAAAAAAAGTCCTTATGACACCTCTATTGAAAAAATTGACCCATGCCCGACAAACAATTATCGTCCTATATCGATCCTATCCCCACTCTCTAAAACCCTTGAGCATATAGTTAATGACCAACTGTCTCTTCACCTCTCTGATCATGAGCTACTGGCCAGGGAGCAGCATGGTTTTAGAAAACCTCACAGCACCATAACTGCCCTACTCAAGTACACTGACTAAATCCACAGTGCCTTGGATGGTGGGTAAATGGCTGGTTCCATTTTCATTGACCTAGCAAAGGCATTTAACCATGTGAACCACACTCTCCCATGCATCAAGCTTGCCAGCCTAGGACTCTCCAGTGATGCAGTTCTGTGGCTCAGTCACTCCTTATCTGGAAGAATCCAGGTTGTAAAGTGCTGGGGGTCCTCTCCCAAGACTCACCTGTTTTCATTGGTGTCCCTCAGGGGTCGATTCTGGGACCCCTTCTTTTCAGCCTTTTTATAAATGACATTCCAGCTGCATTTAAATAAACACCACATCCTGCTCTACACAGATGATGCAGTATTATTCATTAGTGACTCTTGCCTGACCTGCCTCTAACATAAACTGCAAGCAGACTTTAATGCAATACAGAGCTGGTTCACTGTCAACTCTCTTGCAATGAATAAGCATAAAACCACTTGTATGCTATTCTGCACAAGGAACAAGCTGAGCCAGCTGCCTGCCTTCACCATTTTGACAAGCACAGGCTCGCAGCTTGAAAAAGTAACATTGTTTAAATACCTGGATGTGACACTTGACAGTTTAATGACATACAATTCACATGTAGATCTATTAATAAAAACAGCTAACAGTAGACTTGGTCTGCTGTACAGGCATAGACATAACTTCATCCATGAAATAAGAAAGTAGCTAGCGCAGTCCCTCATAACTAGCCTCATTGACTATGGAATTAGTGCTTATGGCTCTGCCTGTGCCAATGTCCTAGCCAGGGTCAGGAGCCTGCTCAATAGGGCATGTCGGTTTGCACTGAGCCTTAATCCTGACACTACACACCTGTATCCTATGTAGGTCACTAAACTGGCTCGACATCGACAATTGGCTGCCATTTCACACACTTGTCCTTTGCCACAAAGCCTTGCATAGCATCGTGTCCCCTGGACTTAAATCCCTCTCCATTGTCATAGACAACAACTACTCCACCCAAGGAGGATAACAGCACTCCCTTCTGCTTCCAAGGCAGAAAACCACCCTAGGCCAGTCCTGTTTCTCTTTTCTATTCCCCAAACAGTGGAATGACCTACCTGTCACCCTAAAAACCTGTCCCTCGGCTGATCTCTTTAAAGAGCTAGTGGAGCCAAAACAGGAAAACAGGAAAATAATACAAATTTTAAGTAGTAGTCAGTTGTAACTTTTTATTTCTGAAGTATTTTTCTGTTTGTTCATCTGAAATTATTCTATGTGATAATATTGTGCTGGATGTGTGGAACAGCTCTTAGCCTGGCAGCTGACATATATATCTCAGCTGCCCCACATTACATAATCAGCATTGTGATCTCACTGATAGTGACATCACATATGAATGACCTGGCAGTCACTCACTTGCTATTCCTAAGTAGCAGTGATGTCACAGTCAGTGAGGTCACAATGCTGATGATGTAGTGTGAGCAGTAGAGCCGCATATGTCAGCTGCCAGGCCAAGAGTTGTTCCACACATCACACCTACTAACATCAGGTAAACAATCTTCTAATTAAACAAAGGGAAAAGAAAAAGTACCTCAGATATAAAAGGTAATGGTTGACTGTTTTTAAAATCTAATATTAGTTTTAGGCAGTGCACTAGCTCTTTAAGACTAAGCTACTGTCCTTACTCTTTCCTGCGGAGTCTTGTAATTGCTTTAACTGATATGATTTCCCTCACCTCAAGCCAGTCTCCTGTTACAGCTCCTGACTGTAAATTGCTTAGTTTTATAGCTGTATGTTTTAATGCTGCACCAGCCAATGCTGAACGAAGAGGTGCTTAGACGACTGTTGCTTGTCATCTTGGATTGTGCACGTCTCTAATCTGTGTTACACCTGTTATGTACTATGTAACCATTTGTTGTTGTATCCTTGACGCTAAATCATTTGAAAATAGGCACTGCCTTAACGGTTTTATATGAAATAAAAATGAAAATGAAAATCTGCATACAATAAACATGTATATTGTTTTCCTTCATGTGAGATGTCCTCTACTTCAGGATCCATCTCCAGTTTATGTACTAACAGATCAAAGGAACATATCGTAGAAACATAGAAACATAGAAGTTGATGGCAGATAAGGACTGCAAGGCCCATTCAGTCTGCCCATTTCTTTTTCTACCTTATGAATGTGCCATTGGCCTTTGCTCTGTTAATGGCCTATCTATTCATATTCATCTGTATTGCTCCCTTATGCCTATCCCATGCCTGTTTGAAGCCCTGCACTGTATTCATATCCACCACTTCCTGAGGTAGGCCATTCCATGCATCCACCAACCTTTCTGTGAAAAAAAACTTCCTCACATTACCCCTTAATCGGCCTCCCTCTAATCTCATGCTGTGTCCTCTTGTCCTGATATTTTTCTTATATTGAAACATGTTAGACTCTTTCACCTTGATAATGCCCTTAAGGTGTTTGAATGTTTCAATCATATCACCTCTCTCCCTCCCATGCTCTAGGGTATACATATTGAGCTCAGTTAATCTGTCCTCATATGTTTTCTGATGTAGTCCCTGCACCATTTTGGTTGCCCTTCTCTGGACTGTCTCAATTTGGTTAATGTCCTTGTGAAGGTGTGCCTCCAGTACTACACGCAGTACTCCAGATGGGGCCTAAATAGTGTCTTCTAAAGGGGGATTATTACCTCCCTCTTCTGACTTGTGATACACCTGCTAATACACCCCAACATCCCTCTAGCCTTACCTACTGCTTTAGTGGTCTGCTTAGATAATTTCAGGTCATCGGTGATGATGACGCCCAAGTCTCTTTCTTCCCTTGTGAGTGCCAGCAACTCCCCTCCCAGCCTATAAGTGGCTTCAGAGTTTCACTTCCCCATAAGCATGATCTTGCACTTTTTTGCGGTAAACCCCAGTTGCCACTCTTCCAACCATTTTGCTAGTTTATCCAGATCACTTCTCATTCTGCCCACCCCATGTGGATCATCTACTCTGTTGCAAATCTTGGTGTCATCTGCAAACAGACAAACCTTACCCACCAGTCCATCTGCAATGTCACTGATGAAGATATTGAAGAGGACTGGCCCCAGGACTGATCCCTGAGGTACCCCACTTGTGACTTGCATCTCTTCTGACTGTATACCATTTACCACCACTCTCTGTTTTCTGCCCATCAACCAGTTTGCCACCCAGTTGACCAATGTCTGACCCACCTCTAGCCTACCCAGCTTATTAATCAATCTTCTATGTGGAACAATATCGAAAGCGTTGCTGAAGTCAAGGTAGCCAACATCAACTGCTACCCCTTGTTCCACCACTCTGGTTACCCAGTCAAAGAAATCTGTGATATTAGTTTGACAGTACCTTTCTTTTGTAAACCCATGCTGTCTTGGATCCTGTGCTCCTATGGATTCCAGGTGTTGCACTATCCTTTCCTTAAGGAGTGTCTCCATAACCTTGCCCACTACTGAGGTAAGACTGACTGGTCTATAGTTCCCTGCCTCCTCCCTGCTACCACTCTTGTGGAGTGGGATCACATTAGCCCTTCTCCAGTCTTCTGGGACCTCTCCTGTGCTCAGAGACTCACTAAACAGTTCTGATAATGGCTCTGCTAGTTCCACCCTTAGCTCCTTTAGTACCCTGGGATGTATGCCATCAGGTCCCATTGCCTTGTCCACCCTGAGCTTATCGAGCTCTTGTAGGACCCTTTCTTTTATGAAGGGACTAGTGCACACCTCCCTCCCTCCTTCCTGTGTCCATAGTGCTGAGCTGTGGGCCCTGCCATACCTTCTCTTCAGTAAATACTGAGCAGAAGTATCTATTAGGATAGATGCTTTTACATGGTCCTCCTCCTCACATGCCCCTTTATCCCCTTTCATCTTAGCAATACCCCCTCTGGACTTTCTCCTTTCACTAATGTATCAATAGCAGTGGAGACAAGGGACATCTTTGTTTTGTCCCTGTTTATTTATTTAATTTTATTAACCAGGTAGGCCCACTGAGTCCAATACAGGTCCCTTTTTCAGGGGCAACCTGGGATTAGTTACATATATACAGAGATTTGCAGAATACAACACATTGAGGGGTAACATAGTGTGGGATATGTAGAATGCCAGAGATAGCATTTACAATCAAACGTTAGATAAAAGAATTGACAATCAGACGAATAGGAACTTTTTCTTTTATAACAATAAATGCATCATTCAACATGGCAATGGGGTACATCAAGTTTGAGCACCTTCAAGAGTTAATTGTGAAATTGACACTAAGAGAGACATTTTTTCCTTATGTAACATCATATATATATATATATAATTTTACATGGTAGAGGGGTAATTCTTTAGAGTACGGTCAGTAGGCACATCAGGTACTTCTGAAGGGATATCAGTGGTAACAATTGCACTGGTTGAGCTCTAATGGGTAGGTTTTTAAGCCTTTTTTGAATCCACCCAGTAAGGTACATTCCTGTAAGGTGGTTGGGAGAGCATTCTGGGGCAGGGAGAGAATGCCCTGGACTCATGGGCTGAGGCAGACCTGGGTATTGTTAAGATTTGCATACCAGAGGACCTTAGAAGCTGGCTACTCAGTTTGGGTATCAAGAGGTGTGCAAGACTTGGGGGGGGGGGGGGGCACTAGGCTGCCTGAACTTGTAAGCTAGGCATACAGATGAGTATTTTAACCTGGTGTATAGGGTGGGCCAAGCTAGGGATTGTAGGACTCGACAATGGTGTTCTCTTGAGAAGTCCCGAGCTGTAAACCTGCCTATCCTATTGTATATGTTTCTTAGTTTCTGCAACTCAGTGCCTTTGGCTGAGGGCAGTACAGATGAACTGTATAGTAGGGTGGGTAGGAGGACTTCTTGTGCAATCCTACGTCTGGAGGTTTGCATGAGAAAAGACTGAGGCAAAATAGGAGGCTGAGTTTATGGTTCAGAGTCTTGTTATATTGGGTGATATGAGCAGTAAAGGTGCAGTCTTGGTCTAGTGTAACCCCAAGGTATGTCAGGGATTGAACTACACCAGTCTTAGACCCATTAACTAGTGAGAGATCTAGCATATTCAACCTGTCCTGACTAAGTTTTTTAGGGCCAAACAACATGGTCTAGGTTTTCTTTCCATTGAGCACCATTTTGTTATTATTTAGCCAACTCTCCAGGGTTAGAAGATCATTTTTTAGGAGTTTGTTTAGAATGGCTGCATCACTGGAGGACCTGTATAGCACAGCATCATCCGCATATAAGGCTATCTTTGCCCCTCTGCGGTGGTTAGGCAACTCATTGGTAAACAAACAGAAGAGCAGGGCCCCAGAATAGAACCTTGGGGAACCCCATCCAGGATCGGGCACTTGTCTGATATGCCACCATGCCATCTCACTAGTTGGGATCAGCCTTGGAGGCAGGAGATAAACCATTGTACAGTGTGGTTGTCCAGGCCAATCCACTCCAACTTTCAAAGGTTAAATGATTGAGAAAGAATGCCATTTGTGAGGACAGCAGAGGTGGAGTTACTGTACAACAGGCAAACCCATTTAATGCAATTGTCTGGGAAACTATATACTTTTAGTGTGTTAAAAATGTGGTTCCAAATTATCATGTCAAAAGCCTTTTCCACATCTACAAGCAAAGTTGTAGGTACTTCCAAGTTTTCAGCTATATTTGTTAAGTGGAGAATTTTTCTCATGTTATCTTATGGAATTATTTCCATTGATGAAACCTGTTTCTGAGTTTCCAATTATTTTCTGAATGCAATTTTCCAATCTAGATGATAAGATCTTAACCAACACTTTGTTATCTGTGATCAAAGTTATCCCATTATAATTTTTACATTCATATAGATCTTTATTTGGTTTGGGAATTAAAATAATAATTCTCTGCTGCATTGATTTAGGAAGACTGTCTTTTTCCCCATGCTCCATTAAAAATGTTAAAATTGGAGCCAAGACATTGCAGAATGTATGGAAGAAGTTAATGGAAAATCCATCTGGTCCCAAAGATTCTATTCTTTTGAAGAGTTGAAATTGCAACTAGAACTTTGTGTGTTTTTATGAGATCCCTGATTCAAATGCAGCCTGTGCTGAAATAGAGATGCATTTAGTTCACTGACCAGGTCAGGGAAGCAATTAGGAGCAAAAGGGAAGCTTTCCACAAATATTAAACTAACCAGGGGGATAGCAAATGTGATGAATACACTCAGAAAAGCAAGGAATCTAAGAGGGCAGCGACACTGGCAAAAGTGGCAGCTGAGCTTTGGATTGTGGCAGGGATCAAATCTGGGGACAAACACTTCTTTCATTAAATTCAGGACAAGAGAAAGAAGGAAGGGGGATAGTTAAGCTCTTAGATGGTGATAGGATTGTTGAAGGATATGGACATAAGGCTGCTGCTCTGAACAACGTTTTCTGTTCAGTATTCACCAAGGAACAGGTTGGACCAATTCCAGATAGTGGCATCAAGGCTGCCAATAGGGGGATCCCACAAATGGATACACCAACATTTACTACAGACAGGGTCACAGAGGTATTGTTGCACCTATGGGTGGAAAAACACCAAGGACTGATGGACTGCACCCTAAAATTGTGAGGAAACTTGCCGAGGAGTTGGTGACACTCTTGACATATTTGTTTAACTGCTCATTGCAAATGGGAACAGCACCAAGTGACTGGAGAAGGGCAGATATGGAACCTCTAAAAAAAGGGAGGGAGGAGGCTAGCAACTACAGACTGGTTAGCCTCACATCTATAGTCCGGAAATTAATGGAAACATTAATTAAACAGTGCCTAGTAGAATGCCTGGAAAGGAATGGTCTCCAAGATGGGAGTCAGCATGGGTTCATAGCAGTTAGGTCATACCAGACAAATCTCATTATGTTCTTTGACTGGGTGAATAAGGAAGTGGATAAGGGTCAACCAGTGGATCTCTTCTACTTTTATTTTAGTAAGGCTTTTGATTCAGTACAGCATAAACACCCGTTAAGAAAGTTGGAGGACCTAGGCACTGCCAGGAGCATAGTCAGATGGGTGGGAAATTAGCCAAAGGACAGACAACAGAGAGTGGTAGTCAAGGTGGTGAAGTCAGGTGAGGGAGAGGTCACTAGTGGTGTACCCCAAGGCTCAGTCGTGGGTCTGGTCCTTTTTAATATGTTCATTAGTGACGTTGTTGAAGGCATTCAAGACAAGATTTCCATCTTCACAGATGACACTAAGCTAGGTGGTAGAGTTGACTGCACGAAGGTAGTGAAGGACCTGCAAAAAGACCTACAGAGGTTGGAAAGATGGTCCAATATTTGGCAGTTGAAGTTCAATGCGAAAAAATGCAAGGTAATGCATCTTGGAAAATGGAACCCAAGGGCAGAAAATTTGCTTAATGGGGGTCCAATTCAATGCCTCACATGGTCAAAGGGATCTAAGGTTCATCATATGTGACACCCTAAAACATTCAAGCCAATGCAAGAGAGCTTTCAGTGAGACAAATAAAATGCTAGGGTGTATAGGAAGAGGATTTGACAGCAGGGACAAGGAGGTGATCTTCCCACTGTATAGGTCCCTAGTGAGGCCACACCTGGAGTACTGTGTCCACTTCTGGAGTCCTAACCTAAAGAAGGACAAAGATAGGCTGGAGGCTGTGCAGAAAAGGGTGACCAAGATGGTACTGGGCCTCCAGGGGCTCTCCTATGAGGAAAGCCTAAGGGAAAGAGAGGATATGACTGAGACACTCAAGATCCTGAGCGACAGTAATAAGATGCCCTTGGACTTGAACTGCTAATGTCTGGCACATGGACTGTTAATGACTGTGCTTGGTCCATAGAAGGTTGGGATATGGGCTCCTGAGGACTGGGACATGGATTGTAAAATTACTGGGTCTTGGGCTGTTAAGGGTTGGGACATGGTTACAATCAGGGCCATTAAAAGCTGGGACATTGTTTGCTAATAACTGGAAATCAGGTGCATTTCTGGGACATAAGTCTTCTACCGGCACAAGGATTGCCTCCCCATGCCCACCCTGCAGTGATTTAGTCACCGAATCCATCTTACCAGTTCTAGACTATGCAGATGTTGTTTATTGCTCCGCATCCACTATCTCCCTCGCTAGACTTGATATTCTACTTAACTCATTTTGTCATGTCACCACCTCCCCCCATCACACTTCACTGCACTCTCTACTCCTCCCTTTCCCTAATGCCTCTACCCGTTAGGCACCATACTCACAGCTTCACTTTTATCTCCAAATTCTGGTTTGGTCCCTCCCCCCATATCGCAACTCCTGCCTTTCAACAGTTAGCTGGTCTACATACTCCTTCTGATCCAGGGATGCTTGTATGTTCTCCCTCCCCCATCCATTCACTTGCTCAGGTAAAGGTCATTTTCTCTTTCTGCCTCCTTTACCTCTGGAATCAACTCCCTTGGGGCACTCACCACTCATCCACGTTCTCTGCTCTCAAATTCAAGCTATGTGTTAACCTCACTATTACTTGCTCATGTCTTCCCCCTCACCCTTGACCACACAGACACCATTCCCTACCTAGCAACTCCTCCTCACAATGTCCCTACCCATCCTCCACCTCCAACCAGTTTTAAACAACCTGCTGCCTGGCATATATATTGATTGCAATGAGTTGTTCATCATGTAACTTGTAATTGTGTTTTGTTCATAACTCCATATGTATATGTATGTAAGTATTATGCAGTGTATATGTATCTTACTCCCTGCTGTTTCTGCATATATATTTTAGCTAGTTATTTTACTCCTCTAATTTTGTCTGTACAGTTTTGTTTATTGCACTATTTATTGAATGCTGTAATCCACTGCATTTGTTCCCCAACCCCTGGGTTGCACCTGGAAACTAGCTCTGGTTTAGTGTGCCTTTCCCAGTTACCAACTTTTAAATAAATAAATAAATAAGTTGCTTATTTCTGGAACATGTCATGTTGTAGTCTAGGGCCATGGTATGTCAAGGGCTGGAACATGTAGTGTTAATGAATGAGATTTAAAGGCTGTTAAAAGCTGGTACACGGACCATGAATGACTGAGACTTGGACTGTTAATTGCTGGGATATGGACTGTTCATGACTTGGACTTGGGCTATAAATCACTATGACTCAGGCTGTTAAAGGCAGGGATTTAGACTATTACTGTCTGGGACAATAGCCATTAATTGCTGTTACTTGAACTGTTAATGGTTGGGCCTTGAACCATTAATGACTGGTACTTAGGCCATAAATTGTTGGGTCATGAGCTGCTCAGGACTGGGACATGGATTGTAATGTGACTCATCTTGGACTGCTAATGTTTGAGGCAGGGTTATTAATAATTGTGATGGAAGCCATTAATGACTGGGATGTGGGCTGTTAATGACTGGACTTGGAGGCATTTTCTGTGACATTTTTTCACTTCTGGGATGTGTCCTGTTAGTGGCTAGGGTATGGGTTGTCAGGGTTGAGACATGGACTGTTAATGATTGATATTTGGACTTTTAATTGCTGTTGCATGGACCACTAATGACTGGGACTTGTGCTGTTAATAACTGAGACTTGGGCCATTAATGGCTGGAATATGGATTGTTAGTGGCTAGAGTATTTATTACTTTGTTCTTATTTATTTCACCGGGAAAAGGCTCCGTTGAGCAAGTTCATTTTGAAGGTAATCTTGGATAGGACAGGAAAACAGATAAACACAGAAGAGTAACTGGATAGTATAGCATAAAAGTACAATTACAAGCACAAATACAGTGGTGTCACAATATTATGCTAACATAATCTTACAGTAGTTTAGCATATACAGTGATTTCAGGAACCAGTGGGTATACGGTCAAGTATACAATAGGTTACCAGAAAAGGTAGCATACCATAGGATATACCCATTGAGGGTAAGACACTTGCTTTCTAGGGGAGGAAGGAAAAGCACTAGGTACAGTATATGGTCACGTTTCTTGGCATAGATTGTCATGGAAGGCTTTGAATTTATTGCACCCTACCATGGAGCTAAGTCTCTGGATGTTCTATAGCTTATTCCAGACCATCAGGATAATATTGCTGATCGCAATTTTGCCATATTGAGACACACATCTGTACATCCAGGAGAAAGATATTATTTTTTTTTATGGCATAGGAGCAAAAGGATTTGGTGAAACGTTCAGAGATGTAATAATGTATGTTGTTGGTTAGCATCTTATAAACCCATATGTAAAAATTGTTTAATCTCTGTTTGGGCTGAGAGGACCATCTTACTGTGCTTTATAGGTGTAATACACCTCAGAGCTCTCTGGGAGAGAATGTCAGGTTTGTTTAAACATGTTGTCTAGTATTGGCTATAGATAAAATCAGCATAGTCTAAGATTGGTAGAAAGGTGACCTGTACCAGGCACAATCTGACATTCATGGGAAAACAGTGCTGGTTCCTGTAACAGAAACCAAATCTGGCATTGAGCATCATACTGACCACATCAATGTAAGCAGAGAAGGACAGTTTATTATCAAGCCACGCACCTAGATTTTTGTAACTTGACACTACCTTGACAGATTCTCCAAGCAGCATATTGATTATAGGGACAAGGATATGTTTTAAATTATTGTTGTTGGAGAAGAACATGACCTTAGTTTTATTGGCATTTAGTAGTACCTTGGATTGAAAGAGGTTCATTTGCAGCTGCCTGAAGATCAGAGCACGCTACCACAATATCAGCTCCTGAAGTATACGTCACCATATCATCCACATAGAAATGCAGTCTTGCATTCCTAATTTCACTATGAAGATTATTGGTATACAACATAAAGGGTAGGGGTCCTAGGAATGAACCCTAGGGTACATCTCCAGATAAGATAATGCAGTTTGAGAGGAGCCCATGATCCTTGATTCATTTCCATCTTCTGTTTTGATCATTTTTAAACCAGCATAATGCTGCAGCAGAGAAACCATGAGCTGTAAAGGCCTGGGACATGGGCAGTTTATGACTGAGATTTGGGTTGTTATTGAGCAAGTGCTTCGTAAAGAAGTATATTTTCAATAGCAAAGGTTTGGAGATTTTAGATGCCTCTGTAACATTTTTGTTTGCTTTTATTTCTTTCCTTAATTATCTTCTTATAATTGAATTAGTATTTTGCTAACTACAAGTAAAACAAATAATTCTATTGAATCCTAGTATTATGAAGTTCAAAATTCTTTGCTGGCTAAATTGGTAGGGTATTTCAATGGAAAACTTCAAACCTATTTTCAGATTTTTATAGAGGAATTATACGTTTTTACCACTAAAATATTATCTATATCCCCACTGGATGGGGATATAGATGGTAATGAGGCACTTAACTAATTCATAATGGTTTTCAACCCTGTTTGTGATATTTTTGCACCATACAAAATTAAAACAACTAAGGAAACCTCCAATCCCTGGCTCTCCAACTCCCTTATTGGACTTATGAAGAACAGAGACAATCTTTGGCATATAGCAAAAGCAGCTGGTACACCTGCTGCATTTAATACCTACAAGACAGCTAGAAACACCTGCACCAGAGTCATCCAACAGGCTAAAGCCTCCTACTATAAGGATCTACTAACCAAAACCTGGGGTTCTGGAAGAGACTTTTGGTGCTCTCTTAAATCCTTAATGGGCTAAGCCCCCAAGACCCCCCCCCCAGATCTACTGTTGACTGTGAAGGGGCTCCTACAGGAACTAATCAAAATTGCCAATGAGCTCAACAATGCTTTCACTGACCTTTCAAGTGTACTCCCTGGTGACTACTTCAAATATATGCATGTTCAGCAAAGCCCAACTGTCCCTCAAGATCCCCCAAGGAAAGATGTATCACCCTTTTACTCTAGATGTATTACCAAAGCAGAAACCATCAAGCATATTAAAAGGGCGCTTGGCAAGACCAAGAGAGGGGCAGATCTGCTTGACATGAAGCTGGTTGGTCTACTCCTTTACAAACTTGCTGATCCTCTTACCATGGTGTTAATGCCTGTCTAAAATCAGGAGTATTTCCAAATGCATGGAAGTCAGCTAATGTAACGCCTGCCTTTAAAGTGGGGGATAAAACCCAAACATCCAACTACAGACCTATATCCATCCTTCCTCCACTTTTGAAAGTACTCAAAAGAATGGGCTCGGAGCAACTTACTGAATACCTTGATAACCATAACCTACTCTGCCCAAAGTAGCACCGCTTCCATAAAAAGCACTCAACACTCACCGCTCTAGTTAATTATGCATCCCAACTATATAACACCTTGGATAGTGGTCAGGCAGTTGGATCAGTCTTCATTAACCTCATGAAGGCTTTCGACTCTGTTAATCACAACCTCCTCCTAAGTTGCCTTCTGTCCACAGGTCTATCCCCAGATATGGTACTATGATTTGGCAGCTAACTCTCTAACAAATCACAATGAGTCAAAATTGTTTATACCCTATCCATTGCTCAGAAGGTCCACCTCAGGGTTTAACAAGGGTAAATCCTCAGTCCTCTACTCTTTAGCCTCTTCATCAACTCTGCCCCAATGGCTTGCTCAGCAAGCACAGTTTTCTATGCTGATGATGCAGTGATTTCAGTCATTGGCAAAGACCAACAATCCATTACAACTGAACTCCAAAGCAGCTTTCATAAACTTCAATCTTGGTTTACAAAAAACAATCTACTACTAAATGTAAAAAAAAAAAAGAGTATGCTCTTCACCACCACCCAAAGCAAAAAGAAATTCCTGCCCCTGCATATTCATAACTAAAAGGGTGAAATTCTAGAGCAATTATCTAACTTCAAATATCTCAGCATTACCTTTGATGACATGCTCACCTTTTCAAACCACATTGACTCTGTTATCAAGACTGCAAATATAAAACTTGGTGTACTTTATCATCACAGTCATTCAATGACACTGGATGCACTCAAACTAGCCACCAGTAGCTCAATACTGTCTAATATTGACTATGTGTTGCCTATATATGGGGCTGGCACAAAAACTGCTCTTAGCAGGATCAACCCACTTCTCAATAAGGCCTGTCATCTTACTTTGGGGCTACTCTCGACACTCACACCTGCTCGCTGTACACTGAAACTGGGTGGCTCCCACTCTGTCTTGGAGGGCAATACCAAACCTGCCTACTTCTAAAAAAAGTACTGCTTGGACTGACATCCCCTACACTGGGCGGACTCTTTAAGCTGGCCATCCCAACAAAATCTACCCATAATGCAGTCACTGACAAGATGGTTATTCCCTTCAAAAAGATGAAACTTGCCCAGAACTCCATCCTGTATCAAGGTCTGAAATGGTACAATGAACTACCTGCTGTCCTCACTGATACTACCAAGATTAGTACCTTCAAAGCTGGGCTCAAATCTCTCCTTGGCTCTAAAATGAATTGTACCTGCCTGCACTAATGTGATAGCACCTCACCCCCAGTTTTCCATTTACCTATCCCCCTCTACATATTTCAGCTATATAACACTTTTTTCTTAACCCACTCCTCTACCCCCAGTTACCTGATGATGGCCTCACTTGGTTGACAGTTCCACCTCTCTCCCACCTCAGACGATGCCACCTTCAGCTGATCCCAAAACCCCCTCTTATCTAATCAGTCTATTTGTCAATATTTACTAATCTGATGTGTATAAGTTCAAATATTACTATTACTGCCTGTGTATATGTTTCAGTGTTTTATCTCTTTTTTTTTCTCTCTGTAAACCTTGTATTTTTGTAATGTTTGTTCAACACTGATGTGGAACCTTTGAAAATGAGTCCTTGACTCAAAGGTATTAATCCCAAACTGAAATAAAATAAAATAAATAAATATATTCAAAACAAATATGTGAGTTTTAACCATCAGTAATCTTTTAAATAATTTAATGAGTGAAATTTTCTTCATGACCAGATTTTCGTAGGGGAAGAAGAAGTTAATTACGGTTTTATAAAAAAATGTAAAACACATGGAAAACATACAAAAGACAGTTTTTTTTTCTGAATGAAGTACCTATTTATTTTACCAAGAAAAATATCTGTAGTTTCCCTTTGAATGATATTGGATTCTTAAGTAGTTGTCCTTTCTGATGTCACAATTCCAGAATTTTTCTATCTCCTTTTTACAAGCAAGTGAAAAACAAAGGTGAAAAAACTTTTGTTCCACTGCACAAACAATGGTTTATTATAAAAGTAGAATGTAACTACTAATACATCAAAACAGAATAAATGAAATAGCCAGCTGCCTGTTTATTAGACATGAACACCCACTCTTTCATGGCTAGTAAATCATCTTAGAATGACTGGAACTTGGACCATTTATGATTGGGATATGGACTGTTAATGACCGTGACTCAAACTATTAATGGATGGGACATGGGCTGCTAATGAATGGTACCTTGGTGCATTTTCTGTGACATTGGTTGGTCATTGCTGGAACATGTACTGTTAGTGACTAGGGCATGAGTTTCAAGGGCTGGTACATGGACTGTTAATGACAGAGATGTGGTATGTTAACTGCTGGTAAATGGACCATTAATGACTGGGACTTGGACTGTTAATGATAGTGACTTGGGCTTCTTATTTTTTTATTTTATTTAATGTCTTGGATTACAACAACCTTTGAGCTAGTAGCTCATTTACAAAGGTTCCACATCCAATACAAACAACGAGATATACAAGGGTACAGTATTTAACTTACTCACAATCAGTTCCAGAGTTCAGAAACTACATGTGATCCAAACAGGAGGAAGACAGGGAGAAGTACATGATGAAATCAAGAGAGTTGAGCAGATTGGTGAGGGCAGTCAATGCATCAAAGGAGTTTAAATTGATGCAGGGGATCAAAGAAGGGGAGAAATATTTCTTCAAGTATATTATGGAAAGAAGGAACTGTAAGGATCAGACAGTGATGATCAAGGTAGATGGGGGGGCATAGAAGCGGGTGGAGCAGGCAGAAGCACTCAATTACTACTTCTGTTCTGTGTTTACCAGGGAGAGGATGGTTCCAGTGTTACAGGGGAAGGGGGTGGGAATTGGGGTGGGGGCAGAGATAACAGAAAGGGAAATCCTAGTGAGTAGTATGCTGGAAGGCCTTTGAGCCCTGGTGGTGGATAAGGCACCAGATCTGGACGGCATACACCCAGGGTGCTGAGGGAAATTGCAGATGTCCTGACAGGGCTGCTGGCAGACTTATTCAGCACCTCCTTGGGGATTGGCTGTGTGCCCCAGGACTGGAGGATGGTGCATTTGGTGCCCATCCATAAATGTGGGCCCAAGGATGAGTCAGGGAACTATAGGCCAGTCAACTTCACCTCCATTGTGGGGAAGCTTAAGGAAACTATCCTCAAGGAGAGGCTGGCAGCCTTTCTTGAGGAGAAAAGTCTCCAGGACAGCAGGCAACATGGGTTTGTCTCAGGGAGATCCTGCCAGACAAACATGGTCAACTTCTACAGTATGACTTGGCACAAGGGCAATTGATAGGGGCCAGGCAGTGGATGTCCTGTATTTGGACTTCAGCAAGGCCTTTGATGTCGTGCCATATGGGAGATTGATTAGCAAATTGGGTAACTGGGGGGCAGGGGAGAAGCTGGTGGAATGGGTCAAAACTGGCTATAGGATAGGCAGCAGAGGGTGATTTTAGGGGGGGCAATCTCAACTCTAAGGGATGTAACCAACAGGGTTCCACAAGGATCAGGGCTGGGTCCATTGTTGTTTGGCATCTTTATTGCCAGCATCACAGATGGGACAAAGAATAAGATCAGCCTATTTGAAGATGACACAAAGATTGGAGCAGTGGTGGACAACACAGAGGGGTGGCTTGGACTATAGGAGGATCTGGCTAAACTGGAGAGATGGTCTGAAACATGGCAGCTGGGTTTCACTGTGAAAAAGTGCAAACTCATGCACTTTGTTGCCAGAAACCAAACGTTTACTGAGGAAAAGGAGGGTAATGGGTCTGAAGGGAGTACAAGGGGTGAGAATGGTGCAGAAATGGACACAAGTCCCTTTACTCGAGAAAGGGTCTTGAAGGAACTGGAAGTAATAAGAGTTGATAAAGCAAAGGGGCAGATGGGGTGCACCCCAGGGTCCTTAAAGAACTAAGAGAGGTGGTGGCTGAACCTCTGGCTATCCTGTTTAGCCGATCACTGGAAACAGGGGAGGTACCCAAAGACTGGAGGACAGCAGATGTAGTCCCCTTATACAAAAGTGGGAGCAAAGAGGAAGCTGGGAACTACAGACCCTTCAGCCTCACCTCGGTAATGGGAAAGATCATGGAAGCACTACTGAAGGAGAGATTGGTGGAACATCTGGTTGTCAATGGACTGCAGGACCCAAGGCAGCATGGTTTCACCAGGGGGAGGTCATGTCAGACCAACCTTGTTGAATTTTTTGACTGGGTGACTAGGGAGGTGGATCAGGGGATGGCAGTGGACATGGCCTATATGGACTTTAGCAAGGCCTTTGACACTGTGCCACCTAGAAGACAATTACACAAACTGCAGAATATGGGTGTGGGCAGGACAGTAGTGTGGTGGGTAGGTAACTGGCTGGGCAACAGGACACAGAGGGTGGTGGTAAATGGTTATCACTCCACAGAGGGAAGAGTGACCAGTGGGGTACCACAGGGATGAGTGCTGGGACTGGTCCTATTCAACATCTTCATCAGTGACATTGCACAGGACTTAGAAGGCAGAATTTCACTGTTTGCTGATGACACAAAGCTCTGTAACAGAGTAGAGACACCAAAGGGTGTAGACAGAATGAGAAGGGATCTGCAGAAACTTGAAGAATGGTCAGGGGTTTGGCAGTTGAAATTCAATGCAAAGAAGTGCAAGATAATGCATATGGGGCACAAAAACCCTGGCACAATATATCAGTTGGGGGTGAGGATATAGCATGCTCCAAGCAGGAAAGGGATCTTGGGGTTATCATCTCTGATGACCTCAAGGCAGGGAAACAGTGTGACAAGGCAGCAGGTAAAGCAAATAGGATGCTGGGATGCATAGGCAGAGGCATCACCAGCAGGAAAAGGGAGGTCATAATTCCACTATACAAGATACTAGTGAGGCCCCACCTGGAGTACAGAGTTCAGTTCTGGAGACCTTACCTATGTAAGGACATTGCCAGTGTAGAGAAGGTTCAGAGGAAGGCAACTAAGATGGTACATGGATTGCATCACAAGTTCTATGAGGACAGGTTGAAGGAACTGAATATGTACTCACTGGAGGAGAGGAGGGAGAAAGGGGATATGATAGACACATACAAGTATCTTACAGGGAGGAATAGGGTGCAGGAATACACTATTTTTAAGTGAAAAAGATATTCCAGGACTAGAGGGCATGGGATGAAGTTGGAGGGAGGACGATTCAGAGGAAACGTGAGGAAGAATTTCTTCACAGAACAGGTGGTGAACAAGTGGAACACCCTGCCAGAGGAAGTGGTGGCGGCTGAATCAATCATGGGATTTAAGAATGCATGGGATAGACATAAAGGAATTCTGGAGGTCAGGGGTAAGGGGCAACAGACTTCTAGGAAAATATAAACTGAACTTACAAGCGCAAATGGGCAGACTGGGTGGGCCATAGGCCCTTATCTGCCGACACTGTCTATGTGTCTATGTTTAGCTATAAACTGGGGGGGTGTAGTACAGTTATCCACTATGGAAGTGGAGAAGGATCTTGGGGTGCTAATCATAGGGCAAATGATCCATTCAGCACAGCATAGGAAGGCAGCAGCTAGTGCAGCAGCTGAAGCTAATAAGATGTTGGGGTGCATTGCCAGGGGTATCACTTCCAGAATGAGGGAGGTTATACAGCTAGTGTACAGTTCACTAGTCAGACCAAACCTGGAGTACTGTATGCAGTTCTGGCTGCCCTACTTGAAGAAAGATGTCAAGCTGCTGTAGGGGGGCCAGCAAAGAGCAAATAGGATGAACATAGGAATGGAGGGAAAACCCTATAGGGAGAGACTAAGGGAGCTCAACATGTACTCTCTGGAAGATAGCAGAGATAGAGGGGATGTGACCCAAACCTTCAAGTGTATGAAGGGCTTAGATAGGGTTAGCATGGAAAGAATTTTTAGATTAAAGAAAGGGAGAGATACTAGGGGGCACAGTCTGAGTTTGGAAGGGGGTAGGTTCAAGAGGGAAATGAGAAGACACTACTTCATGGAAAGGGTGGTGGCTGGGTTGAATGCCCTGCAAGAGGAGGTAGTGGCCTTAAGATTGTGGACAGCTTTAAGAGACGGTGGGACAAGGTCAGGGGGAGGGTCACTATGGTAAGGGGGTGCAGCTGTAGAGTAATAAACTGATAAGCTGCACACTCTAGCAGACTCAACAGACTGCATGGCCTGTTTCTGATGACATTTTTTGTATGTTCATAGGTTTGTATGTTACACGGTGTGAGGAACAGAACAATGTAGACCAATTTTATTTTATTTTAATTTATTTGAAAATCAGATAATGGCTTTGAGCACAAGTGCTCTTTTCAAAGATTCCACGTCAAGTAACAAACAAGGATACAAAACATTAAAACACGAGCCACATAAGTGACAAATGGATAAATTAGATTAGATAAAGTATATACTTCAGGATTTCGCCAATTCAGGGGGAGCCAGGGCAGGTACATATTTCCTCAACTCAAGGGGAGCCAGGTCAAGAACAAACATAGAGTTAACCAACAGGGTATATCTGCATGGGGATTAGACTGAGAACAATCAATCCCAAACATTATACAGAGAGGTAAGTAGTCACAAAAAACAATGACAAGCAGGTTTCAGTGCTAGTTCTCATCCCTATCCAGCATTTGGTAACCAATAGGACTTTAGTGAGAGACGGCAGGATGAATTAGAGCTGGCCAGGAGTTCATGAAGCCAGCGGATTTGCTTCAGCTTTGGTAGTACTACTTATTGTTTGAAATCAGTTTAATTTACAGTACTATGTAAGGCCAGTTTTCAGTTTGTTGATTTAATTTTCACATTTAATTAAACGTACTATATACGTAGGGGAAAACTGGTTAGTATGAAAAGTCTAAGGGTTATCATAAGGATCAGTATAGGGATGAGGTTTAGCATTGAGCAAGTCATTTGCAGGGACTGTGGGGCTCTCGTATCCATGGGTATGTCACTGCCTTTCCCCAGGATCTTTACAGAGCTATAGTCCAAACAGTGGGGCAGCACGGTATGCCAACAAAAGACATGTAGAGCTAGATCCAGTAAAACAAAATCAAAAGTTAAAAATCAAATGCAAAATCAATAGAAATGGCTGCCTGGATGACTCTGTCATTAGGATGGGGAGGAAATGGCAGACAAATATAGCCTTGTCAAATGGGAAAGAGTAGGGTGGTAGGGCATGGGGTGAAACTGGCCTTACCAGTTAGGTTTGGTCCCGGTGCACCATGCATAGATAGGAAGAGGGAATACTTGGATGGGGGGGGGGAGGTGAGGATGAGAGAGTAAAGGGTATAAGTATTATGGGGCAGAGGAGGACACACAGGAGAGGGCTTTGTTGTAGGCAGATTAAAGCAGGCTAATTGGTGTACTCATATTTACACATCAGAATCAGATGTGAACAGAGCTCCCCTTTTGAACTGACCAATGTCCTGAACAGTTGTGAGAGTAGTAGGGAGTCCGTTGAGCCACAGAAGGCCCCTGTAGGTGAAGGAGCACTGGGATAATGAGGTATTCCTGAAATGCAGCTGGAGGGCATTTCTGGCAGTGCTCCTAGTGAGGTGCAGGCAGTGTGAACACTGGAGGAGCTTTTGTATATCAGGGGGCGGAGGGTAAGTCCTAGGCATGCTTTTCTACTAAGGGCTGTTAATGGCTTGGACATGGACTGTTGTAGACTGGGACTTTGGCTGTAATGACTGTGATTAGGGCTGTTATTCACTGGGATGTGGACTGTTAACAATAGACTTGGGCTGTTGACTGCTAACGACTGGGACTAGGACTGTTAATGATTGGGAAATGGGTTATTTTGATTGTGACTGTGGCCATTACTAGCTGGGAATGGGATGTTAATAATTAGGATTTGGGTGCATTTTCCAGGACATTACTGTAGGTGTTCTCAGTGCTTCCACAGGCTGGCAATGAATTTTTCTAGCTATATCACAGAAAGCTCAGACATATCTCACCAAGTCTTTGGCTCCAACTGTACATGTCCTGTTAGTGACTATGGTATGGGTTGTCATGGGCTAGGCCACATGGATTGTAAATGATATTTGGGCTATTAATAGCTAGCACATGGACCATTAATGACTGGTATTTGGGCTCATTATGGTTAGGATATGTGTTGCAAAGGGATGGGATATGAACTGTTAACAACTGAAATCTGGGCTGTAAATGTCTGAAACATGGCTGTTGATGAGTAGGACTTGGACTGTTAATGGTTAGTACATAGACTGTTAATGACTGTAACTTGGACAGCTAATGGTTGGTACTTGGACTGCTAATGGCTGGGAAAGGGATTGTTAATGTCTAGGACTTGAGCACTTAACTGTGAGACATGAACTGTTAATGACTAAGTTATGGAATGTTAATTATTGAGGTATGGGATGTTAATGATAGGGACACCTGTCATTAATGACTAGGACTATGATTGTTAATGGCTGGAATTTGGGCTGTTAAATACAGGGACTTGGACTGTTAATGACTGGAACTTGGACCCTTAATGGCTGTGAATAGCTGGTAGTTGGGCAGTTATGATCTGGTACTTGGGCCATTAATAGCTGGGGCATGGACCATTAAAGGCTGGGATATGGACTGTTAATTGCTGGGACATGGGTTATTAATGCTTGCAACTGGAGCCATTAATGTCTGGGACCTGTGCTGTTAATGACAGGATTTGGGTGCATTTTTTGGGATGCTAGTTGTTCATTGTTAGAACATATCCTGCTTGTGGATAGGGCATGCCTTGTCTAGGGCTGGACCATGGACTGTTAAAGACGTGGGATGTTAAGGACTGGTACATGTATCAGTAATTACTGGGACATGGACTGTACATGATAGAATCTTGGGTTGTTAATGGCTGGGACTTGGTCTGTTGCATATCTGGATATTAGCTGTTAATTGCTGGAACTTGGAGTGTTAATAACTGGAGCATGGCCTGTTTGTGATTGAGTTTTGGGCTGTTAATGACTGGTACAGAGAGCAGGGCAGGGGAAGGAAACTACAGACCAGTTAGTTTGACTTCAGTGGTAGGGAAAATAATGGAATCACTTCTGAAGGAAAGAATTGTTGAGCACCTAGAGGCCAGTGGGGCAGAGGACCCAAGGCAGCATGGCTTCACAGCAGGAAGATCATGTCAGACAAACCTAATAGATTTGTTTGACTGGGTGACCAAAGTAGTAGACCAGGGAGGGGCTGTGGATATGGCCTACCTAGATTTTAGCAAGGCATTCGACACAGTTTCACACAAAAGATTAATATACAAGTTAGCCAGCCTTAGAGTGGATCCCAAGGTGGTAGCCTGGATAAAAAACTGGCTGGACAACAGGATGCAAAGGGTAATAGTAAATGGAGTCCATAGTGAAGAAAGGAGGGTAACTAGCTGGCTACTGCAGGGTTTGGTACTGGGACCTGTTCTCTTTAATAACTTTATAAGTGACATTGGAGAGCACCTAGAAGGAAAGGTATGTCTCTTTGCAGATGACACAAAGATCTGCAACAGGGTTGATACACAAGGTAGGGTGGAAAGAATGAAAAGGGACTTGGCAAGGTTGGAGGAATGGTCAAATATGTGGCAGCTCAGATTCAGTGCAAGGAAGTGCAAGGTAATGCATCTTTTATTTATTTTATTTATTTATCAAGTCTAGGATTACAAATACCTTTGAGCCATGGCTCTTTTATAAAGGTTCCACATCAGAAAAATCCAAATTATGGGGAACATCAAGACAGGCATTACAACAATGTGGACATTGCAAACAGAGTACAGATTAATACAGTTCAAGGGTAGCATTGTAACAAGGCAGCCAGCGGCATTTGTCAGAGAAAATAGACAACAGATAAGAAGTGCCAGAGTCATAGGAAGAGGGAAGAGGGTGGGGGGGAGAAGGAATGTAGGAAGGGTGGCAAGAGGGTGAAAAGTGCAGCATTGGGAAACAAAAACCAAGGGGAAGAGTACACAATTGGGGGTGAGTTAATAAGAACAACAAAAATTGAAAGAGACCTAGGAATAATTATATCAGATGACCTGAAGGTGGGCAAGCAATGTGAGAAGGCAGTAAGGAGGGCTGGGGGGATACTGGGATGCAAAGGGAGAGGGATCAACAGTAGAAAACAGAAAGTAGTTATCCCTCTCTACAGACAGCTAGTGAGACTCCATCTTGAGTACTGCATGCAATTCTGGAGACCCCTTCTCCACAAAGACATAGACAGAGTGGAAGCTGTTTGGAGGAGGCCAACCAAAGTGGTGCAAGGTCTGCACCAGAAGACATATGAGGAGAGACTAAAGCAGCTTATTGTGTATACCCTTGAGGAAAGGGGGGGAGGGGACATGATAGAAATGTTCAAGTATCTCAAGGGAATTAACAAGGTACACGAGGGTAGTATATTTCAGAAGAAGAGATGTGCAAGAACAAGCGGGCACAATCTAAAGATAGAGGGGGGACGGCTCAGAGGTAATGTTAGAAACTATTTTTTCACTGAGAGAGTTGTGGATGTATGGAACTGCCTTCCTGAGGAGGTTGTGGAGTCAGGAACAGTGGGAGAATTCAAGAATGCATGGGACAGGCATAAGGCAATTCTGGAGGGACGTAGGAGGAAGTAAGCTGTTGATTAACTAGAATCTGCAGCTTATCCATCCGGTAGGAAAATGGGCAGACTGGGTGGGCCAAGCAGTCCTTATCTACCCTCAAAGTCTATGTTTCTATGGTACATAGACCATTAATGACTGGAACTTGGACTATTAAAGATTGGGGCAGGGGTTATTACTGAGTACAACTGGGAGCATTTAAAGCTGGACATGAGCTGTTAATAATTGTAATTATGTTTGATTATAGGCAAAGACATTATTCATTCATTCATTTATTCATTCAATCATTAGATACTTATTTTACAGATTCAAAAATTTTTGTGAGTTGATGTGGGGGGAGAGGTGTTAGGACCAGAGGGGATGGAAGGGGTTAATTCTCTACAAGATGGGGTCCTGGTCATATCGGGTTGGGGGCAGTGGGGGGAGTTGGGTTAGGAAGTGCAGATGGGAGAAAGACTAGTTTGTCTGAAACAGTTTATTTATTTTACTAACATTGGTAAACTTCACCAGGAGTGGAGATGGTGGTTTAGGAAGGGTGCATAAGGCCAAGGCTCTAGGTGATGTCAGGGGCATAGGTGGGGGCTGGGAATTAAAAAAAAAATAATGATTAAACTTTGCCATGCAAAGTTGATGCCAATGTTGGGAACTCCATGAAGCTTCGTGAAGTGCCAAGTTTCCTACTTTGCACCAACTTCGCATACAAAATTGAAATTACTTGCACCTCTAACCTGCAACACAGTGAAGTGTTTGCTAAGTCTGGTTCCCTCCCATGATCACTCAGTTTGGTGTCTACAAAACTCAGGATAGTAACACCAAGCTGCATCAGCTTCTTTTCATGATGATCCTGAAGGTTATTTTTGTAATTCCATCACTTTTGGTTCCATTACTGACATGTGTGAAATGTCCTGTGTGTGCTGCAGCATGACTTCCTATTCCAACACAAACACATTTATTGTGCAACCTCCACGTTTGTGCTCTGCTACATTTCCCATTCCAAAAAAGATACAATGTTTATAATGTGTCCTACTGTATGCATGTGCTGCCACATCATTTACCACTTACCTCTTCCTGTGCCCTTTGTGTTCAGTGCATATATGTGTGCTCTTCTTTCCAATGTTTGTTTGTTTGTTTGTTTGTTTGTTTGTTTGTTTAAAATTTTATTTTTATACAGGTTAATCTGATTGGGAAAAATCCCCATTTACAACAGATACCTGTGGCATTTGCAATAGACAAACAATACAAAATTAAACAAAATACAAAATCACATTTATCTAAAAACAATTACAACAAACATTTAAATAAGTATACAATTCCAATTTAAAAATACGCAGATCAGGAATTTCAGTCATATGTCGAGGTAATTTATTCCATGTCTCCCTCCAGTGAGCCACACCTATGGAACACAGATGCCACAGGTGTTGGGCCTATCTAGAAAATTTTGCCTGGCAGGCTGCCACAATGATGTGCATCAATGGTGCCTATATATTATGGGTGGGTCCAGACCTCCTTAGTTCTTTCTTGTCCACTAATGAATTAATGTCGGACTGATGGAGCTCCCTCCTTGAACTTCATTACTGTATACTTCGCTGGCCTTCCTCTCCTTTTCTTTGGTGATGTGGGCCTACATTTCTGCTTCCCACATGGATTTTGTCTTCTTTGAAGCTGATGCTGCCTGCTGTCCTATGGATGCTGGCTGTCAGCTGTTGTTTCCCTTCCATGGATCCCTGCTGGTCTCCTGCTGCTGGCTGTGTTCTCACTGCCAGTTGTCTTGCACTTGCTGTACTGGGTCTCTGAAGGTGGGTGAAAGACTCCATTAAAGGGGATGTACTTGACTTTCCAGCCATTCTGTCTTTGGATGCCATGGTTGGTCTGGCTTGATAGCCCAGGCCTTTATTACCGTGGAGCTCGTGACTCCCCTTCGCTCTGTTACCAGGCTTTGCCTTTACAGCTTTGCTATTTGGGCTGGGATCACTGTTTTTCTGCATTTTCCATCATTCTAGTCATCACATGGCTTTGCCCCATCAATGTTCCTGTCATGCGTCCAGTCCCCTGCTTTGTGCATGGTTGTGTTCATGTTTCAGTCGTCAGCACTGCAGGTAACTTGCCTTACTGTTTGGTATTGCATCCATTGGAATGCCTCAGTCAGTTTCTGACTTCTTGCCTAGGCCACCAGTTCTGTGGGGCTCGTGGCTCCCTTCGGCCCAGTCAAAGCATATCATTGCATCATCGATGGTCTCACTGTTGGGTTGGGCTCACCATTTTCTGCTTGTCATAGCCTGGTTTTGACTCATTGGCAACCCAGTTAATCTGCAGCCCTCTGCTTGTCTGTGGCTGTTTTCATGCATTCTGTCATTGGTTTTGCCATTGACTCGGGTTTTCTCATACTGGCAACCCTTTGGGTGAGTGCCATTGGCTTCTTGCCTCAGGCCATGTCCCTATGATTGTGGAGCCTATGGCTGTCTTGGTCCCTGTTACGTGGCTGTGCCTCACTGACTGTTTGGGCAATGTTTTCCAGTGCCAATCACCACCTCACTCTGCCTCAGCAAAGTTCTTGGCTTCATTATTGAGTTTCCCATCGACTAGATCACTAGGGATTTCGGACTTGGGGGGGTGGGTGAGGAATGCTGTCCGTGGTCGGGCTACTCGCAGTCCACTGGACCACCAGGTATATTGGATTTTGGGAGGTCTGATGCCAGAACTGGGCTACCTGGGGTGGGTTGGCTAACATTCTGCCTGCGATCAGGCTGCTTGGGGGTTGCTGTTCATTCTGACCGCGATTGGGCTACTCAGTGGGTGGGGGTTGGATAACTGTCTGCCCGCGATCGGGCTTCTTGGGGTGTGGGGTTACCATATGCCCGTGATTGGGCTAATTGGAGGTGGGGGGACAGTTATGCCCACGATCAGGGCATGGGGGCGCCACCAGGTGCGGTGGGAACAGCCGATGGCCACCCACAGGTGGCAGCTGCTGTGTTGTGCCCTACAATGAGGCAGATCACCTGTGAGTGGCCCTCGACTTGTTCCTTTTTTTTTTTTGGCTTAACTTTGAGCAGACACAGGTAGGGGTTGTGCCTGCATAACTCTGCATGGCTCGGGCTGAATATTGGGCTGTGCAGTTTATGCATGGGCACGCCCCCCATACTGTGCCTGCATACATTGCATCGGGATTTGTGCAGGTGCATTTTTCCCTTTTAAATATTGCACCGGGGTGCATCAGTGGATTGTGCATGGCACAACACCGTTGCACCATGTGCAACCCTTTTGAATGTCTAGGCCCCTAAGCCTAATGGTGGGGCGTTTGAAACTCTCACTAATTCAGATATGTTTGCTATTGCTCTTGGTACATTTGCAGTAGCACTAACAGAATAAGCTGTCAATATTTACTCCAGATGGAACAGATGGGTTGTCCATTTATTTTTGTAGGAAGTCTCTAATATAAATAGTTTAATTTATTTCCTTATGGTAAGTTGCATTTATGTGAGATTGTTTTAAACATATCTAACTTCTTTTCTGTTTAAAGTTATTCCACCTGAAGAATGCCTTTATTGTTATATAAGACAACAAAGCCATCCAAGCACGATAAGGAAAGTCACTGCTATAACATAGGGGAGTAAATTTAAAGATGATTTTGTTTCCCAGTGTAGAACACCAAGCATAAGAGGTAGTTTCAATAAACAGTGGGCAATTTCTGGAGCTGGCTTTATACTACAATTTCACATACGGTACACGGATTAGGCTAGCAAATGGAAGAAGGCTGCCATCCATTATTGTTCATACAGTTTAGAAATCTGATAATTAAACTAGCTATTTACCTGCTCTACATAGGCAGCTAAAAAGTACAGAAAGAAATTTGGAACCCCCAAGCTGGCTGCTTTTTTGAAGCATTACATTTATGGAGACATTCACTTGGTCTCACTTCACTGAAATTTTTTTTATCATTTGCTAATGTAAAAATATTTTTTTACTTAAATATAAAGTAATCTTTTGGAATAGGAACAATATTCTAGACATTTTAGATATCCATGTGACTGAGTCCTTCAGAAGCAACACTCACTGTTCAGTGTGGTTTCATCTTGATATTGGGAAACAAAGGCTGGGCACAAGGATGCATGCACTGTACTTCAAGAAGACTATTTTCACCAGAATGGGGATACATTTGGGGTGTACATGACCAAGCCTGGGGCAACCTTGTGGGTAGATGAGAAATGTTCCATAATCCAAGAAACCAAATGTGATACCAATATGTTTATTTTCTTTTTGTGATGGAGGTTGTGTAGCACTTCAAAACCTTATTCTGTAATTGGAAACAGAAACAGAATCCTGAACTCTACTCTAAACTTAATAGTGAGCAAATGTAGTCCATAAGATATTGGTAATATATACTCTGTAGGGTTAGTTGAAGTAATAAACCTAACCATAAGGAAAATATATATATATTTTCCAAATATACCACCACAACTAATACTAATACTGACAATAATAATAATCATAATAATAATGCTTTCTTATTAAAATAAACTGGGGTGATGCACAGGGCCACCTGAGCCAAAGCTCGCTAAAGATGGTGACACACCACAAAAGAATACAATAATAACAGTTTAAAAAAATAATTTCTTTATCATGCTTTTTATTCTCCCAGTGTCATCCAGCCAATGTGATTGGGTGAAACATTTGGAAAGATATGAAGAAGATATAATGTCATGTTGATTTGTAGGTTGGTGTTTTGTTGTTGGTCATCTGTGAGCACAAGACAGTCATGGTGAGATAAATGAGATACTTTCTTGTTTTGTTGCCCATGCTATATTTGAACAATATCTTGATTACTTGTGCTATTTATTTTTTTAATATTTTTTTAGGCCAGTACCCCTCCCCAAGCCCATACTGGGCTGAGGCTTCGGCCCCCCACCTGCAGTCTTCCCCCTAATCCCAGATTTACCCCACTGGGTGGGGCCTCTGTGCGGGTGCCCTCTCCCCAAGAAACATGATCTTGTAGCCCTGGCTTACCCCCCAGGGCAAACGGCGGACCCACCCCCCAGTGGACATGAGCCTCAGTGGGAGCTGTGGTGGAGGCAGGGGCATCATGATAGGGGCCAGATTTTTTTTATGCTGCTTTCCCTTGGGGGCAGGATGTGCAATGACATCAATGGGCATTTCCGACATCTGTACCACCTCCTGTCTAGTGTGGCGCTGGTCTCTGTGAATCCCCCAGCCTTCACAAGGGACCGCTAATGAACCGGGTGCTCCCCTGTCCCACACAGAGGAGAGCTTCCACTCAAGCACTCAATCCCTCTCCACCCAGCTGGTCCTCCAACTTTCAGGTCCGTTCCCGAACTTAGGATGTCAGCGTCGCAAGCGGACACCTTGCCACTGCACCGGTGAGCCAGGTGATTATTGTTGCTATTTATAAGTGTACAGTTTACTTTGTTGTCTTGTCATTTTTTTATACTAACAGTGCTTTATTCATATATTAAATAACTATTTTTCACATATTTTACGTACTTGAAATATACCAAAAAAGGAATAAGTGTGTTTAACTTAAAATATTCATTTTCTCCATTTATGAAAAATATATTTGGGCTAATTCTCAAAAGTTGGGTGCAAGCCACGCCAAATGCAGCTTGAGTTGATTGCTGATACACCTGGGATCCGGCACTCGATGCTTTATCAGGCAAGGTCCTGGTGTCTAAGTCCCACAGCTTGTGGCAAACTTGGCCCTGCACCAAACACAGGGTGCATCAAGGAGCCTTGCTCAAGCTGTGGGTGGACTGTGTGGCAATAGCACCATGGACAGGTGCCTTAACCTGCCCCCAGCCCCGATTGCTTCTAATATTTTATTTCCCTGATTTTCTAGCACTTCCCCCAGCCCAAATTGCCCATAATATTAAAATAAATTGCCGTGTGGACTAGTGCTCCCCCAAGCCCTTTTGACACTCAGAGCACTGACTTTATGGTGCCAGGCAATCAGTGTGCCAAATGCAGGATTTGCTGCCCCCTCCAAGAGGTCCACCCCCCAGAATAGAAATCCTTAAGTAGGGAGGTGTGGGGGACACAGCACCCCATAAGGAAGGGTGCTGGAGGTGCAGTACACCACTAAAAATGTGAACATCGACATTGCCGATTTGCACCCTATTTGCCCAGTGCTGGAACACTGGTGCATTCTGAGGGTGGAACCCCCCCAAGCACCGATCGCCCATAATATTAATATAAATTGCCCTTGTGGGATAGCCAACCCCTCCCAGGCCCAATCATCCATAATATTAATTGAAAGTTCACTGGTGAGCTAGTGGATGGCCACGATCCCCTAGTACATGATAATTACAACATCCTGGTGGTCTAGTTGACCTCACCCACAGAGCTACCACTCCGCCTCATTTACAACTCACAGAATGGCTACAGCCCACTACTACTACCATGACCAGTCGCAGATTGAGCTATGAATGAGAGAGGTACTGTATACAGTATGCACTCATTCACAGCTCAGTTGATGATTGGCCGCAGTGATGAGCAGTGGACTGTGTCCAGTCACAGGCTGGGTTACAGGTTTTGGGGGGGAGTGGGGTGGTAGGGCACTGCAGCGTGGGTGGGCCAATAGACCATCAGGATGTTGGAATTATCATGTACCAGAGGACTGTGACAATCTCCTAGCCCATCTAAAACTTTAAATTAATATTATGGGTGATCGGGTCTTGAGAGGATCTGCTAGCCCACCAGGGCAAGTGAGGGGGGGCCACTAGCCCAACAGGGAAATTTTAAATTAATATTATGGATGATCGGGGCTTGGGAAGTGCTAGCCCACAAGGACAATTTATATTAATATTATTGTTTTTTTTTTTTACCCTTTTTTAACATGGTAAGGCATATTAGGCACAATGGCCTGTTTTCAAGAGCGACCCGGGAGCTTTGGGCTGATTAAGTGACTTGCTCAGGGTCACACAGAATGCAGGAGGAGGTTGTTGGACTCAATCCCAGGTCTACTGGATGTACCAAGCTCATTCACAGCTAGTTGCTCTAACCTCTAGGCTCTGCTGTCAACCCTATATGGGTGATCAGGGCTTGAGGGACCGCTAGCCCACCAAGGAAATAAACAAAATACTATGAGTGATCAGGACTTGGGGGGATCACTAGACCACCAGGTTACTTTCAGTATTAATTCAAGGGGATTGGGGCTGTTGGGGGGGGTGCACTAGATCACCAGGGTGGCATGTACACAGGATTGGGACCCAGAAAGCACATTAGCACAACCCCCAGAGGATGCATTAGTACAATTAGACCAGCCCTTGTTTGATCTAAATGTACATAGACAGTTATCCTCTGTGAGTAGTTTTATAATACCAATGCAGGGGATGTGCACCTGCTGCAAACCCCCTAGCACTACACTGCAGCCCATTTTATGGAGCAAGGCTGGTGCAAGCCCCCTTTGTCTTAACTTCAAGAAGCCTGTGTTTGCCACAGGCTGCTTTTGAGAATTGCTTGGGGTGCATTTTGTGATGCAAGGTGTCACTTCCATCCTATATCTCTGATGCAGGCACCTTGCATCTTTCAGAATCTCCCCCATTATTTTGCCATATGGGAAGGAATGGAGACATGTCCAGCTGCATGCGCGTCACATCTTCTATGAATCTGATAGAAAAACACTGTCGGATCCAAAAAGCATAAAAATGTTAAAGTGACCATCCTCACAAGCCCCCCAAAAGTAATAAACAATAAACTTGTAATAACAACATATGAGACAATAAATAGCCTTTTTTTGCATTTGATTTTTCAAGGTGCTGTAATTCAAATTGCTGATGAAGTTTTTTTAATATTTTTTTTATCTGGCAAATGTCCTGCATCACTGTGCTTTAACAGGAAATGAATTAGCTCTATCTAATCTAGATCAAGGTAAAAAAGATTTTTTTGAAATGTCTCTGTTATGAAGAAAGACAATGTCTGAACTGAGCACCAGTTATTACTGATGCTTTCGACTCATAATGAATGGAGCAGAGTTGACGGCTAAGAAAGGAAAGAAAAGTTTCAAAACTTAAAGCTGTCAGTAGTGATGAGAGAACTGTTAATGCATGTATAAAAACAGCCTTTCCCTTCTGAATTTTTAAATGGATTTCTAACTAGACACATTTAAGCTGTGGGCAAGCTTTTAATCAATCACATCATTTTTATATACATCTGAGAATGATGTTCTAGTTTTAGAAAATCATTTTGTAAGGCTTGGCACATCTTTTTCTCAGTATATTTTCAGGTGCATTTTTTTCTTTTCTCAAGTCTCTGAGATGAGAAATAACACTTTCTAAATACTAATCAGTTTTTTAATGAAGAGCTAGTCTGCACACTTTAGATGTATCTCTGTTAACTAATGAAAGCTTAATTTCTTAAAACACCAATAATGTTTGCAAATGCATCCTAGAATGTGATTACCACAAACAACACTAAACTATTTTCAGGGTCCAGCACTTCTCTTCCCAACAAATAGGTGGGAATGCTACTGTAGTGCACTAATATAACTGTTAACACCTTTTATAATTAAATTTCTTTCTTTACACTTCCCCCTTTGTTAGGCAATCTGGGATCCACAAACTCTGTCCACGAGACAACAAAAAAATTTGGCAAACAATGAAATGGGCAACCAGGGATACACAGTATTGTGTAGGTGAAAACTATTAAATGATTGAGTAGAGATACATGTTATTGTATAGGTTAATTGCATATAATAATGGGGATGTGATGCATTGTATTTTACAGGCAAATCATAATTAAATGAGCAATTATACTGTTTAAGGACAGAAAAAGACTTGTTGTCCGTCCAGTCTACCCAGATGGCTCCACTGTTCCACCACCCTCTCCATGAAGAAGTATTTCCTCACATTCATCTGAAATCCCCCTGCCTCAGCAGCTCATAGTCATGGCCACTTGTGATGGTCACCTTGTTAAGCTTAAAGCAGCATTGCAACATGAACAGCTTTTACAGAAAGCTAGTTTCAGCTACAATTATCGGCAATAGAGATATTAGCATACATATCAAATCTACTTTTCTAGGTACATCCTATGCTGTGCAATATGAAGCTTTTTTTTTTCTTAATCCTAATACTTGCCAGGCCTATAATGTTAGTTGTAAGTGAAATGCAGAGGCCATCTATTTTATTGAGAATAAAATCAATTAAAACCTTTATAAAATACTGTTATTTTGGTGGAATTAGAAAATTTTACCACAATATAAAACTGGAATATGTTAATGAGAAAAAAGGTAGTGTCAAATGTTTTTCCCCAAAATCATCACACTGCTGCTTTAAACAGTTACTAGTTGTAAATCATCCCATTCCAAGGCAAAAATATGGGACTTCAGAGGAGCTGACTTTGATAAGATGGCCAACAGAGTTAAGATAGCCCTGGCAAAAAGAAACACAGGTGAGGGGGTACAGACAAAGTGGGCAAGCATTAAGGATGCAATACTTGAAGCAACATCCCATTGTGTTAGACAGAAAAGGAAGTGCAAAAGAAGAAGGAAACCACTTTGGTTTCTCAAATGCAGTAGCAGAAAAGGTCAGAGCCAAAGGCTGGCCTTCGGAAATAAAGGAACAGCGGGATGAAGATAGGGAGGCATACCAAACTGCCCTAAGGGAAGCAGGGAAGGCAGTAAGGCAGGCAAAGTCCCAAACTGAGGAAACACTAGTACGAACAGTAAAAGAAGGTGACAAGACTTTCTATAGATACATTAGTGAAAGGAGAAAGTCCAGAGGGGTATTGCTAAGCTTAATGGAAAAGGGAGCATGTGAGGAGGAGGACCCTGTAAAGGCATCTATCCTGAATAGATACTTTTCTCAGTATTTACTGAAGAGAAGGTAGGGCAGGGCCCACAGCTCAGCATCATGGACACAGGGGAGGAGAGTGAGCACTACTCCTTCACAAAAGAAAGGGTCCTACAAGAGCTTGCTAGCTCAGAGTGGATAAGGCAATGGGACCTGATGGCATACATCCCAGGGTACTTAAGGAGCTAAAGGAGGAACTAGCAGAGCCATTAGCAGAATTGTTTAGTGAGTCTCTGAGCACAGGAGAGGTCCCAGAAGACTGGAGAAGGGCTCATGTGACCCGCTCCACAAGAGTGGTAGCAGGAGGAGGCGGGGAACTACAGACCGGTCAGTCTTACCTCAGTAGTGGGCAAGATTATGGAGGCCTCCTTAAGGAAAGGATAGTGCAACACCTGGAATCCATAGGGCTGGGATCCAAGACAGCATGGGTTTACAAAGGAAGGTCCTGTCAAACTAATCTCATAGATTTCTTTGACTGGGTAACCAGAGTGGTGGACCAAGGGGAGCAGTTGATGTCGCCTACCTTGACTTCAGCAAAGCTTTGACACTGTTCACATAGAAGATTGATAAATAAGCTGGGTAGGCTCGGGGTGGGTCAGAAGTTGGTCAACTGGGTGGAAAACTGGTTGACTGGCAGAAAACAGAGAGTGGTGGTAAATGGTATACAGTTAGAAGAGATGCAAGTCACAAGTGGGTACCTCAGGATCAGTCCTGGGGCCAGTCCTATTCAACATCTTCATTAGTGACCTTGCAGATGGACTAGAGGGTAAGGTTTGTCTGTTTGCAGAAGACACCAAGATCTGCAACAGAGTAGATGAGCCAGATGGGGTGGGCAGAATGAGAAGAGATCTAGATAAACTAGCAGAATGGTCAGAAGAGTGGCAACTGGGATTTAATGCAAAGAAGTGCAAAATCATGCACATAGGGAAGAGAAACCCTGAAGCCACTTATAGGCTGGGAGGGGAGTTGCTAGCAGTCACAAAGGAAGAAAGAGACTTGGGCATCATCATCACTGATGACCTAAAATCATCCAAGCAGACCTCTAAAGCAGTGAGTAAGGCTAGGGGGTGTTAGGGTGTATTAGTAGGGTATCACAAGTCGTAAGAGGGAGGTAATAATCCTCTGTACAAGACATTGGTTAGGCCCCATCTGAGTACTGCGTGCAGTATTGGAGCCACACCTTCACAAGGACATTAACTAAATTGAGGCAGTCCAGAGAAGGGCAACCAAAATGGGCAGGGACTGCATCAGAAGACATATGAGGACAGATTAACGGAGCTCAATATGTATACCCTTGAGCAAAGGAGGAGAGAGGTGATATGATCGAGGCATTCAAACACCTTAAGGGCATAAACAAGGTGAAAGAATCTAACATGTCTAAATATAAGAAAAATAGCAGGACAAGAGGACACAGCATGAGATTAGAGGAGGCCGATTAAGGGGAATGTGAGAAATTCTTTTCACAGAAAGGGTGGTGGATGCATGGAATGGCTTACCACAAGAAGTGGTGGCTATGAATACAGTGCAGGGCTTCAAACAGGCATGGGATAGGCATAAGGGAGCAATACAAATGACTATGAATAGATAAGTCACTGACAGAGCAAAGGCCGATGGCACATTTATAAGGTAGAAAAAGAAATGGGCAGACTGGATGGGCCTTGCGGTCCTTATCTGCCGTCAACTTCTATGTTTCTATGTTTCTATGTACATCCTGTTGTTACCATTTAGGTATTTGAAAGTTTCAGTGATGTCCCCCTCTCTCTCTCCAGACCTCTAGTGAATAGATGTTAAGGTCAGCCAGTCTTTCCTTCCCTGCTGGCCATAACAGAGTTTAGTTACCCTCCTTTGGATTAACTCTAGACAATCCTGGTTCTTTTTTAGGTGAGAGATGCAGCACTAAGGACCTATAGAGAGGGTTAGCTTCCTTCCATCTGCTTGAGAAGGTTCTACCTATGCATCCCAGCATCCTGCTACAGTGGTAGCTAGTGATGGGATGCACTATAAATACAGTATTTGGATTTACAAAATGGAAAAAAAAAATCTAGAAATGTCATTGGACAAAAGAGGTTACCAGACAGTGCATTAAGTCTCTTTGTAAGACGTTTGACCATTTTATGAATAAGTGCAATAACTCACTCCAGGTGTGTGTCACTGCTGTAATAATCTCACTTCCTAGGTGATTGAAGGTACTCAGAAAGGCTTCACTATCGACCCAGGTCATTCAGTTATTGCAATATTGCCACACACCCGACTGTGGCTTATTCCTTACATAATGCACACTCAATGGTGATTTGTTACTTACATATTGGGAAATATAACAGAAATCCAATTGAAATACATTGGGATTTCTTATGTTATATCATGCTGTATTTTGATATTGTGCACCAGGCCAGTGGCTACCCCTGTAGATCTACCATACACCTAGCTTCACTGGCTAAGATATTGAGGCTGAAGCTAATTAGTATGCCTAGATCCTTCTCCTCAGAGATCTGCTCCAGTTGAATGGCATCTCTATGAAACACCGTCACTCATTTCCCCAACCCATGGTTTGCCCTAGCCTGTACCCCCAAACCACAGTATTCTGACAGTGGGATTTTGCCCCTCCCCCCGAGTTTGTTATATTAATTCCAGGGTGTGTGGAGGCAGAGCCCCTAAAATACTGTCAGGATTTTGTGTTTTCTAGATTATGGGCTTGAGCAACCATGGGTAGGGTGAAGGAGTTTCACTTTTTCATAGTAGATCCGTTCATTCTCTTTTCCTCAAGATACCTGCATAATTCTTCTTCATCCCTTCTACAGTCCACTCCACCTCTGACTTGTCCCTGTTTTGATGAGGTAGAGCTCCCTAGTTGCCACTATGTCTGGCCTTATACACTTTGAAAGCTAACTTCTTTTCCCTTGCTGCTACCTCAACCTTCTAAGAAAACCGTAGAGGCATCATACGAGTCATTCCTTTCTCCACTTGCCTGAGGCTACCTTTTTGTTAGGGCTAGAACTCCAAATCTGATATGTATCCACTTTTTTTCTCTGCTCCTTCCACTTGTTGATGCTCTACTATCACCTCTCTTAACTCATCCTCCTGCCTTCTAAAGTCCACACTCTTACATTTCAGAACCAGTGTCTAAGTCAACTGCCTTTGTGGTTTTAGGGCTATATCAAACCACACTCAGTTGGGTAATGCCCATAGTTCCATCACTGCCATTAGGTCTGGGCTGCCATCTGCTGCCATGGCCTGGAAAGCACTCTTTTTATTATAAAGGATTCTGGCATTTTAGCAGGCCACCCTTTAGGAACCCTGCCTGCTGGTCTTCTGCCATCCATTGGTCAGACCAAATGTAATTGTTCACTTTGGTATACTTCTACTTAAACCCCGCCATCTGATTTGTTTCTATTTCAGGTGTGTGACCTTTCTCTGATCTCTGTCTATGTTACCCCAAGTTCCCTAATGTCTCTGCTGGTCATGAGAGTTCTTGCTATATCTCCCTCAATTGGACATATCCCATTGGTTGATCCTAGCCCCAGTTTCCTCCTACTAGTTTAACTAGTTCCCATCCCTGTGGAATACAGGCCATACATAAATAGCCCTTTGTCCCACCAAAAGGAACCCCGGTTCCCCTATGAGGTGGAACACCTCTTCAGTGTTTCACCATTTTAATCAATCATTAAATCAGAAAAATTTTAGCTGCTTTGCCTCCCTCTCCTGTGTACTGTGAGAAAATCCATGAAGGTAACAGTACCAGTCAATCCTTTGAGCCTGGCCCCTAGTGCACTAAAACTGTCTTTACACCTAGTGACTTCCCTGCTAGATCATTCATCCCACCATGGACAAATATGTCTGGCCCTCCCCCAACTCCCAAATCAACCCTTCATTCATAGAGAGTACCCTGTCTGCTGTCATCCCTTGGAGGCAGTGCACTACCCTCCCCAACATGTCTACAAACCATGACTCTGTACCCCTAACAACTGAGTGCTCAATTGTGAGCCCCTTCTTTCCAACTTTCACCCTCTGATTGCTCACCTCCCTTTACTGCTGTTAAGGTACTGGGGACAAAAGGGCACATTCCCCTGAACACATCCTTCATGGACAAAAACTGTTGTTTCTTTCTGTTTCAAAGCCCTTTCCCTCTCCTAAAGCAACACACCTCTGGCAGCCCCCATACTTACCTGTTGTGAATCCTTGGAGCTCTGAGAAGAGTGGCAAAGGACACCCCTGGCATCTAATCCAGCCTGTTTTGCAGGTGTCCTATTATGGTCCACACTGCAGCCAGTTCAGAGTGGAGTGCCATATGCCACTGACATACCAGGCATCCTCTTTACCTTGACAAAGTACTCTGGAGGAGTGTGGCTCGGCAGGACCTTATCCTAGCTAACTCCACCAGCAAAGTCCTCCATATTTGCCTGATGCCCATGGCTACTCTTGGTTCCATCTTTTAGTCTCAACTACGATTCATTCTTGACTGAAATGTTACGCTCTGTTATGGGGTACTATTATTTCATTGGTTTGTTACCTAACAATCCTTGACATTAAAACTAGTTACAGCTGCAACCTAGCTTGGACATTGCTAGGGTGTTCCAAATATCTTGCCTTAATCTGGACTACAAAACACTGCCACTACACACTAGATGGATTTTTAGCTAAGTCCTTCTCTAACTGCCCTGCAAATAAAGCTTACTGTCTAACAATCTTAGGATTTAAAATCTTAAAGAGCCCTACCCAAGATAGTTATTTTTCTATGTTTTTCCAGATATCTACCAACAGATCTAGCCATAAGTCAGTCAACAGCACTACATGTACCTCAGCCAATACACAGCTGCATTATATGATTTGATTCAAGTACTGCAGTTGGGTGAACCAGATGTTCCCTACCTTGGACTAGAAGAAGAATAGAGTGTCCTGCACACATGTGGAGTATTCCACAGATGTCTTGCAGATGCCAAACTACTACTGTCTGATCTTCAAGCTTCAATGGTGTCTCAGGCTCTGTGGTCTCTATGGGTCTTTCATAGCACAGGAAGTCTCTGCCTAGCTCTAACTGGTTTCAGCTGGAATTTTTTTGAATTTAAAATTTATTAGGTTTGTAACTATACAGAGAACAGAACCGACAAATGAAACAAGCAGAAGGAAACAAACATTTATTCAGAACAATGTATTGGAACTGTTCTTCCTACCCACCCTACACTAACCTTCCCTAACCCACCCACCACCGGACACAACACAATAAGTACCAGATGGGACACAGGGTTAAACATATGCTGGTATAGTGGAATTAAATAGAATAAAGAGTGTGAAGGGGGTCCCAGATGCATCTATACTTCTTCAACCTATTATTAAGGCTGGCTATGGCCTTCTCAGTTCTAAGATTTGCAATGAGTTCCTGAAGCCACTCAGAATAGAAGATGTCCAAGTCATCATCCCAGTGATGCAATATCACCTTCTTGACAGACATGGAGATAAGAGCCATGTGATATCTGTGATTGAGTATCACTACCTTCGAGAAGTCACCCAGTATACATATCTCTGGGGTAAACAAGTCATTCAACCCCAGCAGGGGGTCTATTTTTTGTTGGTTGGTAAACCAGAGCATTGAAGTCTTGGGACAAGACCAAAAAATATGGAACAGGGAACCTTCTTCTTGTTGACACCGGACGCAAGTAGGGGATGGAAGAAGATCAAATTTAAATAACCTTTGTGGACAATAATATAAGTTATGTAAAATATGGAACTGATTGATACACAGCCTATCCTGGGTAATATACCTGTAGCAACTGCGCGATATAGCTGGCCAATCTAAATCACAAGTGGGAAATGTTGCAGACCAGTATGCTAATGAAGCAAAACAGCCCAGGTAGGCCTAGTTGTACAAAATCCCATGATCTTGGATACAACATGTGGGGTGCATACTAAGGGCTGCAGCTCTAGAATAAAGGAAATGTTATCCTGTTTTGGGGGGGGGGGATTAAACCAAGAACCTTCAGAATTAGATGTCTTAGTTGAAAGACTTTGAAGCTATGAAAAGGCAGAATATTAAATTTACTGATAATCTCAGTAGTGGAGAGCTAAGAGCCTTCATCAGATATAAGCTGAGAAAGGATGCCATCCCCCAGGTTTTCAGCTGGAATTTAATCACTTGCCCTTTTACACATACGTGACCTGATTTCTCCTAAAATTCTTGAGGTGTTCAATTTAAAAAGAATCTTCTGTCCCCTTAGATTAAATTGGACACTTTTCTAACCCTAAATGAAAATACTTTATCTTAGCTTCTAAGGACTATTATCCTTCACACTCTCCCTTTGCTGGCTGAAGTTGAACTGTGCTTTCATAAATTAATAATATGTCCCTCTATAAATCACACACCTCTCACTTCTTATAAACTTTCCCTTTCACAAAATCCTACAGCATACACCTTTGCTGAAACCAAGGTGCCCTCATGTGGTGAAATAGCACATAGTTTCATATACTGTAGGTGAATATATTTCAATGAGTAATCAAATGAGCAATGGTACATAGCACTGTATAGGCAAATGCTAATAAAACGAGAAGTGATACATAGTGTTGTGCATGTAAAGCACAGTTAAATGAGCAGGGATACACTACACTAGTGATATGTTAGGGTTGAGCTGATGTTTGTTTCAAAACTGGTGTTTTTGACAGTTTATAGTCCCTAGAACTGTGAAAATGACATGCATCATCTTAGTCTTTGAGACTACATTTCTACAAAATTTTAGAAACATATATTTCTAGTTTTTTTTAAGTAAGTTAAAGATGGTTACATTTATGTACCCCCCATTTTGAGAAGCTTTTTTTTGCCCAAGAATAATGATAAAAATAGAAAGAGTTAACTTTTGAAACCTATAGGTTTGTTAGTCCATGCCTTAGACTCTGACCTTGTTCAGAAAAAGAACCTGAGAGTCATTATAAGCAGCTTTCTAAGAAATCTAGCCAATGTAACAAGGCCTACAGGAAGGCAACCAGGATTTTGGGATGTATTGGAGGAATTGTGATAATGTATCTTTCTCTACAGTTCACTGGTGAGGCCCTATCTGTAGTGCTGTACACAGTTCTGGAGTCCCCACCTAAGGAAAGACAAAGACAGACTGGAGATAGTGCAATATATAGTAACCACAATGATTCAGGGCAATAAGGTCAGATCCTATGGGGAATGGCTTAGGGCACTGAATATGTACTCACTGGAGGTGAGAAGGGAGAGGGATAACATGGTAGACCTTCATGTTCCTGAAAGGAAAGAACAGGGTACACTGTGAGGAGATGTTTAGCGGGATTAGTGAGTCAAAAGCAAGTGGGCATAAGTGTTAGATGACAGGAGGAAGATTCAGGGGGATGCAAGAAAGTTTTAATTTTTCTTAATTTTTTTTTCTTTATCTGTTTCTTCCTCCCTCCTGGTTGACACCTCCTTCCCCCAGTCCTCCCAGCCCCATCTCCCAGCCTCTGGACTTACCTGCTCTGTATGTCCCCCACTGCTTGTCTTCTGTGTCAGGGGCAGGGAGTCCCCTTGATCTACCAGACCGGATCCAATATTTGGGAGGAGCCTAAGTCACCAGCATGTGAAGCCTGTAAAGGCAGGAGGTCATCATGCACATCCAGGGATTTATCACATTTTCTCCCAGAGCAGCGGAAGAGCATGCAATGATGCCAATGGTGGTGTTGTGCACATTCTCATGCATGTTATGCTAGGTGTCTGCCCTACCTCTGCTCCTCCCTTATACAGCATCAATGTGCCAACCCCCTAGCCTCCATTAGGGGCCAGGCTAACACCGGACATTGGTTCCCTCCCTCCCCGGAGAAGGGGAGCCATCCTTAGGATGCACAATCCTCCCCCTCCCCAGCTGACCCCTGACAACCCATTCACACCATGAACATGGACCACCAGCATGGCAAGAGATAAGGCATTGATGCCTCAGCCCTCCATGCCAATGGGTCAGGTAGGAAACCTTTTATTTTACAGTGAGAGTGATTAACCATGGAACAGCCAGCCAGTAGATGTGGTGGATGCAAAAACCATTAATGGTTGCAAGTATGGCTGGAACAGAGATAGGGGCTTAATAGTTACTCGGGGGATAATGGCAATGCAGTGGCCGGGGGGGGGGGGGGAGGAGAGAAACATTCCATCTGGAAAACAGGTGTCACAGTAAGATAGGGTGTAACAGAGCAGATTGGATGGACCAATGGTAGAGATGTGTGAATGAGAAAATTCTGAATTTGCAGATTTCTGATACAATTCTGTGAAATTCTGCAAACTTCTGCAGATTTTTGTTAGAATTTCTTGGAATGTTTGAAATATATTAATTTGGTTATAACTCATCTGTCAATTAAGCTAGGCATCTAACTTTTGGAAGGATTACCTGCAGATATGTGCTATAATGGTGCACTAAACATCAAAACATTAGGATGCATAATCTAAAAATTATAGGTACGCAAAGTCTGTCATCGTATTTTGTGTTAGAAATTTCATGTGATTTTTTTTAAACTTCTGTATTAAAATGATCATCAAAGTATGTTATAAGAACCAATGAAACAATCAAGTTGACCAATCTGATATCATTTTTGACAATGGGAATATTCTAACCAAGTCCTCTCAATAAGATAGTTATGGGGAGTCCAAAATGTAGGTTTTACAATACATTAAAGCGTGTACATGCAAAAGGACAGCTATACATTGTGGGACAAATAATCCTTACCTGCTCTAGGATATACATACCAGTTTAAGGATTTTACTATGATCTAATACATAAGGACTCTCTATTAAAGCTGGGAATACTACCTAGAAATTAAACATAATACAAACCCATAACTCAAGCACCTTGGGAGCTAGCAATAGGAAACTAGGTAATATATCAACGCAGTAATAACCCCATAAAACTGCAAAAAGCTGTAACATTTCAAGGAATGCTTTAGAAAGTATACTAAAATAATTACAATCTAAATTTTGGAAAAATATGTGGCTACATATAGCACAGCCCCCTTTAAAGCTTGAGAATGAACACTTGGTGCACAAACCCATGTTGCACATTTCTCTAAGTCCTGGTAATGTGGAGAAATTTGAATAAAACATTTTGAAATTGGATGGAAATAACTAAACATTCAATTTTGATTACATGTTTGGCCACCCATAACTCAGACCCTTTTCACTGTAGAACTCTGAATGTTAGTACACTTATGAAAGACATGTGTACCTGTATACCTTTACAGTGTTGTAATATATATAGAAAACTAAACTAAAATAACTGAAATTTAAAAATGTGGTGAAATTCTGTGAAATGCTTGAAAGTTATTAATTTGTTCATATCTCTGCCATCTAAAGGGGTAGAGATCTAACATTTTGCATGATCACTTGATCAAAGATGTTATCATGGTGTGCCAAACACTATGACATTAGTACACATTGTTTAAAAATTATAGAGGCTCAAAGTCTGTAATTTAATATTTTTTGTGGTAACTGTCATGATCATTTTTATCTGCATGTGCCTCGGGCACTTTTGGAGCTAGAAATCTGAATCTAGATACATATGTAAATTCATTGATATCCCATGTACTTGCAAAGTTTTATAACATTTTAATACATGCTTTGAAAATGATACTCAAATAATGGAAATCTAAATATTGGCAAAATGTTTGGCTACATATACCACAGCACCTTTAAAGCTTGAAACTTAAAACTTGATGCACATTCCCATGTTGCACATTTCTCTAAATCATAAAACTGTGGGGACGTTTGGATCAGAAATTTTAAAATTAGATGAAAATAACTTAAAATTAAATTTTGATTAAATGTTTGGACACCCATAACTCAGTTCTCCTTCAGTCTAGGACTCTGAAATTTAGTATACTTATTAATGCCATTAGTACCTGTATATCTGCTAAATATGATATTCATTTGGGCACATACTTTAAAAACTAAATCTAAATAATTGAAATTTAAAATCTGGCAAAATTCTACAAATTCCATGAAATCATATGGAATCAGAATGGTAATCCCACAAGCATTTTGCCAGCAGAATTTCACATTCCACACAACTCTAACAGTGGTATTTTTCTGTCAACATTGTCTTTGTTTCTACAGTATGATTCTATGGTGGTAGAATGAAATATTTTTCATAATTAAGTTATAAAGTTTTAAAGTTTTAAAATTTTTGCATGCAGACTAAAGAGAAAAGTAGCTGAAAAAGTGCAATATTTTTTTAAACAAAGTCAGACACCAGCAAAGATGTTAAAATCAGGAAACAAAAATTACTTAATTGTAAATGTTAACACATATGTAATAATGAGAGCACTGTCAAATAAGACATCTAAGTTGACTAAAAAAACATGAACGGGGTGATGGGGATATATGCTAGAGGAAGATAGTGAGCTAGGGGAAGAAACTGACAGGCAGGCCACAAAGGTGAGGTAGATGTGTTTGAGATATCAATCTTTCAGACATACTGCAGATTGGGACATTTCAGCAGCTAGGAGCACTAGGAGTCAGGCCCTGCTAGATATGTTGCAGGACTGCCTACTGGTCCAGCTAGTCAGGGAATACAGAGGGCAGGCTGCCATTCTCAGTGTGGTGCTCACCAACTCAGAAATTAGGGCAGAGTGCATGTTAGGGAACCACTGGGGCTAAGTGACCCTAATACCATATGATTTGAACTGGTCCTGAGTAACAGTACACCCTCATCAAAGGCTGTGGTTCAGGATTTCAGATGAGCAGATTTTGACCAGAGGAGGGAATTAGTGAAAAGAAAGCTGGTAGTAGTGGACAAGATTAGAGTGTGGAAGAGAGGAAGGCAGAAATTAAAGGGGCTGTTCTTGAAGCAACTAAATCCCAGTGTTGCAAACTCAAGTGACCAATCTCGTTCTCCGAGATAGAGGGGCAGTGAGGGACAAAAAAGGGCCTGGCCTTCATGAGTTACATGTAAAAACAGGAGGATGCAGAGTGGCTTGAGCACCAGATAAAGATGGAGGCCAAGAAGATGGTATTCTGCCAGCATCTCTTGCAAGGGACCATCCAAACTGTATGTATTGTACTCCCCTTCTTTCTTGTTTGATTGCTTTGATAAAGTAAACAGCATTCAATAACAAGTAATGTTATTGTGGAGTGCTTCTTCTGTATTAATGGTATGTTTTAGTACTGCTCTTTCCACCCCAATGTATGCAAAATAATACACACAGCTGCACATTGCAGAGGGGCTCAAGGGAGGGAAAGACATTTTTTGGAATATCAGGGAAAAAAGGAAGACAAAAGGGGGAATTGTAAGGTTGGCAGAGGAGGAGGGCAATAGAGGATGACAAGCAAAAACCAGCCATTTTGAATGATTACTTCTGGTCAGTATTTACAGTAGAGGAAAGTGGGCCTTGAGCAAAAAGTGGCATAAAGGTAGCTGCAAGGGGGATACAAGAAATGGGACAAATAGAAATATGAACATACATATGAACATGTGAAACTGCCAGCAGATACAGGCCAAATGGTCTATCATGTTTGCTCGATTGTACAGCACATAAATTAGACTCCTGCTGCCCCCCCACCCTTGCCCCCTATCTTCCCCTCATCTTTCCACTGACTAGAAATAATGGTCGAAAAAGTAAAAAAAAGGGCTTGCAGCCCTGAAAGTAGTTAAGGCACCTGAACCAGATGGGATGCAGAACAGGGAGCTCAGGGAACTGAAATCAGAACTGACTGAGCCCCTGGCAGGGCTATTCAATAGCTCACTGTAGTCAGGGGTGATCCTAAGAGCTTGGAGGATTGCAGATATGGTACTGCTCCATAAGGAAGGGAATATGGAGGAACCAGGAAATTACAGACCCATACATTTTTACATCATTGTAGGTAGACTGATGGAGGCACTAGTGAAGGAGGACCTGATGGCATACTTGCACAGCAGTGGACTCCAGGATAGCAAACAGCACAGGTTCATAGCAGGAAAGTCTTGCCCAACCAGCCTTATTCTTTGACCAGGTTACAAGGGTAGTGGATAATGGACAAGCTGTTCTACATTGACTTCATCAAGGAATTCAACTTAGTGCCACATAAATGACTGCTGAAGAAGTTAGAGGACCCAGGGGAAAAAAATCTTGTTTAACTGGTGGGCTGTTGGCTAGGGAAAGACAGCAGAGGGTGGTAGTTAATAGGGGTAAATCAGACTAGAGGGAGGTTATGGGTGGGGTGTCTTGAGGTCATTCCTGTGACCTGTTTTTTACAATATGTTTATCAGGGATATAGGGGAAGGTGCAGAGGGCAAGATGTGTCTCTTTGCATAGCACTAAGCCATGTGGCAGGATAGACAGCAACAAGAGGGTAAGTGAGTTTCAGAGGTCCCTGCATATCATAGAGATGATCAAAGATTTGGCAGTTGAAATTCAATGTCAAAATGTGAAAGGTGGTGCAGTTAGGGAGTAGAAATCTCAGGATGGAATATTGTATGGGACAGGTTAGGTTGGCCACTACTTCAGAGGAATGGGACCTGGGAGTCATCATAACTGACTTCCTGAGACAAACTAGTCAATGTAATAAGGCCTACAGCAAAGCAATCAGAATGCTGGGGTGTATTGGGAAGGGTTCTATGTCATAACAGTTATCGCTGAACAGCAGTCACTGTTAGGGTAAGTGTACATCGCCGAAAGTAAAAACACACACAAGATGCACAGAGCACCATATAAATGGCACATACTGCAACAATGTTACAAACTGTGCCAGAAAGCTAAGACACCACCATAGTTGAAGCATAAATAAAACAGAATGCTGTAACGATGCACAGAGCAGGAGGAAGGCATAACAGGAAGAAAAACTTCCCATAAGCTGAGACTTGCATCCTGATTGAGGAGGTCCGGGGCCAGGTAAGTGTGAACTGCAATTATGGAGAAACAGGGCAACATGGCAAACAGAGAAAACAGTGTAGTAGAACATGTGTATCCTTTCACCCATCAGGTAGACCTGCTACTGTCCAGAGGTGGGGACAGGGAGCTTCAAGCCTAACATCTGCAGGCCTGGGAGGATGTGGCCACAAAGATCAATGCCATAGCACCATGCAGATGAAGCACACGTGAGCTTCAAAAGTGTTATCATAACCTCTAAAGGCAGTCTAAGGAGAATTTAGCATACAACACATGCTGTACCAGTGGAACGGGCAGAGGCCAAGCCAAATAAGGCCACTAACTAGCCAGAAGGGATGGATGGCAACACACCTCAGCGCTCACACCATTGAGGGAGACACCGAGCTGGACCTGTTCCAGCTGCAACATGCAGCAAGTTTGTTTATGTCAATGCATGCAGCAGGAGATGCCACTGCCACTCACCTACAATGGAGGTGGCATAGGGTGCTGACCTAGGAACTGCACAACTACAACAGATACATACTGATATGGCCATGCAGCAAAGCAGCTAACAATGCACATCTGTCTGTGTCCCTCCCACTTAAACTGATGGTGGTGATGATGAAGGCTGACATATTGGGACAAACACAGCAAGACATGAGCAGCCCCAGCAAGTGTGTAAGGGTGCCATGGACGCAGAATCCTTGGTGGGGTCCGAAGGCACAGAGGGAAGCAACAGCGGTGGATATGGTTGCCACTGGCCGCGGCACACCCATGCACAGTGTGCACAGCTGCATTGAAGGGAACCCCACAGCAGGGCAGACACAGGCCAACAGTGTGGCATCCACCAGTGAAGAGGAATATGATGCTGAGCATGAGAACAGCAGACAGGCAAACACCACAGCAGCACTGTTAGGCAGGCAGAATCACCACTGCCACAGCTTGTGGAGCAAGAATTTGAATCTGCACTGGAGAATGAGCTGCGCTGTTACCGCCAGGATGTAGTGGACACACAGGAGGCTGTGTAACACAAGCTGGTGGGCATGCGAACAGCTGTACAGGAGCAAAACACAGCCAGTGCAGCCCAAATGTATTATCTTGAGAGGGTCGTCATGGATCTCCATGACACAATACAGACAAGCATTCATGAGGATGAGGGACAGCATATGGGAATAGTGACAATCGTACATGGGATCCATCTTTGTACACAGTGGCAGACAGAAGCCATAGAGTGAATGATGATGGTGATGGAGCACTGCGTTGCAATCCAGGACACCCAGATCAATTTCAACCCTGCAATGCCTGGCACCCTCCAGGCCTCCACCCAGATAATGTGTCAGACCAGAGGACAAATGCCACCAGGTTAGAACATATATGGGCCACAGAGGTACAGTGCCGAGTGGTCCATGCAACATGGGGACCATCAATACACCGCATCACATACAGAGGGCAGCTATTAGCAGCAGGAACATCCATATGTTCAATAGGTACTCATATCCGCAGTTGGACACAGTGAGTTTGGCAACGCATGGGACAGAGTCATGGGTCCAACTGGCGACCAACAGCCTTGGATGGACATGCAGAGACACAGAACGCTCAGTGGCCCTGCATACAGAATGCCAACTGCGCACACACACACACACACACACACACACACACACACACACACACAGGGCTGAGAAGGCACCACAGCAGACCATGGACCAGGGCAACAGAGGCATTGGTGCACGTCAGTCACTCCATGCCCTGTCTGCCTCAGGCCCTGAACAGGGCCTGTCCAGTCCAGCAAGCACAGCAACACCACCACCTGCAAGGGAACCATTCCTCCAGGCCAAGGATACGTAGGCATTGCATTATGTCCTGTGTGCAACAGCACAGGCTGCATCAGTATCCCTGGACACCAACCCAGAGGAGGACGCTGACATTGAAACATCTGTGCACTGTCACAAGCACACAGATGTGAGCACAATCATGACATGTGAAAGTCCACAGAACAAGATGCAGAGACACAACACCCATACCAATACCACATTTGTGGCTGACAAGGCATGTTATGCTGAGGAGCCATGGGGTCCAACAGCACCAGAGGCCCAACATGGCATTGAAGGAACTATACAAGGCATGGGCACACAGGTGAACACTGCAGAACAGTCTCTCAGGAAACAAAGTGACAACCACACAGCCCATGCTGGCAAAGGAGGCCATACCAGAACTGAGACACAGCAGCCATAAATGGGTCAGCACCATGGCGGTAGCCATGGACAAAGAGGGTATGGCAATGGACACAACCCCTACTTCCCCTCACACCACTGGCAACACTGCATATGAAATGGGGTTGGGGGACCAGTGACAATGTCAGCAGTGAGGAAACAACTGTCAGCACACACATCCCAAGCTCACCAGCAGCCCCCAGGTGTTCCCAGAATTCCAAGGCCCAGGCCTCACAGCCATCAGCAGTGATCAGCAGCACTCTCCAAACAAGGCCGAACGCACATGGTCTTAGTGATGGCAAAAGCAGGAAGGATGGCAAAAGCAGGAAGGTACAGCCAAGGTGGGGGCAGAAAACAACCAGGAGGGACAGCCCACATAGAGATCCCCTGTCTGCACCATGAACACATAAGACACCACTGCACCATCACGTGGCAACTGATGGATACCCATGCTCATTATGCCTCTAAGAACAGCCACACAGCATCTCCATCCCTACCACCCCTCACCCACCTGAACTTCCCCATGTGTAACTGCACATGCAACCGTACATGATACAACACAGAGACCTGATTGCAACCAGGTTGTGAAGTCACACTATCTAGGACCACCTACTACAAGCATCACATCATCAGGACCAAACTGTGGGGTTCCACTTTGGCATATGGTGGTTTGACTTACTTCCATCGGAATGCTGATTTGAAACTAAGGGAACCACGGTGTCTTGTATTCAACTTGGGCTATCAAACTAAGAGAGGCTCTGCCAGTTGACCCCCCAGAGGTGACCTGGGTGGTGGCATGCAATGAAACCTGTGCAACTGTACACAGTGTGGAACACATAGTTCCATAGTCCACATTGCCACACATGAGTGGGCACCTACACACGTGGACAAACATGACACCAAGCAATGCGCATATTGTGCACAGCTGAGACAATGACTTCCATCAACTGTTGCAGGATAGGAGACAGATACAGGGATGCCCAATACTATAGGTAACATAACTTCAATAGCATAACAGTGCATTACAACAATCTCAAAGGAGCATAATAACGCATCAACAGTTTCAAACGGGGGATATAACAATGGCTTAATAGTGAATGGTAGTAACATGAGAACAGCCGTACAATACAAAGCACATGGACATCTGCGTGCCGAGACCAATGTAGCTGATTCTGCACCTAAATGTCCCATACAGTTGTAAAATTATGATAGCAGTTGGGTTATGTCCACCCGCAGCATGTCCTGGTGTTGCATGATGGACCGTATGTGTGCCCCAGACTTCTGGTGACGTCCTGCATGGCCTGCCTGTGCTGAGCATCCATCACTGTCCCCACTGATGGCAGAGCTGTGTCCCTCATAAGCAACCCCCTCCTCTAGATGCTCCCCTTTGGTGGGCTCCATCTGAGGCAAATCATGCATCAGCTCTCTGGTCAATGGTTCATCCTCCTCCTGGTAATGAAAGTCCAGTGGCCCCTCCATGGACAGTGGCTGCACAGGTCCTCAACAGCTTTTTGGTATGTTTCATGAGCATGCATTGCCTATCCATCCACATATGGTGGCAGTTCCTGCTGCTCCCCTGCCACTGCCAAACCTTTTGCATCTGTCCCCTGCACATGATTATGGGTCCATTCCATGTAGGCCCTTGCCTCTGACTACTTCATCCTCTGCCTTGCACATTGTAGGGAATGCCACCACGCATTGCAGGTGGGGTGTCTACTCCCTGTGGTCCCTCTGACACCTGCAAAACAGAAGAGCAAGATGTGACTGTGCAGACCCCGGCAGTCCATGTACTACTGCCTGCAAATTAGGCAAGTAGGATACAGCACGGTAACAACCACCTGTATGTTGCATGACATGGCCATGCCAATGGGACACATATGGACACCCATCTGCTATACACAGAACAGTTCACAGCACCGTTGCAGTCCTGTGGTGCATTGCACACTGCACAGTATGTCCCAGCAGCACCCCTGATGCATGCCATGTGAGCAATGGTGATGTATCTGGGATGGATGGTCCCATCACTGGAGCCATCACTGCCTATTGCCCATGTGCAACACTGTGCACAGTGTGCCTTGACATGGTGACAGAAAGACTGGTGGAACAGTGCTATGTTATGCACATCATGTAGGTAACATGGCACACCATATGTGCATGATGTGTGGTATGGAACCATGTGGCATGGGGTTGAGTCTCTGGACTATATAGATGGTTGGCACCATAGCTAGACACAACTGCAGTGACCACCACTGTTGGTGACATGCTGGATATGCTGCAGTGTTGTGTGACATGAACAGAGTCCTGTGACAGGTGGCATGGCAAAGTGGAATGTCATGCACACAGCATCCAATCAGGGTGTATGCTGCAGCCTCATAGGTGCACCTGTGCTGTTGGGGCCTGTGTGGTACTGTATGCTAATGTCATGGTGTGTGTGTGTGTGTGTGTGTCACCTGAAGTTGCAAGTCTGCAGGCATCATACCATGTGGCCTACTGTATTCACATGTGCCACAGGCCCTGCAATGGGGGAGTCCCCTGAGTGTGATGGCAGTAGGGTGCATGTGCACATGTCCATCCTGCACATGGCAACATGGAATACTGCAGCATTTATGTGTGTGTATGTATGTGCGTGTGCTGTGTGGACAACAGGGCATGGGGCATATATACACTTAGCATGGTAGGGGAATACATGTGCAGGCCAAGCCATGTGGCAGGGACACAGGGATGTGGCCCTGGTAGCCAGTGCACATCCATCACTACCACTGTGCCAACAATAGCTGTCTCGTGTCACACAATCGTACCATCGACACATAGTGGTACATATGCACAGGTAGACGTGCACGGGTCCCGAGGCATGTCCATGCTACATATGTGCAAGGTGAGGTACAGCCTACCTGGATGGCAGGGCAAAATGGCAGACACATGCTGTGTTTTGGGCTGGGCATAGCGCAGGGCTCTGCCACAGTTTGCACCTGTGAATGTGCTGCTTGCATATGCAGGTAACATGGTACCATCTGCCAGAAGAGATACCATGCCAATGAAATGTGGCAGTCCCACTGTACATCATGCATGCAACACCCCTATATGCAGTCCCATACCTCTGTGCCTGCTACCCTTGCACCAACTGCCATTCCCTCATTCTATACTCACTCAAACACACTGTAAACTAACTCGAATATCACAAATAAGCTACAACTCTAATGGCGCCACTACACTGAAATCTTGCACATACACACGTGTGTACCTGCGTACCATCACATATATTCACTTCCCACCTAGCTGATGACAATGCAGGTACCTGGATTGACTGGGAGGCATGACACACAGTGTACCTAGTAATGAAGCAACATGATGCAGAAGGTGTCATGCACATTGTGTCATTTTACAGCCTCAGCACTGCACTGCACTGCTTGCATCATGTCCAACTACATTGTCACGTTTCTTGCATCATGTTTGCATGAGGTTTGCCCATTGCCATACCCTGCACTGTAAGTTTGATCGCTACAGGAGCTGGGTGGCAATCTAAACAACTAAATATATAAAGAACAGAATTATTACCACTATCATGCACTGCTGGTTAAAGAAAATGACACTTCTAATAACTTCACTTTTTGAAACCCATCACCTAACCATTGATTCGTTTTCTACAAAATGCATTTTTCGTAACTATTTGCAAACAGGATTCAGGACTGCATCTGGGAACTGTGCTTGGTGAAAACAAGTAAACCAAAAAAAAGGACAGCTTTTCATGGAAGCAGGGTGCATTTAAGTAAGCAATAAGATATGATGGTGTGTGCATTAGACAGTTCTAATGCACGGCTAGGGGGACGTAGTGATTCACAAGGCCACAGGCCGAGTCGTCCAGTCCCCTAGCCGTGCATTAGAACTGCCTAATGCACATCCCCGGAGTGGCTTATTCTGCTTATAAAATGGGCCTGTGTATTCTAAATGGGGTTTCTAGTTTTAGCTGTGAATTAGACACGTCTAATGCACGGCTAACAACCAATCAGATTGCTTGAAATCCTTTGCCCATTTTATAAAAATAAAATGAAGCACTTTTTAGCACTCTAAGAAAGTTTTTCTTGCTTTCTTTATTCCCTACAGGTGGCGAAATTGACAACCTTTGTGGTTTGTGAGAAAGTGGTTATAACATGTACTGTTTGTAGCTAACCTACAGTAATCTGTCTAGCAACTAACTATAGGAAACAATCTTTTTCCATTACAGTGCAATCATTGTCCTCACTTAAATGCATTACGTGTAACAGGGCATAGCTTCCTTTAAAATAATTGCACTTCCCATAATAATTTCAATGCAATTTGCCTTTGTTACCAAAGTCACATTTTATATGTAACTAAGCCTATATATAATACAGTAAAACCTTTTTCCTTTAATATAACTATGTTTCCATTTCATATGTGCAATAACCTACTCCAGGACATGTTTATTGTTATGCTGTATTAATGCCACATAGAAGGGCATAGTGCGACAGTAGGAAAGAGGGTGCAAAGGTTCACAGCACAAAGTCTCAGAAATACAGGGAGCCAACATTGGTCTAACTGCTGTTTCCTGGTCATCAGTAATATGGAAACGTGCACACACCAGTTCCTTTAGCTGGTGCTAGACCCGCTACATGGGGTTGAGCCCTGTACATTCACACCCACCCCATCACGATGGGCATCCCATTGTTCAATGTCCATCCTCATGGAGCATGTCCCACATGTACTGCACCATCACCATGGTCATCCCTGCCAGGAGTGGGGGTGCCATTGGGTGTGTCAGCTACTGTGCATCAGTGTCATGGGCATCCTTGTGTTGTGCTCCCCGCAGTGTGGCCTCCTTTACCCATATATGGAAACCTATGGCTATTCCCCCTCCTTTACACAGCACATGCCTATCTGCCACACACACTGTAACAATGTTGGCACCAGTGCCACCCTTGCTATCATGCATGTCCCACGGCCATATGTGACTGGTGGCATGTGATGTCTGGGACGGTGTCATACAGGTGTCAGCATGCCAGACATCCTATATCTATCTGCGACATTGGGCCACATCTGCCTTCCTCCTACATGTGCAGTACCACGGCATTAATGCTCCACTGTGCCATTCTATGACAACATGGTTTCTGCTGTCCTCTTACAGGTGTACCTCTGCTGCCTGGGACCTCACAGAGGCTACGGGCACCTTCCATGCTACAGTGCTACCATGGTCAGTGTGTTGCCCCAGGCAGCGATACCTCTGCATCACCACATCTGGGGCCAAGTTCATGTTGTATTGAGCTCCCACCACCATGTTCTGTGCTGCTGTCTGCACTGTGTAGAGGTTGACCAATGCATCCACATAGGCACAGTGGTGCAGTGGCTGACATGGTGTCATTGCATTTATGATGATGCCAGTACAATACCTCCATATACATGTATCAGTATGTGGGATGATGTGGGCCAGTACATGCCCTCCAGTCCACTAAGGGGCTGTCACAGTGCCCATTGGGTGATACGCACCACATGGAGTTTGTTGCACACTGTTGTTGACATGTGTTCAGCAGAAGTGTGCAAAGATGAGATTCACTCTGATACATTGTCCTGCCACTGTATGATGTGTCCATGAGTATCCAGGCATGCCTCTGTCAACACGATATTCCTCCTCTCCATCCACACTGCCCTTGCCTGGCATCATCTCCATCTCAGGTATTGTGATTTGGTGTACCAGGGCAATATTTGGGAGAATGCAGCATGTAACAAATATCTTGGATGCCATCCACGGGGTATATTGCAGTGCCCTGCCTGATCTCTTGAGGCACCTGAACCTCATCTTGAGCAGTCCAAATGTCCTTTTCATGATGGCCCTCACTGCTGTGTGTGCCTCATTGTAGCAGAAATATGGCCCCATCACAGATTGTCCACAGTTGCTGGGGTTATCCACTGTCACCTGCAGAGTGGAACACATATATGTTATTGATGCAGGCACATCCTACACCTGTCAGTGTGCATTTACCCTGCTGGCTGCATGGCCACAGCATGTCACACAACTGGCTGGGTGCCCCCCTCCCCGTTCAGTCGTATAGCCCAGCACTGTCCTGCATGGCCCCATCAATGCATGCATGCTGGCACACCATATACATAACATGCTGTTCCATGTCCCTGGATGCTACACCACCAGCATCTTCCACAGTGCACTGTTGCTGCTATTTTTGGTGGTGTCACAGTGCTGGGGTCACTGTGGAAGTATTTTGTGACGAAAAAGTTCAGATTGCCACTCCTCTGTTTGAGGTATCAATTCTTAATTACTTGGGTCATCTGGAAAAAAAGACCAATCCAAACTTGTAAAAGCAAAGTTACTGGATGAACTCCATTCAGACAAAGGAATAGTTCCATTAATCATCTTTATTTTCAAAAGTACACTGGTTGGGCCATTTTTTGTGGTGTAACCACTTCATCAGGCCCTCGTGTATTTCCTTCTATGCAGTCCTCCAGAGGTTCAGGACCCTTCTTTTAGTGTGGTTTAGTTCTGGTAATTTTTATATTGAACCACACTGCACAGTGGTTCTCAGTAGAGGTGTGTGTAAATAATTCAGCTGGCAGAATTTCCACAAAAGTCAGACTTTTGCTTCTGCAAAAGTTTGGAAATCATTTTGGCAACTTTTGCGGAAATTCCACCTTAAAATCATGGAATAAATGTACAGACAGCGGGTTAATGTATTAAACTGCGGGAAAAAAATTCTATAGAACTGATCACTTTCAGCGGTCAGTTCTGCATCTTTTTTCTTGGCAGTTTAATCCATTAATCCCAACCCTGCCGATTGCCACCCGCTGCCCCCCCCCCTCCGCTAATCACTGGCTCTATGTAAAAAATCCAAGGTGTCTAGTGGTCCCCTACCATCTACCGATCACCAACCCCATGTGAAAAAAAAATACCTGGTGTCTAGTGGTCTCCCCCCACTAGAGATGGGCGAAGTGGCCCCAATTCGCTCCGCGAAGTGATTCGTTGAGTGAAGGCGAATTCGTGGAGTGCTCCACAATGTGAAGAGGAGTACTTTACATTATAATGGGTAACGCAAAGTCCTTTCAAAATAATGACATCGCGTTCCTCCGTCTTCCCAAACCACTACTCCACCAATTCTTAAGGTGAAGTACATTGAAAAAAATGTATTTTGCCTCACTTCGCCTTGTTGTTAAGCTCCAATGGTGAATTTTGCAGTGATTCATGGAATTTCAGGTCACATGGGCTCTAGATTGTTCTGCGCAGTCTCAGTTTGGGGTAGTGTCTGTAGGAAGCTGCAGGAGACAATATGCTCTGAGAACTCTCTGCGATTCAAACCTTCTAAAAGCTGTGAAAAAAGCCCTTTTGAGTCACCCTCCTGTGCTCATGTCATCGAGCATTTATAGTTTGTGAATGGATTTTAAATGTTAATGTACAACATTCAGTCTGTGTACTGAGAGACAGTGGAAGTGTGCTTTGGGGGAGGGGTGTATCTTTGGTGTAGGTAGATTAACTTGGAGAAAAAGACAGTGCTTTCTGTTTTGGTGATATTTGTTATTGTATAACTGTGTTAATGTACACAGTAATATTTTCAATAATTCTTGTCATTTTTTTGCTGATTGTTGTGGTACAGCAGTGCATAATTTTAGTTTGTTTAAAATATGTGGTTATATTACTGTAGCTTTCAATTTGCTGTGCAAAACTTTGTGTGTATGTGTATGACGCGTGTCATCAAATCAGACACCTTTTATTGTGCCACATAATTTCAGCAATCTAAACCTGCTATCCACTGCAGCTGTGTAATTTTTGTACTTCTTTGTGGTATCTTTACTGGTACTAGTACTAGTGGCTGTTACTGCAGCAGTGCAGTACACTGCCCCCATGGCCCACCTCAACCGGCAAATGTATTCTTTTCCAGATTTGAATTTCTGATGGTGAGCACTGGTTAGGTGTTGTGCCTTTGCATCTGCATCTCTTCAGTGCACAGAGTAATCTTAAACTGTGTGTGCATTTGCATCTTTTTAGGGCCCAATCTCCATCTCTAACTTAAGTCACAGTTGTTTCTTTGGCTTCCCTTCAGAGTACTGGCCAGGTGTGGTGCATAATTTTGCATGAACATTGTACTCACTAATATGTGTTTTTAAGTCAAGACCATCATCACGAGTCACTTGTGATACAAATCACATTCTTCATCATCACAGTCCAAATGCAGTCACAAATCACGATTTACGATCACGTCACGAATCACAACATTCATTTTTTTTACTGGTTACTTAGATATATTGTAAGCCTGTTTTGTAGTATCTCTCCATGATTCACCACCCCACCATTGTACTCATTAATGAGTGCTTTTAAGTTGGAGAGTTTTGTGCCACAACTCATTGGAGCCCGGGGAAGTACAGCCATAGGCATTCATGTTTCTTCATCATCACAGTCACAAATGCAATCACAAATCACAACTTTCAATAATGTCACAAATCACAACATTAATTTTTTTACTAGTTACTTGGATGCATTGTAAGCCTGTTTTGTAGTATCTCTCCAGGCTTCACCATCCCACCATTGTACTTATTAATAAGTGTTTTTAAGTCAGGGAGTTGGACAGTGTCTGCAGTACATACACAGACTGGAAAGAAGACTGACTGCACACATGCAGTTTACCACAGTATACTTGCACTTCTCAGAATACAAAGTGTCACGCATACAGAAGACAACAAAAAAGGGCATAATTACATACAAGGGTCAGGGATGGTGGAGGAATACATTTTATAACACAGCAAGGAAGGTGTGGGGGGGCACTTGGTGTGAGGAAAAAATAAACTAATGTGGGATCCCATGGTGATCCAGCAGCCATTCCAGCATGGACATAATTTTCAACTGATGGCCCTCTATGTGATCCAGCCGCTGCTCCACAGCGCTCATCCTCCGGTTGTTCTCCTCAACAGCACTCCAGAGAACTGCCAAGTCAGTCTGTGTTACAGTCAGTTCTCTGGGGTCCACATGTTCTACAGACTGACCTGCTGCTGGTGGTGGTGGTGGGGGTGGAGATGCTGGTGGAGCAGCAGGTGCTGCTGTGGCCCACCTCTTACTAGGGATGCTGCCATGCACAGCTGCACCCTCTGCCACAGAATGGCCAGCAGGTGCAGCCATGGTACGTTCTGTGGCAGCCAGTCACTCCAACTGGTGGTGATTGAGCATATGGGTGTGCTGGCCCCCAGTCCCCAGTTGAGTCCCCTGGGGGCCACGGTGCACCTCCATCTCACATAGGCAGCACTTGACCACACTACTGACCCCCTAACACAGTCAAAAAACTGCCAAACAATGGAGGTGCAGGGAGGACCAGGCACAGTCAGGGGGAGGGCCAGATGAACTGGCAGCTGGCTGCTCAAGGTGCTGAACAGGGATGGGACCCACACCTGAGCCCAGGGGAACTGGCACTTCCTGCTCCAGAGGACTTGGTGGTGGTGGTGGTGGTGGTGATTCAACTGCCTCAGAGTCAGGACAGGAGGCGGTGCTGGTCCTGCTTCCGGGGGGACCCTCACAAGTTTCGAGTGATCCAACAGGAAAGGGTACCCATGCCCCCCCCCACACATGTGCACGGTATGATGCTTACCACTACCATGCTCTCCCAGAACTGCCCCCACACCAGACATTCCCTCACCCTGGTCCATCTCTCCTACTGAGCTCCTTCAGTCCGAGCAATCACTACTCACACTGTCACACAACACACACACACACAGTCACAGAGACACAGACAAACAAGTAACTACTTATAAAGGTAAGAAAAATAAAATTTACAGAAAGAACAAATTAAGTGAAAAAGAGTACAGAAAAGACAAAAAATGTAGCTTTTAAAAAAGCTGTTCGGTCTAAATCAAAGTTTAAATCTCCTCCTTGCTCTGATCTCAAAGTATCAGCAGTCACAAAACACACTCCTCTCTCTCCGTCTGCACAGGAGAAAGTAAAGGTGTCTGCTTGTATGACTCACTTCCTTCCTGCCTAGCTAAAGAGCACGTGACTTACAGTACTGGAAGCCATGTGATGTGTGGGGGGCCTGCTAAATCTGAAACACCAATTGGATCACTTAGAATCATAATGAGGAATGCGAACTCCATTAAAAACAATGACTTCACCTTACTTCGCATTGCCATTCCGTCTTAACGCAAAGTGGTAATGACAAAGCAGAGTGAGCACTTTGCATTGCAGAATGGGCAATGCAAAGTGCCCACTTTGCATTCACTTCGCCGTCAGGATTTAAATTCACTGCATCTGTACCCCCACCCACTGATGACTGGCCCCATATAAATAAGAAATTCCTGGTTTCTAGTGTCCCCCCAACCCACCGATTGCCGTCCTCAAGTAAAAACACCCAGTCATCTAGTGGACCCCACCCAAGCAGATAGTCCACCACCACCACGCTGCCCCCCACCCAGACCCTGAGTGGGCAACAGCACAGTCCACCTCTCTCCACCCGGCCAGCTGCCTACTGAGCTATCATTAAATGAGCGTGTGCTTGTAAGGCACAAGCTCTTTCATTGACAGCTCAGTAGACAGCTGGCCATGGTGGAGAGAGGAGGGCTATGCCAGTTGTCCACTCAGGGTCGGGTGGGAGAATACCTGCCAGGGTGTGGGGGTGGGATGTCCCCTATACACCAGGGAATGAGGGACTGTTGACTTTTTTTTAATTAGGGACTGGGAGGGAGGGGTCCACTAGACACCAGGGAGGTAAAATTATTTAAATGTTTTTTTTTTTTTTTTTTTTTATATTGAGGGCCACTAGACACATACATAGATACATAGACAGTGTCAGCAGATAAGGGCCTATGGCCACCCAGTCTGCCCATTTAAGTCTGTAAGTTCAGTTTATGTTTTCCAAGGAGTCTGTTGCCCCTTACCCCTGACCTCCAGAATTCCTTTATGTCTATCCCATGCATTCTTAAATCCTGTGATTGTCTCAGCCCCCACCACTTCCTCTGGCAGGGTGTTCCACTTGTCCACCACCCGTTCTGTGAAGAAATTCTTCCTCACGCTCCTCTGAATCGTCCTCCTCCAACTTCATCCCATGCCCTCTAGTCCTGGAACATCTTTTCGCTAAAATAGTGCATTCCTGCACCTTGTTCCTCCCTGTAAGATACTTGTAAGTCTCTATCATATCCCCTCTCTCCTTCTCTCCTCCAGGGAGTACATGTTCAGTGCCTTCAACCTGTCCTCATAGGACTTGTGATGCAATCCATGCACCATGTTTGTTGCCCTCCTCTGAACCTTCTCTACCCTGTCTATGTCCCACGAGTAAGGTCTCCAGAACTGCACAGTGTACTCCAGGTGAGGCCTCACTAGTGTCTTGTATAGTGAATTATGACCTCCTTTTCCTGCTGGTGATGCCCCTGCCTATGCATCCCAGCATCCTATTTGCTTTACCTGCTGCCTTGTCACACTGTTTCCCTGCCTTGAGGTCATCAGAGATGATAACCCCAAGATCCCTTTCCTGCTTGGTGCATGCTATATCCTCACCCCCCAACTGATATATTGTGCCAGGGTTTTTGACACCAGGGATTTTTTTCTTTACATGGGGCTCTCAATCGGCAGGTGGGGGGACCACTAAGTAACAGGAATTTTTTTATATGGGGCTGGCAATCAGAGGTTGGGGGGACCACTAGACACCAGTTTTTTTTTTCTTACATGGGACCTGCGATCGGCAGGTGGGGGGGCACTAGACACCAGGGGAGAATTTTATTCTACAGGTGGCCGGCGATCAGCAGGGGTGAGTGGGGCTATATTATGAAATAATACATTAAACTGAGGATTAAGTAAATTCCGCAGTTTAATGTATTGTTCCACAGTTTGCCAAAAAAGTCCATGGAATAAGGCTAAAATCTGTAAAACACATCTGGAAGATTCCGATCTTGCCAATGGCATAAGAGTGGAAAATTTCACAAAATGTCTGAAATTTTGCAAAAGTTCTGCAAAAGTGGAATTCCCTATTTTGCACACCTCTAGTCCCCAGCTGGCTACCCACTGTGATGTCAGTAATACTGTCCCCATTTGACAGCACCAGGTCCAGTATCACCCCACAATAAGTGGATTCCTTAGCTAGTTACCTGAGGAATGCCCACTAGAGGGAGTCTCGGATGTCCCTACTTTTAACTGTCGCTGCAGCTGGGAGGCTCCAATTCACATCCGGTAGATTGAAGTCCCCCAGCAGCAATACCTCCCCTTGTTTGCCATCCTCTGAATTTCTTCCACTGTATCCTTATCCATCTCCCCATTCTGAAGGTCTATAGATCACCCCTGTGAGAATAGTGGCCCCCTTCTGTGTCTCCAGTGTGACCCACAGTACTCTGCTTTTCCCTGTTCCCCATGGATTTCCATAGCTTTTATGTTTTCTCTCACATAAACTTTCAAGAGCCACTCCTCCTCCCTTTTTTTCCCTACCCTAACCCTTCTGAATAGAGAATAACCAGATATGGCTACATCCCAGCCATAGTTTTCATGGCACCAGGACTCTGTAACTGTGACTATGTCCAGGTCCTCTGCTGCCATGGTGGTCTCTCGGTCTACTATCTTGTTGCCCAGACTTCGAGCATTTGCACACGTGGCTCTCCAGATTGTACTGCCACCACCCCTCATTTTGCCTTTTTGCACTCCCTTATTACTTCCCTTTTTTCCTTTCCCTCTCTCCTTCACTCTCCCCCTTGATTCCCAGTTTTTTTTTTTTCCTTTCAGGTTTTCTGTTCTTTGGGATTCCCAGTTCTGACTTTGTAAGCATGTGTGTGGGAACAGATTATGTCTTCCTGTCTCATTTCACCCACCCACCCCTCAGCTAGTTTAAATGCTCACCAATGTAGCATTTAAACTGTTCACTGAGGATGTCAGTCCCTCTCCTGGATGGATGCAGGCTGTTGCCCCAGTCCTCGATGAACCCAAAGCCTTCCTCATTGCACCACTTCTTCAACCATGCATTAAAAATCCTGATGTGGCGAATCCTGCCTTCCCATCTGTCATAAACAGGTAGTACTTCCGAGAAGGTTACAAATTGTGCTGCTTTGCCTAAGACCCCTCTCCAGCCTCCTAAACTCCTCCTGAACTGTTTCTGGCTTTTTGATGTACAAGTGTGCCCTGTGCCAGGGCATCCGTGAATTGCCTCAGACACATTGCCACTGAGGGCTAGGAAAGGCCCACAGTATCACCACTTGGGTTGTGGAATCCCCCACTTGTGAGGACACAGAGCTCTGCATTCACTTTCACCTCTGTGGGTATAGCACACTTTCTACATGTCCTTCTCTGCAGGTCACCTCCAAGCTCCTGGCACAGCTCCTCAACTGTGGCCTTGCCCAAGCCATATCTGGCAATGCATTGATCCTTGGCTGGGTCATGGTAAGATGTACATCTCTGACATGCATGCCTGGCATGCCTTCTGTGTCTGGGTCCCTGCTGCCTGATATGCCCTTGTGCAGTGCCAACTTGTTGGTGGGCACATCTTTGGTGTTGTAGAATGGCCAGCCTGATGCCCAGTAGAGGCACAGCCCCCACATTCTTTTGCCTCTTGTATCTCTACTCTGTTGATTCTGCTGCTGCAGTATTGCCTCCCTGGTGTTTGGACTCTGCCTTCCTGCTCTGCACCTTCTTTTATATGCTATAGAAGTGCTTAGATCACCTGCAGCTGGTCTAGTGGGTGTTTGATTTTTCCAGCAACTTGTATCTTTGTGAATCCCAGACTAGGGCTCTTGCACCATTTCCTTGATGCAAGGTTCCTTCCACCATGTCACTAACCATTTTTTGGCCCAACAAGGGTGCAAGAACACTTTGATGCAAGCAAGCTGCATTTGATGCAGACTGCATTTGTGAATCACTCTTTGAGCAAACTTTGACGCAAACTGTAGCTTGCATCAAATTCTTTGACCAGGCTTCTTGCGACATTCTTTCTGCTTTGAGAATCGGGTCTATGGTCTCCAGAACTAGACTCAGTACGCAAGTCTTACCAGTGATCTATACAGAGCAACACTACCTCCCACTTTCTGCTAGTGATACCCTTCCTATGCACTCCAGCATTCCATTAACCCTCCCAACTCCCTTGTTACACTGCCTGGCTACCTTTAGGCCATTCAGTATGACTACCCTGAGGTCTCTTTCATGCATGGTTGTCGTCAATACCACTTCAACCATTTTGTACTCTGCCCCAGGTCTCTGTGCCCTAAGTATATTATTTTGCACTTTCCACATTGAAACCCAGTTGCCGTACCCTTGACCACGCCTTAAGCTTTCTCAGATCTCTGCTCCTCCTTTCCACCCTATTGGAGTGTTCAACCTGTTGCAGATCATGTGTCATCTAGTGAGAGGCAGATTTTACTTCCAGCTCCTCTGTAATGTCTTTTAGAAAGGCATTAAAGAGGACCATTTCCAACACTAATCCTTGGGTTACCCTGCTTGTCACCCTCCCTTCCTTGGAATGAACTCCCTTTACCACCACCCACTGTTTCCTATCTAACCAATTTCTTACCCAGTTTACTACCCTTGGATTTACTTCTATGGTACCCAGCTTGCTTACTAGTCTCCTATGTGGAATACGATGTTGAAAGCCTTATGGAAATCCAGGAAGGCAAAGTCTACCGCTCCACCCTGATCCACTTCCTTAGTCACTCAGTTAAAGAAATCTATCAGAATTCATTTTACATGACCTCCTCATGTGACTCCATGCTGCCTTGGGTCTTGTAACCCATAGGATTCAAGATATTCCACAATCCTTTCCTTCAGCAGTGCTTCCTTTAACTCTCCCACCACTGATATCAGGCTGACTCTCCTGTAATTGCCAGCCTCCTCCGTGCTAACACTTTTGTGAAGTGGGACTACATCTGCCCTCCTCCAGTCCTCTGGAATCACTTCTGTTTCAGGGATGTTTTAAATAGTATTGTCAGAGCTGCAGCCAGTACCTCTCTGAGCTCCCTCAATACCCTTGGATGCACCCAGTCTGGCCCCATTTCTTTGTCTACTTTCAGATTAGCGAGTCCCTTCAGCACTATTTCCTCTGAAAAAGTACTAGTATCCACTTCCCCAATCAAATGTGTCACTTTTTTCAGTCCCTCCACTTCCCCTTCTTCTGTGAAGACTGAGCAGAAGCATTTGTTCAAGAACCTCTTCCTGGTCCCCCTCTACACAGTCCCGCCCTCCCTTTTTAACCTTACCAATCCCTCCCTTAGTCTTCTTCTTTTTGCTAACATACCTAAAAAAAATGTCTTATCCCCCTTTTGTTACCACATGGGTTATTCTAGCTTCAGTTTGCACCTTTGCATTCCTTACTGCTTTCCCTGATTATCTCTTTTTCCTCTGATACACCTCCCTATCCTCCTCCCTCTGTGTCTACTTGTACCTTCTGAATGCAACTCTTTTAGCCTTTACCCTTTCTGCCATCTGTTTCAAGTTCCATAGAGTTCCTTTTTTCCACTTGCTTTTGCTCACTTGTTTGACACAGTTGTTTGTTGCATCCACTATGCCTCCTTTTACCTTCACCCTCTGTTCCTTCGCCCCCCCGGTTATCGGTTATCACCTCCTGCCAGGTCATCCTTGAGGCATTTGCCCATCTTTATAAAATCTGCCCTCCTGAAGTCAAGAACCCTCATCCATGTGTGATTCACTTCTGCAGGTGTCCTTATACTGAATCATACTGTATGTGATCACTGGTCCCCAGGTGGCCTCCCACCTCAATGTCTCCAAAACTGCCCCTGTTAGTGAGTACCAGGTCCAGGACTGACCCATCATCAGTGGGTTCACTGACTAGTTGCCTGAGGAACACCCCTGCAGAGACTCTAGAATGTTCCTGCCTCTAGCTGAAGCTGCAGCTTGGAGGCTCCGATCTACATCCATCAGATTGAAGTCCCCACTAGCAGCACCTCTCCCTTTTCTGTTTTTTTTGTCAGTGGCTCCCACCAGTACCTTATCTATCTCTTTCCTCTCTGTCAGAGGTCTGTAGATCATGCTGGTACAAATAGAGGCCCCATTCCCTATCTCCAACATGACCCACAGTATCTCAACACTGCCCCATATTCCCTTTATCTTCATCATTTTCAACTGAAAAGAATGCTGCGCTGTATTGCTAGAGGGTTAATGAGGGTTAATGAGCAAAAGAGAAGAGGTTTTCCTGCCACTACAGGTTTTTGGTACAGTCTCATCTGGAGTACGGTCTACAATACTGGAGTCCCTATCTTAGGAAGGATATCAACTAGATCAAGGCTGTACAGAGGAGGGCAACAAAGATGGTTCAGAGACAGCAGGACAGAGTGTATGAGAACCAACTGAGAGAACTCAGTATGTATTCACTCAAGGAGAGGATGGACACAGGATACATGATTGAAACATTCTTGTACCTGAAAGATACAAGCAAGGTGGATATTGGGGATCTTTTATATCTTAGTGATAACAAGACCACAAGGGGGGCACTTACAAACTGGTGGGGGGGAAGGTTCAAGAAGAAGTTCAGAAGACACTTCTTTGAAGAGGGTGCTGTCTGGGTGGAATGAGCTCCCATCTGGTATAGTCAATCATAAAAAGGTGCAGGGGTTCAAGAAGGGGTGGGGCAGGGTGAAGGGAAGGGTTAGGGTTGGTAGGAAGGGGTAGAGCCCACTGTAATATCTAGAACAGGGGCTTGAAAATCAAACAGACTGGATAGGCCAAACGGTCTTCTTCTGCTAGCTAATATGTTTGCTTGTATATTTGTATGCATGTTTGCTAAGACACAATATGAAAAAACAATGCAAAAAAAGTCAAGCACAAGGCAACAAAATAAAACATGTTGATTTTGTTCCTACACAGATTCCTTTTAGAGTAGTAAAAACTGTTGTCAAACATGGGTTAGAGACTTTGAGACGTATTGCAACTCACACTGTATGGCCAGCAGTAAGCTTGGATACCCAAACAAAATACTAATGTACCAGATCAGTATGTTTCTGTACCATCCATATTTTGTAACTGCTGATTGCCTTTTATTTTTGTGCTTTGTATTGTGCCCTATTGTTAATATAAAATAATATAATTTAAGTTTGAAAAAGAGTTGTTTTTTAACATTCAAAAATAAATTTGTGATTTCTAAAACACACCTAGTGTCTTTAGGACAAGTATTGGTCAATGGCAAATATTTGCTATCTTTTATTTACTGTTAGAGATGCAACAACATTTTATTTTGCTGATGAAATTCTGGCCAAATCGCAAATTTTGCTACACAAAATATTTCACGAAATTCCACGCATTTCACAAAATATTTCACAGGTGAGAAATTTCACCCATGAGCAGCAGAATTTTGCCAGTGAGTGGTGAAATTCTGCATTTTGTGTGTGAAATTTCGCATTTTGCTAGTGGAATTTTGCATTTCACACCCACAAAATATTTCACAAAATGCATGAATTTCATGAAATATTTCATGGAATGAAATTCTGCAGTTTTGCACAACACTATTTACTGTGTAGTTGTTGGGCATAGATAGCATGGCAGTTAAAATTAACAAATTAATAACATGAGCAATAATAGTGAAATCATAAATATAATTTGGATACGAGACAATAGCTTTCACCAAGAAATCTTGCTGTCTAATTACAATAGTTATGTGCCTGAGTCCCTAAAAGGGCATCTAACTTATTTTTAAAAGTGATTATCATGTTACTGCTTACTACATCTGATGGGAGTCTATGCCACTGAAACACTACCCTCTGATTGATCCAAGAATCCCTCTTGTTAGATCTATACAGTTGACCCATTAGTGGGTACTCATGCGTTCTGGTATTCATGTTTGTGGTTCTTGTCTCCAGACCCACACATTCTCATAAGTCCCTATTCCAAAAAGCAGAGTAAAGTAAAAAAAGGTCCCCCCTGAGCCGCTAGTACTCCAATGAGTACAGACCCAGATCTTTCAGTCTGTCCCCATAGGAGAGGGTCTTGAAATTAAAAATCCTTTTGGTTGCTCTCCTCTACACCTTATCCAGGTTTCTTATATTTGTTTTACAGAAACATAGAAACATAGATTTTGATGGCAGATAAGGACTGCTTGCCCACCCAGTCTGCCCATTTCCCTACCTAATGGATAACCTGCAGATCCTAGTTTACCAGCAGCCTACTTCTTCCTACCTCCACCCCCTAGAATTGCCTTATGACTGTCCCATGCATGCTTGAATTCCACCACTGTTTTTGACTCCACAACCTTCCTCCGAAGGCCGCTCCATGCATCCACAACCCTCTCTGTGAAAAAATACTTCCTTAAATTACCTCTGAGCCGCCCCCCTCTATCTTCAAATTGTGCCCCCTTGTTCTTGCACACCTCTTTTTTTGAAAGATGCTACCCTCTTGGACTTTGTTGATTCCCTTGAGGTACTTGAAAGTTTCTATCATGTCCCCCCTCTCCCTCCTTTCCTTGAGGCTATACATATTTAACTCCTTAAGTCCCTCTTCATATGTCTTCCGGTGCAGACCCTGCACCATTTTAGTTGCCCTCTTCTGGACAGCTTCCATCCTGTCTATGTCTTTGCGGAGATTGGGTCTCCAGAACTGCACGCAATACTCCAGATGGGGTCTCACCCACTGTCTGTACAGAGGGATAATAACTTCCTGTGTTCTACTGGTGATGCCTCTCCCTATGCATCCCAATATCCCCCCAGCCCTCCTTGCTGCCCTCTCACATTGCTTGCCCACCTTTAGGTCATCTGATATGACTACCCCAGGTCCCTTTCCATTTTGTTGTTGTTAGTATCTCACCCCCATTGTGTACTCTTCCCTGGGTTTTTGTTTCCCAGGTGCATTACCTTGCACTTTAGCATTGAATCTAAGCTGCCATATATTTGACCATTCCTCTAACCTTGCCAAGTCCCTTCATCCTTTCCACCCCACCTTGTGCATCAACTCTGTTGCAGATCTTTGTATCATCTGCAAAGAGACATACTTTTCCTTCCAGTCCCTCTGCAATGTTGCTTATAAAGACATTGAAGAGGACCGGTCCTAATACTGAACCCTGCGGTATCCCACTAGTAACCCCCCTTTCTTCAGAGTGGACTCCATTTACTATTACTCTCTATGTCCTATTCTCCAGCCAATTCTTTACCCAGGCTGTCATCTTGTGACCCACTCCCAGGCTGGCTAACTTGTATATTAATCTTTAGCGTGGGACTGTGTCAAATGCCTTGCTAAAGTCTAGGTAGGCCATGTCCACAGCCCCTCCCTAATCTACTACTTTGGTCACCCAGTCAAAGAAATCTATCAGATTTGTCTGGCATGACCTTTCCACTGTGAATCCATGCTGCCTTGGGTCCTGTGCCCATCTGGCCTCTAGATACGCAACAATTCTTTCCTTCAGAAGTGATTCCATCATTTTCCCTACCACTGAGGTTAAACTAACAGGTTTGTAGTTTCCTGCTTGATATGAGCTCTAAAACTGCACCCCATACTCCATGAGCGGCCTCACCAGTGAACCATACAGTGGCATTAGCACTGTTCTGTCCCTACTTCGGACATTGTGCAAAATACAGTATAACATCCTATTAGCACTATTTATCACTCTATTAGTTTGCTGTCTAAAAGTGAGATTGTTTGTGACTACGATGCCTAGATCCTACTTGCATTCTACTGTTTTCAGTATTTGACCACACAGGTTATATCTCGACTGGATGTTATTGTGCTCAAAGTACATAACAATACACTTTTCAAGGTTAAGCCTCATTTTGTGTGTAGCTGCTAAGAGACCTATTGTGACCAGTTCATTTTGCAGGTTTTGTGTATCTATCTCTGTTCTAAATATGGACCCTATCTTACAATCATTGGCAAATTTGGAAAGTCATACTTTATTTGAGGTTTTAAGGGAGGACAGAAAGATATTAAAGAGCACCGGACCCAACACCGAGCCCTGAGGGATCCCACTGGTCACCTCCCCTCAGTCTGAATAATATCCTATAATACTCACTCTCTGTCAATTTGGAAATTAAGGAGTTCACACATAACACTGTTGTTTTCTTAGATTGTGACTTTGAATTTTCAAGGTAGTAGATTTTATTGTTATTAAGGCAGTATAGCACAGTGGTTTAAGGCTCTGAGATGTAAATCTGGAGACCTGGATTTGAATCCCACAGCATCCACTTGCACACTGTGTGACCTTGAGCAAGTCGCCTAACTTCCCTGTGCTCCCAGTCTGCACCTGTAATCAAGCTTTCAGCTTAGTGTGCCACTCCTGGTTAAATACTTGAAAAAAATTATCCCAGCTTATGGACATGTCAGATGTCATTTATGAAATGTCACCCTAAACATGCTTTTGTGGAACAACCACTACAAAAGGGGTTTTGGAGGGGGATTTGAGAATTACATCTGCAATGTTCATTCAGTGGTGTAAAAAACATGACTATATTGAAATAGTGGGTTTAAAAAGTAAAAAAAACTCAACTTTATAAGTAAACACTGAAAAAGGTCAATGTTTGTTCATAACGTTATTGTTTTTTTTCAAGATTTTGAACCCAAATATTCAACACAGTCTTTTTATGACACTGCCTTATGGACATGACAGGTGTTATTTATGAATCCTGACCAAACATCATTTTGAAGCATGAGTATAAAAAGACTTTTTGGACAGGATTGGAAAATTACACCTATCATGTTTATGAGGTAGGGTAAAATGGCTATGTTAAACCATAGAAGACTGTATATATATATATATATATATATATATATAAGTAATAGATATACCACTCTGAGGTGTGCGGTCATGCTCTGATATACGCGCGCTTGGTGCAGCAGCGCGCACGAGGTCGCAGGCCGAGTGCGTCAACCGCACAAGGCGTGCGTATATCAGAGCGCGACCGCACACCTCAGAGTGGTATATCTATCTTATAAAATGGCTATAGATTTTTTTTGGAGGGGAAGTAGTCCTTCTGTGTAGTTAGTAATTAAATGATATGTTGGCAGAGGTGACACTTTTTGGTGTGAAAAACTGTATTTGTAAATGATTTTAACTTTATGTAGTCATTTTTGCTGTGAAAAAAAGTATTTCTGTAAAGCAGTGTCACTTTAATTGCTCAGTCAAAGGATTTGAAGCGGTGTCATTTTAGTGAGAAGTTGACTAGGTCAAAGTAAGACGCAGGTGTTAAAAATTAGGTGATCGTTTTTTATTATTTTGTGCCGTTTTCCCGTATTGTTAGTTTCATATGTGGGATGGAAGCAGCGAGGATAGATCGGTGAGTCTGTATTTTAGAACGAGACGGAAAGCGAGCAGGTTGCCATGGCAACACCTGAGCTTCTCGCCTGCCTAAACGCTTCTAAATGACCGAAGTCGCTTGATTTATCCTCGCCGTTTCCTCATCGCATGGAGCTAATATTAGAAAACCGCACAAAATAATAAAAGGCAGTCACTTTTCTGATTTTTAAACACACCCACGCTTACTTTTGACCTAGTAACAGCTTCTCACTTCTAAAATGAGCACCGCCGGTCACGCTACATTTCCTATTAAAAGTGAAAGTACTGCAGGATTAGTGTATTGTGAGTGGAAGGCATCTTTTTAAATAAATGAAGAGAAGAATACAAAGGAATGTATGTTATAGTTTTTATATAGAGTTAGGTTTCTGTTAGTCAGAGTGGTCACAGTGGTTACAGTAATAAAGTGGTTGTACAGTGTGACACTGTAAACATGGCAGGCAGGATTTGATTTTTAAATTAAATTTTCAGTAAACATTAATGGTAGGATGAACAGATCTGTTTCTACAGTGTGGTGCTACTACTGGTATATTTATTTATGGGTGTGGGTGTCAATTGCACATGTGTGTTAGTGTGGGTGTCTAGCTGCACCAGGTGTGAGTGGTCTTGCTGCTGGTGAAGAGGTTTGAGGGTGGAAAGTAGTTCAGGCGTGTGGTCGTAGTGGAAGGTGTGGGTCGTTGGGTATATAAAATGCACGGTCATGTGATGTGTTTTGGCCAATTGTATCACTGGGATTTTTATGATTTTACCACACCATTTTATAAATATATATATATATATATATACATATATATATATATACACACACACACACACACATTCAGAATCTCTGTATGTTCACATATATTCAGTTCTCAAAGGGTCAAAATCTGGCAAAATAGCAAAGTTATAAGTAAAAATTGAAGAATTTCAATGTTTCTTAGCTTAATTGTTTTTCTAGATTTTGATATCAATTTTTTAAACAAAATTAGAATATCCAGCATGCCTTCTCCATTGTTCAGAGCTGTAAAGTTTATGAATTCAGGATGCCCTTCTCCAATACCCAAACATCAAAATATTAGAAATGAAGGGATCACTCTACTTCTTGACTGCTGTAAATCATCTTCATTCTTTAATTGCCACAGACCAAAATATTATGGTGATGTTTTGGAGCAGCGCACCTACATCAGTCCTTAGTGCTGTGGTCACCTTCTTATCTGCTTATTACTGTAGTCCAGAGAGTTGACAGCAGGCAAAATGTTCAGTACTAGTTGGAGGAGAGCATTTTTCACTGCTGTAAATTGTTATAGAGATCAGCCTGTCTCTTACACATGAGGCAATGAAACATTCAAGGAAACTTTTTGTATCTGCTATGCAGAAAATTGAGAATAGGATAGTTGAATGTGATCCTATTTAATCATTATCTGTAGTTTGTGTGTGTTTGTTGTTGCATATTGTTAAGAGTTTTCTTTTTCTTTTCAGCTCACATTATTATGTTAGTTTGTTACATTGCTGTATATTTGGTTTGTTTCTGTATGAAATCATGTTAAGATTTGTACCTTGAAACCATTATCTATACAGGACAACTTTGTAAACAGGGCTAAACAGTCCTAAAGGTTAACTCCTGTCAAAAAATAAACATTTGTATCTAGCTATTAAGCAGATAAAAAGTTGACCACAGCACTAAGGCCTAGTGATGGAGCGGTGCTCTGGAACATCGCAAGGGTTTCTGGTTTGTGGCAATTAAATAAAGAAAGAAGATGATTTACAGTTGTCAAGAGAGGTGTCAGCCCTTAGTTTCTAATATTTTGACACCGTTTTTTCAACATAGTATTTTAATAATAATAATTTATTTGTACTGTACCTTTCAAAAACCAAGGCACATATCAACAAGTTAAAACAACATTGAACAATGAATACAGATTCATAAAATACAAATAATATCTAGATGAAAATGAAAAAAATCATGCAGGGTAGGCTTGAAGCCACAAATATGTTTTTAGGGCCTGTTTAAATCCATCCATGGTCATGTACTCCCATAAGTGATGGGGTAGAGAATTCCAAAGGGCTGGGGCCACATACATAAATGCATGGGCCCAAGAAGATTTTATGGAAACCCTTGGAATCTCTAGCAACCCCTTATCAGCCAAGTGGAGCGATATCCCAGGGCAGTAAGGAATCAGAAGCTCTTTCAGGTAGTCTGGGCCCAGTCTATGTAGGGCTTTATAAGTCAGCAGTCCTACATTAAAGGTGATCCACCAATATACTGGCAGCCAGTGCAGTTCGCACAGCACCGGACAGATGTGACAAGACCGGGAGATCCCCATCAATAACCAGGCTGCAGCATTCTGCACCAGCTTCAGGCAGCGGATATCCACCCCAGGTAGCCCTAGGTAAAGACAGTTGCAGTAATCAAGGTGTGAGACACAAAGGCATGGACCAAAGTAGGGAGGCCACCAGATGGAACAAGGTGCTTAACCCTTGAGATGTTCCTCAAATGGTAAAAAGAGGATTTGACGACTGCCAACACCTGCAATCACAGTGTCAAGCCTTCATCAAAAATCACCCCCAGGTTTTGCACCCGCTCAGAGGTAAAGAGTGGTAAGCCTCCAAGGAAAAGTCCCAAGGGTGAACCCACCCTCAACTCCTCTATCTGGTGCCCTGGGTCCACAACCAACACCACAGTCTTTTCTGAATTCAACTTCAACACCTCAAATCCATCCAATCCTGGATTCCAGTGAAGCAGTTGTTAAATACCAAGAGAGCTCTATCCTGGTCAGGTGCAAAAGAAAGGTAGAGCGGGGTATCATCAGCATAGCAGTGAAACCTTAGCCCATACCTTCTTACAATGTCTCCAAGGGGCAGAATCTACACTGCGAACAACATGGGGGACAACACTGAACCCTGAGGAACCCCACATGACAGAGATACTGGGTCAGAGGAAAAAATCCCTGACACCACTTTCTGAGTTCTGCCAGTGAGGAAAGATGTAAACCACCTGAGGACTGTACTTGACAAGCCACAGATGAAACTCAGGTGATCCAGAAGAACCCCATGGTCCACAGTGTCAAATGCTGATGAGAGATCTATAAGAACCATGATGGATCATTTTTTCCAATCCCTTGCCATCAGGAGATCATTGAACATCTGAACCAGCGCTCTCTCGGTACTATGCCTCTTCCAAAAACTGGATTGGAGAGGTTCATAGATGTCATGGATGGTCAAATGGTTATCCAGTTGTAGGGCCGCTACTTTTTCAATCATCTTCCCTATAAAGGGGAGGTTTGAGATTGGTCTGTAGTTAGCAGGGCAGTCTGGGTCCAAAGAAGCTTTCTTCAGGAGGGGTGTCACCACCATCTCCTTCAGGGGCTAGTAAACTCACCTGTCTCCTGGGAGCACCAGACTATCCATACTAAGACTGAGCCAGTGATGTCACTACAACCCATAATCAGGGTTGTCAGTCCCGGATCCAAACTACAGCACTTAGGGTGCATAACCTGGACAATTCACATGACATCCATGAACTCCGGCTGGTTGAAGGTACTCCAAGAAAACTGAGGGACAGCGACTAAGCACCAATCCAAAGCAGCACCCATAGAGTGTGCTGGCTGGAACCCCGTCCTGATGTCAGCCACATTAGCTGCAAAGAATTGAGCAAGTTCATCACATTCCACTTGTGAAAAGGCTCTTTGAATCTGCAGGCAGGCTGGGTTGCACAGTCTGTCTACAGTTCGAAAGAGCTGAGCTGGTTGGTTCTGAGCAGCCACAATCTCCTCAGGACAGGAACTCTGCCTTCTTATGGGTGACTGCAGATTGATAGACTTGATAATGTTCCATCAATCTAAGGTGGCCGGCATCCAGGGCATATTTCTGCCAGCAGCACTCTAACCTTCATCCTAATCGCCGCATCTCCCTCAAGGTCCCATCAAACTAAGGGGACTGTGGGTGAAGGAAGAGAGGATGAACATGGACAGGAGCAATGACATCCAGGGCTGAAGAGATGGCCTTATTATAGGCAACCACTAAAGCCTCTGGGTCACTGTTTGCCACTGGAAGAACCAATAGGTCAAGCACCGCCACCAGGCCTTCAGAGCTTATATCTCATAAAGCGTGGAATCTGACCATCTCCATAGGGGTAGGCCTACAAAGGGAGGCATGAAAACTGAATCACATGGTGCAGTGATCAGACCATCCTACAGGTTCCATCCCAAAATTGAAGGCTTCGATCCCCAGGTGGAAGACTAGGTCAAGAGAGTGACCATGTTTATGAGTAGCAGTGGTAACAATCTGTGTGAGGCTCAGAGATGCCATCAACTGGAGGAAGTGTTGTCCAAATTGTGAGAGTTCATCATTGACCCAGGCATTGAAGTATCCCAGGACCATCAGCCTGGGTAACTCAAACACCATGTCAATCACAAAGTCTGCTACTTCCTGAAGGAAACACTTCTCATGCTCAGGTGGATGGTAAATGAGGGCGATCCTACAACCTACACCTGCTACTACAATACACTCAAATGACCAAGCCTCCTCAACTGGTACACTCGTGAGGCCCAGTTCGGTCTTGAAACAGACCACAACTCCCCCCACCCTTACGATCCAATCTCGAGTGGTGTATCACCGAGTAGTCGGCTGGAGTTGTGGCCTACAATATAGGGTCAGAGTTCTCATCTGGCCAGGTCTTGGTGATGCATGCTAGGTCCACTGTCCCAACAAGATCTGCAGTAATTGCAGTCTTGTTTTTAATGAACCTGGCATTGCATAACACTGCTCATGTTGGATGGGCTTCCAGGGCAACCCGAACTGCCTGCCCACCAAAATTGGTGGTGCTCTTGGGTATGGAAACCAGACATGGAGAACCATGATCTGGCTTCCATTTCTCACCAGGGTGACTTCTGGACTTTATAATCCTGATGCAGTGGCCCTGCTCATAAACCCTCGATTGTTCGCACCCCCCAACCCCCTGACCCCCCTGGTGGACAATACCCAGTGCTTTACAGAACTGGTAAGTTGTAAACTGCAATGCGGGAAACAAAAGGCCAGAGGGCACAAAGGGTGGAGGATGAATAGTGCATAACTGTTGGGGCAGGCCTTGTATTTTCTTCTCACTTCACCTTACTTCGAATTACGGCATAAAATGAGAAAGCGAGCTGGTAATGATAACTCAAAGTGAGCACTTTACAGGGTCCACTTCACATTGTGCTCTGTGGATGCAAAGTGGTCACTTTGTGTCCACTTTGTGGGCGGATTTATAATTCACTGCATCTCTACCCCCTAGTGACTGTAAGTACACCAGTACATGATTGTTGAGGAACCTTCAATTGGGAATTGTGTATAAAAAAGGTGATTTTATAGAGTGACCATAGAGAACATGAAAAATGGCACCTATCGTGTTCATGAGGTAGGGTAACAAAAAGAATATGTTGAAAATTTGGGGTCAAAATCTGCAAAAATAACAAAGCTGTGAATAAACATTGAAACAATGTAACAACTCTTCATAACTTTCTTGTTTTTTGACATTTTACCAAAATTTTAAACAGTCTTTTTATGACTCCACCTCATGATCATGACATGTTAATTTTTAAACTCCCATCCAAAAGTTGACTTCATGAAGTGACTGTGAAAACATGATTTAGAGGGGATGTGAAAAAGTATTCCTATCCTGTTCATGTGTTGGGGTTAAAAAGGCTATGTTGAAAATGTGGGGCAAAAATGTAAAAAAAATGGCAAAGGTATGAATAAAGTTAAAAATACGCCAAAAAAACATTAATTGCACTTACCTTGTTTTCAGTCAGTTTGTGGTTGGCCTCTGTAGCAGCAGGGCATTCACCAGTGGAGAGAGGATTACTCCATGGAACTCTTTTAGGTAAGTGAGGGGTGTGGGGTGGGGGGAATACTGAGAGTTGGTTTAAGTGGCTGGGAGAGCAAAATATATTGATGGACCATTTTCATTTTTTACATGGAACAAAAAAAAAAGCTGATGAGGGATGGTTTTCTTTATTTCTGGGACCAGCTCTGGAGAATGGTCACCCTAGTGTCTGTGTGTTGCTTGGTGACACAGGAGTGGCACCCCCGTATCCTGCCAGGGTGTTAGGCTGTGTGAGGGGTGATTACTGTGTCTGGGGAAGGGTGATACTGGCAGCAGGGTTTAACATTTACTGCCAGTAATATTACAAATCTGGGTTAGGGTACTGGTAATGGAATTGAACAATTTTTTTAAGGGTTAAATCCATTATTTGGGGCAAAAATTAAATAAAAAACTGATATATCTGAATACAATAACAAAGGTATGACTAAAACTTCAATACACATTAAAACAAGCCATTGATTACATTTACTTTGTTTTCAGTCAGTTTGCAGTGAAGACCCCACTGCAGCTGGTGGTTTCAAACTTTGGAGGAAGGGAGATTCTGGTGGTGGGGTTGAGCATCCTTCACTGGAGAGCCAACTGGAAGGAGTCCTCTCCTTCTTTGTAGGAGCCGGGACCAGTGAGGAGAACAGATACGTTTTCTTTCACCATGACCAGTGGATGGGAGTTGGAGTGCACACAGAGTAGGGATCTGGATAATTTTTCTTCTGTACACTGGGAAAAGGAATGAAGAAAGGGAGTAGGACAGCATGCAGAGAGAGAGAGAGAGAGAGAGAGAGAGCAAGATGTTTTTTCTTTTCTACACCAGGACTGGGAATGGATGGAGGGAGTTAGGGAGCAGGCAAAGGGGGGGGGGGGTGAAGGGCTTTTGATGATGTTTCTTAGCTTTCTAATGGGTGGAAAAACAATATGATAGGTATGACTGCCTTCTTTCATATAAGAGAAGTTTCTACCCATTAGTCAGTAAAGCAGCATCATCACCAGCATCTTCATTATTGGGTTTTCACTCACATGCCTCCTGTAGGCTCAGCTACATTGATTGCTATGGCACACATCTCTCCAGACCCTACAATGGCCAAGTGGTCCCAAGATAATTCCTTTGTGCATGCACACAAGCAAACATAAAAATAAAACATGTTGATTTTTTTCTAAGATTAGTCATACATAACAAACATATTTAATGTACTAAAACAGGAAAGCTGCTACATGAAACAAAAATGCAAAGTACTAAAATCCTTAACAAATCATTAACACATATAGGTGTATAGTGAGAGTCAAATTAGCTGTGATACATAATGTAGAATTGCTCAGTCAAATCACATGTAAATGGGTTGTAATACATAGTAATGTATAGGTGAATCATATTTAAATGAGCAGTGATGCATAATACTGTATAGGTGAATCACAGCTAAATGAGTAGTAACTGATAGTATCATATTGGTGCGTAAAATTAAATGGGCAGTGATGAATAGGACTGCATAAAGCAGATCATATTTAAATAAACAATAACACTTAGTATTCTATAGGCAGATCACAAGTAAATGAATTGGTTGATCACAAATAAATGAGAAGTGACACAGACATACAGATAGAATGTTGCAGTGATAATTGCCGCAGAGAAAATGCGCAAGACAAAATGTTACAATTAAAGGCAGTCAATGGTAGAAATGGTCATGGAGCAATTGTAGCTTCCATGACCAAAGAACGATGACTGCATGACCCTCTCAAGGCGTGATTTTTAGTTCGTAACGGGGGCTGATTTCAGTCCCCTGATCACTGCCGCTCCAAGTTACCTTTCCTATTTTGTGAACAATTCCCTTCTTTCTATCTTCCTGTCCCCACATCACTAAGGCACTGGGGGGGTCTCCCACAAACTAACCATGTCAGCGACGAAGCTGTGGTTCCCTTTTGTCCCTGCAATGTAATGTCCTTGTATTTTTGACCACGACATTATGTCCAGGGAACAATCGACCGTACATGGCGACACATAGTGTTGTATTGGAGGATCACAAGTAAATAGGTTATGATACATAGTATTGTATAGGTGGATTACAATTAAATGAGCAGTGATACATAGTATTGTACAGGCAGATCACAATTATATGAGCAGTGAATGATGCAGTGTATTGTATAAGTGGATCAAAGTTAAATGAGTTGTGATACACGGTATTGTATGGGTCAGTCATACTAAACTGAGCAATGATACATAGTATTGTTTAGGTGGGTCACTAGTAAACAGGCTGTGATTCATAGTGTTGTACAGTATATGTGGATTACAAGTAAATAAGCAGTGGTACCTCTACTGTACATAGTGTCGTACAGGTGGATTGCAAGTAATGGGCTGTGTTACATAATATAGTATAAGCAGACCACAAATAAATGGGCTGCGATACATGGGATTGTATAGATGGAAGTAATTAAATGAGCAGTGATACTTAACATTATATTGGCAGATCTCAATTAAAAAGGCCATGATGCATAGTATTGTATAGGCAGATCATTATTAGATAGACTGGGATACATTTATTTATTTAGATTTTGTTTACCAGGTAAACCCACTGAGACCAAAGGTCCCTTTTTCAGGGGCGACCCGGGGTGAATACACCACCAGCTTTACATTATGTACAGTATACAGCTTCGAAAATACATATACAATTCATATATAAGGTACAGCATACAGATACAAAAGAAAAATAAAAAAATAATATATATACACTTCATACAGGAGGTTGCGTAACTGTAAGGCAGAGACAGAGAGCATGTGGGAAGTACCAGTAGTCAGAGAAAAATTGCATTGCCCAGGGGGAGAAAAAAAAAATTCAAAAGTACAAGGGTCATTCAAAGAGAAGAACATAACACAGTTTGTAAAAAGTATACAGTTGATAGAGGTTAGTTGGTACCAGAGGCGCCACGGATTCTTAGATGGTCACATAAGGTCATGAGGGGTAGGGAGTATATCTAGCGGTTGCAGCAGCAGTGGCTCAGTTCTAGGAGGTAGACTTTGAGACCGGCCTTGAAAGAGGAGAGGGAGGGTTTGTCAAGCAGGGAAGAGGGGAGCAAGTTCCAGAAATGAGGGGCGGTGAACTGGAAGGAGCAATTTCCTTGATTGGTGCGGATGTGGGGTATGTTCAAGAGTCGACTGGAGGTAGACCGCAGGTTGTGGAGGGGGACTTTAGGGGTAAGCAGGTCACTGAGGTGAGGTGGATGGTGTGTGGAGAGGAGTTTGTAGGAAAGGCAGGCAGGGGAAAAAGATAGTTTAAGCTTGAGTGACGGCCAGTTAAGATCCTTAAGAGCTTCGCAGTGGTGCCGCTTAGGGAGGAGGGCTGCAAAGTGAGCAATGCGGTGGTAGAGGGTGGAGAGGTTGGTTAGCTTGGTCTCTCTGAGGGACTGTAATATTGGAGAACCCGTGCAGTAAATGGGGAGGAGGCTGCAGTTAGCAATGGCTCTACGTGCCTCTCCAGAGAGGAGTTCCCAAGTGGTAGCAGCCCAGTCTCTGGTGGATGGTTTTGTTAGGACATCTATATGGGGTTTGAAGGTTAGCTCCTGGTCAAGGGTAATTCCAAGATACTTAAATTGGTCAGTGACCTCGACACGCATTCCTCAAGCTGATGTTATAGAGAGAAGACCACTATGGTCTTTACCCAGTCGCCGGGTCCCAAAGAGGACAGCTTTTGTCTTGTCCTCATTTAGCTTGAGTTGGTTGGCAGTTAACCACGTTTCCACATACCACTGTATAGGTAGAAAAACTAAATGAGTAGTGATATATAGCATTGCATTGGTGGATCACAAGTAAACAGGCTTTGAGACATAATATTGTATAGGTGGAACAATTAAATGAGCAATGATGCATAGTACTTTTCAGGCAGATCAAAATTAATTGGGAATGTGATTCATAGTATTGTATAGGTGGATTTCAAATAAGTACTGATAATTGTTAGGTGTGTTTAATTATGATTGTATCTTTTTCATTAATTCTGGTTAATTTTTAAAAAAGGGACTTTTAATCTCAGTGAGCCTAGCCAGTTAACAGAATAGAAATAAAATAAATATATACACATAGTATTGCATGGGTGGCTTACAATTAAATGAGCAGTGATACATGATATTGTATTGGCAGATCACAATTATGTGCACAGTGACATATAATATTGTAGAAGTGAAGATCAATTAAATGGGCTATAATAACTGGCTTCCCCTTTTTTCCATAGGGAAACCGTGGTGTAATTTGCCATTATAAAGGAGCGTTTATAACAGCAAACACGCACAGTTTCCTTCCTTACTCATACATCCACCTGAGTGCCTGCCATTCCGACGCTGTCCACTTTCCTTTTCGTCAAACCACGAACTGCCACTCGGACTCGACGGTAAGTGTTTTTTAAAATGTAAATTTGCAAAAATTATACTCAAACAAACATATGCCTGCCCTACCAAACAAAAAAGTAAAAGAGATGTGTCAGTCCTGATGGCAACCATGGAACGCACACTGAAACCAGACCACAATCGCAGAGCAGCAGCTTTTAATTTTATATATTTGCTGTGGCAAAAAAGGGAAACCCAGCAATTATATAAAATCGAAACTGGGTCAGTTTGAAGTTTAAACACACCCTCTGGGTTAGATGCTTTTAATAAACTCCTTGAGTCTGAGGCATCTAAGCCCTTGCGTGTGTGTAAACTTCTTGTTACACACCCCGACCCATACTTTATTCTCTATGTGATACATAGGGTTCCATGTGATAACGGCGATTGTGCAAAGGTGATCGCTATTAGGGCATGTGTACATCACCAAAAATCAGTTTCGTAGATCTACACACCCGGTGCACATCAAAAGGGTGCCGGGAACTTGTTTTTTTTTGCTTATGGGGGTGTACTCCTGCACCCCCTTTAATAAAGGATTCTCAAATCCAGGGGGTGCATGTAGGGGGCTGCAAACTGGATTAAAAAAATTCACAGCCGGGCAGAGCATAATGAATGCACACCCAGACCTGAACCTGGTACCCTCGCAGCTGTAGCTTGCCACCCACACACCACACCACAGGGCCAGCTCAGCAGCCCACCGCCGCACTACGCCTCACAAACCCTCCCTCCCATCGCTCGCCATGCTTGCTCTCCCCCATGCATGTGTACATATAGTGACATCCTGTCACTATATTTGTGCACCCCCCAATCTGGTCACCGACCCTGCCTGGTAGTCCTGTGGACAGGTGATGCAATTGAGTCACCTTTTTTGAAAGCGCTCAGTCGCAGTCGTCATTGTCACAGGTTACCATATATAGTATTATACTGGCTTATCACACTAAAATGAGCAGTGATACATACTGTAGAATTGTATATGTGGATCACAAATAAACAAGAAATGATACAGAGTATTGTAGAAGCAGATTAGAATTACATGAGCTGTGATGCAGTACACAGTACTGTATAGGCAGAAAAAAATTAATTGAGCAGTGATACATAGTACTTTATAAGCAGATCACAATTAAATGGAGATGTGATATGTAGGTGGATGACAATTGAACAAACAGTAATACATAGTATTGTATGGGTGGGTTACAATTAAATAAGCATGAAAAATGATAGTTGCTATAGTGGTCCTTGTACAAAAAGATGAACAAAATGGCTGGTTCAGTACCTTTTATTGGACCAACAAATATTTTTTACAAATTCTCTATGCTTTCAGACTATAAAGAGTCCTTCACTGGAAACATGACAGTTAAGGAATAATAACACTTGAAATGCTCAGACCAGAATTAGGAAAACCCTTCACATCTGGACATGGACATCTTATTTGATAAATAAGATTTAAGGCATAGGCTGAAACCAGATTACAGGCCAGTCCTACAAATTCTAACAAAATGGAATGCATTTGACAACAGAATTCTTAAAAAAAAACACAACAAAGAGAGAGAGAGAGAGAGAGTGTGTGTGTGTGTGTGGTCAGCAGCACAGCAGTACTGTATGTCAGTGTGTATGAAGCTGAGAAGCTGAGAAGAAAACAGCAGTTGGAGTTTAGATTGTGTAATGGGTCATAAAACCAAGGTCCATGTTCATACTACAAATAGATGTATTAAGAAGGTAAATAAATTTGACCTCATATGCATTCCTGAAGTGCCCCTTAAGAACCACTACAGATCAGGTGTTCTCCAGTTTCCCCCACGTAACCTGTATGTGGACATTTCGTGTTATGGATGTAATAAACAATGTTCCTAGATGTACATGTATGATTCCCCTGTATCTTGAATTCTTTATTCTGGAGGATGCTAATAGAATCTGAGGCGGAAATATGCTCACATGTCTTACATTTAGGACTATTGCAAGGTGTGGTGCCACCTAGTGTTCTGTTTTTTTACATCAGGTATAAGTTTGCTCATGACAATCAGGACCCCCAGTGGCAAACTTTAATATTGGGTCCCTCCAAGACTTGAACTGGATCTCCCCCTAAAGAATTAAAAATAGCCCACATGAATATCTGCAGCTTTTGCCCCAAAATACATGAAGTTCAGGGATAGATGGAGCTGTTCAAACCAAATATTCTGGCTGTATCAGAGACATGGCTAAAGTCACACATACTAATGCATGAGATCAAAGTTACTGAGTATACCCGTTCCAGAATGACAGGATAGGTAAGAAAGGGGGCAGGGTACTCATGCGCGTCAAAGACACACTAGACATGGTTCTTGCCTCCCTCCCCTATACTGATTGCACAGGTAGTGAATCCATATTCATTAGGATTACACTGGGTCTCACCAAGCACCTAATAATAGGTTGGCTATACACTCTCCTAAAAGTACTCTCCAAGCCTTTGAGTCTCTAACCAAGGTAATGGCAGAAAGTGCCACCACTGAACTGCTAATACTGGGGGACTTCAACCTCAACTGGGCATCTGACGCTGAACAGAGCTTCAGAGCCTCACTCCTGCAGGCAAATCTGGAACAGGTCATCACTGAAACAACTAGGCACAATACCAAGATGGGCAACCACACCACCCTTGACTGGGTGCTGACATCCAATCCCCTAAATATCCGGGTGGCCAGCACCTTGGCAGATGCCCTGAGTGACTATTCACCAATCTTCTGCACTTGGAAGAACAGAGCACTCAAGGTTCCTCCTAGGCTCCTCATAGTTAGAGACTTTTCAAAGTTCACTGAGGACGCCTTCCAGCAGTACCTCCATAACATGGACTGGACCCCCATTTGGCTACTACCTAGCCTAGATGAAGCTCTGGAGTACTTCCACAGCACTTTCTTCTCAGCAGCCAACAAGTTCACTCCCCTGAGGAGGTTAAGAACCAAAAGCTGCTGTTACAAGTGGATTTCCCCTGAGCTGAAATCCATGATGTTAAGCCGGGACAAGGCCTGAAAAAATTAAAAAACCTCAAACCTCTCAGAGGACCTGGTGACCTATAGAACCCAGATGAACAAGTGCAAGCAAGCAGAGAAGACTGCAAAACAAGAGTATGTCAAGGGCCTCCAACAGTCCAGTCTCACTGACCCCAAATCATTCTGGTCATGCATCAATGCCCTGATAAAAGGCAGCGGCACGCCACCTCAGGGTCCAATACAACACAATGGCCATACTCTTAACGATGGGCAAGAAATGGCCTCATCCTTCAACAAGCTATTCACGAACCTGGAGGACTATAAGGCAAGTCTCCCTACAAGACCCACGGGACAACAACGTACAGACACTCAGAGCCCAGACAGACCACTCTTTCATCTAAGCCTGGTAAGGGCTAAGGAAGTGCTCCCCCTGCTCAAGTCCATTAAGGAGAAATGCTCAGCCGAACTGGACCGAAAACTGCTTAGGGCAGCTGATCCAGCCATAATGCTTCTGATCACATGGCTCATTAATAGGTCACTAACTGAAAGGGTTATACCTACTAGATAGAATCAGGCAAACATGGTTCCCATCCATAAAGGGGAGCCTAGAGAGTCCATGGGAAACTACAGACCCATCTCTCTACTATGCACGCTAGCCAAAATCCAGGAAAGATTATTCTGCTACCAACTCAGAGACTACCTGGGAACTAACAAATTGCTAGAGCATACATAGCATGGATTCAGAAAAAGCCATGGGATGGACACAGCCCTCATCAGACTCTCAACTGACATAATAACTGCCTTGGACAAGGGCACCCCCACTGAGGCTGTTTTTATAGACCTGACCAAGGCCTTTGACCTAGTACTGTAGATCATGACCTCCTGCTAAGCAAACTAGGTAACCTTGGGATTGACCAGCACTCACTAGCCTGGTTTGGTAGCTGCCTAACAGTGCTCCCAACAGGTCAAATGGAGAGGTGCTATATCTGAACCACTCATTCTCAGAGAAGGAGTACACCAGGGATCCATACTGGGCCCCTCTCCTATTCACGCTATTTGTCAATGACCAGAACAAACACTGCAGAGGATGTTCGCTGGTCCAGTATGCTGATGACGCAGTGATCTACCAATCCTGAAGTAGCACTGCGGATATTTGGGCCCACCTACAATCATATTTTGCATCACTAGAAACCTGGCTGGCAGAAAACAGGTTAATCCTCAATGCCACAAAAACAAAGGCCTTTGTCTTTTGTCCCAGAACACTTGGGCAGGACCAAAACTGTCTATTCTCAATTGTCTCCTCTATGGGTACCACTATTAAGGTAGTGAAATCCCTAAAATACCTGGGTCTGAAATTGGACCAAGGCCTTACTCTTAAGCCTCATGTTGACGTGGTAACCAAAAACCCTGCACCACAGACTTGGCCTGCTCTACTGCCTGAATGCTCAGCTAGTCCCTGAGTCCAGGATTACAATAGCAAACAGCATCCTGCTACCAACCTTGACCTATGCTACTTCTGTCATGCAGGGCCTGGGAAAGCAGGAGCTCATTAGAATGCAGGTACTATACAACCAGGTGGCCCACTTCGCCACATTGTCTCACAAAAGGAGACACCACTGCGAGGCACTGGCCTCCCTTAAGTGTCCGTCTCTTACAAATTGACTGCAGTACTCATTGTTATGTAATGCATTTAAGATACTCAGCAGCCCCCCAGACAGTCTGACTGGGCTGCTGGTCCTCAAGAGAACGGACAGACAGCTCTAAATCACTGGGAGAAATCTCCTTGAAATACCTAGGGCATGCACTAGAGCAGGCAACAAATCCTTCGCCCGTGCAGCCCCAGCACTGAGGAATAAACTCCCACAACAATTGCAGGATGCAGCCTCATTGGGAATCTTCCAATCTGGGCTGCTGGCACACCACTTAAGGAATAGCACTTCTACATGCGCAAGAACACTGAGAAAGAGAGACTAGCTCACAAACCTAAGCTGGCCCAGGCCAGTCCAGTCCTCTGCCAAGCGGAGTCAAGTATTCTGTACATTGTTCTGATTGTCTGCTAAGTCCACTCTCCATACTAATTACTCTTATTCTTAATGTATGAATGCTTAAACCATTCCATGTACAAATGACCTGATTTCTGCAATGTGATGACCAGATTGTAACGTGTAATGGTCAAATGTGCCAACTTGTTATGTACTTCCTCTGTATATGAAATGTTCTACTGTGTGACTAACTCAGGATCACCCCTGAAAAAGGGACCTTCGGGGCTCAGCGGGCTTACCTGGTTATCAAAATTGAAAAAATAATAAATAAATAAAATAGATAAATTAGGTGGCTGTTTAAAAGACAATAAAGATAGTTCTTGGAAGATACATTTCAAGGTGTCATCCTCACTGAATATTGATTGGAGGCCCCAGATGATTTTACGTAAGGGCTACAGATCAGGATTGTATGTAACAATCAAGGGTATCCGGTTGGTGGTGGTCTTTTTTTTTATATTGTAGGATTTGTTCTCTTGGCATAAGCATGGCACACTCCACAGCTCTATCAATTTCTCTAGAGGAGTGTCCCTGCTCAATAAATGTTGATTTTATTGTGGCCAAGTGTTTATCTCTGCCCTTTTCACTTGAAAAGATTTGGTGACAGCGAAGCACTTGGCCGTATATCATTAACAGAACTAGGAAGGAACTAGAAGGGGGACAGGATCAGATCTACAGTGCAGTAGCTTCTTGCTTTACATTGTTTTTTGTGGATTCTACTTGGTAGAATGTTATTTCTTTTCTTTCTTACTACTAAGGGGCTAGCAGGGTATTGTTTGGGGCTGTTGGAATTTTGAAACCTGTTTTGGTAGCTATAATATAAGTGGGCTCATTTGTTTGGTTCACTGTGTGGCAGGCTGAATTTGTAGAGGCCTATTTCTTCTGTTTTAAAACATAATTGGTGTAATTTAACTGGGTCTGTTTCTTTGACTTGGAGACCTATATCTTCTAATGCCAAGCCTATTTTGACGTGTTGTTGGTGAAGCTGTTTGAAATGGAGTCCTGTTTCTTTGGGTAGCAAACCTATTTTGGGGGCTTTGAGTAGAATTGTGATTCATTGTTGCTGGCTTCACTAGCTGCAAAGTTTGAGTGCACAGTGGGGGAAGGGTGCTAATGGTCTGACCAGAGGCCTCAGCTACCTGATTGTTTCTGGAAGACTTGGGCTGGTCCAACCCCCACAAACTCCTCCACCCACCCTGGTACATTATTCTTTTATACTAGGGGTTCTGACATCACTCTCAAACAGGCAAAGGATGTGCACCTGTCATAGCAGAAGCAGACATCCAGGAAAGGAACAGCAGCAAGTGAAGAGGTGACTGCTCTCTCAGTGGAAGGAAGTAAATGCAAATCTAGGAGCTTTCATTATTACTTCTTCGCATTGATATTGCATTGGGAAAAGGAGGAGTAGGAGTTTGAAGAAGGTTGTGCAATGGCTACTTAAAGTCTCTTTTTGAGTGTGGATAGGAAGGATAGGAATATAAAAAGCAGTTGCTCAATATATCTAAACGTGTGCAACAAAGGGGGTAAGGGAAATAAAGAATGCTTTGCACTGATAGAGGGGGGAGAGGGGAGACTTGGGAGAATGTTTGGTATCCTGCATCTGGAAGGGTGCGGGGTCGCTGGTGGGCAATGACAGCAATGGGTAGGGTGGTAGACTGCAACAACTGTGGTGCACCAATCTTTCTAAACATTGCCTGGAGTGTGGGAGGATGTTTAGTGTGCAACCACATAGAAAAACTTAGAAAGGAGATTGAGGGTCTGCAGGAGGAACTAAGACAGGCAAGGCAGGTTGGGGGTGGGTTTAGCCCAATACTGGAGGGAGGAAGAAGGGGAGATGAGGCAGGGCGATTTAAGCCAACAGTGGTGAGGAGAGGGTCAGAAGAAGGGAAGCAGAGACAAAGGGGCCCAGGCCAGGAAGAACGATTGCTGGGGAAACCAGGTCAGGAGACAAAAGACAAATGGAAGGAGGAGATAGGGACTTGTGAGGGGGGCGAAGAAGTGGCAAAAGTCATGGAGTGGAAAGGAGAGAACAGGTTACTATGAAGAGAGAGGCAGCGGGCATTTGTGAAGGGTCTTCAGAAAACAGCTGTGCTCTGCTAGAGAGGAAGAAAGTGGAGGAGGTAAATGATGAAATTAGAGGAGTAATTGATAAATGCCTGGACCAAAATGGAGCGGGGGAAAGTTCTGCTGGGAGAATTGCAACAGGGGTAAAAGGCGGAAATAATGTGCAGGAGGAAGAAGAGGAGCTGGAAATGAGAGAGGGAGATGAATGGAAGCAAGCAGGAAGTAAGAGGGGTGGAATCTTAGTGCTGGGGGACTCAATACTAAGAGGAGTTAGGTGGGGTAGCAAGGGGGAGAGGCATAGTCACAGTTGGGTGGAGGCCATACCAGGAATGACAGCGAAAAGGGTGGGACAGTCTGTTCTGAAATATGCTAGAAGGGGTAGGGACAAGCCTCATTTAGTTATACATCTTGGGACAAACGACCTGGCTGACAAGACAGTAGATATAGTCCAGAGGAGGTTTGAGGAACTAGCACAATTATGTGAGGGGGCAGGAAGATCAGTAACTTTTTCCGAGATACTTCCAGTGCCAAAGGCAAGCACAACAAGAAAGCTGAGAATAGAGGAATTTAACGGATGGCTAAGAACCTGGTGTTGTGCTGAAGGGTATGGGCTCTTGGGGGGGGTGGGGGGACCTGGGATGACAGTAGTCTCTATGCCAAGGACAGACTACACTTGAGTGAGGAGGGAAAGAAAGTGTTGAAACAGAGGATGGAAAAGTATATAGAGGAAGTTGGGAATTTAAACTAGGAGTAGGGGGTGGCAGTTGGGGAAGAGAAATGCAGAGACCACAGGTTGGGAAATCATATGAGCTTACCCCCCATAACAGTGACAAAGGACAAATGGCAAGTACTATTGGTGATGCTAGGAAAGGAGGGCAGGATGAGGGGGGAGGGTGGAAGATGGTTACCCTTAATGCTAGGAGCCTTGGGAGGAAAACTGCAGAGTTACAGGTTCTCATGGCAGAGGGAGAGGTGGACATTGCAGCCATCACGAAACATGGGCCACCCAATATAATGACTGAGACCTGTCTGTACCAGGGTACAGGTTATTTCGTAGGGACAGGGTGATTGGGAAAGGAGGGGGGGTGGCACTATATGTGAAGGAAGGACTGAAGTGTGTAAGGGAGGAAGGGGAGGAGGGTAGTATGGAGTCACTTTGGGTGCAAATCCAGGATTTCAAGAATAGGATTCTTAGAATGGGAGTGGTGGAAGGGTCACGTGATGCGCATGGAGGAGTAGCGGCAGCTTTCCGGGTCTCCCCTCCTCGTAAACGAACCTGCAGTTTAACCGCAATATTTCTCAATTTTTCTCTCCTAACGTGTCACTATAAGGTCGGAGATAGCAGCCATTTGCATATTTTGGGTTTGGCTCCCTGCGAAAGATGGAAGGCTCGGACCAAGAGCTGGAAGCCAAGCGGCCACGCTGGAGTTCGTCGCTGTCGGCTGCAAGTGAAGAAATTACTCCTACAAAAATTTATAATGACCTGGCAACAATTAAAGAGGCGCTGTTTAAATTGATAGATGAGGTGGCAGATTTTAAGCCAGTGCTGACTCAGCTAGCCCGTCGGGTGACGGACGCTGAAGCTAGGATTTCTTCTATCGAGCGATCTATGGAGAAAAACAGCCCTGCCATTATCGACTGCAAGAGGATGATTGTGAAGTTTGAGGACCGCCTTGATGACCTTGAAGGGAGAAGCAGACGAAACAATCTGGTTCTGCTAGGGCTCCCCGAAGGAGAAGAGGGCCCCAACACAGTTCTCTTTCTTCAAAAATTTCTGAGGAAGTCAGTAGGGCCTTTGCCTAATGGGCCTGAATATATCATCGAGAGGGGCCATCGAGCCCTTAGAGCTAAACCTCCTCCCTCGGATCCGCCAAGGCCCATAATCTTTAAATTACTTAATTACCTCGACCGCGAGCATATTTTGAAGGAAGCAAGGAAGCTAACTGCTATTCAGTGGGAAGGCAGAAGACTGCGATTAGTCCCGGACCTAACCTGGAAGATGAGGCAGGCTCGAGCAAGTTTTCGGCCCATTACCTCCAAGCTTTGGGCAGCGGGCATCCGACACCGTATGCTCTATCCAGCTAAATTAGAGATCACTCTAAAAGATGGAACCAAGCGCTTGATTCTGCTGAAGAGGCATCGACAAGCTAGCGACCTTGTTGCCCGATCTGTTTCCTAAGGGATGAAGACCTCTAGGACTATTACTTATTTGGAAGTTAGAAGATGGATGGACTAATTGGGAAGTTTTCTCTAAAGGACATATCATAATCCTTTCAGGACTTAACCAGCGGTAGTCCCATGGGAATTTATTTCCTTGAGTACTGTTGCTTGGTTTTCAGGAGCTAAAAGAATAATTTTAGTTTCTTTTTCTTTTCCCTCTGTACATTTTGCAAGGCCTCTATGAGTTATATGTGGGGCGTAGTATGTGCGTTTTGACACAAGAGGGAGCTCTCAGACTACCTGCATTACTGAATCTTATGTTTAAGGTTAAATTGTAATTTTAGTGAGATGCCTTTGCGTTTCTTGTTTATTGTAACCGAGAATACTTATCTAGTTCTAGTTATAAATAAGTAGGGATTTCTATGTTATTATATTCCTATTGTAGCTATAGTTTGACTACTGCGTAGAAACTAGCTTACTAAATGGTTCACTTAGTTAAGTGAATGAGATGTCAATGCAGGGCACGGTTCCTTCTTTAAAACATTTGATTTTAACCCCTGCTTTTACTGTTACTGTGCCTATGCAGGTTTAATCACTAATTTATCTATATATTTAAAGACATAGCCCTTATTTTTTTCAGGTGGGGACAGGAGAAGATGTAATGTAGGAGAGATTGCACGTTTTGTTTAATTTACCTATGCTTTTTATCTCCCTGTTCCCTACATGCTTTTGGTTGTTGGCTCATTTTGGAGCTATGTTTTATAGTCTGGCTAGTTCTGCAGCCTATTTTCAAGCACCGGTCAGGTGTTTGCTTTCTTTTCTTTAGTGGAAAGCTTTTCTTTTTTTTGGTTATAAGTAAAATTACCAAGCTTCTATATATGGTCTTCATGCACTCCCTTAGTGGAGGGTAAGACCTTGCAGGTTAGTATCCATGGTTATGGCCTTTCTCTTTTTGGTATGAGGCGCCTCACTCTATGGCATACCATGGACCAGTGTTTGAGGAGTTGACTTCGGGCCAGGAGTTGGCTAAGGAAGGTTTTAGGAGGGAAGATTTCCTTAGGGAGGGAATTTGGGTGTTACTATTTTAGTTTTGTTAGGTTATCGGTAAGAGGGGGAGCAGCTATCCAAACTTTCTTTATAAGTGGGTTAATTGCGTATGGCTAATAGTTTGAATATTTTCTCTTGGAATATTAAAGGGGGAAGAGACAACTGTAAAAAATTTGTTATACTAAATCATTTGGCCCAATTTAATCCGTCAATAGTTTTTTTGCAAGAAACTCATGTACTCCCTGATCGATTATCTTACTTTAGGAAAAAATCGGTGGGTCAGGTTTTCAGCGCTGGGTTTTCCTCGAGCAGCCAGGAAGGTGGCCATTTTGATAGCGCGGGGGGTTCCCTTTATCCATTCGGAGATAATTTCTGATCCGAATGGAAGATACATTATCATCCTGGGTAGACTTGAGGCGAGTTTAGTGCTGGGATCAGTATATGGCCCTAATTTAGAGACACCATCCTTTTTTACCCAATTGGCCATGATTTTGGTCTCCTTTAAGGATATTCCAATGATTTTGGGAGACTGGAATTTGGTCCAGTCTAACTGTCTGGATCATTCCTGGTATAAAGGTGCACATTCCTCCCCAGCCCAGAGTGCGTTGGTAGAGTTTATATCATCATTAGGTCTGCTGGATCCATGGAGGATGTACAATCCTACTACTCGAGATTATATTTTTTTTTTCTCCGGTCCATAAAACGTATTCGCGGATCGACTATTTTTTGGTTAGCCAACAATGTTTGTCCTGCGTCGTGGAGGTGGCAATTCTGCCTCAGGTAATTTCTTACCAGTCCCCCATTAAACTCTGTTGGTCCTCGTTGTCCATTCCTCCAAGATCTTACTCATGGTCTTTAAATAATGCTATTTTAAAGGATACCCAGATATTAACTCGCTTTCGGGTGTTTATGGCTAATTCAATTAAGGCCAACTGGGGGTCTATTAAGGCCTTAGACCAAGCTTGGGCAGCGCTCAAATCAGTTTGGAGAGGGGGAGCTGATACGGATAGCAACAGTACGTAAGACGAAAAATAACCAATTATTAGCCAATTGTCTAAAGAAAATTAGTTCATTGGAAGCTATACAGGAGAATCTAAGATCGGAGGATCAAGAGCAAGAGCTAACTACCCTAAGGGTGTGGTATGCAAGTACGTTGAGAGAGACAGTAGTGAATTCGGCTTCTAGAGTAAAGGCTGCATACTTAGGTCAGGGTAGTAAAGCCGGGAAATTGTTGGCTTGGCAGCTAAAACAAAAAACCACTGCCAAATGGGTGGCAGCCCTAAGGCATCCAGAATCGGATAAGTTGATTACAGACCCTGAAGGTGTATTGGGGATTTTTTTCGATTTCTATAAAAATATTTATTCGAGCCAACCGCTCTCTTCACAATGTGGAAATAACATGCGGGAATTTTTATCTAATATTTCCCTTCCCCAAATATCGGAGGATTTTAAACAGATGTTAATAGCTCCTATTTCTGATGTGGAGATAGAAAGAGCTATTGACCCATTTAAAATAGACAAAGCACCTGGCCCAGATGGGTTCACACCTCTTTTTTTTTAAGATGTTCAAGCATAATGTGATACCACTACTGAACCAACTCTTTGCCTTTTGGTATGAGCAAGGGATTAGAGATAAGATGCTTTTTGAGGCTAGGATAATTTTACTGCCTAAACCTGGTAAATCCTCAGAGTTGGTGGGTAATTTTAGGCCAATATCTCTACTAAACTTAGATGTAAAAATTTTCGCCAAGATCTTGGCTAATAGGCTAAAATCGGTATGGCTCGAGCTGTTGAGTCTTGAACAGGCTGGATTTGTGGCGGGCCGTTCTTCGGCCGACCATTTCAGGAAGTTGTTTTATTTAATTTCTGCGTCTGTGAACCCGGGTATGGAAGCATCCCTGGTTTCGTTAGATGCAGAAAAAGCATTCGACAGAGTTGAGTGGGCTTTTATGTTTGCAACTTTAGCTAAATTCGGTATTCCCGGAAAGATTTATACACTATATTCGGATCCTTTATTCGTGTCCGACTGCTAGAGTTCAATGCAACAATTTAATTTCAGCTGCTTTTCCTTTATTGAGAGGTACTCGACAAGGTTGTCCTCTATCACCATATTTATTTAATTTGTACATTGAACCCCTAATAAGAACTATTAAAATGGATCAGTTAATCCAAGGGATCTGTATAGGAGACTCGGAATTTAAGCTGTCAGTATTTGCGGATGATCTATTGCTGCATGTCTGGGATACGACATCCTCGCTCCTCAATTGCTCAAAATAATTTCCATTTTTAGTGAATTCTCTGGATATAAATTAAATAAGGGTAAAACAATGGTGTATTCACTCTCCCCTTATCTCCAGAAAAGTTGGTGCCTTTCTTTGGGATTACATTGGCAAACAAAGTTCTTATCTTATCTGGGTATCCAGATCTCGAGAGACCTGGAGGAAATGGCAAATTTAAACTTTAAACCCTTACTCAAGTCTATAAAGGAGGACTTGGAGAGGTGGTCGAAACTTCTGTTGACCTTCTCGGGGGAGAGTTAACACGATTAAAATGGTGATTCTACCTAAAATTTTCTACCTTGTCTTCAATTTGAATGTGTACCTCCCTAGGTCCTTCTTTCGACCTTTTTATAAACACTGCTCAGACTTCTTGTGGAGAGGTAGACCCCCTTGTAGGGCCTATTTCAAGCTTTGTCATCAACGGAAATTAGGGGGTCTCCAATTACCCGATTTTTATACTTACTATTTGGCAGTTCATGCAGCAAGGGCAGCTCTGTGGGTTTGTGACACTGAAGTCTCTTCCCCCCGGACTTGTTCTTGATCGAGCATTTTCTAGGGAGGTTAAATTGGATTTGGAATCATTTTTATACATTTCGTGGTCTAAGGTTCCCAGGGTGGTCAGAATACCCCATTGGGATGGGACATCAAGGCTATGCACCAGCTTTATTCGAGATTAAAAATCTCTCATTTATATGGCTTGTCTCAACCCCTATTGAAGAATCCCAATTTTTTAATTGGCAACCAACCCATCAAAAGTTTTTTACTGATCTCTCCCTTCAAACTTCGAATTGCGGATTTTTATTCGGTAACTCCATGCTTCCTTTGGTTTTGATTGTAAAGTTTGGGGTGAAACCTCAGTCCTTATTGCGAATGATTCAAATCCAAAGTAGCATTAGGTCTTTCTTGCGGAAGGCAAATGCTCTGAGGAGACAGGGACCCTATTTAGAAAGTTAGTGAGCTTGCATTATCTGGTAAAGCTATTTCTAAAATTCATAAGTATATTTTAGCAAGATTAGATTCCAACCTATCTCCTGCTCCCCCTTACTGGAAAGTTAACATGTCTTTGAGATGGACAGAGACGATATGGGAGAAAATTTGGGTTGATATTTACTCTTGCATTAAACAAGATAGGTTGAGAGATATCCAGTTCAAATTGCTGCATAATCTTTATTTCTCCCCTGCAAAACTTTCTCGGTTAAATAGCCAGTGCTCCCCAGTTTGCAAGGACTGTAGAGACCCCTTAGCTACTACTTTTCATAAAATTTGGTCTTGCCCTAAAGTAACCAAGCTATGGCTTTCGGTCAAACATTGGATAAGTCCGTATTGTGATTTATCGGCCTTTTTTAATCCAGAAGTTTGTATATTTGGGATGTATGCCCATATTCCACATAACATTCAAAAGTGCCAAATGGCATTGGTAGCCTCAGTTACCAAGCTTCTAATTTTCGTCATTGGCGGGATGACTGGGTCCCCTCATTTAAAGAATGGTGGGATGAATTCCTGAATGCATTAAATGCAGAAAGGTCAGTGTTATCACTTTTTAATGCATCGGATAAATTTCAAAAGTGTTGGGGTAGTTTTTTTCAGAGTCTCAAGGATAGATATGGTTATTAATGGAAGGGAATTTTTCTTTATGATTTTTTCACCGTCTCTTTTTTTTATCTTCTCCTTCCTCTTATCATTTCCTTTTCCTACTATTCTTTCTATCTCTTTCTTCCTATTTTCATCCCGTTAGTCCTCTACCTCCTTTTGCTATTTTCTTTATTCATTTTGCTATTTTCTTTATTCATTGTACTATTGTTCTCATTTTCTTTCTTCAGTACTTGGAAGCCCGAGGTAATCTAGATTTTTGTGTCTCTCCTCTCCCTTACTGTGTAGGTTGCTAGCTAATAGTAATATTACATTTCATTTTACGGCGAATATGCCATAGATTTGTAGTTTACACATATGGGATAGCTGCTGGGGGTGGGTTAGGGAATGGGGGTTTTTATTTTGTTTTGGTCTTTGTACTTTGGTTATGCATTTTGTATGTTGTACGTTTCATGTTATATTGTATATTTTACAATAAAATAAAGTTATTTGCAAAAAAAAAAAAGAATGGGAGTGGTGTACAGGCCACCATCTCAGATGGAGGAGTTAGACAGGGGACTAGCGGGACAGATCAGGAGGACCTGCGAGAAGGGTAGTGTGGTGATTGTGGGGGACTTAGAAACATAGAATTTGATGGCAGATAAGGACCGCTTGGCCCACCCAGTCTGCCCATTTCCCTACCTACTGGATAAGCTGCAGATCCTAGTTAACCAGCAGCCTACTTCTTCCTACCCCCACCCCCAGGAATTGCCTTATGACTATCCCATGCATGCTTGAATTCCACCACTGATTTTGACTCCACAACCTCTTCCGGAAGGCCGTTCCATGCATCCACAACCCTCTCTGTGAAAAAATACTTCCTTAAATTACCTCTGAGCTGCCCCCCTCTATCTTCAAATTGTGCCCTCTTGTTCTTGCACACCTCTTTTTTTGAAAGATGCTACCCTCTTGGACTTTGTTGATTCCCTTGAGGTACTTGAAAGTTTCTATCATGTCCCCCCTCTCCCTCCTTTCCTCGAGGCTATACATATTAAGCTCCTTAAGTCTCTCTTCATATGTCTTCCGGTGCAGACCCTGCACCATTTTTAGTTGCTCCTCCTCTGGACAGCTTCCATCCTGTCTATGTCTTTGCGGAGATTGGGTCTCCAGAACTGCACACAGTACTCCAGATGGGGTCTCACCAGCTGTCTGTACAGAGGGATAATAACTTCCTATTTTCTACTGGTGATGCCTCTCCCTATGCATCCCAGTATCCCCCCAGCCCTCCTTGCTGCCCTCTCACATTGCTTGCCCATCTTTAGGTCATCTGATATGACTACCCCCAGGTCCCTTTCCATTTTTGTTGTTGTTAGTATCTCACCCCCCATTGTGTACTCTTCCCCTGGGTTTTTGTTTCCCAGGTGCATTACCTTGCACTTCTTAGCATTGAATCTAAGCTGCCATACATTTGACCATTCCTCTAACCTTGCTAAGTCCCTTCTCATCCTTTCCACCCCACCCTGTGCATCAACTCTGTTGCAGATCTTAGTGTCCTCTGCAAAGAGACATACTTTTCCTTCCAGTCCTTCTGCAATGTCGCTTATAAAGACATTGAAGAGGACCGGTCCTAATACTGAACCCTGCAGTACCCTACTAGTAACCCTTCTTTCTTCTGAGTGGACTCCATTTACTATTACTCTCTGTGTCCTACTCTCCAGACAATTCTTTACCCAGGCTGTCATCTTGGGACTTCAACATGCTAGGAGTGGACTGGAGCACCCCAACAACCAGCAACAGAAGGAAGCAGGTACTGCTGGATGCCTTCCAGGACAGCTTCCTGCTGCAAATGGTCAGTGAACCAACCAGATTAGGGAATACCCTTGACCTTGTGCTGGCAAATGGGGACTTTGTGAGAGAACTTACAGTGGAGGAACCACTGTCAGGGAGTGACCACCACTTAGTATGGCTCACACTGGATATGGGCAAGGAAGGAGTGGAATCTGGCACAAGAGTGCTGGATTTCAGGAGGGCTGACTTTGGGAGGATGGGGGAAGTGGTAAAAGGGTACCTGGCCAGAATTCAATCTAGTATGGATACTAACCAGAGGTGGGAGCTCATAAAGCTGGGGATAGTGGAGGCAACCAAAACCTGCTGCAAAGCCCCGAGCAAGAAGGCTAGGGCTAAGAAACTGAGCTGGTTGAGCAAGGAGGTCACGGAAAAGGTAAGGAGGAAAAGAGCTGCCTTTAGGAAGTACAAGAAAACAGGGAGGGGGGAGGACAGAGAGGAGTACTTGACAGAATCGAAGGAGGTGACCAGGGCAGTAAGGGGAGCCAAAGCATCTATGGAACTCAGGCTGGCACAAGGCATTAAGAAGGGGGAGAAGGACTTCTTTAAGTACATCAGGGAGAAACGGAGCTGTAAGGACCACATAGTAAGGATTAGGAAGGAGGTGGGTTGGGTGGAAGCAGGGTACAATAAGGCAGAAGCACTAAATGAGTACTTCTGCTCAGTATTTACTAAAGAGAAGAGAAGGGTGACACCCAAGGTGGGAGAAATGGCAGATCAGGGGGGGAAGTGGTGACAGATGGGGAAATCGAGGAGGGCAGAGTTTGAGAGGGTTTGAAGGCACTGAGGGTGGACAAGGCGCCAGGCCCAGATGGCATCCACCCCAGGGTACTGAAGGAGCTGGCAGAGGTCCTTGCAGGACCTTTGGCAGACCTATTTAATGCCTCACTACATTCGGGGTGTGTACCTCAGGACTGGAGGATGGCTCATGTGGTATCCCTCCACAAGAGTGGCTCCAAGGATGAACTGGGAAACTACAGACCAGTGAGCCTCACATCCATCATGGGTAAGCTAATGGAGACTATCCTGAAGGAGAGGCTGGTGGCCCTCCTAGAGGCCAAAGGACTACAGGACAGCAGACAGCATGGCTTCATAAGTGGCAGATCCTGCCAAACCAACCTGGTCGAGTTCTGTGACTGGGTAACTAGGCAACTGGACAGGGGCCATGCAGTGGATGTCCTGTATCTGGACTTCAGTAAGGCATTCGACTCAGTGCCACATGGAAGGCTGGGAAGGAAGTTAGTAGGCACAGGGCCAGGTGCAAAGCTGGTGAGATGGGTAGGAAACTGGCTGCAGGGAAGGCAACAGAGGCGGTGGTGGGTGGGGAGCTCTCACACCCAAGGGCAGTGAAAAGCGGTGTTTCACAGGGCTCAGTGTTGGGACCAGTGTTGTTTGGGATATTCATTGCAGACATATCATGGGATATCAAGAGCAAGATCAGTCTGTTTGCTGATGATACCAAGGTTGGCGCGGTGGTGGATGACCTAGGGGGATGGCAGGGGTTGCAGGATGATCTGGCAAAGCTTGAAACCTAGTCAGATACCTGGCAACTGGGGTTTAATGCCAAAAAGTGCAAGGTGCTGCATTTTGGGTTGAAGAACCCAAGGAGGAGTTACCAGCTAGGGGGAGTGCAGCTAGCCCAGACAGAGGAGGAGAAGGATCTGGGTGTGCTCATTACAGGGTCAATGAACAACTCAGCACAATGTAGGAAGGCAGCTGCAAAGGCCAACAAAATGCTGGGTTGTATCACAAGGGGTATATCCTCGAGGAGGGAGGAGGTGATTCTGCCACTGTATAGGTCATTAGTTAGACCACACCTGGAGTACTGCGTGCAGTACTGGCATCCCTATCTGAAGAGGGACATTAAGTTACTGGAGGGGGTGCAGCGCAGGGTAACAAAGATGATCAAGGGGCTGGGGGACTTATCATACGAGAGGAGGTTGAAGGAGTTGAACATGTACTCACTGGAGGAGAGGAGAGACAGGGGTGACATGATTGAAACCTTTAAATACATGAAAGGAATAAACAAGACGGGTACAGAGGGCTGTTCAAAGTAAGGGAGGGAGGGCCACCAGGGCCATATGAGACTGGAGCGAGGAAGGTTCAGGAGGGAGATGAGGAGACACTTTTTACAGAGGGTGGTGGCTGGGTGGAATGCGTTACCTGCAGAAGTGGTATGCAGTAGAACAGTGGACTGCTTTAAATGAGGATGGGATAGGACAAGGGGGAGGGTTAATGAAGGGGAAGGGTGGAAGGGAGGGGCAGCTGCAGAATAAGGGGTGCTAGCTGCACATTCGAGCAGACTTGATAGACCTCTAGGCCTTTATCTGCTGGCAAATTTCGTATGTTCGTATTAATTGTTCAGTGTGCTTAGGGTGATTGCTGTTGATGTGTAAGTATCTCTGTCTGTCTGTTGGTTTCCTGTAAACACAGGTTTGAGGGGTTCCTTCTTTGATGGTAACTGTGGTGTCCAGGAAATTAACACTGATGTCAGAGCATTCTATGGAAAGTTTAATAGAAGGGTGGAGGGAAAGTTCCTGATGAAATTCTTTGAGTGTTTCAGTGCCTATTGTCCAAATTATAAATAAATCATCAATGTATCGGAAGAAAGCAAGTGGTTTATGTATATATTTTTTCATGAAATCCTCCTCCAAATTTGCGACAAAAAGATTGGCATACTGAGGAGCCGTCCTGTTGCCTATTGCTGTTCCCATAGTCTGAACATAATGTTTATAATTAAAACTGAAGTTGTTGTGGGTCACAATAAATTCAGTAAGTCTTGCAATGAAGTTAGTGTGGACATCATGATGCTGTCCTTTTTCTTGTAGGTATTTAATGCAGGCAAAAATGTTATCCTTATGTGGGATATTAGTGTAAAGAGAGTTCACATCCATTGTGGCTAAAATGGTTTTAGGTGATAAATCCCTAAAGCCAGACAGTTTATGCAAGAAATGAGTTGTGTCCTGAATATAACTGTCCTTTTCAAGACAAGCAGTTTTAAAATGTTTTCTAGAAAACCACTGATTCCCTCTGTTAAGGTGCCATTCCCTGATATTATAGGTCTCCCTGGATTCCAAGATTTATGGATCTTAGCATGTAGAATGTTCCTAGACCTGGGTCATCAGGGATGAGATCAGTTATTCTGCCCTGCACATGCTTAGGAAATGAGCTGGTAATGTCCCATAGTTCTTTGTTGCAGTACGCGGTTGGATCGTTAGCCAGTTCACTGTAGTAGGTGTGATTTGTTAATTGCCTATTGACTTCATTAATATAGTCCTCATGGTTAAAAATCACAACTGCAGAGGCTTTATCAGCTTTGTTTATCACAATGTTATGATTAGATTTCAGCGACTGTATTGCTCTTCTTTCTAATGGGGGGAGGTTATAGTGGATATCTTTTTGTTTGCTAAGGAGCTGGCAATTGACTCTCTGATGAAAACTCTGACTATAAGAGTCCAGATAAGTATTGCGTCCTCTTGGGGGGTGAAAACAGATGACTTCTTTTCTGTGGCAGTGGAATGTTCACCACAGAACTGCATTTTGTCAAGCTCCTTTGTTGGGCAGAATGAAAGTCATTTGGTGAGTACATATAATTCTGCAGTGGTCAGTGTGCTATTGAACACATTAACAACAGAAATATTGTCAGCTGTATTATCCTGTTGTCCTATGTTATTATAGTCATCTTCTTTCCTATGTTGTAATCTGCAGCTTGTTGGAGGGAATGTAGCTTCTTGTCCTTTTGGAACATGGCTCTCTTTAATGTTTACTGGTAGTTCATGTGGATCTCTTTCAGGATTTCTGGTTTTGACTTAAGTATATCAGAAATCTTTTCAAACTCTTTCTTCAAAAGAACTTTCTTAGAGTACATCCTGTGAACGATGTGATTTCTCAGTTTCTCACAGGTCCTCCGGCAGAGATGTTCAGCGTATTTTGAAGTATGACTGGTTCTTAGTGGATTGTAGATATTAAGGCTCTTAAGAAAAATATTTATTTTTTTGCATTTGGTCAGGAAATAAATGTCATTATCCATCTGCACATCTTTCTTCCTGATGTTATGAAGCTGCCATTTTAGATGTTGGAATACAGTATCATCCATGATGTAAGAAAAATAGTTGCCATATTGGTCCTTGTATGTAAAGATGAACAAAATGGGTAGTCTGATACCTTTTATTGGACCAACAAATAATTTTACAAATTGTTCAAGTTTTCAGTCTACACAGAGTGCTTTATTGGAAATATGGCTTTTAAGGAATGATAATACTTGAAAAACTCAGACCAGAATTAATAAAACCTTTCACATCTGGACATGGACATCTTATCTGATAAATAAGATTTAAGGCATAGGCTGAAACCAGAGTACAGGCCAGCTCTACAAATTCTAACAAAATGAAATGCATTTGACAGCAGAATTCTGAAAACAATAAAACAAAAGAGATAGAAAGAGAGGGATAGAGAGAGAGAGAGAGAGAGAGTGTGTGTGTGTGTGTGTGTGTGTGTGTGTGTGGTCAGCACAGCAATGTGTCTGTGTGTATGAAGCTGAGAAGAAAACAACAGTTGGAGTTCAGATTGTTTAATGGGTGATAAAACCAAGGTCCTTATTCATACTGCAAATAGATGTATTAAGAAGGTAAATAAATTTGATCTCATATGCTTGCCTCTCATATGCATTCCTGAAGTCATAAATTAAGTGATCAGACTGAGAAAAATGTTGTCCCACTGGTTTTACAGTATTTTTCATTTTAATATCATGTCTACATGAATTCATACGGGATCAAAGGCTTTGTCTGGTTTTCCCAACATAACCTGTATGTGGACATTTCTTGCATTGGATATAATAAATAATGTTCCTAGATGTTCATGTATATCCCCCTGTATATTGAATTCTTTATTCTGGGGGATGTTGATAGAATCTGAGGTGGAAATATGCGCACATGTCTTACATTTAGGACTATTGCAAGGTTTAATGCCACCTAGTGTTCTGTTGTTTATGTCAGGTATATGTTTACTGCTGACATTCAAGTTTGATAAATTAGGTGGCTGTTTGAAAGATAGTAAAAGTAGTTCTTGAAAGATACATTTCAAGGTGTCATCCTCACTGAATATTGGTTGGAGGCCCCTAATGATTTCACATGAGGGATGCAGATCAAGACTGTATGTAACAACCAAGGGTATCCAGTTGGTGGTGACCTTTTCTTGATATTGTAGGAGTTGTTCCCTTGGCATAATGTAAGCGTGGGACATTCCACAGCACTGACAATTTCTCTGGAGGAGTGTCCTTGCCCAATAAATGTTGTTTATAGTGCGGCCAAGTGTTTATCCCTGTCCTCTTCACTTGAACAGAGTTGGTGACAGTGAATCGCTTGACTGTATACTGATCTTTTTAATGTGCTGAGGGTGATTGTTGTTGTTTAAATATGTCTGTCTGTCAGTTTCCTATAAATACAGGTCTGAAGGGTTCCTTCACTGATGGTAACTGTGGTGTCCAGGAAATTAAGATTGATGTCAGAGTATTCCAAGGAAAGATTAATAGAAAGGTAGAGGGAGTTAAGTTCCTGATGAACTTCTTTGAGTGTATGGGTACCTTTTGTTCAAATTACAAATAAATCATCAATATATCAGAAGAAAGTAAGTGGTTTATGTGTACATCATTTCCGGAAATCCTCCTCTAAATTTACCATGAAAAGATTGGCATACTATGGAACCATCCTGGTGCTCAATGCTGTTCCCATCATAGTCTGAACATAATGTTTACAATTAAAACTGAAGTTGTTATGGGTCAGAATAAATTTAATAAGTCTTGCAATGAGTTTAGGGTGGATATCATGATGCTGTCCTTTTCCTTGAGGGTATTTAACACATGCAAAAATGCCATCCTTATGTGGGATATTAATGTAAAGAGAGTTTACATCCATCTTTGCTAAGATGGTATTATGTGGTAAATCTCTAAAGCCATACAGCTTACACATGAAATGTGTGGTGTCCTGAGTATAACTGATCCTTTCCATGACAAGTGGTTTTAAAATGTTTTCTGTAAAATCAGAGTTTGAATGAGCGGTGATACAATACATAGTATTGCATGCAGTAGGCAGAACACAGTTATGTGAGAAGTGACACAAGGTATTGTATACATGGATCAAAATTAAATGGGCTCTGATACACAGTAATGTACTGACCAAGCACACTAAAATGAATAGTTATATGCTGTGTACTCTAGGTGGATTACCGATAAACAGGCTGCAATATATAATATCGTACAGTATAAGTGGATTATAAGTAAATGAGCAGTGATACATAGTACTGTATAGGCAGAGCACAAGTAAGCAGACTGTGATACAGATGGTTGCATAAGTAGACTAGAGCTAAACAGTCTATGATATATAGTATTGTATAGATGGAAAAGAAATCAGCAGAGATACATTGTAATGTGCAGGCAGATCTCAAATTAATGGGCTGTGATACATAATAGTTTATAAGCAGATCATGGTCAAATAGTTTGGGATACATAATATTGTACTGTATGTATAGAACAATTAAATGAGCAGTGATACTATTGTATAGGTGTATCACAAGTAAAGTGGCTGTGATAAATAATATTGTTAAGGTGTAACAATCAAATGAGCAGTGATACATAATACGATATAGTCAGATCACAATTAAATGGGAATGTGATACATAGTATTGTATGAGTGGATAACAATTAAATAAGTAGTGATACATAATATTGTATGGGTGGATCACAGTTAAATGAGCAGTAAGTCACAGTATTGTATAGGCAGATCATAATAAAATGAGTGAGCGTTACTGTATAAGCAAAGCACTATTACATTGGGTTGTGATACATCTTATTGTAAAGGTGAATGAGAATTGAATGGAATGGGGTTCACAGTATTGTATAGTCATATCATACTTAAATGGGTTGTGATACATAGAATTGTATTGGGAAATCACAATTACATGGGCAGTGATACCTAATTTTGTATAGGTGAATAAGAAATAAATGCACTGTAATACATAGAATTGTGTAGGCAAATGAAAACTACATGAACTATTATTATGTAGGTGAACAAAAAATAAATATGCTGTAATAACACATAGCACTGTAGGTGCAAATCACAATTACTGTACAAGAGCAGTGGTACCTAGTATTGTATAGGTGTCTCACAATTGCAAGAGCAGTTAGACATAATGTTGTATTGGTGAATCAGAGGTAAATGGGATGTGATATACAGTATTTTATAAGCAAATCACAATTACTTGAGCAGTGACAGATACTATGGTGAATATGAATACTATTACACGAAGAGTGATAGTATTATAAAGACAAATTAGAGTTACATGAGCAGTGATACATAGAATTGTAAATGTGAATACAATTACATGAGCAGTGATAGTATTGTAAAGGCAAATCACAGTTACATGAGCAATGATACATTTAATGTACAGTACATACAGTAGTATTGTATAGGTGAATCACAATTACATGCGAGTGATATTGTAGTATTGATACTACTGAATCTTCACAAGCAGGCAATTTAAATGAAACGTCTCTTTTTAACCAGTGTGGTCTAGTGACCAATACTATGCAATGATATACTGGGAACTCTAAATTTTTTTTTCTTTTTTCCAATTGTTTAACCAGGAGAGACACACTAAGCTGAAAGCTTGTTTACAGGTGCAACCTGGGAGCACAGGGAAGTTAAGTGACTTGCTTAGGGTCACACAGTATGCAAGTGGGGGCTGTGGGATTCAAACACAAGTCTCCAGATTTGTAGCTCAGAGGCTTAAACCACTGCGCTATACTGCCACCCAGAATCAACAATTGATGGTTCATGCTCATTAACAACTCAGTAAAGGTCCCTCTCTCTGTATGAGGTTGAATCTCATTGTGATTCTGAACCTTGTATTGAAGTTGAACAACAACCACAAAATACACAGGAAAGTGCAACCTCCATCCCAGGTAACCAACCTTGTAGTATCTCAGAGGTACCCACCGAATGCACTTCAACTGTCCTTCTTGATGAGACTGTAAATTGTCTGCTAAACTGGCATTATGAAAACATCATGATGATTGAACAATTAATATGTATTAGAGAAAAATGTGATTTGTTAAAACAACAGATGAATGACATCAAAACAGAACTGCGTGTTTAGAAAACTTCCAAGAACATGGGAAATGAGTCTAGCTCAGCGATACAGTCTGATCTATCTACTGTAGAAGCTACACCTAAGTACAATAATAATTAATGAAAAGCCTGACTTCTCACCTATAAAATCTAATATTTCTCTTTCTGGTAATGTAATACCAAAACAAAATATTAATAACAAAAAGCAAAAGCTAAGGAAAATAGAAAACACAAAAAATTCTAAAGGAAACAGCAAGACCATAGCAATACTACTAACCTAATTATTGTTATGAACCCAGTACTTGAGGATCAGGTTATTCCAAAACAGGCATGCGACATTTTTCTCTTGGAAATGGCCTAATAATTTTGGATTCACAGCAAAGTAGCCTCCCTTAATAACCCTCCCCATCCTGAGGAGGTTATGAATGATCTGTTACTGGAGGCTGTGGAAGCTGTAAAGATCCCAATAAATCAAAATGTAACACAAAATAATAATTTTCTACCTCCTTATTCAAAGATGTTGATAAAACATATAAATACTGTAAAAAGTCACAAAAATCATTAATGAAAATGTTGAAATGCTTTTTCCTGAGGAGACTAGAGGTTAATTTTAAAGAAATAGATGTTCTCAGCTCATGTCATGCTGATGACGGCAATGATAAAGATGTAGTTTTCCTGTACATGGCTACTGATGGAAATATTAATTAAATATAAGAAAGAGAATCTTTTTTGACCTAACTTATTAATATCTATGGTATTTCTTAACCTTTACACAATGATCATCTTAAGCAATTTGTATACTTCTAGAGCAACAGTATCTCCTTGGAAAAGAGAGACCTTAAAAAAGTGACTACAATGCTGGACAAAGGCACCCATTGTGACTGAACTGTTGCCATGCCAATGACCCGAGTTCGGTGATGGACTTGGTTCAGTTGGGGCAGGTCAGGGAGAGGGAGATTGATCATCCAGAGTATGGCTCTCCTCCTCTAGGGTAGGAGGACTGTAGATTTTGCCACCTGTCTGGCCCCTAGTGGAGGCTTGGGGTTCAGCAGTCAGTGCCAGCATAAAGGGGTTTGGGAGGTTGGAGATCATCGATGTCCCACACATGGCAGTGTGCATTGGGCATCTGGATGACACTGCACATCCATCCCTCAATGAATAATTAGATAAAACAGGTTGATCACAGAATGAATGAAACTGACCGTCTACAGGTTCTGTGCTGGACTGCAGGACCCTTCTCCCAGACTAGATCCGTATTGTCAGTGGATGGCCCCTGCCATTAGACCCCACCATGGGGGGTAAGTCATGAGGGAAGCACTACAGATCCGGTGCTTTGGTGGTGGGGTGCCCCACATCAACACCCCACCAATGGAGGGTAAGCCAAGGGGGAAGATTGGGAGAGGTGAGTACCTGGATGCCAGCGACGAGGCTGGAGGAGTGAGTGGAGGGTTAGGCTGTGCTGGGGGCTAAAACTAATTAACAGCAGAGTGACTACACAAAATACTAACATGCTAACATACTAATTGTCAGCAGATTAGGCCTTACAGTCTGTCGAGTCTGCTCGAACCTCAGATCCCTAGTTGGGTACCGAGGCCCTCCCCCCCCTTGTGTTCCAGAAACCCCTATCATCCATCACCACCTCCTGGGCCAGGCCATCATCTGATACATCCACTTTCTGTGTCTGTCCCACCCTCACCTGAAGCTCTCCACTGTGGATCTCTGAACCAGCTCGCCAGGCAGCACATTCCAAGGATACACCACCCTCTCAGTGAAAAAACTCCTCCTCTTCCCCCCTCACCCTTCTACCTTCCAATTTCAAACCATGCCTTCTTGTGATACCTCCCTGCTTTAGTCTAAAGATCCCTTCCGAGTTTACTCTATGTATTCCCTTGACGTACTTGAAGACCTCAATCACGTCCCCCCTGTCTCTCCTCTCCTCTCCTCTCCTCTCCTCCGATGAAAACAGGCAGAGCTCCTCAAATCTGTCCTCATACGTCAAATCCCCTAGTCCTCGTATCATCTTAGTTGCCCTCCTCTGTACCCTCTCCAGGAGCTGTATGTCCCTCTTCAAGTGTGGTCTCCAGTACTGTACATAGTACTCAAGGTGTGGTCTAACCAGTCCTTTGTACAGAGACAGAATCACTTTCCTGATCCTAGAGGTTATCCCCCTTACGATGCATCACAACATTTTGTCTGCTTTGCTAGCTGCTCTCCTGCACTGCTCAAAGTTATTCATACATGCATCCACCATGACCCCTAGGTCTTTTTCCCCCTGTTGAGGCCTCCAGCACCTCCACTCCCAGGGTGTACCTATGTTTAGGGTTTCCCCACCCAAGATGTAACACCTTGCACTTGGTGATATTGAAATTTAATTTCCATGTGTCAGCCCACCTTTTCAGGATGTCCAGGTCCCCTTGCAGGGCCAACCTCCCCTCTTCCCTCTCAACTACTGCTCCCATCTTGGAGTTGTCAGCGAAGAGACTCATTTCATGCCCTATACCTTCCCTGATGTCCGATATGTATGCATTAAACAGGATCGGACCCAGAACCGAGCCCTGTGGTACCCCACTACCGACCTCTCTAGGGTTCGAGAGCTCCCCACTGACCATTACTGTCTGAGTGCACCCAGCTAGCCAGTTTTCAATCCATCTGACCATCAAACGGCCTACTCTCAACCCCGTCATTTTCTCCACCAGACCATTATGGGGATGGAGTCAAACGCCTTGCTGAAGTACAAGAATAACACATCCACAGGCTTCCTCCTGTCCAGTTCTGATGTTACCCATTCATAGAACTCTGCAAGATTGGTTTGACATGATCTACCTGGCACAAACCCATGTTGCCAACTATCCAGACCTCCCACCTCCTCCAAGTACACCCCCAATCATTTCTTTAGTATACTCTCCATTAATTTTCCCACCACCGAGGTCAAACTGATGGGTCTATAGTTACCTGATACTTCCCTCAACTCCCTTTTATGGATTGGCACCACATGTGCCTCTCGCCAATCCCTAGGTACCCTCCCTGTCTCAAGCAACATGTTGAAGAGCTCCACTAGGGGTGCAGCCAGTATGTCCTCCAATTCCCATAGTACTGTTGGATAAATACCATCCGGCTCAGGAGATTTAACTTTCTTTAGGGTATTAAAGGCTAACCACACCCTTTCAGTGGAGATAGCATGATCTGCCCCCTCCACCTTACTGTCCTTTTTATCCTTATCCTGATGTGACACCCTTGGGGTACCCCTCCCTCTCTCTTGCTCCATTTCTGTTGCTCCCCTGATCCCACTCACTACCGCTTCTATCCCCATTGTGCCTTGCTTTGTAGATATCCCATCCCCCTCCCTAGTGAACACAGAGGCAAAGTACTCATTAAATACCTCTGCTTGGTCCTCACCCTTCCACCCACCTTCCTTCTGATCTCAATCTGCCGAGATGGCCCTTAGTTTTTCTCCACTCCCCAATGTACTGGAAGAACCCCTTTTCCCCTCCCCATATCCCTTGTGCCAGCCGTTGCTCTTTACTGGACTTTGCCCCCCACACCATCTGGGTGGCTTTTCTAGATGCAAGATGGTACATTTCTTTTCCCTATCCTCTCATTGTTTTTATATTTTTGTAGGCAGCCTTCTTTTCTCTGATCGCTACCTGAACCTCACTGGACCACCAGCATGGTTTATGTGACATTGCTTCCTTACGCTTCACCTTAGCGCAGGTCGCGACAGCCTCATGAAGTCCCCGTTTTATGACCTCCCATCTCTTTTCCCCATTTGTCATTGTTATAATCCCCTTCAAGTGATCCTTGAGAATATTTCCCATGCCCTCAAAATCTGCCCCCTTGAAGTTCACTGCCAGTGTCCTAGATCTCTCCCCACCCCATGCTTATTTGAAACTAGACAGTATTGTGGTCGCTCCCAGTCAAGGGATCCTCTACAACCAGATCCCTTACCAGATCCCCATCCACCAGAACCACATCCAGGACATGCCCCTCCTCTGTGAGCTCCATCATGTGCTGTGTTAAGAACACATCCTGAAAGTCGTCCAGCAGCCTCTGCTCCTTGGCCACCTTAGAGGACATGGTTCCCCAGTTTGTACCTGGCATATTAAGGTTCCGCATCAACACCACTCCCTCCCCTTTTGGTCCACACTGGGCAATGATGTTGTCCACCAAACCATCCTCCAGAACATCACCCATCCTGGGGGGCCTATATATTACACCCAGCTTGACCTTACCTCCTGCCGGGGTTCGTAAGGTGACCCATAAGGCCTCCACATTTCCCTCTGCCTCTTCTACCCTAGCAATTTCTATGTCATCTCTAATAAATATAGCCACTCCACCCCCTCTGCCCTCCTTTCTATCCTTCTTAAGCATTGTGTGCCCCCACACATTTAGGTGCCAGTCATGTTTTTTGTTGTCCCACGTTTCCGTGACTGACGCCACATCAACCCCCTGAACAGCATGGCCTGGAACTCTTGTAACTTGTTTCCCAAGCTCCTGGAATTTACTAACATCACCCCTCACCCCTTATCCCTGATCCCCCCTTTGACGAACCCCACCCAGGTTCCTTATACTTCCATCCTTCCTCTGCTCCTCCTGAAACCTCCTCTCCCAGTCTGTTTTCCCCTTCCCCCCCTTGGGTTTGAAGGTTACTCCCCTCATCTGGAGGAGAGGGCTTCTGGTCAGCCCCTCCCTTATCCCTCCCCCCTCACAAGTTTAAGCCCCATCTTTCTTGAAAGTAGTCAGCCACCGCCTGTTTAAGGACTTCCTTCCCTAACAGGACAAGATGAAGCCTGTTCTTGGCATACAGTCCCTTATCCTCCCAAACTCCTTTCCAGGTCCCTAACACCCCCAACCCACTTTCTTCACCCCACTTCCTGAGCCAGTCATTAACCTCTGTGATCTTAATTTTTTTCTCCACCGAGGCCTTTGGTACCTGCAATATCTCTGAAAAAGAAATGTTGCATCCATTATCCCGACAGACTCTGGCAAGTTCTCTGAATCTTGCTTGGATTTCCAAAACGCTATTTCCCTCTAGATCGTTAGTTCTCAAATGTACCTGGAAATCTGGTTTCCCTCAACAATCCCTAACAAGTTCGTACACCATGAACTTTGCTCTGTGCACCGTCAGCCCAGAGATACTCACTACCTTCACCTGGCTATGGCATCCAAACCCCTGTCCCTACCAATGGATACCTCTAATCATTGAGTCTCCCAATAACAGAACCTTAAAACTGCCATCATCCTTATGGTTTCCTACACTATGCGCTCTCAACCCCCCCCCCCAGTTATTTGTGATTTCAATTCCATGGGAGTCTTCCCACCTTATTAGAGACACCCTTGTTACCCTCCTCTTTCTGCTTCCTTGTTATTTTGAGCACTTAACTCAGACCCCCTTGAATAGGTGTCCCTTTTAACCCTCTCTCATCTGAACCATTTATCCTGGCCCTGATGGTTCCCTCTCCCCCACACCACCATCCTTCCCGCTTGTCATAGTAGCCCTACCTCCAGAGGCCCTCTGTGGGTCCCCTTTACTTAGGGTCCCATCCTTGGTACAGACCCCCCTCCTGAAGGGGGGCCCCTCCCCCACCTCCTTGTCTCCCAGTTTCTCTCCAGTCATGCTTTCCTTCCTCATGTCTGTAATATGATGCATCTCCCTGATTTGCCTAACATTTACATTTTCCCTTCTCCCTCTGGGACTATTTCTATCCTTTCCATTGCTGGTCTGTGATGCCCTATGGGTATCCGACTCCCTCCCCCCCGCCTCTGTATCAGTTTCCTCATTTCCAACAACCCCTTCCTCCCCCTCTAGGTTGCTTAGTAGCTCAAATTTATTTTAACTCTCTATGACAGCCTCCATCAAATAACCTGAGTTTCCCCCAACCGCCCCTCTAAACTGCTCCTCTTCCTCCCCTCTTGCCCTGTTCTCCTTAGGAGCTCCCTTCCCACAGCCTGCTCTTTTAGGCTTCCCCAAAACAGCCTCTCCCTTCTCACTGTCTGCTCTTCTAGGCTTCCCCACAACAGCCCCTCCAGACTTTTCCCCTCCACTCTCTTTATATTCAGAATGTTCACCCCCTAAGTTTTTCCCTTAGCATCAACATCACTATCTAAGGGTCCTCTGTCCCTAATATCCCCCTCCTGCTTTCTGTCACATAATGTCCTGTAATTTCTGAGCATTCCTCCAGCCTCCCCTCAGCCCCACCCTTCTACTGCCTATATCCACACCCCTTATCCTCGGACACACCCTCCAACTCCCCCAGCTTACTCCTTAACCAGTATACTTCACTCCTGAGATAGCTGTCGAGATAACTATAAGATAGCTATCTACAGAGTGGGCAGCCTCCCTCTCTCTAGGCCCAGCTGAGAATTATTGCCATCCCACAGTCTGTGCAGCCTACAACCCTTCTGAAGATGCCTGCCATGGTGGAATGTGGCCACCCTGTTTGTCCCTCTCTGTTCATAATGGCACACACCCCTTTTCTCAGTCCCTTCCCCCTGGAATACAGTCTCTCTCTCTATACTGACTGCAGTTATTTATGAACCCAATTTCAACCCCACCAATAAAGTTCACAAGTCTCACAAACACATATAGTCCAGTGTGTGTCCAGTCCTTCTAACAGTGTGTGTATGCAGACATCAGGTACCGTATGATGTCACAGGCCCACTAGTTCCTGTTGCTTCAAATTTCAGTCACAAACAGTAATGCACAGCCCTTCAATCCCAACCCCCAGTGGCTTTTCAGTATTTAAGAAAGCCTACAAAACAGGGCACATTTAAATTTCACTCTAATTATCACTGCCAAACAAGTGTTCCCAAGCCCCAGTAGTTACAATATCACAGCCCAAGTAACAGTTCTAACTCAAAGTAGTCATTTTTAACACACAGAACTAATTTCAAGTACAAAACTATTCACATATTTCAGTTAAAACGGATGATAAACCAAACCACTTTCCTTAACAACCTCCTACTTCTAGAAATGGCTGATTATCAACAGGAAGTCATAGGTGATGAGGAGTAACATGTAACCCTCTCAATATTTGGTATTTAGAGATCTAGATATGAAACTGGCAACTTGTTATTGAACCAGATTGTTTCATTACTTATTTTTTTTTATTCCATCTTTGGAGAAAGAACATTATAGCAACTATACAAGCACATGCTCAGGCCTCTCTAGATGGACAAGTTGATATACTGTATTAGCAAAAGACATATGGTTTGCAATCTTTGATTATGCTAACGTTCTCTACCATGCAAATTCTGGCATACTTTCTTCCCATTAGACCTCCACTCAGCAAAGACTATACTAAAGGACAAGAGGTTGATACCCCATTAATTAAATTTGACTCCTTGTTACTGGTTTCTAATAGATTTAATCCCCTATGTCAAATACATTTACAATGGCCAGATACAGAAACGGTTAAGAATGTGTCTAGTACACATAATTTTCTCCTGCTATAGAAGACAGCAGGTCTACATAACAACTTATCAGACAAGGATTTTAGAATGTGTATGGAAACTTTTCCTGTTATATGGTTCCAAGAGACTTGGATAATAAATTCAAATAATGTATCAGTTAATGGGTATACTATATTTCAGCTCCCAGTTAGGAAAATTGAAACTAAAGGTATAGTTTTTGGGAGGTTTGATATTAGTAAAAATTAGAGATGGCATTTCAATCATTTTAATTAGATGTATTGCTAGGAATATGATAATGTTGAAAGTATGTATACAGAAGATTTAATAATATTTTGTGAATGTCTGCTTTCCCCAAATGGTCCAGCTCATTACATCCTTCAATATGAACTGATATAAAAGAAGTTATTGAGTAATTTTCTTCTAAGGATGACGTTAGGTTGGTAACATGTTGAGACTTTAGCACTTGGATGAGGCTATTTAATAATCTGGTTGATATGAATTTATTTATTCCTGGCCTTAATGTAAATCTTTATGACAGCAACAGTAACAATAAAATACAAAGTGAAAACATACTTACAGTATGATGAGCTGTTTGTAGGACTATAACTAAAGACTCATGAAAGGCAGGTTTAAATCTGACCTTCATGGAGAATTTACTTTCTATTCACATAATACTGCATCAGTCATAGACTATATAATAGTCCCTGTTCTTCAACTAAGTCTTTATTCTGATTTTAAAATATCTCATAAACCTGAATGTGACCATTCACAATTACAAGTGAGAATGATTTCACATGTAAAATCAAACAATTGTCTAGATTTGAGATCCCAAGATATTAGAATACTAAACAGAAGATTAAAGTGGAACTGTAAATTGGAACAAACATTTATTAGTTGAAGTCAAAAAATCTTTGACCAGGACTTTGGTAACCTATGGCAAATCACTCAGGGGCCGACAAGCATATATTTCACCTGAGGTATGGTTAAGGTATTACAAAAAGTTTTTTTGTTTGATTGTGATAATCTCAAAGCAAATGGTAATAATATATTCTTTAATAGTATTGTTGACGTTAATATACACTTCATAAAAAAGAAGAGGTGGTAGATGCAATTATCTTTCTTAAATTAATTAAAGCACCATGAAATGATAATATACTGGCATAATATTATATTTTAAATAGTGATAAGTGTGTGTGTATGTTGCGGGAGGAAGTATTATGACAGACTTCTTCAACTCATGTTTGATGGTGAATTATAAACCAGAATCTTGGAGAGGCTGAGGTATAAGAAGGGAGACTGGATGAATCCAGACAGTTACAGGTCCGTAAGCCTGATAGTATAAATGCCAAGATTTTATGTAACGTATTATTACAAATATTGAAATAATGAGTAGATACAAATAACTTACTTTCTGAATATCAGAAGGTTTTAGAACTGGTTACTCAATGGTGGAAACTGCTTTTGACTTAAACCAGCTTATACACAAAGCTATTACAATTCGGAACCAAAAAGTATATATCTGTTTTATAAACCTCAAATCAGCCTTTGATTCTCCATAAAGCTTTATTCTATGGAAAAACCTTGATTTAAATATTGACCAATGATTATTACAGTTTGTTATCATGTTATATTCTGGTACTTAAACAAAAAACAGATTTTGCACAGAAACAGATACTACAAACTAATTTAAAACTAACTGAGGTGTCAAACAGGGTTGCCTATTGGCCCCCCTGCTATTCAATATTTACTTAAATGATTTCATCATCATCATCATCAAATCTTTATTTATTCAGGCGAACATCATTGAGCAAGGCTCATTTACAAGATGGACCTGATAAGGTCAAGGTTCAACAGTTGATACACAACAGATACATCAATACACTTATATAAAACAGTTATACATACAGGGGAAAAAAAACGTTTATAAACACAGTGATGTACAGTAAACTTCACATGATAAAAAGGGTTATAGGAAAGTTAAGCTAATATTTACAGTATATACAGTGTATACATATCCCAGTGGAGGGGCCATGGCAAACACACAGCATAAAGTAATACTAGGATGGTGGAAGGTATTACTGGGTGCCATAAGATGGGGTGTCTGCCTGGGAGGGAGAACTGAAGAAGAAAGATTATGCCATATATGGTGAATTTTTGGGAGGGAGATTGTAAGATGAAAAGCTAGCTCTAGCGGTAGCAACTGCATTTCTCTGTGAAGAAAACTGTACAACGCTGTTTAAAGGATACAATTGGTGTAATATTGGACAGTTTTAGGGATTTTTGTAGGGTGTTCCATGCTATAGCTAGGGAATAGCTGATTGCTGCCCTCCCTAGCCGGGTGTTGAATTTGGGCAATTTGAACAGGATGATGCTGTTGCTTCTTAGGGCATAGGAGCTAGGAATGGTCTGGGTGAAGCAGTCCAGAATATAGTTTGGAAGTTTTTTTGATAATGCTCTGTAAATCCATAGAACTGCATTTCTGTTCCTTCTGAGGTGTAGGGAAACCCATCCAACTGCAGCATAAAGAGAGCAATGATGGGTATTAGATTGCAGATCTAATTCACTAAGATTTCCTGATTCTTAGTGAAAAGCAGGCTCCAGGTCCACCAAAAATAAGTCAAACTCATATTCAGGTTATGGTGTATGCCGATGATGTCTTTATTTTATCACTTAGTAAAAAGCTCTTCAGTTATCTTTGAATTTATTTAGTAAATTTTGCAAAGATAATAAACTGGCAATAAATTTGAGGAAACTAAAATCATGTAATTTGGCAAAAAGTCCAAAACTTCACATAATCTGTTCTTGGGTGGCTATAAATTGGAAATGGTGAAGTCATATATTTATCTGGGGCTGTTGTTCTCAAAAGAAATATTTCATAAAAGGAACACATGAATACTCGGGCAAAAAAACTAGATATGGTTTTAACAGCTCTTGGCAAATTTAACTGTAAATATGGAGGATACTCCTTATATTCTTCTCTGAAAGCTGCAAACATCAGATTTTCTTCCAAAATACTGTATTCTTCAGAAATATTGGGAATGGCTAACCTGTCATCTGTTGAGTCTAAAGATGCAAAATGTTGGTGTCATATATTTTCTATCCCAAATGTTGTCCCTGCTTGTGCAGTTAGAGCAGAGTTGGGAGAAACCATCCTGGAGCCAGCATGTGGTTTCAGCATCTTTTTCCATTGGCTAAAAATTAAAAATATAGTAGTGGACAGATTACCTGCACAAGGTCTGGATGAAATTAAAAACTTTAAGCAATGGGTCTGGATTCAGGCTGGCTGAGACAACTTGAAACATTACTTGAAGAGACAGGTCTCAATTACTGCCTTCCCTTATACAACAAGGTATCAGCATTCACTCATCTTACAGGAAGGTTGTTATGGATAGACTAAAATCAATATGTCAGCATAAAGACCTGGAAGCTTTATTAACATATAACTTTTGCCCATTGTACATTGCTGAAAAAGAAAAACTTACAGATATGAAAGCTATTTGGACATTATTAAATTATCAAACCAACAGAAAACGTATGCTAAATTTAGATTACATGCATTTGACTCAAATGTAGCGTAGCCCTGAAGTGCAAAACACACACCAAAAAAGTGAAATGCAATCTAATAAGTAGAGCAACAATCAAAAGAATGAAATGCAAAGAAAAAATAAAGCAACAAAACCAAATGTGGAGTGTCATGCCACAAAAAAATAAAGTAACAAAAAAAGAAAAGTAAAGAATTTAAGAGTGAATGCAAACAAAAAGCACAGCACAACTAAAAAGAGAATACAAACAAAAAAACACAACTAAAAAGTGAATGCTAACAAAAAACCACAACACAATGAAAAAGGGAATGCAAATAAAAATGCACAGCACAATGAAAACGTGAATGCAAATAAAAGACTACAACACAACAAAAAAGTGAGTTCAAACAAAGAAAGACATCACAAACACGCGAATGCAAACAAAAAAACACAACACAACAAAAAAGCACAAAACAACAAAAAAGTGAATGCAAACAAAAAAAAACACAAAAAAAAACAACACAATGAAAAGTGAGAAGGATAGTAAGATAGAAAAATCAGCTGTTTACTGTACCCACAGTGCCTTACTATGCAAATTAGTATAAAGGCTATTGTATTTCAGTACTCATTATAGAACAAGGAGCCTACATCTCTCAGTAAATAAATCTTGCCAGCTATATACTGTATGCACAATGCCTCATTTTGAAAATAAACATCTGAGATCTTATATTGTTGCAACAACTACAAAAATAGAACACTGCACCTATCAGTAAGGAAAATGGAAGTCAACTTTATATTATACCCACAATGCCTTACTCTGCATATCTACATATTAGGCACTACACTGTAGTCACCATTACAAATCTAGAAGACTGCACCCCTGAGCAAGGAAAATGCAAGTCAATTTTATAATCTATCCAGAATTACTTGTTGCTGTATGTAACTCAGCATTTTAGCTTTTGTACTGCTGTAACCATAACCAAAATAAGAGTTAGCTGATTTAACAAAAAGGGATTATTTTTTTAACCAAATGCAGTTACAATAATACATTAAAATGCTTATAACTGCTAAAGTTTTTGATACAGATTTATCAATTTTTCTACAAATGTTCGAAGTGTGATAAGACACTTCAGGGATGTATAATTAGTCAGGTGTTTAAAGGCACTCAGCACAAGTACCTCTTGCTTAACACCCTTGAGCCGTGTAATTATCACAGCATAATTACACACCCTGAAGTGTCTTATTGCATACATAACATACAACAGGGTGTGTGGTCACTCTCTGATGTACACTCACCCTGGGTGTGTTGAGAGGTAGAAGGCACAGCAGAATATTTTCTTCCGTCTGAGAAGTGCATATATCAGATGCAACTGCGCACCCTGAAATGTGTTACTGCACTGATAAAAAGGGCACAAAGTTAATATATGGGGGGAAATACATGAAAAAGGTGCAGGTGTATGGCTATAATGGAGTAATGCATAATCATGTGATGGGTTTGCACCACTGGTAGTTAAGGATATCTCTTGCTCATTTTATTAGTATTTATGTGTGAGAGTGTATAATGGTCAAAATTACAATGTGGCTATTCACAAAAGTGACCAGTGTATGTGTGATGCACCCATACATTGCCTGCATGCCTTTGTAGCCACAAACAGGCACTGGGTATGTGGATTCATGACCCCAAGCACTCACAGGGCATCTGTTCACAGCTCTGCCTCCCCCACATGCAGGACTGTGGGGGGTGGATGGGTGTGAAGCAGTGGACCCAGGCAAGCATCCAAGCAGATGCCCGTCCTGTTCATAGGCTGGATTCCTTGTGCCATGGGTGCAGGGGAGTGTGGGACGGCATGATACCAACATGTGTAAAAGTACAGACACTTGCCCAAATGGCTGAACACAGCCCACCCTGGCAGTCCAGTGGGCTGGGGCAGCAGTGTGTAGGGGGATCCCATTGCCCCTACGCCCTGCCAGTTACCATGGGGGGGCAAGTACACATAGCAGGGCCCCCAGTGGCATGAAATTTCCTGGCCTAGCACTCTGCACCTTAGTGAATCACATGGAATAGGGGCACACCCTCTGGAATACCCTCAGACTGCCCATGGTGCATAGCTGCTTTGGGGGCCAGGAGATCTGGTGCTCAACTGGCAGGTGCACCGATACTGAATGCAGCCAGAGATTTGCAGATACGCAGTGTGTAGGCTTTGTCCATAGATCCCACTATGCAGTTTATCAAGGCAGCATGGTTTCACCAGGGGAAGGTCATGTCACACCAACCTCATTGAATTTTTTGACTGGATGACTAGGGAGGTGGATCAGGGAAGGGCAGTGGACATGGCCTATCTGGACTTCAGCAAGGCCTTTGACACTGTGCCACATAGAAGACTATTGCACAAACTGGGGAATATGGGTGTGGGCAGGACAGTAGTGCGGTGGGTTGGTAACTGGCTGGGCAGCAGGACACAGATGGTGGTGGTAAATGGCTGTCTCTCCACAGAGGGAAGAGTGACCAGTGGGGTACCACAGGGATGAGTGCTGGGACTGGTACTATTCAATATTTTCATCAGTGACATTGCGCAGGACCTAGAAGGCAGAATTTCACTGTTCACTGATGACACAAAGCTCTGTAACAGAGTAGACACACCAGAGGGTGTAGACAGAATGAGAAGGGACCTGCAGAAACTTGAAGAATGGTCAGGGGTTTGGCAGTTGAAATTCAATGCAAGGAAGTGCAAGATAATGCATATGGGGCACAAAACCCTGGCACAATATATCAGTTGGGGGTGAGGATATAGCATGCACCAAGCAGGAAAGGGATCTTGAGTTATCATCTCTGATGACCTCAAGGCAGGAAACAGTGTGACAAGGCAGCAGGTAAAGCAAATAGGATGCTGGGATGCATAGGCAGGGCATCACCAGCAGGAAAAGGAGGTCATAATTCCACTATACAAGACACTAGTGAGGCCGCACCTGGAGTACACTGTGCAGTTCTGGAGACCTTACCTACGTAAGGACATAGACAGGGTAGAGAAGGTTCAGAGGAGGGCAACAAAGATGGTGCATGGATTGCATCACAAGTCCTATGAGGACAGGTTGAAGGCACTGAACATGTACTCCCTGGAGGAGAGGAGGGAGAGAGGGGATATGATAGAGACATACAAGTATCTTACAGGGAGGAACAGGGTGCAGGAATGCACTATTTGTAAGCGAAAAAGATGTTCCAGGACTAGAGGGCATGGGATGAAGTTGGAGGGAGGGCGATTCAGAGGAACGTGAGGAAGAATTTCTTCTCAGAACGGGTGGTGGACAAGTGGAACACCCTGCCAGAGGAAGTGGTGGGGGCTGAAACAATCACGGGATTTAAGAATGCATGGGATAACATAAAGGAATTCTGGAGGTCAGGGGTAAGGGGCAACAGACTTCCTGGAAAACATAAACTGAACTTACAGACTTAAATGGGCAGACTGGGTGGGCCATAGGCCCTTATCTGCCGACACTGTCTATGTATCTATGTATCTATGTATCTTCATGTACAATGGGGCAGGATCATATCTCATGAGTGGAAGAGCAACAAGTGAGTTATTGGAGTCCTGCATTCTCATAACTGACGATAAACTGCATGTTTTAAATCAGATTATTGCATACCCCATAAATATATACAGCCTTCCCTTCCAAATTCTAAGCTGGTCTGTGAAATGATTGTTCAAGCTGGATAGCATGATGTTACTTGTCTTGTTTCCTTGGAAAGGGGTACGTGCGTTGCTCGTACTGGACCTGGGCAGGCAATTGGAAGGCTGTCCCTACAAAATATGATTCAGGAAAATCTTGCCCGGGTAGATGGCCACAGAACAGCACTGTAATCTGGGTGGGCTATTGGAAGCTCCTCTCAATTCTAAAAATTAGGATCAAGGAACAAGGTAATGGTAATTGGTAGTTCCCTGGCTGTGGATATGACACAACAGAGAAACCCCCATGCCCTCCGGTAAGGCAGTTGTGTAGTCAATACTACCTCACCAAAATTTATTTCAATTGTGGTACTCTTCTCCAGCGGTCAGAGCACAAGTCTGTAAACCAAGAAACCCAGGTTTACAACCCCACCAGAGCTGGTTATTGTGTGAGCATGATCAAACCTTTTTGACTCCTAGTGCTTCAATTGATCCAACTGTAATAAGAGATAAAATCATTACAGCACAGAAAACAAAAGCTCAGGTATCCTGCATGAACAAATAAATAACAAAAATAATCACTTTTTTGCCTTTGTAAACAACCCCCCATCCAACTCCACCTGTTAACCATGCAGTCTTACCGTTAGAAGTCTTATCTTCCCTTGCAACAGCAATGGAGGTTCTGTTTATTACAATGTGGTCTGAGTTCTAGGAATCAATGTTTAAAAACTAAACAAATCATACTGACTAATTTTGGGTAGAGGGGGATCTATGTACTCCAAATCTCCTTTCTCCCACAGTAGTGTTAGCTACTTCTCTGAAGCCCCATTATGTGCTAGGACTGAGTAATGAGGGGCATGCAGAAGGATGGGTGGGGGTAAGGAAGGCACCAGGTTGGCAGTAAGGGTGAGTTCGCGCCACTGTCTGGAAGTAGATTTTATATGAGTAACAACCACAAACCTTATCTCTCTGACTCAGCCTGCACCTGCCTGCTATTTTCTTAACATTGCACTTGGCCAGCTGCATATTCCTCATTATGCTTCTTCTCCCACATAATGGGACCTATGGGGAGTTGCTAGCAGGACTTGGGGAGAGTCATGGTTGATGGGAGGCAAGTAAAGCTGTGGCCCATAGATAACACACTTTTTTTTTAATATGGTGCTCAAGACTTTGTCAGTTTAAATAGAATTTCTCTCCACCACCACAAGGTGACTATGGCCTGAATATTAATTCATGAATCCCACAAATAGGGTAGTCTAAGTATTTTTCTTTGCTATGGAAACTTACTCAGGACTATAAACAAGTTATTATAATAAGCATGTGTCAATGCCGAACGGTCGCTTGCAGGTATTTGCAGTGGTATTTGGCAGTTGGACATGGCTTAAAAAAATCAGTAACAAAGAAGTACAAGCATTTGTCAATGCCAAATGTTGCTTGCTTCTATGTGCTGTTTAGGTATTTGGAAGTCATTGGAGTGCAAATATTGAAAAATCACGAACTTACGAGCGTGCTTAGGAACTGCGCAATGCACTCTTGTAAAACAGTCATTTTAGGAATTTTTTCACCAAATTTTCAACATGGCCATTTTAAGAGCTCTGCTCATGAACAGTGTCACTGTGATTTTCTTAAGGTGTCCCATACATTGATTTTGCACACCAACTGCGCCATTGTGTGCTACATGGGAGGAAACACGTTTTGGGCAGGATGTGAAAAATGACAGCTGTACTGCTCATAAGTAGGTGTGGTAAAATGGCAATGTTGAAAAATCTGTAGTGAAAATATTGAAAATTTGCAAACTTACGAGCATGCGTAGGAACTGCACAACGCATGCTCGTAAAACTGTCATTTTTAGGAATTTTTTCACCAAATTTTCAACATAGCCATTTTAAGACCTCTGCTAATGAACAGTGTCACTGTGATTTTCTTAATGTGTCCCATACATTGATGTCACACACCGACTGCGCCATTGTGCGCTACATGGCGGAAACACGTTTTGGGCAGGATGTGAAAAATGACAGCTTTACTGCTCGAGGAGGTGTGGTAAAATGGTAATGTTGAAAATCTGTAGTGAAAATATTGAAAATTGGCAAACTTATAAGGCATGAGGAACTACGCAACTCACGCTCGTAAAACAGTCATTTTAAGGAATTTTTTCACCAAATTTTCAACATAGCCATTTTAAGACCTCTGCTAATGAACAGTGTCACTGTGATTTTCTTAATGTGTCCCATACATTGATGTCACACACCGACTGCGCCATTGTGCGCTACATGGGCGGAAACACGTTTTGGGCAGGATGTGAAAAATGACAGCTATACTGCACATAAGTAGGTGTGGTAAAATGGCAATGTTGAATATCTGGAGTGAAAATATTGAAAATTCGTGAACTTACGAGCGTGCATAGGAACTGCACAACGCACTCTCGTAAAACAGTCAATTTTAGGAATTTTTTCACCACATTTCAACACAGCCATTTTAAGACCTCTGCTCATGAACAGTGTCACTGTGATTTTCTTAATGCGTTCCATACATTGAGTTTGCACACCGACTGCGCCATTGTGCGCTACATGGGTGGAAACACGTTTTGGGCAGGATATGAAAAAAGCAGCTTTACTGCTCATGAGGAGGTGTGGTAAAATGGCAATGTTGAAAATCTGGAGTGAAAATATTGAAAATTCGCAAACCTACGAGCGTGCGTAGGAACTGCGCAACGCACGCTTGTAAAACAGTCATTTTTAGGAATTTTTCACCAAATTTTCAACATAGCCATTTTAAGACCTCTGCTAATGAACAATGTCACTGTGTTTTTCTTAATGTGTCCCATACATTGATTTCACACACCGACTGTGCCATTGTGCGCTACATGGGTGGAAACATGTTTTGGGCAGGATGTGAAAAATGACAGCTATACTACTCATAAGGAGGTGTGGTAAAATGGCAATGTTGAAAATCTGGAGTGAAAATATTGAAAAGTCGCGAACTTACGGACCTCGCTGAGAACTGCATAACTCACTCTCGTAAAACAGTCATTTTGGAATTTTTGCACCAAATTTTCAACATGGGGTTTTGGAACCCCTTCTCATGAATGATGTCACTGTCATGGTGTTATCTGGGCCCAAAAGGGTGATTTCATGCAGTGACTGCGCAGTGACTGTGAAATCACCCTTGGACCGAATAACACCATGACAGTGACATCATTCGAGAAGGGGTCCCAAAACCCCATGTTGAAAATTTAGTGCAAAAATTCCAAAAAATGCCTGAGATATGCAATAAAGTTGAAAAAACCCTATCTGTCCCATTATACAGCTTACCGGCATTTCCTCAGTTCGCGGTTGGCTTTGAAGAGTGCAGACGTGTTCCCGGTCCACCGATGATTGTCGCGCCGAGCTCCGGAGGTAAGTATGGGGTGGGGGGGTGTGGGGAGGCAGGGTGCACAGTGGGTAGGTGCGGGTTGTGGGGAGCTGGGAGAAGCGCCGTGGGACCGTTTTCAATTTACAGGTTTGCAAAAAGAAAAAACGGCGTGGGATGTTTGCCACACTGGGGTGGGCTCCAGCGTGGAAAGAAGGATGGCTGTGGGGTGTGGAGCCGACGGGGACACCCCGCCGGCAGACAACGCTGGGACATTTGCCATGCTGGGGTGGGCTCCCAGCGTGGCAGAAGGATAGCTGGGGGCTGTGGAGCTGATGGGGGATTGGGCTCCCCATCAGCAGATAGCGAGACGTTTGCCATGCTGGGGTGGGCTCCCAGTGTGGCAGCAGATTTGGGGGCGGTGTGGCGATGCTGTGTATGACAGCGGTGGTTTTCTTTGAAGAAGACCATCGCTGTCATACCTAACACAGCGTTCGATGGTGCCGTGCCGCCTGCTCAATGGAGCAGGGATTGCAGGGAAGGGGCATACCTCCAAAGTGTCCCATTCTCCCAAGACATTCCTTGCACATGCGCGCAAACGAACATAAAAAGGGATAACTTTTGGGCCAACATTTCCTCCACCATAGCCGTTTCCTGCCTTCTGCCATCCTCACGGATTAATTTGTTGAAAAAATAAGTTCTGGCTCCTGACATTGCATCAGGATAGGCACCAACATTGTCTTCAAAATGACCCCACCCAACCTACCATCATTCCTAAATTAGTAAATAGGTTAATTTGCCCACCTACTAACTTGCAATCCATAATTTGAAGAGGGCTTTCATATATCTAGACAAGTCCAGTCAGCCCCTCCCTAACCCATAGCCCCTTTGTAACCCAATTTATGTATTTAGCTCTATTTGTAGTAAGGTGTGGTAGCCAGGGGTAGATGTGATAAGCCCAGTGAGGTAGTAGGGGTCAAAAGTGGCACAAGCCTGCCAGCTAAATCCTGTTTGAATTGTATTTATTGAGCTAGTACAAATTTCTTTTCACTAGTCCAGCTGGCACATATTGAATGCAGTAATATTTGCATAACTATGTCAGTATGTCTGCTTGCTCTGCTTATTAGAGGTATACAAAAAGTTAACTTCGATCCATGAAATGGACTTACAGTACTGATGTACCTGAACAAAAAGCTTAGGCAAGTGGTGGGGGTATCATAGAGCTGTAAACTGTTGAGTGAGAGCTGGCAAGGGACCAAGGAGACTTCATGCAGTTTGAAGACCATGCTGTGAGGGATGTGGGGCTAGGAAGGTGAGTTTCACTGGATACCACGCTATGCTTAGGATATCAGGAAAGAGGAACATTGGTCTTGTTGGAAAGGTCACAGGACCACCAGAAAAATTACTTGGTTGCCTATTCAGAAGCAATCCTCAAGAGACTGGGTGAGAGATAACTTCCAGTAGCACTGCCAGTCTCTAAGAAGTCCATGTGTGGCACAGTTCCATGCAACTAAATGCCATAATAAATATTGTGGAATGAAAACTTTTTTGTGTTATTTTTATGTCCTTCCTGTAGCTCATCTCCTTTTGGCTTCATATTGGAGGATACTTCTGGCCACTTGACTCACAACTAACACAGAGGCATGCCAACTGACTCACTGTGTTACCGCTGGTCTGGGTCTGTCCCTTCCAAGGGTGAGCACCCAATCCCTCTGCAGTGCAGAAGACATGGGAGAAGTTCCTTGAGTTCTGTGAAACCTGGGCTGGGGAGCTTCAACACTGCCAGTCAGGGTCTGGTGGTGTGTAGGCTCAGGCTCATGGAGGCCGTCATCCAAAGCAGCAGAGCAAGCCTTTTTCATGGTTTTCTGTGGCCCCCACCTATCTCCCAGTGTCATGTCCATCATGGTATCCTGGGGTGGGAGCATGTTTGACATGTCTGACACATGTCATGCACACTACCTGATTCCAAGCACCAAGAGCTGCTCCAAGTGTGGAAATAACTTTGACCCTCTCCTGGGAGGACAGCATCCACAGTAATGCTCTGTCTCCCTCCCTGCCAGCCTCTGGTCCTAACATTCCATGCTGAGGGTATGAATCTGTGTTACCAGTGTGCCGAGAAGGTGCCTTCTCACTCGGTACCATGAAGCCATGAATAGATGCTTTTTAATGCTCTTCATTATCCCAGTCCCCCTGAACCAAGATCAATATGTTTTGACATGCCTATGGAGACCAAACATAAAAAGGGTCAGGAGACAGTTTCTTTAAAATGTAGTGTAGGGATTGAGGTGGAGTACAATGTATTTAAAATGGGAGTAGACATCTCTAGGTATAGGCAAGGCAAGGAAAATGTTATTGATATAGTGCCCTATCCAGGGACTCTGAGCGCTCTACAGTAAAAGCAATATTCCCAAGATTTAAAATTCAAAGATATAATAAAACTAAAAGCTTTATCAAAAAGATAAGTTTTTAAAGAGGCTTTAAAGGCCTCCACTGAGCTGGCTACATGTATATAAGGTGGAAGAGAATTCCACTGCACCGCTGCAGCAGTACCAAAAGCTCTGTTGCCCTATCTTTTAAGACAAGAAGAGGGTACATCAAGCAAGCCAGCCTCAGCAGAGCATAGGGGGTGGATAGGTCATAGGGCACCAGGAGCGCTCTCTAAGGTAGTCAGGTCCCAAACCATGAAGGGCCTTGTATGTCAACAAGCAAATTTTGAAGGTGACGCACAAAGTCATGGGCAGCCAATGCAGAGATCGCAGAACAGGAGTGACCTGATCCCTCAAAGAAGCACCCGTCAACATCCTGGCCACAGCATTCTGCACTAGCAGCAGCTGACACATCAAATCTCCAGCTAGCCCTAGGTATAGAATGTTGCAGTAATCAAGTATGTTTATGACAAAGACAAGGATGACTGAGGCAGGTCATCAGGCGTCAGGGACAACCAGATTCTGGTGATATTCCAGAGATGGAAGAAACTGGATCAGACAACCGATAACATCTGTTGTTTAAGGGTCAGTCAGTCATCTAGAAAAAAGCCAAGATCTTTAGCCTCACTTAACCCCAACAGTTGCTGCACACCAACTGCTGGGGTGAGCAACCTCCCATCAGTGGAAACACCTCCATGACCAGGCACGATCACCATAACCTCAGTTTTGCTGTCATTGAGACATAGCCAATTTTCAGATATCCGGTCATTAAACAGAACATCACAAGGCAGCGTGAGAAGTCCCAAGGAGAAATTCCCCAAGGACAACTTGCTGCAATCTTCTGGTTGAATATGGGCTAAACCAGTGCAAAACTGTATCAGTAGCACACACATAGTTCCACAGATGATCCAAAGCACCCCGTGATCTACTGTGTCAAAGGCTAAGGATAGATCCAAGAGCACCAATATGGTACATTGACCTCGGTCTCTTGCTATGAAGAGATCATGTGCCATTCTGGCCAAAGATGTCCCAGTGCTCTACCAGGGCCAAAAACATGACTGGAGGGGTTCTAAGACAAACTATCCATATGCTAAGCCAGCTGGTCAACCACCACCTTCTCAATAACCTTCCCAAAAAGGGAAAGATTAGAGACAGGCCTATAGTTCAAGAGAACGTCAAGATCTAAGGTTGGCTTCTTGAGGAGGGTTTCCACCACAGCCTTTCACAAGGCTGTAGGAAAGTCACCCTCACTTAAAGACCCATTTACAATCTCCATGAACACTGGACCCAGGGAATCCAAGCAGCTGATGACAAGCCACATAGGGCCTAGGTCTAGGGCATACCTGGTGGGATGCAAGCTGGTGAGCACAGGGAGGATCTTAACTGCCTAATCTGTCCAATACTCACTCCAGTTCAGCAAAGAATCTTTACTAATAGACCGATCACCTCCAGCAGAGAGTGGACCAGAGGAGGCAATATTCATCCTGCTAGAGGGCACCTTGTCAGCAAAGAAATGACCAAACTGCTTGCACTTTTCTGTGGAAAATGCTGTTCCAGACTGCAGACAGGAGTGGTTCAGCCAATTGTCTATAGTGTGAAAGATCACAACTGGGCAATTCCCTGCCACAGATAATCAAACAAGACAAAAACTCTCTCTTCTTTAGATCAGTTGCCTGTTAATACTCCAAACAGTGGAGCCTCGTTGCTGCCTTGCTCCCCTTAGAGTGAGACCTTCTTTAGGCATGCAGTAATCTGGGCCCCTTAGTCTTCAACTGATGCAGCTCAATACAGTACCACAATACCAAGGTAAGCGACATTGGGAGGTCAAAGGGTGAACGTGGAAAGGTGCAATCTGGTCGAGGGCATTTATTTATTTACTGAAATAGTTGCACCAGGAAAAGCACACTGAGCAACAAGATGCTCATCTCCCAGTGTGACATAGAAACATAGAAACATAGAATTTGATGGCAGATAAGGACCGCTTGGCCCACCCAGTCTGCCCATTTCCCTACCTACTGGATAAGCTGCAGATCCTAGTTAACCAGCAGCCTACTTCTTCCTACCCCCACCCCCCAGAATTGCCTTATGACTATCCCATGCATGCTTGAATTCCACCACTGATTTTGACTCCACAACCTCCTCCGAAGGCCATTCCATGCATCCACAACCTCTCTGTGAAAAAATACTTCTTAAATTACCTCTGAGCCGCCCCCTCTATCTTCAAATTGTGCCTCTTGTTCTTGCACTCTTTTTGAAAGATGCTACCTCTTGGACTTTGTTGATTCCTTGAGGTACTTGAAAGTTTCTATCATCCCCCTCTCCCTCCTTTCCTCGAGGCTATACATATTAAGCTCCTTAAGTCTCTCTTCATATGTCCTCCGGTGCAGACCCTGCACCATTTTAGTGCCCTCTCTGGACAGCTTCCATCCTGTCTATGTCTTTGTGGAGATTGGGTCTCCAGAACTGCACACAGTACTCCAGATGGGGTCTCACCAGCTGTCTGTACAGAGGGATAATAACTTCCTGTTTTCTACTGGTGATGCCTCTCCTATGCATCCCAGTATCCCCCAGCCCTCCTTGCGCCTTTCTCACATTGCTTGCCCACCTTAGGTCATCTACATGACTACCCCCAGGTCCCTTTCCATTTTTGTTGTTGTTAGTATCTCACCCCCATTGTGTACTCTTCCCCTGGGTTTTTGTTTCCCAGGTGCATTACCTTGCACTTCTTAGCATTGAATCTAAGCTGCCATACATTTGACCATTCCTCTAACCTTGCCAAGTCCCTTCTCATCCTTTCCACCCCACCCTGTGCATCAACTCTGTTGCAGATCTTAGTGTCATCTGCAAAGAGACATATTTTCCTTCCAGTCCTTCTGCAATGTCGCTTATAAAGACATTGAAGAGGACTGGTCCTAATACTGAACCTCACGGTACCCGTTAGTAACCCTCCTTTCTTTTGAGTGGACTCCATTTACTATTACTCTCTGTGTCCTATTCTCCAGCCAATTCTTTACCCAGGCTGTCATCTTGGGACCCACTCCCAGGCTGGCTAACTTATATATTAATCTTTTGTGTGGGACTGTGTCAAATGCCTTGCTAAAGTCTAGGTAGGCCATGTCCACAGCCCCTCCTTGATCTACTACTTTGGTCACCCAGTCAAACAAATCTATCAGATTCGTCTGGCATGACCTTCCCGCTGTGAATCCATGCTGCCTAGGGTCCTGTGCCCTTCTGGCCTCTAGATACGACAATTCTTTCCTTTAGAAGTGATTTCATCATTTCCCTATCACTGAGGTTAAACTAACAGGTCTATAGTTTCCTGCTTCTGCCTTGCTCCCACTTTTGTGAAGGGAATCACATCTGCCCTCCTCCAGTCCTCGGTACCACCCCATCCTCCATGATTTGTTAAAGAGGGTAGTCAGTGGTGTCACTAGTTCTACCCTTAGTTCTTTTAGAATTCTGGGATGAATCCCATCAGGCCCCATTGCTTTGTCCACCTTCAGTTTTAAGAGTTCTTTCAGAACCCTTTCTTCTGTAAATGGGCTGGTATCAACTTCTGTATCCAGAGTGTTACTACTGTTTGTTTTATGTACCTATGTATGGGGAGGGGTGACCTGGGGGAAGGGGGCACAAGGGGGTTGGACAACACTCAGGTTATTAACTGAGCAAATAACAGACGCAAATAGCAGCATATGGATACAATTGCATTAAACTATGAGCAACAACACATAGAGTATATTGGATATTGTAAGGAGCATGTAACAATTACCTGACATATAGCAGCAATACAAAGGAAAATTTAGCACACAGTAATATGCAGGTATAAACAACAGGAGACATAGAACACATGATGGTGCAGGACAAAAAGGCACAGGACAAAAGTGTATAGGTTGGGTCTATATGCCAGCATTTGAAGCAAAGCTAAGGCCACTGGTCGGGCAGTGGGGAGGGGAGCAATTGACGCATGGCCCAATCAGATATAGGAGTAATTAGTGGTGAGGAAGTTAGCAAGGGTGGTAGAAAGAGAGTGGGCAGAGGAGGAATGCTGAATTTGAGGTGGGAGATCACTCCATAGCTTGGGAAACTGGTGTGAGAAGGCGGCTTGCCCGGCAGTAGTCTTCCGCCTAGGGATTGATAGTTGGCAGTAGTCGCAGGATCTAAGATAATGGGTGGGGAAGGGGGCAGCTGAAAGCACGGAGAACAGGTAGGAAGGGATGGTGCCAAGCCATAGTTTAGATACATATTTAGCACAGTGTGAAATGCAGCGGTTTCAGAGGGATGGTAGTGCCAGGGAATGGTAGAGATCGCAGTGGTGGGTAAGGGGTGAGGCATCGAGAGCAAAGCGGCAGAAGGCATTAAAAAGTGTGTCCAGCTTAGATAGGGTGGACTTAGGGGCTGCACTGTAAACGATGTCACAGTAATCAAAGGAGGAAAGTATCATCTTCTGGACCAGTTCATATTGGACAGGGGAAGGGAGACTACTGCGGTTCCTATAAAGTGCACCAAGCATGGGGCATAGTTTTTTTGAAATAGCATCGATGTGGTCTGAGAAGGAAAGATGGCAGTCAAGCCATACCCCCAAGAAGCGGAAGAAGGAGACATCTTCGAGTTTTTGACCATCCAGGGTGTGGAAATAGGAAAGGGATGGGAGTCCGGATAGAGGTTGTTGTGTGCCTAAAGTCATCGTGACAGTTTTTTTTTACAAATAGGGAGAGCTGGTGAGAGCTGAACCAACGCTGTACTTTGTTGAACTCAGCTTGGAGGTTAGCTTGTACGACTTCAGGGTTGGAGCCTAAGGAGAAGAGTACAGTGTTATCTGCATACATGTGGATTGAGATAGTAGAGCAGATGAGCAGTAAGTCATTTAGGAATATAGGGAACAGTATGGCTCCCAGAACTGACCTCTGGGGGACACCAGTAGTTAAGGGAAGGGGGGAGGAGATAACATTTGCGACTCTAACTGACTGGATTCTGCCAGAGAGGTGAGATCTGAACCAGTTAGTGGCAGCAACAGAGAGGCCTGATTCAGAGAGACAAGAGAGCAGTATGGGGTGGGAGACCGTGTCGAAGGCTTTCGCAAGGTCGATGAAAATGGCTGAGGTGATCATCCCACTGTCCATACCAGTCAGGATGGAGTTGGTAAGCCTTATCAGGGAGGATGCAGTGGAGTGTTCCTTTCTGAAACCTAACTGGTAGGGTGTGAAGAAATTAGAGTCGGTGAGGAAGGTAGTAAGTTGGGTGAGCACAAGTTGCTCTTGTAGTTTTTCTAGTACTGGGAGGAGGAAAATAGGGTGGTAGTTGGGGAGGGGGGCTTCCATGCTTGGGGATGGCAGCAGCAGCAAAGGACTGCTTTAAGAGTTTAGCAAGTAGAGTTGCTATGGCGATGGTGGAGAGGTAGAGGAGTTTAGGGTCCAAGCCATCTGGGGATTTACCTTTTGAAGGGTTGAGAGAAAGTAGTGCATGTAGGGCATCCGCTGCAAAGATGTCATTGAAGGAAAAGGAGCAAGGCCTAGTCAGGTTCATTACATCTGTAGAGGGTGCGATAGGTGCAGGGTTTGGCAGGGCAGAAAGGAGAGTGGCAGCAAAGGTGGAGAAATATATGTTGAACTCAGTAGCGACTGCTGTTGGCTCAGCGAGAATTGAGTTGTTAATATTTTGAATTAGAGTGGGATTGGCAGCTGGTGGGGTGAAGAGGGAGTGAATGACCTTCCAGAATTTTGAGGGGTTATTTAGGTTGGGCTGTAGGGAGCTGCTGAAGTACTCTGCTTTAGCTAGGCGAGTGGCTCTGGTACACTTGTTTTGGAGCATGTGGTATGTGGAGAGATGTTGTGGGAGGCGTGAGGATTTATGCATTTTCAAGGTTTTGTCATGGGCAGTTTGACATGCAGTCAGTTCTTGGGTGATTCTCAGCAGGTGGTATCTTCATACCCTGTAAATCGCAATGGGGCATGTTTGTCCCAGATGCTGAGGAAAGTGTCTTTAAAGTGGCAAAAGGCATCGTCAATGGAGTCCATAATATCTCGCGTGGCTGAACGCCACTTGTCCCTCTAAAAAGTTGGAGATGACTGCACAGGGCCACATAACTAATTAGCATGGTGGAGTCTCGTTAAAGGTCGCATAAGGGAAAGGCTGTACTATAAGTCTCAACACAAGCCCCTGAACCATGAGCACTGGCAAGCAACAAGTTCAAGACCTACAGTGACTCCTCCTGGAGCTGGCAAGTCTCCAGTTTGTTTTTTGGATGACATAGGATTATCCCCACAGTAGGGAATATTTGACAAGGGACCCCTCACAGAATCTCAACATCATGATGATCTGACCAGCAAACCAAATCACCCTGCACACTTACCTCTGCCCATTCCAAGCACTCCCTGTGTTGTCCAGTAGCACCCCATATCTTTTCCTACAGTATCCAATGGCCAACCTTGCTCACCTTGTTCCATGCCAAGCAATTCCTATGTCAAGTGGCACCTGTCTCTCATAAACTGCTATGCCAAAAACACCCTGGTGTTATTCGGCATGTCATTCCCTTATCACAAGCATATCCAGGTCCCCTCACCATATAGCATGCCACACACTACTTAGTTTCTAGAGGCTCTCTCCCTCTTACACACAATATGCTGGTACAGATTATATAAAAAAACAATTAGCATATGATTCTATCTCACTCATGAACATCTCATACACAGGACAGCTACTAAACAGGTCACTACCATTAGTCATTCAAAAATACTATAGAAAATGACACTGGAAAGATTTGAACTTTATTCTAGCATAAGCCTGAAGTGGCAGCCACCATCATTTTTTACTGCATGGAATAAAACCTCAGGCAGACTACACTCACTCAGTCACTGGCTGACTCATTTACTTACTGAACGACCCACTCACTGACCATCCCATTCACATAATCACAGTGCAACTCACTCACTCACTCACTCACTCACTCACTCACTCACTCTCCTCCCTACTCTCAGTAAAAGCCCAAGCAAGGATTAGACAATAGTAATATGTTCAACCACAGTTGGAAATTGTCAGACTTTTTTTTTTATTTAATAGACTTTTCTCCCCAGTGCCAACCAGCCCACTTCGGTCCACCACTGAGCCCATCCCTGTCACCCACCATCTCTATGACTTGCCTTACATTCCTTGTTCCCCCATGAATAACCTCCATGGGAAGGGCTGTCATTCAACAGTGTAGGTCCTACAGTAGGCAGCAGACTGCATACTGCATGGCTGAAGTTTTTCTGACTTTCTCTCCCCAGCCCCTGACATTATGGAGGTGGTGTGTCTGCTGCAAGATGAGCCAGCAAAATGCCATTCCACCTCCCTTAATGCTGGCTACAACCTGCACCACCACCTGTGGTCACACATGTGGCAGTACTGTGGTGGAGACCAGGATCTCTCCCTCCATAAGGAGGCAAGCATTCACTGTAATGCACCACCATCCTCCGACAGCTAGCCTTCCAGCATCCCAGGCTCATTCAGTATCCAGTGAAATGGGTGATGCAAATTGAGCATCTCAAAATGAGTGACTCAATTTGCATGCCCCCATATACAGTGACCATAACAGGAGAGCAAGGTGGCATGAATAACGAGTTACGGGGGACAAAATGACGTTGGACACAGTTAGCGAGTGTTAAGGTATTAGCTGAAATATGTGAATTGAGCAGGCTGCCCCTGAGCTGGCCATGTGGTGTGGCATTTACTATCACCACCTGTGGCTCACATGGACCTGGATTCAGGACAGCCTTCAGATGTAATGATTTTTTTAAGCTGGGCATTGACAGATACTTTATTTCTTTGCTACTGATCTCCCACTCCCCCCAGGGTGATCCCCCCCAGCCACAGTTTGTCCCTCCTGCAACAGTTGCCCCCTCCAATATTTTCCTCCCTCCCTCACTGTCTTCCCCCCCAGAGTTCATTATATTTAGTTGGCGGCTGTGGATGGCTTGACCCCCCCAAAAAAGTGGGATGCATGAAGCATAGCCTCCAGGATAAAATGCAGGTTTATATGCTGGTTACTATGAGTGGCATGCTTTGGATATGGTCGCTGATTTTGTAGTTGGCATAGTGCTGATCGCCAATTTTGTTACCGGGCATTTAGCACTTGTTGTTATGCGAGTCACTAAATAAACCTGCTTATATCACATGGAACCAGCTCATTCCCAACCAGGTTAATGGTGTTGTGAGCAGTAGAATTACCCCTGTGCTGATAGGCCAGTTAGATAGATGGCTGATGACCACTGTAATAAACTATTACCAACCAGACTTGGTCAGATAATGGTCCATAATGGTTAACATAGAATTGTATGTAACCATGATTGACAGCACTGCTGCCACTTCTTATCTCTCATTATATGGCAGCTGGACATGGGGCAAACAAACACCTGGGAAAGCAAGAGATGACTACAGTTATTTTTGTAGACATTAGTATATTCAAGTACACTTCAAAAGTCTCCCACATTTGGGTGCAGAAAGGTGTAGAGGTGTGCCCCACTACAGCTGAAATATGATGTGTCCCTTTCCCCATTTTAAGGTGTCCATCATTACCTCCATTGTTTATCTACAGATCTGTCCTCCTATTTTAAATATACTGTACTCCACCCCAACCCCTACACTACATTTTAAATAAAATTTCCCCTACCCCCTTTCTGTTTGCTTTCCATAGACATGTCAAAACATATTGCTATTGATTCAGGGGGATTGGGATAGTAAAGAGCATTATTCATGGCTTCATATCACTGAGTGATGAGGCACCTTCTTGGCACACTGGTGACCCAGATTCACACCCACAGCCTGGAATGTCTGTACCTGAGGACTGCAGGGAGGGTGACAGAGCATAGCTGTAGATGTTCTCCTGCCAGGAGAGGGCTAAAGTGCTATCCACTCTTGGAGCAGCTACTGGTGCTTGACATGAGGTAGTGCACATGGCATGGATCAAACATGTCAAACATGTTCCCATCCCAGGATACATAGAAACATAGAAGTTGACGGCAGATAAGGACCTCAAAGCCCATCCAGTCTGCCCATTTCTTTTTCTACCTTATAAATGTGCCATTGGCCTTTGCTCTGTCAGTGACCTATCAATGATACAATGATGGACATGAATTGGGGAGATAAGCAGTGCCACAGAAAACCATAAAAAAGGCTTGCTTAGCTGCTTTGGATGATGGCCTCTGTGCACCTGAGCCTGCACACCACCAGACCATGCTTGGCAGCATTCAAGCTCCCCAGCCCTGGCCTCACAGACCTCAAGGAACTTCTCCCATCTCTTCTGCACTGCAGGGGTGTTGTGTGGCCCTCCCAGGAAGGGACAGACCCAGACATGGGGTAACACTGCCAGTTGGTTGGCATGCCTCAGTGTCAGCTGTGAGTCTGGTGGCCAGAGGTATCAACCATTAGTAAGCCAGAAGGAGATGAACTATGGGAACTACAGGAAGGAGGTAAAAATAACACAAAAAAGTATCTTCCACAATATTCATCACAGCATTTAGTTGCATGGAACTGTGCCATACATGGACTTCTTATGGAGTGGCAGTGCCGCTGGAAGTTCTCACTCACCCAATATCCTCAGGATTGCTTCTAAATTGGTGTTCAAATAATTTTTCTGGTGATCCTGTCACCTTCCCAGCTTGATCATTGTTATTCCTTCCTAATATTCTAAGCACAGTGTGGTATCCATCGGAACTCCCCTTCCTAGCCCCTGGTCCCTCGCTGCATGGTTTGCAAAATGCATGATGTCTCTTTGGTCCCTTGCCATTTCTCGCTCAACAGTTTGCAGCTCTATGACACCCCCACCCCTTGCCTAAGCTTTTTGTTCAGTACATCAGTACTGTATGCCTATTTCATGGATCAAAGTTAACATTTTCTACACCTCTAACAAGCAGAGCAAGTAGACCCACTGACATAGTTATACAAATATTCCTACCCCCAATATGTAACAGCAGGACTAGTGAAAAGAAATTTGTACTAGCCCAATAAACACATTTCTAACAGCATTTAGATGGCATGCTTTTGCCACTTTTGCCTGTACTGCCTCACTGGGCTTACCACATCTATCCCTGGCTACCACCCCTTACCTACAAATAGAGCTAAATACATAAACTGGGTTACAAAGGGGCTATGGGTTAGGAAGGGGGTGACTGGACTTATCTAGATGTACTGTATGAGTGTGCTCCTCAAATTATGGATGAGAAGTCAGTAGGTGGGCAAACTAACCTATTTATCAATTTAGGAATGATGGCAGGCTGGAAGGAGATCATTCTGAAGACAGTGTTGGTGCATATACTGACGCAATGTCAGGAGCCAGAATATTATTTTTCAATAAATTAATCCATGAGGATGGCAGAGGGGATGGCAGAGGACAATAAATGGCTATGGTGGGGGGAAATATTGGCCAAGAAGCTATTCCTTTTTAATAACTTTTGTGTAGTCCTGAGTAAGTTTCCCCTAGCAAGGAAAAATATTTAGACTACCCTATTTGTGGGATTCAGGAAATAATATTCAGGCCATGACAACACCTGGACTGGTGGAGAAAAATTCCATTTACATAGTCTTGAGTGCCATATTTAAAAAAAAGTGTGTTATCTTTTGGTCACAGTTCTACATGCCTCCCATTGAGCCTAATTCCCCCAAGTGCTGCTAACCACTCCTCAAAGACCCTTTATCGGGGGGGGGGGGGACCAGCATAATGAGTATCATGCAGTTGGCCAAGTGCGCAGTAAAGAAAATAGCAGGCATATGCCGGCTGAGGCAAAGGGATGAGGATTGTGCTCATGACTCATATAAGACCTACTTCCTGACAGTGGCACAGACTTATCCTTACTGCCAGCCTGGTGCCTTCCTTACCCCATGTGCAACCAGCTGTATGCCCCTCATTATTCAGTCCTCCCACATCATTGGGCTTCAGGGAAGTAACTAACTGGACTTTGGGTGGGAGGGGATGAGGAGTACACTGATCTCCATCCTCTCAAAATTAGTCAGTTCATTTGTTTTGATTTTAAATTTGACTCAGAGAACTCAGACTGTATTGTAGTAAACAGAACCCATATTACTGATGCAAGGGAGGCTAAGACTTCTAAAGTCAAGGAAACATTGGTGAAAGGTGGATTTGGATGAGGGTTTGTTTGCAAAGGCAAAGAAGGGATCATTGTTGTTATTTATTTATTCATGAAAGATAGCTGCACTTTTGTATTCTGTGGTGTCCAGATTTTACCTTCTACTACAATTAGATTGACTGAAGCACTAGGAGTCAAGAAGATATGCTCATGCTCACACAATAACCAGCTCTGATGGGATGTAAACCTGGGTTTCCTGGTTCACAAAACTTGTGCTTTGACCACGAGAGAGGAGTGCCACACTTGAAATAATATAGGTTCACCAACCAGTTGCACACCAGATCTTCAGGCCACCCGAGCAGCTACATTCCACGGGCAATCCAAGGGTGTGCCGGGGGCATGTCCACACTCTTTGTGATTCACTAAGGTGCAGATTGCTGGGCCAAGAAATGTAACGCCATTGGTGACCCTGCCATGTGTATGTGCTCCACCCTGTGGTTACCTGTGGGGCATAATAGCATTGGGATTCCCATTCACACTGCTTCCCCAGCCCACTGAGTTGCCAGAGTAGGCTGGGGCAGCCATTTGGGTGTGTGCCCGTACTTTTACACATCACTGTCCCATGCCTTCCCACACTCCCCCACAGCTGTGGTGCAAGAGATCCACTCTGGGACCTAGAACAGTCATCTGATTGGATGCTTGCCTGGGCCCACTGCACTGCACCCATCCACCCCTGTGGTCCTATACTTCAGGGAGGGCGGAACAGTGGACAGGTGCCCTGTAAGTGCTTGGGGTCATGATTCTGTGCACCCTGTGCCTGTCCATGACCACAGACACTTGCAGGCAATGTACAGGTGCATAGTGCATACATCTGTCTCTTTTATGTATAGTCCCCAGAGTAATTTCAGCTATTACACATTTGCACACATAAATATTAATAAAATGGGTATGAAAAACCCATGACTACCAGTGGTGCAAACCTATCACATGACCGTGGATTACTTCATAACGGCTGTACACCTGCATCTTTGCACGTGTTTCCCCATATATTAATTTTATTCCCATTTTACAAGTACAGTAACACATTTCAAGGTGTGCAGTTGCATTTGATATATGCACTTTTCGGATGGAGGAATGTACTTTGCTTTGCACCTCACAACACTCAAGTTGTATGTATATCAGAGCATGACCTCACACCCTGTTGTATGTTATGTATGCAATAAGACACTCTAGGGTGTACAATTATGCTGCAATAATTGCATGGCTCAAGGATATTGTTAGGCACTAGATGCTTGAGCCAAGTGCCTCTAAATACCCCAGAGTAAATTACAATTATTACATAATTATAGCATAATTACTCATCCCTGAACCTCTTATTAAACTTACAATGTGTAGACAAATTATTAAAGCTATAGCATTAAAAACTACAGCAGTTATAAACATTTTGATTTATTATTGTAACTTCATTAGGGCACAAGGTAGTCCTTTTTTGTTAAATCAGCTAACTCTTATTCTGGTTATGGTTACAGCAGTATAACAGCTAACATGCTGATTTATGTTCAGCAACAAAAAATTCTGGGTAGATTATAAAGTTGACTTACATTTTCCTTACTCAGAGGTGCAGTCTCCTAGTTTTGTAGTGGTGACTACAGCATATCACCTAATATGCAGATTTACATTGCAAGGCATTGTGGGTATACTATCAAGCTGCCTTCCAGTTTCCTTACTGAGCGGTGCAGTCTTCTATTTTTGTAGTGGTAACAACAATATAAGATCTCAGATGTTTATTATCAGAACAAGGCATTGTGCATACAGTATATAGCTGTCAAGATTTTTTTACTAAGAGATGTAGGGTCGGATATTCAGACTGAGCCAGGCAGTGGTGCAAGCCTGGGTGCAGCACAACTGGGCTGCGCCGGGGCCAGTACCAGGTGATATTCAATGGTGATGTGCCATGACTCAGCACCATTGAATATGGCAAGGTCAGCGCACATACTGAGCAAGGTGCAGTGGCACTGCACCAGCGCAACCCTCAGAGAGGAAGCATGGGGATTTGCCAGCATAAGTGCAGTTGCATTAGGCTCATCACTCATGATGTTAAGCCGGGGAATGCAAATGAGGCCATAAAATATGTAAAGCACAAATGAGGCCATTTGCATGTCATTATGGCCCCATTTGCATGTGATGCACTGGGCGTCCCAGCCAATTACACCTGGTGCCCTGTGAAGCTGCTGCCATTGGGGATTGGCTCCCTGATGGGCTATTGCAGCCCCCCTCCTGTACACCTGATTGTCAGCATCTGTAGAAGTTAAAGAACTACCTGGGTGTCACCCAATCATGGGCTGTTGTACAAAGTAAGAGTTACCTGGTGGTCTAGGAGTACACCCATATGCCCAATAGTGAGCTGTTGTAAAAACTAAGAGTTACCTGGTGGTCTAGTGGTACCCCCATATGCCCAATTGCAGGCTGTTGTAAAAGGAAAGAATACCTGGTGGTCCAGCGGTAACCCCTCCCACCCACCCACCCACAGAGGGCCCCAGCCACCCAGCACCTCCCTGTCATTGGCTGGTGGCACCCCACCTGCATACCACCCAGCCGCCCATCAAATGACAGCATACAGTATGATCTGTATGCCTAATAGTCCACAGTGTGGACCAATGGGCTTACAGACTATACTGTACTACACAGGACCAGACTATGTGAATGAGCGCGTTCATTCACATATCTGATCACAACAACTCAACAACATGGTCTCTCAACCGAACAGTCCACCACTGCCACCCGCCAATGATGAGGTGGTGCTGGTGGCCGGGGCCTCTGTGGGTGGGTGGGGAGGGGTACCACTGGACCACCAGGTAATTCTTTCCTTTACAACAGCCCATGATGGGGTGTACGGGGGTACTGATAGACCACCAGATAACTCTTAATTTTAACAACAGCCAGCGATCGGGTGTACCCCCCAGCTAGACCACCAGGTACATCTTTCATATTACAACAGCCCACAATCGGGCCTATGGGGGGGGCGGAACCGCTGGACCACCAGGTAGTTCATTACCTTGTACAGTTGCCCATGATTGGCCATCTGGGGTGGCCAATTGACTGCCAGAGAGCATCAGGGTGCTTGTGGACAGTGTTCCTGCTGGGTGGGTGGCCACCCACAGCTGGCAGCTGTTGTGGTGTGCCTTGCAATGCAGCCACCTGCCTGTGGGTGGCCAGCATTTAAGCCTGTTTTTTTGGCTCAACTTTGAGCACCAGTGTGGGGTTGCACCAGCATATGCGCCACACATCCCGGGCTGAATAGCAGGATGTGCCACATATGCATGGGCACACCCCCCCTCATCTGCACCACATACATTACCAATGCACCCCGGCACATCGGGGGTTGTGCCGTGCAGTCTGCCTCTTTGAATATCATTCCAGGGCGCATTGAGGGGTTGCCCATGGCATACTCCTGTTGCACCAGGTGCAACGCCTTTGAATATCCCGGTTGTAGTCTCCTAGTTCTGTAGTGAGTACAGAAATACAGTAGCCTGTATACTAATTTACATGGTGAGGCATTGTGGGTACAGTAAATAGCTGATTTTTCTACCTTTCTATCCCTATCACTTTTTCATTGTGTTGTGTTTTTTTCTTTGCATTCGCTTTTTTGTCATGTTGTGTTTTTTGTTGCATTGTTCTTCTTTGTTCTAATACACATTTTAATGGTGTTGTGCTTTTTTGTTGTGTTGTGTTTTTTTATTTACATTCACTTTTTTGTTGTGTTGTGTTTTTTTGTTTGTATTCACTTTTTTGTTGTGCTGTGCTTTTTATTTGCATTCATTCTTAAATTCCCTACATTTCTTTTTGTTTTGTTACTTAATTTTTTTTGTGGCATGACATTTCACATTTGGTTTTGTTGCTTTATTTTTTTGTTTGCATTTCATTCTTTTGGTTGTTGCTCTATTTATTAGATTGCATTTCACATTTTTCATGTGTGTTTTGCACTTTGGGGCCACCGTACTAATGTCCTAAAAGCACAGTTTGAGCGAAAAAAGGAAGTAGAAGAAAATTGGTTTTGCAGCTGCAGGCTAGGTATTGTGGTAGACTCTGTACATGTTGTCATTTGCTGCCCAAAATACATGTCTCAAAAGAAAAAAAAATATTATGGAAGCTCTTTGCCAATTCCTTGGATCCTCTTTTAAGCAATTAACATATATATATATATATATATATATATATATATATATATATATATTCTGGAGAATATCCAATATTAACAATAAAATGGATGCACTTTTGGATGAAATATTACAAAAATATCAGTAAGGAGAAATGAGATAAAGATTCCCTGCATACTTATAGATTCGCTCATTTTCTGACTGAATTGGTCTGCTTACCTTCTCAAATGCACGCTTTCTTTGTACAAACCATAATCTTTACTTGGTCACGTGTACCTTGTGAATAGTTTTCTGTAAACAAGTACTTTATATTAAGGTGAATTGTTATTTTTTACAAGCCAAGAGACCCTTCTCCTATGGATTAGATAACTCCTTTTAACTGACAGGATTACATGTTCCAATTGCACTGTTTTCTAATGACTTAATTTTTACTCCATCCTCAGAATTATTTTATCATCTAGAATATATTATGGGCCTGGATTATAAATAGCCATTTGGCATCCCTATGGTATTGCATCTTTCATTATGATTACAGGTAACAAGGATTTTTGTTGTTCTTGGTTTATACAGTATGTTATCTGGATAGCATTTACTAATACAGTATCACCTTCATAGACCTGTTAAGACCTGAAATGACTGATTGCATAGGCCTTAGATAATACTGCTTATCTTTTTCATATTTAAATTACAGAGGCATATTTTTTTAATGTTCCAACAGAATTGTACTTTTTTGATATTGCCTGAATACTTAAAAGTATGTACTGTGATTATTTATATTTTACAGTATATTTTGAAGTTTATAAATACTCAGTTCTTATGAATCTGAAATGGCTGTATAGCTGACCAATAAAACCTATACTACTACTACTACTACATAATATTGTATACATCAATCATTGTTACATAAACAGTGATACACAGTAAGACTAGGAAGGAGGTCTGCACTGGGAATCGTGGTGCCTGGATAGAAACAACAAGTACAAAAAAGTCCAGCACTCTCCCAAACTGTGATATAAAATGACTGCTTACTAAATGTTATAGGTGCTTCATTTTCTCAATGGATGTTGAGAAAGGAACTTGTGGTGTTCTGAAACATGTCTATACATTTTTTATTGCACTTTGCACTTCATAATAAAATTAAGCACCTATAACTTTTGATGAGCAGTCATTTTATTTCACAGTTTGGGAGAGTGCTGGACTTTTTTGCACTTAATGATACATAGTATTGTGTAGGTGAATCACAATTATATGAGTGATACATCATATTGTATAGGTGAATAAGAATTAAATGAGCATTCATGCATAGTACTGTATATGTGAATTAGAATTAAATGAGCAGTGATACTGTACATAATATTGTATAGAGGAATCCCAATTACTTAAGCAGTTATACATAATATTGTATAGATGACTAAGAATTAAATGAACAGTGATACATAGTAATGTGAAGGTGAGTACTATTACATGAGCAGTGATAGTATTGTAAAGATGAATCACAGTTAAATGAGCAGTGATACATAGTATTGTATAGGTGAATCATAATAACATGAGCAGTGATACATAATATTGTATAGATGAATATGACTTAATGCAGCAGTGCAATGAAAAATGTTTTTCAAAAAAAGCAAGTTTCAGCAACAGTTAAGAAAAAAATATTAGTAAACCCATCAAATGTAGTTGTATAGGTACCTCCTATGCTCTGTGCCATAAGTCTTTTTTATTTTATTCAATCCTAACCCTTGCCAGGCCTACACTGCTATTTCAATGCACAATGTGGTAGACATCTTTTTTTCTGGAGAAAAAAATCAATTAAAACATTTATAAAGTACTCAGATTTTGGTAGAATTAGAAAATTGTACCACCACATAAAACTGGAAGATGCCTGGAATCTGTTATAGTTAAAATAAGGTAGGGTCACATTTTTTTGCCAAATTTCATTGCACTGCTGCTTTAAATGAGCAGTGATACGTGATACTGTATAGGTGAAGCACAATGAAATGAGCAGTGGTACATAGTATTGTATAAGTGATCCAGAAAGGAGGTACTGCAGCCTGGGAAGAGTTCCAACCATCAAAAGACAGGGACTGGTAGACTTGAAGTTGTTATGGAAAGCCATTGCAGCATGCCCTTAGAGAAGATGATGAGACATTAAATGGACAAAATTTCTCCTGTACCCAAATGCAGACCAAAGGTACAGATCGGGAGGGGGTGGGGTGGGGTTTGCATAATGCACAGTGCCATGTAGTCTGTGTGTGGCACTGCGGCATGTACAGGTATGTATGAATAATTAATATCTGTTGTTACTGTATGCAAACCCAATTTGTGTTGGTTTATGTACAGTAATAGCTGTTCCAAGCCCAGTGCACAGCACCCACTCTTAGTATAAGCCTAGAGCTCTCAAGTGGGAGATTCCCCAGCATGTCAGTGGGGGTCAGCCTGGGTTCATCGGGTGTAATACACTGGGAAAATACTTCACTGACACAGTGTCTCTACCTGGGGATGTCACTGAACTGGCACTGACTGGCACTCAGACTGTGGTCCACCAGGAAATAACACTTTTACCTTACCTATACAATCCTTCCCCAAAGTGCACTGATTCAGACCAAGCAATAAACAATAGTAAGCAGGAAAAAAATGCAAAACTGAGGAGGCAGTATAGCGCAGTGGTCTAAGGCTCTGAGCTGCAAATTTGGTGACATCCAGCAGGCCAGACCTGGGTTTGAATCCACAGCTTCCACTTGCATACTGTGTGACCCTGAGCAAGTCACTTAATCTCCTTGTGCTCCCAGGTCGCTCCTGTAAAAAAGCTTTCAGCTTAGTGTGCTATACCTGGTTAAACAACTAAATAAATTAAAAAAAAAAATATTTATTTGAGTGGGGGAGGGGTGGCAAGGTATGGAGAAAGGAAGGGAAAAGATTAGGCAGATTATGAAGTAAATGCCATGCAATGTAAACCACTAACATGTCTTACCCATCAGTTCCACAATGTCTCCTAACTGAAACACCAGACAGAACCTTCACTCCCTAGGAACTCATATCGCAACTAATTTGGTTTCAGACAGGTAAAACATGGCAGGCTTTATGAGATGCAATTGAGAATGGTGCATGCATGGTTACGATATTTGGAGAAAAACACAAACCCAACAACCCTAACAGATCTCTGATTGCCAAGACTATCCCTTAAAAGTAATAGAGTACGCCCATGGCACCTCTGGTCACTACAGACCTTATCTAAGTACAAAAAAATGTTGCAGGAGAAAGCCCTGATTCACACTTTGAGTTCAAGAGTGGAAAGATACGCTCTGGTCATCTATCATTTGAAGGAAAGAGGTTCATAAAATGTCTGAGATTCCCCCAATGGCTGTGTGGGATTTAGGCATTCTGCATCCCACCCTTCCAGACTGAATGCAGTGGGTAGTTCTGGGCACTCACAATTGCTTCTAACTGGCATCAAATACTGTATATCTCAATGGTTTCTGGGTTCCTCTCAGGAGACTGCGGCTGTGCTGGGACCCAAGCACTAAGCCTCCTACTTGGTCAGCCCCAAGAGGCTAAGGCCATGCCAAGGTGGACATGGCAGGAATGTAAACATACTGTATCTAGCTGCTCAACTATACTGAACTCTAGTCATTATCATAACTCTCTGCCTCCCTTTGGTCTTCTAAGATAATTCAAATGGTCAGGCTCTGGTTTGATACCAAAATATTTCATTCACTGCTCTGGCTCTTGAGCCATGTGACTCTCTCTCTCTCTCTCTCTCTCTCTCTCTCTCTCTCTCTCTCTCTCTCTCTCTCTCAGGATAATCAGTCCATCACACTTGAACAGAAATACCCCCCTTGGTCTCTTCTCAAGGTGGCTGCCCAGCAAATTCACAGCCTCTGCTGGTCACTCTCATAATAAGCACTGGATGAACTTTGCTCTGGCTAGAAACCCACAATACTCTCTAAAGACAGTTGCCAGGTGAACTCAAGCAGCCTCTTTTCTGTTGCTGGAGTACTGCACCATGCAAGGACTGACTACTGATGAGTGGCTGCCCATGATTTCCAACAGACCTGAGTATGCCTTCTGTACAAAACACAGGAAGGCAAGATAAGGCATTTTTATTTGTATAGCACCCTATCTCGAAGGCTGAGGGTGCTTCAAAGGAAGAAAAAAACTATAGATAGATAATACAATACAAAAACAAATAACTACAGTACATCAACAGAGAATAGACAATATAAGATGTTTAGGTAAAGATATTATACAAATTGAGCAGTGCCAAATGCTGGTGTAAACAAATGACATTTAAAAGAAAACGGCGCAAAAGGCTGTTATTTCACATAGTGCTGTAAAACCTCTGATTAGGGGTTTTAACCATAACTGAAATGAGTTCATTCCCTTTTCATATTTATAAATCCATTACTATACGAGTGCCGTAACCTCTTATACAGTACCTAGGGATGACAGCAGCCATCTTGTGCATGCCAGCCAGCTCCCTGTGCACACAGTATGGCAATGAGTACTGCTGATGAATGGCAGAAGTCATTAGCATACTGAGTGTGAAGGAAGCTAGCTGGTGAATTCAGGAAGGCTGTGGTTGTCCCTGGAAATAGGAAGTTATGTTGCTCTTGTATTAATGGATTTAGTCATATGAAAAAGGTAATGAACATTTTTAAATTATGTTTGAATCTCCTTAATGAGGGCTTTAACAGCACTAGAAAAAATAACAGCCTTTTGTGCTGTTTTCCTTTAAGCCCCTCTTTAAATGCCTCCACCAAGCATATGGCAATGAGTTCCAGATGGATTGTGTCACCACCGACAACGCCTTGTCTCCAGATAACGTAAGGGGTAACATCAGAACAGCCAGTTAATACCCCCTCAATGGAGTGAGCAACTTGGAATTCACTGGTCCAAGTCATCATTATGATACTAGGACCCAAACCAGGAAACGTTTGGTATGTTAGTAAGCCAATCTTGAAGGTGGTGCACAATTTAACTTGTAGTCTGTGTAGGTGCTGCAGCACAGTCATAATATAATCTACATATGATGACACAGAGATCAGCCTGGTCATGGCATTCAGTACCAGCTGCAGATGGAGCATTAGTCTACCAGATAGTCCCAGGTATAGAGCATTACAGTAGTCAAGCCTCAGGATTACTAACGTGTATATCAGGGATGCCAAGTCCTTGTGCATCAGATAGGGTTTAATCCAAGAGATATTCCAAACGTTGGAAAAATCCACTGTGACCATAGCTGACACACGAGGTTCAAGTGTCAGCACAGAGTCTACAGTTATTCCTAGATTTTACAACCTACCCACAGCTGTCAAGGCAGTCCTATTTAAGGATGGCAACACAGAGGCATCTTGTCTGACAGCTGACCTGTGAAGACCTAGTTCTACAAAGAGCAACTCCGTCTAGGTTAGAATGGGGCTCAGCCAACTGAAGACTATCCAGCCTGCAATCTCCTTTAAACATTGTTTGTGCTCCAAGACTGCCCCTTGTCCATCGAGTGTAAAGGGCAGGAACAGCTGAGTATCATCTGTGTATCAGTAAAAACTCATGCCATACCACTAGTAACAGATGTAACACCCTTGATTTTTTTTTGTATCTTACTAGTTATGTTTGAGATTTTTAGGAACTAGTGATCACCATACGGTGTGGTTCAATATAAGGATGGCAGCTGACTAAAACCACACAAGGGTGAGGGTCCTGGTCTTCAGGAGGGCACATTTTAAAAAGATGGATGAATGCCTCAGGAATGACCTGGAAGGGGGGAATAGCCTAGGTGGAATGGAGGATCAGTGGGTAAATATTAAAGGGAGCACAGTAAAGGCAACAAACCTCTGCATCAATCAAGTGAGCAAAAGCAAGAGGAAAAAGAGACCACTACGGTTCTCGAAAGAGGTGGTTGAAAAGGTAAAGGAAAAAAGGGTACCATTCAGTACAGTAGGTATAAGGAGATGCAGAGAAAGGAGGATAGGAAGGTGAATCAGGGGAAACAGGGATACAAGGAAAGAAGTATGGAGCGCAAAGGTACAAATTGAAGAGAAAATAGTCCAGGAGGTAACAAAAGGGGACAAGATTTTTTTTTTTAGGTGTAGATGAAAAGTGGAAGACTAGTGGTGGGATTGTAAGGTTAAAAATGGGAATGGGAATACTGTACAGAGAGGGACCAGAAAAAGGCAGACATCCTGAACAAAAACATTTGTTCAATGTTCACAGAGGATGGAGAAGGGCAGAAGCTAGGGAGGGAGGGAAAGAAGGAGGGAGGGAGGGAGCAAGGTGGACACTAGTCCTTTATTGGAGTCGAAAGTCCTGAAGTGACTTGCTAATCTGATGGTGGACAAAGCAATAGGGCCAGATGGGGTACATCCAAGGGTATTGAAGGAGCTCAGAAAAATACTGGGTGCACCTCTGACAGCTCTATTTAACAGCTCACTGGAAACAGGAGTGGTTCTGGAGGACAGGAAGAGGGCAGCTAGTAGTAAAGTAAAGTAGAATAAAGTAAACTTTATTTTTAAAACACCCATCCACAGAGGCTCTAGGTACTGAACAATGGTACATATCAGTGTGAAAATATAAGTAGCAGAAAAAAACCAAAAAAATTTAAATTAATTAAACTAAAAAACTAGAACAATATGAACAATATGTTGCCAGTAAGATTAGTGTAAGGAAAAAGCCTCCTTAAATAGGTGGGAGCTCAGACCCCTCTTAAATGCTTCCAATGAGGCAGCCTCTCTCAATGACCTTGGAAGAGGGTCAGGACAGCTACTGAAAAAGCTCACTTCCCAGGTGACTTCAGCTGAACCCTGGAAACTGCATGGAGGCCCTCCTCAGAGGAACAGTGAGGATGGAGGGGTTAGTAAGGAGACAGTAGGTCACGCAGGTAACTAGGCCCCAGATCGTGTAGGGCTTTAAAGGTCAGCAATCCATCCTTGAAGGTAATCTGCATCCTCAGTGGTAGCCAGTGAAGATCACTTAAGACTGATATTATGTGGTAGGACCTAGGAAGGCCCACCAACAGTCTGGCTGCCACGTTCTGCACTCACTACAGGCAACGTAGTAGTAGTAGTAGTAGTAGTAGTAGTAAAAATTGTATTTTTAAACAGGAAAACATGTCATTAGGACCGAGGTCCTGTTTACAAGATAGTCCTGTATGTGAAGTCATAGGTTACATGACAAAACAATAATACAAAAGTACAAAAGTGCAAAATACAAAATACATACATTGAAACATTAAACAAACAACAACCACATTTTAACTAAAACAATCACATTTCAAGATTACTAAACTCTCAATAGCCTGAAAAAATTTGGGATATTCCACTATCTCCCGTATTGTAGGATGTAACTGATTCCAAACTGCAGCAGCCTGTGAGAGTAAAGTCCTATCACCAAACCTGTTAACACATTTTCCTAAATATATTTTATTCTGATGGACTGATCTATTCGATACTGTTCTATTTGTTCCCCCATATAAAAAAAGATTTGCAATTGAATGTTCAGAAAGCCTAAGTTTATGAATTAAGAGCAACAGGGTTCTGTTATATTCTAAATCAAGCGACAAGCAATCTAGCCTACTCAATAGCAGGCAATGATGGGAATAAAAACTACACTTAAGTACATATCTGGCAATTCTGTAGTGAGTTTTATGCAAACATGCCAAAAATTGTTTGTTGGCTACTCTATAGACCAATTGGCCATAATTCAAAATTGGTAGACTTATCTGTTCAGCAATCCTCCTATTGTCTGATAATTTCAGGAACTCTGTTGTTCTTTTTAACCCATCCATCTTTTTTTTCACTTTCCCTATAATATTTGTTATATGAATTTCAAACTACAAATCTGAATCAAAAGTAACTCCTAAGAAGCAATAACTATGTAACAATTCAAGATTGGTAGAGTTTTAGAACTGAATCTTTAAATCATTCACATCCCTCAATCCACCCTTCCCCTTTATTTGGTGAGACGTACATCAGTCTGGTGTTTTTTTTCATTCATCAACAACTTGTACCTGGTGAACCACCCCTCCATGTTGGAAAAATCAAACTGCAAATTTGATTGAAGTTCCCTCAGGTTCTGACCCGAAACAACTATAGCAGTGTCATTGGCATACAGCCTAATGGCTGTTTGTGTTGCCACATTTGGCAAATCATTGTTAAAAATCAGAAATAATAGGGGTCCCAAAAATGGACCCCTGTGGGACGCTCTAGTCACCACCCTTGCCCTAGATGTTACTCCATGTATTTCAACATTCTGGGAGCGACCAGTCAGATATGATCTCAACCATTTTAGGGGGCCTTCTGTAAACCCCATACTCGGCAGCCACATACCCAACAGAGGGTTGTCCACCAGGTCAAGGCCTTGGATAAATCCACATAGATGACAGCAGCCTCCATGCTGGAGTTCAGGGACCTATATAATAGGTCCCTGAACTCAAGGCTGGCAGTGAAAGTAGAAAATCCCATTCTAAAACCAGACTGATGGGGGGGTTAAAAGCTTGTGTTTGGTTAAATAGTCAAACATTTGAGTATGAACTAGTTTCTCAAAACATTTAGACAGTATTGAAAGCAGTGCTACAGGTCTGTAATTATTAACCTCAGTAAGGTCACCACCCTTGAAAATAGGTTTAATCTTGCCAACTACCAATTTGTAGGAAAGTGGCCCATCTGCAAAGTCCAGTTTAATATGTAAGACACTGAAGAAGCAATATGATTAGCTGTGAGTTTTAAAAATCTACCCTCTATATCATCTGAACCGGCTGCTTTATGAGTGTTTATGTTAAGAAGAGTCTTTTTTACTTTAGAAATTGTTATATATCTAAATTAAAAAAGTGGATGGGTAAGAGAAACTAACTCAGGAGCATCCAAATTATCCTTGTTCTAGGAAGCAGTAGAACACTGAGTATCATGTTGAGGTAAATCTATGAAATAATCATTTAGCATATTAGAAATAACCTCTGGATTTTCTATTAAAGCAGACCCTTTTCCTAACTGCAGATTCGGCTAGGATGTGTTACTCCCTGGATTTGTTAATTGTTTTATTGTGCCCCAAAATTGTCTAGAATCTTTGTTGCAGTCACATTTATTTCTATAATACCTGACTTTTGCATTCTTAATCTGCTTTTTACAAGCATTCCTTTTTATTTTATATGCTAGTCAGCCTGTTTTTGTTTTCATAGACTTCTTCCAATTTCTATTTTTTATTTGGATTTGCTTTAGTATCTTATCATTTACCCAGGGTACCTTAATCTGTTTGACCCTTTGTTTAACCCTTGGAGCATGTTTATCACAAATTTTACCAAAGGTCTCCAAAAAATAATCTACAGCTAAGTCAATATCAGGTATCAGTTTGCACTTGTTCTAATTTTCTCTGGAAATGCTATCCATAAAATTAATTTCGGAGAACTTACTAAAGTCTCTAGTCCAATTTTGGTTAGGTTTAACAGGTCCAACTGGGAATTGGGATCTTGGAATGGTAATCCAAACAGGGTTATGGTCGCCTAAACAAGGTGATAAAATACCTGAGGCTTCCACTTGAATTTCAGTGGACACAGAAATTAAGTCAAGAATTGACCCAACAGAAGTATTTTCAGTATGTTGAGTTGGAAATTTTATAAATTGCTTTAGCCCTAATAGGGATGTAATTTCTTTCAATAATCTACCCCTTGATTTAGGCCAATCACAGTTTAAGTCACCCATTATAATAATATGTTTACTTCCTGTACTATCCACTATTCTACTTATTAGTCCTTCTAAATTCTTTAGGCCTACCTTTGGAGGAAAATAAGCAATGAGCAGGGTTCATTTATCCCCAGGTGCAAGGCACTGAGGTAGTCAAACATAGATGTTAGAAAGGCATGTACCAGTTAATGCAGGTCATTCTATGGGCTAAAAGGTTTAATCCAGGTGATATTCCTCAGGTGGTAAAATCTACTTTGGATAATGACCTACACTTGAGCCTCCAGTGCCAGATTGCAGTCAAAGATCATGCACAGATTTTTCACCTTCACGGAAGTGGCCAACTGGGATGCACCAAGTAAAAGACCGGGAGGCCCCCCTTGCTCGCCCAGCTTCCCACTAATGTCCAGGTTCAATCACTAACACTTCCACCTTGTCTGGATTAAGCTTTAATCAGTTGGAGGTCATCCAGTCCTGAACCTCAGCCAGACAAGAGTTGAATACAGAGACCACACCCTGTATTCCTGGTGTAAAAGACATATACAACTGGGTGTCATCTGCATAGCAGTGAAAACCCTTACTGTACCATCTAATAATATCTCCCAGGTGCAGCATGTATACCACAAACAAGATGAGTGACAGGATCAAGCCCTAGAGAACTCCACAGGACAGGGCCTCTGGGCGGGAAGAATAAATTCCCATCACCACCTTTTGCATCCTGCCTGTGAGAAAGGACTTAAATCAGCTGATGACTGTGCTGGAGAGTCCACAACATTTTATATGGTAATCACGTATCACCTCATGATCCACAGTATCAAAAGGCACAGAGAGATTGAGGAGAACAGGGATAGACCATTCACCCCTGTCTCTCACCCTAAGATCATTTTGCACCTTGACAAGTGCAGTCTCCATTATCAAGATGGCGGCTATGCTGGGTCAGCCACTGTGAGCTCTTATCACAAGCTCTGTCATAAGCCATAAGCTTTACTGTTTATTTATTTATTTTGTATTTCAACTTGTTATATTAGTTTATTTACTTCAGTTTAACTGGTGGTGTTGTTTGACTTTTTGCTGACGCACACTATAGTCCGCTGTAGTGTTTTCTGAAAACGGCCCTTGCTGACACCTGTTGATGCCCATTTCAGTGTACTTTAATGTATTTCTGAATGACTGCAGTGTATTTTTAAATGGCCCTTGTTGACGCTTGCTGTAGCCCATTGCAGCATATCTCTAAATGACTAAATGACTGTTTGGCCTTTTGGCTCATTTTGGATCGATAGAGAGGATATGTGCTATCATATGCGTTTTAGGCTCTGATTTGAATGGAGCGACTGCGGGAGTCGAAGTTGGAGTAAACGTTCTGCTCAGTAGTAGTTTTGTTCCTGCTGCTCGAAGGATTGTGTAGGAACTGTGGACAAGCTGTGAATAAGCTAAACCTTTTGGTTTGGGAAGAAAACTGGAGCATTTGGAGTTGTGATGCTGTGACTGTGACTATATAGAGAGTGTGTTGATTCATATTCGGTTGCATTTTCGAACTGCTGAAACGATTTGTTTTCTGACTAAGAACTGAAGAGCTGAGTCGAATCGGGTTGGATTATTTCTGACTTTATTATTGGAGCTGCTGACTTTAAATTGGACTTATAAAGGTGTTTTTGGTCCGTGAGTAATATACGAATTCCGGCTGTATTTATATTGGAATGAGGATCTGAATGGGACTGGTGCTTAGATTGCTAACTTGTTGAACTGAATTGCTCGACTGATATAAACTAGAGCATTTTAATGAAATTATGGGGTTTATTGCAGGGTAAGCTGCTGGGGTGTTGTTGTTTGCTTTCCTTGCTGGGTTTAGGACAGGTGGTATTGGTCCCAGCCTACCGTAGGGTGGACTTGGGGAACAGTGCCTCCCAGGCTTGCTAGTGGGGTCCACTGGTGAGTGGTTCCTTTCTGGGGGCTGTAGTTCTGCTCTCAGTGGGGATTAAGTTTGTTTGTTTTTCTGCCGGCCCATCAGCGCAGCGTTTGGATTTCTGCATGCAACGCCAGCGACCCGGATTTGGGAACGGACCAGGGTCGTTGGAGGGCGGGCCGGGGGGAGAAGGATGGAGTATCCTAGGGACCACTCTCCTTCTCCAGGGGGAGGGTGGGGAATGTGCCTGGAGCATGGATGACCCTTGGCGGAGGCCAGGAATCACACAGCTACCAGCACTGGCTTGAACAGGAGGCGGGGCAGATGCAGGCGTCATTGCACGACCCCTCCTCCTGGAAAAATGGGAAAAAAACTCAGCTGCCAGCCACCGCTAATGAAGCTTGCCACAGCTTCAATATGCTCCACAGGCCAGTCCTCCGACCTTGCTCCAAGTCTGCGGCATGAGAGGGGAGTGCCGCAGCCCTGCCGTGGGTGGTAAGCCACGGGTATCGGAGGGCCCGAGGCTGATTTGGGGCAGCAGAAGTCTGTGGCCCATGACCAGGCTGAATACATCAGGCGGCAGGCAGGGCTGAATAATAAAAAGAATAAATAGAAAAAAAAAAAGTTTGTTTGTTTTTATCCTTGCTGGGCTTGGGATGGGTGGTATTGATCCCCGTCTACCGGAGGGTGGGCACGGAGAAGCGGTGCCTCCTAGGACTGCTAGTGGGGTCCACTGGCTAGTGGTGCCTTTCTGGGGTCCATAGTCTTGTTCCCGGGGAGGGTGTAAAAGTTTCCCTATTAGTTAGCAGCTATTTATTTCCTGCAAACCCTTATTGTATTTGTCATTAATGCCTGAAGGGTTGTAAACTCATCAAACTGTCTTGTTTATTAGATTCTATATATTTTAGTGAGAGTAAAATCTGATTGTAATTATTGGATTGGGGAGGTGAGAGGCCTTAATCCTTTTCAAGACTTTCAACATCAAAATTTGAGCGTTATAGCCACTTCAGGATTCTATGGGATATGACTTATGTTTTATAATAATTTATTGAGTTAAATTTGTTTACTGAGATTGTTGAATTGTTTATTTGGATTTTCTTAGATAAATTATTGTTTATTGAAATGTGCTGGGAAGGCATTAAGATGGTCAGGAGCTGTTCTCCCACTTTGTTCCGTGACCTTCGTCCTTTTCACTGTTCCCCTTTGGCACCTGAAGTTTATAACAAATGTCGTTCATTGGGGATAGTGAGAAGGCGTTCGAGGGGTGTATGATCCGGGCAAAGTGGGAGAATGGAAAGGGGTCGATCGATTGAGGTAGTGGGGACTAGGAGATGTCCTGGGATGAAAAGGGTTCAGGAGAGGAGTTTTCCCTTCCTGATTCCCATACCCAAGGGTTCTGCAAATTGCGGACCAGTACTGTGCTTCTCCTTCAAAACCCATCCAACCTGGGTGGTGTTATGTAATGCCAGGTCAATTAAAAACAAGACCACCATTATAAGGGATCTTGTTGTAATATCTGATCTGACATGCATCACTGAGACCTGGTTGGATGAGAATGCAGGCCCAATTTTGGCTTCTGCTGCTTCATCCAGGTTCTCGGTGATACACCGCCCGAGGTTGGATCATTGGGGTGGGGGTGTAGCCATCTTTTTTAGAATGGTAGCTAGTAGTAAAGTAAAGAAGAATAAAGTAAACTTTATTTCTAAAACACCCATCCCCAGAGGCTCTAGGTACTGAACAATGGTACATATCAGTGTGAAAATATAAGTAGCAGAAAAAAAACAAAAAAATTTAAATTAATTAAACTAAAAACTAGAACAATATGAACAATATGTTGCCAGTAAGATTAGTGTAAGGAAAAAGCCTCCTTAAATAGGTGGAGCTCAGACCCTCTTAAATGCTTCCAATGAGGGAGCCTCTCTCAATGACCTTGGAAGAGGGTCAGGACAGCTACTGAAAAAGCTCACTTCCCAGGTGACTTCAGCTGAACCCTGGAAACTGCATGGAGGCCCTCCTCAGAGGAACAGAGAGGATGGAGGGGTTAGTAAGGAGACAGTAGGTCACGCAGGTAACTAGGCCCCAGATCGTGTAGGGCTTTAAAGGTCAGCAATCCATCCTTGAAGGTAATCTGCATCCTCAGTGGTAGCCAGTAAAGATCACTTAAGACTGATATTATGTGGTAGGACCTAGGAAGGCCCACCAACAGTCTGGCTGCCACGTTCTGCACTTGCTACAGGCAACGTAGTAGTAGTAGTAGTAGTAAAAATTGTATTTTTAAACAGGAAAACATGTCATTAGGACCGAGGTCCTGTTTACAAGATAGTCCTGTATGTGAAGTCATAGGTTACATGACAAAACAATAATGCAAAAGTACAAAAGTGCAAAATACAAAATACATACATTGAAACATTAAACAAACAACAACCACATTTTAACTAAAACAATCACATTTCAAGATTACTAAACTCTCAATAGCCTGAAAAAATTTGGGATATTCCACTATCTCCCGTATTGTAGGATGTAACTGATTCCAAACTGCAGCAGCCTGTGAGATTAAAGTCCTATCACCAAACCTGTTAACACATTTTCCTAAATATTTTTTATTCTGATGGACTGATCTATTCGATACTGTTCTATTTGTTCCCCCATATAAAAAAGGATTTGCAACTGAATGTTCAGAAAGCCTAAGTTTATGAATTAAGAGCAACAGGGTTCTGTTATATTCTAAATCAAGCGACAAGCAATCTAGCCTACTCAATAGCAGGCAATGATGGGTATAAAAACTACACTTAAGTACATATCTGGCAATTCTGTAGTGAGTTTTATGCAAACATGCCAAAAATTGTTTGTTGGCTATTCTATAGACCAATTGGCCATAATTCAAAATTGGTAGACTTATCTGTTCAGCAATCCTCTTACTGTCAGATAATTTCAGGAACTCTGTTGTTCTTTTTAACCCACCCATCTTTTTTTTCACTTTCCCTATAATATTTGTTATATGAATTTCAAACTACAAATCCGAATCAAAAGTAACTCCTAAGTAGCAATAACTATGTAACAATTCAAGATCGGTAGAGTTTTAGAACTGAATCTTTAAATCATTCACATCCCTCAATCCCCCCCTCCCCTTTATTTGGTGAGACGTACATCAGTCTGGTGTTTTTTTTTCATTCATCAAGAACTTGGACCTGGTGAACCACCCCTCCATGTTGGAAAAATCAAACTGCAAATTTGATTGAAGTTCCCTCAGGTTCTGACCCGAAACAACTATAGTAGTGTCAGTTGGCATACAGCCTAATGGCTGTTTGTGTTGCTACATTTGGCAAATCATTGTTAAAAATCAGAAATAATAGGGGTCCCAAAATGGACCCCTGTGGGACGCCCCTAGTCACCGCCCTTGCCCTAGATGTTACTCCATGTATTTCAACATTCTGGGAGCGACCAGTCAGATATGATCTCAACCATTTTAGGGGGCCTTCTGTAAACCCCATACTCTGCAGCCACATACCCAACAGAGGGTTGTCCACCAGGTCGAAGGCCTTGGATAAATCCACATAGATGACTGCAGTCTCCATGTTAGAGTTCAGGGACCTATATAATAGGTCACCGAACTCAAGGCTGGCAGTGGAAGTAGAAAATTCCTTTCTAAAACCAGACTGATGAGGGGGGTTAAAAGCTTGTGTTTGGTTAAATAGTCAAACATTTGAGTATGAACTAGTTTCTCAAAACATTTAGACAGTATTGAAAGCAGTGCTACAGGTCTGTAATTATTAACCTCAGTAAGGTCACCACCCTTGAAAATAGGTTTAATCTTGCCAATTACCAATTTGTAGGAAAGTGGCCCATCTGCAAAGTCCAGTTTAATATGTAAGACACTGAAGAAGCAATATGATTAGCTGTGAGTTTTAAAATTCTACCCTCTATATCATCTGAACCGGCTGCTTTATGAGTGTTTATGTTAAGAAGAGTCTTTTTTACTTTAGAAGTTGTTATATATTTAAATTTAAAAGGTGGATGGGTAAGAGAAACTAACTCAGGAGCATCCAAATGATCCTTGTTCTAGGAAGCAGTAGAACACTGAGTATCATGTTGAGGTAAATCTACGAAATAATCATTTAGCATATTAGAAATAACCTCTGGATTTTCTATTAAAGTAGACCCTTTTCCTAACTGCAGATTCGGCTGGGATGTGTTACTCCCTGGATTTGTTAATTGTTTTATTGTGCCCCAAAATTGTCTAGAATCTTTGTTGCAGTCACATTTATTTCTATAATACCTGACTTTTGCATTCTTAATCTGCTTTTTACAAGCATTCCTTTTTATTTTATATGCAGCCTAGTCAGCCTGTTTTTGTTTTCATAGACTTCTTCCAAATTCTATTTTTAATTTGGATTTGCTTTAGTATCTTATCATTTACCCAGGGTACCTTAGTCTGTTTGACCCTTTGTTTAACCCTTGGAGCATGTTTATCACAAATTTTACCAAAGGTCTCCAAAAATAATCTACAGCTAAGTCAATATCAGGTATCAGTTTGCATTTGTTCTAATTTTCTGGAAATGCTATCCATAAAATTAATTTCGAGAACTTACTAAAGTCTCTAGTCCAATTTTGGTTAGGTTTAACAGATCCAGCTGGGAACTGGGATCTTGGAATGGTAATCTAAACAGGGTTATGGTCGCCTAAATAAGGTGATAAAATACCTGAGGCTTCCACTTGAATTTCAGTGGACACAGAAATTAAGTCAAAAATTGACCCAACAGAAATATTTTCAGTATGTTGAGTAGGAAATTTTATAAATTGCTTTAGCCCTAATAGGGATGTAATTTCTTTCAATAATCTACCCCTTGTTTTAGGCCAATCACAGTTTAAGTCACCCATTATAATAATAGGTTTACTTCCTGTACTATCCACTATCCTACTTATTACTCCTTCTAAATTCTTTAGGCCTACCTTTGGAGGAAAATAAGCAATGAGCAGGGTTCATTTATCCCCAGGTGCAAGGCACTGAGGTAGTCAAACATAGATGTCAGAAAGGCATGTACCAGTTAATGCAGGTCATTCTATGTGCTAAAAGGTTTAATCTGGGTGATATTCCTCAAGTGGTAAAATCTACTTTGGATAATGACCTACACTTGAGCCTCCAGTGCCAGATTGCAGTCAAGGATCATGCACAGATTTTTCACCTTCACGGAAGTGGCCAACTGGGATGCACCAAGTAAAAGACCGGAGGCCCCCCTTGCTCGCCCAGCTTCCCACTAATGTCCAGGTTCAATCACTAACACTTCCACCTTGTCTGGATTAAGCTTTAATCAGTTGGAGGTCATCCAGTCCTGAACCTCAGCCAGACAAGAGTTGAATACAGAGACCACACCCTGTATTCCTGGTGTAAAAGACATATACAACTGGGTGTCATCTGCATAGCAGTGAAAACCCTTACTGTACCATCTAATAATATCTCCCAGGTGCAGCATGTATACCACAAACAAGACGAGTGACAGGATCAAGCCCTAGAGAACTACACAGGACTGGGTCTTTGGGCAGGAGGAATAAATTCCCATCACCACCTTTTGCATCCTGCCTGTGAGAAAGGACTTAAATCAGCTGATGACTGTGCTGGAGAGTCCACAACATTTTATATGGTGATCAAGTATCACCTCATGATCCACAGTATCAAAAGGCACAGAGAGATTGAGGAGAACAGGGATAGACCATTCACCCCTGTCTCTCACCCTAAGATCATTTTGCACCTTGACAAGTGCAGTCTCCATTATCAAGATGGCGGCTATGCTGGCTCAGCCACTGTGAGCTCTTATCACAAGCTCTGTCATAAGCCATAAGCCATAAGCTTTACTGTTTATTTATTTATTTTGTATTTCAACTTGTTATATTAGTTTATTTACTTCAGTTTAACTAGTGGTGTTGTTTGACTTTTTGCTGACGCACACTATAGTCCGCTGTAGTGTTTTCTGAGAACGGCCCTTGCTGACACCTGTTGATGCCCATTTCAGCGTATTTTAACGTATTTCTAAATGACTGCAGTGTATTTTTAAACGGCCCTTGTTGATGTTTGCTGTAGCCCATTGCAGCATATCTCTAAATGACTAAATGACTGTTTGGCCTTTTGGCTCATTTTGGATCGATAGAGAGGATATGTTCTATCATATGCGTTTTGGGCTCTGATTTGAATGGAGCGACTGCGGGAGTCGGAGTTGGAGTAAACGTCCGGCTCAGTAGTAGTTTTGTTCCTGCTGCTCGAAGGATTGTGTAGGAACTGTGGACAAGCTGTGAATAAGCTAATCCTTTTGGTTTGGAAAGAAAATTGGTGCATTTGGAATTGTGATGCTGTGACTGTGACTATATAGAGAGTGTGTTGATTCATATTCGGTTGCATTTTTGAACTGCTGAAACGATTTGTTTTCTGACTAAGAACTGAAGAACTGAGTCGAATCGGGTTGGATTATTTCTGACTTTATTATTGGAGCTGCTGACTTTAAATTGGACTTATAAAGGTGTTTTTGGTCCGTGAGTAATATATGAATTCCGGCTGTATTTATATTGTAATGAAGATTTGAATGGGACTGGTGCTTAGATTGCTAACTTGTTGAACTGAATTGCTTGACTTATATAAACTAGAGCATTTTAATGAAATTATGGGGTTTATTGCAGGGTAAGCTGCTGGGGTGTTGTTGTTTGTTTGATTTCCTTGCTGGGTTTAGGACAGGTGGTATTGGTCCCAGCCTACCGTAGGGTGGACTTGGGGAACAGTGCCTCCCAGGCTTGCTAGTGGGGTCCACTGGTGAGTGGTTCCTTTCTGGGAGCTGTAGTTCTGCTCTCAGTGGGGATTAAGTTTGTTTGTTTTTCTGCCGGCCCATCAGCACAGCGTTTGGATTTCCGCATGCGACGCCAGTGACCCGGGTTTGGGAATGGACCAGGGTCGCTGGAGGGTGGGCAGGGGGGAGAAGGATGGAGCATCCTAGGAACCACTCTCCTTCTCCAGGGGGAGGGTGGGGAATGTGCCTGGAGCATGGATGACCCCTGGCGGAGGCCAGGAGTCACACAGCTACCAGCACTGGCTTGTACAGGAGGCGGGGCAGACGCAGGCAACATTGCACGACCCCTCCTCCTGAAAAAATGGGAAAAAAACTCAGCTGCCAGCCACCGCTAATGAAGCTTGCCACAGCTTCAATATGCTCCCCAGGCCAGTCCTCCGACCTAGCTCCAAGTCTGCGACATGCGAGGGGAGTGCCGCAGCCCTGCCGTGGGGGGTAAGCCACGGGTATCGGAGGGCCCGAGGCCGATTTAGGGCAGCAGAAGTCTGTGGCCCATGACCAGGCTGAATACATCAGGCAGCAGGCAGGGCTGAATAATAAAAAAAAATAAACAGAAAAAAAAAAAAAGTTTGTTTGTTTTTATTCTTGCTGGGCTTGGGATGGGTGGTATTGATCCCCGTCTACCGGAGGGTGGGCACGGAGAAGCGGTGCCTCCTAGGACTGCTAGTGGGGTCCACTGTTGAGTGGTCCCTTTCTGGGGTCCATAGTCCTGTTCCCGGGGGGGGGGTAAAAGTTTCCCTATTAGTTAGCAGCTATTTATTTCCTGCGAACCCTTATTGTATTTGTCATTAATGCCTGAAGGGTTGTAAACTCATTAAACTGTCTTGGTTATTAGATTCTATATATTTTAGTGAGAGTAAAATCTGATTGTAATTATTGGATTGGGGAGGTGAGAGGCCTTAATCCTTTTCAAGACTTTCAACATCAAAATTTGAGCGTTATAGCCACTTCAGGATTCTATGGGATATAACTTATGTTTTATAATAATTTATTGAGTTAAATTTGTTTACTGAGATTGTTGAATTGTTTATTTGGATTTTCTTAGATAAATTATTGTTTATTGAAATGTGCTGGGAAGGCATTAAGACGGTCAGGAGCTATTCTCCCACTTTGCTCCGTGACCTTCGTCCTTTTCACTGTTCCCCTTTGGCACCTGAAGTTTATAACAAATGTCGTTCATTGGGGATAGTGAGAAGGCGTTCGAGGGGTGTATGGTCCGGGCAAAGTGGGAGAATGGAAAGGGGTCGATCGATTGAGGTAGTGGGGACTAGGAGATGCCCTGGGATGAAAAGGGTTCAGGAGAGGAGTTTTCCCTGCCTGATTCCCATACCCAAGGGTTCTGCAAATTGTGGATCAGTACTGTGCTTCTCCTTCAAAACCCATCCAACCTGGGTGGTGTTATGTAATGCTAGGTCAATTAAAAACAAGACCGCCATTATAGGGGATCTTGTTGTAATATCTGATCTGACATGCATCACTGAGACCTGGTTGGATGAGAATGCAGGCCCAATTTTGGCTTCTGCTGCTTCATCCGGATTCTCGGTGATACACCGCCCTAGGTTGGATCGTTGGGGTAGGGGTGTAGCCATCTTTTTTAGAATGGAGCTGGGTCCTGTGGATGTACCAATGGGTGTCACTAGATCCTTTGAGTGTATCCTGGAAGCAGGTGCAGGGTTCAGGATTCTCCTCATCTACCGACCACCCAGTGATGGTGGAGAATTCCTGAAGGAGTTTGCAGACTTCATCGTCGACGTAGTGCTGGAGTCGCCCAGCTGGTTAATACTGGGTGACTTCTACACTTGGTCGCATATGAACTCGCCTTTGGGAAAATCTCCTCCGACTGATGACAATGTTGGGCCTGACTCAGATGGTTACCTCTGCTACCCATGTAGGGGGTCACTCATTGGACCTAGTGTTCCTGCTGGAGTTGGAGGTCACACATTTGGGGGTGCAACCAAATGTGTGGACAGACCATTACACCATGAGATTTAGCTTCAGAGCACCCCTAAATAGGCCTGCTCCTACGGAGATGGTACAATATCGCCCTTTAAGGGGAGTTACCCCAGAAGGCCTTTCGGTGGTTTTGGACCTATCGGGTATTTCGAGTGAGTGCATGGATCCAGGGAATCTCATACTTGCCTATAATAAGGCTGTGGGTGATGCCCTCGATCAAATTGCACCCGTTCGTGTTCGTCCACTCACTCAGCGCCCAAGATCTTCATGGTTTGATGATTCTTTGAAGGAGCTGAGGAGAGTAGGACGAAGGTTAGAAGAGCTTGGCGAAAGTCCGGCCTGGATGCTGACAGACTTAGATTGATGTACCATTTTAGGGTCTATCAATCAGCAATCACCCATAAGAAGGCAGAATCTCTGTCCAGGGAGATTGCTGCTGCACTGAATCGACCAGACAAACTCTTTCAGACTGTCGACAGATTGTACAATCCACTCTGTCTGCAGTCTGGAAGAGATTTTTCACAGATGAAGTGTGATGAGCTTACTCAATTCTTCACAGATAAGATTGACAGCATCAGATCGGGTGTCCGTCCTGCTCTCTCTTTAGGGAGTTGTGATGGTTGGCGAGAGGAAGCAATCCCTTGTGTCTCCTGGTCTGACTTTAGTAGGCAGGCATTCACGGATGTTGTGAGGATTATCAAGACTGTACGACCAACCAGTTGTAGTTTGGATCCGGGCCCTACACCACTGTTATTAAGTTGTGTAGATATTATCTGCCTGATCCTTGTTGAAATTGTCAGGAAATCTTTGGAGCAAGGGGTTTTCCCTGCCCCCTTAAAGGAGGCGGTCATTCTACCACTCCTTAAAAAACCTTCACTGAATCCAGACATCCCAGCTAACTACAGACCTATCTCTAACCTGCCCTTTGTGGGTAAGGTTATTGAAAAGGTGGCTGCGATACAGTTGGATGACCATCTTATGAATCACAACATCTATGAAGCTCTCCAGTTGGGGTTTAGGAAAAGACATAGCACCGAGACTGCCCTTGTCTGGGTTTTAAATGATCTCCTAATTGCGAGAGATCGAAAGACTTGTACTATTCTAGTCCTTCTTGATCTCTCTGCAGCATTTGATACTGTGGATCATGGTGTGCTGTTAGAGCACCTGCGCTTCCTTTGTGGACTGTCTGGTACAGTCTTACATTTGTTTCAATCTTTCCTCATGGGGTGGACTCAGAGGATTACTATGGGGATTTACTCCTCTGATGCCATCTCTCTGTCATATGGGGCACTGCTGGGCTCCATCTTGGCGCCCATGTTGTTCGCAGTCTATATGCTGCCATTAGAAAATATTATTAGGCGTTACAGTCTGGGTTTTCACTGCTATGCAGATGATACCTAGCTGTATTTGTCCTTTACGCCCGGTCAAAATGATGCAATCTCTCTGCTTAACAGCTGTCTAGCCAAAATCAATGACTGGATGAGCGCCAGCTGGCTGAGGTTAAACTTGGATAAGACCAAGGTGTTGGTTGTGGACCCAGGTCGCCTTGAGGTGGGTCATATGGCTGAAATACCATCAGGCCTTTGGCTTGGTGGTGCCCAGCTCATGACCTCAGGCCAGGTGCAGAACCTGGGCGTTATTTTTGACAGCAGTTTGACACTGAAATCACAGGTGTCAACCGTTGTTATGTCCTTTTTTTTCCATCTGAGGAATATCGCCCAGGTAAAACTCCTGGTTCCTCCAGCTGACCTTCCTACTCTGGTCCACGCCTTTGTGACCACTTGCCTTGACTACTGCAATTCTTTTTACCTGGGGCTACCGGGGGTTGAAATTCACCACCTGCAGCTAGTGCAGAATGCAGCAGCCAGGCTTTTGACTGGAACATCTAGGTATAGTCATATTATGCCTGTTCTGCGCGGGTTGCACTGGCTGCCAGTACTATAGTGAATCACCTTCAAGGTCGGGTTACTGACCTATAAAGCCTTACATGAACAGGGACCGCAGTATCTGAAAGATCTCCTTACTCCATACTGCCCCTCTCGCTCACTCTCATCCACCGGCGAGGGATTGCTAGAGATTCCCAAGGTTCGTTTGAAAACATCTGGAGCTTGTGCATTTTCATATGCAGCTCTGGCCCTGTGAAATTCTCTACCTCATCGGATACGAAGCTGCCTGACCATGGAGAGTTTTAAAAGGGAGTTGAAAACTTTTTTATTTACAAAAGCTTTTGGCCTATGATTTTACACTGTTAATATTGTATTGTTTTGTTTACTGTTCTTTGTAAAGAAATTTGATCTCTGAAAAAGCGTTTTTAAATAATTTTTTACTTACTTACTTACTCCATGCTATGTCTAGACCTGAATCCCATCTGGAGCAGCTCAAAGATGTCAAAGTCAGCAAGACATGCCTTGAGCTATATGGCCACCACTTTCCCAATAACCTTCCCCAAATAGGGTAGGTTAGAGACAGGACTGTATTTCACCAGACAATCTCAGTCCAACAAAAACTTTTTCAAGAGAGGTTTCATGAAAGCCTTTTTCAAGGGCCCAGGGAAGACCCCCATGAAGGGGAACACTGGACAATCTCAGCAAATACTGGACCAACCAACTCAACACAGCCCACGAGGAGGAATGTCGGGCCTGGGTCCAGATCACAATATGTCGGACGCAGCTTCAACACAATCCTACTGACCTCTTCCACCCCCATTGGATCATCTAGGATCTCTGCCAGTGGCACTCCAAGCTCCAACCCTTTGTCTTTAGCATCCTGAGCTCCACTTTGAACTATGGGATCTCAAGCATGAGGACATAGGTCATACACGAACTGATGCTATTGAATCAAGGGCTGAGGTAATGGCCTTTTTGTAGGCCATCATTGCCTCCCCCAGTCCAGTCTTACATGCAGTCATCACACTCAATAGGTCCAATACTACCTGGAATCCTCTTGGGGTCAAACCCCTTACAGGGTGGTAGTGGAACATCTCCCCAGTTGTGAGGATTCTTGGGTGGGGAAGGGGGCCAAATGAGAACTTCACTGTTTAATGATCTGACCAAATGATCTGATCAGTCTTGGGGTTGTGAATCTCGAGACCATGTGTGACTACCTGGTACAGAGTGTGACTGGGCGAGTGGATCCAGAGGTAATTACCTGTGACAGACACAGCAGTTCCATTAACTGGAGGAAGTCCTGACCAAAAAATGAGAGTTCATCCTCAACCCAGGCATTGAAATTTCCCAGAGTTAATCATTTGAGGAACTCCAACACCAGGCTGGCCATGAAGTGTGTGACTTCCTGCAGGAACTCCCTCTTGCAACCCAGGGGTCAGTATATGAGAAGGATCCTGCAACCTGCACCTGGGCACCTTTTGATGACCACACGCACTTAAACAATGTGCAAGGTCCCACTGAGAGCACAGAGAAGTTAGAGCTGGATCTAAAGCAGATAGCCACTCCCTCATCTATGCAGTCCCACTTTGGGCAGTGCACAACAGAAAACCCAGCTGGGACTGATGCCTCCAGAAGTGGAGTGGTATTGTCGCCTAGCCAGGTCTCTGTAATGCAGGCCAGGTCAACCAAGGAACTCAGCTCTGCCAGAATAGTGGTTTTATTCCCCACTGACCTGGCATTGCAAATCACTGTCCAAGTGGGATGAAAGGAGACTGCTGGTCTACATGCTTTCTGAACAGTCAAAACTGTAGAACATCTGAGTATAAGAACCAGGAAGGGGGGATCCCTTTCTAGGTATCATTTCACCCCAGAGTGCCTTCTGAATCCTACCCTAATACCATCTTCCCCATTAGCTCTATCCAAACCCATCCACCTGGTCATCCGCTTCCAAATGATACCTGCAGCTCTCCGGCATCTATATGTGTCTGCTGGCAGGAGAGGGTTCTCAATGGGGTGGTGGTCCAATAGCCTGGGCAAGGAGTAGCTACAGCTTGGGGGCCCAATGTCCCAACACATTGTTTACTGGCTATAACTAAAACTCCAGTAATATCAACAGCAAAATAAACATTGAAAAATCCCATAAAAAACAAAGAGTATAAATGGTGTATAAATTAATAACCAGCACACCCCAACCCAGCACTCATCCTAAGACCCTACTGTAATCAAACACACCACAGGCATACAGTACATCGACAGTTATAAGTAAATATCACCCACTCCCATGATCATACCTATGCTATCTACTCACAACTAAGTTATAACCCCCCCCCCATAAATAAAACAACTTCTTTGGAGAACCGTCATAATTAGTAAAAGAGAAAACGGCAAGGCACTGTATTGCAGTTACAGCCCAGGTCCCAAAATGAAAATAAAAAAAATAACATTATTAGTCCAAATGGAAACCACTTTAAAGTCCAAAATATAAAGACTATCCTGTATGTTTATACAGTCTCTGCTCTCACTAGAGAAACTGGATCTTAAGGCAGATGAGAAATCTGCAGTCCTCTCACTACTGCTTAAAATCAGTTTGGAAGCAGTAAATAGCATCAGAAAGTTACTCAACAAAACAAAGAGTTTTTAACTGAATTCTTCAGCCTGGTAAACTTAGCAGTACTCTCACTACTGCTTCATAGTCTAATCAGGTGAGATTTAATAACCAGTGAACTGCAACAGAGAGGTAACAGAGGAGCGGAAAGTTTAAACCCCGAAGGTTCTCTCACCACCCTTGGGAGTTCTAGTCAGTCAGAATGAGGTATGACAGGTGAGCACTTGCCAGTTTGTTAAATCAGAAAATTTTCAAACAGCAGCCATAGAATGTTCGAGTGAAAATTTAAACTCAGTTCCAGTTTTATTCTGTGTACTCACTGAGGGTGGAAGTCCTGGGTCAAAATAGCTATGACCGCGGCATGAGAATTCCGGTACTGCAGACTGGGTACTACTCACAACAGTGGCAGCCATAGTCACAGTCACAGACAAAACACCATCACAGATGTAGTTTCACTACAAAAAAAGTGGTAGCAGGGAGGGGTCTGACAATTACAGGCCAGTCAGCCTGACATCGGTGGTGAGATAGTTAATGGAATCACTGCTGAAGAAAAGAAATGTGGAATATCTTGTTTACAAGACCCAAGGCAGCATGGTTTCACAATTGGGAGGATATGTCAAATGAATCTGATAGACTTCTTTGACTGGGTGACCTAGGAACTTGGCCAAGGGGGAGTAGTGGACATGACCTACATAGATTTCAGTAAGCCTTTTGATGCCCTTCTACAAGGAGACTAGTAAGCAAGCTGGGTAGCTTAGGTGTGGGTCCAAAGGTGGTAAATTGGATAAGAAATTGGTTAGTGGATAGGCAATAGAAGGTGGCAGTAAATGGAGCTCACTCCGAGAAAGGGAGAGTGATCAGTGGGGTGCTTCATGGATCAGTGCTGGGACAGTTCCTCTTTAATGTCCTTATAAGTGACATTGTAGAGGACCTAGAAGGAAAGGTCTGCCTCTTTGTGGATGACACTAAAATCTGCAATTGGGTGGACATTCTGGGGAGGGGGGTAGAAAGGATGAACAGAGACCTCAGAAAATTAGAGGAATGGTCAAGGGTACGGCAGCTGCATTTCAATGTAAAAAATGCACTTAGGGCATAGAAACCCTTGGACAAAGCACAAAATTGATGGAGTGATATTGACAACCACCAAGCAGGAAAAAAACATAGGGTAATCATATTGGATGACCTAAAGTTGGCTAGGTAATGTGACAAGGCAGTAGGGAAGGCTAGTGGGATGTTGCAGTGCATAGGGAGGGGTATCACCAGCAAAAAGATGAAGATGGTGTTGCCTCTGTATAGATCACTGGTAAGACCCCAGCTAGACTACTGTGTCCAGTTCTGGAAACCACATCTCCGGAAGGATATAGACAGAGTGGAGGTGGTTCAGAGGAGGGCAACTTAAATGGTGCAGGGTCTGTATCAAAGTTCCTGTGAGGAGAGAGTAAATGACCTCAGTTTGTACACCCTGGAACAGAGGAGGAAGGGGGGATATGAAAAAGATCTTTAAATATCTCACAGTGGAAAAAAAGGAAATAAATATTTTTCAGAGAAAAAGGTGCCCAAGAACAAGGAGACATGCTATGAAGCTGGGGGGTAGATTCAGGAGAGATGTGAGGAAGCATTTCTTCGCACAAATAGTGGTGGACTCTTGGAACAGCCTTCAACAGAGGTCGTGGGGCAAAAAACAGTGATGGGGTTCAAGAATGCAGGGGAGACATACAAGGGAGTCATAGTAGAAAATAAAGAGGGGGAGAAAGAGCTGTAGCTTAAGTACGGTCTGTGATAATAGTGCAGGTAGGGAGAAATGGGCAGACTGGATGGGCGAAGCAGTCTGCTATCAAATTCTGTTTCTGTGTTTTAATTTGCAATATTTTTTTATTTTTTTTACTTTAGTCTTTGGTAACCGGGTAAGGCCTACTAGGCACAAGTGTCTGTTTTCAGGGGCGACCTGGGAGCACTGGGCGGTTAAGTGACTTGCTCAGAGTCACACAGTATGCAAGTGGAGGGTGTGAGAATCAAACTCAGGTCTGGTTTGCTGGCCTGAGTCTGCCATAACTCATCAGTTCCCAGTTGGAGGTACGTTTCTACTTTACTTAGAATCTAGGTAGCTTTGAGTTAGACTTCTCCTTTAAAATCTCTATGTTTTAGAGAAGTGTTTGTTTTTATCTCTAGAAATACTATGTTTACCATAGTTTTGGGTGTGTATTATCATGTAACATATTTAAATATGGTGGAGTATTACATATAGAATAAAGAATGGGGTGGTGTGTGTAAACTTTGAGTTTACACACAGCACATCATATTTTATTTTATATAATTACCAGGTTTCCTTTTTTTTGCCTCAGCAATTATATAAAATAAAAGGAAGTTACTGTGTGGCCGCGGTCCACTTAGGTTACAGAGTACAGCCACCTTTCTTCATTTATTTCAAAGATTTTTTTTTGTTTTCTTTGGACTGCCGAAACTTAATTTTACTGCCTGTGGTGCACAAATTGTAACTACTTACCACCAACTCTGAGTGGAGGTTCTTTGTCATAAGCTGGTGGTTCGACGAGAAGGCAAAGGTGGAGAGGTCGGGAAGCTAGGAACTGTGTCGGACATATGCGCACAGTGAGGGAAACTGTGTGCGTGTTTCCCATAATAAACACTCCTTTATTACAGCAACTAATGCCAAGGTTTCCCTACGGGAAAAAAGGGAAACCAGTTATTATATGTTATTTTTCTATACATCATCCTTTCTGTGACTGAGTCATTTTAGGTATAGATAACCAGGGTAAACTGGCAAGTCTGTGACCCATTTATGAAGAGATAAGCTACAGTTGCCATATAAAAAGCAGTATTCTTGGTTGTGACCAAAGGAGTTCATCATTTGCCCTTTAGTATACGGCACTGTATTATGTGTGCAGAGACTCTAGTGGTGTTCGGACATACAGATACACTAAATGAGGAAGCGGTTGGTTGGTGCATACCAAGGCAACCCTGTCAGGTATTTCAAGGGTTGTAAAAACTGGTAGCATTGCAAACTGAGTTCTGGGAGAGAACTGGTTTGTGACACCTCCTAATGACCTGCCCTAGTGGCAGCATATATACTGCAAATGGCATGGGGGTCAGAACTGACCACTGAGGAGTGCCACAAGTGACCATAGCTGGCTGCAACAAGACATACCTCATGACAACCCCCTCTGTGACTTACCCAACAAGAAGGACTCAAACCATGATAGTGCTATCCCAGTGAGTCCTACATATTCCTCAAGGTGTTCCATCAAAACCTATGGATGGGGGCCCTGTGAAGATCGAGCAGTGCAGTTGCTTGATTTTACAGTCCTGCAACAGTGATGGCAAGGCAAATTTTATTTGTAAGACACGCATTCCCAGAGGTTCCACCAACTAACAACAAAAACAGTACAACTAATAAAATAAGAAATAAATGATGAATACAATTCAGATCACAGTTATATATATCAGCAACAACTCATACGGTCGGGCGGGAGCAGTTAGTCCAGATAGGATAGGTGGAAGAGGTCAGCCTTTAGCATCTGTTTGAACACCCTGATTGAGGAAGCCTCCTGGACAGCAGGCAGTAGCGAGTTCCACAGGGTCAGCCCAGCATCACTAAAGGCACAATCACCCAATGTCTTGAGCTGAACAATGGGAACATCCAGGGGGCCCCTCTAAGAGGAGCGGAAGAGAGGACAGAAATTGCAGGTGTCAGGAGCTCAGTGACACTGCCAGGACCCAGTCTGTATATGGCCTTAAAGGTGAGGAAGCCCACCTTGAAAATAACCCTCCATCTGACAGGCAGCCAGTGCAGAGCATGGAGAACCGAGGTCACATGACTGTGCCTAGACAACCCATCAGTAAGTGGGCCACCTCATTCTGTACCAGCTGCAGCCTGTGGAGGGTTCCTTACATGACCCTGAAGTATAGCGTTACAGTAGTCGAGCCTAGAGGTAACAAAAGTGTGCACTAGAGTTGGCAGATCTTCTGGCAGAATGATGGGTTTGATACTGACAATGTTCCTCAAGTGGTAAAAAACACTTTTGACTACAGATGATACTTAATCTTCAAAAGTCAGTCTGCTATCCAGGATCACACCAAGACAGCACATGTTCAGGGAAGCCACCAACAGAGCAGACCACAGGAAAAGACCTGTTTTATCTCCAGGAGACAACCCATCACACCCGTGACCCAGCTCAATCATCAGCACCTCCGTTTTATCCAAGTTCAGTCACAGCCAGCTGGAAGACATCCAATCACTGATTTTAGCCAGATGGGTGTTAAGCACATCTACAACATCGGATGTTCCATGCACAAATGACGGATACAGCTGGGTATCATCTGCATAGCAGTGAAACTCCACACTGAACTGCCGAATGATCTCATCCAGGGCAGCATGTACACTGTGAACAACATCAGCGACAAGACTGAGCCCTGTGGCACTCCACATGACAGGTGCATTGGGGAGGAGGAGATATTCCTCATCACCATCAGCAGCATCCTGTCAGAAAGATAGGACTCAAACCATTTGATGACAACACCAGCAAGTCCACAATACTCACAGACCAGATCGAGAAGCACAAAGTGATCCACAGTGTCAAAGGCTCAGCAGAGATCGAGGAGCACAAGAATTGACTTGTCTCCTCTATCTCTAGCCCTGAGCAGATCATTATGCACCCTAACTAATGCTGTTTCCTTACTGTGTCTAGCCCAAAAACCTGACTGAATGGGTTCATAGATGTCAATGGACATGAGGCGATCCTCAAGCTGTTGTGATCCTTATAAATAAATAAAAATGCAATTTTACTTTGAAATTCTCTAATGTTCAAGTTTGAAAACAATGGAAAAAGACTTTTTTAACATTATAGGCAAACCTAAGGGTGGACAAGCACTGGGAAAGGGCAAAAAAGAATTGAATAAAACAGGAGTAGCTGGCCCTAGCACTCTCCATGCGCCAAATGGTGGATCTGTGGAAGAAGGTACCAGTCAGTCCTCTGGTCAAAAAACTGTGGCATTTATAGGTGCCTGTTACTGCTTTGAATAATAAATGTGATTATTTTACCAGATACATTACTACAGTCAAAAATGCAGAGGAGGTCATGAAGACCAAGGTGTATGATGCAAAACAGTATGCTGAACAGTGTAGCAGCACCTAATACACATGAGACTCTCAAATAACGTGGACAAGGCTTGAAATCTTAGAAAATCAAGCCCCTTGCTTGAATGTCTAAATTTTGACAAGTCTGGAAGGGCTGAATGTAACCACGTTTCTCTCTTTCTCAAGGTCTGGCTAATGGATCAACTGAAAGGACACTTGGATATACAAGTGTGTCCAATCATCAAGGCCTACAAAATCCAACCTAGAGGTCATCAGGAAGGAGACAAACCACGAGCCATTCTTGGTGTCATAGACTCTGTTGGTACCATGGATAACCTTTTGCAACTGACTAAGAGGTACAGACTTTTTTGTATGGTGGGCACAGTATACTGGCATTACAGATATATGCTGTGCTGTTTGCAATGAAATAGGAAATTGCACAGGGTCAGGAGAGTACTACGTGACTTAGGCATCTCACATTCTGTGTAGTTTCCTGCAAAATTTAGGGTCATCTATCAGGACAAAGTGTCTATACAGATCCATATGATGTGGGAAATGGGAAGCTGAATTGATTTTTGAAGGAATACGGTGAGGATGAGAGGCTGAGCTTTAGCAAAGGAAGATAGCAGCTTGATAATCATTTTCTTGATGACAATGATTGTGTGTTTGTGATTCTGAGGTTCTTCCCTATAGTTAATTGTTTTATGGGGCCTCTAAATGGTCCTGTCAAATGTTCATAAATTTCCAATTATATTCACCATTTTACATCTGCAGTGGCATAGTCCTGCAGACATTTTATGATCACAAGAGAAAAGGAATCTCACTGGATAACAAACTGGCTTTTAAAATTGGGGAGGTGAATGCCAATCACTGAGAGTTCACCACACTATTTTGTCCATCAGTATCAGTGTGGTACAGCTGCCGCTTCAAACCCCCTTTTTTTTCATTTTATTGTTTGTTTTGATCAGGACCATCCCTCTTTTCTTAACCCTATTTTTCTAACTCTTAATCTGCTGCAGTAGTGCCTCCTTTCTGTGTTCTGTGGTCCATCTGGCCCTTTTTCCAATTTTCCCATTACGAGGGGGTGGCCTCCCCGCATAATCTCTCTACAACTATTCTTTCCCTGCTTTTTAAATCTGCTGTGGGTCCTGGTCATAGCCTTGCATTTCTGTTTGTTTTTTTGTAATGACCCCCTTTGTACCATTTAGAATATTTTTTGAAATTATCCAGTTTCAGGGACGCCTGTATCTGTGGGCATATATGTGAAGACTGATAACATAGGAAGTCAGGAGTCTTAGAAGTCCCGACTCTGTTGGTAATGTTAAAAAGAAAGAAACCACTCGTGTGTTAAAAAAATAAACACACCTCGTGGTAATGGCACTGCTCGTTCATACAGGCGAGTAGGTGATTATAGTTCGAGAGTGGTATTCTGTGTTAGAAATGTGTTGGGAAGAATTTTATCTCCCATAAAGAACCATCCTCTGCTAGCTGCACCCTGCGGCTGTTCAAATGTGCGAGACAGCCTGCAAGTGTGCGAGAGAGGAAAGACGGGTGTTGCAAGCTAGCGCTATGTAGTCCCGCTGTGCACAGCTCAGATAGGATTGTTACAGGGACAGGAGGCTGAATAAAAGATAAAAAGAGCTATTTTACTCATCAGACAGTGATTCTTCTTGGCTACATTAGTAGAAATATAGGGTTTTATTTTTCATACGCAGAAATCGGATAGGGGAGTTTTTGAAAGCTTCATTTGGGCCCAAAAGCAAAATAACAAGCCGAAAGGTACTGTGATATACATTTCCTCACATTCACAGTGTTCCAAGCCTAAAGAAATAGATGAAAATAGGATATCTGGAGAACTCCAAAAGTTTTATTTTAAATACAGCTTTGATTCTGAATATAGACTCTTCTATTTTTCTTACCTGGAACCTTACTATGAGTCTGCTCCTTAGAAAAATGTGGGGCCAAACAGAGGCTAATTTGTATGCATTATAGAGGTCATGGACAGTCCATAATACTGTCCAGGGGCGTAGCCATGACACCCAGATGACCATTTAATAGCTATCTCTTTCATTCTTTGGAATCCTATGATTTTCTGGCTGTATTAAATAAAGAAATGCATTGCATTGGGATTTGTGCATGTGTTGGTCGGACTGATCCCCCAAATAATTGTATTAGTATAGAGTATATGTGTTTTTTAGAATAGGGGTGGATCAGCTGACAGTATGACCTCACCTTTGAGCTGTATATATTCATTCTGCAACTATGGCTAGGCAGATGAGTTTTGGTAGCAGTAGGGAAAGTACTGCCATCGGGAGCACAGAAGATAGTGGAAACACTTAGGCTTTGAAAGTGTAACTTTCCACTCTGTGGTTACATATCCATGTTTGGGATTGTGTTGTGACTGCATAGTTTAAAGTATTTTTTTGTTTGTTTATTTTGTTTGCAAAGTTACGTTAAACAGCTTTAGAGGTATATATATATTTTTTAAATAAAATTCACACTAGACTCCAAGTGTGTTCTAAAGCTACAAATCTCTGTGTCTGAGTTGTTGCTGCCACTAAACTTCCACAGTTGGTGTCTGAAGTGGAATCGACTGGTTGTCTGAAGTAGGAGGGGGGGACCAGTCTCGGTATCTTACCAGATACCACTACAACAACTAAAGCAGAGATGGCCGAAGTAGGAGTGGAGAAAAAGCAAGGAGCAGTCACTCGAACCAGAACGGCCATGATGGGGGAAACCCTATATGCCAGCTTACCAGCTGAGACCCGGAGAAGGACAGCAAAGTATGAGAGTTCCAAAGAGGAGGTGGAACCAGAACCAAAGGAGAGATCCCAAGAACCACAAGAGGAACCATCTGAAAGTATGGTGGATCTACTCCACTGGCTGATGATACAACAGCTAGAAATGGAATGACAGAGAGATCTGGACCTACAAGAACGAGAGAGGGAGTGAAGGAGACAGGACCTCAGGTGGGCTGACACCATTCAGATGATTAAACAACTGGAGGCAGGACAGGGGAGTAGTGGTGAAGGTGTACCCACCAACCCAAAAGACATTACGATTACTAAAATGACTGGTCAGATGATATTGAAGCCTATTCGACCACGTTCAAGAGGGTGGTGAAGGCCTGTGGATGGCCACCTAGTCAATGGATGGTTCGCCTGGCACTATATTTATCCAGCAAGGCACAACTAGCATATGCAAATATGGACTCACGTTTAAGTGACAATTATGATCTGGTCAAACAGGAAATACTTAAACATTGTAATATAACAGCAGAGACTTACAGGCAGTGATTTTGTGCACTCAGATACAATGCTACAGCCCCCCCCCCCAGAGAGAGTTATACAAGATTGAAGGAACTGTCTAAGAAGTGGGTGCAGCCTGAAGGGGAAATCTCAACCAAATATCATGGAAACATTCATTATAGAACAATTTTTACAAATTCTGCCTCTGGAGGTACAACTCTGGATTAAGGAACACAACCCGGAATCGGCAGAAGTAGCAATTACTCTGGCAGAAGACTATTTGGGCGCACACCAGTCTGTCAACAAGAGAGGACAGCGGTCTCCTGAATCACCTGCCAATAAGAGTTCATCTCCACTGGTAAGTCCTGCTTATAATTTCCAGAATAAACAGTATGATAACAGAACTGGTCCCACTGGTAGAACTTTTCCTCCAAACATAGTGTACTGAAACTGTCAAGGATAGGGGCATATCGCCAGATTCTGCCCTACCAAACAAACTGATATGACGCATCTGGCTTTATTTATTGAAGGGTATTTTTTTACTAATGTGACTATTGATAATCGAAGTGTACTAGGATTGATTGATTCAGGGAGTAAAAATACCCTAATCAGACATGACCTAGTGAGACCCCTGAAGAAAGGAACCCCGATGCGTGTGGTAAGTGTACATGGGGACAGACATCTGTACCCTACCACTAATATAGATATTACTGCAGAAGGAAAAACAACAGAGGACACAGCAGGGGTTGTACCGTGTTTGCCTGTACCCATTGTCCTGGGTCATGATTTTCCTTACTTTTCCACACTAATTGCGAACAAAAACATGTTAACTGCAGTAACCACTCATGTCCAGAAGAAAAAGGGACTAGTATTGGGGGAATTGTTTCCTTTTGAAGGGGATATGATATATGCTCCTGATAAAACCAGGCAGACATTAAATGCCAAAAAGAAACAACAACAACAACAATGGAGAAAGAATCAGCATGGTCTACCAAAGGACATTAAAAATGTATTTATTGATGCTAACATAGGTGATAAACAAAGACAGGATGATACATTATCTTCTTTTTTTTAACAGGTAGGACAACAAGGAGTACCTGGATCTCCAGAAATGAAAATTAAAAATAATGTGTTATATAGACTATGTAAAAAAACAGGTACAGAGGAAACAACTGAACAGTTAGTGGTACCAGTATGTTTCAGAAAAGACATTGGGTGGGATGTTCAAAAGGGTTGCGCCATGCGCAATAGGGTTGCGCCTGCGCAAGTCCGAAAGTGTGCCATTCTGCCATATTCAGCAGGAGGCAGTTGCGCCACTGAAAACATGCTGAGCAACAGCACAATGCAAATGATGGCATGCGCAACCGAAGGGGGTGGATCCATGCATAAAGAGCGCAATGCGATATCCAAAGACTTGCACAATGCGCAACAGCGGACCAGCTGGAAGTTGCGCCCCAGCGGAAATGAGCCAAAATAAAAAGGCTCAAGGAAGCGGCAAGAACACCACAGGGATGCCAAGTGGGAAGAGAAGAGAGAGAAAGACAGACAGTGACAGGCCAGGGCAGGCAAGGGAAGCAGTGGGGCCATAGGCTGCAGAGGCCAGCGGGGGTGCCGTGCAGTGGAAGTAGCAGCAGGACAGCGGGGTAACAGAGCAACATCAGCGGGGGCACAAGCCAGGGAGATGGACAGTGGCAGCTTCCACATGGAAGCTGTAATGAGGGGTGAGAATGCAATGTGCAGGGGGACTTGGCCGTGGAGGGGCCAGTCAGCGGTATGCCCCCAATAGGCAGTACCGTGCCCGCATCAGCTTTGAGTTGTACACAGATGTAGAGATCGTGGGCCGGTACCGCCTGAACAGGGCAATACTGAGGCGGCTTTGTGAGCTGTGCAGTGATGTGATGCAGGCACCCTCACGACGGAGTCATGCTCTGTCAGTGGAGACCAAGGAGACAGCCTGCATGTGCCTGCTCGCCACTGGCACCTTCCAGAGGCCAACAGGGGACGCCACAGGCATCACACAGTCGGCCACGTCATGCATCCTCACCCAATTCCTCAGCGCACTGCTGCCACATGCTGCGGAGCACATCCATTTCCCCAGCACCACGGCAGAGCGTACAGCAAACATGCAGGCATTCCACAGGGTAGCACGTATGCCTGGCATGCTAGGGGTCATAGACTGCACCCATGTGGCCATTCGCACACCACCTGGCCCCAATGGGGCTGCATACAGGAATAGAAAGGGCTTCCCCAGTGTCTACTGCCAGGTGGTGTGTGATGCCACTGGGCGTATAATCAATGTCTGTGCCACTCAGCCTAGTGGAGCACATGATGCCTTTATATGGCATCAGTCTGCACTGTGCCATGGATTCGAGAGTGGGGACATCCCCACAGGCCATCTAGTGGGTGAGTACGCATGTAGGAAATGCAAACTCGGGGCAAGGGTGGGAATGCCACAGGTGCCATGGTAGTGGCACACAGGGATATGGGCAATATGGACCTGAACATGAGACTGATCTCCACTATCTCCACACAGGTGACAACGGATACCCACTCCATCCCTGGCTGCTCACACCATACCGGCGCCCCATGACCCCATCGCAGCAACGCTATAATGAGGCACATGCCGCCACACGCAACATTATTGAGCGGGTGTTTGGGATGCTCAAGGCACGCTTCTGATGCCTAGACAGCTCCGGCGGTGCCCTACAGTACAGCCCCTCAAAAGGCTTGTGGGATATTCCTGGCCTGTTGTATCCTGCACAACATGGCCAATGACTGTGGATAGCTCGTACAGGTTGAAGAGGGGGATAGCATGGGGACGCCGTGGGCGCCGGTGTTGATGGTGATGAGCAGCCCCTTGGACGGCGGGATCCCCGACTGATCCGGCAGGCCCAGCTGCACCGGGACACCATCTCGGAGGAGCATTATGCACAACACAGGTAAGTCAAGGGGTCATGTGCAAACAACACTGTCCTGGCGCAACCCACAGGCACACAGAGTAACACACCAGGGGTGCATGACGGCAAGGGTGGTGGAAGGGACCAGGCACACAAACACACCATCAGGGAGGGGCGAACAGTCATATTGACACACACACACATACACGAACACACCAGGCACAAAGCGTGCATGGGCAGGTGCACAGCACAGCAGGAACAGACATGGCAAACACACAGATCCACAGACCACACCCACCACCTGTACTGTCCAAGCACGTGTCAGATGCTGGGCACCTTGCACTTGGTGTACAGTACAATGCAGGCATCATCATGCACATGCACCTGTGGACAGCAGTTGGGATGGTGTGCAGGTGGTCCGTATGTCGGCGTGATGGGCAGGACACCCACCATTGCACTTCCCACCATGACGCACAGTGCACACAGGGCAGCAGCAGACAGGGCCCGCACTGGGAGACAGGTCAGTCATGTTGCACCATTCCACGGCCACCGTGGATGCGTGGGCAGCCCCGCCGTGACCCAACAGCACTGGCAGGCTGAGCAGGGGCCACATGGGGTGGCACCGATGGACCACCAGGGGTCCCACTGCGTGATCGCGACCTTGTCTGCAGTGGGGTCTGTAGGATGCCAAACATACCTGCACCAGGGGTGCTTGGGATGCCCACAGCAGCACCTGGCGTCGACAGGCCTGGTGTCGCACGACACCGGGAACAGGGAGTGGAGAGCGTTCTGTGTGGGGTGCGCGGTACAGGAGCACCTGCGTGTGTGCCCAATGCAGCCACGACAGTGACCAATGCCTGGGTCTGCCTGTCAATGGCGGCGGTCACATCCATCCGCATAGGACCATCTCTGCACAGTCCAGAGCACTCCCTGCTATGCCGCCCACAGCTGCACACAGTGCCTCCACGACGCTGTAACCCGCCTTGCTGCTGTACTGATTCCCGCAGCAGGCAGGTGTCGTCCAATGGGTACTCTGCCAACGGCATCCTGTCCCCAGGGTGTGGAAGGTCCTGATGCACAACACCCTTGAGGGTGGTGCTGCTCGGCCTGACCAGGAATGGGCGTATCAAAGGGCGGTGGGCATGTGCCACCGCTGGACACTGTACCCCCAGACCATGTGGGTGACTGCTGCTGCTGCCCCTCCAACCGCTGTGCCCCAGGGACCACTCGTTCCACCGCTGTGGCCGCAACAGTGCCAGACACCTGCACAGCCACTGGTGCTGCCCCACTGGTGTTGACAGGCACAGCCTGGGACTGTGCCAACATGCTGGCACACAAGTTGGAACCAGCAAGGCCCAGGGGCACGTGCTGGCCTGCTGTGTGTCCATCATGGGACACACACATGTCACTGCCCATTGCAGTCCTTGCATCATCAATGGTGCAGGTACGTGCTACAGCCACAGTCACAGCGTGCTGGCATGCTTGTTTGCCAGACTGCTGAGACACAGGCTGTGCACCCCCCACACCCGAATCACCGACACCAGAGTTGGCAGCCCAGCGTGCATGCTGGTGCAGTACATGCTGGCTGGTGTCAGAGGTGGATGGACCCTCCTCCATGTCCAGCAGGTCATCCTCACTGCCTGGACCCACCATGACCATCCCCTGAAGATGAACAGGATCTGTAACAGAAAGAGAGGACATGTGAGTGCATGTGAACAACCTCCCCCCCCAACACCACCACCATGTCATACCGTGCAGTGATGGGCTTCCACCTGTCTGGAATCCACCTCCTGGTACGCCCTCAATAGCACTGCACTGCATTGATGCAGCCAGTCTGTCCTCAGCCGGGGTCAGCTCCACCACCGCTGGCTGGCCCCCGCCACTGCCAGCACATGCCGCCCTGAGGGCTGCCACCTTCTCCTTCACCCTCCTGTGGTCTGTCCCAATCTTCTTTTTGCATTCCTGCACGGAGCACTGGTGGCTTCCATGCAGGTTCACTGCCCGGGCTACCCCCTCCCATGCAGCCGCATGGGCCTGAGGGATGCCCCGCCATCCACTCAGTAGTGCCTCCTCCTCCAGGTAGGCCTGGAAGAGGGCCTCAGTCTCTGTTGTGGTGAAGTTGGGCCTCCTCCTCCTTCACCCACCATCCTCACCCTCACCTTGGCTCTGCTCGGTCATGGCGATCTGTATGGGTGGAAGTGGACACCTGTCACTGTGCAGTCTACAGCGTTATCCCATGCCCATTGTCCAGAACATCCCACAGCATGCAACTCACCTCTCACCTGCAGTAACCAAATCTGGCCAGCGCAGCCCACTGTCGCACTTTTATAGTGCAATGCATGCAAATTAGGAGTGGAGCAACTGTAATGAGATGCAAATCGTGCCACTGCGCCTTTGAATGGCTGATCGGATGATTTGCATGTGCCGGTTGAATATCGCGCCATTACGCGCTTCGCACACGGTTGAGCCGGCTGAGCCTATAGCGCAGATCTGTGACTGTGCAGTACACTGCATTGCGCATGCCCAGGTAGCCTACGCAGGCGTCTGCAGTACTGATGACGTGCTGTGCGCGATTGACAATTCAGGCCATGGCCACCATTGTGCCAGTGGCGCTACAGCACTGGGCACTATATGGCGCTGTGGCACTACTGTGCAATAGTCCACTGTGGCACTGTCACGCAGGTGGTCGATCGTGCAGGATGCGTAGACGTCAGATGGCGCTGTGTGTGGCCTTGCGTCATAGACCCCTGACCTGGTGTCCGACCTTTGCCCCCTGGTGCTGTTCGGCTGCCATGTGTACGGCCCTATTGCACTGTCTGCTGACAGCGCTATGTGTACCGACGGCGCTGTACGAACAACGCGATTGGAACCTATGGTGGTCTATTTCGCAACATGTCCACGTGGCGTTGCCACGCTGCGGGGCGCCATATTGCCTGCTGTAAAGTTGGAGGAATGGCACGCAGGAGGGCAGTCCAATGGAGCCCGGTTGAGGTGGCCAACCTGGTGGCCCTGGTAGAGACCCACTATGGGGCACTGTATGGGGAGGAGCCCCTCACCATAGCCCGAACCCAGGTCTGGCTGCAAGTGGCCAATGACCTGGTGGGGGTCACTGGGCGGCGCCGGTCTGCTGAGCAGTGCCGGCACAGGTACAGTGACCTCTGCAGGAGGGAGCCTGACCTGCATGAGCGGCTATGGTCACATGCCAGGAGGGGCGTTGTGCCTAGGCCAGGTGGGTGTACCATCTATGCAACTGTATTCTCTGTAGGGGTGTGAGTGTGTTTTGGTGGCTGTGCATGGGTGATGGCTCTGACATGGTTGGCTGTGTCAGTGTGTGCAGGTGTGAGTTGCATGGGTCTGGCTGTGTGGGCAGGCACTCTCACTGGGGCAGGGGGCAGTCTGCTTTGGAGTCACACTGATGTTTTTCTCAACATTTGTCTCCCACAGGCCGGGCAGAGAGGATACAGGCACGGGATGAGGAGGGCCGTGGCAGAGCCCCGGTGGCGGTCGGTGGTGCTGCGAGGGTTGGGCTGCAGCAGCAGCAACAGCCACAGCTGCTTGCGGAGTGTGAGTATCATTACATCATGGATGCTATTGCATGCTGGAGGGGGTGGGCATGACCACCAGCCATGCACAACACAACCATGCATGACACAGGCGACATTCATCACTGTCCAGTGTCACTGCACGTCTGTGTGTGTGTCACTGGTGGTCCATGCATGCACTGGGCACATGGATGTGGAACTGGCATCGCACCACATTGCCACATCACTTGACAGCCTTGTTTGTGCTGTGATGGACATGGGCAGTGTGTGTGTGTGCAGTGGTGCACATAGCTGGTGCTGCCTGGTTGGGCTGGCCATGTGCATGTTCACTGTGGGTGGGTGCATACCATCACAGGTGCGGGACATTGGGCTATATGGCTTGCAGGTTGGGTGGTGTTCAGGGTTGTGGTCAGTCACAGCCATTGACTGTGTTCCAGTTTTCCTAGGCCTCATTGTGCTCCGGAGGATAGAGCGGGCACTGCAGCAGCTCACCCAGGTGTCCATGGACAACAGGACCATCCTCCACGACATCCAGCGCCATGGTCTACGGAGGAGGCACAGCCAGACACGACGGCACCAGGCAGCAGAGGACCAGCCTGCTAGGCCTTAGGCGGCTTCCCTTCCCACTTCACCCATCCTCCCACCCTGCCTTCCCTCTCCAAGTTGTTCATCCTTACCCTTGCCCACCCCTACCTTGTACCCTACCCCCCCTCTTGTAAATAGTTTTATTGTTGTTAATTTTGTAGTTTACATTTTTCTAATACATATATATTTTGATATGAATACTGTGTTGGTCTCTGATTTGCAGCTGGCTATGGTTGCTCAGTTGCAGAGGTGTGCATGCCATCTGGGGTGGTATGGTCCTGGGTATGTGTGTGTGTGTGTGTGTGTGTGTGTGTGTGTGTGTGTGTGCATGGGGAGGTGTCTCCAGTGTGGCAGTGACTTTCTGTTGGTCTTGCCATCTGCTGCCACCCACTGCTGGGTGCACAAGGTGGGACTGGCTTGTATGGTTCTCTGCTACATGGGGTTGACATGTGCCGGGGGGGATGCATGGTGTTTCCTGCAGTGCCAGTCACTGCACATGGGTGGTGTCTTGGGGTCACGGTGCAGGGTGTGCTGTGCGTACAGGGGGCTGATGTGCACTGTGGTTGTCAACCCCCTGTGTGTGGCAGTCTCAGCCTGCCAGTGGTTGTGCTGGGGTGTCATGGCCCTGCTGTGCTTTGTTGGTTTGTCCCCATGGGCCAGTAGATCATCCGTCCCACCCCCAGTGATGCTGTGCTTGGGGTGTGCAGGTGTCTTGTTGATTCTGCAGTGTGTTCCTGTGCCCATGTGTGGCATGGCTGGCGGTAGGCTCCAGCCTGCCTCCCTGGTTGTGCAGTTCCATTGCTCTGCTGGGGGGCTCTGCTTGCGGCTATGGCACCTCTGGACTGCTCAGCTGTGCTGCCCTTGTTGCGCTATGGCGCAACCTTTCTGCTCAGCTTCCCCTTCCTGGTTGCGCTATAGCGCAGTTTGTGCGATATTCAGACGTTGGCTGCTTGCGCAATTTGTTCTGCTCCATGTTTGAATATCACGTCTGTTGCGCATATGCGCAATTGAATGGTGCTTGCTCCTGCTGTTGCGCACATTTTGGGAGCAGTTTGAATATCTGGGCCATTATGTTTTTGGGTCATAATTTACCTTGGGCAGGACATGCAGGGAGGGACAGGACCCTGTGTAGAATAGTACAGAGATTTTACTGGCCAGGTATACACGAAGATACTAGCCAATATTGTCATGAATGTCAATTAACTGCACAGGTAGGAAGAAAGGAAACAGTACCCCATGTACCAATCCCCTTAGTTACAACACCTTTTGAGAGAATAGGCATGGATATTGTGGGACCCCTTCAGAAGAGTAGTAAAGGAAACAGCTTTCTCCTGGTGGTGTGTGATTATGCTACTAAATATCCCGAGGCCATCTCAATGCTCACTGTTACCACCCCTAAGATTGCAGAAGAATTGGTGAAGTTGTTTAGTCGGGTTGGTATCCCAAAGGAGGTATTGACAGATAGAGGGAGTAATTTCAATGCCACACTGCTAAAAGAATTATACCATCTTTTAGGGACTGTGGCTGTACATACCTCTGCTCATAGAGCAATTTTACCAGACACTCAAAAGGATGCTTAAAAATGTATTCAGGACGACAAAAAGGACTGGGAGAAATATTTACCCTTAGTTCTGTTTGCTTATTGGGAGGTTTGGAAGGGCCGCCATAATCTATGCCTTGCCTACTCTCTGGAATAGGATACAAAAATCATTGAGACTTAGCTCACCTGTCAGTCCTGCCTTCTTTAAGACCATCTATGACAAAACGTTTGCTGAAATCTGTAATTGCTTCTACCGCTCCTAGCAGCTTGACTATTGTTCCTCTCTTCCTCAGCACTAGTCCCAGCTGCTTATCCAAATCAGCCCTTGCCACTACTACTCCCCCTCCTCTGCCCACTTGCCCTTAGCACCCTCTGCATCCCTCTTATTCACCACCCCCCTTCTGCCACATTTACCTAAGGCTTACACTGTTATGACCTCCACAGCTTAGGAATTTCCATCCAGGCCTGTAACATGTTTCTGCTGACAGGAATATAAACAATCTTCTTTTTTCTATGGTTTGCATATGACATCCATACACATCCTGCTCCTGTGGGAACTGTATATATATATATATATATATATGTATATATATATATATATATATATATATATTACATTCGGGTTGTGTTATTTATATCTTTCTTGTACATGTGACTTGGAATGTAAATACTCTGCTCCTATCAGTATTGTAAACATGTTGTTCCTTTTGTATTATGTATATTTATATGTAACTATACAATTTTCCCTGTCAACAGCAGGGCCAACTTGTAAATGAGCTTGCTCAATGGTGATCGCCTGGATAAATAAAGATTTGATTGATTGATTGATTGAGGTTCCTCAGGCCTCAACAGGCTACTCCCCCTTCTCATTGCTTTATGGTAGGAATCCCCATGGACCACTAGATGTCGTAAGAGAGTGTTGGGAGGAAGGCAAGATATGAAGCATCCTGGGATAGCATCATACATGCAGGAACTTCGTAAACGCTTGGTAAGTTATGCCCCAAAAACCCATGAAGCAGGGGTGCAGGCCCAAAGAATTCAGAAAAAGGGGTATAATCAGGCTGTTTCCAACACAAAAGGCTTTATAGAGGGAGATCAGGTTCTGTTATTACTACCTACTTCTACTAATAAGTTACTTATGAAGTGGCAGGAACCCTGTAAAGTGATACAGCAGACGGGACCAGTGACACGCCTGATAGAAGCACCAGATAGGACACAAAAACAGAAGATCTATCATGCACACCTCCTAAAGAAATGGCATGTTAAATCTGACCCCCGAGTTTGCTGATCCTCCCAGAAACAAAAGAGAATGAATTAGGCCTGGCCAATGATCAGTTAAAAAGGGAACATTGGTTTCAGGATGTTAGTGTGAATTCTGAACTGACAACCGATCAAAAACAAGAACTGTCACATTTACTAGAGGAATTTCAGACTACATTTACAAATGCATCTGGGCAGGCTGTAGGGGTGGAACATCATATCTGAACAGACGCAGTCCCTATTAGGAAAAAGCCCTATAGACTACCTGAAAGGGTCAGGAAGGGGGTACAAGATGAAATTAAGAAGTTGCAGAGGCTAGACGTTATAGAACCCTCTGAAAGTGCCTGGGGTTAGCCCATTGTAGTGGTTCCCAAGACAGAGGGAGAAATCAGATTATACCTGGATTTTAGGGGGTTGAACCAGGTATCAAAATTTGATGCATACGCTATGCCCTGAGTGGATGATATAATAGATAAAATCGGAAATGCTAAACATATCTCCATTCTGGACCTGACTAAAGGGTACTGGCAGATCCCCCCAGAAAATACAGCCAAAGAGAAAACTGCATTTTCTACTCCTATGGGTTTATTCCAGTTTCGAACAATGCCATTTAGTCTCCATGGGGCATCGGCAACATTTCAATGGTTTATGGATAGGCTGCTGGCACCTCATCATAATTTTTATGCAGTTTACCTAGATGACGTTGTTGTGTTTAATGCATCATGGCAGACCCATTTGGCTCATTTGAGAGAGGTGTTAACATCTGTTAAACATGCAGGATTGACCATAGACCCCTCGAAATGTGCTCTGGCCCAAAAAGAAACCAGGTATTTAGGATTCGTATTGGGGAATGGGTTAATTAAGCTAGAAATCAGTAAAGTGGAGGCAGTGGCTAATTGCCCAGTACCACTTACAAAGAGACATGTCCGTTCATTTTTGGGATTAGCTGGGTATTATCGCAGATTTATCCCTAACGTTGCTACTATTGCTACTCCTTTAACAGATCTTACAAAAAAGAGATCTGGTAACAAAGTGATTTGGTCTCCAAAATGTGAGTAAGCATTTCAGCAGATAAAAGCTGCTCTGTGTTCATCCCCCATATTAAAAAGTCCCAATTTTGAATATCCCTTTGAGGTACATACAGATGCCTCAGGGGCAGTTTTGTGGGGGCTGTGATCACTGTAATAGTGAATGTGCTTAAGGAGCTGTAGTGCTGGCAGAGGGAATTTTTTGTGGCAGTTATCCTTTATACATTGTCTCCTTAAGCACATTCACTATTGCAGTGACCACAGCCCCCACAAAACGGCCTCTGAGCTCCAACTCCCCTTCCTTCTTCACCATACACAGTAGAAGCCACTTAATCAGAATGCAGATACTCGGGATTTCCACTGGTTCTATCTACACAAATTATTGGTCCAGGAAGCCAGACCTCTCTTGCTTTAAGCACAAAACAGCAACAGTCCTAGTAATGACTCCCTGGACCCAAAACACTCCAGCTGGTCCTGGATGATGTCCTTGTCCCGCTCATGGGCATACTAAACTGGTCCCTCTGTCTGGGGCAATTCCCCACAGTATGGAAAACAGCTATAGTCACACCTATTCACAAAGGGGGTGCCAGGTCCACCCCCAGCAACTATCGTCCAATCTCCATCCTTCCACCTCTTTCCAAAGCCTTAGAAAAAGTGGTGGCCACTCAACTCACTGAATATCTGGCAAAATATGACATTCTATGCCTGGAACAGCATGGCTACTGCACTGGTCACAGCACAAGTACAGCATTAATGGAATTCTCCAACTTCCTGCACTCCTCCCTGGACTCTGGCTGCCTAGCTGGAGCAGTGTTCATTGACCTCTCTAAGGCCTTTGACACTGTCTCCCACCCCCCTCCTACTAAATGCCTTCTACCATACAGGTTTCTCTGCTGGACCCCTCGCCTGCTGCTCAAGTTACCTATCAGCCCGCTCCCAGCATGTCAAAACAAATGGGACACTCTTGGAAACCTGTCCCATTCACTTAGGGGTTCTCCAGGACTCTATCTTGAGCCCATTACTCTTTAGTTTCTACCTAAATACCCTGCCCAGTGCTTGTTCTGGCAATATTCTCCTGTACGCTGATGACGCCACTATTTATGCCACTCACAGGAGTCCCACCTCCCTCCAACACTCCATCAGTGATGCAGAGAACTGGTATAAGGAGAACAGACTAGTCATTAACCTCAAAAAAAACAAGTCAATGATCTTTGCCCACCACCAGAAAAAAGCTAGCAACAACCCCCTCCAATTCCTGCCCAGCACCCTTCAACCGCTTGAACAAGTTTACTCATACAAATACCTTGGGATCACCTTCGACTCAGCCCTTACCTTTCATGCCCACATCACAGCCCTCACATCCACTGCTAACTCCTGACTTGGCATCCTCTACTGTCACAGGGACTGCCTCCCACCTGATGCTCTCAGGCTTGCCATTATGTCCTCAGTAATGTCCCTAGCAGATTACGGCCTTCCGGACTATGGTGCTGCTGATTCCACGGCACTCAACAAAATTCGACTCACCCTAAACAAGGCTTGCAGACTAGTGACCAATTCCCCCAGTCTCACCCACACTTGTCAGCTTTATGACATGGCCAAGCTTCTTAACCTTGATGAACATCTCCGCTACAAAACTTGCCTTCTAACTAAGAAAATTCTGCTCAGGTTCTCCCCCCCTGGGGTTTCTGCCTCAGTCCAACTTACACCCTCCAAAGTCTCTAATCGAACTGCAGACAAGGTCACCCTACTAATACCAAGAACTAGGACCACCCGGGCATAGAGGTTGTTCAGCTACAGAGCCCCGTTCTGGTTCAACTCGTTCCCTGCAGCCATCTCCAGCACTCCCAAAATTGACCCCTTCAAAAAAGCCCTTTGGAACCTAAAGATTAACATCCACTGCTGCAACTGTCTCTAATAGATGCTCTGCTACTCTCAAAACACTCTTGACATAGCCCTCGGGGCTGAACTCCCCACTTCCCCCTCCCCCCACTTCCTCATGGCCTCCTATCCCTCTGCCAGTACCTACTGGTACTAAATCTGTCACTCTGAAATGTTTCTAATTATTCATTGTGTTCTAGCAACTATGTAAAACTATGTTATTCTGTGTGATTGTATTCTGTAAATATGTGAAACTGTATATCCTCTCTGTGACGAGGTACCCTTGTAAATGAGCCCCTGGCTCAAAGGTTGTAAATCTGATTGTACAATAAATAAATAAAATAAATGTTACTTATCACACATATGTAAAAATAAAATATTTTATTCAATGGTGTTGTGTCTATGCTTATTGCATCAATATTAGATGGGAACTTTTCACCATAGGGCATCATATATTTCCCTGTATACCTGTGACAGATCTATCAATCAAAATTATATACCTGCACTAATCAAACAATTAATGGGATAACACTGCTAACACAATTAACTCATCATTAGGAAGTTAGCCCAACTAAACAAGCTGCAAAAGAACCTAGAAAAAAGACACACAAAACCCTCCCAAACCCAGAAATCCCTCAGACTCCTACCTGTACTCATTACATACCATTCCCTTCTTGCTGCAAGAGGCCTTCGGGTGCCATAATGTGATTACAAGTGCAATCTTGATAACAATTACCATTCTAATGTATTATGTTCAACAATCAACGAGTAAGGGTGGAACACTTGGAAGTATACCCATCTCATGGACTAATTAGGACAATGAACCCACTTGCAATTGGGACTTATTGCTGTATAGCTCTAATTAGCCCCCCTTGATGGGTATACACCCTTGTATACCACCCTTACCCATTATTTAGTCTATATTATACTGATGCGATAGCACCACTATAGTTAGGGTTGAGCAGACTGTTTCATGTTAAACTCAATTTTTTGCACCTTAATAACTTTGCCAGCAGTCAAAGAAATTGCACAGAATTTGGCATGTGTGGTCAGGCTGTCAAAATCGCAAGATGTGAAAAGTATTGTGACCACATCTTGTATGGTATTTGAGATATGGAGGGTCAAAAAAGTGGAAAAAAAAAACACTTTTTCTCCTCTATACTTAACATGGTGATTTTTGCTTTCACCTATTTATTTTTTATTTATTTAGTTTTTGTTAACCAGGTAAGGCCCACTAAGCACAAGTGCCTGCTTTCAGGGGTGACCCAGGAGCTTTGGGATGGTTAAGTGACTTGCTTAGAGTCATACAGTATGCAAGTGGAGGTTGTGGAAATCAAACTCAGTCTGCAGATACCAAGCTCATTCAGCCAACAGCCTAGACAGTATGGACTTTCTCCATGAATTTTTCAGTAATAATGGATTCTATGCCAAGGGGGTGACTTTGGATGGGTTGGTTTAAAAAATATTAGACAGTTTTTGAATTTGTATTTTTTTTGTAATATCGTCGAAATGCAGCAGAAAAACAACAGATTGATTTAAAAAAAAACAGATTGATTAAAAAAAAACAGATTGATCAATAGAGAAAAGTTTGCCTTTAAGGTAATATGTGTGTGCATGTATCCTTTTAGTTAACAGGTATTTGATTAATGTACTAGAATTCTTTTTTTGTTTTTTCACTTTATCTTTTTATTGAAATTTGAGTATATAAGAAAGTACACATCTAATACAAATGTGCTAGAATTCTAAACTTACAAGTAGTGATGGTACAGCAGATACCAATGGAAACTGCTTCTGCTTACTGATGCCAGCAGAAGCTGGTAAACTTTTCACCTGGGGGAGTAGACTAGTTACCCATCCCAGAACACTGTAATTTTGCTGCTGTGAATCAGAGGCAGAGAAAATGATGATAATGGTTCAACTAGACTCAAGTTAGTCTCAGTATTTAAATTCTGCTGTAATTTGAAAAGTTACTGGTGCATAACTTGTAAGGAAGTTAAGTAGCAACTAATCATTGTGGCTCCTTTTCAGTCCTCTCTCTGAAAAAAAAAATACTGGTCTGCATAGCACTCCTATTAATGTAGGTGTACCAGGAATGAGAATATCTCTAGTAGATGAGATCACGTGATGACGCATTCCACCACATACCTCCTAGTTGTCCCTGATTACAGGGGACGTCCCTCATTTTACCCCTCACAATTACTCTTACCCTTATACTCCATCATGTAAAATGTGCTGCCACACACAGAAAATGTGTTGTAAATTCAGCCTTTAAAGCAGATATTCATAATCCCTGTTCATAATATTCTAAAATGATAAATCAAAAATAATCCCAATAATCTGCAAATTTGTCCTGGTTTCACAGAACCTTTTTCCCCTGAAGCTATTAATTACACATCCCCTTGGCTTGTTGCACATCTAGTGGCACCCCCCCGATCATCATCCCTGTTATGCAAGGATATATTCCCTGGTGTCTAGTGGTACCCCCACCCTCCCATTGCTGCCAAAATACCTGAAAAAAGAAAACAGTCCCACAAGGTTTTTTTTTTCAAAACCTGCCAAAAAAGAAAACAGTCCCTCGCTGATCAGCCCCCCCAACCCCACCTCTCACTCATCACCCACCATCCCACACTCCCCATTACAAACTCACACACCCTCACTCACCTGAACAGGTTCCAGGTTTGAGTGCCACTCTCTGATTGAAGACATGTCTTGCTGCTGGAACCGACAACTGCATTATGAGAAACTAAAGTAAATGTGGTTCAATGTATTTCGGTGAGGGTTTCAACTTTTATGCGTAACTGCCATTTTTTTAACATTTTGACCCCAAATTATCAACACTGCCTTTTGGGGACCTCTAGTCATGAACAATAAGACTGTCATTACGTAACTCCCACCTGAAAGGTGATTTCATGGTCATTTGGAGAATTCACATTTTGGGTGGGGTTTGGACATTGTTTCTGCCCTGTTCCTGAGGAGGGGTCATAAGAAGACTATGTTGAAAACATGGGGTCAAAATATGTAAATATGGCAAAGTTATGACCATTCACTGCAATTTCAATATGCATGCTTGTAAGTTTGGACATTTTAAATATTTTCACCCCAGATTTTCAACATAGCCATCTTATTACCCCACTTCATGTCTACACAGCTGTCATTTTTCAAATCCTGGCCAAAATGTGTTTTCGCACCAGTGTCATGGAATTGCGTTGCAATTGCACAGAATTATGTTTTGGTAGGGATTCAAAAATTTTCTGTACCAGGTATATGAGGTGGGGTAATATGCTGGCTATGCTGACAATTTGGTCACTGTTGTCCTATTAATGGAAGCGCACAACTACATACATATACACATCTAGACAAATAAGGATACAATTGTACTATCTCAAAAAGTAAGGAAATAAATTGTAAAAAACTTCATTAATGGTCTAGTTAGGGTAAAAGCCACAAAAGTAGGGAACTGTAGCATTAAGGTTTCCAACCCTAACATCCCACCCTCACCCTGCATACAACAACAGGCATTGGAGGTGTATCTTGTGGTTGTCAGTCTTAATGCTCATCCCATTTTCCTATACTGTACTCATCTCAGCTTATTTACTTATGGAATGGGATGAGTGTTTGGGCTAACAACCCTAAGGCATCCTCCCTGATGTCTTGGTGTGTGCAGGGTGTGGTTTGGGTGTAAGGACTGGAAACCCTAATGCCACATGTCCCTACTTTTGTGGCTTTAACCCTAACTAGAATATTAACTACATTTTGTTTTGCAATATAGATAGATAGATAGATAGATAGATAGATAGATAGATAGATAGATAGGGGAGAAAGACTGAATAAGTGATAGCAAAGTATGGTATACATTTAGAATAAATGCTATGTATGCATGGTGTGTGGGAAAATGTACCATCTCAGGGGGCCAGTTAGATCCATAATTCATGAGCTCGAAGGGCAAATGGGATTATGATGGAATTAGCCCCCTGAGATTATGTATTTCCCCATACACCACACTTTAATAACATTTATTTTATATAATACATTAGGTTGGTTTTCCTTTGTTTAAATTGCATCTGCGATCATTTTCACATTTGCCTCTGCTTTTTTTTACCTTCCTGCTTTTCCATTGTGTAGTGGCATTTTTGTGTTTGCCATTGTTTTGGCCCAGTTACAGTTCCATATTGCAGGGTCCTTCTATATAAAGAGGTGTTGCTAGACAGGTTGATCCTTTAGTGTCTTTTGGTGAGGATTGAGAATGGTGTGCAGCTGGGATGGCATGGTGTTCCAGGGCAGTGATTTCACAGAGATGCCTTTATGAACTTCTTTGATTCAGAGAAGAGGGAGATGTTTTTAGTGTAACAACACCAGTAAAAAAAAAAAAAAAAAACCTCTGGCCAGAGCCAATAGGGCTGCAGCTGATGAATGTTGTGTAAAAATATTGGAAATTGGTATTTTAATATTTGTACACCAAATTTTCAACATAGCCTTATTATGACCTTGCCTCATGAAGAAGGGCAGAGAAAGTGTTCAACTCCTGGTCTAAAGGTGATTTTGTTGTGGGACTGCAAAATCAACTTTCAAGACACAGAAACACGTTTTGGGAAGGAGTTGAAAAATTACAGCTATCACATTTACAATATGAGGTGCTGTAAAGAAATGGCTATGTTGAAAATTTTGGGTACAAATATTAAATATTACCAAAGTTATAAGCCTGCTTTTGCAAAATTCATCATAGCCTCTCAACTTTTTTAAAAATATTTTTACACCAAATTTAGAACATAGCCTTCCTATGACCCCACCTCATGAACAATGACAGATAACATTTTCTACTCCTGCCTGAAAGGTGATTTCAAGCAGTGACCAAAAAATCATTTTTCGGGACATATTTAGCTAATGTCACTCACATTGTTCATGAGGTGGTATCTCAGAAAAAGTATGTTGAAAATTTGGCACAAAAATATTGTAAAAATGACCAAGTCATGCTACTAAGTTCAAAACCCCATTGAAACACACTGAACCACATACCTGATTTCCTCAGTTTGTGGTCCGTTGTAGAAGAGTGAAGAGGTGTCTGTGGTCCAGAAAGGATTACAGCGGTGGACCCCCAATGGGTAAGTAAGGGCTTGAGGAGGTGTGGGGTGGTGTGAGTTGAGTGGAATGGTTAGGTAGGGGGACAAAATAGGCCACAAAAGACATCAAATGGATAGTTTTCTTTCTACAGGATTTAAAAAAAAAACTGAGGTTCCAAATCACAACACTGGGGGTTGGGCACCCCAGTGTCACTGTTATGTTTCTGGGTCGGGTGGGGGGTGGGCACTGAGAGGGAGGGTCTGGTGGGGGAATATTTAAAAAAACACAGAGGAATACTGATGGTGATGCTAGAGGACTGAGCACCCCCAGAGTCACTCTAATATTTCAAGGGTATACAAAAAGGGGGCACAGAAAACAATTGCAGCACTGGGAGATTGGGCACCCCCAGTGTCACTATTATGTTTCTGGGTTGGGGTGGTGGGTGCTGAGAGGGAGGGTCAGATGGGGGGATAGCTATAATTTAAAAGACAAAAATGTTTGGTGGCCATGACACACTGCACCATGACCAAGATGGCTGCAGTCCACTGTGCATGCACTAGTGGTCATGCATTCACTGTAGACTGTGGTGACCATCTTGGAGATGGTGGAGTGTGCCATGACCACTGATTTTTTTTGTCTTTTAAATTATAGATATCTCCCCTACCTGTCCCTCCCTCTCACCACCCATCATCCCCTCACAAATATAAGAGTAACACTGGGGATGCCCATTCCCCCCAGTGTCACAATCAGGATGCCCTGATGTTTTTTTTAGTAAAAAATAGTGCAGTGAGAGTGGAGTGCTCCACAGACACAGAGGCGACTGTGGGGCATGTTGTTCACTCATAAAGAATGCAATGAATGCTGAGTCCTATTTTGAAAGGAATAGGTCTGCAGGGCTCCACCCACTACAGCCCTAACAATATATGAGAATCCTTATACAAGTGAAAAGCATGACATCAAACAACATATCACTTGTGTTACAGATCATGGCATCTACCTCCTGCAGTGTCTCTGTGACAAGTTATATGTGGGCAAGACAAAAGGGGAATTGAGAACACAAATCAATGAGCATAAGAGTGACATCAGGAGGCAAGAAAAAACTCTGTGGTAGGCAGACATTTTTTATCAGCTGGCCACTGAGTAACCTCCCTAAGAGCTTGAGGATAGAGCATGTCTAACAACCAAAAAGGAAATTTGTTTGGAGTGAAGTGTTGCTGAAGAAAGAGGTATACTGGATTCATGCCGTGCACTGTACAAATCCTTCCATAAGACTTAATGAGGCTGGAATGTGGCTGGCCACTGTTTTGGTAAGATTGTGGACATACTATATATTTGAACTTTATTCTCAAAAGGTATTTGGCAGATGGAGGATTGCACCTCTGGTCTCTTTGTTTTATATGGGATACCACATCAGTTTCTGCTGGAAGTACTAAGGTTGAAACATAATAGCATTGCTAACCACTAGGGGTCATATTGCATGGTTTCTTGTACTTAACTTTCTTTCTCCCTATGCATTCAATAGAGCTATATTATGATTGGTCTGCTGTGGTATTTTGCAATTGGTAACTTCTTTTGATTTTTGCTATCTCAAACTTTGGAATTGGGTATTAATTAGAAATGTGCAAAGTTGGCAAACTTCACCCCACAAAATAATTTGGGAAGTTTGCCACATTCACAAAGTGTGAAGTGCCAGCTTCGTGCAGTTTTTGGCAGGCAAAGTGGCACTGTTTCAGGAGAAGTTATGCAAATTTGCTGGCAAGGTTGCAACTTCACATTAACTTTGCTTGACTTCACCTGACAAAGTGCTGTTTCCCAAGGAAAACTCAATGTAAAGTGGCAAAGTGGCGAAGTGGGCAATTTGCAAAGATATTTGTGAAGGTGAATTTTGTAATTTTGCCAGAACTTTACCAGTGAAGTGAAACATCGCAACATCTATAGTACCAATTATCTTTTGTATTCATGACTACCAGCATTAAAGGAGAAACAGTGTTATTGTTCAGTCTTGTTCTTTTTCCCTGACCTCTTTTTCTTTTGTTTGCTCTAAAGGATAGTAACTTGCCTTAAGCCCCCCCAAAACATGGGTTTCCCATCCGAGAAATATATTTTCAATTAATTCTGATATTTATAACAAAAGTATAGATTTTGGGCATCAGCTTTTGGTGAGGGTTGAACCATTGCTGCAGGTGGAGTTGCTTGGGTGCAGAGGGAGATATCACATACTTTCCCTCTGTGCCACTGTTGCTTTTGCAATGGTCTTATTCCTGGGGCTCCTTTAGCAATGGAAGTGGATGAAGCTGTGGAAAGACATCATTTATGATGTCATCCCCCCCCAATGCATTGCAGTATTTAAACCACACATGTCTGCTGGTTCAGCTGTTAGAAGAAGGTTGTGCCAAAGTAGTGCTGACACTTTCTTGAAAAAATATTAAATGGTCCCTGAGTTATAATGATTTATAAGTTGGGGCCATATTCTCAAAGGGGCCCTTTGATAGATGCAAGCTGTAGCAGCCAGCAGCTTGTGTCAATCTCCGATGCACCAGGAAACCTGTACCCAGTTCACTAATAGGAGGGGTCCCATGCCAAACACCCGCAGTTTGTACCATCCACTGCTGTGTGTCAAAGTCAAGGCACAGAGGAGGGGAATGCCACAAGCTGCAGGACAGCCCTGCAGCAACTCAGCCAGTGCAAGGGACCTGCCAACTCTGTACCCTGGAGGGCAGCAGAGGATGTACAGGACAGGTAGGGCAGATCAGGACATAGTGGGTGCCATAGAGTAGGGCAGGCACAGTGTCTTGTCTGTTGCAGCTACACAGACAGTCCAAGAAGGGCAGGCAGCAATGTGACAGGTGCTGAGGGAGGCCATTGAGCAGGAATGCAACTGACCGCTACAGCCATCCCTCTAGCTGCAGAGTGGCCCTCGTGCAGTGCCACTGGGATGCACCATGAACAGCTGGGTTAGTGCAAGGGACACCTGAAGGTGGGTGCCAGGCATATCTGCCCACAGAATATCACATGTGCCCTTAGGCTGGAGTGCCCTGACTGTGCCATTATGACACAGTGACCATCCTAGACCATGAGTACTGTGGCCCACAGCACCTTGGACAGTCCATCTCATCAATCCACTGTGCTCAGCCACTGCTAGCATACTGTTCCCTGCCGTTACCTGTGCTCCCAGTACCAGCTACTGACGATTGGTCACCCCATCCCTGGGTTCTCTGTTAGATGGTGGTAGCGTGGGGCAGTTAGATCAGCCCTGGCTGGTCTAACTCAAGTGAATCCTTTGCCCTTTGGACAACATTACAGAATCCCATTTAAGGAGAAGCTACTATGCTGCCCTGGAACAAGAACCCTTCTGCCAGGGTGCACTGGTGTGTCTGTTGCAAGGATGGTGCAAGCCCAGCTGGCATAGGCGGTCCACCAAATGGCACAGGTGATGATGGAGAATTGGGAATGATGAACGATGTGGTGCAGTGAGCCCCTTGCATCATTTCCCTTTGATGCAAGCACCTTACATTATTCACAGTGCTTTGAGAATTGAGTCCTTGTTTTTTAGCTGTTCTAAGTATGCTCAATAGGGCTTTTTCTGAAACAACATGAAACATTCTGTGTGGTAAGATTGTTTTTGGTTTCTCACCACTTGATTCTCACAATACAAAACATTTTTTTTTGTGTTGTGATAGATGTCATATTGTTTTTTCCCCCTGAAGTAAAAAACATGGAAAATATATAGAAATGCTGTATTTTTAAAAAAACAAACACCTAAACCTAGTTAAACAGAATCCACTTAGCTAGATTTATTAATTTTTTTTTAAAGTCTCCAAAAGTATTTTTTCTGGGCATCCCAAAATCCTGGGTGCCCATCTTAGTGAGAGGAGCTGTTCACCCACATTCTCTGTATGAGAATAACAAGACTTTGTTGACATCTGCAGCCACAGTTGTTGATCTGCTGCTAGCTTGTGTACCAGCAGTGAGTCAACGATTGGTCTCGATCTCTTTCTTTCTTTCTCTCTCTCTGTCTAGATCGATCGATCTATCTATCTATCTATCTATCTATCTATCTATCTATCTATCTGTCTGTCTCTGTCTATCTCTCTACCTACCTATTGTGTCATTTTTAAATTTCCTCCCCCTCCTAGCACAGACAACCTTCCCTCGTGTTGGTACCGAGTGAAATCATCGCAGAAACAATATCACCCCACATAACAAAGTTGATTACACATCGCCGACTACAATGTCTATGGCTGGTCACTCCACTGAATGTACTGGATGAGCATGTAGCAGTACGTTCAGTGGAGTGGCCAGCCATGGCAGTGTGTGGGGAGCTGTGCTGGCCACCCGCCCATTGCTAGGGTATGTTGGGGGGTGCGGGGGGTGGGCAGCTACCTGCTGTGGTGGTGAAGGGGGGCCACTAGACACCAGGGATGTAGTCTACTGCTTTGTGGTGAGTTGGGGTGGACCAGCAAACACATTGTGGTCGAATGCAGGTACGGTGCCCGGGGCACCATTCAATGGGCTGGGGTCTCGGTGGCAACTTGCCATTTCGTGCCATGCACTGACCACAGGGTTTGGGTGCGCAATTAAGTTACATGCCCACATTGTAGTCGGCGATGTGTAGCCTACTTTGTTACGTGCGACGATATTGTGTCTACGACAATTTCACCCGGTACCACAGTGGTGACGGTTAGGGAGATGTGTGTGTGTGTCTATGGGGGGGGTAGAGAAGTTCTGAGAATTTCATGAACAATCACATACACTTAATACAAGGAAAACATGGATGGGAGTTCAGGGATTAGAGAGATGAGGTCGCCTCACATTAACCAAGATCATAGAGACATCCCTGAGGTTCACATATGCCTAGATTTACAATTCTATGTCCCTACATTCATCACAATAGTAGTAATGAAGGTTGGAGGGGTGAGAGGATGTTGGGGGGAGTTACAGAACTTTGAGGTGTACAGGAGGGATGAAAATAGAACCAAATAAATGCTATGGTTATGATATTGAGAGGTAACTGGAATATAGAAATTGACACAGCATGGGAGAGGAAGAGAGATAAAACAAAACAAAAAAAAAATACAAGCAATATTATCATACATTGTCTCATATCAGTATTTAAGCATTTAGTGGAATGATCACATAATTTTAAAGTGAGTATTTGTAAAATTTTACCAACCTGAAACAAATATTAGCATAGTCCAATATAATAGTAAAAATAAATGGTGAACAATATGGTACATTGTGTAAAGGCTAATGAAAGTGATATTTAATGAAACTACATATGGATTCATGCTGTCTTGAAGGTGCCTGTAATGGGATGAGGTATCTCATTAATATGTGTGTCTCAGCAGAGCCACACCAGGGGACCAGCTGCTCAGTGACAAACCAGTAGCTCAGTCCAACATAAATCACAGCACTTACCCTCTGATTGAAATAATTGGAAGTCCATTCAATATTAGATGCAAAAACATTTCAATTTATGTGTTGCAGACACTTAAAAGTCCCAAACAGAGAGAACACACATAATGCCTAACATTTCACCTGAACACAGGCTTTGTCACCTTTGATATTCTAATATTGAATTGTCTTCCAATTATTTCAATCAGAGGGTAAGTGTCGTGACTTATGTTGGACTGAACTATCTTATTTATAAGTTGGCTGCATAATTGAGGGGTCATCTAAATAATTGTTTACTTGTGTTAGGTGTGCATATTACTAGTAATCAGGTAGACTCTTGCCCAAGAAGACTGCTATAGTAACAGTAGATTAGCATGCAGGTAACTTTCTGACTGCAAAAATAGAATTCCTTAGTGGTATTTTACCTGTCAGTTTGTTTAGCCTTCAGTTTAGCAGTCATTTTGAGCCAATGCTAATGTTAGATACTGCTAACATGTTTACTGTTATTAGTATTTAGCCTTCGGTTCAGCAGTCATTCTGACCCGAAGCTAATGTTAAATATTGCTAACATTTACTGTCAACAGTCATTAGCAATCAGAAGCAGTATAAAGATTTCACAGAACAATAGTAGCAGTACATGGACAGCAACCTAAAATAAATACAAATAGGTACTGAAGACTGTGACATATGACTCTACAAAATCTTCAACTGGACTGTAAGACACACATAGTTTTGCAAGAACCTTGTTTTCATTAAGCAAAGGATTTATTGTTACCCGTGTTGACAGACTTTCACAGAGCTGGAAAATATCTAGCATACTGCATGAGCACCTGTACAGAGCACAACTGAATCAGTAAAAGTTGCTGAAATGCTTGTTTATAAACATTTTTTCAAATTATTTTTTTTGCTATGCTTAAGAATAGTTCAGAACAGTTTAGAGCAGATTAAAAGGATGTTTTTTTTATCTTTAAATGATTAAATGCAAGCATTATAATAAGAATGAAGCCACCGGCCTGCTGGTGCAGAGGCATGGTGACCATCTGTGTCACTGATGACCTGGGTTTAGGAACGGACCCGGGATGTCAGAGGGCTGGCCAGGGGAAGAAGGAGCGAGCATCCTCAGGACCACTCTCCTTCTCTGGGGTGAGGGTGGGTAGCATGACTGGCACTTACTGTCTGTTGGCGGAGGCGAGGAGGGTGGCTGCAGTGGGCAATGACATAGTTCAGAGGACCGGGACAGAGGTCGGTGTCAGCCTGCAATGTAATTGTATGTCTTGCCTCCTAGGGGAGCATAACAGCAAAAGTTGTCAGCGAACTAAATGCAGTCACCTGGATCATGCTGCATGCTCCTGATCCTCACCACCAATACCACTTAAGGCCTTCCAGGAAGCTGGCAGCCCCATCCTGGGGGGTAAGCTGAGGTGTTGGAAACCTCCCGCTCTGCCCAGTACCATATTAGCAGTTCTGCCGGGGAGCCACAACTGTGGGGGAGAGCCGTGGTGCTCAGGAGCTGGTGCGATGCTTGGTGGGGTAGCGGTAGGGTGGGAGGATAACCTATGTGGGTCAGGTAGGACCCCTCCAAAACAAATTATATGATTGAACTACTTCATGAAGTTTAACAATGTGGGACAACATGCCAGCACAGTTGTAGTGACTGCTTGCAATACTGATGATATGAGTTCAGTAGTGAACTCAGGCCATTGGAAGACTAGGCGAGGGTATGTGGAGAAGGATGAGCATCCCAAAGACTGCTCTTTTTCTCTGGAGTGCAGCAGGCACTGGCACCTGGTAGACACTGCCCCCTGGTAATGGATATCTGACTAGCAGCTCTCTACAATTTGCTGTTACAGAACTGATATTGGAACACTGTGGACAAGCTTCGAGGCAGGGTGACATCACTGGTGACAGTTCAGCTGCAGATAGGGGGAGGGCTGGGAACCTTCCTAGGTCACAGTCAGGCTCTGAAGAAGCCAATCTGAGGGGGTGACCTGCCAGCACAGTGGTAAGGTGTTCCAGGTTTAGGAATGGACACAGGTGTCAGAGGGCTGGCTAGGTGGAGAAGTATTGAGCATCCAAGGGACAGCTCTCCTTCTTCAGGGGGAGGGAAGGCTAGTGTCCAACACAACAGAGACCCCTGGCAGAGGCAAAGCTGTAACATTATAATAAGATTGACCTACTTTACAAAGTTTAACAATGTGGGCCAGCACACCAGTGGTAGCAACTGCTTATAACACTGACAATTTGGGTTCAGTAGTGAATTCAGGCCATTGGAGGACTGGGTGAGGAAGCGTGGAGAAGAATGAGCATCCTAAAGACTGCTCTCCTTTTCTGGAATGCAGCACACACTGGCACCCGGTAGACACCAACCTGTGGTAATGGATAACCGACTAGCATCTCTCTACAACTTACCATTGCAGAACTGATATGGTAAGACTGCAGTGGAGCTTTGAGGAAGGGTGACATTGCCGAAGACAGTTAAGCTGCAGATGGAGGAGGGGTCAGGGATCTTCTTAGGTCAGTGTCAGGCTCTGAAAAAGCTGGTCCAGGGTGCTGGGCCGCTGGCACAGTGGAAAGGCATCTGCATGCAATGCCAACATCCCGGCTATGGGAAAGGACTTGGGTATCAGAGGGTCAGCTGGGTGAAGAAGGACTGAGCATCCAATGGACTTCTCTCCTCCAGGGGAAGGGGGGTAGTGTCTGGCACAATAAAGACCCCTGACAGACACAAACATACAATTATTACAATGAGGCCAAGGGATCTACTGCAACTGGTGCCTAGATGTCTGGGAGGTGAAACAGTCTTTGAACTTGTCCCATGGATGCCGTTGCACATTCCACCTCCAGGGGAATACTGCAGCAACAAACATCTGATCCCCATGCATCACACCATTGCTCTGATGCTGTTTCTACTGACGTTTCTTGTCCACTGGGAAGTCCCTCTCCCATGGTCCCACCCTGGGGGTGGTGCCCTTTCTTGTCCATTGGAAGGGGGTGCCTGCCTGGCACCCTGAGCAGGGGGATAAGCCAGGGCATGATGGGATGGTGTGGAGCATGGCCTAAGCTCCCATGGCAGGGATTTTTGGCCTGGGCCAAAAAAAGCTGGTCTGGGCAACAAAGGCGAAGCTGGATGTCATCTCCATTGCACTGACAACCATGGTCACCTATGGGGTCACTTAGATGGCAGTAGTGCAGCAGAAATAGTGACCCACCCTCTGGTATGCACAATCTTCCTTTCCCTGGCTGACTACTAATGATCAGGGCTCACTTCCAAACCTGAGTCACTAGCATCTTGAGTGGTAGCACTACTGCTGTGCCAATGGGCTGGTCCTGAGAAGGGCTACCATGATGGTGTATTATTTGATCATGTAGATACATTTCAATATCTTGGGGTATTATTAGGCTCACATTTAAGTTATGAACCTCATTTTTTGAGGGTTACCTCAAGAATACACTGTAGATTGGCTCCTTTGTATAGAATTCGTTCATTTCTTATTCCTCAGTCTAGGTTAGCTATTTCCAAACATTGTTTAGCTCCCATTGTGAACTATGCAGCCATAATTACTGATACTGCTTCTGTGACAGTGATCTCAAAGAAATCCACTCTACTTCACTTGATAGCCAAGTTTGCTTTAAATTGTTCTAAATTATCTCATCATTGTGTGATTTTGAAAGAAATGGGCTGGTTACCTGTCTCATTAAATTTTCAATATTGTGTGGCTAAGTTTATATATGGAATTGTAGACTCCTTGATCCCACATAATATTTGTAAATTTTTGAGACCGTATAATGATGGTCATTATTCTAGATATAGGTCAGATAGTAGGTTTTTTGAGATTCCATTCATGAAAACTAAAAGTGGACAAAGATCTTTTGCTTATATTGCTCCATTTATTTGGAATGAAATTCCTTATGATATTAGGTGGCTATGTTCTGCTAAAAAGTTTGCTGATGCATTAAGGATGTATTTTGAATCCCAATTTAACTGTAAATGTTTTTTATGATTTAATTTCTGTGACAAAGACATTTTATGTCTGCAATTTGTTGTATTTGTATATGTATGCTTGACTATGTATTGTTTGTATGTAATATATGTGGGTCGCACCTGTAAAAGGAACTTGTTTCCAGTGTGCTTACCCACTAAGCGAATAAACAAACAACAAACATGGTGAGTAAGCTGCAGGAGACGTCAAATGAAGAAAAACAGGGTGAGCTGGGCCTGTACACACTGGAGGAAGGGAGAGGAGGGAGAGAGGGGATATGGTCAAAACTTTCAAATACTTGAAAGGCAGTCACGTGATGCTCAGCAAGGAGTAGGATACATTTTAGTGAGCTCCATCTATCTATAGTAATTTCACCAAGAATGTCCAGCTCCTACTGCGTAAAAACTTTTAATTTGGTTTGGCCATAACCAGTAGAGACCTATCAGAGGCCTTGCAGAGCATAAAGACCGAAATTGTGGAGAAATGGAGGCTGCCTTACCTCCCCGGAGTGTTGAACTGCAGGCCACACTGGATCCACCTCAGGAGTCAGAAGCAAAGCAACTATGCCGCAGCTCATCCCTGCAGAAGGACCCACTGGAGCTGGCCTCGGCGCACATCTGTGCCAAGCTTTCATCAATCAAGGAAGCACTGCTTAAGTTGATCGAGGAGGTGGCAGATATTAAACCAGTGATTACACAACTTTCCCAATGAATAGCCTATATGGACATCAGGCTCAGTTCACTGGAGCAGGCCCAAGTAAAGGTGCAGCCAGAAGTGGTGGCCCTTAAACACACAGTGTCCAAACTAGAAGACTGCATCAATGACTTGGAAGGCAGGAACTGGCAAAACAATTTAGACCTGCTGGGTCTACCAGAGGGAGAGGAAGATCAAAACACCATTGATTTCCTCCAGAAGTTTTTGAAGAAAACAGTCATTCAGTCTCCCAATGGGCCGCAGTATATAATAGAAAGGGCACACCTGTCCCTCCGGCCTAAGCCCCCAGCCTCAGGCCCTCCAAGGCCGATCATATTTAAATTGCTAAACTTTCTGGACAGAGAATTTATCATCAGGGAAGCCAGGAAGCAGGCTGCAATTCTATGGGAGGACAAAAAGTTAAGGATTGTGCAAGATTTGGCCTATAAAACCAGGCAATTGGGGTTCGCTTTCTGTCCGATCACCTCAAAGTTATGGGCTGCAGGGATCAGCCACCAAATGCTTTATCCAGCCAGGCTAGAAGTAACTTTAACAGAGGGGGCCAAGAGGTTTGATTCATCCAAGGAGGCACTTAAAGCCTTGATAAAAGCTCTCCCAGACCTATTCCCGAAGTGATTAGGATTTAGATCAAGGTTCCTCTGCTGTTAACTTGTAGACTGAATTTGAATATGGTACTCTAGATCTTCTGGCAAGTTGTTTTTTAGTCATGATGCTGTGCTGCAGTTGAACTGACTATTCCAGTTATTCTTTGTGCTTTACCTGCAAAGGCAATTACCTTATTGTTGAAAGTGTTCCCCTAAGACTCATGATGGTTTCCTCTTGTTTTTTTTTCCTTCGTGCAGTTTTAATATATGAACTATGCTACTTGATGGATGCAGAGAATCTGTGAGCAGCATTTAGGGTGATGTGCCAGACAAGTTACCAGCTTCCTCTCCTTTTTCTTTTTCCAGGCATTATTTTGATCAGGGCAGGGATTCTGCTCTCCTTGGCACAACTGTTTAAGCGGTGGCTCATAAGACTAGTTGCAACTGTGATTGTCTGCCGCTAGATGTCATTTTTGATTTGTATTGTTCTAGCAAGTAAATAAAGAACTTTAAGACTTTGCAGAAAGCAAACTCCTTTTTTTGTTCTCTTGTAACACCGATGGATGATTCAGTTGGTTTAGTAAAGGGACGAATACGTATTAGAGCACATTTAAGGAATTCAGACTGAAATGAAAACGTTTGTTTATACTTTTCTGAACAGTCTGAGTAAGCTTTTTCGTTCTCTTTTTTCAGATGGAATATTGGGACTTCAAGGTGGAAAAACGGAACTTGTACTTGACTTTGCCAGGCAAGCATATGAGTGTACTGCATTTAGGGTTTTTCTTTCAGTCGCCTGCACTCTTTTTTTTTTTTTCTCTCCGCAGCACTGTTGGGGCTGGTATGCTTTACTAATTATTATTTCTTCTTCTATTGTGGATGGACCTATGCTTACCCCCCCCCCCGAGGGCATTATGGACCACAGCAGGAGGAGAGGGCCTAGGGCCGGGGTAGTGAGCTGTATATAGTTAGATGTTGTGACAACTCTGAAAGTAAAGGAGGGATGTGGAGTAGGTTTGATTTTTCTTATTGTGTGGGTTGTATGCATACACTTCAGGGTAACAGTCCTAGTCATTTGTGGATAATTCCTATTATTAACAGTGGCAAATATGCTTAGACTATTTTCTTGGAATATTAAGGGGGGGGGTAGGGATAACTCCAAGAAATATGTCATTTTGAACCATCTGAGCAGATTCAGCCCATCAGCTGTATTTTTACAGGAGACCCATTTACCATCGGACCATGTAAAATATTTGCAAAAGAACTGGGTGGGCCAGGCATTTGGGGTGGGCTATAATTCTCGTAAAAGGGGTGTGGCTGTACTGATAGCTAAAGGGGTCCCCTTTATAGCTGTGCAGGTTGAAAGAGACCCAGAGGGAAGATATATTTTGGTACAGGGGAAAATAGGTAACACAGAAGTACTGCTGGAGTCAATATCTGGCCCAAATCAAGAGTCCACCTTCTTTTTTACTATGTTAGCCTTGATTTTGGCTTCATATGGCCATATGTCCCTTTTTCTAGAGGGTGATTGGAATGCATTTCAGGCAAATGACAGAGACAGAACCCATTGTGGAGTATCCCCAGTAGAGAGGGCATTGCAGGAGTTTAAAAATCCCTAGGTCTAATAGACCCATGGAGACTATTATATCCCCCAACTAAAGATTTTTCCTTTTTTTCACCCACGCATAAGAGTTATTCATGTATAGATTTTTTTCTAATTAGTCAACAGTTAAGTTCAGGAATTGTGGATTCACAAATTCATGCCAGGGTGATTTTGGACAAGGCACTGATTTCGGTTTACCTAACCATCCTAGGCCCTTCATTTAGACCGCATTCGTGGCCCTTAAATGACACTCTCGTGAGAGATGACCAAATTGTCTCTCATTTTAGCTCATTCCTCTCTAGCATGAGTAGGGAAAATCTCAACTCTATCCAAGAAGTTGATAAGGTATGGGCCTCACTTAAGGCCACATGGTGAGGTGAACTAATTTGAATTGCCAGTTTCCAAGAAAAGAAAACAATTCCACTTTAATCAGTGCTTGGAAAGAATATGAACACTAGAGTCCAAAGGGTTCGAGAATCTCTCCACTGACAAGACACTTGACTTAGACCACCTAAGATCTCAGTATGCTAGAACTCTCTTAGATAAAACTTAAAGGATAGCCTCTCAGGTGAAGGCAACTTATTTATATAGGCCAGGGAAGTAAGGCTGGGAAATACCTAGCATGGCAGCTAAAACAGTGGGCAGCTGCCAAATGGATATCCACCATTAGGAATCCCCATATGGGCTCCCTGGTCTCTGACCCCCAGGTAATGCTCTTCTATTTCAGAGAGTACTATCAACAACTTTATTCCCTGCCTCAATCCATTGATTCTCAATCCCAGTTGACCTCGACATTCCTTCTCAAGGCACAGCTTCCCAAACTACCTAGTGAGGCCCAACAGCTTTTAATGGAATCTGTATCATGGAAGGAAATTGAAGTGGCTATAGACTCTCTGAAACCAGATAAAGCCCCAGGCCCTGATGGGTACACAAGGTCATTTTATAAGTGCTTTAATATTAGTTAGTTCCTTTACTCCATCAGTTGTTTGGGTATTGGGACTCACACCCAATGACGGACCCCTCTTTATTCGAAGCTAGGATTACATTGCTCCCCAAACCAGGGAAGGACCCCACTCAGATTAGTAATTATAGGCCAACTCTATTTGCTTAATGTGGATATCAAAATCTATGCTAAAATTTTAGCCTCTCATTTAGGTGGAGTTTGGACATCCCTGATCGGGTTGGAGCAAGCTGGATTTGTATCCAGTCAGTCTCTCTCTGATTACTTTTGGAAACTATGTCATCTGATTTCTGCATCCAGGGACCCCCGTCTCTAGGTGGTGTTGGTGTCACTGGATGCAGAAAAAACCTTTGATTGGGTGGCCTGGCCCTATCTGTTCAGAGTGCTTCCCCATTATGGCCTCCCAGTGAGCTTTATTAACAGAATTAGTATCCTCTAGCAGTGTCCCTCAGCTAGACTCTTATGCAATAATCACTTGTCGGAACCCTTCTCTTTCAAAAATGGCACTAGTCAAGGTTGCTCTTTATCTCCCTTTCTGTTTAATTTATATATTGAACCTCTGGTGAATGTAATCAAGCAGGAGAGTTCGATTGAGGGGATTAGAGTGGGTCCTCTGGAGTGTAAGCTTGCCTCTGTTCGCAGACAATATGCTGCTGCATTTAGCTAATGGGGTGCACTCTCTCTCTCCTCCACTCTACAGGTCATCTCTGAGTTTGGGGAGATATCAGCACAAAAATTAAACAAGAACAAAACAGTGGTTTACCCCATGTCAGCCCAGGTGAATAAGGAACAAATAGTCAACTTAGGCCTGCAATGGGAAAAACAATCTGTAACTTTCTTGGGTATAAAGTTATCTATGGAGCTAAGTAAGCTGAAAGGCCTGAACTTAGACTCTCTATTGAAAGACATTAAAGAAGATCTGTCATGATGGAAGAAACTTCTTTTGTCCTTCTGGGGTAAAACCAATGTCTTAAAGATGACAATCATACCTAAGATATTTTATCCCCTGAATAACCTGGGTATTTTTCTCCCTCAAACTACTTTTAAATCAATTCATAGGCTCTGCTCATATTTCACATGGAATGGGAGACCCCCACATAGGGCCTACTGGAAGTTTACTAGTCCAAAACAGAAGAGTGAGTTCAACTACCTGTTTTTTTCTATATTATTTAGCCATACATGCAACCAGGTTTTTGCAGTGGTTCCCTTCCTTACCGGAAGCCCCTCATAATCCCATTTGGCTGCAGTTAGAGTGGGAGAAGGCCAAAAGGGAATGGACATCCTTGCGAAGCCTTCTGTATTGTCCATGGAAAGCAGTTCCCTCTCAACTTCAGGATTCACCAATCTGTTGGAGTATTAGGGCCCCAGGCCTTCCACCAATTTAGTAACCATTACCATTAGGAAGGACATTTCTCAGCTGATTTTTGATAATCCTAATCTAAGAATAGGCAATAATATGATCAGCTCTAGGGCTTTACCATTACCATCATTGATTAGCCTAAAACAGTTTTTGCAAGGCACTGTCCTGCCCCTCCCACCACAGTTACAAAAGGGATGGGGCCTATCTTCCAAATACATGTTTTACGTTGTACAGGTACAGCATTGCCTTAGTAGTTTCCTAGAGAAACCCCCCTGGTAAGACAGACTAAAGCCCTTTATAAGTCCCCTCCTAGAGTTAGTCAAAAAAGTCAAACCTGTCTCTAAATTATATAAATCATTTGTCAGCAGCTGGTGGAGAGCTATGCTCCAATAGCCTATTACTGGAAATATGCTTTAGAAATTCAGCTATCTGATGCCCAGTGGCAGTCCATATAGTTGAATAATTTTAAATTGATTAAGCAAGATAGATTAAGCATCATCCATTTCAATGTTCTACATAACCTTTATTATACGCCACACAAGTTACATAGGATGGGTAAACTGCCTTCCCCAGGGTGGCCTGAGTGCGGTGTTTCTCCAGCCTCGCTTCACCATAAGTTATGGACATGTCCTAAGATTTATGGTTTCTGGGATTTGGTTAAAAATTTCATTTCGGAGTATCTTCCCATGTCTGCTTACTTCTCAGAAGAAACTTGCCTATTAGGACATTATTCCAAGGTTCCTTCACTTTCACTTAGAACATAGATTGCTATGGTGAGCATGGTTACCAAACTTATAATTCTAAGACATTGGAAGGACCCCTGGATACCATCCATTACAGAATAGTGGTCATATTTTTTAATCACTTTAAATGCAGAAAGGAGCGTGGCGAATGCTAATAGTTCTTGGGTTAGATTCCAAGAGATGTGGAAACCCTTTTTTTAGAGAGTTAAAAGATAAATTTGGATATCAACAGTGCCCCTTGATCATCTACCCTTCCTGGGCATGTATGGGACAAAAGTGGTTGACTGGTAGAAAGTTACTAGATGTTTTTGTAGAAGGACCAGACCTTTGAGTTCCCTACTAGGTTACAGAGAGAGGTGCGTGGGGGCTTTGCTTTTTGATTTGCTTTCTGATTGGGGGGAGGAAAGGGAGGTTATGGTCTTTTTTTCCCTTCTCCCTCTTTTGCATTATTATTATTGCTATGGATTTGTTGTATGTTGTGTTCCCCCCTTGGTGGGGTCTCAAATGTTTGCAATGTAAGATGTCACTGATGTTGCTGTATGTTAGCAAAAATGAAAATAAACTTAATTAAAAAAATTAAAAATATTTGAAAGGCATAAACATGGTGAGGGTTAACAACAGCTTCAGACTGAGTGAGAACAAATCCACTAGGGGTTATGCATTAAAGCTGGAGGGGGCAGGTTTAAAGGTGACATTGGGTGAAATTCTTTACTCAGAGGTTTGTGAGGTAATGGAACAGACTGCCAGAATGGGTGATGGGGGTTGACTTAGTAGACAAATTTAAAAATGCCTGGGATACGTACATGGGCTCACAAACAGTGGGAAGACAATAAATGAAGAGCAGAGGTCTTCCTAGAGGGGGGAATTCGGGCAGACAAGATGGACCATAGGGTCTTTTTCTGCTGGCACATTTCTATGTTTCTCTGTAACACAGACTTTCCTATTTTTGAGAAGGGGGGGCTTACACCCTAAAACAATCTGAGGCTTTCTTGTTGCTTTCTGTGTGTCCAGAGTTTGAATAGAAGGGTTAGCCAGGGGCAAGTTACAGAGGACAGGAGTTGTTGTGTCTCTGAGAATGTCCAAGGGTCTGTGATTCTGTGTTTCCCAGAGCAAGTTGAGGGAAGTTCATGTTGCCCACCCTCTTGCACTGTGATACACAGATAAAGACAACCCCTTGAACCTGGCTCAAAGACACATCAATGCAAACTTTCCTCCCAACTTTCCCCTGGTCAGTATGTAAAACAAACTTCTCTCTATCCCCCACATTTTCTGTGTGGGGAAACAGAAAGCAACACAGACCCTCAGATTTTGCAGGAGGGGGAGCCTTGGTTATTATGTGTCCTTGAGAAAGTCTGAAGGTCTCCTGATTTTTGCATAGAGAATGGCAAGTTGAGTGGTGGGGGTTGCATGATGCACTAACCAATTTGGGGTGGCTTGGTGCCTGAACAAGTCTGAGGACCTCAGACCAAGTTGTGGGTGTGTGGGGTCACATCATATATTGCATACACCGCACAGTGTATGATACCCTGTAAACTTGCTCCATGGAAGGAAGCAGAGACCCTCAGACTTGTTCAGGAACACAGCCATGCCACTCCCCCAAACTTGTTCTGAAGCAAGCAGCAGAAACCCTCAGGCTTGTTCAAGGAAGCACAGGATGTGAGCCCACCACTCTGACCTCGATGCAGACTTGCTCTAGGGAAGCAGTCCTTCTGTTTACCCCAAATACAAGTTTGCAGGTGTTGATCAAGGATCGTCTGACTTGTCCAACCATACAAGTCCGAGGGAGGCTGTCTGCATTTGGTGCAGTAGGGGGACTGTCCATTTTGGTGGTATGGACACACAATTGCAGCAGATTTGGTGGGGTGAGGGGACTGTCTTGCTGGTGAGGCAGGAGGCCTGTCTGTGTCTGATTGCGTCATGGGACTGTCCCTGTTTGGTAGGTCAGAGTGGCAAGTGGCCATGCTGGTGTGGTGGGGAGAGTGGCAGTGCTGGTGGGTCAGGGTGTGGAGATTAGCTATGCTAGTGGGGTACAGACATTGGTCATGCTGGTGGGGTGGGGATACTGGGCATGCTGGTGGGAGGGGGTGGGGAGAGCGGCCATGCTGTAAGATTCTACATTTATACACATAGTTACTCAGATAAAGGTATTGGTATTTATCACACTCCATTTATGTCCACCCCATTGCAAACATTTTTTAATATTTATAGTTCATCTGGGCTCTTTCTATTTACTGCTCTGTGTTTTTAATTATAGGCTGTCCTGGCCCTTATGCTGTTCTTTTCCTCCTCTAATCCTTTAGTAGCCCTTTGTGCTCTGACATTAGCTACTCTGCAGTTCTACTGTATGCAGTTCTTGCCATTTCTATGACTACTTAGTGAGCCCAAATATTCCTCCCTGCCTGCATCCCATCACTACTTTTAAGCCCATTTCAGGCATTGGCCTTTGGCTGTAGTACGGCTTTTCTTTTATGGCCCCTATTCTGTGTGTCTGCTCTCCAAGTTCCTTCATACCAAGCCCCTAAGGGCACATACACTCAGCCACCATGTGGCTTAGCTGGCAGTTCCTGTCACCTACTGCTGGCTACACACCCCTCTTAACCATCCCCTCCTCCAGACCCTCTTAACCAGCACCTCAGGGGGAGGGGCTCTTAACATAGCTGCTTTGTGGCTGATTGGTAGAGGGAGGCATATTTTCCCTAGCCTCCCCCATCTCCCAAAAATTTCCATCTTCTTTCCCACACACATGGAGTAGGTTACAGCCTGAACTCCATACAGGCTGGGACTGGGAATTGAAAGTGTTTGCCAGCACTATCACTCTAATGCAGTAGCACTAAATTGATGGTTGCATAGCAACAGTCGCAACATTTCTGATTGGCAGTTTCCTGACCAGCCTATTTGCCTGCTACATACAGTCAGGGCCCAGGGACACTCCCTCCCAACTGCACTAGAGGTCAGGGAAAAGATAAACAGAATTTAAAAAAAACACTATTTGCCACTAGCCACGAGGGAGTTGGCCCACTACACTACCAGGGCTATACCTTTAAAACACTGGCCTCCTGGGACAACTCAAGACCCCTGAACCACCAGTGTCTTTTTAAATGATGCAGAGACCACTAGCCCAAGAGCACCCCCACTAGCCCATTAGGGCTACTACTTAAATCTGCTGGTCACCAGCATTCCAACTATTGGCGCTAAGGTTTTTTTTCTGAGCCCTCAATATCTCTATCTATTTTTTCCTTACTGTGACTTTAAATGTGTCCTTTCCTCTAAAACTCCCCTTCCTTTACTCCTGTGCTGTACTGTATCCCTTTGTTTTTTGTTATTTAGTATACTTTTTGGTCATGGACACCCAGACCCCACTGCTCCTTTACACAAGCTCTCTCTCTGTCACCACTATATGTTTTCCATAGTCATCTCTTTTTTCTCTTTATTTCTACAGGTCTTGCCAGATTGTATACCAATCAGATAAGAATCTTTGTTTAATCCCCCCTCCTCTAGGACCACTGACCCATTGTGTCTCCTCAACCTTCTCTGTTCTTCTCTTTCAGGTCATGCCAGAATTCTCCAAACCAAGGACACCCCATCTCTGGATTCCCTGACTGGTGGGGCAGGTAAGTCCAATTTAATTACCTATCTGCCCTGTCGGGTTTGTGGCATATAACAAGGTACCCACTCCATTGTAATGTGTAATAACTTGATTTGTGTATTTTGTGGACTAGAAAGGAGAACTATTTCAGCCTTGTCCCCACCTTGTGTTTGTTAGAGGGCTTCACTTACCAAATCGGACCTTGTTTACTTATGAGATTTGATAGTAGAAGGTTCCAAGGTGGTAAGGCTGCAGGCACATGTAAAGACTATTGAGCTCCACTCCATGAAGAAGAAGCTATTAACCTCATACTGACTACACAAGGTATGAGGTTACCAGTGCATTCAGCAAAATCACGGGTTTGTTACATATAATGATATGGCAGGTTGTTTCTAAAACATACAGGTGACAGGCAAACCCTCTCATGAGTGCTGGTTTCAAAACAGCGCCCGGTACTTTTAAAAAAAAATATTTGTATTGGGTGCTATTTTGAAATCTGCACTCTTCTGGTGCACATGGGTGATGCTGGAATTCAGCACAATTAATAAGCCATTAAAACACATATGGGTCATGCCAGCATTGTGCGCAATTTCATGGGCCATTAAAATACAAAAAATCCCATTAAAAGACAATTGGCCATCCTATAAATCCCTATGTCTACCTTCCCTCCTACATGACCTTGCACACATCGACTGGTCCTTCATTCAGAAGGCACCCACAATCGACTATGCTTTTGACATGTTCAGAAACAATTTGCTTGCAGTATAGGACTATCACGCCCCCAAGATGCACTAGGGTAAAGGGCTCCCACCTCCCCTGGGTCACCGCCAACATCATTAGCAGATGCCGATCGAGGGACCAGGCCTGGAAAAAACACAAGCATACCTGCTCCCCAGAATCCCTGCAGCAATACCGCACCCTCTGCAACTCCTGCACCAAATCTATATGGCAGGCTAAAAAGAACTATTTCAAGTCGGCTCTTTCCTCCAACCTAAGCCACCCATCAAACTTTTGGAAAACCATCAAAACCCAACTCACTTCCCTAGCTCAGTCGCCAACCCAAATCCTATCCATCCATGGCAACACTGTCTCAGACCCTAGAGAAGTTGCCTTGGCCTTCAATACCTTCTTTACCAACTGTGCTTCGTCCATCCTCACCAATCATCCGCTCACCCCACCCACACCCAGTCCCTCACTGAAACCCCAGCACTCCCCCCTTCCACCTCACTACCATAGGGTGGAGATCCATCTGTGCCTGGAAATTACTGCCCCATCTCCTTACTCCCAATACTGGCCAAACTTCAGGAACACCTTGCCCTTGCCCAACTTACCCAATTCCTCAACTCTATCACTTTCTTCACCCCGTATCAGTCAGGATTCTGCAAGTCATACTCCACTGTCACTGCCCTCCTAAGGTCACAAATGACATCTTCACAGGGATGGACAATGGGCATCTCAGCTCGACTATCTTCATAGATCTGGCCAAGGCTTTCAACAGCTTCTCCCACCTAAAACTACTCACAAAACTAAATGACGCAGGCCTCTCCAGCCTTGCCACTAACTGGTTTCAGGCCTACTTGTTTGGCAGATATCAATCGGTAAAAATTGGCTCACAATTATCCCCCCCAGTCACCATGGATGTCCCCCAAGGCTCTGTTTTGGGCCCCCTACTATTCTCTATATTTCCAAATGGCCTCCCACTGTCCCGCTCAAACTCAGACATACAAATGTATGTGGACGACACTGTTCTATATGCCTCTGGCCCCTCCTCTGGCACCTTGTACGCCGCTCTCCAACAGGATTTTGATGCTGTACAGAATTGGTTTAGGTAAAATCAACTATTCCTAAATGCAAAGAAAACTGTCTCCCTAACCTTCGGCACGCAACCTAGACTCTCCTGCCTAGCTGCCCCCCATAGTTTCCATACCCTGTATGGGTCCCCCCGGAGTCCTGCATCTCATTTAGATACCTGGGAGTGTGGCTGGACCAACACCTTGATTTCTCCGCTCACATCGACTCGCTGCACAAAAAAATGCACCCCAAACTGGGTGCACAATATCGCAACAAAGGGTGCATGACCACAATGGTCCAGAGGGAAGTAGTGCATAAAATGATTCTCAAAATATTTGATTATGGGGACATGGTCTATGGCACAGCATCCGCATTCACCTTGGCCAGCCTGGACACCCTCTATCACTCGTTCTGTCACTTCATCTTGGACTGCCCCCCCACGACCTATCACTGTGACCTATATAGCTCCCTAGCACTTCACTCGCTCAAATCCCACAGACTGACACACTGCTCCAGTGTCGTAGCTAAATTCTGGACCAATTTCCTCCCCCCCATACCTCAGCTCCGCTTTATCGGTACAACCCTCCACGGCCCATTCACTCAGAAGCTCCAACTCCAGGCTTCCCCAAGTCCAATTCATGCACACATCTAAGGGATAATCCACCTTAAAATATCGCTTGGCCAAACTTTGGAATGATCTACCTGCTAGTATCAGGCTCACCACCAACCAAAGACTCCTTCACCTGCTTCTCCAAGCTCATTTCTCAGACACATGCAACTGTTACCACCAACCCTGAACTTGAAAACATGGGCCCTGCCAGTGCTGCACCATCTCATTCCTCCAGATGTACCAACAAGCTCCAAGCCTGCCATTTATTCTGCTCTCCTAGACTTGCAGCTTGGTATTTACTGGTGTACCTAAATGTTCTCTGCTTTGTAAATATTCAGCACATGCCCGTGTACCTGCCTGTTTACTCTGTACATATGCTAATACCTTGTAACACCTGTGTACCTAAACATGCTCAGATTGTATGTACTTTGCACCTATGTAATATATCTTGTATGAACTTGTCCTTTTTGTATCCCTGTAACTCCCCAGGTCACATCTGGAATTGAGCGGTCCACCACTCAGTATGCCAACCTGGTAAATCTCTTAAATAAATAAATAAATAAAAAGGGTGATCAAAATGTAATGGTGCCATCATTTATGTACTGATTAAGGGGATAGTGGATTGGGTGCTGTTAAAGGTTGCATAGCAAGAAATCTGAATTTCAAGAGTGGCATGCCGTCAAATGACAGGAAGGGATTTCACACTTACTCAGTTATTGATTTCAGAAACAAACCATCTGCACAGGTGACAAAATGTAGACATTCACCTTGATCATGATTTGTGCTTGAAGAACATTTCACAAAGCAGGAAGTACAAAGACTGTCTCAATACAATCCATATGATCCCTGGATACTAGGATGGAAAGGGGGGCTATGATAGTACCTGCAATTTCTTAAAGTGGATTAACTGATAACTAGGTGAATGTGAGAACTATTCAGATTAGTACATAAAGATAATATGATCCCTGGAGACTAGGATGGAAAGGGGGGCTATAATAGTACCTGCCATTTCGTAAACAGGATTAACTGGTAACTAGGTGAATGTGGGAACTATTCAGATTGGTACATCAAGGTAACATGGACATGAGGGGAAACTTGGAGGTAGATTGGGAGGTATATTTAACAAAGAGGGTGATGGATTCATTAAAATCTGCCACTCACAAGTAGGAGGTTTAAGAGGTACATCAGGAAATATATTAAACAGAGGGTGGTAGGTCCATTGAAAAATCTTACCAGCATCTGATGGTGGATCCATTGAAAAATTGGCCAGATGATGCAGTGAGAACAATTAGTTGTTCCAAGCAGAAACACATGGAAGGGCACCAAAACCAGGCATTGGATGTTGGATTATGCTAGGTGATACAGTGATAACAATTCGCTGTTCCAAGCAGAAACACATGGAAGGGCACCAAAACCAGGGTGGAGAATAGTGAGTGCTAGGAGCCAGGAGAAACAGTTTGTGCCAGAGTTGACAGGAAGCTCTGTCAAACTAGATGACCATGCTGTAATACCAATCTGTTTGCATGCTTTTTAAAATTATTTATTTTTACTGCAGAAGACCAATGTACACGTGCAATGACAAACACAATGGGAGATCTGGAACATCAATATCATTGCTCTTGAACAAAGATATGCATATTTTGCAATCATTTACTTACAATAATAAGAATGTACAGATAAGCAGGATACCATGGGCTCTATATACACTTGTTTGCATTTTAAGTAATGTGCAGAAAATTTCTATGCAGCTATAGATCCAGAAACAAATGATTTGATACCTTTTATTGGACCAACATGGATGTTACAGAAAAGAACAAAGTGCTTTAGCTTTCGAACCAACCAGGTCCTTCTTCAGAAGCTTTGTGGCAGTTTTTTCAAATATCCTATACTATTAACACCAGATTATATAGAAAAAGCAGAAATAATTCTCATTGGTTTAACATATACATTTAAAACATAATAGAAGATTACGTCAAAGAAGCTAATTAACACCAGTATGCCTTTAACTGAGGAGCCTCAGAAGGGCAAAGGTTATCAAGAATTCTCTACAGCCAGAGAGTTCTTGTCACATAAATTTTAAAACATCTCAGTATGCCAAGAAAGCATTCTAGTGATAAAAAAAAACCTTGGAGTGGCATTCTCTCTAATACATGTAAGATGAGCTTACAACTTACATTCCAATTGTCCTGGTATATTAAAGGACAGATAATGAGAGACAAAATCCTGAAATTAGGTATAACTGCAAGTTGAAAGCAAGCCTCAAATTAACCTACACATATAAACATGATGCATGAAAGTATCACTTGCAATTGTAAGTGCAAAAAAAAAAATACTTGTCAAGGACCCCAAGAAAACGAGACCATGAGCCTGATATATGCAGATTTCAACACAGAGTCTGTGTATAACAAAATGCACAGAATCAGTCTAACAATCTAAATGAAAACCCAAAGGAATTACACCTTTAATGAACCCCAAGTAAATGAGATATGCATCTTAATATGAGCAGTTAAAATGTGACAGTGTGAAATCCACTCACTGACAACTAATAGAAGGAAATAAATGCACACTATATGTGAAAACTAAGTGTTCTAGCCACATAACAACTGCCTCATGCCACGCTCCACCCACACATATGTGTGTACATACACCACACCACACCCCCCACACACACACACCTGCACACCCCACACAACCACAACACACAACAAATATAGCAAACACATTCCACACACACCACACCACGCACAACAAACAAAACACACATACACACCATACCCACAACACACAAAAACATAACACACACCAAACACACACATGCATACATACATACATCAGTACACACACACACACACACACACACACTCAAACACACTCACCACAGTGTTAAGGTGAAAAGTCAACAATGTAGATAACCATAAACTTACAAAATCAAAGGCCCGCTGAAGAACTAAACTGTTTATGTCCATCTTTTAAAGTAAAGGTCTGTGTAAGTTTAAGTGGAATAATGTGTCATGTACCCAACATCAATGTTCAATCCATCCGCCACCATATTGAGAAGTAAAATAAGTCTAATTTCAGAAGCCCGCCTCTGTTGTGTACTGTTGAAATGTCCTTTTAAGACCATCACAGACATATCTGAGATTGAGTGGTCATCCTGAGAGAAGTGCTGGGCTACTGGTTTCTCAATCATCTTGTGATTAATAGAATGTCTGTGTGAATTCATTCTAGTGCGGAGTTGTTGGCTTGTCTCCCCATAACACAATGTGCGAGGACATTTCTTGCATTGGATAAAGTAGACCACATTACTTGATGTACATGTATAATTCCCCTGTATCCTGAATAGTCTGTTTTGTGATGTAACCACACAGTCTGAAGTGGAAATGAGATTACATGTCTTACATGTGCGTTGATGACAGGGTCGTGTACCATATGATGTCATGGTATTCTGTTCCGGCTCAAGTTGACTCTTAATAATCAGGTTGGCTAAATTAGGTGGTTGTTTAAAAGATAGTAGTGGTAGTTCTTGAAAAATACAGTCAAGGGTTTCATCCTCACTAATTATTGGATGGAGATCCTTAGTAATCTTACGTAGGAGTTCAAGGTCAGGATGGTATGTGACTACTAAGGGTATTCTGTTGGTAGTCATCCGTCCTTATATTGCAGCAGCTGTTCTCTTTGGACCTGTGTTGCACGCTCCACTTGATCTGTCAATTTCCCTGGATGAGTGTCCCTGCACAATAAAGGTGTTTTTCAACATCGCCAGATGTGTCTCTGTCTTCCTCATTTGAACAGAGGCGTGATACCAAGTGCTTGACTATATATAGATTTCTTTGTGTGGCTTGGGTGATTACTTTCTTGTGTAAGTATTCTGTCTGTCTGTTGGTTTCCTGTAAAGACAGGTATGTAGGGTACCATCCTTAATAGTGACAGTGGTATCCAGAAAATGTATACTTGTGGCAGAATATTCTAGGAAAGCTTTATAGTTGGGTGGAGGTTATTAAGTTCTTGGTGAAAATCTTTAAGTGTGTCAGTGCCCTCTGTCCAAATTATAAACAAATCATCAATGTAACGGAAATAAGCGAGTGGTTTATGTGTACAGTGCCTTAGAAAATCCTCCTCAAATTCGCCATAAAAAGATTAGCATACTGAGGAGCCATCCTGGTTCCCATTGCAGTTCCCATAGTTTGAACATAATGTTTACCATTAAAGCTGAAGTTGTTATGTGTCAGAATGAATTCAGTGAGTTTACCCACAACCCAGGGGTCAATGTTGGGGTCCATTCTTTGTCATGCAGGTATTTGAGGCAGGCTGAGATGCCATCTGTGTGTGGAATATTAGTGTAGAGGGAGGTTACATCCATTGTAGCTAAAAGGGTATCAGGTGGTAAGTCCTTAAAACCAGAAAGTTTATGTAGGAAGTGAGTAGTGTCCTTGATGTAACTATCCCTTTGTATAACCAGCGGTTTGAAAATAGCTTCTACAAACCCTGATATCCCCTCTGTCAGGGTGCCATTACCAGAGACTATGGGTCTACCAGGATTACCAGGCTTATGTATTTTAGGAAGCATGTAGAATGTCCAATAATTAGTGAGGATGAAACCCTTAACTGTATTTTTCAAGAACTACCACTACTATCTTTTAAACAACCACCTAATTTAGCCAACCTGATTATTAAGAGTCAACTTGAACTGGAACAGAATACCATGACATCATATGGTACACGACCCTGTCATCAATGCACATGTAAGACATGTAACCTCATTTCCACTTCAGACTGTGTGGTTACATCACAAAACAGACTATTCAGGATACAGGGAATTATACATGTACATCAAGTAATGTGGTCTACTTTATCCAATGCAAGAAATGTCCTCGCACAGGTTATGTGGAGACAAGCCAACAACTCCACACTAGAATGAATTCACACAGACATTCTATTAATCACAAGATGATTGAGAAACCAGTAGCCCAGCACTCTCCCAGGATGACCACCAATCTCAGATATGTCTGTGATGGTCTTAAAACGACATTTCAACAGTACACACAGAGACGGGCTTCGAAATTAGACTTATTTTACTTCTCAATATGGTGGCAGATGGATTGAAATATTGATGTTGGGTACATGACATTATTCCACTTAAACTTACACAGACCTTTACTTTAAAAGATGGACATAAACAGTTTAGTTCTTCAGCGGGCCTTTGATTTTGTAAGTTTAAGGTTATCTACATTGTTGACTTTTCACCTTAACACTGTGGTGAGTGTGTTTGAGTGTGTGTGTGTGTGTGTGTGTGTGTGTGTGTGTACTGATGTATGTATGTATGCATGTGTGTGTTTGGTGTGTGTTATGTTTTTGTGTGTTGTGGGTATGGTGTGTATGTGTTTTTGTTTGTTGTGCTGGTGTGGTGTGGGTGTGTGTGGAATGTGTTATATATTTGTTGTGTGTTGTGGTTGTGTGGTGTGCAGGTGTGTGTGTGGGGTGTGTGTGTGGTGTATGTACACATATGTGTGGGTGGAGCGGCGTATGGGCAGTTGTTATGTGGCTAGAACACTTAGTTTTCACATATAGTGTGCATTTATTTCCTTCTATTAGTTGTCAGTGAGTGGATTACACACTGTCAGCATTTTTAACTGCTCATATTAAGATGCATATCTCATTTACTTGGGGGTTCATTAAAGGTGTAATTCCTTGGGTTTTCTATTTAGATTGCTTAATGATTCATTCTGTATTTTTGTTATACACAGACTTGTGTTGAAATCTGCACATATCAGGCTCATGGTCTCGCTTTCTTGGGGGTCCCTGACAAGTATTTTTTTTTTTTTTTGCACTTACAGTTGCAAGTGATACTTTCATGCATCATGTTTATATGTGTAGGTTAATTTGAGGCTTGCTTTCAACTTGCAGTTATACCTAATTTCAGGATTTTGTCTCTCATTATCTGTCCTTTAATATACCAGGACAATTGGAATGTAAGTTGTAAGCTCATCTTACATGTATTAGAGAGAATGCCACTCCAAGGTTTTTATCACTAGAATGCTTTCTTGGCATACTGAGACATTTTGAAATTTATGTGACAAGAACTCTCTGTCAGAGAATTCTTGATAACCTTTGCCCTTCTGAGGCTCCCTCAGTTAAAGGCATACTGGTGTTAATTAGCCTCTCAGACGTAATCTTCCGTTATGTTTTAAATGTATATGTTAAACCAATGAGAATTATTTCTGCTTTTTTCTATATAATCTGTAGTAATAGTATGGGATATTTGAAAAACTGCCACAAAGCTTCTGAAGAAGGACCTGGTTGGTTCGAAAGCTAAAGCACTTTTGTTCTTTTCTGTAACATCTGATGTTAAATAATAAAAGGTATCAAATCATTTGTTTCTGGATCTGTTTTTAAAAGGACCAATATGGCACCTACAACATTTTTATGCAAGTTATAGAAATTTTTTTTTTTTCCATTAACTCTTTATTTGGTTTTAGTTACAGGGATATGATCCGTTAGTACCAAATACAAACAGACAGTAGCACATACATAGTATACATAGATGTTCCAAATGAAGGTAACCTCTGTAAATATACCCCCATTCCACCCTCCCAACCCTCTTCCACATCCCTCCCAGCACAATCAAAGAGATAGCATACCATCCATCCCTAGCAATCCATGACTCCCTAAAGGGAATAAAGGGCATAAAGGAACCCCAAATCTTGTCAAACCTGAAAGTTTATTCTGAGGATAGCAGTCATCACCTACGATCCTCAAACAGGCTAACAGTTCCTCCAGCCACTCATAGCTTAGCATGACAGAATCCTTCCAGTGCCTTAGAGCACAACTCTTAAGCGTAGCCATTATCAAACTATGTGAAACCTCCTGTTCTAAAAGGATGCAGAGACATCTCCCACCAAGCATATCTCAAGGGGTAAGAGATCACCCAGTCCACAGTAACGGATTCACCTCCCTTTAATATCCGCTTCACAGCGGGTTATTTTAGACACTGCCAAAAATATGCATCAGATCCCCGCCCTCCTTGGCACCCTAAAACACTTGTAGTCCTTTTCGCAACTTACAGCCTGCCTAATTTCTGTGGGGAATAATAAATGTTATGAAGAACCTTGAACTGCATCAGCCTTAACCTATCCTACAACAAGAATTTAAGGACAGTTCACCCACAATGCCCTCCAATTAAGCACACAAGTCAGGAAAACGGAGGCCCAATACGAACCTACTGAATAGGACTGGAAGAGTATGTCCATTCAAATAATACAAAATATATTTTAGAAATTGCATGCGCGAGCCCACCAGCGGTACTAACCCGTCATAAAACTCCAAAATTGGACTCTGGACTGTCCCATTACCCAACTGGGCAATCATGAGGTGTCTAATCTGATATATTTTAAAGATTGTCATGGTAGGCAACCAAACTTGCTCAAAATCTCAACAGAGGGAGAAACTCTCATAGTCAGAAAGAAGGTCCCTCACCCGGCACTCCTCAGGTAAGGGCAGCCAGGAATGGCAACATTCACCATCTAAGCACAAAGCGGGTTTCCCAAATTAGCTGCACCAATCCTTAAGATAATCATATTGCAGAAAAACTTGAGATTTGAGCATGGATCTCACCGAGATCCCAATTGGAGAGTTTCTAAAACTGGAGAGGCAATACCCCTCAAGGTATAGAGCAAGGGCCTCAGGCCTCAGCCAGATTCCCGAATCAGAGTAAGCTCCACTTGCAACCAAAGCAGTGTATAGAAAGTACCGCCTCTAAAACATCTCTCTCCCTCCACCCACCTTAGGTACTTGCTAGTGTGAGCTGCCCAGAAATATAGTGCAAATGTGGAAGCCTAAGTCCCCATCCACTTAGGCACTGCTAACTCAATGTAGGCCACACTGATTTCTTATGGCCCACACAAGTTGGCTATCATATTGTGCACCTTCCTGAACCAGGCAAACCGTATCCAAGTATTCAAACATGCTCAAGGGATAAAACAATCTAGAAACACGATCATTTTAACGTAGATTAACCTCCCCCATAAGGAGATTGGTACTTCACCCATCTCTCCAGGTCTAATTCTATAGCCCGTAGCAGAGGGTCTAAATTCAGTTGAAATATCTTCAAGCACTACCCCTAGCCAGGTTAAGCCCCAAATATCTTATAAAAAACGACTTCCAAGATAAACCTAATTCCACCACTTCATGCTTAAAAACATAATTGTTAAGGGAAATGCACCGATTTGTCTAAATTTAATCTATATAACGGCCAGCTTCCCAAACTCCCTAATAATCTCTAAGAGAGCAGGAACGGAAACTCCCTGGTTGGTAACATAAACCAGCAAGTCAAGTCCGCGATGCTGTAATTTTAATAGTGTAACTTCTTAATTTAATAATTTCTTGATGACTTGCTTACCTACAATTGCCTAATAAAAGGTTCTAAGCACAAATTAAAAAAGGAGGGGGATAGAGGATATCCCTGCCTAGTACCTGGCACATATGACAAAGGATCCGGAATAGCACTGCTACAGCCAACCTCAGTAGGATTGGAGTAAAGGGAAATAATCTAATTCTAGAAAGGGATCCAGGAACCTTTAATCTCCATAGCAGCCAACAAGAACCCCCCAGTGAACTTATCAGTTTCAAACTCCAAGGACAGCAGAGCCATAGGGAGCGCATCGTCTCGGACACCGAGAAAGGAGCTAGGTCCCGCATATGGTCCGCAGAGATACCGCCTCTTCAAAACCCACATACTCTGGGCCCTATGACTCCAGGAAGATCCGGCTAACCCGCACAGCCAACAATTTGGCCAAAATCTTAACATCATAATTAAGCAATGATATGGCCTATAACTTGAGGTTGTTCGGCGACTTATCTTGCTTAGGAAATTAATACAATCAATGTTTCAAATAAGGAATGGTCCTGTACCTGATGAGATAAGATATGTCTAAATAAGCTGAGGAGCAAAGGGGATAAAAGCTTAGCAAACTTTTTATAAAAGTTAGCCGAAGAATCATCGGACTCGGACATGTCTATCTAGAGGGAGACTCTCTATGGCCGCCAACCTCACTCTGAGTGATGTCAAACATTAGTTGCGCCCCTTGAGGTTCGGACAGCAAGGTGAGGTCCAACCCTTCAAAACAGGCAAGCATCTCCTTCCTAGTGGGGCATTCTCCATTTTGCCATAAAGGGATTTAAAGTAATATCTAAACTCTTGCACTATCTTTCCGGGGTATGCTTAACCGCCTTCCACCTCCGATAAGATCCCTGGAATTATAAGAGATTATTCCAATTGTTTAACCCTCCTAGCTAAGAGTGACCCGCCTTCTCCCCTGATCCTGATAACTCGCCTTGGTCTTAATTAAAGCCAATTCTGCTTGCTCCCCAACAACTTTAAATATAGATCCCTCAGCTTCACCAGCTCCAGCATTTCATCATCAGTCGAGCTGCAGACCCACAGCAGTCTCTTTATTTCTTATTCAACCAATAATTCAGCTAATACCCAAACTCGTTCCTTCTTCCTTTGACGCCTGTCCAATCAGAATCCCATATAAATGCCTTGAAATGCTCCCAAACCATATCCAGGCTAGTGTGGTCCTTAACATTATTAGCTATGAATTCCTCTATTTTCCTAGTTATAAACTTTATGACATAGAAAGGCGAGCATCTGGTTATTAATCCTCCATCTACTCCTCTTAGGGAGAGTAGAAAGGAAATAGATGCAACTACCACAGCGTGATCGGAAAGCGGTCCCAGCATAATTTCTGCCTCTAGTAACCTGTAGAAAGGAGGGTACTGATAGCAGATAATCTATACTGACCCGATCCATGTGCTGCTGAAGTAAACGCGGTACTGCCTATCTTTAGGGTGGATCACCTCCATACACCACTAGACCATACTGATCAACACCACAAACGGCACTGAGCAGGCGACAAACTCAGGCTTTCACCTAGACCCGTCCATCTGTGGGTCCAGGGCAAGATCCAATCTAAGATCATAGGAATTTGCAAAAAGGGCTAACATCTAGAGCTTAACGAAAACTCCTGGGAGTCTAATATTTAGAATATCATCGCTAAAGAAGTACCTCACGCCTGAAGTTTACTAACCACATTCTACCTCATCATCCTGAATAACCAGAAGCTGCAAAAGATGGATCTACACAAAGAATCATCACGCCTCTGCTCTTAGACACTCTCGTACAAAACTAACCCCATCTGCCGCCGCCCAGAAAATTACCCCAACTAAATAATATGTCTCTTATAAAAACACAATGTCCATATTAATACCTCAAAGTGCTTTAAATAAATGCTTGACCTTCTGATGCACCCTTTATATTCCAGGATATCACATTACATACCCAAGCAACGCCATCCTTTGAAATTTAACAGCCCTGGTATGCACCCCAAAATCACTTATCCTATAGCTAAAATGAACTTGTGCACCAACCCCCCAAACAAACCTTATAATCAATGATACCCATTGGCCAACCCTCGACCATCCCCCCTCCTCCCATCCCTTAGCACAGTATCGCCACTCTACCTCTCCTGTACCATCACCCCATCCCTGTATCCCATCCCATACCTAGCCATTCCAATCTGGGCATTAACCCCTCATCCATAAACACCCCATAGACTGACACCCCCCATCCACAATCATGGTCCGTGATCAGCCCACACAGCTTTCACCTCGCTCAAGACATCCTCCTGGCACTTGTTGCCGTGACTCCTCCCATTTTCACCACCACATAATAATCCAATCCAATTTCTTGGGTCGACTAAACCTCCACAACTATAACAGGTTCATCACACCCCTATCAGATCCCCCATGTTCTTAATTCATGTCGATACTCATTGCTACTACTACTGGCATTTAAATTCAGCTACTAAAAAACTATATTTCATTTCACACTATCATTAACCACCAATCCCCCAGAGATGTACTACACCATCACAGAATTATATCCCAGTCCCCCAAGGCTCTTACTCACTTCAAGCGTGTTCTGGAAGAAAAAAAAAAAAAAAAAAGAGGGGTGGGAAATTGAGGAACTACTGTCTCCCCTGTTCAGCTGAGTTAAACAGTTCTATATTGTCCAACCCTCAAGCCCATACAAACGCGATCAGGCTGAATAAGCTCTGAATTAAGTCCCAGTCCATGAAAACTACCGCCCTCATATGCTTCCATCTTCATGCATTGCAGGGCCGAATGATGCACCGTCGGCTCCAAACCCCACAAAAGAAAAAAATCTTGCTGTATGATGTCCTAATCTCTCCATAGCCATAAGTCTACATCCCAGGTGCCACATAGACAAGAACTCTCTGGCTGTGAAAATTCTGATAACCTTTGCCCTTCAGGCTCCTCAGTTAAAGGCATCTGATGTTAGTAACTTCTCAAACAGTAATCTTCCGTTATGTTTTAAATACATATATTAAACCAATGAGAATTACTTCTGCTTTTCTATATAATCTGGTGTTAATAGTAGAAGGATATTTGAAAAAACACACAAAGCTTCTGAAGAAGGACCTGGTTGGTTCAAAAGCTAAAGCACTTTGTTCTTTTCTGTAACATCCATGTTGGGCCAATAAAAGGTATCAAATCATTTGTTTCTGGATCTGTTTTTAAAAGGACCAATATGGCACCTACAACATTTTTATGCAGTTATAGAAATTTTTTTTTTTTTCCATTAACTCTTTATTTGGTTTTAGTTACAGGGATATGATCCGCTAGTACCAAATACAAACAGACAGTAGCACATACATGTATACATAGATGTTCCAATGAAGGTAACCCTGTAACATACCCCCCCATTCCACCCTCCCAACCCTCTCCCCATCCCTCCCAGCACAATTCCAAAGAGATAGCATACCATCCATCCCTAGCAAATCCATACTCCCTAAAGGGAATAAAGGGCATAAAAGGAACCCCAAATCTTGTCAAACCTGGAAAGCTTATTCTGGAGGATAGCCGTCATCCTCTCGATCCTCAAACAGGCTAACAGTTCCTCCAGCCACTCAGCATAGCTTAGCATGACAGAATCCTTCCAGTGCCTGAGCACAACTCTCTTAAGCGTAGCATATCAAAACTATGTGAAACCTCCTGTTCTTAACAGGGATGCCAGAGACATCTCCCCAACAAGCATATCTCAGGGGTAAAGAGATCACCCAGTCCAATGATGGATTCACCCTCCCTTTAATATCCCCCACAGCGAGGTTATTTTAGGACACTGCCAAAAATATGCATCAGATCCCCGTCCCTCCTTGGCACCTAAAACACTTGAGTCCTTCGCCAACTTCAGCCTGCCTAATTTCTGTGGGGAATAATAAATGTTATGAAGAACTTGAACTGCATCAGCCTTAACCTGTCCTGCAACAAGAATTTATATGACAGTTCACCCACAATGCCCTCAATTAAGCACAGAGTCAGGAAAAAGGATGTCCCAGACCCTGAATAGGACTGGAAGAGTATGTCCATTCAAATAATACCGAATATATTTTAGAAATTGCATGCCGTAGCCCCACCAGCGGTACTAACCCGTCATAAAACTCCAATCTTGGACTCTGGACTGTCCCATTACCCAACTGGGCAATCATGAGGTGTCTAATCTGATATATTTTAAAGATTGTCATGGTAGGCAACCCAAACTTGCTCAAAATCTCAACAGAGGGGAGAACCTCTCCCTCAGTCGAAAGAAGGTCCCTCACCCGGCACTCCTCAGGTAAGGGCAGCCAGGAATGCCCCAACATTCTACCATCTAGCACAAGCGTGGGTTTCCCCAAATTGGCTGCGCCCAATCCTTAAGATGATCATATTGCAGAAAACTTGAGACTTGAGCATGGGATCTCACCGAGATCCCAATTGGAGAGTTTTGCAACTGGAGAGGCAACAATTTCGGCGTAAGGAAGAGCAAGGCCTCAGGCCTCAGACCAGATTCCCGAATCAGAGCAAGCTCCACTTGCAACCAAAGCAGTGTATAAGAGTACCGCTCTAAAACATCTCTGCCCTTCACCCACCTTAGGTACTTGCTAGTGTGAGCTGCCCAGAAATATAGTGCAAAATGTGGAGCCTAAGTCCCCCATCCACTTGGGCACTGCCAACCCGAGTAGGCCATCGTGATTTCTTATGGCCCCACACAAAGTTAGCTATCATATAATGCACCTTCCTGAACCAGGCAAGCGGTATCCAAGTATTCAACATGCTCAAGGGATAAAACAATCTGGGAAATACGTTCATTTTAACGAGATTAATCCTCCCCCATAAGGAGATTGGCAATTTCACCCATCTCTCCAGGTCTAATTCTATAGCCCGTAGCAGAGGGTCTAAATTCAGTTGAAATATCTTAGCACTACCCCTAGCCAGGTTAAGCCCCAAATATCTTATAAAATCCGACTTCCAAGATAAACCCAATTCCACCACTTCATGCTTAAAAACATAATTGTTAAGGGGAAATACCACCGATTTGTCTAAATTTAATCTATAATTGGCCAGCTTCCCAAACTCCTAATAATCTCTAAGAAAGCAGGGGAAACCCCGGGTTGGTAACATAAACCAACAAGTCGTCCACGATGCTGTAATTTTAACAGTGTAATCCTTAATTCTAATACCCTCGATGACTTGCTTACCTACAATTGCCCTAATAAAAGGTTCTAAGTACAAATTAAAAAGGAGGGGGGATAGAGGACATCCCTGCCTAGTACCCACATATAGACAAAAAGGATCCGAAATAGCACCGTTACAGCCAACCCTCGCAGTAGGATTGGAGTAAAGGGAGCTAATCCACCCCAGAAAGGGATCCAGGAACCCGAATCTCTCCATAGCAGTCAACAAGAACCCCCAGTGAACCCTATCAAAGGCCTTCTCAGCGTCCAAGGACAGCAGAGCCATAGGAGCGCCACTGTCCTCGGACACCGAGAAAGCATGAGCCAAGGTCCGCATATGGTCCGCAGACGACCGCCCCTTCATAAAACCCACCTGCTCTGGGCCGATGACTCCAGGAAGGATCCGGTAACCCCACTCACCAACAATTTGGCCAAAATCTTAACATCATAATTAAGCAATGATATAGGCCTATAACTTGAGGTTGTTCGGAGCTTATCTTGCTTAGGAATTAATACAATCAATGTTTCAAATAAGGAATGGTCCTACCTGATGAGATAAGATATGTCTAAATAAGCTGAGGGCAAAGGGATAAAAGCTTAGCAAACTTTTTATAAAGTTAGCGAGAATCCATCGGACCGGCGTTCTATCTAGAGGGAGACTCTCTATGGCCGCTTCAATTTCACTCTGAGTGATGTCAGCCATTAGTTGCGCCTGTTGAGGTTCGGACAGCAAGGTGAGGTCCAACCCTTCAAAACAGGCAAGCATCTCCTTCCTAGTGGGGGCATTCTCCATTTTGCCATAAAGGGATTTAAAGTAATATCTAAACTCTTGCACTATCTTCCCGGGGGTAGTCTTAACCAAGCCTTCCACCTCCGATAAGATCCCTGGAATTATACGAGATTATTCCAATTGTTTAACCCTCCTAGCTAAGAGTGACCCCGCCTTCTCCCCCTGATCCTGATAACTCGCCTTGGTCTTAATTAAAGCCAATTCTGCTTGCTCCCCCAACAACTTTAAATATAGATCCCTCAAGCTTCACAGCTCCAGCATTTCATCATCAGTCGACTGCAGACCCACAGCAGTCTCTTTATTTCTTATTAGACCAATAATTCAGCTAATACCCAAACTCGTTTCCTTCTTCCTTTTGGACGCCTGTCCAATCAGAATCCCATATAAATACCTTAAATGCTCCCCAAACCATATCCAGGCTAGTGTGGTCCTTAACATTATTAGCTATGAATTCCTCTATTTTCTAGTTATAAACTTTATGACATAGGGTGCTAGCACATCTGGTTATTAATCCTCCATCTATTTCCTCTCTTAGGGAGAGTAGAAAGGAAATAGATGCAACTACCACAGCGTGATGGAAAGCGGTCCCAGCATAATTTCTGCCTCTAGTACCCCAGAAGGAGGGTGCGGATAGCAGTATGTAATCTATCTGGGACTCCGATCCATGTGCTGCTGAAATGGCGATGTACTGCCTATCTTTAGGGTGGATCACTCTCCATACATCCACTAGACCATACTGATCAACACCTCACACGCACGCTGAGCAGGCGACAAACTCGAGGCTTTACCCCTAGACCTGTCCATCTGTGGGTCCAGGGCAAGTTAAATCCCCTAAGATCATAGGAATTTGCACAAAAGGGGCTAACATCTCTAGAAGCTTGACGAAAAACTCCTGGGAGTCTGTGTTGGGGCCATAAATCGCCCCAAGAAGTACCTCCACGTTCTGAAGTTTACCCCTGACCAGCACGATTCTACCCTCATCATCCTGAATAACCAGAAGCGGCACAAAAGATACGGATCTACACAAAAGAATCATCACGCCTCTGCTCTGCGTATTACCTTGCGAAGCAAAAACTAACCCCATCTGCCGGCGCCTCATAAAATTACACTCCGACTGAAGTAAATGTGTCTCTTGTAAAAACACAATGTCCGCCTTTAATACCTCCAGGTGCTTTAAAATACTGTACTGCTTGACCTTCTGGCGTGCACCCTTTATATTCCAGGATATCACATTAAGAGCCCCAGGCAACGCCATCCTTTGAAATTTCTAACTCGAGCCCTGGTATGCACCCCCTAAAATCACTTATCCTATCGCTAAAATTGAGAACTTGTGCACCCCCTAACCCCCCAAACAAACCTTATAATCACAATGATGCCTATTTGGCCTAGCCCTCGACCATCCCCCTCCTCCCCATCCCTTAGCAATAGTATCGTCCTCCTACCTTCTCCTGTGCCATCCGCCCCCATCCCTGTATCCCCATCCCATACCTAGCCATCTCAATCTTGAACATTAACCCCCTCATCCATAAACACCCCATGAACCCAAACAACCCCCCCATCCACACTCTATTGGTCCGTGACATCAGCCCACACAGATTCGCTCACCCTCGCCCCGCACATCCCCTCCCAGCAATTGCTGCCGCACTTCCCATTTTTCACCACCGTTTACAATAATCCAATCCAATTTCTTGGGTCGACTAAACCCTCCCACAACTATTAACAGGTTCCTCATTATACCCGCCCATCCAGATCCCCCTATGTTCTGTAATCTACACATGTCGATACTCATTGCTACTAAGGCTACTGGCATTTAAATTCAGCTACTAAAAGCAAACTATTCTTTCATTTCACACTATCATTAACCACCAATCCCACCCGTAGATGTACTACACCATCACATGAGATTATGTCCCAGTCCCCCACAAGGAGGCTCTTGCTCACTTCAGCGTGTTCTGGAAAAAAAAAAAAAAGAGGGGGGGTGGGAAATTGGGGAACTACTGTCTCCCCTGTTCAGCCAAGGTTAAACAGTTCTGTCCATTGTCCAACTCTCAAGCCCCATACAAAACGTGATCAGGGCTGAATAAGCTCTGAATTAAAGTCCCAGTCCATGAAAACTCGCCGCGCTTCATATGCTTCCATCTTCATGCATTGCAGGGCCTAAGTGATGCACCAGTCGGGCTCCAAACCCCCGGCGAAAGAAAAAAAAAAATCTTGCTGTATGATGTCCTAATCTCCTCCATAGGCCATAAGTCTGCATCCCAGGGTGCCACATAGCTCCCACTGCAAACTTCAAGGGTTCTTGAATAAATTAGGGAAAGCTGCTTGTAATGCCGACCGGGCAATCTCCACCGATTCATAATGCCTCCTCCCCTCTATCAGAACTTGAATTTGGCGGGTAGCCATTTTAAATCATACACCCGCCGCGATCAATTTATTAATCAGGGGGTTGAAGGCCGACCTCCTCTGCCGCACAGTAACAGGGATGTCCTGCACCACTCTAATCTTAACTCCTTCCCAATACAGATCCTTGTTCTCTCTTGCCTTTGTTAGAAAAAGTTGCCGTTCTAAATAGTTCAGAAATTGGAAAATCAAGGTACGTGGTGGAGCATTAGGTGGGGGCATTGGCCGCAAGGCTCGGTGAGCTCTCTCAATTGTATAACTGGGGCCATATGGAGAGGGGCCTGCTATTCTCTCCACAAGCTTCTGCACAAATTTAATCGGGTCTGGCCCTTCCTCTTTCTCCGGTAAACCCACAATCACTGCATTATTGAGGCGGCATCTCCCTTCTAAGTCCTCAACCTTTGCTTCCAACTTGGCTACCCGTTGCTTCAACAAGGTTGCCACCACATCCATCTTCTCAGCGTTCCCTTCTAAAGAGTGAATTCTAGCTTCGCTGTCCGTTGTCCTCCAGGTCAGGTCCTCCAATGCTCTAGAAATACACTTAATTTCACTGGCCATTTCTTTCATTTCCTGCTTGAAAGGTCGAAATTCCTCCAAAAATCTTGCTAGTGTCAGGATCTCGCTTTCCGTTTCCCCCATCGCAGCGCCCTGAGACTGCTGCCCACTCAAGGCCCTTGCCTTCTTTGGGGCCTTCTCCGGGGATACCGGAGGAGTGAGCTTTGGAGGGACTTTGCGCATCTCAGCTTCCATCTAGCCCTCAAACAATTCAGTGCAGTCTCCTCTGCTGTTATGATAAAAAAAAAACCTCTGGGACAAGTTAAAACCGAAACGATGGCTTAGTTTAGGGGGAAGGCGATCGGAGCTACCAGGGAACTCAGCTACACCGTGCTCTGCATCACGTGACTCCCTGCAGCTATAGAAATTTGAGACTGACCATATAATGCTACAGTATTTTCAGTTTAGTTCTAAAGTGGTATATTTTGGTCATTCCCTTATTGACACACTGCTGCATTTTGGCAGATCAAGGTCTGCATTAACACCCTAGAAGAAGACAACGTTTAACATCCTTCAAAAACACTGAAAAAGGTATGAGAACATGAGATTTATGCATGGACTTACCATGACTCTGGACACAGTAGGTGAGCACCGTTTTATTTTCTTAATACTTGGAAATTTCTTGGGAGATGCAAAGCCACTTTGAGGTATGAGTTACTGCCTGATAACAGCACTTCTTGCTCAATGAAAAATTCCAGTTGCAAAAGGTGTTACTCTAGCCATGTATAATAGATCACATGACCTGCCATCATGGTGCTGAGATCAGGCAAAACACTTTAATTTATTATTGATGCATTATTTATATGGACATTGGGCATTTCACAAGATAATGCTGTGTCATGATACAGGTTTTAGACACTATTTGTGTACAAGTTGAAGGTAACATGTACTCCATACTTTTCAAGTCTATAAATGACTACTTATTTAAGGTTAAACATTTTGCATCGGACAGGGATGTGATTATTAAAGGTTAAAAATACTGCTTCTGACTGGGATGGGACTGTTTAATGAGTTGTAACATTAAATATCACTTAACGGTAAAAGCCAGGTCCTAAGCTGTATTTTTATCCTTACATATCCATTCAGTAGCAGTACTTTTAACCTTAAATATATATACGAATCATATGTAAGCAGTAAAGTATATTGCTAAAAAGCAGTCCTTGACCATCATCCAAACTGCTACGAAGCATTTGTATGCAGTAAAGTATACTGCTAAAAAGCAGTCCTTGACCATCATCCTAAATGCTAAGACTGCTATGAAAACTGCTATCTTAGGCTTCTGATTTAAATACTTTGTGCTGTAGACAGGCTAACTTAAGGCTTTGGACTGTGAAGGCCATCAAGATAACTGATACATTCTTGTTAACATGGCAAAATAGTATGAAGGCTAATTTGATGCCAATATATAGCTAAGGATCACAAACACCACTGTCCTCCCTGACACACTTAGTGACCACTCCCCCATCATCTGCTACTGGTCCAATAAATTCATTAAGCCTCCCCCAAAAGCATTACTAGCCGGGTTCTACCTAGAGGCAAGCTACCTCATCTCAAAACCTTCCTTCATCAACAGGATTGGTCCCCAATTCTCACTGCAACCAATGTGAACATCGAACTGGAACCCTTCATCAGGATCTTCAACCAAGCATGCAACATATTTGCACCCTTCAAGAAGTGCAAGGCCAAAGCCCTATGCAACCCCTGGCTCACCGGAGACCTACTTAGATGACTAAAAGCTCGAGACCACCTTTGGGAGATTGCCAGAAACACCGGGAGACAAGTTGATACTGCTAACTATAAACGTGCACAAAATGACTGTACCAAATATATCCGGGACACGAAGACCACCTATTTCCATAATGCTCTCACTAACTCATGGGGCAAAGGTAGGGACTTCTGGAATAACATTAAAGAAGTCCCCAGGAAACAATCTAAGTCACCCCTGTCAGTACTCAGCATAAATGGTGAAACTACACTTGACCAGAAACTCATTGCTGATACATTCAATGACACCTTCACGGACCTCACTGCTGTACTCCCACAGGGTTTTTTCAATGAGGTGGTTCCCCTTGCCCCCCAGCCACCTCCAGCTACCCTCCCTTCTATTTTAAAGTAGTAAAAATGCATCAAGTCTGCAGCTACATTACCAAAGCCATTTGCAACTCCAGGGCCAGCAGTGACTCCCTTGACCTCAGACTGCTATCACTCACACTTGAAGAAGTACTCTGACCACTGACCGGGATTTTCAACCTCTCCCTCAACCTCAGCCAGTTCCCTGACTTATGGAAATCTGCCACAGTAACCCCAATTCATAAAAGTGGTGACAAAACAGCTACTGAGAATTACTGTCCAATTTCCATCCTACCGCCACTCTCCAAGGCCCTAGAACGGATTGTGTCAGACCAGCTCACCGACTTCCTAGACAATCACAACATCCTGTGCAAGAAGCAACATGACTTTAGAAAAGATCATAGCACCTCCACGGCGCTACTTGAATTCACTGGTGCAATCCATCACTCACTCAATTACAGTCATCTTACTGGGTCCACCTTCATCGACTTGACTAAAGCCTTTGATACCATCAACCACAATCTCCTACTTGCCCAGCTTCGACTAGCAGAGCTCTCACCTAACTCGGTGAACTGGTTCAAAAGATACTTAGACAACCGCTCCCTAAGAGTGAGAATTGCTGGCACACTCTCAGACCAAAGACCAGTCTGGTCTGGTGTCCCACAGTGCTCAATCTTGGGCCCCCTCTTTTTCAGCCTTTTTTTGAACTCACTGCCAGAATCCTGCCCTGAACAGATCCTACTCTACGTGGATGATGCTGTCATGCTGGCATCCCACCATGATCCAGTCCATCTACAAGATAACCTCCAACAGGCATTCTCTGCAGTCGAAAACTGGTTCACAAAACACAGACTTATACTTAACCAGAAAAAAACAAAGACCATGGTCTTCTGCAACTCCCAAAACCAACACAAACAATATCAGCTCTCCATTAAAACCAAGCAAAGAATCACCCTCGAACAAGTTCATACCTCCAAATGCCTCGGCCTCTCCCTCTACTGTAATCTCTCCTATGTCCCACACATCAATAACGTGGCAAAAGTGGCCAACACCAGGATGGGCCTACTATTCCGACATAGGAAACATCTAACCCCAGAATCTCTGTCCATAGCTGTCCAGAGCTCCATCATCAGCATCATTTACTACGGTCTCATTATCTATGGATCTACCACAACCTCATCTCTCAGGCATGTTTCGACTTCCCTCAATCAAGCCTGCTGACTCATTACTGGTTCCCACCGTCTCACCCACACCTGCGACCTCTACTCCAAAACAGGCTGGCTGCAACTGAACAACCGAATCAAATACTAAACCTGCATCACTACTAAGAAAATCATGATGGGAAAGGCACCACCAGGAGTCAGCACCCTCATTGAACCCAAAATCGCCAACCACAACATCAGGAGCTCTAAGCCCCAAATCCTTCAAATCCCCTGCTGCCGCACGTCCCAAGGCTAAAGGTTGTTTGCATACAGGGCTTCGAGTTGGCTGAATGAGCTCTCTAGTGACACCTCATCCACAGCAACACTTGGAGCATTCACAAAAAAAGCTCCACCACTCCACAACTGGCACCTCCACCTGTGCTTGCACCCCATAACATCTTCATTCCCTACGCTGCTTCTGACCTTATTAGTGTCAGTTTCTGCCCTCTCTTCTTGTACTTACCTGTCCAATGCAACTTCTAATGCACTTGCCCTGTGTCTCTCCTGACAAGGCCCCTCGACTGCCTCACCCTGACCCTCTACACCTAAGCCTTCCCCTACCCTCAGCCCTCTCCCCTTCTTGCCCTCTTCCTCCTATTGTTTCTTGAGTTACTCATCACTCAGTCTGATTTTGTCAAGCAAAGTTACTGTCTAAAACCATGTACCTGTAACTGTTTTATGTTTTAGTGTCTGTTACCCTGTAACCAGCATGACATGGAACCTTTGTAAAAGAGCCTTGGCTTAAAGGTACTTTGTAATCCTAGACACAAAAAAATAAATAAAATCAAAAGGTGAAATAATAGTCTGAATGCTACAGGTATTTGAAGGTTAGGCAAATAACCTTCCATTTGGGTAAGGGAGATCTCCTCATGTGTGGCCATATATATTAGACTCACCTCTTCTTACAGACAAAAAAATGAAACATCTGGATGCGGAGTGTATGATTCATGTAAATGGTATTTAAAATGCATTTTAACCAATGGGAAAAAAAAAACATTTTTTATAAACAAGATTAATAAGTTCTCGTCTAAATCTTTAAAAATGATACTGCAGAGTCATGTAAAACTGAGCTGTATATCAGCTTAGCAACGGCTACTGTTACTTCTCACCGGGGTAATTCTTGTTATTATTATTACTTTTTAATGTGTGTACATCTGTGAGAGTGGTAAAGTTTGAAACTGAAAGTGAGTGTTGAGGGCATTGACAATTTTGTGTGCAAATAATATACAAACATAAAGGGGATGGAATAATATGAATAGCAGAAAACTGGGCACACAGTGGGCAGATGACACAGAGCAACTTAAAGATTTAAATGGTATTTAAACCTTTATTCTGGTGATGAGGGTGCACATACCAGGAATCATTCAGTGACTCCTGGTGTGTGCACCCTCATCAACTTAATAAAGGTTTAAACACCATTTAAATATCTACGTTGTACACGCTTGTCACCTTAATAAAGGTTTAAATAACATTAAAAGGGACACTGCCAACCTGCTTAGCCCTTAAACTGTCCCCAGTTTAAAATTTATTTTATGATTGCTCACTTTCTGTACAGATTACTGATACAGCTGATAGTGTGATTCTGAATTCCTTTTCCTTTTTAAAAGTAAAAAAATAGACTGCCCACCATACAGGTGTTACTGCACAAAAATGTGTTTGTTTACATTCCTTGATCAATTCCCACTGCATCATTTATGGACTTTGGAATACCCCCACACAGTTTAGCCATTCATGATGCAGAGGGAGGAGAGGAGACTATTGCATCACAAGTGGCTGCACTGTTTGGGAGTGTTCCTAATATTCAGGATTTATACTGTAAGAGTAAATCTAGTATTTGAAACAAAACAAGGTTGGGTATAATTACATCATTACCATGCATTTCAGTTTTACTAAGAAATGAAGCAGATTAAACAACTAGCAGTATTATTGAATTATAGAGATGTTAAGAATCATAACGTGTGTTTTCAACTAGAAATAATAGGACGGTAAAAGGGTTGAAAATGTCCCTTCAAATCATGAAGCACTTCCTTGTCATCTGTCCATGTGCATGGTTTTCTGCGTCTCCTAGTTTGTTACCTAATCATGGCACCAGGTCTCCTGTTGTGCCTTTTCCTGTTGCCTGGGGGTGGCATAATAGCAATGATCATTTTTAATATGCATGCCACTTATAAACTTGTGTTTGTGAAAGGGAAATGCAGCACATTTAATAATAATAACAGAAAAAAATAATTGAGCTGTGCATTGTGTTCTGGCTGGGAATAGTGGCATATGTTACACTGTAGTGTGCAATATGGCTCTCCAGCTTTGGAAAAAAAAATGGTACACAAAGTTTCTACCTGATCACTGTTATCCACCCCCCACCACCACCACCACCATAATGAACAACACTGACCATATAGCTAATATAGTTAAGATCTGGCCAGAGCTAATAGGGCTACAGCCATGGTCATATCAAAGTTAACAGGGAGGTAGTATAGTGCAGTGGTTTAAGGCTCTGAGCTGCAAATCTGGAGACCTGGGTTTGAATCCCACAGCTCCCACTTGCATACTGTGTGACCCTGAGCAAGTCACTTAACTTCCCTGTGCTCCTAGGGCACACCTGTAAACAAGCTTTCGGCTTAGTGTGCCACTCCTGGTTAAACAATTGAAAAAAAAGGAGCCTGTGTGTATAAATTTGAATGCAGGCTCATAACTTTGATGTATTGTTTTCTACATTTCAGTTGCACAGCTCCGATTCTAAAACAACACTGTTTATGTTCATGCAATATATTTATGTTCCTTTCAACCAGAATAAAAAAGTTTATAGTTGGTAAGCCTGAATCCCATGAAGTACTTAAATCTGTGTAAAATTTGGGCCAACAATATGCAAAAATGCCCATGTTATGTCGCAAAGTTCAAAACTCCATTGAAATACATTGAACCACATACCTGTTTCTTCAGTTTGCGGTATGGCTTTGAAGAGTGAAGGCATGTCTGTGATCCTGAAAGGATTATGGCATTGGACCCCTGATGGGTAAGTAAGAGCTTGGAGGGTTGGGGGGTGGTGGGTGCTGAGAGGGAAAGTTGGTTGGGTGGCAGTTCCGGCTACAAAAGACATTGATGGATGGTTTTCTTTTTACAAAGGTAAAAAAAAAAAGACAGATGATTCCTCATTGGGACACTGGGGGATTGGGCAACCCCCGTGTCACTGTTATGCTTTGGAGGGGTGCTGAGAGGGAGGGTCAGGTGGGCGGGAGGGAAAAATATACATTAAAAAAAGAAAAAAAATAACCGCCCATACACAGTAGTGGGGGGCACTGAAAAAAAAGACCAAGGATTCTTCATTGTGACATAGGGGGATTGGGTACCACCAGTGTCACTGTTACGTTTCAGGGGGTACTGAGAGGGAGGGTCTCATACATGGGAGCTCTTCTGTCTGTGGGCAGACAAGGTTTCTCATGTTCCTTCCTCTCTCTCTCTCTCTCTCTTTCTCTTTCTCTCGCTCTCTCTCTGTCTCTCTCTCTCTGTCTCTCTCTCTCTCTCTCTCTCTCTCTCGCTATCTCTTTGTGAAACAATCTAAGACACAAAGACAGACAGAGACAAAGGAAATGACATGGCAAACCTTGTCTGTTCCACACACAGAAATGCTCCCATGTACCTGACCTTCCCCACCATGCTGTGGGACTCCTTCAATGAATAGACAGTGCAGTTATTCACATCTGGTGGAGGAGACTGTGGTGGAACACCAACATATTGTTTGGTCGAAAGGATTTTTTTTTCTGATAGCAAGAAGTCTGCAGAGCTATGCCCACTGCAGCCCTAAATATTGTTATTGGGAGAAAGCATCTTTCTCTGTGAGTGTAATAGTAGCAACAGGAGTGACACTGCAAGAGCAGCTTTAGAATATACTGTACTAACAAACAAAAAAGTTGACATGTTCAGTTAATGTTTCATTTCTATTATAATGTACACAAAATAACCACTTGAATAGCCTGATATTCTTTTAGATTTACTTTAGTCAAACTGACTTTTCTTGCAAACTCACAGTCAGATTTGCTAGAAATTACTTTTTAAAATACAGGCCATATTTCAGAGAAAAATGGGTAAGAATATTACAATAACTGTTAATATGCCAACTTGTTTTAAGTTTCATGGGCAAACTGACACATTAGTGAATATGCGAATCATATATGGTTAGTCAGCCCTGTTTACTTAGCTATAAAAGATGTGCTTTGAAACTGAACCCACCTAAACACCATAGTAAGTGCTCTAACACTGATGTCACTGTGAATGTCACTCCCATCTAATGCACTCCAGATCAAATTAGAATGAGGAGGATGGCTGAGTCAGGCTGAGAGCATTAATGTTAAACAGTCAATAAATAATAACAGGACATACAGAAGTGTGAAAAATATCACTTTTATAATAACACCCCACTTAAACAATTTAAATAGCAAGCATTTATTCATGTCCCCTTTAAGACGGAGGATTGTCTAAATATGTAATGAAAAAGAGATACTGTATGTGACAATTACTGTGATGGTAAATATGGAAGGGGCTCATGGGAAGAAATTGAAAGAATAAGATAGCAGGAAGAATTGTCATTGTAAGTGGTTGAAGATTGTCTTGCTAAATCCCCCACCAACACACACACAGATCCATGGCTTATTATGATGGCTGACTGGAGGAGATATAGATAAATATATACCATCTTAAAACCTGCAACAGTGCACTGGATACATTGGAGTAGAGTCATGCAATCTGATTACTGGTTGCACTTGAGACACCTACAATAAATGAGCAAAAACTCCCATAAGCTAGCATGAATACCCAAATCTTGTATATACCTCCTCTTAGCAGCCTTTAAAGATGGGACAGGTTGGTGGAATGATAAAGAAGGCTGGTGGAAAGATAAACGTTTTGAAATAACATATGCATATGTACCATGACAGAAATCTACTCTTATAGTCTTGCTTTTCAAATCTCCCAGCCTGTACTTTCATTTAACAATTAAAAAGGATATATAATAGAAATCAGTTCTCAACTGATGTGCACGAAAGTTGGGTAAATGTATGTCTACACAGACTCAGGTACTGTACGGGACCACATCAAACTGGTAGAACCTGTCAACAGCATCTTTTGCTGTGTCTATGTTATCGACATAACCACTGACTGAAGCAGCCAAGAAACTTGCTGTTGTCAGCCTGAAGAATCACTTACAGCTCTGGTGTACCTGGAACTCATCTTACAGCTCAATGCCCTTAACCACTATGACACATGCTATACTGCCTCTATCCTTTTATCTCCAACCTTTATCCTGCCATCAAACCATAATCCTAACTTGGATTTTATTTGTGTTAGTAAACCAGGAAACCCATTTAGTGCAACACTATATATTAGGGCTGTGCACAGCCTGGATATCATTTCCCGAATACCATGAATAATGCGCTATTCGTTATTCAGATTCCGAATAATGAATAGTTCACTATTCATCTGGTATTTGGGAAACACTGTTTTAAAAAAAAAAGACAAGAACTATCCCCTGTCCTCCTCTGCCAGCCCATGCAAACAACAAACATCCCAGCCCTCCACCCCATGTCAAAAAAGTATACTCCCTCGCTCTCCCCCAGCACCCACAAGTTTTTTTTTGTTGTTAAATGCTCCCAATAAAATTGTAATACAAACTGCAGGTATCAGGTGACCGCGGCTCTGCAATTGCTATAGTAAAACCAGCTGATTACATGGTCAGCTGGTTTTACTATAGCAAATGCACCAACACTTTCATTCAAGAGAAGACAGCCAGCTGTGGAGGAGGGAGGGTTGTGCCAGGCACCTTCTCAGCTTGACTTTGGATAACTGCCTGGATACTGTAATGGATGGGTGCCAGGAACAGGTGCTACGGGGGTCATGATGTATTATGCTTTTTTAATTAATACAGACAGAGCACAGAAGTTTACAGATCAAAAATGGAAGTGGGCAGGTAGAGCCATGGTCACCCAATACCTGCAGTTTGTATTACTATTTTATTGGGGGCATTCAACAACAACAAAAAAAACTTGTGAGTGCTGGGGGGAGGGAGTATGTTTTTTTGACAGAGGGTGGAGGGCTGGAGGTTTTGTTGCTTGCATGGGTAGGGAGAGGAGGTAGGGTGCTGGTTCTTATTAATTATATTACTGGCCAAATACCGAACATTTGACAACCGAATACCGAATATTGGAAAAAAGGTATGTGCACAGCCCTACTATATATGTTTTAATTTTTTTAGCCTTTTCACAGTTGGTGACAGGTTTGTGTTATAGGCACCACACAATGCATGTTGGGATTCAGCCAGCATGTATAAAATGTGTGCAGTATAACCCATGACTAGCTGTGTAATGGACCTATGTATTAAACAATTTATGATGACATTATTATGGTACAAAATATACCCAAATACACCGGGCAAGCACTAGCTAACAGCTACGTTCATACTAAGTTGTCCATGGTATACAGAATGGGTGGCAGCCAGGGAACTGTAGATGAGGAAGAAAATATGAATTTTATGTATTTCATTACATCCAGTGTGCTAAGTTTAAAGTACTTAGTGGCACTCTGAAATATATGCAGGTCAGAAATTACTGCAGTACTCAACAAAAGATGGCTAAATCATACCTCCTGTTGTCTTTTTAACTGTGTATATTAAAGGGATCGGTGAGACAAATGCACCTTTTCTTCATTTTTTCCCCCTTTTACTCATCTTTGATTTAGGTCTCTAGCTGCACCATGACCTCTGGATGGTGGTGGTAGTGGGGAAAATTGCTATCTTTACAGCTGACAAGAGTGCTGTACTGCGGTCAGCAGATGGTGCAGGTGTGTGAGTTGTGTGTGCAAATGTCTGGTGGCCAATCTGCCCTGTACCCTGAGCTCCCTGATGCACCCTGGTATTTCTAGTGGGTTAACTGTTTCATATGACTGATTTTTACACTAAGAGCTCCCTAGAGGGATATGCAAACTAGGGCTGTGCGAATACCTTTTTTCGAATATTCGGCCGGATATTCGGTATTCGGTTGCCAAATATTAGATATCGGTGTTTGCAAGTAAAGATAATTATTAAGAACCAGCACACTCCCTCCTCCCAGCCCATGCAAACTGCAAATCCCCCAGCCCTCCATCCTCTGTCAAAAAAGCATACTCCCTCCCTCCCCACAGCACCCTCAAGTTGTTGTTTTTTTTGATGTTAAATGCCCCTAATAAAATAGTAATTCAAACTGCAGGTATCGGGTGACCATGGCTCTACCTGCCACTTCCATTTTCAATCTGTAAACTTCTGTGCTCTGTCTGTACTAATTAAATAAAACATAATACATCATGACCCCCACCCCGCCCATAGCACCTGTCCCTGGCACCCACCCAGTCCAGTATCCAGGCAGAAATCCAAAGTCAAGCTGAGAAGATGCCTGGCACAACCCTCCCTCCTCTACGACCGACTGCCTTCTCTTGCATGAAAGCACTTGTACGCTTGCTATAGTAAAAAACAGTTGATCATGTGATCAGCTGGTCTTACTATAGCAAGTGCACTAGTGCTTTCATTCAAGCGAAGGCAGACAGCCATGGAGGAGGGAGGGTTGTGCCAGGCACCTTCTCAGCTTGACCTTGGATTTCTGCCTGGATACTGGACTGTGTGGGTGCCAGGGACAGGTGCTATGGGAGTGGGGTGGAGGTGGGGGGTCATAATGTATTATGTTTTTTAAATTAGTACAGACAGAGCACAGAAGTTTACAGATCGAAAATGGAAGCAGGTGGGTAGAGCCACAGTCACCTGATACCCGCAGTTTGTATTACTGTTTTATTGGGGGAATTTTACAACAACAAAAAAAAAACTTGGAGCTGGGGGGAGGGAGGAAGTATGCTTTTTTGACAAAGGGTGGAGGGCTGGGATGTTTGCTGTTTGCATGGGCTGGCAAAGGAGGACGGGGGCTAGTTCTTGTCTTTTTTTTTTAAACAGTGTTTCCCAAATACCAGACGAATAGTGAACTATTAGTTATTTGGAATCCGAATAATGAATAGTGCATTATTCATGGTATTTGGGAATTAGTATTCGGGCTGTGCACAGCCCTAATGCAAATCTCTTTGCAAATGATGTTTTCTAATGCATTGTTTTTTTGTTTGCTCCCACCAAGCCACCTGGTACCCCTCTTCTTCTGGCCCCCACAAAGACTTGCCTGCTTCTGTTGGAAGCTGAGAAACTTGCTATACTGCAGAGAACAAACTAGAATGCATTTGAGGAACTGGGAACCTGGTAAAACATAATATTGTTAGGGACTAGTTAAGAAGGTAAGCTACGCTTCCTACAGAAAGTTTCATTATTTTCTTATTGGCATTATGAATTGCAGGATTCCATTAAAATATAGTAATTTTATAACCAGAGGGGGTGAAATACAACTGAAGTTGCTTGATTTCTGTGCTAGACACCTAGGATTTGGAAGGATATTTGTGCAATATTTTAGAAGTGTCCTGCTGGCTGACCAGTGAATTTATCCCTGGTTTCAGATAAAGGGCTTGTGTGTGTATTAGAAGCAGATATAGCAAATTGTCTTCACTGAAAGGCCTGCTTACATCACAGGTGTCACTAGTCAATCAATTGATTCTGGGTGGGGCTTTTATCACTGACTTGCCTTAGGCAAACTACACAGTGAGAAGCCAGTCAGAAAAAACTTGCCTGCTTCTGTCGGAAGCTGAGAAACTTACTATACTGCAGAGAACAAATTAGAATGCATTTGAGGAACTGGAAACCTGGTAAAACATAATATTGTTGGGGACTAGTTAGGAAGGTAAGCTACGCTTTCTACAGAAAGTTTCATTATTTTCTTATTGGCATTAAGAATTGCAGGATTCCATTAAAGTGTAGTAATTGTAAACCAGAGGGGGGGAATACAACTGAAGTTGCTTGATTTCTGTGCTAGACACCTAGGATTTGGAAGGATATTTGTGCAATATTTTAGAAGTGTCCTGCTGGCTGAGCAGTGAGTTCATTTTTATCCCTGGACTCAGTAGAGTGGTTTGTGTAGGAGCAGTGGTCTAGTAAACTGTGGTGTTGGTTGACTTATTATAAAGGGCAGTACTCACCAGGGTGGTGGAGCAATGGTGTATTTGATTGTTTTTAACAGTCACCAGTGGTTGTGGCCTACCCACGCACCCTTCCCCTCATCCCGCCCACCTCAGGCATGGCATTTCCTTTATAGTCAAGGTTCTGACATCACTTCCTCAACAGGTCTTGGAGCAGAACTGTCATAGTCTTAATTACCCAGCACAGTGCATAAAGGGTAAGTATACACACACACAAAAAAATATATATATTACTCATTGTATATTATAAGGAAGAGGGACATGTGGGGAGTGGTGCAATGCACTGACTGTGGGGCAGCAATTTTCCGGGAGACATTCTGGAACCTGCATTGCTGCCCTATTTGCAGGCAACTGTCAGCTCTGAGGGAGGAGGTTGCCCACCTCCAGGCTGAACTAGCAAGGACTAAGGAGGCCTCCCCCACCCAAAGAGCACCAGTTCCTCAACCACTGCCTCAGAGGTTGCCATATGTGAAGAGCAGATCAACCACAGTAGGTTCTGGGAGGGTGAGGGTGGGGTAACAGAGGAGTAGCCCCCGAGTTGTACCTCTACACAAATCATATGTCAGTCTGGCAAATCAAGGTTCCTCTATGATGACACCCTCAGTGGAGACCAAGAAGAATGCTGAGGACATCCACAAGGGAGACCCACAAAAGAGTGGCAAGGGACACCACAGCCGAAAGAAACAGCTTCTGATAGGGGACTCAATTGTTAGCGATGTAGACCTGGGGAAGGGAGAGGAGGGGGAAGTAAGGTGCCTGCCTGGTGCCATGGCTTGAAGGGACAGGAAGTGAATCCTCAGGATTGCAGAAGCAGCATCACAGAAGAGGGAACTAGATATCATTGTCCACCTTGGGACAAATTATCTAGCTAGGCATGAGATCAGTGCAGTGCAGGATGAATTTTTGGAGTTAGGGATGGGCCTCAGACAGTTAGCAAGCACTGTAACTTTCTCAGATGTGCTGCCAGTCTATGGCAGGGGTGAGACTAGGGTACTGCATACCATGCAGTTTAATGAATGGTTGCAAAACTGGTGCAGAGCACAGGGTTTTGGCTTCATTGGGGACTGGAGGTCCACTGGGAGAGATGAAGGTCTATACTGGCATGATGGTCTGCATGTGTCCAGGAAGGGAAACATGCTCCTAGGTGACAGGTTTAGAGGCTTCCTTGGCAAGCTTTTAAACTAGCCAAGGGGGGAGGTGCTGATAGGAAACAGGAAAGTTCAAGCCTCCCCCCACAAACATGGCAGGTAGTAGGATAAACCCTGAGGTACAGAGCTTGACAGAGGGCAGGACAGGGGTAAATGGAAAAATGGACAAGGGCAATAAGAGCAGGGATGGGGTAAAAAAGGATAAAGCCAACATTAAATGGAGGGCAATGAGTATCAATGCCCATAGTCTGGGAAACAAGCTTCCAGAGCTAGTAGCCCTGATGGAAGAGGAATACTTGGATATTGTGGCAGTCACAGGAACATGGTACATGGAGAACCATGACTGGGATGTCATCATACCAGGGTACACAATCTACAGAAGGGACAGGGAGGGTAAAAAAGGAGGTGGAGTAGCTCTCTAGATAAGGGAAGGGATCAAAGCTACAGAACTAAAAAGTAAAAGGAGAGGACAAGAGGAACTCTGGGTCACCTTGGAGACAGGGAATGGCATCACAATCTGCACAGGAGTTGTATACAGACCCCCATCTCAAGGGGAGAAAATGGACAAGAAAATGATAGAGGGCATTCTCAAAATGGCTGAAAAAAGGGAGGTACTGTTGATAGGGGACCTGAATATGCCAGATGTTAACTGGGTGACATGGACTGCAGCCACATCCAAGAGCAAGGTCATTCTCGATGCCCTACAGGGGGCATGCCTTAGACAGCTAGTGGTGGAACCCACTCAGGAGGGAGCAATATTAGACCTGGTACTCTCAAATGGAGAGAGGATCACACATTTAGAAGTCAGTAGACATCTGGGAACAAGCGACCACTACACAGTGTGCTTCACAATAAACACAACCATTGAGACAAGCCATACAAAGACAAGGATACTGGACATAAGAAGGGCTGACTTTGGCATAATACCTGAGGAATGCATTAGCAAATGGCCAGAAAGGAGGGGTGGAAGAACAATGGAGAAAAATCAAAACTGCCATCATGGAGGCAACAAGCCTTTGTGTGAAACAAATAAAGAAAACAAAGCAGAATAAAAAAACACTATGGTTCTCAAAAGAGGTGTCAGGGAAGGTTAAGGAGAAAAAGGCTGTCATTCAAAAAGTATAAGGAATCACAGAAGGAGCATGACAGGGAACTGTATCAATTAAAGCAGAAACAAGTGGGGAAGGCAGTCAGAAAAGCAAAGGCCCAAACCAAGGAAAAGATAGCCAACTCAGTTAAAGGGGATAAAACCTTTTATAGGTAAATTAGGGAGCACATAAAGGTTAAGGGAAGGACAGTGAAGATTAATAAAGAAGAGGGGAGGTGGGCAGAGGGAGACAGTGAAAAGGCAGAGATACTGAATGAATACTTTTGCTCTGTATTCACAAAAGAAGAAGAGGAGGAGTTACCTAAACCAAACAATAGAAGCACTCTGGGTAGTGGGGTTGACGCCAGTCCATTTACAGAAGAAAGAGTACTGAAAGAACTCCTAAAACTCAAGGTGGACAAAGCAATGGGGCCTGACAGGATGCACCCTAGAATACTAAAAGAGCTTAGGGAGAACCTAGTGACACCACTAACCACACTTTTTAACAAATCATGGGAAGATGGGGTGGTACCTGAGGACTGGAGGAGGGTAGATGTGATTCCTCTTCACAAAAGTGGGAGCAAGACAGAAGCAGGAAACTATAGACCTATTAGTTTGACCTCAGTGGTGGGGAAAATGATAGAATCACATCTGAAATAAAAAATTGTTCAGTACCTAGAGGCCAATGGGCACAGGACCCAAAGCAGCATGGATTCACAGCAGGAAGTTATGTCAGGTGAATCTAATCAATTTCTTTGACTGGGTGACCAAAGTAATAGACCAGAGAGGGGCAGTGGATGTGACCTACCTATACTGTAGCAAGGCATTTGACACAGTCCCGCACAAAAGATTAATAATCAAGTTAGCCAGCCTGGGAGTGGGTCCCAGGGTGGTAGCCTGGGTAGCAAACTGGCTGCACAACAGGACACAGAAGGTGATAGTGAATGAAACACATTCTGAAGAAAGGGGGGTTACTAGTGGAGTACCTCAGGGCTCATTACTGGGTCCAGTCCTCTTTAACGTCTTTATAGGTGACATTGCAGAGGGTTTGGAAGGAAAGGTATGCCTCTTTGCAGATGACACAAAGATCTGTAAGAGAGTTGATACACAAGGGGGGTAGAAAGGATGAGAAGGGACTTGGCAAGGTTGGAGTAATGGTCAGACATATGGCAACTTAGATTCAATGCAAAGAAGTGCAAAGTAATGCACCTGGGAAATAAAAATCCAGGAGGCGAGTACACAATAGCAGGGGAGGTACTAACAAAAACAATAATGGAAAGGGATCTGGGTGTAGTCATATCAGATGACCTAAAGGTGGGTAAGCAATATGAGAAGTTAGTAAGTAGAGCCAGGGGGATACTGGGATGCATAGGGAGGGGCATCACAAGTAGAAAAAGGGAAGTGGTTATCCCTCTATACAGCCAGTTGGTGAGACCCCATCTGGAGTACTGCATGCAGTTTTGGAGACCTCATCTATGCAAGGACATAGACAGGATGGAAACAGTCCAGGGGAGGGCAAGTAAAATGGTGCAGGGTTTACATCAGAAACCATATGAAGAAAGACTGAGAGAGCTTAATATGCATACCCTTGATGAAAGGAGGGACAGGGGGGACATGATAGAAACTTTTAAGTACCTCAAGGGAATCAACAAAGTCCAGGAGGGTAGCATCTTTCAGAAAAAGAGATGTGTAAGAACAAGGGGACACAATTTAAAGTTAGAGGGAAGGCGGCTCAGGGGTAATGTGAGGAAATTCTTTTTCAGGGAGAGAGTGGTGGACACATTGAACCACCTTCCTGGAGAGGTTGTGTGGTCTAAAACAGTGGGGGAATTCAAACATGCATGGGACAGACTTAAGGCAATTATAGTGGGGGATTGCAGGAAGGAGGCTGTTGGTTAACCAGAATCTGCAATTTATCCAATAGGTAGGGAAATGGGCAGACTGGGTGGGCCAAGTGGACCTTATCTGCCATCAAAGTCTATGTTTCTATTGTGACCTTTTTTCCCACAAGTCTCACCCATTGACTGCACTCCACTGGGACACACTCCAATGCAGACCATACCCCAGTGAGTAGTACTTTGTGATCTCATGCTAGTATGCTCAGTTTAGAGGCAACTGACCCAACTGCATGGGCAGAGGCTGAGAGAATGGCATCCTCATGGGACACCACCCCTCTAGTCTAGGAAGGGAAGGTACTAAGTTGCTCACTCGGGCCCAAGTAACATTTAGTGAAGGGAATGCTTCTCTTGGCAGAGGGCCCTATACTTCTGAACCTGTAGGTACCAGAGGGTACTGTGCTTCAGTTGAGAAATGGATTCTTTGCCCTGTGTATCTGTGTCTGCCATCACATGGAAGTGCAAGACCAAGAGGGCCCCGTACTTCTGAAATCCACCAGATAGCCCCATGAATTTTTGACATCAATTGCTGCACTTCCACAGGCAGACAGAATCTTCTCTTGGTGCAGGGCCCAGAAGGCCGTGTGTATCTGCATCTGTTCACATAGGTCCTAAAGGGACCTGCATGAATGCAGAGATGAGTCTAGTATCACGAAAAGAATGGAAATTATTTTAAATTAACTGCATTAATGCACCAGTTAGGATTCAACTTAATGCCACAAAAGTAGGGAAATGTGGCATTAGGGTTTCCACCCTAACTCTGCACTACTGCAGAAGCAAAACGCCAAACCCACATAAGCAACCACTGAAAGCCATCATAAGGTAAGACAAATAACATGCAACTGTTTCCAGATGACACAAATGCAGTAGCACTGATGTGCCACTTTGGTAGATTTGTATCTGCAGCATGCACACCACAGGACAAACTGTACACACTGCAAGAACTACACACTCACTTGTCACTAAAGATAGAAATCCAGGATATACAAAAGACAACACTGCTTCTGTGGGCAGAAGTACAGGCCCGTGCAGCCACAACTATAAATCCATGACACCCAAGATCTTTTATCTGCAGAAGTGCAGGCCCATAAGGGACTAGTGTTTCTGTAGCCTCAGGTACTCATGCTTACTGGTAAGACATACACACACTTGATGGGACGGCACTTCTGCAACCACAGTGTAAGACATACAGACCAACCTCTGGCTGCAGAAGTGCATGAGACACAAAATCCATGATACCAACATTGCAACAGATTTACTGCCTGCAGAAGTGCAGGCCCCTGAGGGTTCTGCACCTCTTCACCCATACGTGTAAGATACAGTATTCACATTGACTTCTTACTCCAGAAGGAACACAGACTGAAGTACTGTTGCAGTGTGGGTATCATGGTTTCAGCAGTGGCTCTAGAAGTTGGAAGGATTTAGACTGAATGGAGGCAGTCCAGAGGAGGGCAACTGAAATAGTGCAGGGCCTGCATCAAAAGCCCTACAAGGAGAGACTAAAGAACCTTAATATGTGCACCTTTGTGTGTCTTATTTAGCTCCTAAAGAGCTGAAGACCCTTGTGACCCCATCACTATTCTTATTTTACAGGTATGACTGGATATTTCCTGAAACCCCCCTATTCCTGTCTCCCCAGGACCCAGGTAAGAGATCTTTTACTTATTATATATGTTAGCTGTAATGGTGCAACCTAAAGTATTAAGACAGAGCTGACATTGCTTGTTAGGTGGTTGGTAACAAAGGGATTGAAATAAGTAATCTTTCTGTTTATTCCATTTCATGCATGTTCCTAAGGGACCTGTGCGACTCAGGATACAATTCCATTACCACAAAAAGAATGGAAATTATTTGCAGTAAGCAAGCAATAACACATGATGAACTGAGGGTTACGTGCTGATAAGAGCATGCCCAGGGGTGTACTAAGGCACGAGGTGCTTGCGCTGAGTGCCCTATGCTGCTGTGTGTGCTCTTATCAGCACGTAACCCACAACTCTGAGTGTTTTATTGCACTTATAAAATGGGCCCCCCATTAAATTTTCCAGTAAAAATAAATTAATAAATAAATAAATAAAAGAAGTGTGCTAAAATCTGTTAGAAATGCGGAACATAGAAAATAGTCCGTCTGCACTGCATACCATATACAGTAATATAATACTATTGCTGTGTCTTTCTATTGGCTAGTCTCTTTGTTCCCCAGCACTGTAACAGTTGTCCACCCACCCTTTCCATTGTATTTTATGTTTGTAAATTTATATTTTTTTAGCAAGTCTAGGCATCAGCCAGCTTAGGTGTGAGGCACCATGTCAGGGAGCACTCTGTAGAGTGCTGTTCTGCATGGTGTATGTCTTTCTTGTTCGACTGTATCTATCTCTGAATATTTTTTTTTTAATTTAATTTTTTTTACAGTTTTTATCTGCAGCTATTGGGGACTTCACTACAAGCAAATATGTGTGTTACCGGCCACCATAGATGTCCATTTTTACTTTGCGGTTTGTAAATTGAAACCTGTGTTATGCTGATGTTACAGGGGCCGATACAATCTCCAATTTTTAGTTAAATGTGGTCACATGGATAGGAATGGCTTCTTAGGAGGGCAGAAAGATGTCTGGGAGGGCTGGAGGATGAAGGCTTGTTATGCTGAAAACTGACATGGAGATTGTGGTAAGACTTACTTGTTTGCGGGCTCGTTCGTCGACGGGGTTTGTATTTCTGGGACATACAATTGTGACAGCAGGGTTGTGCCAATGAAAAATTAGTGAGAGGAATTATTGTGTAGGAAGATGGATGTTGGATCTTTTGTGGCAGGATTTCTGTTTTTTCTGTTGGTGACAACTCAGTGCTCTTTCAGTATAGCGCTTCAAGCGCTTGTTCCATGGCATGGTATGTGATGAGCTCTGGGGATGAGGTGCAGTGGGAGATGGGTGTCACGGGATTGATTTGTCGCTGAGCTCGGGCTGTGGTTGCCAGAAGTAGTGCGCATTGAAACAATATGCGCTGATAAGGACATGGCTGGAGAGGGCTTCCTGCTAATCAGCATTCAAGATTTTATTTGCCCATTTTATAAAGTACATTAATGCACACATTAGGTCTGAATAACACAAAGTGTACAATGTAAGAAAATGAAAACATTAGGGTTTGGAGTCTCAGGAATCTTGGCGAATTGGTGGTGCGGTGTTCCTTGAGATTTTTAATCCTAATGCCTACCATCTCACTTGAGCAAACAATGTTACACATGATTTTGTGCTTTGTGCAGGGCCATGTGGGTCCTATGCAAAGAAAGATATGAATGGTCTTGCTCTTGTGCTTCATTATTCATGAACTCTTGCTTCATGCAGGGCCCACAAAGCCCTGCTTGATGAAAGTTATGACTAATTCTGGTGGTCACATGTGGCAAGCCATATTTCTCTGCCCCCAAACACTATGGTTCTTATGCACTATGCCTACATGCAGTGTAAACCAGGGGTGTAGGCATAGCTACACATGAATGCTTGCAGCAGGGGCCCCACAGACCACTGGCAGCATTCACAAATAGTGCACAAGGCCGTTACATGCCGGATTCCACAACCGCCTGGGTAACAATGTGCCTGGGGTGTTTGGGGGCATTTTGGGGGCATGCCTGCACCACATGATGTTCACTAAGACACATAGTGCTGTGCACAGAAAACATAGGAGGGTGCAAGTTATGCCAGTGGGGGTCCTGCCATAACCACAGTATGCACCCAGCCATGTGCACACAGGGCTCCTCCCGGCACCAGCAGCAATATGGCAGCCCCCCGCACAAATCTGCCCCATCCTCATGTTTAGTAAGCATACTCTCCCTACACATGTATGCCCTATTCCTGTTGCATGGTAAGCATACCCTCCAAACACATGAAAGCCCCATCCCCTGGTGTATGGTAAGCATACCCTTCCAAACACATGAAGTCAAAGTCAAAGTCAACTTTATTTAAAATGACGCCCAATCCCAAAGGCTCTAGGCGCCGCACAAAAACTATACAGTATGTCATACCGTATACATTAGAGGAAAAATATCATACATATAACTTAAACCTCAAAAGCCTGCACAAATAAGAAGGTCTTAAGACGACTCTTAAAGGCCTCTATAGTGGGGGCCTCTCTCACTTCAAGCAGCAACGAGTTCCAGAGAGCTGAAGCAGCAACTCCAAAGGATCGATCCCCTGCTGATTTCAACCTAGCACTCGGAACTGTGAGGAGGCCACCACCAGAGGAGCAAAGATCCCGGACAGAGGTGGACGGTACCAGGAGATCAGAAAGGTAACCAGGGCCCTGTCCATGTAGGGTCTTATAGGTGAGAAACCCCATCTTGAACAAAACTCTCCACCTGACAGGCAGCCAGTGCAATTCGCGCAATACTGGAGTAATATGACAGAACTTACTTTGTCCAGTCAAAAGCTGGGCAGCAGCATTTTGCACTAGCTGCAGTCAGTGAAGAGAAGTTCAAGTGACCCCGAGATAGAGCGCATTACAGTAGTCAAGTCTCGAAGTGACTAAGGCATGTACCAAAGTAGGGAGGTCCAGAGCCGGAACAAGGGGCTTAATCCTGGCGATATTTCTAAGATGAAAAAAGCAGGAACGCACCACGGAGGATATTTGGGCCTCCATGGACAAGTTCCTGTCAAAGATCACACCAAGATTTCACACCCTTGGGGAGGCCATCAATGACACAGCTCCTAGCACAATGCCAGTTGCAGAATCAGAGGCCATCCCATCACGAGTTGTGTTCGACTCCACTACCAGTACCTCAGTCTTATTAGGGTTAAGTCGCAGCCAGCTGGAAGACATCCAGTCATTTATTTCATCCAGACAGATATTCATCACATTCACTGCATTTGATGTTCCTGGGGCAAAGGATAGGTATAGCTGAGTATCATCAGCATAGCAATGAAAACTCAGACCATACCTTCTAATGATCTCCCCAAGGGGCAGCATGTATACTGCGAACAACATTGGGGCCAATACCGAACCCTGAGGGACTCCACATGAAAGGAGGCAGGGCATGGATGAGAAATTACCCATCACAACCCGCTGCCTCCTGTTAGTAAGGGATGACTCAAACCATTTGATGACAATACCGGTGAGTCCACATAACTCCCTCAGGTGGAAAAGCAACACACAATGGTCCACAGTATAAAATGCCGAGAAAAGATCGAGGAGGACAAGAATTGTCTTGTCCCCCCGATCTCTAGCCCTGAGGAGATCATTTTGCACCCGAACTAATGCAGTTTCAGTGCTATGCCTGGCCCAAAAGGCAGACTGGAAGGGATCATACAACTCGTGGGTCATGAGCTGCTCTCCCAACTGAAGTGATACCACCTTCTCAACAACCTTTCCCAGAAATGGAAGATTGGAGATAGGATAGATTTGCCCTAATCTCCGGGTCCAGAGAAGCTTTCTTTAAAAGGGGTCTCACCAGAGCCTCCTTCAAGGCATCCGGAAAGACGCCCTGACTCAAGAAGCACCGGACAATCAGGGCAAACACCGGGCCAACAGTGTCAATGCACCTCATCAAGAAGCGTGTTGGCATGGGATCCAGTTCACAAAAGGTATACTTCAAGTTGGCTGCTATCTCAATGACCTCACGAACTTCCACTGGCCTAAACTCCCCCCACTCAGAGAGAGTTCTCTTAGAACACGACTGATGACCACTGACAGCAATGATATTACTGGCTGAGGAGACCTCCCGTCCGATCGCAGACACCCTGTCTGAGAAAAACCGAGCAAATTCCTCACAATCCTCATTCAAGGAAACTCTTCCGGGCTGAAGACAGGATGGATGAAGAAGTCTGTCGACAGTCCGGAAGAGTGAGGCTGGTCGGCTTCTCCCAGCAGCAATCTCCCGAGACAAAAATAATGTCTTCTTTTGGTTGATCGCCTCCTGATATGCGCAATAATGCACACACAGGACCAGTTTGTCAGCCCCCAGATGGGATTTCCTCCAGCGACGCTCTAATCTCTGACCCAGCTTCTTCATTTCCCTGAGATCACCATCATACCAAGGTGACCTCAGGTATGAAGTTCTGGGTCATACATGGACAGGTGCGAGGGATTCAATGGCACCAGATAGCACCTCGTCATAGGCGGCTACCCCGGCGTCAATGGCTCCTACGCATGCATCACCCACCCTTGATAAATCAACTGCCGCCAAATAACCCTCAGGGGTAAGATCTTTTAACGGGTGGCAGCGAAATATCTCAGAAGGGGAGGAAATTATGACGGGAGCACTAAATGTAAACTTCACCGTGCAATGATCAGACCAAGCTACTCGATCAATATCGAGATCAGTGTTCTCGAGTCCCAGTGAGAACACCAGGTCCAATGTGTGGCCATCCCAATGAGTAGGCACACCGACAGACTGCACCAGTCCCAAAAGGGACATACTCTGCAGTAACTCATCAGTGCACCTTTGACTTTTATCCTCGGCCCAAACATTGAAGTCCCCAAGAAAAATACATCTTGGGGAATCCAATGTTTCGCCGGCAACAAACTCGGCGAATTCCTGCAGGAACCCCCCCATCGGACCAGGAGGGCGATAGATGAGGAGGATCCTGCAGCCAATGCCAAGTCCTCCACGAACAGCCATACATTCAAATGAACCCGGGGTTCCCACTGGGTGCACGGCAAAGTCCAAATTTGATTTAAAACAAATAGCTACACCGTCACCCCCTACGATTTTCTCTGGGGCAGTGAACCACAGTATAACCTAGGGGGATTGCAGCCTCAAAAACAGAGCCGGCATCATCTCCCATCCAGGTCTCTGTAATGCATGCTAGGTCGATCAATGAAACAAGGGCGGCAATAATAGCCGTCTTGTTTCTGACCGACTATGGTTACCTAACACTGCCGTCAGAGGTATTGAGGGTGATGCAGCCCTAGAGGTCACCTGGCCACTTGACCTGGTGGCCTCCCTGGCAATAGGCACCAACCACGTCTGGCTTCTCCTAGATGCTCTATTTATTCCAGGGCGTCTCCTGGACTTAACCACCTCGATCCTTTGATCGATTTGCTCCTGATCATCCCACAGCACATGTGCAAAACAGTCCCCCCCAATCCCCACTTCCCTACAACGTCTGATAATAATATCAGACACAGGGAGGGGGATAAAAGGACTTAGCGCATGCAGCTGCGAAATTCCATAAACAATCCTAGGCCCTGAGAGTCATCTAATCAAACCCCTACACATATCTAATTTAAAGAACCAAACAGCACATATAAATCATGCAGGCAATATACATAAAATCTAGTTTACAATAAAACTGGTTGACATACACAAGCTATTATGGCATAGTATAATTCCCACCTTACAACTAAAACAGCAAATTTCAGCTCCGAGTGGCGCTCGCGCCACTCAGAACGCTCGCGCCACGCTCGCGCTAGTGAGTGGTGCCTGTGTTTTAAACAGTGCCGCCCCACTCCCACAACCAATCAGCCGGCAGCCCCCCTCTCGTAGCTCCAGCTCCAACAGGTTGGTGCAGATTACTTACAGCCTCTCACACTGTATTAGGCACAAAGGTTACGAGGGAGAATAAGCACAGAGTCCAGAAACAACCACACAGTCCTGATCAGAATAAAAGTAATTAGTAGCTAATGCACAGCTGCAACGAACAGCGCTTTACCAGACATCAAGGAAATATATGGAAATGCCGCTAGCGAGCGGCGCCTGTGTTTTAAACAGTGCCTCCCCACTCCCACAACCAATCAGCCGGCAGCCCCCCCTCTCATAGCTCCAGCTCCAACAGGTTGGTGCAGATTACTTACAGCGTCTCACACTGTATTGGGCACAAAGGTTATGAGGGAGAATAAACACAGAGTCCAGAAACAACCACACAGTCCTGATCAGAATAAAAGTAATTAGCAGCTAATGCACAGCTGCAACGAACAGCGCTTTACCAGACATCAAGGAAATATACAGAAAATGAAGGCCCCATCCTCAGTGTAGAACATGACAGCCCTTCCCCTGCACTCACAGAATTGTCCTGGTACACACAACCTTGACCCCTGAACCTGGTTCCCCAGACTCATCACTTTGTTTTTCAGTGGACCCCCCCCACCTGCAGCACCGAAAAACCTCCCCAACCCCCATACCAGACAGTCAGTGCTGCGGGCATGAATGGCCAGTAGTACATCCCTCCAAACACCTCTTTGGCTGCTGGCCATGCAACTGATGCTGGGAGCATGCTACCTGCTTATAGCAGTGCACTCCCAGCATCAATTGGATAGCTGGCAGCCGAGGAGGTGTGCTGAGGGATGTGCTTCAGGCTATCAGTGCCCACAGCGCCAACAGTCAGATATGGGAGTTGGGTGCATGTTGTCAGTGCCATGGGTGGGTGAGGGGTCCATTGGCCACCAATGATGAAGCTGGGGATCTGGGCTCAGGGGCTGGGGTTGAGTGGACTAGGACACCTCTGTGTGTACAGGGGGTGCTGTCATGTTCTACACCAGAGATGGGCTTTCATGTGTTTGGGGGGGCATGCTTACCATAAAAAAGGGATGGGGCATACATGTGTTGGGGTAGTATGCCTAACAAACAACAAGGATGGGTCATACATATGTTGGTGGGTATGCTTAACAAACAATGGGGATGGGTCATACATGTGGTAGGGGGTTAGCCTTACAAACAATGGGGACAGGGCAAATGTGTGTTGTGGGAGGCTGCGGTGCAACAAGGTCTTGGGCTGGGGGTCCTATGGTCAACTGGGCATGGCTGGGCAGGTTCAGGTGCCTGTGTTTGCTATTCATGCAACCAGACCCATGCCTTCATACCCAGATGATCCACTATAGGACCCAGGATGGGCATCCAATTAGATGCATGCCTGGGTCCACTACTCTGCCCCTGGCTACCCTATGCAGTCCTGCTTGCTGAGGGGCAGAGCTGTGGACTGGTTCCCCATGGCTGAATGTGGTAGTGAATACCATGCACCTGTCTGGGTCTGCGGAGTTATGTGGGCAGGGTACCCACCTTTTGTGTGTACTTTCTACCCTTTAGTGCATAGGCACCTATAGACCTATGAGGCACAGGCTAGGTCCTGTGCCTTGTTTTTCTTGCAAGAGGTAGAGGTAGGGGGATAGGCATTACAGCTGAGAACACTAAAGAAGACAATACCAGTGATTCAACCCGATGCCTGAGACTCCAAACCCTAATGTTTTCATTACATTAATTTGTGCACTTTGCATTCTTCAAGCCTAATGTATTCACTGAGATTGTTTTTATGCTATTAGATAGATAGACAGACAGACAGATAGAAAGATAGATATTTTCAGTTAATTTTTTTTATTTATTGAAATGTTTCACCAGGAAGGCACACTGAGCAACAAGTCATTTGTCTCCCAGTGTGACCTGGGAGGAAGGGGTACATTTGGAATGAGACATTAAAGATTCAAGTTACAAGATCAACATTAACATACAGTTATAAGGCAGGTGTTACAAACAGTGTTACAACAGTATTGCGCATAACATGTAGAAAGGGTGGACAATAAGTGCTGGGTTAATAAGTAAAAAACTGCTTACATGAAAGAAAAGAGGAAAAGGGGAGGGAGGGGAAGAGTCATGTCCCTGGAGACCTCTTCAGAATGCGAGAAACCCTGCAAGGGGACTGAGGGAACCAGAGAAAAGGGGATAAGTCAGTGTCCCAGAGAGACCCCTTTAAGATGGTGGGGGGAAGGGAGTAGATGAGAGATACAAGCCCCTTAAGGGGTAGGAGAGGGACCCATGGAGAGCATCCATTGTCCTTTACATTCTGTGAGTGATCAAGAGAGGCCAGTAAGGGGGAGCAATTAGTGGGAAGGGGAGGAGGGCTAGAGATTTGGGGGTGAGTGTGCACAGGGTAAAATGAAGGTGAGGGTAGGGGTGTAGGGTTTGTTCAGGGCTTAGAGGAGGGAATTAAGGAGGGACATGCTAGATCTGTCACAAGCGCACTCCAGGGGTCAGGCCCTCTGCTCTCACAGTGCCAAACCTCGAAGTGCAATATGTGAACAGGAGACAAACAGGGTAACCCTCCTGTATGCTTTTGGTCAAACAACTACCAGTCTCAAGTCCTGGATTCAAATATGAACCGTTTTCCACTAGCACGCCCAGTTAACAGGTTCAAATTTCATACCCTCTTTGGGGAAATGCAGTGCAATACTTAACCCAGCGGGCACCCAACCTGGTTCACAATCCCCCTCTTTTGACTCTATTGAGACCTAGGTACTTTTCTTACGTTGCTGCATAAGGTAACACACTGTAAGCACTTAACAGTTCTGTCAGAATTATCAACACTGTCCCAGCATTTACATTCAAAATGAGGAAAGGCTCTGGCAGGATTTCGAGAAAAACAAAGTTTACTAAAATTAAAAATAGTAAATGAAATACAAAACACAGAACATATAACATTGAGTATACAGTCATACTCAGCTGTTGCTAGCCTTGCTTGTAGAGCAGAAAGCAGCTAACTAAAAGAAGCTACATTTTCTTATTAGTTTAACACTTATATCTTAGCAGGAGTCAGTGTCTGTTGAGATTAAGCAAACAGATACTTTATTAGAAGTAGAAGGGGTCCTATTTAGGGTTTAAAAAAAGGAAAGAAAAAAAGAAAGTCAGTGTGTATTCTGTGCTGGGAAGGGTTCTGTATCAGTTTACTTTGCTAAACCAGTAGGAGGAGAGAGAGCTTAATTGAAGGTGTGGCTTAGACACTATAAAAGCAGATGACTCAAATTATAACTTCCTGTTGCTAGCCTTGCTTGTAGACCAGAAAGCAGCTAACTAAAAAAAGCTACATTTTCTTATTAATTTAACACTTATATCTTAGCAGGAGTCAGTGTCTGTTGAGATTAAGCAAATAGATACTTTATTAGAAGTAGAAGGGGTCTTATTTAGGGTTTAAAAAAAGGAAAGAAAAGAAAGAAAGTCAGTGTGTGTTCTGTGCTGGGAAGGGTTCTGTATCAGTTTAATTTGCTAAACCAGTAGGAGGAAAGAGAGCTTAATTGAAGGTGGTGCTTACACACTATAAAAGCAGGTGACTCAAATTACAACTTTCTGTTGCTAGCCTCTTTTTTCTTACAAATTGCCCTCCATTCCACCCCCCCACCCTAAGCCAGTTCTACTTTTATAGCCACTGGGTTTGACTGTCAACAGGAACTTCCTGTTTAGCAGTAGGAAGGGAAGGATCATAGAGAAACATTGGTTTTGTCAACCCTAAAGGAAAAAAGTAGCTCACTCTCCCCCCCCAGCTGTTGGTGGTCTGACACTGAGTAAGGAAGAAGGAGGCTACTGAAGAATATAGGAAGTTACTGTCCCAGAACAGGAAGGGTGAGAGTTGTAAGGAGAGGAGAGAGTAAGCATACAGAGAAACAGGAGAGGGGGACACAAAATAAGACATGATAGGAGTGGTGCAGTGCAATGGCTGTGAGGTGCCAGTGTTCCGGGAGATGTTCTGGAGGCTGCAATGCTGCCCTATTTGCAGGCACCTCTCTGGTCTGAGGGAGGAGGTTGCCCATCTCCAGGCTGAGCTGGCTAGGATTCGTGAAACCTCCTCCCCCACCCAGGGACCACCAGGGCCAATGCCACTACCTCAGAGGTTGCCAAGAAAGAGGAGAGGCTGGACTAGGGTGGGCTCAGGGAGGGCGAGGGTGGTGGAACAGAGTTGCATCCCTCCAGTTGTACCTCTCCACAATTCATTCACTCTTCTGGTGGATAGTGGTTCCTCTATGGAGGCACCTGCAGTGGAGACCAAGGAGGATGCTGGGAACCTTCACAAAGGAGACCCACAGGAGGGTGGCATGAGACCCCACAGGGAAGGAAACAACTCCTGGTGGGGACTCAATCATTAGGGGATAGAAATGGGGAGGAAGGAGAGGGAGGTAGGGTGCCTGCCTGGTGCCATGGCTTGAGGACAGGAAGCAAACCTCATGATCGTGGAGCAGCTGCACGAGGAGGGAGCTGGATGTCATTGTCCACCTAGGGACAAATGACCTGGCTAGAATAGGATCAGAGCAGTGCAAGAGGAGTTTGTAGAGATGGGGAAGGGCCTTAGACAAGTAGCGCATACAGTAACCTTCTCGGAGGTGCTGCCTGTCTATGGCAGGGTGATGTAGGGTACTCCTCCAGGAATTCAATGAATGGTTGAAAAACTGGTGTGGAGCTCAGTGTTTTGGCTTCACTGGGGACTGGGGAGCCACCTGGAGGGATGCAGACCTATACTGGTGCGATGGTCTGCATCTGTCCAGGAGGGGAACCAGGATCCTAGGTGAGAGGTTTAAATGCTTCATTGGCAAGCATTTAAGCTAGCCAAGGGGGGAGGCACTGAAAAGGAGCAGGGAAATCCCAGCCTCCCCCCACAAACAACAGTAATTAGTGAGGTAACCATCAAGGTACAGAAGTCATTAGGGAGCAGGACAGAAGTAAATGTAAGAAAAGGCAAAGGCAGTAAGGACAGGAATGGGGCTAAAAGGGGTAAGGCCATCAAAAAGTGGAGGGTGATGAGTACCAATGCCTGTAGTTTGTGTAACAAGCTCCCTGGACTAGGGGCCTTGATGGAAGAGGGTTGCCTGGATATTGTGGCAGTCACAGAAACATGGTACACAGAGAACCATGACTGGGATATCAACATACCAGCATGCACAATCTACAGGAGGGACAGGAAGGGTAAAAGAGGAGGAGGAGTAGCTCTTTATGTAAAGGAAGGGATCAAAGCAACAGAGCTAAAGAGTAAACATGAAGCAGATGAGACACTCTGGGTCACCCTGGAGACAGGAAATGGCACCACAATCTGCATGGGAGTTGTATACAGACCCCAATCTCAGGGGGAAGAAATGGACAAGGAAATGATAGAAGGCTTCCTTACAATGGCAGAAAAAGGGGAGATATTGTTGATGGGGACCTGAATATGCCAGATGTTAACTGGAGCACCTTTGCTGCAGGCACATCCAAGAGCAGGGTCATTCTTGATGCCCTACAGGGGGCATGCCTCATACAGCTAGTACTGGAACCCACTCGTGAGGGAGCAATCTTAGACCTGGTACTCTCAAATGGGGATGGAGAAAGAATCTCAGATTTAGAAGTGGGTAACCATCTGGGAACAAGCGACCACCAAACAGTGTGGTTCACGATAAACACAGACATACAATCAAGCCATACAAAAGCAAAAGTATTGGACTTTAGGAGGGCTGACTTTGGGAAAATGAGAGAGTGCCTCAGAAAAGCACTAGCAAACAGGCAAGAAGGAGGGGTGGAGGAACAATGGAGAGTAATCAAAACAGCCATCACAGAAGCAACAAGCCTTTGTGTAAAGCAAATCAACAAAACACAATGAAGGAAAAAAACGCTTTGGTTCTCAAAAGAGGTGGCAGGGAAGGTTAAGGAGAAAAGGATAGCATTCAGGAAATATAAGGAAACACAGAAGGAGAAGGAGAGAGAACTTTATCAGTTAAAGCAGAAAGAGGCTGGTAAGGCAGTCTAATAGCAAAGGCCCAAACCGAGGAAAGGATAGCCAACTGTGTTAAGAAGGGGGATAAGACCTTTTATAGGTACATTAGGGAGCGAACAAAGACCAAAGGAGGGATACTGAGGCTTAATAAAGGAGACAGAACATGGGTAGAGGGTGAAAATGAAAAAGCAGGGATACTGAATTAATATTTCTGCTCAGTATTCATAAAGGAAGAGGAGGGGGAGGTACCTAAACCAAACAAGAGAAACACTCTGAAGATGAGGGTCGATACCAGTACATTTACAGAAGAAAGGGTTCTGAAAGAACTAATAAAATTGAAGGTGGACAAAGCAATGGGGCCTGATGGGATTCACCCAAGAATTCTAAAAGAACTAAGGGTAGAACTAATGACACCGCTGACTACTTTCTTTAACAAATCATGGGAGGATGGGGTGGTACCTAAGGACTGGAGGAAGGCGGATATGATTCCTCTTCACAAAAGTGGGAGCAGGACAGAGGCAGGAAACCACAGACCAGTTAGTTTGACCTCAGTGGTAGGTAAAATGATGGAATCACTTCTGAAGGAAAGAATTCTGGAGTTTCTAGAGGCCAGTGGGGCACAGGACCCAATGCAGCATGGATTCACGATGGGAAGGTCATGTCAGATGAATCTAATAGATTTCTTTGACTGGGTGACCAAAGCAGTAGACCAGGGAGGAGCTGTGGACATGGCTTACCTAGATTTTAGCAAGGCATTTGATACAGTCCCACACAAAAAGATTAATTCACAAGATAGCCAGCCTTGGAGTGGGTCCCAAGGTGGTAGCCTGGATAAAACATTGGCTAGACAACAGGACACAAAGGGTAGTAGTAAATGGAGTCCACAGTGACGAAAGGAAGATTACTAGCGGGGTACCACAGGGTTCAGTACTGGGACCGGTCCTTTTTAATGTCTTTATAAAGTGACATTTCAGAGGAACTGGAAGGAAAAGTATGTCTCTTTGCAGATGACACAAAGATCTGCAACAGGGTTGATACACCAGATGGAGTGGAAAGGATGAGAAGGGACTTGGCAAGGTTGAAGGAATGGTCAAATGTATGACAGCTCAGATTCAATGCAAGGAAGTGCAAGGTAATGCATCTGGGAAACAAAAACCCAGGGCAAGAGTACACAATGGGGGGTGAGATACTGACAACAGTAAAAATGAAAAGAGACCTGGGGGTAATTATATCAGATGACCTAAAGGTGGGCAAGCAATGTGAGAAGGCAGTAAGGAAGGCTGGGGGACACTGGGATGCATAGGGAGAGGCATCAATAGTAGAAAACAGGAAGTTGTTATCCCTCTGTACAGACAGTTGGTGAGACCCCATCTGGAGTACTGTGTGCAGTTCTGGAGACCCCATCTTTGCAAAGACATAGACAGAGTGGAGGCTGTCCAGAGGAGGGCAACCAAAATGGTGCAGGCTCTGCACCAGAAGACATACAAAGAAAGACTAAAGGAGCTTAATATGTATACCCTTGAGGAAAGGAGGGAGAGAGGGAACATGATAGAAACTTTCAAGTACCTCAAGGGAATCAACAAAGTCCAAGAGGGTGGCATCTTTCAGAAAAAAAGATGTGCAAGAACAAGGGGGCACAATTTGAAGATAGAGGGGGGACGGCTCAGAGGTAATGTGAGGAAGTATTTTTTGACAGAGAGGGTTGTGAATGCATGGAACAGCCTCCCAGAGGAGGTTGTGGAGTCAAGAACAGTGGGGGAATTCAAGAATGCATGGGACAGACATAAGGCAGTCCTAGTGGGGGGTAGGAGGAAGTAAGCTGTTGGTTAATTATGATCTGCAGCTTGTCTGTTAGGTAGGAAAATGGGCAGACTAGGTGGGCCAAGCAGTCCTTATCTGCCATCAAATTCCATGTTTCTATACAAATTCAATGGACAATTAAAACAAAACCACCTTATTACTGAGTATCTAGTCCTATCCTAGTTTCAATTAGCAAATAGTGGAGGTTGAATTATCCAATTCAGTAGACATGCTCTTGAGACTGTGTACTTTCAGGAGTCCAGAGATAAAGAGCACTATGTTCTCTTAGCTTTGACCATCTAAAGGGAACAAGGGTCCCACCCAGCTTGTGAGGTCACAGCTCAGTGGTGATGCTCGTAATTACCTCAAGGCATTCATTTCTAATTAATGTCTTGTTATCAGCTACTTCTGATGTGCAGTAGGATCTCATCAGCTATAAGGCTATAAACAGCAAGTTCCTACATCAGTGCTTCCATGTGCACCAAAGCCCCGAAAAGGTGAAAGAAAATTAAGCAGGTACGTAGGTGGTAATTTAAAAAAAATAATACTAGCATTTGCCCAAGTAATACATACACATTTCTAATAACTTCTCAGAATTGTGTAATGGCTTTTGAAAGAAATCTAGTACTATATCTGCTGTATTGGAGTATATGGACTTTTTGGGTAGTGCCTTGGACAGTGGGAACATGGCCAGGGCAATCTACATTGACCTGTCTAAAGCTTTTGATTTAGTTGACCATCAGTTGCTGGTTAATAGGTTATTTGTACTTGGGATGTCATGTAATGTATGCAGTTAGTTCCAAAATTGTTTGTCAAACAGAAAAAAGAAAGTAAACATAGGCAATATTACATCTACTTTAAAAACAATTAACACTGGAGTTCCACAGGGCTCCATTTTAGAACTTCTGCTTTTTAGTCTCTTCTTGAGTAATTTACTTTCTGTTTGCCAGTACTGCAAAATCATACTTTTCCTAATGATGCAGTCCTGGCAGCCAGTGGTAGGAACACTGCAGCTCTCACTGGACCTCTCCAAGATGACTTTGTGAGTGTCCAGGACTGGTTTACTAGGAACAAGCGAGAGATAAATGTTAAAAAAATAAAAACCTCAGTCCATGGTGTTCTGCAGTTCTAAATAAATGGAAAATGTGAACAAAGGAATATCAAAATAGGTACAGGTTAGCTTCTAGAGCTAGTCCAGTCTTATAAGTATCTGGGTATTCATCTGGACAGTGCACTGTCATTTGCTTTGCACATATACAGTATATGGTGGTAAAGAAAATAAACATAAGATTATGCCTACTGAATAGATATAAAGGAATATTCAGCAGGAGACTTGTAAATTGGTTGCTTAGAGTCTAATTCTTTCTATAATAGACTATACATTGCCTGTCCATGCCATGGACATGGACAGTGTGCTGTCCAGATTGAGGATAGATTATAACTGTTCATGTCATTTTGCATATTGGGTGTAAAACAAGATGTACATTATTGCATTCTTTATCAATGTGAAGGCTGGCTTCCTTTGTGTGCTAGAATTAAGTATTTTGATAGTATTTGATGCTGGAAAATAATTAATGGTCAACGCACTACCAATTTGAATGTGATATTGGCTAAGTGTTTTTAATGTTTATAATACTAGATCTGCAAAGAGTGAACATCTTGAAATACCTGCAGAACAGCCCAAGGACAAAGGTCTTTTAAGAACAGAGCGATAAAAACCTGCAGTTCTCTACTTGTACCCTTAGCTACTGTTACCAAATTGTGTAAGTGAAGAGAGATTTGAGGGCATATTTGAATGACTTGGTAGATTGTAAATGTTTTAAATAGATCTGGTTGTAAACTAAAAATTGATACATGTTTTGACTGAGACTGATTGCTTTTCATATGTGTTTCTTGTTTGTATTTGTGTTATATTAACTTTATTTATAACATGAGTTAACTAAGTCATAGTAACCCATTGGTTGAGAGCTGTCAGGTGTCTGTGGATTAAATTGCCTATTTAATCCATGGTGCTAGTGCCTGATCTTCTTGTTTAGAGTGAAGACAACCTGATCACATAGTAGAAGCTGCTCTGCTGTTTCGTCTGGAAGCCATGTTTTTATCATGTTAGCGAGCAGAGATAGCACAATGCAGTGCTGACTCTTTTTACCTTGTCAGTTTTTGGGACATAGCCCACATGTCATGTAGCATGCATCTTCAAGTTTGTTTGCGAAAATAAAATACAGTTGGCATAGAGAGTACTACATGAGATGTGCAGCACAGCTTGTAGCACAGTACCTAACGCTATAATGGTCAGCACTGAATCCACAGCAATTTGCACAACATCTTCACAACCTGTGACACAGTACCCCTCTAGGAGTCATCTGCTATTCATGGCATATGAGAGCAGTGGTACCCAGCCGGACCCACCCTCCCTGTTTATTGTATCCCTTGTCCACCTCCAGAGATACTGTAGGTATAGCAAGTCATTACCTGTAGTACTGGTCTCCCCTCCCAAGCCCATGAGGAGGCAAAAGGTTGCCATCACCAGTCATGCAATGCCTTTCAAAATCCCTACCTTGTAAGACCTGAGTGCTGCAAGAAATCCTTAGAGTAATAGTAAGTGGCATAGCAGTGAGGAAGAAATACCGGCTGGTGATGTCACAAAACATGCTTTATCATCTCAGGCACAGATAACAGTATTTTCCAGTGTGTATAAGATAAAGTACAGGACAAACATAACTTTATAATTGTTGCAGGCAGAGACAGTGAAAATAAGAGTGTGGCACTTATATTTACATGGAAGTCTGTGTTGCACCTCAGACATGCTGTCCATGGAGCGTGGTGACCGTGCTAATCTATAAGGGGTTGCCACTCATCCACAGTAGACACCGCAGGGACATACGTACTGTAGCATAGGTTACTTTAGGGACAGTGTTCTGTTCACCAGAGAGTATAATCTGGCCAGCAATGATGTGCACTCAAAGCCATAGGCAAGGGGCAGCAGCATGATTACATCTGCTGAAACAAGCTCAGCACTTCAGGGAGTCATCCCGGGGCACTCCTCTGTGAATGCATTTAGTAGCCATTTTTAACTCCAGTAACCTACTGTGAGATGTACACACGGAGTGCATGAAATGGAGCTTAATTTCTCACTGTGTAGTCTGTTAACTGTGGAGCAGTGGCTGACAGAGATATTCCCAGAGGGGCAAGCTGTCTTAGGATAGCGGGAGACAGAAAATCGATGTGTGGAAAATGGCCGACCAAGTCACACTGTGAGCACTGAAGTTCATGATACAGAGAAGAAAAAAAGTCACAGCCATTCTGTATCTGAGTGTGGGAGTGGTGGGAACAGCTCCTCTTTTCTCTCACAGTGGTTGCATCAGGAGCAAGCACTAAGAGCATAGATGGCAATTAAGCCAAGAGCTACAGAAGGGGTGTTGGCATCACAGAGTGTCTGTAACGTAATAATGACGTCCACAGATGAAAGAGCTGAAAACCAAATTGAGAAATGTGGGTATAGTGACAGAACTGCACAGGACAGCTGTTCTGAGCCTAGGGACAGTAATAATACTATGTTCATTTTTTTCTGTTCTGTCTTTTCCCTTACTACCTCACAAAGATCTCTTATAGTTCTCACTCAGTCAGAAACTTCTCAAAGTGTTAAATCAGAATTTAACTAGTGACAAGGACATATCACAGCAATATCTGCATGTAGAATCAGTACACAGTAAAGACATGTACAGCAAGACATGCAGACATGTGAGTGTGTCAAAAGATGCAAGTACTACATATTGTGACACTGCAAGTAGCACAGGTAATGCTGAAAGTGGGCATGTAGTAAGTGACTGTGAGTTCTCATTCTATGATTTGCAGCAAACTAAGGCTACATTGTGTTCTGTGCAAAAGTGTTTCAATCAGCCCAGTGAACCAGAAAAAAATTATGTTGCAGAAGTAGATGACTACAAAGGCTGCCATTCATTACTGGTGCAGACAGGTACAAACACGAGATACATATTTAGTCTCTTAATAGGACATATAGTCAGTAATACTGACTTCTCAGTGTCTCAGAGACAAAACAGTAGTCTAATGCAGAAGAAAGCGCAGACACATAAAACACTTCCCAAAAAAGAACACAGTAGTGATGACCATTTTAGCTGTTTTGTGCCATGTGCTCCACAAGCATGGCTGTGTGTCCCACAGACTGTACCCAATGTAAGAAGTGGGAACATACCAGTTCCAGACAAGAGAAGACAATCTGTGCAGTTTGTCAGATACTGAGAAAATGACAGAACTGGGAACAAAGACATGGATATCACAGTCAGAAACAGTGGCAACACAGCAAGTATTGTATGTTCCACTACCACTAATGACAGGACAGTTAATATGAGAACAGAAGTTGTCTTCCAGCATGATAAACAAAGTTCTGTGTCACTACATAGCTCATTTAGTGTCAGTGGTCCATCAGCTTCTAGAACAACAGGACAACAGGAAACAGTTGCATGGAAACAGTCAGACTGGATATAGGAGGAGAAATTATGGTTGTGTCAGTTAGAGGGCAGAAAGCAGTAACAGTGGGTAGTAGTTCTGTGCAGTGCCCATCCATTGTACCAGATCATGTATCTGCATGAGAAGCAAGGTTGTTACATGTGCAGACACAACAAGCCAAATTCAGAGCTTGGTATGCCACTCACTAGCAATGTACTCTATCTCAACCTCAGTATAGTAATATGTCATGTGTCATATAGCAGTCCACACAATGTGGCACAATGTCACCAAAGTAAATCTACAGTAACAAACATGGAGGAGCGAAAGATCTCATCCTCAAGAAAGACACTTGACAAACATGCTACTCACTGCATATATAAGCAGTTTAAACTAAGTACCACAGCCAATAAAATTATTCAAATTGAACAGTGTACTAACACAGACCACTCTGACATTGAACCAAGTACTACTGTACAAACCCATAAGGTCCCAACGATGAGTAGTTGTTCTCAAAGTCCAAGTACTATACTATCAAGTACTGTAGTGCAATCAGAGAAAAATAGCAGAAAATCAAGGAGAAAGTGTTCTCACTGTGCACGCACAGAACTACATTCGGAAGATAGTACTGTTTCAGGCAAAGAAGTCCAGCAAGCAAATTTAGTGTTATCTGCTGAAGAAGTAGATATTTTACAGAAAGCCAAAGATGAGTGGAATACACAGAAAAGCACTGTGTGGGCAGTGAATGTCTTCAATAGTTGGCTATCTAGCAGATAGATAATAATAAACTTCAAAGACTTAGCTGCAGATGTGTTAAGTAGCCTTTGTGACAGTTCTATGCCTCAGTAAGAGGATTCCAGGACAAGCAGTACACAGCAGCTTACTGTGTTTCAGAGCAGGTATTAATCATTATATAAATAACAGTGACATCAACTGTTGCATGAACATATGCACAGAACCTGTGTTCTGCAATGCCAACAATGTATTCATGGCTGTCTTAAAGCAAATTAGAAAAGCTGACCAAGATCGCTCAGTCATCCACCCTGCCATCAGTGAAGCAGATCGTAAAATCTAGTTGTCAGACAATGTCACCAGACATGCCAATAGGTCTTGTCAGACATGTCTGGTTTGAGCTCCAGTAGGGACTTGCACGATGTGGGCGTGAAGGAGTTCGAGAACTAAAGCAAAACTCTTTTACAAAAGACAGCAGTGGAAAGGAGTATTTGACTCTTTCATATAATCCGCACAGCAAGAATCATAACGACATTCATGAGGCCAACAAGGAAAGTCAGCTTGGCTTTCTTTTTGCTAACCCCTCCAATCCTTTTTGCCCCATACAGTTGTACAAAAAGTACATTAGCAGATGTCCTCCTAAAGTTTGAGCTCTGTATCTTCATCCCAAATGTGTTGTGCACCCCTTTGATGAGCACTGGTCACTATGCAACCCGTTGGTGTCAATTATCTAGGGGAGCTAATGTCAAGAATTTCTAGAGAAGCAGGACTAAGTCAAATATATACTAATCACTGTATACATAGTACAGCTGTACAAATATTGTCAGAAGCTGGACTGGCATCATGAGAGATAATGGCAGTAACAGGGCATCGCTGCGAAACCAGCTTGGAAAATTATTGGGCAGCATCATCCACCAACCATTAGAAGTGGAGTAAGCTGTTATCTTCCTATGGTCAAGAGACACAAGCAAAGCCATCAGACAGCAGCAGTATAGCAACATCTGCTGAACAGCAGACAAGTAACTGTGGTGTTTCATCAAGGACTCAATACAGAAGTGAAGCAATATGTAGCAGAGCAATAATCTCTACAGAAGCTGCAGTAACAATGAGTGCAGGTCACAAAACAGCACACAGCATCGCACACATCATGCAAAGTTCATCTGCAGAAGCAATAGCAGACATATCCACCACCAACAAACATTGAATGTTTACAGTATTTGATCTACAGAATTTCACAAACCATGGGACAGTTCAATTTCACAATCATCATCAATAGTACTGCACTGATAGTGACCTATGAAGAAGAAAAGCAAGTATCACAGTCCAGTGACATCCAAATGTGACTGTTGTTGATACACTGCACAATACTGTAGAAAAGACCACAGTTAGAGAACACATGCCACAGCACAAATATGCTGTACTGCAGGTCAGTAAGAGACATGCACAAGGTATGTGTCTTACTCTATTTGTCACACCTTGGTACATACAGAGATAGTACTAAGTGCTGTGAAATTAACTTGCACATACAGATCTCCAGATCTGTGCAGTTATCAGGACTGTTGGATAGATTAGAAGGGGTAACATGAATCCAGTGTTGTGATATGAAGCCAATGGAGTCTATAAGTGTGTGAATATGGCAGTGTTATAGTTAGCAAGTATGCGAAATAGTACAACTCCTACCTATATTGTACTTCTGCAGCAATTAACAGCACAGCAGTGAAACAGCCACTTCCACAAGGTGTCCATATACGTATTTTAAGAACCATAGAAATCTATATATAAACATCTGTAAAACTATCTACAGTATCACAGTCATGTGTAGTAGTAGTACCACCGAAAATCATAACATAGAAACATAGAAACATAGACTTTGATGGCAGATAAGGACTGCTTGGCCCATCTAGTCTGCCCATTTCCCTACCTACAGGATAGGCCACAGATCCTAGTTAACCAACAGCCTATTTCTTCCTACCCCACACAAGAATTGCCTTATGTCTGTCCCATGCATTCTTGAATTCTCCCACAGTTTTAGACCCCACAACCTCCTCAGGAAGGCTGTTCCATGCATCCACTACCCTCTCTGTGAAATAATACTTCCTCACATTGCACCTGAACCACCTCTTCTATCTTTAAATTGTGTCCCTTTGTTCTTGCAGGTCTCTTTTTCTGAAAGATGCTACCCTCTTGGACTTTGTTGATTCCACTGAGGTACTTAAAAGTTTCTATCATGCCCCCCTCTCCCTTCTTCCCCCAAGGGTATTTATTTTAAGCTCCTTTAGTGTCTCCTCATGTGGCTTCTCTTGCAGGAAATGGACAAGGAAATGATAGAAAGTATACTTAGAATGGCAGAAAAAGGGGAGATATTGCTGATGGGTGATCTGAATATGCCAGATGTTAACTGGAGTGCAGTTGCAGCTGCCACTTCGAAGAGTGCAGTTATTCTAGATGCCGTACAAGGGGCATGCCTTAGACAACTAGTACTGGAGCCCACTCGAGAGGGAGCAATATTAGACTTGATACTCTCAAATGGAGATGGAGAGAGGATCACAGATGTAGAAGTGGGTAGCCATCTGGGAACTAGCGACCATCGAACAGTATGGTTCACAATAAATACAGCAATAGAGCTGTCATACAAAGACAAAAGTACTGGACTTTAGGAGGGCTGACTTTGCTAAAATGGGTGAGTGCCTAAGGAATGCACTAGCAAATGGGCAGGAAGGAGGGGTGAAGAACAATGGGAATAATAAAAACTGCCATCACAGAGGTAACGAGCCTTGTGTGAAGCAAATAAACAAAACAAGACGATGTAAGAAACCACTATGGTTCTCAAAGGAAGTGGCAGTGAAGGTTCAAGAGAAAAGAAAGCATTCAGGAAGTACAAGGAATCGCAGCAGAAGCAGGACAGAGAACTGTATCAGTTAAAGCAAAAGGAGGCTGGAAGGCAGTCAGAACAGCAAAGGCCCAAACTGAGGAAAAGATAGCCAACTCAGTTAAGAAGGGATAAAACCTTTTATAGGTACATCAGGAGCAAAGGAAGACCAAGGAGGGATAGTGAGGCTTAATAAAGGGAGGAGGGTGGGCAGAGGGAGAATGTGAAAAGGCAGAGATACTAAACAAATATTTTGCTCAGTATTTACAAAGGAAGAGGGGAGGTACATAAAACAAACAGTAGTAACACTCTGGATACAGAAGTTGATACCAGCCCATTTACAGAAGAAAGGGTTCAAGAACTCTAAAACTGAAGGTGGACAAAGCAATGGGGCCTGATGGGATTCATCCTAGAATTCTAAAAGAACTAAGGGTAGAACTAGTGACACCACTGACTACCCTCTTTAACAAATCATGGGAGGATGGGGTGGTACCGAGGACTGGAGGAGGGCAGATGTGATTCCTTCACAAAAGTGGGAGCAAGGCAGAAGCAGGAAACTATAGACCTGTTAGTTTAACCTCAGTGATAGGAAAATGATGGAATCACTTCTAAAGGAAAGAATTGTCGAGTATCTAGAGGCTAGAGGGCACAGGACCCTAGGCAGCATGGATTCACAGCGGGAAGGTCATGCCAGACGAATCTGATAGATTTCTTTGACTGGGTGACCAAAGTAGTAGATCAGGAAGGGGCTGTGGACATGGCCTAACTAGACTTTAGCAAGGCATTTGACACAGTCCCACACAAAAGATTAATATATAAGTTAGCCAGCCTGGGAGTGGGTCCCAAGATGACAGCCTGGGTAAAGAATTGGCTGGAGAATAGGACACAGAGAGTAATAGTAAATGGAGTCCACTCAGAAGAAAGGAGGGTTACTAGTGGGGTACCGCAGGGTTCAGAATTAGGACCAGTCCTCTTCAATGTCTTTATAAGCAACATTGCAGAAGGACTGGAAGGAAAAGTATGTCTCTTTGCAGATGACACTAAGATCTGCAACAGAGTTGATGCACAGGGTGGGTAGAAAGGATGAGAAGGGACTTGGCAAGGTTAGAGGAATGGTCAAATGTATGGCAGCTTAGATTCAATGCTATGAAGTGCAGGTAATGCACCTGGGAAACAAAAGCCCAGGGAAGAGTACACAATGGGGCAGATACTAACAACAAGAAAAATGGAAAGGGACCTGGGGTAGTCATATCAGATGACCTAAAGGTGGGCAAGCAATGTGAGAAGGCAGCAAGGAGGGTCGGGGATACTGGAATGCATAGGGAGAGGCATCACCAGTAGAAAACAGGAAATTATTATCCCTCTGTACAGACAGCTGGTGAGACCCCATCTGGAATACTGTGTGCAGTTCTGAGACCCAATCTCCGCAAAGACATAGACAGGATGGAAGCTGTCCAGAGGAGGGCAATTAAATGGTGCAGGGTCTGCACCGGAGGACATATGAAGAGAGACTTAAGGAGCTTAATATGTATAGCCTCGAGAAAGGAGGAGAGGGGGACATGATAGAAACCTCAAGTACCTCAAGGGAATCAACAAAGTCCAAGAGGGTAGCATCTTTAAAAAAGTGTGCAAGAACATGAGGGCACAATTTGAAGATAGAGGGCGGCTCAGAGGTAATTTAAGGAAGTATTTTCACAGAGAGGTTGTGGATGCATGGAATGGCCTTCCGGAGGAGGTTGTGGAGTCAAAATCAGTGGTGGAATTCAAGCATGCATGGGATAGTCATAAGGCAATTCTGGGGGGTGGGGGTAGGAAGAAGTAGGCTGCTGGTTAACTAGGATCTGCAGCTTATCCAGTAGGTAGGGAAATGGGCAGACTGGGTGGGCCAAGCGGTCCTTATCTGCCATCAAATTCTATGTTTCTACGTTTCTATGTTAGACCCTGCACCATTTTAATTGCCCTCCTCTGGACTGCCTCTGTCCTGTCTATGTCTTTGTGGAGATGGGGTCTCCAGAACTGGATGCAGTACTCCAGATGGGGTCTTACCAACTGTCTGTACAGAGGGATAACAACTTCCTGTTTTCTGCTGCTGATGCCTCTTCCTATGCATCCCAGTATACCTCCAGCCCTCCCTACTGCCTTCTCACATTGTTTGCTAACCTTAAGGTCATCTGATATGATTACCCCCAGGTCCCTTTCCTTTTTTGTTGTTGTTACTACCTCCCCTCCTCCCATTGTGTATTCTTCCCCTGGGTTCTTGTTTCCCATGTGCATTATTTTGCACTTCTTTGCATTGAATCCTAGCTGCCATACTTCTGACCATTCCTCCAACCTTGCCAAGTCCCTTCTCATCCTTTCCACGCCTCCTTGTGTATCAACCCTGTTGCAGATCTTTGTGTCATCTGCAAAAAGACATTCTTTTCCTTCCAGTTCCTCTGCAATGTCACTGATGAAGACATTAAAAAAGACTGGACCCAATACCAATACTGAACCATGTGGTACCCCACTAGTAACCCCTCTTTTTTCAGAGTGGACTCCATTTACAATTACCTTCTGTGTCCTGTTGTGCAGCCAATGTTTTACCCAGGCTACCACCCTGGGACCCACTCCCAGGCTGGTTAATTTGACTATTAATCTTTTGTGTGGGACTGTGTCAAATGCCTTGCTAAAGTCTAGGTAGGCCATGTCCACAGCCCCTCCCTGGTCTACTACTTTGGTCACCCAGTCAAAGAAATCTATTAGATTCGTCTGACATGACTTTCCCACTGTGAACCCATGCTGCCTTGGGTCCTGTGCCCCACTGGCCTCTAGGTACTCAACTATTCTTTCCTTCAGAAGTGACTCCATCACTTTCCCTACCACAGAGATCAGACTAATAGGTCTGTAGTTTCCTGCATCTGTCTTGGTCCCACTTTTTCGAAGGGGAATTACATCCGCCTTCCTCCAGTCCTCGGGTACCACACCATCCTCCCATGATTTATTAAAAAGAGTAGCCAGTGGTTTCACTAGTTCCTCCCTTAATTCTTTTAGAATTCTGGGGTGAATTCTATCAGGACCCATTGCTTTGTCCATCTTCAGTTTTAGGAGTTCTTGCAGAACCCTTTCTTTTGTGAAAGGACAGGGATCGACCCCCCTATCAAGAGTGCTTCTGTTAATTGGATTAGGCACTTCCTCCTCTTCTTTTGTGAATACTGAGCAGAAATATTCATTCAGTATCACTGCTTTTTCACTGTCCCTCTCTGCCCACCCACCGTTCATTCTATTCAGCCTTACTATCCCTTCCTTTGTCTTTCTACGTTCGCTGATGTACCTATAAAAGGTTTTATCCCCCTTCTTTACTGAGTTGGCTATCTTTTCCTCAGTTTGGGCCTTTGCTATTCTGACTTCCCTCCCTGATTCCTTCTGCCTTAACTGGTACAGCTCTCTGTCCTGCTCCTTCTGTGTTTCCTTATACTTCCGGAATGCTATCTTTTTTTTCCTGTCTTTCACTGCCACCTCTTTTGAGAACCATAGTGGCTTTTTTTCTTTCATTTTGATTTGTTTATTTGCTTCACACAAAGGCTTGTTGCCTCTGTGATGGCAGTTTTGATGATTCCCCATTGTTGCTTCATACCTCCTTCTAGCCTGTTTGCTAGTGCTTTTCTGAGGCACTCTCCCGTCTTGCCAAAGTCAGCCCTCCTAAAGTCCAGTACCCTCACTTTTGTATGGCTTGACTCTGTAGCTGAGTTTAACATGAACCACACTGTTTGATGGTCAGTTGTTCCCAGCTGGCAACCCACTTCTAGATCTGAGATTCTCTCACTGCCTCCGTTTGAGAGTATGAGGTCTAAGATTGCTCCCTCACAGGTGGGTTCCAAAATGAGCTGTCTGAAGCCTGCCACCTGTAGGGCATCAAGAATGACCCTGCTCTTGGATGTGGCTGCAGCAAATGTGCTCCAGTTAACATCTGGCATATTCAGATCTCCCATCAACAGTATCTCCCCTTTCTCTGCCATTCTAAGAATGCCTTCATTCACATCCTTGTCCATTCCTTCCCCCTGACATGGGGGCCCATACACAACCCCTGTGCAGATTGTGGTGCCCTTTCCAGTCTCCAAGGTGACTCACAGTGCCTCCTGTCCTCCCTGTTTACTCTTTTGTTTAGTTGCTTTTATCCCTTCCCTTACATAGAGAGCTGCTCCTTCCCCTCTTCTCCCCTGCCTGTCTCTCCTGTAGGTTATGTACCCTGGTATGTTAACATCTCAGTCATGGTTCTCTGTGTACCATGTTTCTGTGACTGCTATGATTTCCAGGCATCCCTCTTCCATCAAGGCCACCAGCTCAGGGAGCTTGTTGCCCAGACTATGGGCATTGGTACTCATTACCCTCTATTTCCTGATGGCCTTACTTCTTTTTGCCCCATCCCTGTCCTTCTTGCCTTTGTCACTTTCTCCATTTACCCCTGCCCTTCTCCCTTTCGACACCTCTATGTTGGTGTTTACTGCACTTCCTACCATGATTGTTTGGGGGGGCCAGGATTTCCCTGCTCCTTTCCAGTGCCTCCCCCCTTGGCTAGTTTAAATGCTTGCCAATGAAGCATTTAAACCTATCACCTAGGATCCTGGTTCCCCTCCTGGACAGATGCAGCCCATCATGCCAGTATAGGCTTGCATCACTCCAGGTGGACCCCCAGTCCCCAATGAAGTCAAATCCCTGAGCTGCACACCAGTTTTTCAACCACTGATTGAATCCCATGGTGCGGAACACCCTAGCCTCTCCTACGCCATAGATGGGCAGCACGTCTGAGAAGGTTACCGTGCCTGCTACTTGTCTAAGGCCCCTCCCCAATTCCACAAACTCTTCTTGCACTTCTCTAATCCCTTTCTTAGCCAGGTCATTTGTCCCTAGGTGGACAATGACATCCAGCTCCCTCCCCTGTGCAGCTGCTTTGGCAATCCTGAGGGACAATATAGTTCCAGTAGAGAAGTCCAGTCACACAGCAGTCCTTTCTCCTGGTGTCTTCTGCCAAGCTATTAGATTAATCTTTCTAAGGCAGTCTTTAAATGTAGCTTCCTTCTAGCTAAGTCACTCCCCCTACTTACTAGATCTTTCTACAAGTAATTTAAACCTCACAGCTATTAAGTCCTTTCAATCTCCTGAGATTTACACCTAGATAACTGTTCAGATAACCATTCAGTTCAGTTGACTCAGACAAACACACACTTTTTTTTTGTTTTGTTTGTTAGTTTTTTCTTTACCCTAAATTAAAGTTCCAAGTACAAGAGTTTTACTTCTTTAGTCCCAGTAGAGAAGTCCAGTCACACAGCAGTCCTTTCTCCTGGTGTCTTCTGCCAAGCTGTCTCCTCAGAGTGTCACAGGCAGTAGCTGTCATATGGCTGTACTCTGATTCAGGACAAACACCATCACAATGGATAACATACATAGACAAAAGTACTTGAAGACATACTGGAACATGATTGCACATTCCCGTGCACATGTTTGTCCCACAGAGTGAAATAATCAGCAGCAAAGTATAGTGGTATATAGCTGCACTGCTGCAATGTTTGACCTATAGTTGCACACAGTAATTATGAGAAGTACAGGACATTTTATTAGAAATCGTTCAGTAGGATGCTAACTAAGGGGTCAGATGTCTCTGCGTTTGGCAAAAACATTGTTTCCACAGATGTGACATTGTTTTTTTTCACCCAGCTTGGTAATTCAACTTGAAATAGGTCGTTGTTAAATAAAAATGTTACAGTGTTGCTACAGGTGGTAAAGTGTTTTTTTTTTGTCTCCAAAGACAGCAGTGTTAATAACTCTCTAGTATTAAAGTACACATCATCACAACACTACACAAGATGTGTTGTAAGTATTCCACTGTGGAAGCACTTGCAGAGCCAGGCATACGAAGGTGTGCAGTGTGGTGCTTCAGATCAAAAGTGTCCTGAATAAGAAAGGTAGCTTCAAATATGCAGTGCCAAGTAGAAACCATAAACCTTGCGCTGCTTGTCTCTGTGCATGTGATCTAGCTGTCCTATGTGACTGTCAGTTGACAGATGCCTGGAATGTAGCTTGTCAGGTCATCCGTTGTTAGGCCACAGAAACAGCTTGGTAACCAAGCAGCAGTGCTTGAATAAGCAACAGTCCCTGAAGTCTGTACAAGTCCCAGACTATGTGCTGAGGGAAACATAACCACACAGTGTCAGAAACAGAAAGATGAAGCACAAATGTATCCGTTCATCTTAGAGGAGCACTGCACTACTGACAATAGTAGAAGTGTCTTGCAATCATTGTTGACACAGCACATTACATCTGTATGTAACTGCACATAATACAGTGCTATAAATAGATGCAGCTAGCTCTCAGAAGTCATACAGGCTGTGGACTCCACAAAATATTTCGGCTCTGTAACAGTGTAACTGCAGAGAGATACACAGTTTCCTAAACCATGTACACATTAACAAGGTTCACTAGTAACACAGCAAATTGGTTTCCATTGAGAAAGAAATGTAGAAGGGTGATATTATACGCTTCAAACAAGCACATTGCACTAAGATGTGTATCATTGCACCAGCTTGACACACATGTACTCATACAGCATAGGCCTATGACATGCCATGTAGACTATGTCTGAAGCTGTGTGTCAACTTCTGAATCAAACAGTGCTGCCATGGACCAGCACACATCTCCTGGTGTACTATCAGATCTTCCCTGAGTACACAGTGGGGGGTATTAACAATAACAAAAATGAAAAGGAAGCTTGGGGTAGTCATATCAGATGGCCTAAAGATAAGCAATCAATGTAAGAAGGCAGTAAGGAGGGCTGGGGGGATACTTGGAATGCATAGGGAGAGGCATCACAGTAGAAAACAGGAAGTTGTTATCCCTCTGTACAGACAGTTGGTGAGACTCCATCTGGAGTACTGTGTGCAGTTCTGGAGACCCCGTCTCTGTAAGGTCATAGACAGAGTGGAGGCAGTCCAGAGGAGGGCAACTAAAATGGTGCAGGGTCTGCACCAGAAGCTGTATGAAGAGAGACTAAAGGAGCTTAATATGTATATCCTCGAGGAAATGAGGGAGAGGGGGTACATAACAGAAACTTTCAAGTACCTCAGGGGAATCAACAAAGTGCAAGAGGGTAGCATCTTTCAGAAAAAGAGATGTGCAAGAACAAGGGGGCACAATTGGAAGATCAAGGGGGGAAGGCTCAGTGGCAACATCAGGAAGTATTTTTTCACAGATAGAGTGGTAAACACATGGAATGACCTTCCTGTGGAGCTTGTAGGGTCAAAAACAGTGGAGGAATTCAAGAATGCATGGAACAACAGACATAAGGCAATTCTGTTGTGGGGTAGGAGGAAGTAGCCGTTGGTTAACTAGGATATGCAGCTTATCCAATAGGTAGGAAAACAGGCAGACTGAGTAGGCCAAGTGGTCCTTATCTGCCATTAAAGTCTATGTTTCTATGTTTCTATGAGATATATGACCATACTTTTGGAATCACTTGTGGAACATATGGCAGAAATGAAAGCCTCCCTCATGTACATGAGGGAGGATGCACACTTCTTGCCTGAGCAGGCCATCACAATCAAATTAAATATTGTGGATGCTGAGGACTCTCATTACCTGATCCTCCACTGCCTGAAAGACCACAAACAATGACTGAACAGACTGCGCATAGGTGGAGGACCAGGATAATCAAAAAAAGGCAGAACAACATTCTTATCCTTGGTGTACCCAAATGGGTGGAAGGGCACAAGATGGAGCAATTTCTACAACAGCTCCTGTCATAGTTAATGGTCCTGGCCTGGTGCAGATCACTGGAGGTGGAGCACATTCATCATGCTGTGAGGCAGGCCCCAACCTCAGGATCATGGCCCTGTCTAAAAGCTGCATATATACTGAGATACTCTGCAAAAGAAATGCTGCTACAATTAGCCCATGAGAAGGAAGATTGATGTGGAGAGGGACACATATATCCAAGTAGTAGGATTACTCCTCCAAGATGGTACAACACTGCAAGGAATATACCCTGATCCATGCTGCACTAAGAATGTTGGATATGTGGTATCACTTTAAGGGCTAGACTGCTTTTTGTACTACAAGAAATGGCCATGAACACTTTTACGAAACACAACAGGATGCCAGGACTTTCATTCGATGGCACTGGACAGACATACCCTTTGGGACTACATCACCCAGAAGGTTGTGGAATGTGAACAACCAACAACATTCTAGCAACATTTTGCATCTTGTTTTGGTGGAACCCTAGTAAAGTGGATCCAATGTGCAACCCAGGCCCTCTACAGTGCAGGGTAACATGGGACACATCTCACTAGATGGACCCTGGCAGACCCAACTGTGAAGAAGAAGAAAGACTGGCACTAAGGTAATGGGCAGAGGTGGACAAAAAAGGAGGCAGTAGACAGAAACAGATACTGGAGCCACAGCAAGGGTAATAGAAACCCATCTGACCACTCCATGCTTTTTTCAACACCTGCAAAAACCTATCAGGAGGCCATTGCAGCACTACCCGCAGTTCCTCACACTGAGAACAAAAATCTTGAAACTGGTACTATTGCAAGCTCAGTGGGGGGGGGGGGGAGGAGGCTGGTACACCAGTAGTAGTTTTTCTGCCTCTTGGGCCATGCTGGTTAAAGATCTCAGGGACATGTACACTGGCGCTCTGTAGAGCCCCTGAAGGTCCTACCTCCACTTTCCCCTACTTTCACCTCCCTCCAAGGCACTGAGATAGACAAACAACTTGAAGCCGGGGCATGTTTTTGCATTTTTCATTAATTTTCTTTCTCATTAACCCATCCTGGCTGTGCTGCTTCTTAATGGTGACACTGTTTGCTGAACATTAATCATGGCTTGCTTGCTATCATTTACTGGGAATTTTATTTAAAAACAAAACAAAAAGGGGGCTACAACAGAGGGGTTATGTTGGAAGTTGGGGTATTACTTAATGGCTTTTCCTTTACAACCAGCGGAGTAGGGTTGTTGGCATTGAATATTTAGACTTGTAAAGAAGGGATGACATTATCATAGTCCCTCAAAGCAATACCATTGTACTACTACTACTACCGATACTGAGGTTCATACTGAGGTAGACATGGAGCTAATAGGCATTGCCCATGTGTGCTCCAGATTGTCATTTAGAAATATTTAAGATTGACTCCATTCAATAAGTACTGGTCTAACTTAAACTTAAAAACTGATTTGTTCTTACTTATAATTATATCTTCAGGAAGTGCATTCCATGGAATAACAATCCTTGATGTATAAAAAAATTTCCTTTTAGTAGTACGAAACCTTTTACCCTGTGTTTGTAGTGGATGACCTCTTGTATTACTCTTATCTTGTTTAAATTCTATACCAAGGTTGCTTAAAAGGGTATAATTCTGCATAGTGTTATACATGAAAAGAAGATCTAACCCTAGCCTTCTGGTTTCTATATACATTAAATTTTATTTTTTTCAATCGTTCATCGCAATCTAATCCTTCCAGACCTACTATACATTTTGTGAATTTCCTTTGTTTCTGTTCTGGTTTGTACCTTTCCTATTTCCTTGAGGGGAACCAGATCTGAGATGCATATTCTAGTTGCGGGCTAACGTATGCTCAATATAATGACATCATTACAGAACTTTTCCTAGTAGAAATATTTATTTTTATTGACCAGATAATGATATTACATTTTTTGATAGCAGCCTGGGTATGTTCGTCATTTCCCAAGTTATCAGATATGAAGTATCCCAAGTCCTTCTCAGATGAACAAGGACTTAAAGAAAACACATACTTCACATACCCCAATAATGCAAAGCATCATGGGATGCATATGCAAATGCCCAGGAATTAATTTGGACTGGCTCAACTTTAAGCAGAATTGCATGGTGCCAGAAGGGCTCACAATACAATCAGCAAAGGCTGAGAACAGCAGACACAGACACATGTTTCATCCTCCTTTGGACTCATCAGTGTGCCATATCTGTCCCTCAGCCCAGGGAGAGATAGCCAACCACCCTATAGAGGATCTTACTGTTTTGGGTCATGGGCAGCCCAAAGAAGAGAGAGAAAAGAACAACAAAAGAACCTCAGAGCAAATGCAATGGGGCAAGGGTTATCCCGGAAGATATTGGCCAAACAGCCAAATTTTAAAGAAAACACAAACTGTACATACCCCAGTAATGCAAAGCATCATGGGAAGCATATGCAAATGCACAGGAATTAATTTGGACCGGCTCGACATTAAGCAGAATTGCATGGTTCCTGAAGGACTTAAAGTATTACCACAAAGTGTGTAATTTGTTTTATTATTGTTTTTCCCTAAATGTGTAATTTTACACATGTTCTGATTAAATGACATACCCTATTTGTTGACCCATACTGATACACTATCAAGATCCTGCGGAATATGGTTAACTTCCTCTAAAGTGCCACATGGCCCACCAATTTTTGTGTCATCAATGTGCTTGGTAGCCCAGCAGTTTAAATTGCTAGTTAAATCAGAAATGAAAATCTGGAACAATAGGGGTCCAAGCACTGAACCCATTCGGTATGACACTCATCATCTCCCCTAGATCTGAATTAATCAGAACCCTCTGCTTCCTGTTGTTTAACCACTCAGCTATCCAGTTTGTTAGAAGTGGGTCTGCCTTTAGTAGTCTAAGTTTTTGTATAATTGCCCCATGTGGGATTAAATCAAAAGCTCTACTAAAATTCAGAAAGATTACATCACATGGTACCCTTTATCTAAAGCCTTACTAATATTTTCATAAAAACATAGCAAGTTCATAGTGCAACTCCTACCACTCCTGAAACCATGCTGATCTGTACCCTGTAGGTCAACTGAGGAGTGTAATAAAAGAATAATGCCCTCCATGGTGGGTGTTATGCTGGGATAACATCCCACCTTGGGTGGTTGGGCCTGAGGCCATTGGCCGAGGGAATCCAGCACCTGAGAAGGGATGTTATCCCAGCATAACACCCGCCCTGGAGGGCATTATTCCTATTATACAATGGCTTGTTGTTATATACAGAATAACAAATTATTTTAAAGGATGTTTTTGCTAGTGTGTAAAAATATTTTTGTTTCTTAAGAGAAGATGTTAACAATCCAAATGCAAACAATCAGCTGGGAAGTTATGCCAGGGTAACATCCCTGCTGTGGCTGTGGTCAGTCAGAAGCCAGGATTCTTTCTTGCCATTGTATAATGTGTCCTTAATCAACCCTTCCAGAACATTACAAATAACACAGGTCAGACTGATAGGTCTGTAATTTTTCATGCTGCCCTTATCCCCCTTTTTGCATATTGGCACACCATATGCCAGTTTCCAATCATTTGGTATCACACCAGTATTTATTAATTGTTCAAATAATATTTTAAGGGGAAGGATGATGTAATCAATCATAATTTGTAACATATGAGCTGAGATTTTATCAGGGCCTGGAGATGTGTTTGGTTTCAGATTATAGATAATTGTCTAATATCGGATAACTCAAACTGTATTGAGTTATGTATTGGGCAGTTGACATCCTGATTATTGGAAGATTTTTTCCATCTGTTTGACAGAAATATTTATTGAAAATGCAGGCCATTTCTGCATCTGAAGAGGCAATCTTATTTCCCATGGTTAGGGGACCCACGTGACTTGGAGGTTTGTTAAGAGAGTTAACATAGGCATAAAACACCTTATAGTTGTCTTTTGTGACATTTCTTGCTAAATCTTTCATCAGCATCTCTTTTTCCTTGTCTTATACCTGTTTTACAAGCATGCTGTGCCTGTTTTAAGGCATAGTGTGTGTTACTATTCCTATTTTAAAACTTTTTTTGTAACAGCTGTTTTTCCTTTTTAATTAGTTTTTGTGTAGTTCTGGTTTAGCCACATGGGCCTCTTTTAACTTTACTACATTTAGTTATTTGAGGAATATATGTCTCCCTTAACCCCAGGATAATATTTTTTTATAATTTTCCATATTGTATACACTGTTTTACTAGACAATATTGTTATCCAGTCAAGCTGTTCTAATTCCTTTATGATTTCATTGTTCTTAGCTTTTTCATATAGAAAGATTTTAGTTTGACCCTGTTGTACTACATGCTCATATTTAATTTTAAAAGTTACTGATTCGTGATCACTGTTTCCTTTGGAGGGGACTAGTAGCACAATCTTGTAATGATAAATGTTCTGACCCAAGTACTAGATCCAGTACTATAGTGGGGAATTTTATGTATTGTACCAGATTGAGACTGTTACAGCTGTCAAGAAAGTTTCTATTGTTCATTCCACTCGCAGTCATATTTGACCAGTCAATATTAAGGAAGTTTAGATCACCCATTACAACAAATTCAGAAGTTTCCCCTGCTTTTTCAAACTCTTTGATTATACTTACAGTAATCTCAGTTTTAGAAGTGGGCTGTGGTAAACAGTCCCCAAGATGATAGACGGGGATTTCCCTCAATTAATTCTTACCCACAAGGCTGCAGTGTCAGTATTTTCTGCACATATTTATGTGATATATCAATAGAATTTATTGCATTATTTATGTACATCGCAACACCACCACCCCACCTTCCAGTTCTGTCATTAGTGTATAATGAATAACCATCGAGGTGCTTCCCCTATATTTCTATTTTGTCAGTTCATCATGTTTCAGTTATAGAGATTATGTCATATAGTTTATCTTTAATTAGAGCCTTTAATTCATCATGTTTGATATTTAAACTCCTGGCATTAAATAAGATTTCTAACTGATTCCTAATGGAATGACCATTTGTATGGGCTGTATTTGTAATTGACCTAATGGGTTCCAGTCTAATGTGAGACTCAATTAGTTAGTTTGAACTTAGTGTGTTCAAGATGTCCTCTAAGTCTTTTGTTAATAATCTACCCCCATTGCCATTTAGATGAGGTCCATCATTTGAATGCAGTTCATACTTACCATTAAAAAGTCCCCAGTAGGCCAGCCCGTCAGTGCAGTGCTTGGATTTCCACTTGCAACGCTGGTGACCTGGGTTCAGGAACGGACTTGGTTCACTGGATGGCCGACCAAGAGAGGAAGGCTGGAGCATCTGACAAAGGCTCGCCTTCTCTGGGGGGTGGGCAGGGTTGTGGCTCGGCATCTGCAGGCCCCTGGCAGAGGACAGAAGCACAGCAGCATAACCAGCCAGCAGTCACTTGGGGAGTGGTGGATGTCAGCGTATACCTTCATGTCTGGGCATGCCGCTCCTCTGGGAGAAAACAGGAGGAAATAGTGCCTCAGCCGATCGGGTGATGGCCCCTCCAACTCCTCACCACCTGGACACCCCTACCTGCATCCACCACCACAGCAGCACCCAAGGTTGCTCCTCATAGTCATAAAAGCTGTTGCCTCATGAAGGTAAGGGAACCACCCGATGCAGGGATACATTGGAGATACCTGAGTAGGCTGCAATATGGGGTGGTGAAGCTGGGGATGATCTGGCTATGAGGGAGCTTACGGGGGCCCGAAGGAGTGATTGGTTGAGGGCAGTATAACACAAACAAAAACAAAAAAAGTCCCTAGTTATCAATACATGTCAAGCCATCTTTAATACATCAATTTTGGAGTTTGGTGTTGATCCTTTCAATTGTTTGATTTTTGAAAGGGTGTGCTCTTGAAACAGGGAGGATGCTCAAAATTGCTACTCTATGGCTCCTTTGTTTCATAACCTTCCCTATATCCACTAATTCAATGCAGAAATCTTTTCCATGTGTGTGACCTGCATTATTTGTACCAACATGCAGAATGATTGTGGAATTGTTTGGTAACATAATGTTTCCCAACACTTTGTTAACATCATGCACATGAGCTCCTGGGAGACAGGTTACAGTTGTGGTATCTTTATTTTTTGACAGATGTGTCTGTCATTCATTTTGATAGTGGAATCACCAATTACTAGGCGTTCTGGTTTAGGCTATCCCTCAAATTGGTCTCCTGATTGACTAAAGTGGAAAATCTGTTTTGTGTAGAGATCTGAAATAAATGTTTTTGTTTTACAACAGGTTTTTTCGATAAGTGACTTTTTTTCCAAATTAAGTCATCCTCTCTTGCCTTTTTTTAGCAACTCTCTTGATCAGTTGTTTTAATGCTATCCTCTCTGTCTCCCCTAGTCCTCTTTCATTTTGTGTTGTTATTATTTGGTAACTGAGTTTCTACAAGGCCTAGCGTGTTAACAAATGTCTACATCTGTGCAATCTCCAGCATCTGTTTTAGTTCCCCACTTAGCTTTAAATTTTCAGCATGAAGTGTAATCAGTAACTGTCATTTATTACATATATCTGAATTGTGTGAGTTGCTGTGATTTTGTGCTAACATATTACATACTGAACATCCAGTTCTTGATCCTTCTTGGACCATCAAGGAAAGAACATCTAGTACATTCATTTCAGCCATTTATCTGCTGCTTCTTGTGCCATAAACTTACAAGCACCACTGTTCAAATGTTTATTTATTCAGTAGAACATAAGTAGTTCACAACACATAGCCCTTACATACACAGGCCAAATGCTAGCAATCTATCTGACGTAGTAGCCCCTAAACAAGGTTCCTACATGAAATTGCATACACTTATAGATGTCTAGCACCTTTTTCCTTACTTTCTATCAGAGGCTAATGAGGACCTGACTATCTGATATGACAGATGATTTCAATTTAAGTTAAAAACTCTTGCCCACGAACATATGTAAGTAGAGCCACAGTGTTCGGCCCAAGTTCCCACAGGATACACAAGACATGCAATGCATGTGTCTCTGCACATGTCTCTGTGTGCATCTCAGCACGTGCAAGGTGCTTACCCTTCTTGCACTCACCCCGCTAGCGTAGGGGTGAATGTTTTAAAGCCCCTAGTGCCCCAGAAGTGTTTAGTGAGGGTCACAGATGTCCCCAAAACTGTGTGTCCCAAATCATTAAAAAAACACCTAAGTTTGCAGCCTGTGCATACTCCTCTCATGCGAGAAGCCTGCCAATACAGTTAAAAGAAAAAAAAAGTTTGTTCAACTTGCTTCAGCAATATCTGCCCTACCCAGTAGTTCTCAGATGCTGCAAAAAACTACACAGAACACTTCCTACTTCCTGCCACTTAGTAAGCACCCAAGCACTCGAACTAGCTCTGTTATTAGAGGGACTTGTTTAAATTAGTTTTACTGGGATGAGGATGGTGCCTGTCTCACAGCATCAACCATCTTACAGGTCAGCCCCAGAGTTTTGTTCAATCACTGATCACCCTTCTTAACAAACTGTCAAAGGTGAGGCAGGTAAGATGGTGACCAAAGGCTAGCAGGATAAGGAGGACTGTTGTAGCTTGAAATATACTGCTTGGATTGTACCTTATAACAGGTAAGTCATGGTTGCCTGAATTATGTTGAAGAGATTTACTGTGTTACTGTTATTAGAGATAAGACACCAAGTCTTATGCAGATACCAAGAGAATAATTATGTCTAACTGGATACCCTTGGTTGTCACATGCAACCCTGATCTGGAGCCTCTATGTAAAATTATTTATGACCTTCAACCAATATTTAGTGGGAATGACACCTTAAAATGTGTTTTCCAAGAACTATAGTACCTCTACTGTCTTTCAAACAACCACCTAATCTATCCAACCTGATTGTCAGGAGCAAACTTACACCCTGTAATCATTCTAGATGTAAGCCATGTGAGCACATTTCCACTTCACATGTTATCAGCACCCCCCAAAACAATTCATGATACAGGGAATTATATATGTGCATCTTAGAATATTGCTTACTTCATTCAGTGCAAGAAATGTTCACAAACAGGTTATGTGGGAGAGACAAGACAACCTCTTTGAACCCAAATTAACTCACACAAACATGATATTAATATGAAGAAGACTGAAAAAACAGTAGGGCAACATTTTTCTCAGTCCGATCACTCCATCTCTGATATCTCTATCCTGGTTATCAAAGGACATTTCAAAAATACATAACAGTGATGGGCATTTGAGGTCAGTCTTATTTTCTTTTGAATATGGTAGATGATAGTGTGAATACAGACGCTAATTCCATGCCCCTTTACACTATTTAAAGTGCTCCTGCTTTTTTGTTGTTTTTTTCCCAGTACAACATATGGACAGATATTTGTTTTTACATGGTTCTTATATGTTTCTTTATAAAAGGGTTCTATCTAAACTATTTATGGGTTTGTCTTTAACTGGTAGGTGGTGATTTCCTGTTTTTTTTTCCACGTGTGCAGAACTGCTATTTAGTAGTACACAATTTTAGTTTTATACAGGCATACTTTGGTACATTGACACCATTAGGGCAACAGAGCCCTATTTACAAAGTGGTCCTGCTTCAGGTTACAGTAGAAATGTTCACAAATAGTACTGGCAAATTAGCACAAAGTTGCAGACTGAACATGTTTTAGCAGTGCAAGCTTAAATATTGACAAATTAATAGTGAGAAATGAACACATAGTTTCAGACAGAAACGTATTTAAATGGTGCCAGCATTGAAAATATGTGGTAAAATCATGTGAAGGCTCATGTTATGCTAGTGCTCTGTGTCATTATTGCCATCAAGTGCTTAGCACACATACACAGACAAGACATTTAACATTAGGTAATTTATAGACTTTGTACATATACGAACATACAAAATTTGTCGGCAGATAAAGGCCTAGCGGTCTATCAAGTCTGCTCGAATGTGCAGCTAGCACCCCTTATTCTGCAGCTGTCCCTCCCTTCCACCCTTCCCCTTCATTAACCCTCCCCCTTGTACTATCCCATCCCCTTTTGAAGCAGTCCACTGTTCTACTGGATACCACTTCTGCAGGTAATGCATTCCACCCAGCCACCAGCCGCTCTGTAAAAAAGTGTCACCTCATCTCCCTCCTGAATCTTCCTCCCTCCAGTCTGATATCATGGCCCCTGGTGTCCCTCCCCTCCCTTACTTTGAACAGCCCCTCTGTACCTGTCTTGTTTATTCCTTTCATGTACTTAAAGGTTTCAAACATGTCCCCCCCCGTCCCTCCTCTCCTCCAGTGACTACATTTTCAACTCCCTCAGCCTCCTCTCGTATGATGAGTCCCCCAGCCCCTTGATCATCTTTGTTGCCCTGCGCTGCACCCTCCAGTATCTTAATGTCCCTTTTCAGATGCGGGCACCAGTACTGCATGCAGTACTCCAGGTGCAGTCTAACTAATGACCTATACAGTGGCAGAATCACCTCCTCCTCCTCGAGGATATACCCCTTGCAATACAACCCAGCATTTTGTTGGCCTTTGCAGCTGCCTTCCTACATTGTTCCGAGTTGTTCATTGACCCTGTAATGAGCACCCCCAGATCCTTCTCCTCCTCTGTCCGGGCTAGCTGCACTTCCCCCAGCTGGTAACTCCTCCTTGGGTTCTTCATCCTGAAATGCAGCACCTTGCACTTTTTGTCATTAAACCCCAGTTGCCAGGTGTCTGACCAGGTTTCAAGCTTTGCCAGATCATCCTGCAACCCCTGCCATCCCCTTAGGTCATCCACCACTGCTCCTACCTTGGTATCATCAGCAAACAGACTGATCTTGCTCTTGAGGTCCCATGAAATGTTTGCAGTGAATATCCCAAACAACACTGGTCCCAACACCGAGCCCTGTGGAACACCGCTCGTCACTACCCTTGGGAGTGAGAGCTCCCCACCCACCACCACCCTCTGTTGCCTTCCCTGAAGCCAGTTTCCTACCCATCTCACCAGCTTTGTACCCACCCCTGTGCCTACTAACTTACTTCCCAGCCTTCCATGTGGCACCAAGTTGAATGCCTTACTGAAGTCCAGATACAGGACATCCACTGCAAGGCCGCTGTCCAGTTGCCTAGTTACCCAGTCATAGAACTCCACAAGGTTGGTTTGGCAGGATCTGCCTCATATGAAGCCATGCTGTCTGCTGTCCTGTAGTCCTTTGGCCTCTGGGAGAGCCACCAACCTCTCCTTCAGGATAGGCTCCATTAGTTTACCCACGATGGATGTGAGGCTCACTGGTCTGTAGTTTCCTGGTTCATCCTTGGGGCCACTCTTGTGGAGGGGCACCACATGAGCCATCCTCCAGTCCTGAGGTACACACCCCAAATGTAGTGAGGCATTAAATAGGTCTGCCAAAGGTCCTGCAAGGACCTCTGCCAGCTCCTTCAGTACTCTGGGGTGGATGCCATCTGGACCTGGTGTCTTGTCCATCCTCAGTGCCTTCAAACCCTCCCAAACACTGCCCTCCATGATTTCCCCATCTGTCACCCATTTCCCCCTGTTTCTGCCATTTCTCCCACCTTGGGTGTCACCCCCCTCTTCTCTTTAGTAAATACTGAGCAGAAGTACTCATTTAGTGCTTCTGCCTTATTGCACCCTGCTTCCACCCAACCCCCCTCCTTCCTAATCCTTACTATGTGGTCCTTACAGCTACTTTTCTCCCTGATGTACCTAAAGAAGTCCTTCTACCCCTTCTTAATGCCTTGTGGCAGCCTAAGTTCCATAGATGCTTTGGCTCCCCTTACTGCCCTTGTCACCTTCTTCGATTCTGTCAAGTACTCCTCCCTGTCCTCCCCTCTCCCTCCCTATTTTCTTGTACTGTACTTCCTAAAGGCAGCTCTTTCCTTCCTTACCTTTTCCATGACCTCCTTGCTCAACCAGCTCAGTTTCTTAGCCCTAGCCTTCTTGCTCTGGGCCTTGCAGCAGGTTGTGGTTGCCTCCACTATCTCCAGCTTTATGAGCTCCCGCCTCTGGTTAGTGTCCATACTAGACTGAATTCTGGCCAGGTACCCTTTTACCACTTCCCCCACCCTCCCAAAGTCAGCCCTCCTGAAAACCACCACTCTTGTGCCAGATTCCACTCCTTCCTTGCCCATATCCAATGTGAGCCATACTGAGAAGTGGTCACTCCCTGACAGCGGTTCCTGCACTGTAAGTTCTTTCACAAAGTCCCCATTTGCCAGCACAAGGTCAAGGGTATTCCCTAACCTGATTGGTTTATTGACCATTTGCAGCAGGAAGCCATCCTGGAAGGCATCCAGCAGTACCTGCTCCCTTCTGTTCCTGGTTGTTGGAGTACTCCAGTCCACTCCTGGCATGATGAAGTCCCCGACAATCACCACCCTACCCTTCTCGCAGGTCTTCCTGATCTGTCCCTCTAGTTCCCTGTCTAACTCTTCCATCTGAGATGGTGGCCTGTACACCACTCCCATTCTAAGAATCCTATTCTTGGAATCCTGGATTTGCATCCAAAGTGACTTCTTACTACCCTCCTCCCCTTCCTCACTTACACACTTCGGTCCTTGCTTCACATGTAGTGCCACACCCCCTCCTTTCCCAATCACCCTGTCCCTACGAAATAACCTGTACCCTGGTACAGACAGGTCCCAGTCATTGTACTAGGTGGTCCATGTTTCTGTGATGGCTGCAATGTCCACCTCTCCCTCTGCCATGAGCACCTGTAACTCTGCAGTTTTCCTCCCAAGGTTCCTAGCATTAAGGGTAACCACCTTCTACCCTTCCCCCCTTCCATCCTGCCCTTCTTTACTAGCATCACCACAAGTACTTGCCATTTGTCCTTTGTCACTGTTATGGGGGTAAGCTCATATGGTTTCCCAACCTGTGGTCTCTGCATGTCTCTTGCCCAATTGCCACCCCCTGCTCCTAGTTTAAATTCCCAATTTCCTCTAGGTACTCCTCCATCCTCTGTTTCAACACTTTCTTTCCCTCCTCACTCAAGTGTAGTCTGTCCTTGGCATAGAGACTACTGTCCTCCCAGGTCCCTCCCCATCCCCCCCAACAGCCCATACCCTTTAGCACAACACCAGGTTCTTAGCCATCCGTTCAATTCCTCTATTCTCAGCATTCTTGTTGTGCTTGCCTTGGGCACTGGAAGTATCTCTGAAAAAGTTACTGATCTTCCTGCCCCCTCACATAATTGTGCTAGTTCCTCAAACCTCCTCTGGACTATATCTACTGTCTTGTCAGCCAGGTCATTCATCCCAAGATGTATAATTAAATGAGGCTTGTCCCTACCCCTTCTAGCATATTTCAGAACAGATTGCCCCACCCTTTCTGCTGTCATTCCTGGCATGGCCTCCACCCAAATGCGACTATGCCTCTCCCCCTTGCTACCCCACCTGACTCCTCTTAGTATTGAGTCCACCAGCACTAAGATTCCACCACTTTTACTCCCTGCTTGCTTCCATTCATCTCCCTCTCTCATTTCCAGCTCCTCATCTTCCTCCTGCACATTATATTCCCCTTTTGCACTGTTGCAATTCTCCCAGCAGAACTTCCCCCCACTCCGGTTTGGTCCAGGCATTTATCAATCACTCCTCTAATTTCATCATTTCCCTCCTCCACCTTCTTCCTCTCTAGCAGTGCAAAACTATTTTCTGAAGACCCTTCACAAATGCCCACTCCCTCTCTCTTCATAGTAACCTGTTCTCTCCTTTCCACTCCATGACTTTTGCCGCTTCTTAGCCTCCCCTCACAAGTCCCCATCTCCTCCTTCCATTTGTCTTTTGTCTCCTGACCTGGTTTCCCCAGCAATCATTCTTCCTGACCTGGGCCCTTTTTTTCTCTACTTCCCTTCTTCTGACCCTCTCCTCACCACTGTTGGCTTAAATTGCCCTCCCTCATCTCCCCTTCTTTCTCCTTCCCTCCAGTATTGGGCTAAACCCACCCCCAATCTGCCTTGCTTGTCTTAGTTTCTCCTGCAGACCCTCAATCTCCTTTCTAAGTTTCTCTGTGTGGTTGCACACTAAATATCCTCCCACACTCTAGGCAATGTTTAGAAAGATTGGTGCACCGCAGTTGTTGCAGCCTACCACCCTACCCATTGCTGTCATTGCCCACCAGCGACCCCCCACCCTTCCAGATGCAGGATACCAAACACTCCCCCAAGTCTCCCCTCTCCCCCCTCTTTCAGTGCAAAACATTCTTTTCTTAATTTCCCTTATCCCCTTTGTTGTACACATTTAGATAGATTGAGCAACTGCTTTTTATATTCATATCCTTCCTATCCACACTCAAAAAGAAACTTTAAATATCTATTGCACAACCTTCCTCAAACTTGTACTCCTCATTTCCTCAATGCAATAGCAATGCAAAGAAGTAACAATGAAAGCTACTAGATTTGAAGTTACTTCCCTTCCACTGAGATAGCAGTCACCTCTTCACTTGCTGCTGTTCCTTTCCTGGATGTCTGCTTCTGCTATTACAGGTGCATATCCTTTGCCCATTTGAGGAAGTGATGTCAGAACTCCTGGTATAAAGGAAATAATGGACCTGGGGCGGTGGGGTGAGGGGTTGGTGGGTTGGGACCAGCCCAAGTCTTCCAGAAACAATCAGGTAGCTGAGGCCCCGGTCAGACCATTAGCACACTTCCCCCACTATGCAATAAACTTTGCAGCTAGTGAAGCCAGCAAAAATGAATCACAATTCTACTCAAAGCCCCCAAAATAGGTATGCTACCAAAAGAAACAGGACTCCAATTCAAACAGCTTCACCAACAACACATCAATATAGGCTTGAAATTAGAAGATATAGGTCTCTAATTCAAAGAAACAGCCCCAGTTAAATCACACCAAATAGGTTTTAAATCAGAAGAAATAGGCCTCTACAAATGCAGCCTGCTACACAGTGAAACATCAAACAAACGAGCCCACTTATAGCTACCAAAACAGGTTTCAAAATTCCAACAGCCCCAAACAATACCCTTCTAGCCCCTTAGAAGCAGTAAGAGAGAAAATAAATAACCTTCTACCAAGTAGGATCCACAAGAAACAATGTAAAAACAACAAGAAGAAGCTACTGTACTGTGTCAGATCTGATCCTGTCTCCTTCTAGTTCCTTCTCAGAAGCCAAAGCAACTGACACCACACCTGACTCAGCTCTGCCTCCCTAGCTGAGTGAGACCTATCCAGAACAATAGCTCCCTTCACCCACTCTGCACTAAACTTTGCAGCTAGTAAAGCCAGCAAAAATGAATCACAATTCTACTCAAAGCCCCCAAAATAGGTTTGCTACCAAAATAAACAGGACTTCAATTCAAACAGCTTCACCAACAACACATCAAAATAGGCTTGACATTTGAAGATATAGGTCTTCAATTCAAAGAAACAGCCCCAGTTAAATCACACCAAATAGGTTTTAAATCAGAAGAAATAGTCTTCTACAAATGCAGCCTGCTACACAGTGAAACATCAAACAAATGAGCTCACTTATAGCTAACAAAACAGGTTTCAAAATTCCAACAGCCCCAAATAATACCCTGCTAGCCCCTTAGAAGTATTAAAAAAGAAAAGAAATAACCTTCTACCAAGTAGAATCCACAAGAAACAATGTAAAAACAACACGAAGAAGCTACTGTACTGTAACAGATCTGATCCTGTCCCCTTCTAGTTCCTTCTGAGAAGTCAAAGCAACTGACACCACACCTGATTCAGCTCTGCCTCCCTAGCTGAGTGAGACCTGGCCAGACCATTAGCACACTTCCTCCACTCTGCACTAAACCTTGCAGCTAGTGAAGCCAGCAAAAACATAATCACAATTCTACTAAAAGCCCCCCAAATAGGTTTGCTACCAAAAGAAACAGGAATCCAATTCAAACAGCTTCACCAACACATCAAAAAAGGCTTGAAATTAGAATATATAGGTCTCCAATTCAAAGAAACAGCCCCAGTTAAATCACGCCAAATAGGTTATAAATCAGAAGAAATAGGCCTCTACAAATGCAGCTTGCTACACAGTGAAACATCAAACAAATGAGCCCACTTATACCTACCAAAATAGGTTTCAAAATTCCAACAGCCCCAAACAATACCCTGCTAACCCCTTAGAAGTAGTAAGAAAGAAAAGAAATACAGTAACCTTCTACCAAGTAGAATCCACAAGAAACAATGTAAAAACAACAAGAAGAAGCTACTGTACTGTAACAGATCTGATCCTGTCCCATTCTAGTTCCTTCTGTGACATTTGACCTACACAAAACTAGAGTTTCATTGGATATTTTCTTATCTCTGGCTGTGTTTCTCATCTAATTATTTCCCTAATTTGTCACATTCATGTTTAAAATGTTTTTTTTTAAGTGAGATATTTTTAAGGCACCTGTCATTTTCCTTCTGATGAATAACTATGTAGGTTTAAAAGCTTAAGGTGTTTTTGTAAATCTCTGTTGATCCAATAAAAGGTATCAAAACACCTCTTTTGTGCATCTAGAGATAAGAAGGAAATCTGTTAAGAAGGAAATCTGCCTGGAGATAATGTTTCCCCCCCAAACAGCTGGAGAAGGAAGTTACTTTGCTGTCTGTACTATAAATGTGCAACCAGCAAGAGTTCAGAATCTGAAGTAAATCTCAAGTGAGAGGAGTTTTTGTGAAGAGTGTGACAGAGAACAGCAGTTACTGAAAGCAGAGAAGATGAAAGTACACAGCTGTCCAGGAGTTCATAGTGATTTAAGGGAGACCCAAAGAAACTCACAGCATTCATCCAGCCCAGTGGTGTGGAGGACAAAGGTGCTTGCACCTTAGCTGCCACCATGCTGGGGATCTGGGTTTAGGAATGGCCTCAGATTGTTAGAAATTGGCCGGGGAGAGAACTGAGCTTCACAGGGAGAGCTCTGCTTTCTCCTGGGGAGCTGTGGCAAAGCCATCTTAGCCTTTGACTGCCACTGGGTTGAGGTCTGGCAGTAGTGCAGGCTCTGAGAGGCTTTGAAGGGTGCAGGCTGCAGTTTTGCAGTACATGCACACCTCCACACACATGCACTGGCATGCCGCCATGGGGGGGGGATGGAGGAGAAAATGGAAAATGGAGTCCAGCAGGCTTAATTAAGCTCCACCATCTCTCCCATGGCTCACACTGCTGCTCAGCCCCAGGACAATCAGAACCCCCAAACATCAAACTGAAAAGCCACTATGTTAAGTCCTGATAAAATGATGCCAAAATGGGAGTTTTACAAAAGGACTACAAATTACTCTATTACCCCCCCTCCTCCCACCCCCACCTCCGATTTGGCAGTTGGCAACATAATTCCATGAATTCAGCTAGTTGACAATAAAGCTGCCAAACCCACTTGGAAAACTAAAGAAATAAACATTTCATTACAATTGTTTCCAGTCCACAGTTCTGCCTCCTCACCTGTCAAGCCACCGCGATTGGCTCCCTGCCACTTCCATAGAAAAATTCACATCTTCATGGATAAATGTCCCTCCAGTAGTTTGCCAATAACAATAAAACAAAAATTCCCCCGAGTCACGCTGATATGTTTTTGTGACTGCAAACCTAAACCTGGAAGCACAGCTCCGTTGCGGTCACTTTTTGCTCTGCTGTGCACCACAAAAAAAAACACTACCTCTTTTCTTTTTTGTATTCTAGCTCTTTTTTTCTGTCAGCTCCCTTCCATTGCCACAGTCTCTGCAGGTCTGCTCCACAGTGCCCCCTGGAAAAAGTAAAGCCAAAAAAAATGAGTGTGAGCTCCACTTCAATCATTATCTCCGGACTGGAAAGCGCCATATCACTGGAAACCCGGCCCTGATGGCAGCCCTTCAACATGTTTTATCTTGTACTTTAGTAAACATAATATTAATAAAAAATGCTAGCCATGCTGGGCAGAAACAAAACACTAAACAGAGAGTAAATACCATGGGGGGTTTACAGATGGCTCTCAGGAATAGAAGAAAAAACTGTTTAAAATGACTACTAGTAAAAGGTTAACAGTGGGAAAACTAGACTTTTTTCTGGTGTACAGTAGGAAAACATTAAATAAAAATCATTAAAAATGCAAAAAAACAGAGTTTTTCTTTATTTTTTTCATATAAAAAATGAAGGGGGGCATTGTATGATCACAGTAAACCACTCCAGGATGTGGGTGATGCTCGGATTTACCCCCAGCTGTCAGGGTTTGGTCACTCGGCCTGCGCCCTCATGACTGAACCACACCAGGCATGGGTAAACTCAGCATCACCTACACCCTGTCATGGTTCATTGCTTAAATCACTCATACCCCCCCATAATGCAAAGCCTCATGAGATGTATATGCAAATCACCAATGATATTTAGGCTGGTTCTGCTTTAAACAGGAATGCATGATGCCAAAGGGCTCTCACACAATCTGCAAAGGGTACAAACAGAAGACACAGACATGTGGTTTGTCCTACACAGGACTCCTCAGTGAGCCTTATCTGTATGGGTGGGTGGGGGGCATGCGTGATTTTGTATTTTTGAAACTTGGCTTTGTTGCTAACGCCCTTTGGTATAATCCTTGTCTCAGTGCTTTCACGCTGAGGTTCTTTGTCTTATAAGTATTTGGGCATTTTTTTTTGATTATCTGATTGAAACTTGGTGATGATTTAAAATATCCTGGCAGCCAATAATACAGTGGAACTAGTCTGACATCATTGGCATGCACTACCCAACACATCAGACATTAGCAATCAGCTGATGTCTCTGCACTGTCAAACTTGGCAGAAGGGCTGCATTGTAGAGCCATTAATGAGCTTGTGCTGTGAACTGGAGACATTGCGGTTGATTTTCAAACACTCGGGAATGGTGCACAATGCTTGTGCCACCAAGGAATGGTACAAAGGGCATCCTGCGCCACACCATGCACCATTCCCAGTTTTCAGATTGGGGACTATCTGTGCCAGTCAGGCTTGTGCCTCTTGCAGCAGATGCATGGCTGCACCCTGGTGGATGAGAGTTTGCACCGTGGTGGTGCTGCCACCTCCCCTTTCTTGGTATTCTTAAGAGTCACAATGGGTGTAGGACTCACCAGGAGGTAGACCAACCTGGAGCTAGTCTAACAGCCCGTGCACTGTCCCCTGTACTGGTGCAGGGTGTGAGGTGAGTCTGTGCTCTCATAGGATGACCCAAATCCACAACCACCATCATGCCACATCTACATAGGGTGCAGATACAGTGTTGCGCTGTTGCTGACACAGTGCAGGTCCAGGACAGGTACCCTTGAAAATCTGTGGTCATACTAGGCATTCCCCGGCTAGAATGTCAGGTCGGTGGCTCTGGAGACCCATGTTGCGACCCTCTACCCCCATGCCATACCAATGCCTGGGCATGTCAGTCCTGCCACAGCTCCCTGCCTTACTCTGCTCCCCCCAGCCATCCTAGTGGCCATCCTGCATGTCCCTGGTACTGGTGGTGTCCTTGTATGGCATGGCCTGTGGTCGCTGCTATCTCTTCACCCCGTTCCTGCTGAACCACCCCACCACCACCACTAGCAGCCACCTAGGCATGTAGCTGATGAGCTTTGACACTAGTCACCATGGTGCAAGGCCATCCTGCAGCTTGCAGCATTTCCCTTCAGTGCACCTTCTGTTTGTCGCATGGGAGCAGGTGTACCAGCCTACGGGACTTTGGCACCTGGATACCACCTGCACTAAAATCAGTTGCAGGGTCCCTGGTGTACTCATGATCAACATAAGCTGCTGTTTGCCACAGTTTTGAATGAATGGTTTTTAAAAACAGGCCCATTGTCTCTTTGTTGCTGAAACTACAGACATTAGCACTTACTTATTTTGTCACAAGTTGTGGCCAGCTAAGGCAGAAGTAAAAAGCCAGTGAGTCTCTATAGTGATGCGGCCTACAGTTATTGAGGGATAGCCACAGTGGAGGAGTTCTTTCTTAACATATGATTATCAACAAGTACAGTAAGTAGAAACAAATTAATTTATGGGCTTGTGCTAATGGTTTAGCTTTTTGGATACATTTTAAAAGTGGACAATGCACATAGAGAAGTTTTAGCATTTTTTTTAAACAAGGAACCAACATTTATTTTAGTTATATAACATGTTGCACAGGACTATTAAGGCCTATTGTGTATTTAGCTGATTTTTGATTCTGTTGCATAGTATGTAAATGTTACAGGACCAGAATTTTATATAAGCCTTGGGACATTAGAAACAGAGACACAGAATTTGTGCGCGAAAAAAGACAGGTAGACCCATCCAGTCTGTCCTATTTGACCCAGTTTGGTCACTGGTGTCCCTCCCACCTCCTTTTCCTCTCCGTATTATGCCCATGTGCCTATCCAATGGATGCTTGAAGCTCCTCACTGTTTTCGCCCCCACCACCTCTTCTGGCAGGTTGGTCCAGGTATCCATCACCCATTCCTGAAGAAGTATTTCCTCACATCATTCTTAAATTGCACCTCAGAATCATTGCATGCCCCCATATTCTGGTGCTTCTCCTCCTCTGAAAGAGATTCCCCACCTGCAACTTGTTCATCCTTGTGAGGTACTTACAGGTCTCAATCACATCTGCTCTCGCTCTCCTCTACGGCAGGGAGTATATGTTGAGATGCCACAGCCTCTCCCCATATGGCATCCTGTCCTTGGATGTGTTAGGAGATATCAGTAGTGGAGAGGTTATTTAGTAAAATGGAGAAACAAATTTTACTGAGAATGGAACCTTGGGAGACCCCAGACCTGATGTGCAGAGGTGTGGGAAAGGTGTTTTGAACCTGGACTATCTGGGGCCTATCTGAGAGGTAAGAGTCAAACCACTCAGCTGCCCAGTCAGAAATCCCTGCTCCATCTGTCTTCGCCAAAAGAAGAGAGTGGACCACGGTATCAAAAGCTATATTAAAATACATACTGTACATGTAAAACTTAACAAAAAAAATAATTTATTCAAACTAAAATAAAGGGCAGTACAGGTATTCTTACTAGCACAGTGTTATAATCTGAACATTGTGAAAAATGTATCTAGTGTAGTCAGTAAACTTCATGCACTTCAAACATGATTGTAATGCAATTGCTTACAGCACTATTAAAAAGTGATGTGAACACATCTGTATGGTTAGCCATTTCCAAGTCAAATTCAAAAGATAGTAGCATACACTTACCAAATGAGAATATCATATGTATATAAGATAAAATATTAATAAGATTATCTTTCCTTTATACGGCAGCACCAGCCAACATGCAATGCAATAATGCTGCAGTATATCACAAAATGCTGCAGTATAATGCAGGGAACTGTATAATTCAATGTCAGTTGAGCCCTTTTGTCTTGCAGTATTTTGTGACATGTCACTTACTTCAGGTTATTGCATTGTATCATGGCTGGCTCTGTTGTACTTGCATAGATAATTCTGTGAATTTCTTAAAAATGGACTGACCATCCCATGTTAGACCTATAATTCAATTGTAGTTTATTTAAATTTCAGACACTGCTGCCTTGAAGAAGCCAGGAATACTTGGCAAAATATTGTCAGGCTTTAGCAGATCTGACACACTGAACATTAATACATTTTTCAAAATCATATTTCAGCCTGAGAGGGTCTCCGTTTCTACTTTTTGGAGCACTTGGTATTTCATACCTTATACAGCAAACATTAGCAGTTTATGGAGTAATTAATATGTATTCTACTTTTTTTTTTGTAAATTACTTCTTCACAGCAATTAGGCAACTTGTGGCAAACTGCAAAACTTGCTTGACATGTAAATTGCCCTTGTTCACAGCAATTAGGCAGATTGATCTGATAACAAATAACAGCTTATGTCGAACTGTACAAAACAAGCATTACAGCAAACATGCAAATAGCAAAAATGCATACTTTTTTTTTCATTAATACTTGTAACTTATTAATAACATTATGAAAAAAAAGAAAAAAAGGAAAAAAAAAACAATTAGCCCTTCAGCATTCTCTGGTAGTAGCCTGTCTCCGTATTCTGCGTATATGTCACCAGAAGTGCTAAAGAGTCTTTCTGAGGGGACACTACAAGGTAGCACCAGCAGAAATAATTTTTCAGTGGTGACTAAACTTGAAAGAAGAACAGAGTTGGGCTTCCATCATCCAGTAAGGTAGAGAAGGGTGAATATTTAGTCTTCTGTTTTGTTTTAAATTTGATATCGGATCGAATACGACTACTAGAGGGAGGGCACTATACATGTACAAAGGAAATAAGGATTGAATATTTGTCCCATTCCTGTTTTATTACTCATCATTTTTTTTGTTTATATATCAGTTAAAAGCAATGCCAGCCAGAATGCAACATAGTGATGCTGCAGCATATGGCAAAATGTTGCAGCATACTACAGGGAACAGTGTAACTCAATGGCAGTTAAGCCCTTTGCTTTTTGAAGTTCACCTTTTTATTGAGTACATATGAATTGCATACATCTTAGCAGTTGTTAATACATTACATCATACATACAAAGCAGATTGTGCATAAATGTTCAGCAGCAAATTGATACTTGTGTACGCAGCAAAGATGTTAAATCTATTAACCTGAAGCTATGGGTAGTTACACAGTAATTTGAGTTGATTCTGGAGAAGCTGGAGAGGTGGTCAGAAACCTGTCAACTAAAATTCAATTTGAAAAAGTGTGCGGTGATGCACCTTGGGCAGAAAGACATTTGAACAGCTTATACCCTTGGGGGGGAGGAAATCAAGGAAACAGAGCAGGAATGGGATCTGGGGATTATTATACTGAGCAATCTTAACGTTGGAAACCAGTGCAGCAAGGCGGTGGGAAAGACAAATGGTATGTTGGCCTGCATTGGAAGGGGCATAACTAGCAGAAGGAGGGAGGTAATAATGTTGCTGTACAAAACAGTGGTGAGGCTGCACCTGGAATACGGAGTACAGTTCTGGAGATCGCAACTACATAGGGACATTGAGGGGATGAAGAGGGTTCAGAGAAGAGCAACCAAGATGGTACATGGGATGTGGAGGGAAACATATGAAAAGAGGTGAAGGGAGCAGACTCTATACCCACTAGAGACTAGAAGGGAGAGGGGAGACATGATTGAAACTTTTAAGTATTTGAAGGGGATGAATAAGGTGAAGGAGGGGAGCTTGTTCAAAAGGAAGGAGGGCGCTAGAACAAAGGGGCATAGCCTCAGATTGGAAGGAGGGAAATACAGAGGCAACATGAGGGGGAAGTTCTGCACAGAGAGGGTGGTGGAGGCCTGGAACAGGCTACCAGAGGAGGTGGTGGGACCCAAAATAGTGGGGGGGATTCAAGAGGGCATGGGAGAGACATATGGTGTTGGGAGGAGGGCGGAACGTTCTGAGTCAGTAAAAGGGGGGGGAGGAGTATATAAGGGCAGACTAGATGGGCCTGAATCATCCTTTTCTGCTGTAAAATTTCTGTGAATTTGTGAGACAGTGATTTATTCCAGTATACCAATATGGGCTGTGAAACAGAGTTTGATACCCCCATAACACCTTGTCATTCTGATGGGGGGGGGGTAACAAAGAATTCTCAGGTTATATTAAATGGAAGCCTACAGATGTTGGCTGTGACTGAGGAGAATCATGGTGGGCGTAACATGTCCTTGCTGACAGCGGACTATGTAGCACCAGCCTTCTCTTGCACATCATGTAAATATGATGGCCCATATTCTATAGAATTTGCGGCTTGCATCCAAGGAGGCATATGACAGCCTTACATTTATCATAAGGGATTCCATGGATGTTAGCCATTCCGGCAGGCTGGAAATATCAGTTGACCTCCATCTTCTGATGATAAGCCTTGTAGCCTCCCCAGTCACCATAAAAAGCCACAGCTCTCCTGGGTTGTTGAGTTTGGATGCATGCGGTAGGGAGCCTAACGAGACCACTGCTAGCACCATAGGAATGTCTTAAGCATAACTGAGCAGAGCTGGAGCACCTTACTCCAGAAGGGCTGTATTAAGGGGCAACTCCACAAGATGTGAAGTAGATCTGCCCCAGGAGCATTGCATCACCAGCATCTATCATGTGATAACCCCACATGGATTTTAGCCGAGCCGGCATGTGGTACCACTCATGCAGTCTTTTTTCTGTATCAGGCAGCTATGCTGGTCCATACAGGCACTGTGGGCTATTATCCAGTACTTTGTCCAATCAGAGTCAGATATTGAAATGAGTAGGGAACTTTTGCATTTTTCTTTGGCATGAATAGTAGGATCAAGGGCCACGTCTCTCATTGTTTTTATGTCTTGCCAGCCAGCACTCTAGACCCTATTAACCATTTTCTAGTAGGTAAGTAATTAATCTTCCCTGACTGAGTACTACTGCAAGTGGAGCAAGTGCATTTAGTGTTGGCCCACTGAGTGTATAGATTCCTTATTTGGAGATATTTCCAAAAGTCTGATCTTGGAAGTAAGTATTTAGATTTCAGTTCTTGGAAAGACTCCAATGCCCCATAGATCTGAGGTTCACAAATCTTTTATCCTGTATATTTGTTTACTTTCCCAGTCATTCCATTTTATGGTACAGTGTTGTCTAACTAATGAATGGTTGTTCCAAATATACATGTATACACTTGGTCATTGGCAGGATTTATTGAGTAGGGCCACCTTTCTCCAGGCAGCATGCACTATTTAATGGTAAGCCACTGGCCATATTTTTAGGGAAGTGGGTGGCCTAGATATACAAAGAGGTGGGACCCGTCTAACACAGCTGATTCTATTTCAATCTAGGCTGGTGAGTCAGGCCTATGATTATGGAACACCTGACAAGCTTTTGTTATTATGAAAGCATGCATATAGTGTATGAAATGAGGGAGATTCCACCTTCCAATTTCCAATGGACCGTCAACTTTGCCCTACTATATCTTGAAGGGGAGTTTCCCCAAAGATAGTGACCTATAATTGAGTCAATACTCTGAAACCATTTCTCAGGGATTTCCAATTTTACATGTGCCAGGAGGCAAAAATATTTTGGGGGCAAGCATCATTTTAATAGATGCAATTTTCCCAGGCAGGAATACATTTACCTGTCTCCATCTGTTTAATTCCTTCTGCATTTTCCTTATTAGCAGGTTTAGGTTTACAGGGATCAGTATGTGAAGTCTGGGGTTATCAGAACTCCTACTGTAAGTACTTAATTACTTTAGGAACCTAAGCAAGTCCCATAGCATAAATAAAGTCAGGTGAAGTCACCTTATTTAATGGTAGGGTTTTGGACTTACTTTTGTTGATATAGTATGTAGCCCTGAGATTTGCTCAAATGCATCCAGAGTGGCCAGAATTGGGGATGCACTGGTCTGGACATTGCTGTTGAGAATTAAGCAATGGTCCACATAGAGTTTAGTATGAAATCGAGTGTTCCCTTCTTTATTCCTTTCTATTTGGGTATTCATTCTTATGGCAGCAGCTAATGTCTCAATAGTGATAACAAAAAGCAGAGGGGATAGAGGACATCCCTGTCTAGTGCCCCTCTGCAATGTGTATGGGAGTGAGAGGGTGCCATTAGCTAAGAGTCTGGCTGAGGGGTTGTTATACAGTGTCCTTATCCATGTGCCATATTCTGAGCCTTCATTTAGGTAGCCCAGGACTGCATGCAGGTATTCCCACTTCACGGAACTGAATGTTTTCTCAAAGTCTATAATGATGGCCGCTGCTGGAGTGGGAAGTACAACTGCTGTCTGAAAAAAAGAGTTATAAGGGCTCGAAGATGGTCTTAGCTAATTCTGCCTTTCATGAATCCCACCTGGGAAGGGTGGATTATGGAGAGCAAAACCTTCTCCAGATGGGAAGCTAAAATTTTGGCTAATATTTTTGCATCAGCATTAATTAGTGAACTAGATCTATAACTAGTGGGTTGGAGGGGATCTTTGCCCTATTTTGTGAGAACAGTAATGACAGCTTCATTAAGGGTGTTCAGGAGAGCCTTCCAACTGTAAGCTTCCTGCAGCATCTGGAGCATTGGCTTCAAGATATGTTCTTTCAGCATTTGGTAGAAATCTGCCGGAAAGCCGTCACTGCCCTGAGATTTGTGAGGTGCCATATCGGTTATGGCCTGCAAGAGTTCCCACTCTTCAATGGGGGCAGAAGGATTCACCCTTTGTGTCTCTGTTAATTTTGGGATGGTTAGCTGGGACATAAAAGCCATAAATTTGTGCACATCAAAGGGCTTATGGGACTGGAATAAGTCTTTTTAAAAGGTAGTCATTGTCTTATTTATTTATTTATTTTAGTTTTTGTTGACCGGGTAAGTGCACTAGACAAATCCTGACTATTTTCAGGGATGACCCAGGGAAGGGGGATTCAGATGAATGCCAACTGACCTTGAATCAGATTAAACTGTTAGCAGTATTTTTAGTGAATGAGGGAACTTTGGCCAGGACACCAGGGAAATTCCCCTATTCTGCGGTAGGGGGAGCTTTGTTCAACTTCTGGTCAGCAAGATGGCGGACCAGGGAGCAGGGAGTATGGATGGTGTGGCAGGAGTAGTGGATTCTTTGCACCAAGGATTTACTTCAACTGATTCTACAGCACCTTCTTTTTTGGCTCCTCAGTTGTGTAATAATGTCTTACTCAGTGATACTACTTTGGAAATTTCTCAAACTTCAGTTCCTGTGGACTATATGCCCTTAAGTGACCCTGCCATTGCAACTGTGATTACTGGACCTGCTTTGGTTGACTCCTTGCAAGCCACTTCTAGACATGTTTCTGATACTGCTATTTGGGAGGTTAAACAATGACGAGACAAGCTTCTCGCTCTTTTACAAGCTGAAGAACAAACTCTTTCTCACCTGGACAGCACCGCGGGTAATCTTCCTTTAGTTTCACCGGAAGCCCTTGCTGATGTTATTGCGACGTGCTCATCTCCAGAACTACCTAGCTGCTCAGTTTCTCTAGCTTCTGTTTGGTCTCCCATGCATGCTTTGAGGAATGCTGGTTGGATCCGGAATATGAAGGATATTGCTTGGATGTCTCCTTCTGTTCCTGCTGCATCGGAGATTCAGACTCCTACTGTTTTGAACAATGACATTCCTTCTTTGCCGCACCAAGTCTGTTGCTCTACTAGTTCCTCCACCTTGTCTGTAGAACCTGTTCCTATGGCTATTCAAACAGCCGGTCAGCAGGGAGCTGCACCCAATGCTCAGCCTATTCTGCTCCCTCAGGTCTCTGCTGCTTCAGACCCTGTACTTTCACCTGCTCCTGATTCTGCAGCTAAGGTGGGGCTCTTTGCTTCTGTAAGTACTGATGTGTTGTCTCCTGTTTTGGACGCTGTCCCTGCTGTGTCTCTCCCTTCTGCCATTCTTGATTCTACTAGTGCTTCTGTTACATTGCCGCCTTTACCTGCTATCCCCTCAACATCATGGGGTGATATTAAGGACTCTCAACCTCAACCTGGGATCCCACTTCTCCAGACTGCTCCTGAACCTGATAAGCCTTTACCACCTAAGACTTTTAAACAGCCTGATCTTTTTCCCAATGTGGGTGAGCCTGCCAAATGGAAGAATGCAGATCAGTTAAAATGCTGAGGCGGTCTAGATGATCCACCTGACAGGGCTTATGTAGCCAGACTTTTATGGAAAGACACAATGCAATTTACTGCTACTGAAGTGTTTGCCCTGATTCATACCTCTCGGGACACTCAGTTTGATGTTAGTTTCAGGTCCCTCTTCTTACTTGATAAATTTTGGCTCAAATATCACACTGTGAAACATTCCCCTGTCTAGACACCTTTTCTTGTTATCCCTTTAACTAAACTGACATGGAAAACTATTAACATTCTTTTCAAAAATGAAGGTGTTAACATTTCAGATGTTTTACACTGGCTCAAGCAATGTGTAGAGGTGATAGAACACCTGCAGCCTATTATGGACTCTGAGAATATTTGGACGGGGGTTTGGCATATTAAGGCTAAATTAAAGACTTCTGATACTGGCATTCAATATCTACTGAGTAGTTTCTATATTGGCCATGACAGGGGTTTTTGTTTTTACCCTGGGCAGCCCAAAACATGCCACAGATGCAGTTTGCTTTCCCATTTAAGTAATGCCTGTGAAATTCAGGTTTGTGACTTTTGCCTAGAAGTGGGTCATTTTTATCACTTTTGTCCAAACCCGGTTCATTGCAATCTTTGTGGTGAGCAAGGACACTCTTATAGACTGTGCCCATGGGCTGCTCATAATAGGGGGTCTTTCTATGATCAGGAGGAAATGGTCCTTGAGGCCCAACAACAAATAGAAAAAGCTCAGCAATTGAAGGAACAGGCTTCATCTTTGTGTCCTGCTCCTGCTCCTGTTTCGGAGGCTCCTGATGATTACCATCTTCCCGATCTGGCACAGCCTCCTGTCCAGCCCTTACCTCCTTCAAACCCTCCTACTGTATTTTTGAACATATAATCCTCCCTTGCCTCTCATCCTGAGATGCCTCCCCCCCCCAATTCCGCAGGATGATTTCATTGTGGTGGGTCAGAAGTGAAAACAAGATAAGCCACAAAACAAGTCTAAAATCTCTAGCCGTGACCCCATTGGGACTCGAAATAGTTATGCTGCCCTCCACATGGGCATAGATGATGATGGGGATGAATCGGATTTGTCTTCCAAGGCATCTTCTGCTAGAGGTAATGCTGGTGGTGAGGAGGTGTCTGTGCTGCATGAAAAACAAAAAGCTTATAAACAGACAAGGAAAAAATCATCTTTGACTTAATTTTTGGATATGCCTTCTTCTCTGCTTCATGTTATGTCCTTGAATGTTAACAGTATTCGCAATCTTAAAAGAGGACATTCCCTTTTTTCCTCTTTACATTTATTTATGGCTCATATTTTTTTTTTACAGGACACAAGACTCAGGTCTCACCAGGACGTATTATATACCAAGCGGTCTTGGCCTTGGGGGGCTTCTTTTTGGTCTATGGGAGAGGAAGCATGCTCTAGGGTGGGCATTTTGTTCACGACTCCAGCATTTACAGTTATCAGAATTAGGAATGTTATTCCTGGTAGAATGTTTTTGTTGGATGTTCTGTTTGATGCCTTGTTGATGAGAATTGGTACTGTTTACGCACCCCAGACTAAGAGTGATAGAATTACATTTTTTAAAACATTACAGCCTTATTTGCATATGGGGAAATTTGTCTTATTGGAGGGTGACTTTAACTGCCCACTGGATTTCCATGATAAAACTGGGGATACACATAAATTATATTGTGACACTAATACCCTCCAGTCCATTATTCAGATGGCTAATTTACAAGATTCTTATAGGCAACATAATTCCTCCGGCAGACATACGTATTTTAGAAATACTATATCTACCTGTATTGACTATGTTCTTTCCTCTAGTAGAGGACGGTTTTTTGAGGCTTGGACTCAAGCCAATGCTTTATCAAATCATGCAGAACTCCATGTGATTTTGGATTTGGGTCTTACTACACAATTTGTTAGGGGATATTGAAAGTTAAATACTTTTCTTCTTCACTTGGACATTCACCATGATTATTTTACTTTTTTACAAGCTAGGCTTTCCGTGGCTGTCTTTTATGACACTATTTTGGATTGGTGGTCTGTTACTAAACTGGAACTATGTTCTTTTTTCCATTCTAAAAGTAAACTTCGTAACAATGTTGATTATTTAAATTATTTACAACTTCGGACACAACTTTATAAGCTTATTTTCTTGCAGACCACTTTAAAGAAGTCTTTTTTTTCTCAAATATCCTGCATTAAGCTTAAAATGAAAACTTTTCTCTATGATAGAGCCAAGTCGTTGGTTGAAGAACAAATATGCAGGACTCGATTGCTGCATGGTTCTGTAGGCGTTTTTAAATATAATCAGGAATTTACTCACATTAAAATCATTGAAAGTTTATGCACAGAAGACTGGGTCTTATTAGATCGAAGCATGCCTATTTTGCACTATGTTACTTCTCACTATGAATCCTTTTTTACTGATTCTACACATATTTTACTGGATCATTTTTTTCATGATTTACTCCCTACTACTCTTCCGCTTGAGGAGAGTATTCTATTGACTAAGCCAATTACTAAACTTGAGGTTGAAGAAGCTATTCAAGCTCTTCCTTGGAATAAAGTTCCTGGACCTGATGGCATTAGTTCCAAATTTTATAAAACCTTTAAGTCCTTTTTGTCTGGTATCCTTACTGAATTGTTTAATGAAATCTTAGACACACATTGTGTTTGTGAGGATTGGCTTTACGCCTATATTGATTTTGTTATATAAAAAGGGGGATAAAACTGACCTTAACAATTGGAGACTGATATCTCTTTTGAATTCGGATTTGAAAATTTTGACTAAAATCCTAACTCATCATCTGAATTTGGTGATGCCCAACATAATCTCTAGTATTCAAACCTGTTTGGTTCCTACTAGAAAAATTACTGATACTGATAGTATTGATTCTGTTTTTGGGTGGACTTTTCTTGGTTTTAACTTTAATTTGCTGGGGAGGAACTGTAGCTGGGGGATATTTACAGTCAGTTGTGACTAGACCTGCTACTTAGCCTTTGTGAAATAGGTGTCTGTTAAGGGGAGGAGCTGAAAGGGGCCTAGTTGAACTGAGGATTTATAACTGGAGTTGTTTGTGGTCTTGGTCTGCTGAGACTGAGACAGAGAGAGCGAGAAAGCAGCCACAGCTTCCTTGAATCAAGGAGGTTATTTCTAGACTACACTGAACTGAATTATTACTTTTGGACCTGTGTAAGTAACTAGTATTGCTTCTGTTTTTGGGTGGACTTTTCTTAGCTTTAACTTTAATTTGCCTGGGAGGAACTGTAGCTGGGAGATATTTGCAGTCAGTTGTGACTAGACCTGTTACATAGCCTTTGTGAAATATGTGTCTGAAAGGAAGGAAGGCATTCCCCGGGGTGGAGGGTAAGAGTTGTAGGTAATTGTTTCTGGATGGCATAGATTTATTCACACCCACCCTTCCCCTCACCCCACCCACCCCAAGCATATAACTTTCTTTATAGCAGGGGTCTGACATCACTTCCCCAAAACTGCTAACAACATATACCTGTTCATATCCTTAAAGGCACAGCACACTGAATAGGGGTAGAGACACTCACAAGCTTGCACACACTAAAACAAGAACAAAAAACAACAAAAAAGCATCTGTAACAGGAAGTGACACATACATGTGGGGAGTGGTGCAATGCACTAGATGTGGAGCAGAAGTCTTCCAGGAGACATTCTGGAGACTGCGTTTCTGCCCTATTTTCAGGTACCTCTCTGGTCTGAGGGAGGAGGTTGTTCATCTCCATGCTGACCTGGCAAGGATTTGGGAAACCTGCTCCCCAACCCAGGGACCACCCAGGCCACTGCCACTACCTCAGAGGTTGTCAAGTAAGATGAGTGGTTGGACCACGGTGGGCTCAGGGAGGGTGAGGGTGCTGGAACAGAGGTGCATTCCTCCAGTTGTGCCTCTTCACGGTTCATTCGCTACTCTGGTGAAGCATGGTTCCTTTATGGAGGCATCTGCAGTGGAGACAAAGAAGGATGCTGGGAACCTTCACAATGGAGACCCACAGGAGGGTGGCACAGGGGAAGGAAACAACTACTGGTGGGGGACTCAGTTGTCAGGGGGGTAGAACTAAGGGAGGGAGTGGAAAGGGAGGTAAGGTGCCTGCCCAGTGCCAAGGCTTGGAGGTACAGGAAATGAATCCTCAGGATTGTGGGAGCAGTGGCAAGGGGGAGGGAGCTGGATGTCATTATCCAACTAGGGATGAATGACCTGGCTGAGAATGGGATCAAAGCAGTGCAACAGGAGTTTGTGGAGTAGGGGAAGGGCCTTAGGCAACTAGCACACACAGTAACTTTCTCAGAAGTGCTACCTGTCTATGGCATTGATGAGGCTAGGGTATTCCATGCCATGGGATTCAATGACTGGTTGAAAAGCTGGTGCAGAGCTCAGGGATTTGGCTTCATTGGAGACTGGGGCTCCACCTGGAGGGATGCAGGCCTATACAATCATGATGGTCTGCATCTAACCAGGAGGGGAACCAGGATCCTAGGTGATAGGTTTAAATGCTTCAATGGCAAGCATTTAAACTAGCCAAGGGGGGAGGCACTGAAAAGAAGAAGGGAAATCCTAGCCCCCCACCAAATAAAATCAGGGTAATTAGTGAGGTAAACACCAGGATAGAGCAATTGATAGGGAGCAGGGCAGGGGTAAATGGAGATAAATACAAAGGTAGTAGGGACAGGGATGGGGCAAAATGAAATAAAGCCATAAAAAAATGGAGGGCAATGAGTATGTATGCCCGTAGTATAGGTAAAAAGCTCCCCAAAATGGTGGCCTTGATGGAAGAGGGATGCCTGGATATTGTGGCAGTCACAGAAACATGGTACACAGAGAACCATGTCTGGGATGTCAACATAGCAGGATACACAATCTATAGGAGGGACAGGGAGGGAAGAAGGGGAGGAGGAGGAATAGCTCTCTATGTGAGGGAAAGGATCAAAGCAACAGAACTAAAGGGTAAACAGGGAGGAGAGGAGGCCCTGTGGGTCACCCTGGAGACTGGAAATGGCTCCACAATCCGCACAGGGGTTGTATAAAGACCCCCATCTCAGGGGAGGAATTGGACAAGGAAATGATAGAAGGCATCCTTGGGATGGCAGAGAAAGGGGAGATATTGCTTATGGGGACCTGAATATGCCAGATGTTGACTGGAGCACCTTTGCTGCAGCCACATCCAAAAGCAGGGCCATTCTCAATGCTCTACAGGGGGCATGCCTCAGACAGCTAGTTTTGGAACCCACTTGGGAGAGAGCAATCTTAGACCTGGTACTCTTAAATGGGGACAGAGAGAGGATCTCTGATCTTGAAGTGGGTAGCCATCTGGGAACAAGTGACCACCAAACAGTGTGGTTCATGATAAACTTAGCTGTAGAGTCAAGCCACACAAAAGTGAAGGTACTGGACTTCAGGAGGGTTGATTTTGTCAAAATAGGAGAGTGCTTCAAAAAGCACTAGCAAACAGGCAAGAAGGTGGGTGGAGCAACAATGGGAAACATCAAAACTGCCATCGCAGAGGCAACAAGCCTTTGTGTAAAGCAAATAAACAAATCAAAATGAAAGAAAAAACACTATGGTTCTCAAAAGAAGTGGCGGGGAAGGTAAGGGAGAAAAAGACAGCATTCAGGAAGTATAAGGAAACACAGAAGGAGCAGGACAAAGAACTATACCAGTTAAAGCACAAGGAAGTGGGTAAGGCAGTCAGAATAGCAAAGGCTCAAACTGAGGAAAAGATAGCCAACTCAGTTAAGAAGGGGGATAAAACCTTTTATAGGTACATTAGGGAGCAAAGAAAGACTAAGGAAGGAATACTGAGGCTGAATAAATAGGAAGGTGGTTTGGCAGAGAGCGACAGTGAAAAAGCAGGGATACTGAATGAATACTTCTGCTCAGTATTCACAATGGAAAAGCAGGGGAAAATACCTAATCTGGTCAATAGAAGCACTCTGGATAGGGGGGTTGATATTAGTCCTTTCACAGAAGAAAGGTTTCTGAAAGAACTCTTAAAACTGAAGGTGGACAAAGCAATGGGGCCTGATGAGATTCACCCCAATTCTGAAAGAACTAAGGGTAGAACTAGTAACACCACTGGCTACCATTTTAATAAATCATGGGAGGATGGTGTGGTACCTGAGGACTGGAGGAGGGTGGATGTGATTCCCCTTCACAAAAGTGGGAGCAAGACAGAGGCAGGAAACTACAGACCTGTCAGTTTGACCTCAGTGGTAGGAAAAATGATGGACTCACTTCTGAAGGAAATAATTGTTGAGTACCTAGAGTCCAGTGGGGCACAGGACCCAAGGCAACATGGATTCACAGTGGGAAGGTCATGTCAGACAAATCTAATTGATTTATTTGACTGGGTGACCAAATCAATAGACCAGGGAGGGGCTGTAGACATGGCCTACCTAGAGTTTAGCAAAGCATTTGACATAGTCCCACACAAAAGATTAATAAACAAATTATCCAGTCTGGGAGTGGGTCCCAGGGTTGTAGCCTGGGTAAAACATTGGTTGGACAACAGGACACAGTGGGTAATAGTAAATGGAGTCCATAGTGAAGAAAGGAGGGTTACTAGTGGGGTACTCCAGGGTTTAGTATTGGGGCCAGTCCTTTTTAATGTCTTTATAAGTGACATTGCAGAGGGACTGGAAGGGAAAGAATGTCTCTTTGCAGATGACACAAAGATCTGCAACAGGGTTGATACACAAGGCGGGGTGGAAAGTATGAAAAGGGACTTGGCAAGGTTGGAGGAATGGTCAAATGTATGGCAGCTTCAACTTAATGCAAAGAAGTGCAAAGTAATGCACCTGGGAAACAAAAACCCAGGGGAAGAGTACACAGTGGGGGGTGAGATACTGACAACAACAAAAATGGAAAGGGACCTGGGGGGTAGTCATATCAGATTACCTAAAGGTGGGCCAGCAATGTGAGAAGGCAGTAAGGAGGGCTGGCGGATACTGGAATGCATAGGGAGAGGCATCACCAGTAGAAAACAGGAAGTTGTTGGCCCTCTGTACAGGCAGTTGGTAAGACCACATCTGGAGTACTGTATACAGTTCTGGAGACCCCATCTCCGCTAAGACATAGGCAGGGTGAAATCTGTCCAGAGGAGGGCAACCAAAATGATGCAGGGTCTTCACCAGAAGACATATGAAGAAAGACTAAAGGAACTAAAGATGTATAGCCTCGAGGAAAGGAGGGAGAGGGGGAACATGATAGAAACTTTCAAATACCTCAAAGGAATCAAAAAAGTCCAAGAGGGTAGCATCTTTTAGAAAAAGAGATGTGCAAAAACAAGGAGACACAATTTGAAGATGGGGGGGACAGCTTAGAGGTAATGTGAGGAAGTATTTCTTTACAGAGAGGGTTGTGGATACATGGAACAGCCTTCCTGAGGAGGTTGTAGAGTCAAAAACAGTAGGGGAATTTAAGAATGCATGGGACAGAGATAAATCAATTCTAGTAGGGGGTAGGAGGAAGTAGACTGTTGGTTAACTAAGATCTGCAGCTTGTCCGTTAGGTAGGGAAATGGGCAGACTAAGTGGGCCAAGCTGTCCTTATCTGCTGTCAAATTCTATGTTTCTATGTTTCTAGGATAAGCTGATTCAAATTAGAGATCTCCTTGAATCATGTGGACATCACACTAGACCAGGATTTTTACTCTCCTTGCATCAGGAGAAAGCGTTCGATCGCTTGTCACATCATTTTTTATTTCGGGCCTTACGACATCATGGTATTCCTGCCACTTTTGTTTCATGGATCCAATTGCTTTATCAACATGCATCCTTTAAATTGTTACTTAATTGTTTTTTGAATAATGTCATTAGACCAACACAAGGGGTTTGACAGAGTTACCCTCTTAGCCCCATCCTGTATATTTTTGGTTTGGACATTTTGATTCAAAAGATTTTGAACAAGCCAGAAATTTCCAGACTTTCTCCTTTGGATGGTCATCCTCCTGTTAAAATTTTAGCTTACGCTGATGATCATTGTTTGTTTCTTAAAGACCAGTGTTCAGGGATTAAATTGCAGTAATTTCTTTTTGACTATTCCTGTGTTTCTAATGCAAAGATTAATACTGCTAAAAGTAAAGCATTACAATTAGGTCTCGATAACTTTGCCTTAGATAATATAGCAGGGATCCCCATTGTAGATTCTGGTATTAAAATTCTAGGAGTCACCTTTGGGATTCCTGATGTTGGTCGGTATAGTTGGAAGCAAAAATTACAGTTGGCTTTGCCATTATGAACAAATGGAAGCAGATGCAAATTTCTAAGCAAAAGAGGGTGCTGATAATTAAATCACTGTTACTGCCTCTTTTTTTGTACATTGCTTCAATTTTCCCTGTACCTTTGGACATTTTGATTCAAAAGATTTTGAATGAGCCGGAAAATTCCAGACTTTCTCCTTTGGATGGTCATCCTCCTGTTAAAATTTTAGCCTTTGCTGATGATCTTTCTTTGTTTCTTAAAGACCAGTGTTCAGGGATTAAATTGCAGCAACTTCTTTTTGACTATTCCTGTGTTTCTAATGCAAAGATTAATACTGCTAAAAGTAAAGCGTTACAATTAGGTCTTGATAACTTTGCCTTAGATAATATAGCAGGGATCCCCATTGTAGATTCTGGTATTAAAATTTTAGGGATCACCATTGGGATTCCTGATGTTGGTCGGTATAATTGGGAAGCAAAAATTACAGTTGGCTTTGCCCTTATGAACAAATGGAAGCAGATGCAAATTTCTAAGCGAAAGAGGGTGCTCTTAATTAAATCACTGTTACTGCCTCTTTTTTTGTATATTGCTTCAATTTTCCCTGTACCTCTGGACCTGGAGACTAAACTTTATAGACTCTTTTTCCAAGCTCTTTGGGGTAGCAGGATGAACTCTGTTAAGCGGAACTTTAACTTCTTACCTATCAACCAGAGTGGTCTGGACATGATTAATCCTGTAGCTTTTTTTAATACTACTTTTATTTTTTCTAATATATGAACTATTTTGCATCCTCATACCAAATCCTGGCAGTCTTTTCTTTGTTCTGTTTTGCATCATTTATTGGTCCTGTGGGGTAGGGGTAAGTATCACTTTCACACCATATGGACTAAGACTGTTATACCTTCTTATATTGTTACTATTTTTTAAGACACTTAAGCAATGGCATGTTACGCTGGAAGAAGTTATTTTATTTTCAAAAAAGGAATTTTATAGGCACCTTTTGGTTAAATGTTTTTGGGAACCCTTAATTTTTCCTCAAGGTATGGCTGATAATACTCTTTGTACTTTAAAATTTTTACGGGATCCCCATTTACCCCAACACATTTGAGAAACCGTTAGGCTAACCTGTCATTGCCACTTGGGTGTTCATAATTCTCATAAGAACAAGGTTATTTCTGAATGGTTTTGCCCCAGAGAAATTTGTAATGGTATTTTGGAAACTCAATTACAACTTTTTTTTGAGTGCCCTTATGTGGCTTCTTTTGGGGAATTATCGGCTGCTGTCTTGCATGAGCCAGAATATGGCTCCTCCACTTATGAGGTTTTGGTTTTAGGTGTTGATCGGGGTGTATGGCTTTAATATCTCCTTGGTACCTTACATGTGATTATGGGGACCTTGCTATATTATTTATGGTTATCTAGGTGTAGTTTTGTTTTTCAGCAGACTCTGTGGACACAAATGGAGGTTGTACATTTTGTTAGATAACAAATGGTTGCCCTTTATGAGTCTGAATCATCCCGTACCCTTAGTTCCCATCAGATTCACTTGTGGGACAATTGTTAGTCTTGTTGGTTTCATCCTTCCTGACTCTTCTCTTAGCGAAGGGTTCTCCCTGCTATTTCTTTTATTGTTTTGATTGTTATTGTATGTTTCATTCTCTAAGCACTCTGTAATATTTTTGTTGCCTGTTTTGCATTCCTTTGTACAGGTTCTTGATTTCTTCAATAAAAATACCTCTACTCTTTTCGATAAGTGCCATGGGATCTTTAACATCCACCTGAACTACCAGCAATCCAGGCAGGTGGGATCTCGGTTTAATGTCTCATCCGAAAGACGGCTCCTCAGAAGTGCAGCACCCCTCTCATGCTGCACTACAGTGTCAGTACTGGGATACTAACCCAAGTGCAAGATGTGGGAACTGAACCCAGAGCCCTCTGATCTCCTGGCCTCAGAGGTGAGTGTGCTACCTACTGAGCCACTGACAATGATGGATTCTGGGGTTACACTTAAGATCCCACCAGGGCATTTTAGTTTGTTTATATATCTCTCCACCATTTGTCTGCACAACCGGTAGGAAAGTAACTTACCAGATTTATCACCGTGGTCCCAGTATCTGTGCTTGAGTCTATGGAGATGCAGCTTTGCTTTTCTAGTGACCAGGGTGTTAAGCTGGCTGCTTAGTGAGGTAATTTCAAATCTGAAATTTGGATTGTTCAGTTGACATGGGTCTATTTTACAAAGTATCTCTTTTTGTTTTAACTGTGCCTCCAGCTGTTGAGCTTCCAGATCATGCTGCCATCAGCAGTAAGAAGTATAGCTAATAATTCAGCCCCATATGGTAGCCTTGAAGGCCTCCCATATCATAGCCGAGGATGAACTTCCTGAGTGGTTATCCTGAAAAAGGTTATCGGTTTCTTGTTTTAGCCATTGCTGGAAATCCATATCTTGCATTAATAAGGGGCCAAGGAGCCACATAGCTGACCCTGATTTAAGGGGGTCAAGAGACGTATTCATTACTATCAGGGGATGATCAGAAATACTGTATATAGGGTCAATAGTGATATCCGATATTAGAGGGCTGAGCCTTGCTGAAATAAGTCAATAATCTAGTCTACAGGCCATTGCTCATGCCTCAGAGTAATATGTAGAATCTCTACCAGAAGGGTTATTTAGCCTCCAAATGTCATTCAGCTGGTGAAATGAGGGTAGGTCTTTGATTGTATGCAAAGATTTTACACACATTTCAGTTTTAGCATTTGATCTGTCCAAAAAATGATCCATACCAAGGTTGAAGTCACCCCTAATATAATGTCAGGACTGTCATATGAACATACGAAAATTGCAAGCAGGAAAAGACCATCATGGTCTATCTAGGCTACTCGAGATTGCATCTAGCTCCCTATTCAGCAGCTGCCCTTCCCCCCTTACCTCCTTTTGCCCTCCCCTTTGCCCTGTCCTACCACTTCTTGAAGCATTCTACTGAGTTACATTGCACCACCTCAGCTGGTAGTGCATTCCACTTTGCCACCACCCCTTCCATAAAGAAATGCCTCCCCACCTTCCTCCTGAATCTACCCCCCTCCAATCTCATGTCATGGCCCTTAGTGTCTCTCCCCACTCTCCTCCTGAATAGACCCTTTGCATCTATTTTGATTATACCTTTCATGTATTTGAAGGTCTCAATCATGTCCCCCGTCCCTCCTCTCCTCCAGTGTGTACATGTTTAACTCTCCTAGTCTGACTTCATATGGCAAATCCCCCATGCCCTGAATCATCTTTGTTGCCCTATGCTGCACCCCATCCAGCAACCTAATGTCCTTTTGTAGGTATGGGCACCAGTACTGCACACAGCATTCCAGGTGGGGTCTAACCAATGATCCAAGAGCAGGGTCATTCTTGATGCCCTACAGGGGGCATGCCTCAGACAGCTAGTATTGGAACCCACTCGGGAGGGAGCAATCTTAGACCTGGTACTCTCAAATGGGGATGGAGAAAGAATCTCAGATTTAGAAGTGGGTAGCCATCTGGGAACAAGCAACCACCAAACAGTGTGGTTCACGATAAACACAGCCATACAATCAAGCCATACAAAGCAAGAGTACTGGACTTTAGGAGGGCTGACTTTGGGAAAATGAGAGAGTGCCTCAGAAAAGCACTAGCAAGCAGGCAAGAAGGAGGGGTGGAGGAACAATGGGGAGTGATCAAAACAGCCATCACAGAGACAACAAGCCTTTGTGTAAAGCAAATCAATAAAACACAATGAAGGAAAAAACTGCAATGGTTCTCAAAAGAGGTGGCAGGGAAGGTTAAGGAGAAAAGGACAGCATTCAGGAAATATAAGGAAACACAGAAGGAGCAGGACAGAGAACTTTATCAGTTAAAGCAGAAAGAGGCTGGGAAGGCAGTCAGAATAGCAAAGCCCCAAACCGAGGAAAGGATAGCCAATTCTGTTAAAAAGGGGGATGATACCTTATATAGGTACATTAGGGAGCGAAGAAAGACCAAAGGAGGGATATTGAAGCTTAATAAAGGGGAGGGAATGTGGGTAGAGGGTGACAGTGAAAAAGCAGGGATACTAAACGAATATTTCTGCTCAGTATTCACAAAGGAAGAGGAGGGGGAGTTACCTAAACCAAACAAGAGAAACACTCTGAAGACGGGGGTCGATACCAGTCCATTTACAGAAGAAAGGGTTCTGAAAGAACTAATAAAATTGAAGGTGGACAAAGCAATGGGGCCTGATGGGATTCACCCAAGAATTCTAAAAGAACTAAGGGTAGAACTAGTGACAACGCTGACTACTCTCTTTAACAAATCATGGGAGGATGGGGTGGTACCCGAGGACTGGAGGAGGGCAGATGTGATTCCTCTTCACAAAACTGGGAGCAGGACAGAGGCAGGAAACTACAGACCAGTTAGTTTGACCTCAGTGGTAGGGAAAATGATGGAATCACTTCTGAAGGAAAGAATTGTTGAGTACCTAGAGTCCAGTGGGGCACAGGACCCAAGGCAGCATGGGTTCACGATGGGAACGTTGTGTCAGATGAATCTAATAGATTTCTTTGGCTGGGTGACCAAAGCAGTAGACCAGGGAGGGGCTGTGGACATGGCCTACCTAGATTTTAGCAAGGCATTTGATACAGTCCCACACAAAAGATTAATACACAAGATAGCCAGCCTTGGAGTGGGTCCCAAGGTGGTAGCCTGGATAAAAAATTGGCTAGACAACAGAATGCAAAGGGTAGTAGTAAATGGAGTACACAGTGAAGAAAGGAGGTTACTAGTGGGACCGCAGCGTTCAGTACTGGGACCCGTCCTTTTTAATAGCTTTATAAGTGACATTGCAGAGGAACTGGAAGGAAAAGTATGTCTCTTTGCAGATGACACAAAGATCGGCAACAGGGTTGATACACAAGATAGAGTGGAAAGGATGAGAAGGGAATTGGCAAGGTTGGAGGAATGGTCAAATGTATGACAGCTCAGAGTCAATGCAAAGAAGTGCAAGGTAATGCACATGGGAAACAAAAACCCAGGGGAAGCATACACAATGGGGGGTGAGATACTGACAACAGTAAAAATAGAAAGGGACCTGGGGCTAATTATATCAGATGACCTAAAGGTGGGCAAGCAATGTGAGAAGGCAGTAAGGAAGGCTGGGGGGATACTGGGATGCATAGGAAGAGGCATCAATAGTAGAAAACAGGAAGTTGTTATCCCTCTGTACAGACAGTTGGTGAGACCCCATCTGAGTACTGTGTGCAGTTCTGGAGACCCCATCTCCCAAGAAGACATAGACAGAGGAGGCTGTCCAGAGGAGGGTAATCAAATGGTGCAGGGTCTGCACCAGAAGACATGAAGAAAGGCTAAAGGAGCTTAATATGTATACCCTTGAGGAAAGAAGGGAGAGAGGGGACATGATAGAAACTTTCAAGTACCTCAAGGGAATTAACAAAGTCCAAGAGGGTAGCATCTTCCAGAAAAAGAGATGTGCAAGAACAAGGGGGCACAATTTGAAGATTGAGGGGGGACGGCTCAGAGGTAATGTGAGGAAGTATTTTTTCACTGAGAGGGTTGTGGATGCATGGAACAGCCTTCCTGAGGAGGTTGTGGAGTCAAGAACAGTGGGAGACTTCAAGAATGCATAGGACAGGCATAAGGCAGTCCTAGTGGGGGGTAGGAGGAAGTAAGCTGTTGGTTAACTAGGATCTGCAGCTTATCTGTTAGGTAGGAAAATGGGCAGACTAGGTGGGCCAAGCGGTCCTTATCTGCCGTCAAATTCTATGCTTCTATCTGTATAACTGTAGTATAACCTCCCTGCTTCTCGAGGTAATGCCCCCTGCAATGCACCCCAGCATTTTGTTAGCCATTGCTGCTGCCTTTCTGCATTGTTTGGAATTGTTCATTGCTCCCATAATGAGCACCCCCAGATCCTTCTCCTCAGATACTTCCAGCTACACCTCCGCTGATGGTGTAGCTTTCTTCGGATTTTTGTTCTGAAGTGCAGCACCTTGCATTTTTTTTGCGTTGAAGCCCAGATGCCATCTGTCAGACCATGCCTCCAGCATTGCCAGATCCTCCTGTAGCCCCTGCCACCCCCCTGGTCATCCATCACCACTCCCATCATGGTGTCATCCGCAAATAGGCTGATTTTGCTGCTGCTACCATCTGAGATGTCTACAATAAATATGTGAAACAGCATATATCATATGTCATATCCATCATTTTCTGTGAAATTGTGTTAAAGAATTCTGGTTTGTCTTCATTCGAGGCATATACAGTATATTCCCAAGAATAACCAGGCCCTTAGGGGTGGATAGTTTTACTAAGACCCATCTTCCTTCATTATCACACTTTTGCTCAATGATCTTCCATTTTATAGTTTTATGAAATAAAATGGAGACACCCCACTTAGCCTTCCCCGAGGTGCTATGTACCTCCCATCCTACCCATTCCTTAACCAGTTTTTGTACTTCTTCCTGATTAATTTTTGTTTCCTGGAGAAAAGCAATTTGGGGTTTTCTCTGTTGTTTCAAATGGATGATAATCTTTTTTTCTCTTTAACAGAGAGTTTAACCCCTTCAAATTCCACAAGGTAAAAGTTATTGGCATGGGAGTATCCACAGTGCTTTTTTAGTAAGTGTACATAAATTCTAGTGAGTTACTACCCACGAAGATAAAGAACAATGCGGGGGGGGGGGGTTCTGATCCTCAAAAGTATCCTATCCTTCTGGGCCCACTCAGTGTCCCTAAGCCCTACCCTCAGATTGCCAAAATATGTAGTAGCCACATATCTCAGAGGTTGTAACCATACAACTCTTACATTCTTTTTTTGCAAACAAAACTTCGTCCAACAAACGCAAATACTTAACTGTACAAAATACTTGACATTTCTTACATATGTATCCTTGAACTTCAAGAGACAGTGCATTGCAAACATGAATATCACCACAAGTAAGAACATTTAGTTAACACTATACAGATAATAAATTCTGTTTGTAAACTTTTTTAATAACCATTAGAGTGTGATCACCCCTTCTGGACCAAGAAGACATTGGGTCTACAGCCTCAAAAAGTCTGGGATGACCCTTCTGGAGGGTAGAGAGGTGATTGAAGTCTCCACCCCAGGTAGCTGCCAAGGGAACTTTATAGCGATGCTGCCTTTGGGGTAGAGGTTGAGCCCTTACACAATCTGTACAGGCAGTGGTGGAGCTGGAGGGAGGGCTGGGAGGTCGGTCTCCTCTCCTGGCTGCCCCAGTGTGAGTAGTGGTGCCCCACCACCATCTTTATTCAATGTTTAGTGCCCATTGAGGAGCCCATGATTGACTGAATGGCCCTCTCCCTGGCTTCCAAATGCTCCCAAACCTGGCTCCGCCACTGTGTACATGCCCCCCTGGAGTTCCCACACCATCCATATCCCAAGCCTTAACACAGAAATACAGAACTGCTTAGTATAGAACTAACTTGTTACCTAACTTACCAATGCTTATGCATTATTTATTTATTTATTAGCTTTTGTTAATCAGGTAAGTACACTAGACAAGACATTTACCTATTTTCAGGTACGACCCGGGAGATTACAAGGAAATATGACTTCAATACAGAAGACAACATGATACACTTTAGGCAGTTTCACAGAGTAAGGGGAAACATAACATAACATATTCAGTAGGTACACACAGTTAAAAAGTGAACAGAGCATTTACACTGAGTGCCCAAGGCTATGAGCAGTGCAATATTTACAATTATATACAGTTCAGGACCCTAGAAAAGTAGAGCCACAGTCAGAGCAACACCTGATACATAGAGTGGAATACATTATATACAGGGCAAGACCCAAGCAGCCTGGTACATCTACAGGACCTGCGTGAGTTAAGAAAGTGAGATTCAGTGCAGGAGACCAGGAGTAACTATGGAGGTTTGAGACCATTTGTAAGAGCAAGCAGAAACCATAAAAATACAGTTTACCTAATCTGGATGAAAGAGAAGATATCACTAATTACTTAACAAAACCTGACCTTGTTGGCCCACAAAACATTTCAGGACCCTGTGAATGATTAAAGCCCTTGAAGGCAGATATATCCGTGAGGCGCTTTGCACCTTATTTGTACATCATTGCAGCTTCTTTTGCAAAGCGTGGTTACAATGACAGGAGAGTTTTCTAACAGAAGCCTAGCCATGCTGTAAGGTAAAGAGTCAGCATTCTGGCATGTACTTTTAAGAAAAATACTGTTAAAGTGACTGAACACAGGTAATTTGTGGCTGTTAGTTTTAAGCCCAGTTCGTAGCAGGAAAGGAGTCTGCCATATGCACTGCTGCATATGAAAATAAAATATATGCCTATGATATTCTTACCAGTCAGTAAGGATGCTTCTCAGCATGGAGGAATGACTAGTAACCAAGGCAGTTTCAGAAAAGTCAGGCAGGTTTCTCTGTAGAAGCTGGAGAATCTTTCAGCTCCTGTATTGGATTTGGTAGGTGCACAGCTTCATCTATAGCTTCTGCTACACAGTCTGCCCATTCTTTGCACAGTGGAGTCTAGTCTGTGACTTCATGAGTCAGGAACCCAGTGCTAGATTTCAAAACCTCTGAAGCCCCCCGATAGATCCAATGAAGCAGGGGCCATATTATAAGCACGGCAAATCGGTTACTTGTACTAACTGGAGTATCCCCTGGTGAGCAGTTGCTTGTGTCTGATGGGATGTTACACCTCTGCCAACTCCACAACCTTTCTCGTTGTGCTAGGGGTTTTGCTGACATTTCCTGCTTGTTTCTTTTCTTCTGCCTTCCTTTTGTAACCTGTTGCCACATGTGTGTCTGGTTGGATTCAGCCGATGTATTTACTGGAATGGTCGAGTTGTCAGTTTGTGATATCTCCATTACCATGCTCTGCTTGCCTTATGGTTCAGATGGTGGCTGGGAGGGGGGCAGAATCATCTTTTCTGTAAGTACTCAAAAACTGTTTAGCTTCACTAGGGTTGCAAAACGTAATAAAGTACACATTTATTTGTATACTTAACAAGGCTGGGTATCTCAGTGAAGTGAGGATATTAAGTTTAAAAAACTGATGTTTCACCCATGAGTAAGCCCATTTTCACCTCTAGACTTCTTGAGAAAGTCCTGCTACAGCTCTACCTTGTGGCCATTCTATTGCAAATGATCTTGTTCTCTGGTAATTTTTAAATATATATTTTTTATAGGCTATCTCAGGAACTTGATTAAAATTGGTTGGAGTCTCTCTCCGGGATGAGGTCTGGGTGGCAAAGAATGATGCACTTTCTCTGAAACAAGGAGGGGAGCGTTATTCAATGGAAGGATGCCCGGTAGCATAGTTCTCAGAAATGCTACTGTGTCTCAGTCTTCTGGCCCCTTCAGGATGCTGACAATCTTGATATTTTTCCTCCGTGCCCTATTTTCTAAATCATCATCTTTATAGAGGAGGCATTAGATCTACTGATGATGGTCCCTTAAAATCCAGCGGTGGTCTGTAATAGCTGTGTCTTGAAACTTAACAAGCAGTTCTGTTTTCACCACGCTTGTGACCAGGGCAGCAAGTTCATTATTTGTTTTGGTGGAGGTGGCTTTTAGTTCAGCTGTGTAAATGAGAATTCTGTCCAGCTTGCTCACAATACTTGCAATTTCTTGTAAAGATGCTACTTGTGTTGAGTATGCCATTGTTGACTGACCAGGCCCACCTTTGAAATGAGCATGCTCAACGGTGTTCCACCTGGTAAAATAAAGATTGATTGATTTTGCAGGATGCTTTTTCGTACCCAGGATATGAGCAGTCTTGCCATCTCTGAGTCTACCAACTGTAGGAGCACCCAGGCCCCACGCTCCACTCTGGTAATGTGGTGTCTCAGTCCAACTTTTCCAATCACCAGAGGAAACTTTAGCATAGGTGGATCCACTCCAGAAAGATGTGTCTTTGCAGCACAGGCTTAGGACATTCTTATAGGTGGGAGCAATCATCCATGAATCCTGTGTTGGAATTGATGGATGTGTACTGAATCCCCCTCGATGGGTCTCCCTTAGTCAATTATGCGACCACCATGCTAGCTGGCAAGCTCCACCACCCCAGTAAAGCCCTTTGTACTGAAGTATTTTTGTGATGTGTCATTTACTTTAAGTTACTGCACTGCATCATGGCTGACTCCACTGCACCTGTACTCCCCCTACTTCACTGGACATGAGCTTGTATAGTATCTTTTTTTTTTAATCACAACTTTATTTTTGGCCCCCTACTGTGGAGCAGATGGCAAGTCATCCCACCGCCAGCACCTGCACTCCCGGACTTGGTCTGGCCAGCAACATGCTTTCCTCCATGCAGGCCGGCACACAGAGATCTCCCCCCTCGGGGGAGCTGGATCCTGATACCTGGGGGGCTCACCTCTCATGTCCCAGGGCACAGGGCATGGCCATCAGCTGCCACAATCACCCTGCAATTTTTCACCATTTTTGCCTTCCTCGGAGCCGGTCATGCAATGATGTCAGCACACTTACAGGCCAATGCCCGATGCACTCCAGCCCTCATCTGTGCCTGCTACTCCCAGTACCCCTGGCCACTGCCTGTTGCTGCTGCAGAGTGATATGATCTCCCCTCCCACCCCAGAAGAAGAAGGAGAGCAGTCGTGGGATGCTTGATCCTCCCTCTCCCCTGCTGATCCCCGATGGCCTGAGTCTATTCCCAAACCCGGGTCATCGGCATGGTGTGAGGTGTGGCATCCACCACCTCAATCCTCAGTGCCACTGGGCTGGCTGTGTAGTATATTTTTCAATCAATGTGAGGAAGTAGAGTAAATTATGTGAAATGAAACATTACCTACTTCATCATTAATAAAGGAGGGTTAAATATGGTGTACTCCTTTGTATTGTTTCAAAGTAAATCTTTTTCAACAAATTAAGGCCCACTACCATGGATTTCACATTCACACTGGCATGTTTGAATCTTGGAAAGGTTGGAACCTTGCCCACCTAGTTGGCGGCAAAGTACATTATGCCTCCCCAGGCAAGGGTCACATATGCACACTCCTGACTATGTCCGGACAGCTTTGAAGAAGATTAGTGCTGTGTGTGGGGACTGTGCCTAAGCCAGTTATAAACATTGGCTAAAAAACAAATACATAGTACAGTTCTGGTCCTGAATGCCTCCAAGATTCAGATTTTGAAGAGAGCCCACAGATCCAGACACCACAAGTGATTGAATGTCTGAAGGGACCAAGAACACCTGCATGTGTATGAGATATAGTTTGACTCTGTAGTCATAGGAAGCAATTGGTAAGAGATTCACGTACTGTAAATAAAGAGTTCAGATGAAAGGTACTGCCCCAGCCACACTTACAAAACAAATGGAAACCAAAACTCATTTGTTTTTGAATGTCTGTATATCCATGTCTTTTGGGCATCATTGGCTAAAGAATGGAAGGAACACCAATTCTCCACAATTGAATATGAAAATATAGTGTTGGGTCTTTTTCACCAAAGATGGTGAATTTACCATAAAAGTGCCTTAGGATGGCTTTTGTAGTGCTGACAATTTTGGGGGGCAAATACTTTGCCAATGAGGGATGCAGCAAAGGTATATGTCCCAGACAGAATAGCCAATATTGTTTTGGATTCTCTATGGAATATCCAATTGAAATAATACCATTCCTTCCTAAGCAACACAATTTTAATTTTTATGAAGGAATTTTGTTTGTTTTATATGATAGAATGTCAGCATTGGAACATGCTTGATTTTGTTTTCTATTCCATGCTCCATGTCTACCTCTTTTATGTATTATTTTGCTATAGCTATCTAGTCTATTGTTTTACATAGTAACAGAGAAATTGTTGGCAGAGAAGGACCGCTAGGCCCATCTAGTCTGCCTGTAAGTCCTACACTTGTTTGTGGCCTCTGACTCTATCTGATCAGCGTCTTTTCACCATTCCTTCCCACCTCCAAGGTTCCCTTATGACTGTCCCAGGCATGTTTACATCCATCCACTGTGCTCACTCCCACCACCATCTGTGACAGACTGTTCCATTTGTTCACCAACCTCTCTGTGAAGAAAAACTTCCTCACATTTTCCATTAATCTGCCACTTTCTGATTTCATGTCATGGTCCCTTGTACTAGTACTCCTTCTATATTGTAAGATGTCTCCCCCTTGCACCTTGCTTATGTCACTAAGGTATTTGAACATTTCTATCATGTCCCCCTGATGCCTCCTCTCCTCCAACGAGTATATATTGAGGTCCTTTAATCTCTCCTCATGTTTTCTGGTGCAAATCTTGCACCATCTTTGGTGCCCTTCTCTGGACTGCTTCCACTCTTTCGATGTCTTTGCGATGGTGCAGTCTCCAGAATTGCACACAGTACTCTAGGTGAGGTCTCACTAGTGTTTTATACAATGGCATCACTACATCCTGCCTCTGCCTATACACCCCAGCATGCCACTTGCCCTCCCTGCAGCCTTTGTGCTCTACTTAGACACCTTTAGGTCATCTGTAATGATAACCCCCCAGGTCCCTTTCTTCCTTGGTGATTGTCAGCAGCCCACCCTCCCATCCTATTGCTCTCCCCAAGGTTCCTTTGTCCCAAACACATTATTTTTCACTTCTTTGAATTAAACCTCAGTTGCCATTCCTCCAACCATTTTTCCAGCTTCCCAAGGTCCCTCCTCATTTTCTCCACCTCATGTTGAGTATCTATCCTGTTGCAGATCTTTGTGTCATCTGCAAACAGGCATACCTTCCCCTCTAGCCCTTCTGCAATGTCACTAATGAAGATATTAAACAGCACTGGCTGCAGGACTGATCCCTGAGGTACCCTGCTGGTCAACCCCTGTCCCCAGATAGGATCCCATTTAACATCAACCTCTGCCTTCTGTTTGTTAGCCAGTTCTTTATCCAGTTTACCACCTTGTGCCCTGTTCCCAGTCTGCCTATCTTGTTAACAAGCCTTTTATGTAGGATGGTGTCAAAGGCTTTGCTGATTTCAAGGTAGGCGACGTCCACTGCCCCCCCCCCCCGATTTACTTCTTTCATCATCCAGTCAAAAAAATGAATCAGATTCATCTGACGCAATCTTCCTGCTGTGAATCCATGCTGCCTTGGATCCTGGGCATCACTGGATTCCAAGAGTGCTACTATTCTTGCTTTAAACAGTGCCTCCATGATCTACTGAGGTGAGGCTGACCGGTCTATAGTTCTTCGTCTCCTCCCTACTACCGCTTTTGTGTAAAGGGACAACATTTGTCCTCCTCCAGTCCTCTGGAACCACTCCTGTGTTAAGTGACTCGATGAACATGGCTGTCAGAGGTGTGGCTAGCTCTCTTCACAGCTCCCTTAATATCCCCCAGTGTATGTCATCTGACCCCATTGCTTTGTCTGCCTTCAGTTTTGTGAGTTCCTCCAGGACTCTCTCCACTGTGAATGGTCTGGTGTCCACCTCCACACCTTTGTTTCTGTTGCCCAGCTGTGGTCCCTGACCATTCCCCTCTTCAGTGAATACTGAACAGAAGTATTTATTCATTATTTTTTTTGCCTTTTCTCGGTCTCCCTCCTTACACTCTTCTTCATCCCCTTTGAGCCTTACAATCCCCTCTCAGCTTTTCTTCTTTTGCTGATGTACCTATTGGATGTCTTGTCCCCTTTCTTTGCCACCTGCACAAATCCTTCCTCCACCTGCACCTTTGCACTGCTAACAGCCTTCCCTACTTCCCTTAGACACTCTAAGTACACCTCCATGTCTTCCTCCCTTTGGGTCTCCTTATATTTCTTGAAACCCACCCTTTTAGCCCTTACTTTGTCTGCCACCTCTTTCAAGAGTTGTAGTGACTTCTTCCCTCTCTTGTCTTTGAATACTAACCTGATGCATTGGTTCATTGCTTCCATTATGGCTCCTTTTAGGTCCCCCCACTGCTCTTAAATACTCCCTCCTACCTCCCTCTTTTCTAGGGCTACTTTGATACATCTCCCCATTTCAGCTAAGTTCGCTGTTCTGAAATTTAAAACCTTTGCCTTCGTGTGACTTGACTGAGTCCCAGTACCCATGCTAACCCAGACTATATCATGATTGCTGGTCCCCAGTTGTCATTCTACCCAGACATCTGCAATTCTGTCTCAATTGGTTAGTACCAGGTTCAGAATTGCACTGTCTTGTGAGATCAAGCACTAACTGCCTGAGACCTGCCCTTTGTAGAGAATCTAGGATACCTCTGCTTCTGGTTAAAGCTGCTGCCAGGGTGGTCCATTCCACTTCTGGCATATTGAAATCACCCAGCTGCAGAACTTTGCCTCTAGCTGCCATTTTGTGTATTTTATCCAACAGCTCCCTATCCACTTCCTCCCCCTGAGCTGGAGGCCTGTAGATCTGTGTATACTGCTATGCTATTGCCAGGCTCAAAGGTGACCCACATTGCCTCAGCCTCCCCCAGTCTACCTGTACTGCTGTTGCCTTTATATCCCCCCGATGTACACGGCCTCCCCCCCCTTTTCACCCCATCCCTCCTGAACAGAGCATAACCTGGTACATTTATGTCCCACCCATGATTTGCAGTATACCATGTCTCTATTACTGCTGTTATGTCCAGATCTGCTTCCACTAACAAGGTCTTCAGGTGGGGGTCACGTGATGCCAATGGAGGAGTAGCTGCTGCTGTTTGGGGCTCCCAATCCTAACCAGCAAACCTGCCGTTTTTTCGTGGTTCTAATCCATCCCTTTTCGACCTCTCCTGGCTAAACAAGCAGTGGATCTCTTTTTGACTTGTTCGAGTACCGATCGGCATTTGAAATGCAGGCAAGTGAGCAGGAGTTGGAAGCGAAGCGGCCACGCCGCAGTTCTTCACCGCAGATCGAGACAGAAGAAGTCACGCCTGGCAAAATCTACAGTGATTTATTTGTCATAAAGGAAGCACTATTTAAGTTGGTAGATGAGATGGCTGAAATTAAACCTGCTTTGACCCAGCTTGCCCATCGAGTGACGGATACAGAGGCTCACATATCATCAATAGAGCGAGCGTTGGAGAAGTCAAGGCCTACAATCAGTGAATGCAAGAAAATGGTAACGAGGTTGGAGGAGCGGCTGGACTACCTAGAAGGACGGTTGCAAATAATTTAGTTCTTCTAGGATTGCCAGAGGGGAAGAAGGCTCCAATATGTTGCTCTTTTTGCAAAAGCTGCTTAAAAAATCTGCAGGCCCTTCACCAAATGGGCCGGAGTACGTCATCGAGAGGGGGCACCATGCCCTGAGAGCTAAACCCCTATCAACAGAACCTCCACGACCCATCATTTTTAAGCTTCTTAATTTTTGGACAGGGAGCATATCTTAAGAGAAACAAAGAAGCTATCTTCATTTCACTGGGAAGGTAAAAAGCTTCGCTTAGTCCCCGACCTGACTTGGAAAATGAGACAAGCCAGAGCCTCCTTTCGACCTATTACCTCGAAGCTGTGGGCGGCGGGGATTAGCCACCGTATAGTTGTATCCAGCTAAGCTTGAGATCACCACTAAGGATGGGACAAAACGTTATGAATCGGCGGATGAAGCTTTAACTTCTCTTCAAGGCTTGATGCCTGACCTGTTCCCTAAAGGCTAAGTCATGGTGTGGACTATGCTGACCTAAAGGGGCTCAGGAGCCCAATATGAGAATGTAATTGGACAGCTACGGAAGCCTTATTTACTCTGCACTATAATTTTAATAATTTGGCTGCATCCTGCGGTTTCGTGGGCCTTTTTCAACATTTGTTATGCCAATAAGTTGGACATTTCTCTTTGGGACTGATTGTTATTAGTTAATGTTGTTCTTTCGGTCCACGAGAAGCTTGTTATTTTCCTCTTTGTCCAGCAGAGGGAGTTGTATGCCTATACTTTATTGTATGCATAGTTTTATCCTATAGTAATTTAGAAGTCACTGTTGTTAGGATTGGATATAGCATTATTGTTCTGGTTATGTGGTGGGGGCCGAGGGTTCAAGCTGGCATGCCTTCTCATATTAGTGGTTTGGGAAGCATCAGATCAGGAGGATTCAACAAGCTACATGGGTTTTGCTAGGTAAGGTATTCCCTTCTCACCCTCCCTCTGAGACTTACATTTTTACATATGATCTTTTTTTCATAGGATACCGCTCTCTGTCTGGGCTAGGACTTAGTCATTATTTAGATCGTAGGTGGTTGAGCGGGTGGGGGATGTCTCAATTAGGTATGGGACTTCCCCTTACTCAGTGTTTGCTCAGTTTTTCTTGGTTATTTTTCTTTTCCCAGAGGGGGTTGGAAGGGGGAATCCACCGCTAATCGTCGGGTTCCTTATTTCTTTAAATGGCATTAAATAAGAACCTCCTGTTAATTATTTAATTTAAATAATTCAAGTTAATGATTGGCAATCCTACCACTTGTTGGGCGAAGTGTATATTTGAACATTTACGTAGCGTTCCTACACTCAGCAGGTTTGCATAATTATTTTTGATGATTTGGGACTGTAGTGGGGGGGTGAAGGGATGCCCTGCCTCTATGGCGCACTTTGAACCAGTGTAAGAGGAGTCGGCTTGGGCCTGGGGGTGGTTGTTTGCCAGTTTAGTTGGGGGGATTTTTGGGGTGGGGGGCTGGGTGTGGAAAGGTTTGGTTTCTTTGGGTTTATGTGGTGGGGGGGCAGCTATCCGTATACCGTCTCAGGGGCAAGATAGGATAAATGGTCTCTAACCTGAACCTCTTTTCCTGGAACATTAAAGGGGGGAAAGATAATTGTAAAAAATATGTAATTTTGAACCACTTAGATCGTTATCAGCCGGCAATTGTATTTTTGCAGGAAACCCATGTCCTCTCTGACCACCTCTCTCATTTTAAGAAAAAATGGGTAGGCCAAGTGTTTGGGGCTGGGTACTCTTCTTCTAGCCGGGGCGTGGCAATTCTGATAGCCCGGGGTGTCCCATTTGTACATTCGGACATAATTATTGACCCGAATGGCAGATATATTATTGTTTCCGGCAAACTTGGAGAGGAGCCTCTTGTGTTGGGGTCAATTTATGGTCCCAATGCAGAGACCCCCTCCTTCTTTGCCCATCTGGTTGTGGTCTTATCTCCTTTTAAGGAGATGCCGCTTATATTGGGGTGACTGGAACTTAGTTCAGTCTGATAGATTGGATAGATCGTCAGTAGAAATCACATTCTTCTCCGCCCAACAGGCCTTGACTGAATGTATATCCTTTTAGGATTAATAGACCCTTGGAGATTGTTTAACCCTACAGCTCGTGACTATACCTTCTTTTCACCGGTTCATAAATCTTTTCTAGGTTAGATTATTTTTGGTGAGCCGACATGTTATTTCTGAGGTAAAGGAACTGTATTTCTCCCAAGGGTAATTTCGACCACTCTCCAGTCAAAATTGTTTGGGCCCCGCCCTCTATCCCTAAGAGATCTTATACATGGGCCTTAAATAACAACATACTTAAAGATGTCCAGACTTTAGGTAGATTTCATATCTTTTGAAAGAGTCAGTTAAATTTAATTGAGTACGATTTCTGATGCTGATCAATCATGGGCCGCTCTTAAAGCGGTGTGGAAGGTTAATTAGGTAGCTCGGTAAGGAAAGCGAAACATAACCAGAAGATGTCCAATTGTCTGAACAGGATTAAAGAATTAGAGGATATGCCGAATACTTGAGGTCAGATGACCAAGAACAGGAGTTGTCCACACTGAGAGCATGGTATGGGGGGCCTTGAGGGATAAAGTGGTTAACTCGTCAGTTAAATCTAAAGCGTTATACATTGGGCAGGGTAGTAAAGCTGGGAAATTATTGGCCTGGCAGTTAAAACACAAATCCGAATCCAAATGGGTGCCTGCCTTAAAACTCCCTGACTCTGACGAATTGGTTACTGATTCCAAAGGAATTCTGCAGTCTTTTGTGTCCTTTTATAGGGACCTATATTCGAGCCGGCCGCCCTCCGCACATGTGTTCTCCAAAATGCGTAGGTTTATGGATGATATACCACTTCCTTACCTGTCGCAGGATTCTAGGTTGAGGCTAATATCTCCTATATCTAATGAGGAGATAATGTCGGCCATCGATTCACTTAGAGCTGATAAGGCACCTGGCCCGGACGGGTTTACACCATTTTTTTACAAGCTATTTAAAACTGAAGTAGATCCGCTGTTGAATCAACTCTTTACCTTTTGGTTTGAACATGGAGTTAGGATGCGTCACTCTTGAGCCAGAATAATTCTATTGCCCAAACCAGGAAACCTACAGATTCTGTCGGTAATTACAGACCAATCTCTTTGCTGAACCTAGATGTTAAAATCTTTGCTAAAATATTGGCTTCCAGACTTAAGAGTGTTTGGCAGACTGATCAGTCGGAACAAGCTGGCTTCGTGGAGGGACGTACCTTGGCTGACCATTTCAGGAAATTGTTTTATTTAATTTTGGCATCCGCGGCCCCTAGCATGGAAGCTTCCCTAATTTCTTTGGACGTGGAAAAAGCATTTGATCGGGTGGAGTGGACATATATGTTTGATACCTTAGCTAAATTTGGAATCCCCCAACAATTTATACAATTAATTAAGATCCTCTATTCGTGTCCAACTGCCAGAATTCAGTGTAATAATCTAATTTCTGTTGCCTTTCCGCTACAGAGGAGAACTCGCCAGGGCTGTCCTCTATCACCTTACATAGATACATAGATACATAGACAGTGTCGGCAGATAAGGGCCTATGGCCCACCTAGTCTGCCCATTTGAGCTTGTAAGTTCAGTTTGTTTTCCTAGAAGTCTATTTCCCCTTACCCCTGACCTCTAGAATTCCTTTATGTCTATCCCATGCATTCTTAAATCCCGTGATTGTTTCAGCCCCCACCACTTCCTCTGGCAGGGTGTTCCACTTGTCCACCACCGTTCTGTGAAGAAATTCTTTCTCATGTTTCCTCTGAATCGTCCCTCCCTCCAACTTCATCCCATGCCTCTAGTCCTGAAACATCTTTTCGCTTAAAATAGTGTTTTCCTGCACCCTGTTCCTCCCTGTAAGATACTTGTATGTCTCTATCATATCCTCTCTACCTCCTCTCCTCCAGGGAGTACATGTTCAGTTCCTTCAACCTGTCTTCATAGGATTTGTGATGCAACCCATGCACCATCTTTGTTGCCCTCCTCTGAACCTTCTCTACCCTGTCTATGTCCTTCTTAGGTATGGTCTCAGAACTGTACACTGTACTCCAGGTGGGGCCTCACTAGTGTCTTGTATAGCGGAATTATGACCTCCTTTTCCGCTGGTGATGCCCTGCCTATACATCCCAGCATCCTATTTGCTTTACCTGATGCCTTGTCACACTGTTTCCCTACCTTGAGGTCATCAGAGATGACAACCCCAAGATCCCTTTCCTGCTTGGTGCATGCTATATCCTCACCCCCAACTGATATATTGTGCCAGGGTTTTGTGCCCCATATGCATTATCTTGCACTTCTTTGCATTGAATTTCAACTGCCAAACCCTTGACCATTCTTCAAGTTTCTGCAGGTCCCTTCTCATTCTGTCTACACCCTCTGGTGTGTCAACTCTGTTACAGAGCTTTGTGTCATCAGCGAACAGTGAAATTCTGCCTTCTATATCCTGTGCAATGTCACTGATGAAGATGTTGAATAGGACCGGTCCCAGCACTGATCCCTGTGGTACCCCACTGGTCACTCTTCCTCTGTGGAGTGACAGCCATTTACCACCACCCTCTGTGTCCTGCCACCCAGCCAGTTACCTACCCACCACACTACTGTCCTGCCCACACCCATATTCCCCAGTTTGTGTAATAGTCTTCTATGTGGCACAGTGTCAAAGGCCTTGCTGAAGTCCAGATAGGCCATGTCCACTGCCTCCCTGATCCACCTCCCTAGTCACCCAGTCAAAAATTCAATGAGGTTGGTCTGAACGACCTCCCCTGGTGAGAAACCATGCTGCCTTGGGTCCTGTAGTCCATTGACAACCAGATGTTCCACCAATCTCTCCTTCAGTAGTGCTTCCATGATCTTTCCCACTACCGAGGTGAGGCTGACTGGTCTGTAGTTCCTGCTTCCTCTTTGTTCCCACTTTTGTATAAGGGGACTACATCTGCTGTCCTCCAGTCTTTGGGTACCTCCCCTGTTTCCAGTGATTGGCTGAACAGGATAGCCAGAGGTTCAGCCACCACCTCTCTTAGTTCTTTAGGACCTGGGGTGCACCCATCTGGCCCATTGCTTTGTCAACTCTTGTACTTCCAGTTCCTTCAGGACCCTTTCTCGTGTAAAGGGACTTGTGTCCATTTCTGCACCATTCTCACCCTTGTACTCCCTTCAGACCCATTACCCCTCTTCCTAAGTAAAGACTGAGCAGAAATACCTGTTCAATATGTCAGCTTTACTGTTGTCATCCTCACGCTGCTCTGTCCTCCCCTTCAGTCTAACTATCCCTCCCTTTGACCTTCTTTTTCCTTATGTACCTGTAAAGGGTTTTGTCCCTTTAACCACTGATTTTGCAATGTGTTCTTCTGTCTGAGCTTTGCTTCCTTACTGACTTCCTGCTCTCTTTGTTTCCTGGTACTTCTCCCTATCCCCTTCTGCCTGTGTCTTTTTGTATTGCCTGAATGCAGTCTTTTGGCTTTCACTTTCTTTGCTACCTCTTTGGAAAACCATAATGGTCTCCTCTTTCTTTTCCTCTTGCTAACCTGCTTAATGCATAATTCTGTTGTTCTTATAATCCCCATTTTAAATACTGCCCACTGTTCCTCAATCCCTGATTCCTGTCCCATTCCCTTAATGCCTCTTTCAAGCATCTCCCATTTTCCCAAAGTCTGCCCCCTAAAATCCAGGATACGTGTTTTTGTGTGGTTTGGTTCTGCTCTTTCTGTGATTTCAAACCACAATGACTGGTGGTCACTGTTACCCAGGTGCTCCCCCACTGTTACCCCCATCACACTGTCCCTGTTTGTGAGCACAAGGTCCAGTATTGCCTTCTGCCGAGTTGGTTCCATGACCAGTTGCTTGAGGAAGGCACCCTGAAGGGAGTCCAGGATAAATCTGCTCCTAGTCCTAACCTTATCTGTTTAATTTGTATTTAGAACCCCTCATTAGAGCAATTAAGGCCGACAAACAGATTCTTGGTATTAAAATTGGAGATCAAGAACACAAATTGTCGGCATTTGCAGACGATGTATTGTTACATATTAGGGACACAACCTTATCCCTCCCTAGAGCCCTAAACCTTATTGAGGACTTTAGTGTTTTTTCAGGTTTTAAGTTGAATTTAGCTAAAACAACATTCTTTCCTCTCTCTACTACTCTTGTAAAAGGTTGGTGTTTGTCCTTAGGCCTTCAGTGGCAACCTAAGACCTTAGTATATTTAGGCATCGAATTTCCAGAAATCTGGAAGAGTTGGCTCAATTGAACTTAAAACCTGTCTTTAAATCCATCAGAAGATTTGGATAGATGGTCGAGACTTTCTTTGTCCTTTTCTGAGAATCAACACAATTAAAATGGTGGTCTTGCCGAGAATTCTTTATCCCTCCTTAATCTAAACATATACCTCCCAAATCTTTATTCAATAATTTATGCAGACATTGTTCGGATTTCATATGGAAGATAAACCTCCATGCAGAGCTTATTATAAACTTTGTCGGCTAGCGTATTCTAGGCGGCCAACAACTACCAGACTTCTTTAAATATTATTTGGCTATCCATGTGCTAGGAGATTCTGTGGACGGAAAATTGATACTCCTGCTACAGGCCTAGAGTTAGACTGGGCCATAGTTAAAGACTTAAAGACAGACTTAGAATCTCTCCTATATATCCCTTGGACCAAAGTACCCAGAAAGATCAGAAATACTCCCCTAGGGTGAGATATCAGGGCTATTCATCAATTATATGCCGGTCTAAAAATTAGTCCACGGTTTGAATTCTCACAGCCCTTACTGAAGAACCCCAATTTTCTAATTGGCAACCAATCTGTTTGTAAATTACTTCCATCATCCCCTTCCAAGATTCGGATCTCTGATTTTTACGTAAGTAACTCTATGCTCCCGCTTTCATCATTAGCGTTAAAGTTTGGAGTTAAGTCTCAGTTTATGTTAAGTTTGGCTCAAATTAGGAGTTGTATCCAATCCTCTTTGAGATATGGCAATAGATCTGACCTAGTGGGGGACCTATGGAAACATCTATCCATTTCTTGTTTATCAGGTAAATTGGTTTCTAAACTTTACCAGTGTATTATTAAAAAGATTGACCTTAACTCTTCTCCTATCCCTTTCTATTGGAAAGTCAACATGTCTTTGGATTGGCCGGAGAGAGTTTGGGAGAAAGTTTGGATAGATATTTATGCACTTACTAAGCAGGATAGATTAAGGGAGATTCAGTTCAAACTGTTACATATCATTTATTGGTCCCCGGCCAAACTATACCGCTGGAATAACAAATGCTCCCCAGCCTGTGAGAACTGTGATGGTTCTTTAGCTACCACTTTTCATAAGCTGTGGTCCTGCCCAAAAAGTATTGAGCTGTGGGAGGTGGTCAAACGGGGACTGAGACCTTTTTATGACCTTACAGCATTTTTTACACCAGAGATCTGTGTATTTGGGATGTACGGTCTTATCCCATGCAACACTCTAAGGGTCCGGATGGCATTAGTGACAATGGTCACTAAGCTGGTGATTCTGCGCCACTGGCGGGAGGAATGGACTCCTTCTTTCAAGGAATGGTGGGAGGAATTCCTGAACGCTTTATACGCTGAAAGGACTGTGTATTTATCTGCCAATACTCAGCATAAATTTGACAGCTATTGGAAGGGCTTCAGTCAATGTTTGAGGGATAGGTTTGGTTTCTAGTGTACTGGGTACTCTGAGTATTTTTGGTCTTATTTGGTTCTGTTTGTTTATCTTTCTTTTCTTCCGTATCCCTTTCTGCTTTTTGCCTGCATCTGTCTTCCTGTTCTTCCCTTTTTTCTATTGGAGGTCTGTATGTTCCAGGCATTACTATCTTCCTTGTAACTTTGGTCTCCCCTTCCCTTATTGTCAATAACTAATATTTTTCCTCCCTCCCTCCAAGTTCTGACCTTGTTTGAGGTAATGGTCCTTAATTTTATTTTATTTAATACCTGATATACTCAACGTTACGGATAGCTCTGAGGGGGGTGGGTTAGTGTTTGAGATGTTGGGTGGTTATTTTTGTTTTGTTATTCTCTTATTGTTTTTGTAATTTTATATTGGTTACTGTGCACCCTTTTTGATGCAGTCTGTGTAACCATTACTATCTGTATGCACAATGTTTGTTTGATGTGTTTGCTTTTCTTAATAAAATAAAGTTATTGGCAAAACAAGGTCTTCAGGTCCAGGATATTGTTTCCCAGGCCGCAGACATTAATTACCATGGACTTCCATGTTCTGCAGTCCATCCTCCTTCTACTTCTGTTTTTGCTCTCCTGCATCTTCCCCCTACCCCCATTATCTTTCTTACATGTATGTGTCATCAGTTCCTCTGCTTCTTTCTTTTTGCCTGCTTCAGTTGTCCCTGTCATCAACTCATTTTCCCATACCTCAGTTGTGTTTTTTTAACTTTGAGTAAGCATATTTATAGTTTGCTTTAGCATAAAATTTATCTTGTATAGCATATGTTAGATTTGTGTGTTATGTTTATTTTGCAATAGAAATTCTTTTCTTCTGACAGGAATTGCCAAGGGATCTTTAGCTGCCACCTGGACAGCCACCAGAGACGAGCAGAAGGGACCTTGGTTTAACATCTCATCCGAAGGATGGCACCTAAATCACACAGCACTCTCACCCCTTGTCCTGTAGCACAGTGTCAGTATGGGGTATCAGCACATGATCCTGGTGTGCAAACTGAAACCCAAGACCTTCTGATATCCCAGGCCCAGAAGCAAAGTGTGCAACTGACACTGCCAATAATTTGATGGGTGATACGAAATATAACAGGTTTTTGTACTTGAAATCTACAAAAAGGAAAACGCTTTCTGAATGATCTGATGATGCTCAGACTTGTCCTTGTGTTTTCAGAACTATTCCAGATGATATCACCTGCACTGCAAACTGTGCAAGTCAGAAAGTACTTTACTGCCTGCGTAATACTAGAAAAGTTCTTTACAAAGCAAAATGCTTTCAGCTAGATGTCAAATACATTCTTTGGCTAAGCTCTGTATTCATGGTTTGTTAGCTTCTGTTCATTCTTAAATTTGTGAAGTACAAATGCTGAGGCTGCATTAACTTGAAACTTTCTTGTCACAAAAAACTGTGCAAGCAGCATTGGAGTTTTATATCCCTTTGAAGCGGAGATCCTGATATTAGACCCCCTTCTGCACACAGCTGGTTTGTCATCATGTTAATCAGGTTGGCTATCTCATGAGTAGGAAGTCATTTCACAATGACATAAGCAGTGATTGCTAAGGCAGTTCCCTAGTGGGACAAAGACTACGGTGCTTGTATTTTAAATATCATCTGTCAGCACATCAAGTGGTCCGGAAGATAAGCAAAGTGTGTAAGCAAATTCCCCAAGTGCAATCACAAGCTGCTTTCCATGGTCTTCTAATTAAAACTTCAAATTAATTTACTAACAGCTGCCTGCTATGAGGTGATTAGCAATTTAATAGTGTTGAAGCAATGTAAGATGAGTTAGGTGAGAAATTGTGGAGCTCCAGAAAAGCATTTCTCAGAAGTTTGTCATTCCTGCAAGAGGTGCCATACTTCCTGAAGGTCAAGTATTTTCAAGAAGGGAGTATGAGTTCAGTAGCAAATCATTTAATGGTTCTAGTTAGGAAATATGAAAAGGAAAAGAAAAACAGTCAGACCATGATCAGAAGGGGGATGGAGACTGCCACCAGGTGCAAAACCTGGAACTGGGAAGGAGAGGTTTCCACCATGAAAATCCCATTATATTGCCCAAGCTTATCCGTAACCCAGTGAATTACTTCAAAGATGCACTCAGAAATGAGTATTCATCATTTACAAACACTACTGGGGAGGTACTAAAGACAAAGTGTGGTGACAGAGGGCCACAGGTTCTACTCCCACACCAGCACTTGGGCTCATACCATAAGAAGGCTAGTTCCCAAGTGCAGTACTAGGGGGATGCTGTACTGTCAGAGTGTGTAGTCCTTTAGATGAAATGTTAAACCAAAATCCTTTCTGGTCCTCTCTGGTGTTGTCCTACAGAGGCAGCCACTGACATAATGCAGAATACCCAGATATCCCAGGATGCCTCAGAAAATATGCTATTATGGCTCAGCTGGCCTTTCCTAGTAAAACTATTTAAATATATAAATACATCATGATATGTCATAGGAAATCAGTATTCATTTCAACTGAATTTCTGTGATATTTCCCAATAGATCCAGATACAGTATATAGTTTATCTTTTCACTGGCTACCACTGTAGTGTTTGTCCAGGAGGAATACAGAGAACAAAATACATTTTTTCAAAAGAGTAGATAATTTTACCTAATGTCCTGGCCAACATTTGAACATGAGAGGTGCACGCCAGGTGAATCTGTATGCTCCCTAAACAGAGGACAGACAGGAGTAGAAACAAGAAAACAGGAACACTCCAGCACAAAAGTGACTATGTCAAGTCAGCTTTAATTAGCCATAGAGAGATTTGGCCATAGAAACATAGAAACATAGACTTTGATGGCAGATAAGGGCTACTTGGCCCACCCAGTCTGCCCATTTCCCTACCTACTGGATAAGCTGCAGATTCTAGTTAACCAGCAGCCTACTTCCTGCAACCCCCCACTATAATTGCCTTATGTCTGTCCCATGCATGTTTGAATTCCCCCACAGTTTTAGATCCAACAACCTCCCCAGGAAGGCGGTTCCATGTATCTACCACTCTCTCAAAAAAAAAAAGTCCTCAAATTACCCCTGAGCCATCCCCCCTCTATCTTTAAATTGTGCCCCCTTGTTCTTACACAAATCTTTTTCTGAAAGATGCTACCCTCCTGGACTTTGTTGATTCCCTTTGAGGTACTTGAAAGTTTCTATCATGTCCCTCCCTGTCCCTCCTTTCATCAAGGGTATACATATTATGTACCTATAGAAGGTTTTATCCCTCTTCTTAACTGAGTTGGCTATTTTTTCCTCAGTTTGGGCCTTTGCTATTCTGACTATTGCCTTCCCCACTTCTTTCTGCTTTAATTGATACAGTTCCCTGTCGTGCTCTTTCTGTGATTCCTTATACTTTTTGAATGCAGCCTTTTTCTCCTTAACCTTCCCTGCCACCTCTTTTGAGAACTGTAGAGTTTTTTTTACTCCGCTTTGTTTTCTTTATTTGTTTCACACAAAGGCTTGTTGCCTCTATGACAGCAGTTTTGATTTTTCTCCATTGTTCCTCCACCCCTCCTTTTTGGCCATTTGCTAGTGCATTCTTCAGGTATTCACCCATTTTGCCAAAGTCAGCCCTTCTAAAGTCCAGTATCCTTGTTTTTGTATGGCTTATCTCCATGGTTATGCTCATTGTGAAGCACACTGTGCAGTGGTCACTTGTTCCCAGATGTCAACTGACTGACTTCTAAATTTGTGATCCTCTCTCCATTTGAGAGTACCAGGTCTAGTATTGCTTCCTCCCAAGTGGGTTCCAATACTAGCTGTCTAAGACCTGCCCCCTGCAGGGCACCGAGAATGACCTTGCTCTTGGATGTGGCTGCAGTACATGTCATCCAGTTAACATCTGGCATATTCAGGTCCCCCATCAACAGTATCTCCCCTTTTTCAGCCATTTTGAGAATGTCCTCTATCATTTTCTTGTCCATTTCCTCCCCTTGAGATGGGGGTCTGTATACAACCTCTGTGCAGATTGTGATGCCATTCCTTGTCTCCAAGGTGACCCAGAGTGCCTCTTGTCCTCCTCCTTTACTTTTTAGTTCTGTAGCTTTGATCTCTCCCCTTATGTATAGAGCTACTCCACCTCCTCTTTTACCTTCCCTGTCCCTTCTGTAGATTGAGTACCCTGGTATGTTGACATCCCAGTCATGGTTCTCTGTGTACCATGTTTCCGTGACCACCACAATATCCAATTGTTCATCTTCCATCAGGGCTACTAGCTCAGGAAGCTTGTTTCCCAGACTATGGGCATTGGTACTCATTGCCCTCCATTTAATGTTGGCTTTATCCTTTTTCCCCATCCCTGCTCTTATTGCCCTTGTCTAGTTTTCCATTTACCCCTGTCCTGCCCTCTGTTGAGCACTGTACCTCAGTGTTTACCTTACTACCCATCATGTTTTGTGGGGGGAGACTTGAAATTTCCTGCCTGTTATCAGCACCTCCCCCTTGGCTAGTTTAAAATCTTGCCAAGGAAGCATTTACACCTGTCACCTAGGAGCTTGGTTCCCTTCATGGACAGATGCAGACCATCGTGCCAGTATAAACCTTCATCTCTCCAGGTGGACCCCCAGTCCCCAATGAAGCCAAAGCCTTGTGCTCTGCACCAGTTTTGCAATCATTCATTAAACTGCATGGTGTGCAGTACCCTAGCCTCACCCCTGTCATGAACTGGCAGCACCTCTGAGAAGGTTACCATGCTTGCTATCTGTCTGAGGCCCCTCCCCAACTCCACAAATTCATTCTGCACTGCACTGATCCCATGCCTAGCTAGGTCATTTGTCCCAAGGTGGACAATGATATCTAGTTCCATCTCCTGTGATGCTGCTTCTGCAATCCTGAGGATTCACTTCTTGTCCCTCCAAGCCATGGCACCAGGCAGGCACCTTACTTCCTTCTCCTCTCCCTTCCCCAGTTTTACCCCCCTAACAATTGAGTCCCCTATCAGAAGCTGTTTCCTTCCCCTGTGGTGTCCCTTGCCACCCTTTTGTGGGTCTCCCTTGTGGATGTCCTCAGCATTCTTCTTGGTCTCCACTGAGGGTGCCATCATAGATGAAACTTGCTCTTCCAGAATGGCATATGTTTTGTGTAGATGTACAACTAGAGGGCTTCACCTCTGTCCCACCACCTGCACCCTCCCAGAACCCACTGTGGTCAAACTGCTCTTCATACTTGGCAACCTCTGAGGCAGTGGTTGTGGCAGTGCTGCTCTATGGGTGGGAAGGCCTCCTTAGTCCTTGCTAGACCTGTTTTGAATGTTATTTGTAATGTGCTGTAATCTGTATTTCAAGTCCCGTCCCTTTACCATTTATGTATGACGTGGAACCTTTGTAAATAAGTCTCTGACTCAAAGGTCATTCTGAATATTACAATAAATAAAATAAAAATAGTTCAGCCTGGAGGTGGGCAACCTACTCCCTCTGAGCCGACAGTTGCCTGCAAATAGGACAGCAATGCATTTTCCAGAATGTCTCCCAAAAACTGCTGCGGCATGAAGAGGTACTTCTCACAAGCAGATCCAGGATCAAATGTCCCAGTTCAAAGCAGTTCTGGTGATTGTCCAAGGCTTTGCATAGGTGTTTAAGAGTGTAAAGGCTACTAGCACACGTTTACAGTTATGTCACTGGCAGTTTTTCAATAAAAAGTACTATAAAAATACAACTAAAAAAAACAAAGGACATCAGCACAAAAGCACTGAGGCAAGGGTTATCCAAAAAAGGCACTGGCAACAAATACAAAGTCCAATTACCCTCCTAAAGCAAAGCATCATGGAATATATATATGCAACTTACCATGAAAATGTTGGCTGGTTCTGCTTGAAGCAGGAATGCATGGTGCCAAATGACCTCTCAGACAATTTGAAAAGGGTGAGAACAGAGAACACAGACACACTCAGAAAGGGCAACTCTCTCACACCGGTCCACGAGTTATTGGATAATCATAAAGCTAATACCTGGGGTTAGTGGATGATGGAAATGTGGAGGACTCACACTCATGGCAACATTTTTATGGTACAGTAATTGAAACATGATACAGTAGGAGCATGTTTCTGGGTACCAACAGCAGGAAAAATGTCCCAGCTTCACAAGTAGTGATATCTCTCACCCTGCCAACCCACAAATGTGCAGCACTTACAATTAAAATGTAGAACAAATCGCTTGAATGTATAGTACATTTCCTAAAGGGATCATAAACTTTTATTTACATTTTTAACATAAATGGAAACTTGGGCATGTGTATATAGCCATCATAATCTGCCTACCATAAGTTTGCTAGTATTAGTAAAATAGTCCAGGACCCTACGCCGCCCCTTATAGAGCCTTTTGGATGCTTTTTTTTTTTTAATCTGAGATTCATTTTTCTAATTACTAATCAGTTCCAGAACACCATGATTTCTGCTGAGTGAAGACCCTGGAGTCAAAATGCATACTATGATTATGATGCTTGCACTCAAAATACAATCTTTTGCACACTGTTCTTCAGCCATCTGTATGAGACCCATCCTGTACCAAGGGACGAACTTAACAGGCTTTTCACTCTCTGGCCTGTTACCCATATGTTATCTTTTTGCACACCCTCCTGGGTATGGCTCACCTGCAATAAAGTTTCCTAATGATTTCCCATAGATTGTCTCCTCTGTTTATACATCTTGACCATGGTATAGTGCCCCCACAAAAGTGCGACAAGTTTTCTGTCCAAAATAACATCTGAATCCCAACTAACTAAATTACTTTACAGAAATTAAGAGGATTTTTATTAAACAAACTGATATGAGTTCAGAAAAATTGTAGCACATTAAAAAAGAAAGCTGCACGTTCGTAAACAGCTTGTTTGCAATTTATAAAAATGATTTGTGTTTTAAACATTTTTATGTTGTGACAACAGGACTGAGCTTACAGAGAACCTACTGTACATTCTGTTAAATTACAATATGCATGATTATTATCTGAGAATGTAGTTTTCTTTAATCATTTACTGTAATTGTTCTAACTATGAATATATTTGCTAAAAATAATTTTTCCTAGTGAATAGTAAATTTAATTAATTAGTTGGAGTTCGGATGTTATTTTGGACAGAAAACTTGTCACACTTTTGGGGGCACTATACTGTGATCAAGCCAAACCTCTGTGGATAAGCATGACTTAAGAAGGCAGTTATAACTGTATGAAACTCTGTCTGCACCATAGGAAAATGATATCTCTTTATTGACTATTTGCGATGAAAAGTTCCAGTATATGCAGGATGCTTCAAAATTCAACAGTAAACTGTTAGATACCATACTGTACATACAGGTCTGATGCTTAACTGTTGTCTGTTTCAGGCAGAGTGTTCAGCTCTATGGGTCCGATTCAAGAAAGGGTTACGCATGACGCAAAGTGACTTGCATCAATGATAATGGTGCCCGGGAATGGTGTAACTAGCACTCTGTGCCATGAATTGCAACATTCGGGATTCTGCAAAGCAGCCTGTGACATGTTGCAGACTGCTTGCACCAAAGTGGACTTACACCACCATTTACACCAGAAACCCCCTGCAACATGGTGCAAGGGGGTTTATGGCAGCAGTTGCACCCTATTCTGGAAGGGCGACTGCCAGATTCCCAAATGTGCAATTCTGAAATAAGCCCCGGAGGACATCCGTCAAATTACATTTACACCAGCTATTAGCTGGTGTAAGTGTACTTAGCGTCCACTGGAGGTTGCACTAATGTGCCTGCCAGCCCATCCACCATGACATGTAGCCTCCCCAATGCCCCACTCCCCTGATACATATACTAAATGCCCCACAGTGCTATTGATCCCCAGAATGCCCCCGATCCCCACAATCCAGTAAAAAAAAACCCTCAGGGCTAGAAGACCCCCCATGTCCCGATCAACCAGAATGCAGAACAAAAAGCCCCACAAGGCTATCAATCCCCCCATGTCCCAAACCCCCTGAATCCAGTTAAATAAGCCCCATAGGGCTAGCGCCCACTCCCTTCCAAGCCCTGATCCCCAAACACAAGTCTAGCCACTAATACAAACTGTAGAAAAAAAAAAGTCCCATTATCCCTGGAAGTCTAGTTGCCCCTTCCCACCTGGCAGTGCCAGACCACCCTGTTCCCCCAGACCCATACCCAGCAGTAGCTGGCACAGCCCACCTCTCACCACTGCAGCTAGCTGCCAACTGGAGCTCTGTCTGGCGTGTACAACTGTAAATAATACAAGCTCAATGAATGACAACATTCATTACAGGCACATATATTATAGTAGTACATGCTCAGACAGAAACTCAGATAACAACTTACTCCTCAGTGGTGAGAGGTGGGTAGCTGTCCAGTCGCCTAACTGAATGTCTTCGGTGAGGCTGGAAGGTAATTGGTTACTGCCAGGTGAAAACCTGAAGTACCAGGGATAACAGAATATTTTTTTTCCTATAGTTGCATTGGTAGCCAGACTGTGTTCGGGGATCGTGGCTTGGGAGAGAGGGGGCACTGGCCCTGCAGCTCTTATTTAACTGGATTCAGGGGGTTCAGAGCATGGGAGACTGATAGCCTTGCAGGGCTTTTTTTTTCTGCATTTTGGAAGATCAGGACATGGGGAAGGGTCTACTAGCCCTGAGGGGCTTTTTGTACTGGATGTTGGGGATCAGGGGCATTTTGGAGATTGATAGCCCTGTGGGACATTTTTATATCTATTGTGGGGTGGGGGCAGGGGGTGGTGAGGCTTTTGCACCCTTACACCATTGTTTCCGCAGCTTGCACCAACCCTATCAGGTATGCCCTACCTTTGGAGAACGGTTCGGGTTGGCACAAGTTGCAGGACTTAGCTGAGGGAACTCTGCCCGATAAATAAGTGGGTGCAGGGTCCTTGGTGCAATGGCATTTGGCACAAGTTGCCTTTGGTGCGACTTGTGCCAACCGTTCTAGAATCGGGCCAAATGTGTTCAGGTCCAGTAGAACTATTATGTCTGTCCTGAGTGATCTTCTTTCATCTTGTTCTGCAGCGGACCAGTGAAAGTGTAAAATAATATTCTTTGAAACCACTCTTTACTAAGGATGACCTGATGCTGAATTTGTATTCAGTAAATGTTCTGAAATCGGGCATTTTAAACATCTGCAAAGTATTCTGTTTGACATTTCGGCACTTCAGGGTCATGATGCAGGACTTTTTACAGGGAGCACATGCTGAGCATGTCCAAGTTGTTGGTATAATACATAAAAAGCAGCTGCCAACCAGTGCTGCTGGAGAACCAAGAACTTTACATGCTTCACATATATCAGTGTCATTTCTCTCACTCTCTCTCTCTCTCTCTCTCTCTCTCTCTCTTGAAAGGCCTGTGGCAACAGTGGAAACTCAAGGAGCACCTTTTATAAAAAATGTAAGAAATCATCATAGAATCATGCTTTATCATTTCAGATAGTTAACTCTTACTTTAACTACAGTTTTAGGCAGGCAGCCTAGAGAAATTGTGTTTAAGAGGACAGCAGAGAGTGTACAATGTAAGTCTGCACTGGCAGCTGCAGGTCTGCAGCAGTAGTAGGGCAAGGTGAATTTTATCAGACTGAAATTACTGAGTGCTTGTTGCAAAGAGGGCACAGAAATCTGTATTTATTTTTATTTTATTCCCCAACCCCCCTCAGCAGCTTGCCAGATTCAATTTAGTGAACTAGGAAAGGTACCGTAGGAAAATTTAAAGGATTTCTATGACAAATAATTTTTTACTGACTACTGGTGGTGCAAGCAGGGCATAGAAACCCATTTTTATGTTTGCTTGAGCACATGCGTGCTGCACATGTGCAAGAAACATCTTGTGGCAGTACAACATTTTAGAGGTGTGTAAGTTTCTGCCCAATGCAGTTTGTGCTTTATGGGGCTTGTTCCTCATGCACAAATGAGTTGGGGAGCTGTCTATGACAACAATTTGAGAGAAGCAGTCTTCACTTGAAAAAAAAGTGCCACTCCAATCAGGGATGGTTACGAGTTGACACTTAATGGAGCTCATCCGTCAGGCACCACTGAATCGGTGAGCTGTCTATGACAGCAGTTTGAGAGAGAGGACCAGACTTGAAAGAAATCTGACACTGCTATGAGAGACAGTTTCCTCATTGCAGCAGGACCTTCCCCCTCCCTCGTAACCAGGCACACAGTGCTCTCTCTGTTGGCAGCAGCTGACAAGACTTCGGCCATGCACATTATAGTGTACAGTAATGCGCATGGCCAGAGTTACGGTTCTTGTCAGCTCCTGCCCCTGGTCACCTGAGCACCTTGTTTGTTCAGTGTATCTTTCCTGGTGAGCCATTTCAATACATAAATAAATGAACTGCATTGCAGATTTCCACATTGGCGGCCCCTTCCCGCCTGCCACACACTTCCTGGAAACTGACATTGGGGTGCCCAGTCCCTGTGTCGGCATGTATCCCCCCTCTCCCCCATTAATGTGACACACTGGGCGCCCACCCCTGTGTGCCAAAATAATTTTTATGTTGGCGCGCTTGTGCAGCCAACATCTTGCAGAAGTGCAGATTTGGAGGTGCGGTCACTGTTGGGCGAATGCAGGGCATGCACCAGTAGGTGCGTCCCTCATTCCCCAATCAGTCTGCATGCGGCACCATAAAGCATACATAATGTGGCAAAGCAATCATGAAAAGGTCCACTGCAATCTGAGCAAAGTTCACTGATGCGTGGACCTTCCGTGATGTGCTCACGACATTATGAGCATGGCGGCACAGTGGCCTCCAAACTGGACTTCAGGTGCCCAATCCCCTGTCGTTTACCCAATCCTCTGTATGTTCTGACAGGGGAACCCACTCTCTATCGGCATAAAGCACCCTCCATTTTGTGATATGCCGAGGTGGGTGGCCAATCTCTTGCTTTACCTCTCCTTTCCTTGTGTGCCGACGGGGAGCCCACTCCTGTCAGCATAAAGAACCCACATTGTTAAATGCTGAGGTGGTGCTATTCCCTCGGCTTGGCCCCGCTTTCTTTGTGTGCGACGAAATTGCCCAATCCCTGTCGGCATAAATTCCTCCCCTCCCATTGCATTGTGTGCCGGCCAGGGGTGCCCAATCCCCGTTGGCTGGACTCCCCCAAACAGTTAGGTGGCATGCTGGGGCCCACCAGTGTGCCAAATCCCTATAAGAAAAAACTATCTTGCATGTTCTATTTATTTTTTTTACCTGCAAATGAAACAGTCCTCATAGTCTCCCTGCCCCCCCGCACCCACCCTCTGTGCAGCTTGCCTCCCCACACCCCCACCCCATACTCACCTCCAGAGTCCAGCGTGGTGATCTTCAGTGGACGGGAACCGTCTGCACTCTTCAAAGCCGACCATGAACTGAGAAATGCTGGTAAGCTGTATAATGGAATAAATAGGGTTTTTTCAACTTTGATGCATATCTCAGGCATTTTTGGGATTTTGGCCCCAAATTTTCAACATGGGGTTTTTGGGACCCCTCCTCATAAATTCTTGCACTGTCATGTCATTATTCTGTCCTGAAAGGTGATTTTGCAGTCACTGTGTGGAATCACCTTTCAGGACTAAGTAACGAAATGACAGTGCCACTGTTCATGAGGGGGGGTCTCAAAAAGCCTATGTTGCAAATTTTGTGGGGAAAAAAAATGACTTTTTTACGAGTGTGCATTGCGCAGTTGTTATGCATGCTCATAAGTTAGCGAATGCGCAATATTTTCATGCCAGATTCTCAACATTGGCATTTTATCACACCTTCCTGTGAACCGTACAGCTGGCATTTTTCATATCCTGGCCAAAATGTGTTTTCACACTTCTGGCACAGAATAGTGTGGTCGCTGTGGGAAATCAGTGTTCGTGACACATTACAAAAATGACAGTGACACTGTTCTTGAGCAGAGGTCCTTAAATGCCTGTGTTGAAAATTTGGTGACAATACTCCATAAAATGACTGCGTTACGAGTGTGCATTGTGCAGTTTGCATGCACGCTCATTAGTTGGCAAACTTATAATATTTTCACTCTAGATTTTCAACAGTGCCATTGTTCTGCACCTCCTAATGAACAGTACAGCTGTCATTTTTCACATCCTGACCAAAATCTGTTTTTGCAGTTCCGGTGCAGAATGGCGCGGTCGCTGTGGAAAGTCTGTGTTTGAGACACATAAAGAAAATGACAGTGACACTGTTCATTAGCAGATGTCCTAAAATGCCTATGTTGAAAATTTGGGGACGAAATTCAATAAAATGAGTGTTTTACGAGCGTGCATTGCGCAGTTTGCATGCACACTCGTGACTTTGTGAATTTGTAATGGTCTCACTCCAGCTGTTCATCATTGGCATTTTTCCATGCCTCCTTATGAACAGTACAGCTGGCTGAAATGTGTTTTCCCATGTCCGGCGCAGAATTACATGGTCAGTGTGCAAAATCAGTTTTCGGGACTGTTTGAGGAAATGACGGTGACACTATTTATGAGCAGAGGTCCTAAAATGCCGTTGTTGAAAATTTGGTGCTGAAAGTCCATAAAATGACTGTGTTGCAAGAGTGCATTGTGCAGTTTCCATGCACCCTTGTAACTTTGTAAATCTGCAATATTTTTATGCCACATTTTCACCACTGGCATTTGTGCACACCTCCTTATCAACAGTCCAGCTGCCATTTTTCGCAGCCTGCCCAAAATGTGTTTCCGCAGCTGTGGCGCACAATGGCATGCTTGCTGTGGAAAATCACCTTTTGGGACACAGTAACAAAATCACAGCACTATGCATCTCTAGCTCCATCACTGCCACTGCCAATGCCAGCATGACAACATTCGGCATTGACAAATGTTTGTTTATTTATGTTTCTGACACTGGGATGCCCACTCCTAGTGTCAGATGACCCACCCACCTACCTGAATATTTCAATTGCTGACATCAGGTGCCCAATCCCTGTGTCGCCATGCACCCCCCCCCCACACGCACACACACACTATTGTGGAACACTGGGAGCCCACCCCAGTGTGCCTAAATACTTTCGGTAACCTGTAAAATAAAGAAAACTGTCCCCAAAGTCTTTTTTCCCTTGCAAAAGAAAATAGTCCCTCATTGTCTCCCCTCTCACCCCACCCTCCCTCTGCAGACCCACCTCCTTGCACCTCCCTTACTCAATACTTACCTCTGAAGGTCTGAAGCAGTGATAATGTATGGACAGGGACACGTATACACTCTTCAAAGCTGACTGGCAAACTGAAGAAATGACGGTAAGCTGTATAATAGGAGTCAATGGGGGGGGTGTTTCAACTTAGGTTGATATCGTAGCCATTTTTAGGAATTCTGGCTCCAAATTTTCAACTTGGTGTTCTTGGGACCCCACCCTGTGAACACTGTCACTGTCATTTGGTTACTCAGTCCCGAAAGGTGATTTTGTGGTTGTTGCACGGAATCACCTTTTGGGACTGATTAATGAAACGACAGTGCCACTGTTCATGAAGTGGGATCCCAAAAAACCCATGTTGCACATTTGGTGAAAAAATCAAAAAATGACTGCGTTATGAATGTGCATTGCACAGTTTCTACGCATGCTCGTAACTTGGCCAATTTTTTTATATTTTCACTCCAGATTTTCAACATTGCCATTTTTTCACACTTCCTTATGAACAGTACAGCTGCCATTTTTCACATCCTGCCCAAAATGTGTTTTCACACCTGTGGTGCAGAATGGTGTGGTCGCTGTAAGAAATCAACTTTTGGGACAGAGTAACAAAATCACAGTGGCACTGTTCATAAGCGGAGGTCCCAAAATGCCCATGTTGAAAATTTGGTGAAAAATTTCCAAAAAATGATTATGTTATTTATTTATTTTTATTTATTTTGTACAAATCGGAATTACAATCCTTTCAGTCATGATGGACTCGTTTCCAAAGGCTCCTCGTCAAACAATACAAGTACAAACAAATCATCACAAGGTTACACAGGTACATAATAACATAGTTGCATAAGGTTACATAGGTACAAAATACATGGTTGAGTAAAAAGAAAGTGCACTGTTACATCATTAAGTCACAGTGGTACAGACAAGTGGTAGAGTCAAAGTAAAAGTTACATGCAATAAAGTAATTGGTCTATAAGTGGGGTTGCTAGGAGAAGTAATATAGCGAGTAGTGCTGGGAGACACTCTGCAGAGGAAACACAAGGTTAGCTGCCCATGGGACATTGTCAGAGAAAGACTGCGGGGGTGGCAGATGTTGCAAGTGGGGGGCTGGTAAGATAGAGGGGCTCAGTGTAACTATCCACATTCACAGCAGCGAGTGGCAAATAGGTGGCGCCTGAGGGAAAATTTGAAGGGGTCAATGTTAGAGATGCTGGTGATAGCAGCTGGGAGGGAGCTGTACCAGGTTGGGGCCCTATAGCAGAAGGACTGCTGTGCGAGCGAGGTCCTGACTCTGGGTACCATGAGGGTGGGTTTGCAGGCACTGTGGATAGATATGGTGGGGGTGGTGATGTGGAGGGAGGAGGCCACCCCCAGGAGGAGAGACCCAGGATTATTGTTTTGGTCAGCAGACAGGACTGGTAGAAAAGCCTCTCCTCAAAGTTGAGAATGCTGGCAAATGAGTAGAGAGAGCAGGTGTGAGTGTGCCTGTCAGCACCCAAAAGGAGCCTGCAGGCCTTGTTGATGGACAGTTGCACCTTGTAAAGGGTGGTTTTGTCTGCAGCAGCATAGACTGGGAGGCCATAGTCTACCAGGGACAGAACTGAGGAGGAGACAGCCAGTCGAAGTGCATCGGGGGGTAGGCAGTCCCTGTGGTGGTAAAGGAGGCCAATCCGTGTGTTAGTGGCAGAAGAAAGGAAAGAGATGTGGGGGTGGAAGGTGAGGGCAGGATCAAAAATAATGCCCAAGTATTTATATGTAGTCACTTGTTTAAAGGGGACCTGGATGCTGGGAAGAATCTGGAGAGGGGTATTTCTGGCCTTGTTCTGGTGGTGGACGAAGAGCATGGCTTTGGTTTTTTTTAGATTGATGACCAATTTGTGGTCAGAGAACCATTGCTCAGCCTTGGTGAAGGAGTGCTGGAGGATGTCCTGTAGAGAGGTGTGGTCTTGGTGCGAGGCGAGGAGGATAGCATCGTCCACATAGAGAAGCATTTTGCATGTGCAGAAATTGGGTAGCGTATTCAAGTAGAAGCTAAAGATAAGAGGGCCCAAAATGGAGCCTTGGGGGACACCACAGTGGACAGGCTGGGTGCTAGACAGGTTGCTATTGATTTTAACACACTGGGACCTGGAGGACAGGTAGCTATCTAACCTGGAGAGAGGCCCTTGGGAGAGACCGATTTGCCGCAGGGAGTTGAGTAAGAGGGGGTGGCAGACAATGTCAAAGGCCTTGGAGAGATTGATAAAGACTGCTCTGACCAGGTGCCCAGCATCCAGGACAGTATGCAGGAAGTTGGAGAACTCTAGTAGGGCTGTGGTGGTGCTGTGGCCCACATGGAAGCCATGCTGCTCCCTGCACATAACATCATTCTTGGTCAGGTATTCTGAGAGCTGGTCAGCCACTATTTTTTTCAGTGCCTTGGAGAGTGGGGGGAGGATGGAAATTGGTCAGTACAGGTAGTGTTGCACAAATATCTAATCTGATGATATGATCCAGTCAGATTTTTCCATTTTTTCATGATATCTGACCCGATTGGGTACTGCCTATTTAAAAAGATGGTTCAAATAGTTTAGATGCAGAGACACTAGAGTGCAAGCAAGCTGCTGGTGCATGTTTGTCTGTTATTGCCTTTTGCCAAAATGTCTCAAAAAAGCTTTGTTTGGCAGTACTTTTACCTTGATGCTGACACTGATGTGAAAGCAGTGTATTCTGTGTACTGGACACACTTTTATAAGTAGGGGTTCGTCAGTGAAAAGTTATGGGACGTCAAGCCTGCTTAATCATTTAAAAAATAAGCATAAATCAGAGCACGCAGAGCTGCTAGCAGAGAAAGCAAAGCTTGCCCAGCTTTCCAAAGATGAATGCCATGAGCCTTTAGCAAAATAAATTAAAAAAGAGCAGCCTACACTTGAAGCTTGCTTAGCCCAAACCCTTCCTTTACCCACTGAGCATGAAAGGGCTAAGCTGATCACAGAGACCATAGCCGAGATGATGGCTTTGGATGAACAGCCATATTTCATTGTTGATAATGTGGGGTTTAAAAGGCTCCTTTCAGTGTTAGAGCTAAGGTATGTGACACCTTGAAGGAGGCATTTCTCTGACAATATAATTCCATGTATGCATGAGAAGCTTCGCCAAAAGTTAATAAGTAAATTGCAGTCTGTACCAGCAATTAGTTTCACCACTGATACATGGACTACAGAGCATTCCACTGAATCCTACCTCTTAATCACTCTGCATTGGAGAGATGCTAATTACAAGCACAGAGGTGCTATGCTGGAGCTTAAACATGTAACTCAAAGGCACACTGGTGAAACTTTATGCTGAGAGTTTGTGCAGGTGCTTGATAATTGGGGTCTGCAAGCCAGTCAAAGGCACTTACTGTAGTCATTAGGGATAACAGGCCAAACATAACAAAAGCAATGGTGTTCCCAGTGAGGGGTGCTTAGCACATACTCTTTAGCTAATCATCCACGATGACATTGTGAAATAAAAGTCTTGTGAAGACTTGCTGGTAGTTGGAAGAGCTATAGTGGGTCATTTTAAACACTCCAGCAGTGCTACAGAAAAACTAACTGCTTTACAGAAAAGCCTGCAAGTGCCTGTTCATAGACTCATACAAGACGTCCCACCAGGTGGAATAGCAGTTACTACATGTTAGAGAGACTGCTGGAACAGAGGCGAGTTCTCACTGTGTACGCCTCTGAAACTGAGAACAGAACTTTGAGTTGTACACAATAGTTGCTTGCAGAAAATGTGTGCTGCATATTAACGTCCTTTGAGTATGAAACTAGAAGGTTAAGCCTGCAATCAGCTTGTGTGTCAGACATAATCCCAATTTCCACAGTACTTTACCATGCAATTGAGAACATAAAGATACCTGGCTTATTATCTATACGAAAAGCTCTATTGGCAGCAATGAGTTGTCAATTTAAGCATTATAAAGCATCCAAGGAGCAGGTAGCTGCTTCATTTCTTGACCCCCTGATACAAATTGCATTTTTTTAGAATAGACAGCGGAAAACATAAAAACACAGAAACATAGAATTTGACGGCAGATCAGGACCGCTTGGCCCAACTATTCTGCCCATTTCCCTACTTAATGCATAGGCTGCCTACTTCCTCCTACCCCCCACTAGAATTGCCTTATGTCTGTTCAATGCATTCTTGAATTCCCCCACTGTTTCTGAGTCCACTACCTCCTCAGGAAGGCTGTTCCATGTATCCACAACCCTCTCTGTGAAAAAATACTTCCTCACATTACCTTGGAGCTGTCCCCCCTCTATCTTCAAATTGGGCCTCCTTGTTCTTGCACATGTGGAAGCTCATGCACAGCTTAATGTGGTTCAAGGTCACTTGGCATTCATCTGTATCCTCCTCCCTCGGGTCGTGCCTGAAAATAGGCAGGATTTGTCTAGTGCACTTACCCGGTCAACAAAAACTAAATAAATAGATAAATAAACATTTCTTTTTCTGAAAGATGCTACCATCTTGGACTCTGTTGATTCCCGTGATGTACTTGAAAGTTTCTATCATGTCCCCCCTCTCCCTCCTCTCCTGAAGTGTATACATATTAAGCTTCTTTAATCTCTCTTCGCATGTCTTCTGGTACAGACCATGCACCATTTTAGTTGCCCTCCTTTGGACAGCCTCCATCCTTTCCATGTCCTTGCAGAGATGGGGTCTCCAGAACTGGATGTAGAACTCCAGATGGGGTCTCACCAACTCTCTGTACAGAGGGATAGCAACTTCTTGTTTTCTACTGGTGATGCCTCTCCCTATACATCCCAGTATCCCACCAGCCCTCCTTACTGCCTTCTCACATTGTTTGATCACTACCCCAAGGTCTCTTTCCATTTCTGTTGCTGTTATTATCTCACCCCCCCCCCATTGTGTACTCTTCCACAGGATTTTTGTTTCCCTGGTGCATTACTTTGCACTTCTTTGCATTGAATCTAAGCTGCCGTATATTTGACCAATCCTCCAACATTGCCAAGTCCCTTTGCATCCTCTCCGCCTCACCTTCTGTATCAACCCTGCTGCAGATCTTTGTGTCGTCTGCAAACAGACATGCTTTTCCTTCCAGTCCCTCTGCAATGTCACTTAAAAAGACATTAAAGAGGACCGGTCCCAGTTCTGAACCCTGCGGTACCCCACTGGTAACCCCCATTTCTTCAGAGTAAACTCTGTTTACTATTACCCTCTGTATCCTGTTGTCCAGCCAATTTTTAACCCAGGCTACCACCTTGGGACCCACTCCAAGGCTGGCTAACTTGTGTATTAATCTTTTGTGTGGGACTGTGTCAAATGCCTTGCTAAACTCTAGGTAAGCCATGTCCACTGCCCCTCCCTGGTCCACCACATTGGTCACCCAGACAAAGAAATCAATTAGATTCGTCATATGACCTTCCCGCTGTGAATCCATGCTGCCTTGGGTCCTGGGCCCCACTGGCCTCTAGGTATTCAACAATTCTTTCCTTTAGAAGTGATTCCATCATTTTTCCTACCACTGAAGTCAAACTAACAAGTTTGTAGTTTTCTGCCTCTGTCTTGCTCCCACATTTGTGAAGGGGAATCACGTCTGCCCTCCTCCAGTCGTCTGGTACTACACCATCCTCCCATGATTTGTTACTAATTCTACCCTTAGTTCTTTTAGAATTCTTGGGTGCATCCCATCAGGCCCCATTGCTTTGTCCACCTTCAGTTTTAAGAGTTCTTTCAGGACCCTTTCTTCTGTGAATGGATTGGTATCGACCTCCCTATCCAGAGTGCTTCTATTCTTTGATTTTGGTACCTCCCCCTCCTCTTCCTTTGTGAATACTGAGCAGAAGTATTCATTCAGTATTCCTGCTTTTTCACTGACATCATCTGCCCACTCTCCCTTCCCTGAAGTAAGCCTCACTATTCCTTCCTTCATCTTTCTTCACTCCCAAATGTACCTATAAAAGGTTTTATCCCCCTTCTTAACTGAGCTGGCTATCTTTTTTTCATCAGTTTGGGCTTTTGCTATTCTGACTGCCTTCCCCACTTCCTTCTGCTTTAACTGGTACAGTTATCTTTCCTGCTCCTTCTGTGTTTCCTTATACTTTCTGAATGTTACCTTTTTCTCCTTAAACTTTCCCTCAACCTCTTTTGAGAACCATAGTGGTTTCTTCCTTCATTTTGCTTTACTGTTTTGCTTCACACAAAGACTTGTTGCCTCTGTGATGGCTGTTTTGATTTTCCCCATTGTTCCTCCACCCCTCCTTCTTGTCAGTTTGCTAGCACTTTTCTGAGGCACTCTCCCATTTTCCCAAAGTCATCGCTCTTAAAGTCCAACATTCTTGCTTTTGCGTGGCTTGACACTATGGCTGTGTTTATCGTGAACCACACTGTTTTGTGGTCACTTGTTGCCAGATGGCTACCCACTTCTAAGTCTGAGATCCTTTCTCCATCCCCATTTGATGGTACCATTTGCCTGTGCAGTTGTAAAAGAACTAGTTGATAAACTCAATCATTGTAAGCCCACATGTGCTAAGGATGTGCAAGCCACTCCCATTCAGGAGCCAGAGGTTGAGGCTGAGGACCAATGGGACACCTTTACACAGTGTAATGCTGTGCCACAGGAAAGTAAGTGTCCTTTGGTTGTCATTTTGGTACCAGTTTTCTTAGTCTTTTTGTGATGTGCCTTGTTTTGGTTTTTATTGAGACATATCTTTTCTCCCACAGCTGCAGAAAATGCTGATGTTGCATCAAGAAACTCAGAGATAGAAATATATATTTTAGAACATCTGTTTCCCAAAAAAACAACACATGATGCCATCCATTACTGGGAAACAAACAATCTCTGCTTCCCAACACTTGCAAGACTTTCAAAACACTACCTGTCAGCAACGCCCAGTAGCATTCCCAGTGAACAAATGTTCAGTGATGCCAGACAAATCTAATAGATTTCTTTGACTGGGTGACCAAAGTAGTAGATCAGGGAGGGGCTGTGGACATGGCCTACCTATTCTTTAGCAAGGCATTTGACACAGCCCCACACAAAAGATTAATATACAAGTTAGTCAGCCTGGGAGTGGGTCCCAAGATGATAGCCTGGGTAAAGAATTGGCTGAAGAATAGGACACAGAGGGTAATAGTAAATGGAGTCCACTCTGAAGAAAGGGGGGTTACTAGTGGGGTACCGCAGGGTTCAGTATTAGGACCGGTCCTCTTCAATGTCTTTATAAGCGACATTGCAGAGGGACTGGAAGGAAAAGAATGTCTCTTTGCAGATGACACAAAGATCTGCAACAGAGTTGATGCACAATGTGGGGTGGAAAGGATGAGAAGGCACTTGACAATGTTAGAGGAATGGTCAAATGTATGGCAGCTTAGATTCAATGCTAAGAAGTGCAAGGTAATGCACCTGGGAAACAAAAATCAAGGGGAAGAGTACACAATGGGGGGGGGTGAGATACTAACAACAACAAAAATGGAAAGGGACCTGGGGTAGTCATATCAGATGACTTAAAGGTGGGCAAGCAATGTGAGAGGGCAGTAAGGAGGGCTTGGGGGATACTGGGATGCATAGGGAGAGGCATCACAAGTAGAAAACAAGAAGTTGTTATCCCTCTGTACAGACATCTGGTGAGACCCCATCTGGAGTACTGTGTGCAGTTCTGGAGACCCAATCTCTGCAAGAACATAGACAGGATGGAAGCTGTTCAGAGAAGGGCACTAAAATGGTGCAGGGTCTGCACGGAAGACATATGAAGAGAGACTCAAGGAATCAACAAAGTCCAAGAGGGTAGCATCTTTCAAAAAGAGGTGTGCAAGAACAAGAGGGCACAATTTGAAGATGGGGGTGGCTCAGAGGTAATGTAAGGAAGTATTTTTTTACAGAGAGGGTTGTGGATGCATGGAACGGCCTTCTGGAGGAGGTTGTGGAGTCAAAAACAGTGGTTGAATTCAAGCATGCATGGGACAGTCATAAGGCAATTTTAGGGGGTGAGGGTAGAAAGAAGTAGGCTGCTGGTTAACTAGGATCTGCAGCTTATCCATTAGGTAGGGAAATGGGCAGACTGGGTGGGCCAAGCGGTCCATATCTGCTGTCAAATTCTATGTTTCTATGTTTCTATGACATTATTGCAGAGCGCCGTTCTCATTTATCAGCAGAGAATGCAAACATGTTGCCTTTTTAAAAACAGAATCTTCTACAAAATTTTAAATGTTGAATTATTTTCTTTCAAGTATTGTAAATTTAGAAGCAGTTACATGTAGTGCAGACACAGGGCATTTGATACACCCCCCCACAACTACAGGTGCTATATAAGTAATTTATAGCTTTCAAACTAGCACAACTGTTGAAATTATTTTAAATATAGTTATAAGTTGAAAGTACAATGAGTACAACAATGTGCAATAACGCTCAATAAAATGAGTAAAGTTATTTTAAATTTATTTAAATGTTGCATGTGTATGTGCATTTTCCCATTAACAACAGTTACTATTTCAGCATTTTGTTTTTATATTTATTTTACAGTAGAATCTGACCTGGTGTTGCACTGGATCTGGTCGGATCAAAATCAAAAAATATCTGGATCCAAGATCTGGGAAAAAACTACTATCCGTGCATCACTAGTTACAGGTGTGCATTGCACAGTTTCTACGCACGTTCGTAACTTCACCAATGTTTCATATTTTCACTCCAGATTTTCAACATTGCCATTTTCTCACACCTACTAATGAACAGTACAGCTGTCATTTTTCAGATCCTGCCCAAAATGTGTTTTTACACCTGTGGCACTGATTGGCACAGTCACTGTGCAAAATCACTTTTCGGGATTGAGTAACACAGTGATAGTACCACTGTTCATGAGGTGGCATCCCAAAATGCCCATGTTGAAAATTTGGAGCAAAAATACCCACAAACACCCAGGGCATTAAGGTTTCTAAGCATAACTCCGCACCCTGTAGAGACTAACAGGTGCCAGGGGGGTGACTTTGGGTCATCGGCTATACTGCTCATGCCATTCCACCCCCCACCCCTCAGCCAGTGACAGGCATTGAGATGTGCCTTGGGGTCTTCAGCCCCAATGTTCACTCCTTTCTCCTCTACTGCACCCATCTCAGCTTATTTCTTTATGGAATGGGGTGAGCATAAGGGCTGAAGACCCCAAGGCACACCACAATGCCTGTTGCTGTCTGCAGGGTGGAGTGAGGTGGAATGGCATGAGCGTTATGGTCGACAACCCAAAGGCAGATCCCCAAATACCTGTCAGTCTCTGCAGGGGGGAGGGTGGAGGTTGACGTTAGTTTAATACTTCACTGCCATTCCTATTATGCATCTCTTTAACTCCTGCACTACCAATGCCAATACCAGCAAGCAACCATTTGGAATTGGCAAATGCTTGTTTTTATTTGTTGCCTGTGTGAGTGAACCTACCAGCAAGTGAGTGTGTGTGTGTGTGTGTGTGTGTGTGTGTATGTGTGTGTATGGTCTGTCAGTGGACTGGGAGAAGGGTGGCCTGTTGGTGTTGCTCTTCCACATTACCTCATGAATTGTAAGGCATTGCAGCTTCTGTGTGCACCAAGTGTCATATCACATCAACATCTAAGACTCAGTGATTATAGGAGTTATCATTCTTAGTGTCTACCGGCTACTGTGATGTGTCATTGTCTGTCGTGTGTGCTGTCAAGGCATGTAGGAAACATGAAGTGAAGAACAGTAGGTGAAAGGGAGGCAGGAGGAGGGGAGGAGCAGATAAATGTTCCACCGTGTCAGTCCCATCAAGTTCTGTAAGCAGTGGTGATGGAGAATGGAGCTGGGCATGGTCATGGTGGAAGAGGGACTGGAAATCATGGTTACAGGGCTGTGAGGACAAGGGCTGGGTGTATGATAGTACAGCTAAAACTGTGGTGCATTAGTCCCTAGAAATTCACTCATTCCACTCCCACTGCAGTGCAAGCAGCCTTTCCTGGCAGTCATCCAGTGCATCTCATGGCAAAATCATCCTCAGCAATCCAGAAGCACACCAGTATATCTCCACTACAACCACCATCACCTAAGCCCCTTGGAAAACATTTTACACTTATTAGTAATTGTAAGCAGTCCAAATCTGCAAGGTTGTGATTTTAATGTCTGCATAAAAATCATGGTTACACTGAAAATGAATGAGTTTTTACTTCATATTTAGCCACTAGGTTGTTAAAGTGAATTCTATTTTCATGCTATTATCCCTCATGTTTTTCCCACTATGCCTGCATCTCTGCACCAAACCATGTATCGTATTTTATCATTCATACTTTAGGTGGTTTATGCTTGTAAGTCTTCTGTTCAAATGGTGATCAGTTGGACCAGTCTGACATGTTTCAAGATGAAGACCTTCATGATCAAAGTGCTGGATTTGCCAGTTGGTGTGGTTTTGCACCAATGCATTTTTGAATGTCTACATCTCCAGCTCTGCTTTTAGGCCACAAAATTTTTTTTTATTTTTGTACAAAATTATATTTTGCAGCTCTTTAAAGAATTCCTTGGCCTTATTACCCGGATTGTTAGCATCTAAGAGGCTGGAAATGCATGTGTTTTGAAAACTAGGATTACCAAAACAAGTAAGGTTAACCTGTGTGTATTAGGTTATTTTACGTATCTTTCCACTCGTCACCACTGGGTTGGATTCATTGAGATGGTATGTATGATTGAGTTTCCAACAAGATAGTTGTAGGAAATTGTATGGGAGAGAAGGTACTGTACTAGACTGACGCTGGAGACAACAGGAATTTTGAGACTTGGATAACTTCAAAATATAACTCAGATGAAGTTTTCAGGTGAAATAAAGGTAAATATACTGGGCAGTTCTGTCAGCATGACAGATACAGCTAGCAAATTAAATAAAGGTTGATAAATGATAATGAGGCTAAATGAAGGAGGGAGGATTGTATGGAGGGGGACCTCGGAAAAGCAACAATCCTGATCAAATACTTCTGCTCAGTATTCACAAAAGAAGGTGAAGGGAAGGGGCCACAATTAGATGGTAGAAACACACATGGGAGAGAGGTGGATGCCAGTCCATTCTCAGAGGAGAGAGTCCTAAAAGAACTCTGGAAACTGAAAGTGGACAAGGGAATGGGGCTGGATGGGGTACATCCCATAATGTTAAAATAACTCAGGGAGCTGCTAGTGGCACAACTGATATCCCTATTCAACAAATCACAGGAAGAGGGAGTGGTACTAGAGGACTGGAGGAGGTTGAATGTGGTTCCACTCCACAAAAATGGGAGCAAGGAGGAGGCTGAAAATTACAGGCCAGTCAGTTTGACCTCAGTGGTGGGGAAAATAATGGAATCAATGCTAAAGGAAAAGACTGGTATATCTTGAGGCCAGCAGGGCATAAAACCTGACGCAACATGGATTCATAGCAGGAATGTCTTGTCAAACAAATCTGATAGATTTCTTTGACTGGATGACAAGGGTAGTGGACCAGAGAGGAGTGGTAGACATGGCCTACCTAGATTTTAGCAAAGCATTTAACACTGTCCCAAACAAGAGGCTAGTAAACAAGTTGGTCAGTAATTGGCTGAACAATAGGCCATAGAGGGTGGTGGTAAAGGGAGTTCAATGCAAGGAAAGGGGGTAACCAGCAGAGTGCCACAGAGTTCAGTGCTGGGGTCTGTCCTCTTTAATGTCTTCATAAGCAACATTGCATAGGGGCTGGAAGGGAAGGTATGCCTCTTTGAGGATGACACTAAGATCTGCAATAGGATTTACACTCCAGGGGAAGGGGGGTGGAAATAATAAGAGGAGACATAGGCAAGTTAGAGGAGTGATCAAGAGCGTGGAAGCTTAAATTCAATACAAAGAAGTGCAAAATCATGCACTTTGGGCACATAAATCCAGGAGAGGAATACACAATGAGGGGGGAGGTACTAACAACAACCAAACTGGAAAGGGACCTGGGGGTAATCATAATGGATGACCTAAAGGTAGCCAAGCAATGTGAGAAGGAAGTGAGGAGAGCCAGTGGGATGCTGGGGTACATAGGGAGAGGTATCACCAGCAAAAAAAGGAAGTGGTGATACCACTGTACATGTGATTAGTGTGACCTCATCTGGAGTACTGTGTTCAGTTCTGGAGACCACATCTCTGAAAAGGCATAGAGAGAGAGTGGAGGCAGTCCAGAGAAGGGCAACAAAAATGGTGCAAGGATTGCACCAGAAACAGTATGAGGATAGACTGAAAGACCTCAATATGTACCCTGGAGGAGAGGAGGGAGAGGGGGGATGCGATAGAGACATTCAAGTACCTCAAGGGGACAAACAAAGTTCAAGAGGGCAGCATCTTTCAGAAAAAGTAATGTGCAAGAACAAGGGGTCACAAAATGAGGTTGGGGGGACTCAGTGTCAATGTGAAAAAGTATTTTTTTACAGAAAGGGTGGTAGGTGAATGAAACAGCCTCCATGCAGAGTTCATAGGGGCAAAAATGACAGGTGAACTCAAGAATACATGGGATAGATAGAAGGCAACACTAGTGGTAGGAAAGAGAAGGTAATCTGCAGATCAGTTAGGATCTGGAGTTTATGCAGTAGGTAGAGAAATGGGCAGATTAGGTGATCCAAGTGGTCCTTATCTGCCATCAAATTCTATGTAACAATAAACTTCTTAAGTAGCTGTAGTTTATACTCTATTGCGTTCTTCCCACAGGTCTGCTTCTACCATCCTTGAAGACTGTAAGCTATACCTAAATGCACCAGCCCCCCAGTATTACCAGGACAACCAGCAACACATTACCCCTTGGACCTCATTTGCTGAAGTTTTACTTTACAGATGCCTTAAGGGCAAGCAGTGGCAACTGGGCCCATACCCATTTCAGTCATTCCACTCATCTCTTTTACATAGATACCCTTCCCTGGTAGCTAACAATCTGCATTCACTGATACTCTAAATTACTTGTACTCTCTATCACTTACAGTATACTCTATAGCAACCACTGTAAATTCATTGTAGCATTTAATTCACATTTGACTAACAAATACTTCCAGGCATACAAATTACAATCCCCACCGTCTCTGAGCAAGGTCTGTTTTCTTGTTGAACAATTGTCCTTTTGTTGCGGTAGGAATCACAGATCCCAGTATAGCAGGTGGTTATCCCACTTGAACTAGTCTCACACACAATTTGATATTATTGTACCACTTTCCTTAATTAAGCTCTGGAATTTTGAAGACACAAAATTTACCCTTTGAAGATACTGTAGCAGTTGAATCTTGGTGTTACTGATTCTTGAAGTTGCCTTATGCAGGAAACGTTGATGTTGTACTTGCTGGCTGAAAGCTAAAGCAACTTACAGGGAGAGGTACCACTTGAAGCAAGCAATAACTATACTCTTGCTGTTCTCACTTACTGCCTAACTGACCCTGGCATTGATATACAGGCAATCCCCTATAGGTTGGCTTTATTGTGTGACAGCTCATCCCCTAGGCCCTGCTGGCTTTTGGTCTCTCTAGGCTGGACTCCCTGTGGTAAGGAACTGTTCCCTTCAGGGTTGACTTCCAGCTCAATCTACAACTAAATTGAGCTGTACAGTTCTTTTTATACTCACTCAACATTCCCTTTTCCCCAAAATATGGCCCCTGAGTGGACAGCTAGCCAATTCTACTCCCCAGCACCAATCAAATGTGATTCTGCCTTGGAATCCTGCAGCAGCATTGGTTACAATGGGATCTTCAGATATGAACTTTTTTACCAACTGCCTGAAAATTCTAAGTCTGCTCTGCTCTATTAACTTGGATTAATTTCTATTACATGCTGCATAAATCACCACAAACATGTATTAGGAAGGGAAGGGAAGGGAAGGGAAGGGAAGGGGAAATTGTTTAACCAGGAAAGGCACACTAAGCCAAAACGTGTTTCCAGGTGTGACCTGGGAACACAAGGAAGTTAAGGGACTTGCTCAGGGTCATACAGTATGCAAGTGGTAGATGTGGTATTCAAACTCAGGACTCCAGGTTTGTAGCTCAGTGCTCTAAACCACAGCATTATACTGTCTCCTTTAAAATGAAAGCAATCACATTTGCAGTTCTGCAGCTAGTAAGCTGATAGTTTAAAGTCTTTTTAGCATTTTTATAATAAAATTGTGTCTAGGGAACCATTAATTACTATTAAATGAAGTTTCCCAATATGAAAGCTGTCAGTGTGCTTTGTACATTAAGCCACTATTCCTAAGAAGAATATGCTGCTAAATAATTAATTTCACCCTTAAATAACCACTTTTCCTTTTGTCTGAGGCAATATGTAATTGTGAATAGTCTGAACTCTTCCCAGGGGCTTCCCCAAGGGTTCAAGTTAGTTATTCCTACCCAACAGCACACACCCTCTTCTGGCTCCTTCAACCACCCCTGCTTGCCAGCATGGCTTCTGGACTGCAGAGAATTTCTTCTGATCACTCCACCTTTACAAGTCAGTGCCCAACCCCACCCTTCCTGGCCACTGAGACATTTGGCACTATATTTATCTGATAGCCCACACCTTGAACTTTATTTTTACAACTTTTGGTAAGAGTCTGATAATAATCAGCTGTTATCATTTTTGGTAAAAAAAAAAAATAAGTTGCACATTTTCAGCAGTGTAAACTCTTGCTGTCTCATCCACTCAAACACTCCAGCTACAACTAGCTGTTTTTTTAAGCCATTTCTGTAACAAAGTAATTATATAGTGCTGTTCATAGTACTGTAAGTGAGCCTGCTGTGACATTTATTTACTTATTTTTAGTTTATTGATTTATGTTATCAGCATTTCATGAGTTTACTTCAAGCATTTGCAGTTCACCTAATTTCTACTGTGCAGCCTGCTGATGCCTAAGATGGTGCCCATTTTGTAAGCACACCCAAATTTTGAGGCTGTCTCTCTCTCTCTCTCTCTCTCTCTCTCTCTCTCTCCCCCTCCATAACCCCTCAGGGTTATTTTAATATTTGCAGTCAGTCTATATTTATTAACCTGGTGTTTGCCACCTGCCATCTAAAATCAATCAATCAATCAATCACTTTATTTAACCAGGCATAAACACCATTGAGCAAGCCCATTTTCAAGGTGGTCCTGGACGTAAATACAATACAGTACACTTCATAAGATTACAACTACGGTGGACAATGGTGCAAAAAAAAGAAAAAACATTGTGAAGGTGCCAGTCAATATGGGCCTATACATACCGGTCAACATAATTAACAGGCAGAGGTACATAATGATAAGCTTTACTGAAATGAGAAGAGACAGCAATCCCATATAGTCTCAGCTGAGTAAGAGCTCATACCTAAATGATAAAAAATAAGGAGGTATTAAGGAACAGGGTAGAAATTGGGGTGAAAGAGTAGGCAGCCAAAAGAGAAGCCAGAATAGGTAAAAGGTACAGAATAGGCAGGGTCATCTTGGATTAAGGGAACTAGGCTTGTAGGTCCTAGGTTTCTGTTGTTAGGAATGTGGGGTGGATGAGATACTTAGGCATAGGATTTGAGAGTGACACCTGAGGCTTAGGGGTCATCGGCATCTTAAACAGTTGCATGATTCCTTCAGATAATCCATTAATAAAGCTTTGAATGTGAAAATGCTTGAAAGTGAGGATAATTTTAATGTGTCTTGCATAGTGTTCCAAAGTGATGGAAGTGAGAAGTTGATTGCTGCTGAGCCAAGGGTAGTTTTTACTCTAGGAATCTGGAAGCAGATTAAGGAGAAGCATCTCAGGCCATAGGAACCTTTAGCCCATTTGAAGATGTTCGAGATGTATGCAGGGAGGTTATAAGATAATGCTCTAAAAAACAGAGGAGAGCATTCCTTTTTCTTCTAGTTGAGAGTGAGGTACATCCCGAAACCTGGTATAGACGACAGTGATGTGTACTACGGGGTAGATTTAAGATAAATCTTAAAGCCCAGTGGTAAAGGGTATCAAGTTTGTTTAGCATCGTTGATGGGCAATGACTGTAAAGGAAGTCAGCGTAGTCCAGTATAGGTAAGAATGTAGTTTGTACTAGTCTCATTCTGGCTTCTAATGTGAGTAGGTGTTTAATGTGATAGAATAAACCTAATCGATGTCTTAGTTTCTTCAAGGTTTCATTTAAGTGGCACAGAAAGTTGAGCTTGTTATCCAGCCAGAACCCTAGGTATTTAAAGGTATCAACTACTTCAAGGGGTTCATCTAAGAGTGTTCGGATCTGTGTGATATGTGGACATCCGGAAGTAGACTTTGGTGAGAGAATCATTGCTTTAGTCTTTTTGGCATTGAGGAGGAGCTTATGAGAGAAGGTTGTATTGGAGGGTGACAAAGTCTTTCTGTAGTACTCATGGGCCAGATCAAGGATGAATTTGTGGTCTAGAATACAGTATCATCTCAGATAAGTGCACATGTGCTGTGCCCAGCTGCGAGTCAGATTATTGATGTATATTGCAAAGAGGATAGGGCCAGGATGGAGCCTTGTGGGACTCCTCGTAACAAGGATTTTGTGGGACAGATCTCCTATGGCTTTGACTTTTGTAACCTATTGGTTGGTAGCTGGTGAACCATTTAATGGCAGAACTATCAAGTCCGTTGTTACTCAGTGCAGTAAGCATGATGGTATGATCCACAGTATCAAAGGCCTTACTTAGATCAAGGAAGAGGGCAAATACATGCTTCTTAGAGTCCAAGGCCATTTGGCAGTCTGTAGTTACTTTGGCAAGAGCCGATATTCTACTGTGTTTGGCTCTGAAGCCTGACTGAGCTGGGATTAGCAACTTCTGTGAATCCAAATGTTCTCTAAGTTGGATGTTGACAATTCTTTCAAGTAATGTAGAGAGGACGGATAGTATAGAAATAGGCCGGTAATTGTTCAGATCACTCGGATCCCCAGTCTTGAATAATGGTAGGATGTGGGCAGTTTTCCACAAGACAGGTAGCTCACCTTGAATGAACCTTGAACCTAATATGTGGCTTATTGTAAAAATGAATGGTTTTCCAACTGCTAAGAGCACTCCCTATCACCATTGTTTGTCAGGTCTTAGCCTGATATGTGACCATGGCAGCAGGTGTGCTTGCTTCAAGGGCCAGCATCTTACTCAGGATCCAGTCTTCTTCATTTAATGTAGTTGTGCTTTTTCTCCTGAGCCAGCTTGGCTTATTTCATTCTTCTTCCACTTCTGGGTCTCTAGCGCTGCAAGCTGCCACTCTGCATTATATAAGAGCAACTGCTATAGTGAAATAAACACTTTGGTTGCTATATTAAAAAAAGTGTGCAGAGCTAATTAATTTTTATTGCACATGGCAATATCACACTCCAGGCTTGTCCTAACAACTGTCACTAGACTACTGAGCATATGTTAGCCAGGGCACTTAACTTGCTACCCCTTGGCTTCCAATAAGGAAAGGGAACATTGTTTAACCAGGAGTAGAACACTAAACTGAAGCTTGCTTCCAGATGCGACCTGGGAGCACAAGAAAGCTAAGTGACTTGCTCAGAATCACACAGTATGCACCTAGGCAGCTGTGGGAATCAAACCCAGGTCTCCAGATCTGCAGCTCAGAGCCATAACCCACTGCATTATACTGCCTCCTAAATAGGCAACATACTGCATATTGATAATTACTGTACTACATACTGCTGCCAGGCACACTATCATTAATTTATTCATTCTATCAATCAGTCAGTCAAACAATCAATCAATCAATCTTTCTATCTATCTTTCTTGTCTATATATCTATATATACACAGACAGACCTTGTTAATCTGTAAACATTTGTTTCTGCCCATTTTGTTACATAATAAAAATATATGTAGTAACATGACAATGACCAAAGGATTTTTTTTTTTACTTTACTAGGAAAACAGACAACTGAAAATTTGGAAATACAGTGCTGAATAGTTGAAACATTTTATTATTCTTTATAAATTGTGTCATTAATGCTTAGTTCTATTTAAAATAATTATTTCTGCTTCGATTTTTCTGCCCCTTTATGTCAAGAACACAATTTACAGGCTTCTGTGTTTCCTTTAAGTGGTTTTCTCGGTAAAAGCAGATAATTTGCTTTTTAGTTCAGAGCCAAACAGTAATTTTCTCAGCAGTAACTAGGAACATATCATTGAGCCAAGGTCCATAGCTGATGTGGGACTGAGTTACTGATGGAGTGCGAGAGGGGACACTTTGAGAACAGGGGCTGGATTGAATAGGAACAGCAGTTTGAGAGTTGGCAGAGCAAGTTAGCAGTTAAAGATGAGTTGGGATGTTACATTTATTACATCAAATCTATACAATACCTTACAAAGAAATGAAATTGCAAGTGAAAATAAGAATAAAAGATACATACTTTGCTCAGTATATGGAAAAAATCCAACAAAATAAAACTTTTCACTGGTATAAACTTCTTAAGAATAATCATAATCTTGAAACTTATTTGACCTCTCTTAATGACTTAGAAGGGTGTAGAATTACGACATGCTTCAGACTAAACCTGTCCCAAAGTAATCATGTTTGGTATAAGCAAAAGAGAAAGAGCATTGATACAGAATACTGTAAGTGTAAAATGAATCTGCCAGGTGATCTGGAGCATCTCATACTGATATGCCCTTTACATGAACTGAAACAGAAAAAATGGTTGATTCCAATTCTGATCAACCTCAGTCTCCTTCTGAATCAAATTATAATAGATTTATTTAACTTAAAGGATAAGGAAAATCATAAGAAACTTGTATTATACTTGATATGTACAAAACTTTAGACATATGTGCAGATGAAATTATTTTTATTTATTAATATTGTTATATTTGAACATATTTATATGGTTGGAAAGTGAATAATCATTGTATTTTATACTTCGTATGTTAGATTTTTTGGTGTGATTTTATTGGGGCTGTTTCTTTGAATTGGAAACCTATATCTTGTAATTTCAAGCCTATTTTGGTGTGTTGTTGGTGAGGCTCTTTGAATTGGATACCTGTTTCTTTTGGTATCAAGCCTATTTTTTGTGCTTTGAGTGGAATTGTGATTGTTTTTTGCTGGCTTCACTAGTTGCAAAGTTTAGTGCACAGTGGGGGAAGGGTGCAAATGGTCTGACAAGAGGCCTCAGCTACTTGATTGTTTCTGGAAGGCATAGGCTGGTCCCACCTTCCCTTCCCCTCACCCTGCCCACCCCAGGTCTGTGATTTCCTTTATACCTGGAGGTCTGACATCACTTCCCCAAAAGAGCAAAGGACATGCACTTGTCATAGCAGAAGCATACATCCAGGAAAGGAACAGCAGCGAGTGAAGAGATGAATGTTATCTCAGAGGAAGGGAACTAACTACAAAACAAGGAGCTTTTATTGTTACATGTTTGCATTGGTATTTCCATTGTGAAAAGGAGGGGTAGGAGTTTGAAGAAGGCTCTGCAATAGTTGCTTAAAGTCTCTTTTTGGGTGTGGACAGTGGAGATAGGAATGTAAAAATTAATTGCTCAATCTATCTAAATGTGTATGACAAAGGGGGTAAGGGAAATTAAGAAAAGGAGAAGAATGTTTTGCACTGATATGGGGGGGAGAGGGGAGACTTGGGGGAGTGTTTGGTATCCTGCATCTGGAAGGGTGGGGGTCACTGGTGGGCAATGACAGCAATGGGTAGAGTGGTAGGCTGCAACAACTGCGTACACCAATCTTTCTAAACATTGCCTAGAGTGTGGGGGGATGTTTAGTGTGCAACCACATAGAGAAACTTAGAAAAGGAGATTGAGGGTCTGCAGGAGGAACTAAGACTGGCAAGGCAGACTGCAGGCGGTTATAGCCCAATAGTGGATGGAGGGAGAAGGGGGGGCTAGGGAGGGCAATTTGAGCCAACAGTGGTGAGGAGAGGTTCAGATGAAGGGAAACAGAGGCAAATGGGCCCATGCCAGGAAGAACAGCCTCTGGGGAAACCAGGTCAGGAGACAAAAGACAAATGGAAGGAGCAGATAGGGACTTGTGAGGGGAGAAGGAGAAGTGGTAACAGTCATGGAGTGGAAATGAGGGAACAGGTTACTATGAGGAGAGAGGAAGTGGTCACTGGTGAAGGGTCTCCAGAAAATTGTTTTGCAGTGCTAGAGGGGAAGAAGAAGGAGGAGGGAGGTGATGAAATTGGAGAAGTATCTGATAAATGCCTGGACCAAACTGAAGAGGGGGGAAGCTCTGCTGGGGGAATTACAACAGGGGCAGAATGGGGAAAAATGCTGTGCAGGAGGAAGAAGAGGAGCCAGGAATGAGAGATGGAGAGGAATGAAAGCAAGTAGGGAGTAAGAGGGGTAGAATCTTAGTGCTGGGGGACTCAATACTAACAGGAGTCAGGTAGGGTAGCAAAGGGGAGAGACACAGTTGCATTTGAGTGGAGGCCATGCCAGGAATGACAATGGACACGGTGGGACAATCTATTCTGTACTATGCTAGAAGGGGTAGGGACAAGCCTAATTTAATTAGACATTTTGGGATGAATGACCTCGCTGACAAGATGGTAGATATTGTCCAGAGGAAGTTTGAGGAACTAGGACAATTATGTGAGGGGGCATGAAGATCAATAACTTTTTCAGAGATACTTCCAGTGCCCAATGCAAGCACAACAAGAAAGCTGAGAAAATAGGAATTTAATGGATGGCTAAGTACCTGGTGTCACGCTAAAGAGTATGGGCTGGTGGGGACGGGTGAGAAGGGACCTGGGAGGACAGTAGTCTCTATGCCAAGGACAGACTACACTTGAGTGAGGAGGGAAAGAAAGTGTTGAAACAGAGGATGGAGGAGTACATAGAGGAAGTTGGGAATTTAAACTAGGAGCGGGGAGTGGCAAGTGGGCAAGAGACATGCAGAGACCACAGGTTGGGAAGCCATATGAGCTTACCCCCCATAACAGTGACAAAGGACAAATGGCAAGTACTGCTGATTATGCTAGTAAAGAAGGGCAGGATGGGAGGGGGGAAGGGGTGGAAGGTGGTCACCTTTAATGTGAGGAGCCTTGGGAGGAAAACTGTAGAGTTACAGGCGCTCAGGGCAGAGGGAGAGGTGAGCATTACAGCCATCACAGAAACATTGGCCACCCAATACAGTGACTGGGACCTGTCTGTACCAGGGTACAGGTTATTTTGTAGGGATAGGGTGATTGGGAAAGGAGGGGGTGCACTATATGTCAGGGAAGGACTGAAGTGTGTAAGGGAGGAAGGGGATGAGGATAGTACGGAGTCACTTTGGAAGCAAATCTAGGATTCCAAAAATAGGACTCTCAGAATGGGAGTGGTATACAGGCCACCCTCTCAGATGAAGGAGTTAGACAGGGAACAACTAGTGGTACAGATCAGGAGGATCTGCGAGAAGGGTAGTGTGGTGATTATAGGAGACTTCAACATGCCAGGAGTGGACTGGAGTACCCCAACAACCAGGAATAGAAAGGAGCAGGTACTGCTGGATGTCTTCCAGGACAGCTTCCTGATGCAAATGGCCAGTGAACCAACTAGGTTAGAGAATACCTTTGACCTTGTGCTGGCAAATGGGGAGTCTGTGAGAGAAATTAGGGTAGAAGAACCACTGTCAGGGAGTGACCACCACTCAGTATGGCTCACATTGGGTATGGGCAAGGAAGGAGTGGAATCTGGCACAAGAGTGCTGGACTTCAGGATGGGTGACTTTGCGAGGATGGGGGAAGTGGTAAAAGGTTACCTGGCCAGAATTCAACCTAGTATAGGCACTAAATAGAGGTGGGAGCTCATAAAGCTGGGGATAGTAAAGGCAACTAGAACCTGCAGCAAGGCCCAGAACAAGAAGGCTAGGGCTAATAAACCAAGCTGGGTGAGCAAGGAGGTCATGGAAAAGGTAAGGAGGAAAAGAGCAGCCTTTAGGAGGTACAAGAAAATGGGGGGAAGGATAGGGAGGAGTACCTGAAGGAATCAAAGGAGGTGACAAGGGCAGTAAGGAGAGCCAAGGCATCTATGGTGCTCAGGCTAGCAAAAGGCATTAAGAAGGAGAGAAGGACTTCTTTAGGTACATCAGGGAGAAAAGGAACTGTAAGGAGAACTCTGTAAGGATTAGGAAGGGAGGAGGGGGGTTGGGTAGAAGCAGGGTGCGATAAGGCAGAAGCGCTAAATGATTACTTCTGCTCGGTATTTACTAAGGAAAAGAGTGGAGGTGATACCCAAGGGGAGAGGAATGGCATAAACAGGGGGAGAGGGAGTGACAGATGGGGAAATCATGGAGGGCAGAGTTCTTGAGAGTTTGAAGGCAGTGAGGGTGGACAAGGCACCAGGCCCAGATGGCATCCACCCCAGGGAACTGAAGGAGCTGGCAGAGGTCCTTGTGGGACCTTTGGCAGGCCTATTTAATGCCTCACTACACTCAGGGTGTGTGCCTCAGGATTGGAGGATGGCTTATGTGGTGCACCTCCACAAGAGTGGCCCGAAGGATGAACCGGGGAACTACAGACCAGTGAGCCTCACATCCATCGTGGATAAGCTGATGGAGACTATCCTGAAGGAGAGGCTGGTGGTCCTCTTGAAGGCCAAAGGACTACAGGACAGCAGACAGCATGGCTTCATACATGGCAGATCCTGCCAAACCAACCTTGTGGAGATCTATGACTGGGTAACTAGGCAATAGGACAGGGGCAATGCAGTGGATGTCCTGTATCTGGACTTCATTAAGGCATTCAAATCAGTGCCACATGGGAGGCTGGGAAGTAAGTTAGAAGGCACAGTGGCAGGTGCAAAGCTCATGAGATGGGCAGGGAATTGGCTTCAGGGAAAGCAACAAAGGGTGGTGATGGGTGGGGATCTCTCATCTCAAAGGGTAGTGACGAGAGGTGTTCCACAGGGCTCGGTGTTTGGACCAGTGTTGTTTGGGATATTCATCACAGACATATCATTAGAGGACATAGAGGGTTTTAAAAAGGGCTTAAAGTCCTTTCTATGGAATAAAGCATTTTCAGATAAGACTGATGTATTTTGATTGCCCCACTGTTAATTTTTTAATTTTTTTTTATTTTAGCTTTTGTTGACCAGGTAGGTGCACTAGACAAATTCTGCCTATTTTCAGGCACGACCCGGGGGAGGGGGATACAGATGAATGCCAACTGACCTTGAACCAGATTAAACTGTTGGTGGTATTTTTTTTTTTTAGTGAATGAGGGAAATTTGGCCAGGACACCGGGGACATTCCCCTACTCTTTTCAATAAGTGCCATGGGATCTTTAACATCCACCTGAACTACCACCAATCCAGGCAGATGGGACCTCGGTTTAACGTCTCATCCGAAAGACGGCACCTCAGAAGTGCAGCACCCCTCTCATGCTGCACTACAGTGTCAGTACTGGGATATTAACCCAAGTGCCAGATGTGGGAACTGAACCCACAGCCCTCTGATCTCCTGGCCTCAGAGGCGAGTGTGCTACCTACTGAGCCACTGACACTGCTAATGCCTACTGCTAATGCTAACTGACAAAACTAATTTTAGTTATATGAAGGATTGTGTAGTCTTAGAATGTTTTTATCTGTAATTTATTGTAATGCGCCTTGGTTTTAAGAAAGGCACAGATAAATAAAGTTTATTATTATTATTAATATTATTGGACATCAAGAGCAATATCAGTCTGTTTGCTGATGATACCAAGATGGGAATGGTGGTGGACGACCTGGGGGCGTGATGGCAGGGGTTGCAGGATGATCTGGCAAAGCTGGAAACCTGGTCAGACATCTGGCAGACTGGGGTTTAATGCCAAAAAGTGCAAGGTGCTGCATTTTGGGGTGAAGAACCCAAGGAGAAGTTACCAGCTGGGGGGAGTGCAGCTAGCCTAGACAGAGGAGGAGAAGGATCTGGTGGTGCTCTTTATAAGGTCAATGAACAACTTGGCACAGTGTGGGAAGGCAGCTGCAAAGTTCAACAAAATGCTGGGTTGCATTGCAAGGTATATATCCTTGAAGAGGGAGGAGGTGATTCTGCCACTGTATAGGTCATTAGTTAGACCTCACCTGGAGTACTGCATGCAGTACTGGCTCCTGTATCTAAAGAGGGACATTAAGTTACTGGAGGGAATAAAGAGCAGGGGGACAAAGATGATTGAGTGCTGGGGAACTTATCACATGAGAGGAGGCTGAGGGAATTGAACATGTACTCGCTGGAGGAGAGGCGGGATGAGGGGCATGATTAAAACCTTTAATTACATGAAAGCAATAAACAAGACAGGTACAGAGAGGCTGTTCAAAGTAAGGGAGGGGAGGTACACCTGGGGCCATAATATGAGACTGGAGGGAGAAAGGTTCAGGAAGGAGATGAGAAGACACTTTTTTACAGAGAGGGTGGCATCTGGGTGGAATGCGTTACCCACAGAAGTGGTATCCAGTAGAACAGTGGACTGCTTTAAAGGAGGCTTGGATAAGGCAATGGGGAGGGTCAATGGAGGGAAAGTGTGGAAGGGAAGGGCAGCTACAAAATAAGGTGTCTCGCTGCACATTCGAGCAGACTTGATAGACCTCTAGGCCTTTATCTGCTGGAAAATTTTGCATGCTTGTATGTATAGGGATCTTTTTTTGTAATGGCAATGCCAAATAATAAAATTAAAGATAATGAGTTACTGTTAGAGTGGGAGGGATGACAGAGGGAGCATTGTTTGTTTAAAGTGATTGGAAACAGTTTTTACAACTCCAGATGTCCTCCTGATTTCCTGTTCATATCTATCCAATATTCTGATATGCTTTGAACTTTTTTTGTTAAATGAATGATTTATTTATTGCCTTTGTAACTACAATGAATCCCTTTCTCCACAGCAATAACTGTTCTCTCTTTTCATACTGCCTGAAAATTCTATCATCTTCATCATCATCATCAAATCTTTATTTATTCAGGTGAGCATCATTGAGCAAGGCTCATTTGCAAGATGGACCTGATAAGGTCAAGGTTCAACAGTTGATACACAACACATACATCAATACACTTATATAAAACAGTTATACATACAGGGGAAAAAAAAAACATTTATAAACACAGTGATATACAGTAAAATTCACATGATATGCCATTAGTAATACCATTCCAGGCCATTCAGATTAATACTCTGTAATGATGTCACTGATTCCATGGAATGTCTTAGGAATATGTAAAGAAACAGTAGTAGCTGGTGAGGAAAGTACATTCTAGGTAGATCTGATGGCATCCCAAAGCTATGTTATTTATTTATCACACATTGGTCAAAGAATACTGGAATACATAACTGGCATGGAACAAAAATGGAAAAGCAGTTAATGATCTAAGAATAATTTCTGATCTCCTCTAACATCAAGTAGGAGGTGCACTGTCCCCTTCCCTACCTGGGGTCACACAGGGCTTCATTCTGGTCCAGTCCTCTTCTCAGTGTTCTGAATGACCTGTCCTCTACCTGTGCCACCTCACATATCCATATGTAAAGTATGCAGATGACAGAGTCATTTATAGCTCCAGTCTCTCAGCCATGGCTGTGGAAGGCCTGCACCAGCAAGACTCCCACATTGTTCTGTGCCGGTTCCATGCCAACCAACCCTGTGTCAACACTAAACATAAAAAAAAGTGTTCATGACTTGTGCCACTAGCCAGAAACTGGCCATGTTCTCCCCTTCCTCATGTTCTCCATGTTGTATGGCAGTCCTCTTGTCACCCAGTGTGCTACATCCTAGTTTTAGTCCAAGGCAGGCTGTTGATGGATGGGAAAAGGGAGATGGGGGATTTAAAAAAAACAACATTTTAGTTTGGTTACAATTTTCTGGCTGGATCTGAGTCACTCTGGTGTTGCCTCTGCAGTTGGATTGTGTAGTGTGTGAGAGCAAGCAGTTCAGCTCAAGTCAGTCAGACTACCATGTGAGGGATGAGGAAGTTCAAAAAAGATACAAATTATATAAATGAAAATAAATTAATTGAGGGCAGGCTTGGGCTCTGTTAGTGGAGGTCAGCTAGGGTTTTAAATTTGGGGAAAGCTAATAAAAAAATATAACATTATAAATGCTCTGTCAGTGGAGCTCAGCTCAGGACTTTTTACTGATCCTGCTTATAGAAGCAAAAATAAAAAGATAAATAAATATACGAATCCAAGTCAGGCTTGGGCTCTGCTAATAGGTTTTTCCATTATTCCTGCTTGCCTAGCCAAAAGGAATAATCAGTTTTGTTTTCTTTCAGGCTGCATTATGTAGCTGTCCAAGGGATGGAGCTGAGTAAAGCAACCACCTGCACCAGTTCATTCTGAGCCAGTGTGGCTGTGAACACTGATGGTCCAGCATTTCTAAAGAGAGAGGGGGGAGAGAGAGAGAGAGAGAGAGAGAGAGAGAGAGAGAATATTCAATTTTCTTTCCAGGACTTTTTCAAATCACAAAACCCAGTGCTTTTTACATGATGCAGCGTATGCAGCACTAAGCTTTAGATGCCCTGACATTAAAAGATTTTGATATAGCCATCCAGACTCTCCTCAGCAATAGTGAAAACGTAGCCTTTTATGGCTGTAGAATGCATTCTTCTTAGGGGCGAGGAGGTGTGGAAGAAAATGTATCCGAATTTACCAGAGTTACCAGCAGCTCCCAAGAATTTGAGAAGGAGCCCACAATTTGTACAGTTTCGAGAAGAAGGACCAGAAGAGGCACACGGGGCAAGAATCGAAGGTATTGGACACAGGGGCAATTGGAATCGAGGAAAGAGTTGGAGTCGACAGAACAGAAGGAGAACACAGTGGAATTAAGTATTCCATAGGACATTTTGGTAATGAATGTATCATCCTATACACTTATGGATTCTGAGACTGCTATTCTTCAGAAAGGTCCTAATTTTGTACCAACTACACAATTTAGTGAATTTCAGACTATGTTGGATTTGCACAAGTTTGTTAGGAAGTTGGACTTAAAAGCGTTGTTTTCTCCAGAGGTACGGGATGAATTAACTGCTGAAGTTATGGCTTATGAACATTCCTCTAATGTGGAGTCATTAAGGAAACCATCTGTTTATATCCCCCCCAAAAATCCAATAGTGAATGTGGTCTTCAAAGCCTGTGAAAAGGACGTATTGGAATTTACGTCAAAAGGTTTTTCATCACGTTATAATAATTGTACTAAAGATGAAAGAGCAGCAATAAAATCTTTACGTGACAACACATCTATTGAGATTAAAAGTGCGGACAAGGGGGGTGCAATCGTTGTACTCGACAAAGCTAAGTATCAATTAGAAATGTTAAGTCAGTTAAATAATCCTATATATTATAAAAGGTTGCCAGCAGACCCTACTTTGGAGTGTAAAAAACAGATTGATTTGATTCTTTATGACATGTTTATGAATGGTTTGTTTTTGAAACAGATTTATGATTATCTTACTGTCCAATTCCCAGTACGTCCCACTTTATATGGTTTGCCGAAGATCCATAAGGATCTTGTAAATCCACCAGCTAGACCAATAGTTGCATCGATAGGTTCTGTTACTGAACCTCTTTCAAAATTTGTGGACCAATACATTAAACAAATCATTCCCTTATGGCCTTTACATGTACGAGATACCACAGATGTGATCTTGCTTCTCAAAGATGTGGTCTTACATAAAGAAGACCTTTTGGTCACTTTAGATATGGCTGCATTGTATACTAATATCCCCCATGAGGGGGGGCTTGAAGCTATGCGCATATCTCTTTGTGAATTTACCAACTTCACTAGTCCATTTGTGGAGTGTTTAATTACTCTAACTGAATTGGTTTTGACTAATAATGTTTTTATGTTTGATAATTCTTTTTTTCTGCAACTTAAGGGCACTGCTATGGGGGCGTCTTTCGCCCCCAGTTATGCTAATATTTATTTGATGCAGTGGGAAAAACATTATGTTGTCTCTGAACTTTTGAATCCTTTTTTTCATAATTTAGTGCTTTATGTGCGCTTTATTGATGACATATTGCTCATCTGGAGAGACAGTAGTTGTACATTGGATAAATTCATTCTTTATTTGGAATCAACAAATCAAAATCTGACTTTCACTAAGAGAGTGGAAGTTTATGAGATTCAATTTTTAGATCTTCGTATTAGTAAGAATGAACAAAATATGTTAGAGACTAGATTATTTACTAAAGAAACAGCCAGAAATTCGCTACTGTTATATAGCAGTTGTCATCCTAGACATATTCCTGATAATATTCCTAAGGGACAAATAATGCGGTTAAAAAGAAACACCTCTTCACATGAGCAATATACTTCGGGTATTAAATTACTTATGGATAAATTTGAACGTAGGGGCTATAATAAAATATTACTTGAAAAGTCCCAGAATCTTGTTAGCCATATGGAGAGGGATACCTTACTTCACAAAAAAAATCATAACGTTCAGCAGTGTCAATGTGATCATAAAGATTTTATAAGAGTTAATTTCTTTTCAGATTACACACCACAAAGTCCAGTCGTTTTGGATATTCTTTTGAAGCATTGGAATATTTTAACATTGGAGCCTAGACTGGCTAAACATGTGGCAGTTCGTCCTAGGATGACCTACAGAAGAGGCAAGAACATTGCGGACATGGTTACTAGTAGTCACTTTGAATTACCTAAGAATCAGAAGCAGGCAACATTACCAAATGGGACTTTCCGTTGTGGTAACTGTATTTTTTGTCAGTATTTGAATACAGGCTCGATGTTCCAACACCCTGTTACAAATAAGGAGTATTTCAATCGTGACTTTATAAGTTGTTCTACTGCAAATGTGATATATCTGGTGCAATGTTCTTGTAGAGATTTTTATGTTGGGAAAACTCAAGGGGTTTTTAAAAATAGAATAGCTGAACATATACGTAGTATTGCTAATAAGGACATTACTAATGCATTAGCCTTACATGTAGTACATAAAGGAAATGGACATTCATTTAAATTTCAAGGTCTCGAAAAGGTTTCATTAGGAAGTCAGGGGATTTGAACAATAAGATCCTACGTGCTGAAAGTAAATGGCAATGCCTATTAGGAGCACATAAGGAGAAAGGCTTAAATGCGATGTTTAGCATTATTCCCTATTTAAAGTAAATTAGTATTGGATTATTGTCTCTTAATGGTTCTATTTATGCATCTAGTACTGTGGTTTGTATCTTCTATGTATTTCATCATTTGGTGTGGATTAATCAGTATGTGTTCATGTAATGTGAAGCACTTAGTGTTTTAGATACTTTGTGCTTTGTACTGATTGCTCTGATTGATTTTCAGTGTGCTTTATTTATTTTAATCACTTTAATGATTGTAGTGTTAATTGAATCATAGACTATATAATGTGTGTCTTTGTATGAGCCTAACATTACATTGAAAAAGCGTCTTTGTGACGTGAAACATGTGTCTGTGGCTTTTTAACTGCTGCTTGCTTCAGCTATCTTATTAAAGCTGTTTAAATTATACTCCAAGTATTGGATGTGAATTTATATCGATTACTGAGCAGCCGTTCTGAGTGTTTTTTCTGAATTCTTTGGTGTTTGGCTCCGGTTTTATCCATTGGTGGCCACCTTTTTGTTCATACTTTTTCCATTATTCCTGCTTGCCTAGCCAAAAGGAATAATCAGTTTTGTTTTCTTTCAGGCTGCATTATGTAGCTGTCCAAGGGATGGAGCTGAGTAAAGCAACCACCTGCACCAGTTCATTCTGAGCCAGTGTGGCTGTGAACGCCGATGGTCCAGCATTTCTAAAGAGAGAGAGAGAGAATATTCAATTTTCTCTCCAGGACTTTTCAAATCACAAAACCCAGTGCTTTTTACATGATGCAGTGTATGCAGCACTAAGCTTTAGATGCCCTGACATTAAAAGATTTTGACATAGCCATCCAGACTCTCCTTAGCAATAGTGAAAACATAGCCTTTTATGGCTGTAGAATGCATTCTTCTTAGGCCCACTATTTATCACTCTGACATTAATTAATTTGGCAAAGTCAGCTCAACTCTTATCAGCACTAAGTAAAGCAGATAGCATTTTCTGGCTGCATAAGGCATTCATCTTACGGCCACTACTAGATGCCCCAGTATTTAATAATTTGGCATAGCCAGTCAAACACTCCAAAGTACTTAATGAACAGATAGCCTTTTACAGCTGTTTAAGGCATTCATCTTTGGGTCACTGTTTGATGCCCCAAATTAAATAATTTTGACAAAGCCCTCCAGACTCTCCTCAACACTTTGTGAACAGGGTATCATGTCATTGCAATGCAGGAATTATAACGAGTGCATTTGGGTGAATATTATAGTGCCCATACAATTACAGCAAATGGGTCTACTGAGCAAATGGCACAAGGGGCTACATGCATATAGCAGTGATAGTGTTATGTGGATGATTGGTCGACCAAAGCGTAAGAGAGAACAAGCTGAATACAGCACATGTTGCGATAGAGTGAACATAAAGCCCATACACTACAGAAACTCAAAAGCACTTACCATCTATGTCCATAACCTACCCCCACAATCCAGGTGCTATGTGGTGTGGTAATCCAAGAGATAGAGGGGGTTTGGGGGGGCACAGCCCCCTGTGAGAGGTGCAGGGGGGTGTATCCCCTCTACATGACTTGGAAGGTGATGGGTGTGGTTCTCTGCTTATAGGTGCAGCTCAGGTATGGCCGCACAACATCCACATACATCTTTATAATGGTCTACAATTGCCTTATTGCATAGCATACTGTAGTTGCAAGTGCTGAAATGAGCGGTCGCCAAGATGCGCAATCACCATATATATAGGCGCTGATTAATTTTAGCTTAAATTGTATGCGCCCAATATATGTGTGTATAAGGCATTCATCTTAGGGTCACTGTTAGATGTCCCAACATTAAATAATTTGGCATCGCTAGCCAGACTCTCCTCAGCACTTAGTGAACAGATAGCCTTTTATGGCTGTATAAGGCATTCATCTTGAATTTATTAATCTATGTATTTATTTATTTGGATTTTGGCAATCAGGTGAGCCCACTGAGACCATGCAGTCCCTTCTTCAAGGACAACCTGGCCAGACAATACAATACAATACTATCCAATATGATACAAAGAACAGGAATACAAATAATGAGTATCATATGATATGAACAGCAGATATACAAACAGTGAACAGTCGACGAGGACAGCTACACAGCAATGAGTGCACACTAAAGACGGGGGTTGGCAAGGTAACAAAAGTAGCAACAGTGAGTTCATAAAATGCATAAATTACAATACGATTATACAGAGAGATATACAAATTTACAAAGAAATACAAATATTTGCAAACATTCAATATAGTAGATTCTAATGAGATTTCGTCAGCAGAATATAGAAAAAATATTAGGATTAGGATGTACATAATAGTGCAGAGAGTAAGCAAGCTTTGAAAAATGCTCCTGTGATTATTATTAGAGAGTAACTAGGGTACCGGGTTAGTGAAAATAAATGCAGGTAGGAGGTTTAAGCAGGTGTGCAGCAAGCAGTTTTTTTAATAGTGATAGGAAAGGGCAACAGAGGAGACGAGGAAATAACACATTCCATGCAGTGGTGGCAGAGTAGGCGAAAGATTGCCTCCCAGTGAGATGGTGGGGATTTGGGGTTGCTAGAATAGGTAAAGTGGATGACCTGAGTGGATGAACAACTTCTTTGTAATAGACAATTCCTCTTAGACAAGGTGGATTGAAAAGATTTACTAGCTTATATACAAAGCATAATGTGAGGTACTGTAGCCTTGAGTCATAATCCAGCCAATGTAGGGTAGTCAAGATATCACAGTGGTGTTTCCTAGGTTCAGCCTCTAAGGCAAAATGCCAGATTATGTAATAGAGTTGTCAGAGCCTGGCAATGGATGAAGTCTGAGCAGAGAGAAGTAGTGGTGCACCATAAAGTATAGGGAGGATGGATGTGGAAGCAATTTTTTGGCAGGAGGTGGCGGATAAAAGGGGGCAGAGATGATATAACAGAATTAACTTCTGGTTGATAATTATAGTTAGCAAGGAGACATGAGTCTCTAAAGAGAAGGCTGAATCAAGGTGCATTCCTAAGTATTTCAAGATTTGAACTACTTCTATGGAATCCCCAGAAAGTGAGCAGATTTTGAGAGGGTGTTGCAAAAAGGTTTTAGAGGAGAGATGGTTGAATACAATGGATTTGTTTTTTGGTTTTTTAATATTAAGAATTAAATTATTATCTGAGAACCATAATTCAAGTGTGCTGAAATCTGAATTAAGACTCTGATTAAGCCAATCCATATTATTGGAGGAACCAACTAGAATGGTGTCATCAGCATACAGTTGCACCAATGCACCTTTCAGACTTTGGGAAGCTTCGTTAATGAAGAGTGAGAAAAGTAACAAACCCAGGATAGATCCCTGGTGAACATCATGAGTTATAGGTCTGAGAGAAGACAGTGCCTCAGACCACATCATCCTTTGGGATCTCCCTATGAGGTAACTCTTTAGACAGGTTAGTGCCAAGCAGTCGAGACCCAGGAGATTAAGTTTTCTTAGTAGCAGTTGGTGGTTGACAAGGTCAGAGGCCTTTGCCAGGTCCACAGACACTGTTCCTGTAATAAGGCCTTTGTCACTTGCATTGAGAATATTGACAGAGAACTTTACAAGGGCTGCAGTCATACTATAGTTCTTTCTAAAGCCATACTGGCAGTCGTTGAGTAACTGGTGTGTCTCTAAATTTTACTGTAATTGGTTATAAAGTATCCTCTCTTGAATTTTGGCCAGGGAGCAGAGAATTGAAATAGGTCTGTAATTTTTGACGATGAGGAAGCCACCCTTGTGGAGGGGGACTACCACAGCCACTTTCCATTTGCTTGGAATCAATCCAGAAAGGAAGGACCTGTTAATTAGATTACAGATAGGTACAGCAAGTGTGGGTGCCCCTAATTTAAGGAACTTGGACTCAATGGTATTATGACCAGAGGAGCGCTCTTCTTTGAGTTTTAATAACAATCTGAGAACTTCCTTTTTGGTTGTGTTTTTTAAGTGGAAAATAGGGTGCAAGCCTAGACTAGTTTGGGGATATGTGAGGATGGAGAAGTCAGGGGCTGGCAAAAGATGCAAAGTGTACCTGTCTAGGTCCGTGAAGAATTGATTTATTCCTTCTGTGATGAAAGGGGGGGTCTTGTAAAAGGTTTCCACCCCAAAGAATGGAACTAGGACACTGTGCTGATTTACCTTTAATTAAAGAGTTATTCTGTTTCCAAAATTCCTTAGGCTTGCTGAGGTTTTTTGTTTGGAGTGAGTGGTAGTAGGCTCTTTTGGCTCCCTGGAGCTTGGTCCTGCAAGTGTTTCTCAACTGCCAATAGATTAACCAGTCAGAGCGGACATTACTAATCTTGATGGATTTCCATGCAGCATCCAAACCCTTCATGGGGGATCTTATTTCCTTGGAAAGCCAAGGAGCTTTGATACCTTTGGGCCTGCTTTTGGTTAGGGGTGTGTGCCTATTGATAATGTTGGTAAAGGTCATGATAAAATAGTCTAGGGCTTTATTGATAGTGGGCAGGTTGGTAACTGGGCCCCAATCAGCAATATTAATTGAGGTCAGAAACTCATTTATGTTAAAATGTGTCATACTTCTGGACTCCAGGATTTTGGGAGGTGGTGCTTCAAAATTATTGTGCCACATGCAATAAACAGGAGAGTGGTCACTGATACAGTCGGGGAGTACACTGGCCGTTTTGATCCTATGGGAGAAATTGGACACTATCCAGTCTAAGAACACTGATGTGCCAGTCTTGGAGTTTAGTCGAGTGTGGGGTCATTTATGTGTTGTGTGAAGTTATTGTCTGATAGGATTGAATAGGCATTATTTTTATTAGGGGAAAGCCAGTCATTATTAAAGTCCCCACAAAGCATTAGATCATGATAGAGAACCAATTATTAATTTTTGATGTTACCAAGTGTTAGGGATATAAATAAAGATTCTACAGAAGGAAGGTTTTCAGCTGGAGAGGTAATTTTTGAGGCAGATAGACCTGATTTTACTTAAAATAGAACACCTCCTCCCTTTTTCCCTACACGGTCTTTCCTGAAGCATGACTAACCTTGGAGGTTCACTTCATGTTGGTGAATACCAGGCTTTAACCAGGTCTCTGTTTTAACAAGAATGTCAGGGTTATGTCAATCTGTCCAGGATTGTATCATGGACACTTTGGGGTGAAGACATGCATTTAAGTGGGCAATTTTGATGCCTTTAGTATTAGGTCTGATATGTATACAATAATGCAGGGACAAATAATGGACCAGAAGGACCAGTATTAAGTTCTATACCACCAGCATGATCAAGGAGTAGGAACAAGGGTAAGAAGGTTGTTAGCTTTAGTGGGGATAGGCCAGCAGGACTATAAACAATCCTGCTTATAGAGTGAAAGAAACCCCACATGTCAGTCCCTAGTTGGAATGTATCATTTTTACACATATGATGTAGGTAATTTGGGGGAAATGTAATCTCAAAGTAATAAGCACTGACAGGGAGATACAGGAAAGGAATGTGGGTACTTTGGACTGAGCACAATGACAGTGTCTACTAGTGAGAATGATAGAACATAAAGAAGCGCATGGACAACTCCAAGATGTACTATGTTGTACACAAGGATAGGAGTTGTGACTATTGTTATAATATAATGATTGAGCTCTGATTTGGGGTCTACCAGGATTAAGGTAGAAGAGGAAGTGATTGCAGAAAAGCAGAGGAGTGAGGAGACAAGAGGAAGCCATCTAGGCAGGGGAAATAAGTGCAGAGGGGTGAAAGGGCAATGGGGGTGCTAACTTGAAAGGATTGGGATGGCAGAGGGTTGCAGCTTGTGGAGAGAGTTCAGAGTGCCAGAAAATAAAGGCACTGGCAACACTCTTAAGTGGATATCCCTGAGTAACAGACTAAGTGTCTCAAAGCTAAGGGAAGGGGGGTAACTTGATCAAAGATAAGGGTGGCAGAGGGATTGTGGTCTGCAGAAATAGTTCGGGGTGCCAGGAAAGAAAGTTATATGACTAGGTGACAGTGATGTAATCACAGGAAAAAAGGACTTATCCCTGTGGGTGTTGAGGATTTGCACCATATACTGGAGTGCAATTGAGGGGACAGGAACACAGGGGGTTCTAAGACCCAGGTGATAGAGTTGAAAATGGGGAAGATGAGATATACCACGTAGATAAGCGGGGGGCTAGTGTACTATTAGATAGCAGCAGGTGGGAATCGGTAACAGGCTGGGTAGCCTAGTGGATAGAGTTATGGGTTTCAGAGTCAGCTGAACACTACTGGTTTGGATTCAAGACTTATGGAGGGAGATAGAAGGAAAGAAGGGCAGATTAGACAGGTGGAGGGAGAAGGAAGTGGGATACACATATGTGATAACTGAGGACAGGGCAAATATAATTCTGTTTAGAAGTAATTGGTGGGGGAGCACAGCGTCCCCTGGTGGCTGAGTAGTATAAACTACTAATGCGAGTTTAGGGAGACTGACAAATGCTGAAGTGCATGGCTATGTCACATGACCTAGGCTACCTATAAAAGAAATGCCTGCCAAAGGCATGAAGGTGGGTAGTGGGTGGGGCAGCCGCTGTGTAGTGATGGTGGGTTACCCCTACACAGAAATCTGAAGTCTCTGCTGTACCTGTGTCAGAGAGCAGGAGTCTGCAGGGAGGGAGGGGTGAATGTGCTTTCCTCAGTGTGGTGTCTGTGTAAGTAGTAAGTAAGTAAATTTTTATTTATATAAGGTGCCCTTCCAAAGCTCAGGGAGCCTTTACACTTATAACATTAAAATCACCATACATCATAAAACATGTAAAACATACTAAAATATCCATGTCAACTTGAACTCAAAATATCCCTGAAAAGGCCTGGTTAAATAAGTATGTCTTCAGACAATTTTTAAAACCATCTACAGTCTGGTTATTTCGTAACTGGTGAGGTAGAGAATTCCACAAGGTAGGAACCACAAAGGCAAAAGATCTTCCTCCCGATGTTTTAAAGGATATCCTGGGAATCTCTAGCAATCCCTCACCAGAGGAACGGAGCGAGTGGGAGGGAAGGTAAGAGTGTAGGAGCTCTTTCAGATAGTAGGGACCCTGCTCGTGTAGGGCCTTATAGGTCAGTAAAGCGACCTTGAAGGTAATCCGCCACTGTATTGGCAACCAGTGGAAATCACACAGCACAGGTGTAATGTGACTAGACCTAGAAGCTCCAGTCAGCAACCTGGCCATCGCATTCTGCACTAGTTGCAAGCAGTGGAAATCTACCCCCCGGTAGCCCTTATTAGAGAGCATTGCAATAATCAAGATGACTGATGACAAAGGCGTGGACCAAAGTCGCAAAATCTTCAGGCAGAACCAGGTGCTTCACCCGGGCTATGTTCCTAAGATGGTAGTAGGAAGATTTGACTATGGCCAAAACCTGCACCCTCAGGCTCAGGCCTTTGTCAAAAACAACGTCCAGGTTCCACACCTGATCAGAGGCAATAAGCGGGATTCCACCAAGACTTAATCCTGATGGTTTTCCCACCCATGTCCCTATCATCTTATAACTAGGGTCCACAACCAATACCACAGTTTTTTCCAAGTTCAGTCGAAGCCAACTAGCACTCATCCAGCTCTGAATCTCCAGTAGGCAGTTAAAAACTGCGAATAACATGGGGGACAGCACTGAGCCCTGTGTAACCTTTCAGGGTAGTCCCTGAAGGGCCGAGGAATAAATTCCCAACACCACTCTCTGAGACCTACCCTCAAGGAAGAACTTCAAGCAATTCTGGACTACCCTCCTCAGTCCACAGAAAAAACACAGGCGCTTGAGCAACACCCCATGATCCACAGTGTCAAATACTGCTGAGAGATCAAGGAGATCCAAGATCGAACAGGCTTTCTGATCTGTTGCTGTCAGGAGATCATTAAGTACCCTCACCAGGGCTGTTTCAGTGCTATGTCTTTTCCTGAAGCCAGACTGAAAAGGGCTGTAGAAATTGTGGCTGGTCAAATGATCCTCCAGTTGCAGTGCGACCACCTTATCAATAACTTTCCCAACAAAGGGTAAGTTTGAGACTGGCCTGTAGTTAGCTGGGCAGTTGGGGTCAAGGAAGTTTTTTTTTTAAAAGGGGGCAAACTACTGCCTCATTTAAGGGATCTGGAAAAATTCCCTCTCTCCAATGAAACTCCCACTATCCCAGCAAGGACTGGGCTGAGGACTTCTACACACTCCACTAGTAGGCGTGTAGGGCCCAGATCCGAAATATAGTACAGTAGGTTGGTCACAGATTCTGGAAGATCCTCACTATATCTATGACTACTGGTTGGCTAAAGGTGGACCAGGTCAACTGGGTATTAGTACCACCCAGTTGATTAATGCAAGGACCAATGGGTAGGCACTGGCTGATCTCATTTCTAATGGTGGACACCTTATCAGAAAATAATTACGCAAACTCCTCACACTGTTTTTGTGATGATGCTCGACTAGAGTGGAGACAGGCTGGACTGCACAGCCTGTCCACAGTCTGGAAGAGTTGGGATGGTCTGTTCCTTGCTGTGGCAATTTTCCTGGACAGGAATTCTGCCTTCTTACAGGAAATAGCTGATTGATAGACTTCATAATGGTCTATCAATCTAAGTCTGTCCACCTTCAGGCGAGTTTTCCGCCTGTGTCTTTCCAACCTTCACCCCGGCCTCTTTAATTCACGGATCTCCCCATTAAACCAAGGGGCACCCAGATGAGAGGTGAGAGGGTGAACATGAGAAGGAGCAGTGATATCCAGTGCCTCAGTAACAGCATTATTATATGCTGATACAAGAGGCCCTGGTTCAGTGCTATCCCCTGGAATTCACGAGAGGTCCAGTACCGCCATTAGGCCTTCTGAGGTAACTCTTCTTAAAGGGAGGAACTGTACAAATTCCCTTGGGGCAGGCCTATTTCAGGGAGCTGTGAAACTGAATCTCAGGAGGTGATGGTCAGACCATCCAACTGCTCCACCACCACATCAGAGGTCTCCATCCCCAGGTGAAACACCAAGTCCAATGAGTATCCTTTCTCATGGGTTGCAGTGGCAATAACCCATGTTAAGCCCAATTAATCCATCAATTGGAGGAGGTTCTGTCGAAACGACGAGAGTTCATCATCGACCCAGGCATTGAAATCTCCCAAGATAAGCCATCTTGGAGACTCAAATACCTTGCCGGCAGTGAAGTCCACCACCTCCTTCAGGAAATCCCTCCCATCACCTGGTGGATGGTAAATGAGAAGAATACTGTAGCCAACACCTGCCTATAAAAACAAGGAGAAAGGATTAAGGAGTATTAAGGGGTCAGTGAGAAAAATGACAAGGTCAAGGCTAGAAGAGAACACAGGGAGTAGGGGGGAGGGGTGCAATGGTGGCCCTAGCTCAACAGAACTGGATATGGAATACAACAGATCTATATGCAATCTGCTCTGTAACACATAAGTGCTGCAAGCTCTTCTGAGACCAGCAAACCTGAGCCAGCACTAACATACACCCTTAAAGTACCTCTCCTATTCGACTACTGGCACTGTTGCAGACTAGAATTCTGAAAGTACAGGCTAAACATCACCAGTGCATACATACAGCAAGGTAAAATAACAGCACATAAAATCAATCAGTCTTTGTCTACCAACCATGTGCAGGGCTCCACACAACACTCTTTTAACCCTACACAGCAAGCCGAAGTCTCAACTGTACCTGTGCCTGAGCACAGGAGTCAGCTGAAGGAAGGGAGGAGTGTGCTTTCCTTGGCACTGTGTCTGTGTAAGTAGCCTGTGTCAGAGAGTAGGAGTCTGGCTGCAAGGAGGGAGGTGAGAGTGTGCTTTCCTTGGTACTGCCTCTGTGTGAGCAGCCTGTGTCAGACAGCAGGAGTCTGGCTGCAGGGAGGAAGGGGGGGAGTGTGCTTTCCTCTGCATGGCACCTGTGTGAGCAGCCTGTGTCAGAGAGTAGGAGTCAAGCTGCAGGGGAACACTGTTAGACACCCTGACATTAATTAATTTGGCATAGCAGCTCAACTCTTTCCAGCACTTAATGACACAGATAGGCTTTTGTGACTGTTGGGCATTAATTTTATGGCCATTGTAAGATGTCACGACATTAAATAATTTGGCATAATCAGCCAGGATCTACTAAGCACTTAGTGAACAGATAGCTTTTTATGACTGTATAAGATATTTATCTTAGGATAACTGTTAGATGCCCCGACATTAAATAATTTGGCATAGCCAGCCAGATTCTCCTCAGCACATAGTGAACAGATAGCCTTTTATGGCTGTATAAAGAATTTGTCATAGGGCCACTGTGCTGTTCCCAGCCAGCACTGTTTGTAATCAAACACTAATATGACTAACAGGTCTACTCAGAGGAAGCAGAATGTTGCTGCATGTGCAATTGTTGATGATGTAAACTCTAATAATTATACCACCAATGAATCAGAACATAATAATAATAATAATATTATTACTGGGACCAGCAGTAAATGTCCTTCAAAGAAAAAGCAGGTCTGCAATGAAAGGATAGTAAAGTTTCAGAAACAACTGACTGGAGTTACTCATAATTGTACTGAATGTTTTGCTGCACATGTCCGGATAGTTTCAGCTGCTGAAGCAGCACACAAGTAGACATCCTCTTCAAATGAAAGCTCAGATGTTGAGGTGCAGAATGCTGGTGGAGATGGTGGGGACAGGGTATGAAACAGCCCAGGATATGTCCCACATAATGACACTTCTAAAAAGCCATTAGAGGTGACAGCTACTAACACATATCATGTTTTACACATTGGGCCTAATTCTCAAAGGCTCCGGCATGGCGCAACAGAGAATGGCACAAGATGCACCTTACACCGAAAAGTACGTTCAGGAGTGATTTACAAAGCCAGCCTGTTTCAAATGCAGTCTGCCTGTCCCAAACGGGGCTTGCACCTTCCCTGCAGCAGACGCAAGCTGCCACATCCCGAAAACAGTATTCACAAACTGCGCCCTGAGGACACATTTCTATGTATCCTTAGACAAGGGTTGGTCTAAGGGGACTTAGAAATAGCTCCCCTGGGAGAGCAGTCCTGTCAGTGGTGCCACATGTCCCACCTCCCCAATCCTGATGCGCCCCACATGTGCCACATTGCTACCCTACCCCCCCCTCCATGTTGTGCCCCCATAGGGCATACAGGGCAGGACAGCCTGCCCAATCCCTGATGTGCCCCTGATGTGCCCCGTAACGTGTATAGAAATAGTTCTCCCCTGCCGGGATCCCAGTGCCCCCACCAGTACCAAGCACATGCCACCTGCCATTCCACTGGTGACCCCGTGACCCCCACCCTGGCAGGTAGCACCCCTCCACATCCCCAGACATAGTAGGGGACCAGCACAGCCCTCTGCACACCTCTGTGGCCAGTCCCCAACTGAACTGACCATGCAGCAGACTGTACAGAATATGCTCTCAAGCATGTACTCTGTACAGTCCGCTGCATAGTCAGTTCAGTTGGGGACCAGCTGTGGAGGTGTGCAGAGGGCTGTCCTGGTCCCCTGCTCTTTCTGGGGATGTGGAAGGGTGCTACCTGCCTGGGTGGGGGGCATGGGGACTTTGGTGCTGGGACTCCAGAGGGTCCCTGGTGCATGGGACTTCGACACAAGCTGCGGTTTGCTGCAGCTTGAAATGGACGCAGCCTTCTATGAGAATTGGGCCCATTGTGTTAATCTTCTCATCCATCATTTCTTAAACAGAAACAGAAATGCTGAAAACCTGCTAGGTTTGACATGGGAAACATGGTGTTATTTCAGCCTCACCATGAAAGCACAAAAAATCTTGCAGGGGCTACAGAGATCAAATAACTTACCACTGCATAAATTAAATCAGGAAGTTCCAACCCACTGAAATTCAATATTTTACGTGTCCTAACTTTCAAATGACATACATTAAGAGGTGTGTCCCTCATTTTAATGCTCAGAAACCCTCTTTCCTGCATGCAGAAGGCAATATTCTATATTAATTTATGGTTCTCAGTTATCAGCAAACATTATGGGCATTAGTGCACTGAAATCTACTATGTTCTGAGTCTGCAATGTCCTGTTTGATGATATGTCAAACACTTACCCATTTATCACACATTTCTTTACACATTTGGGCGATGAAAGGTTGAGAAGTATGTTACATGTTGGAAAGGCTTCTTAAACAGAAAAAAAATTTGTACATGACTACACCATGCAGAATCAAACAGGTAACGTAGACATCATGCTCAGTTCCAGAAGTTGGAGTCTGGTTGACTCTTCGGCCACCTTACTGGAGCCATTTGAGGCTGCCATACATTATGTCAGTGCAGATAGTGCAACTCTGAGCCAAATTCTTCCTCAGTTAAGATTTCTTCCCATTTTCTTGGTTGACAACAAGAAAGACTTTCACTCAAAAGATGACAGCAGTGCTGTAATTCTGGTAGATGACATGCATCTTAAACTGTCAACCAATCATAGAATAAACACCATGTTTCAGAATAAACACTGTGGGCCAATTTTCAAAGGTTAGCTGCAAGCTGTGACAATGGCAGCTTACGCTGGCTGTCCTTGCATCAGGGGCCCTGCCCCCATTTCAGTATCAGACAGGGTCATAGAGGCTGCGTCCTGCAGCTTGTGTCATCAGTTGCAGTGCGCCAAACAGAGGGCGCATCTGCCATGTATGTTGCAAGTTATGGGGTGGCTGGGCTGCAGCTGCACCCTTGGAAGGGAGCAAGGTAATGGTTCAGCCCCCACAAGTCCTGATCTGCCCATAAGTTGAAATATGAGAAAAAATAAAATCCCTGATGATCTTGTGATCTGCTCCAGCCCCAATATGTCCAAATATGACACCATTGCCATGGTCCATACCTGGTGGTCTAGTGGCCCCCACCCCAGCAGGTAGTGCCCACAAGCCCACTGCCCCCCCATCCCTAACCTTTATCCAGTGACTGGCACTGCCCTCCTCACACTACCATGGCCGGCCACCAAATGAACAGTCAGAGCACGTACTGTATATAGTACAAGCTCCGACAGTTCATTTTGTGTCTGGTTGTGGTGGTGTGAGAAGGGCTATGCCAGTTACCAGATTGGGGTTTGTGATGGGGAGAGCAGGATGGTGGGCACTACCTGCTGGGGTGAGGAGTCACTAGACCACCAGGTATGGACCATGTCAATGGTGTCATATTTAGGCATATCAGGCAGGGGGTAGCGAATCTTGAGCACTAATTACTGACATTTGTTTTACAATAGAGTAGATTCTGGGAATATTGGGATGGGGAAAACTTGCACACTAATCAGTGACCTTTGTTTTATAATAGTTTAGAGTCTAGGCATGTCAGGGTTGGGGGGAGGATCACCAGGGACTTTATTTATTCTGATATTTCAAATTACACATGGCTCAGGGCTTGGGGGGAGCCGACACAGTGGTGCACAGTTGACAACCCTCCCAGAGGATGTCCAAGTACCATTAGACCAGCTTTTGGCTGGTTTAATGGTACTTAGACCTTGGTCCTCTGGGAGGGTTTTCTGAATGCCACACTGGGGGATATGGCAGCCAGTGCCTGCCACAAACCCCCTAGCACACTGCCACAGCCTGTTTTCCCAATACTGACATTATACTGCATTAAGAGGGGTGTGACAACCCACCACTCCCTCTGGGCTGAAACAGCTTTTAGAGAGGTGTTTGTCCTCAGGTATTCACTGCCACTAGTCAGACTCTCTTCTAGCACCTCCTTCAAGCTTACAAACTTGAATAATCAAACATGCAATTGTACAAGTTAAAGTATGGTAGTTTGTGTTTCTCGGGTGGTGGATGCAACACAGAGTTTACCTCAGCCAGTGGAAACCAAATATTACCTTAGAAAAATGACATCACAGTCACAACTGTTGAGCAAATAAATAGCTTTTTACTTAACAGAAAGTGCACTGAGCATTTACGGGAGATATATTTACAACACAAGAGAATAACACTCATACAGGAAAAGTAAGCAAATGTTTTAAATAACAGATGGCAAAAGAAGAAGGCTATTACTGAAATATGCTAGTACTAAACTTACCCTTTCCTGTCCTTTCGAGAGACCACTGTGCCCTATGCTAACTGCCAGCTCCCATGGACCTAGCTAGAAGGGTAGGCTCTAATCTTAGATTCTTCCTCCAGCTTCAAAGTAAGAAGATCCCTCTAATGTGTCTTTCAGTCTCTTGTATATTCTCCTGGGAATAGTTAATGCCTATTCCCCCTTTGAATGCACCAACTATCTAACATGTATGTATTTAATTGTCCCAATCAGACTGAACACCTATCAGTGACCAATTATATCCTCTTTTAACCTTAAGTTTATATTTGAATGAACCAATCCATTCAAACTGGCCTGTGAGTGTGGAGATGTCCACTTGAGATTTATGACCCAGCTCTTATCTAGCAGCTTGGGAGGACTGAGAATTCCACAAGCTGGATGCTGCTGGACAGTGGGTTTTAGCCTGTGTGTGTTTTTTTTTTTCCAAAACTGCTAAAAAAACACCAGCTAGAGAATCCAAACCATTAACTCTTTCCTTCCCATTTCTGTTGCAAGGGGGTGCTGCACTCCTGAGGTGCCTTCTTTTGGATGAGACATTAAACTGAGGTCCCATTTCTCTGTACTGGTGGTTGTTCAGGTGGATGCTAAAGATTCATTGGCACTCCTTGATAAGAGTAGGGGAAACTTTATTTAAGGAAAACTATGTACAGTCACAAGATGAACAAACCATCATACTCAAATCTCAATAATACATCTTTCCCAAAAAAGGACAGTAAATGATCATTTAGCTACATTTGTGTAATTTGAAAATCAGAATCATTGGTCTCCTCAAGGTTTATCTTACTTAGGTATTAAAATATCCAGTAATCTAAAGAAAGTATGGGACATCAACCTTAATCCTTTACTAGATAATATAAAAAACATTTCTAGATAGATGGAAACATCTTAACCTCTGCTTTTTGGAGAACATCACATCTATTAAGATGTCTATATCCTGAATATTCTTTATCTCTTTGCTAATATCCCTTAATTTTACCATCCTCTTTTCTTGCTAAGATTGGCAAATTAATAGGCAACGTCATATGGGAAGGAAAAACACAGAGTTTCAATTGTAACAAACTTCATTCTCACTGAAAAAAAGGTGGATTTGGACTCCCCTGGTTCAAAGGTTATCTACTTGCTTTTTAGGCAGCCCAAACCATCAAATGGTTCCAGAAACCTTCCCCCTATGCTCCTCTTTGGATTTCAATGGAATCTGCTTTTAGTCCAAGAGGAGTTCCTACCTCCTTTACTTTTAATCCCCTCACTTCCAAACTAAAATCTCACCAGTCTATATCATCCTCTGCCTTTTATTGGAAATTAATGAATAAATTCCTGAAATCCAATCCCAAACCTTAGTTATACACTTCTTTATGGGGCAACCCATTAATCTCTGTAGAAAACCACCCGATTTTCTGCTGTACCTGGAATAATAAAGGCATTTTCTTTCTTGGAGACATCCTAGACCAGAACTCATTCACTCTCAGAACTTCTTCTGAATTGCAGAAGTCCTGGAAACTCCCCAATCATGACTTCTGGAAGTATTTACAAATTTGAACAGCTTATAACACCATTGCAACTTTTGTCCATAAGAATAATTTTCTGGAATCTATATCTCCCACTGGATCAAATTATCCTATAAAATGAATAGCTTAAATAATAAAGACATTATTAATAATTTTTCTGATCAATCCATCTCAGTCAAAAATAAATAGAGCAACCTTCTTCACTACAATATTTCTGACTCACAATGGAGCAAATGTTGGTATCTTGCATATAACCTGTTTAAATATACTAAAGTGCCTTAATACAAATTAAGATCCTACATTTGTGGTACAGAACTCCCTCCATTCTTCAATTAATGGGTTTAATAAACAATAATATTTGCTGGTGATGTGGCCAAACCAATGGGGATCTGTTCCATATCTTATGGACGTGTGCCCCTATTGATAAACTAAGGTGTAAAGTTTGCTCATTTGCCTCCAAAGTCACAGGCAAAAACTACCTTTTGACCCTAAATTATTTCTTCTGGGTATCTTGAATCCGAATTATATCTCCCTTTCACATGCACAATTCAGATGACTATATACACTTTTTCTCATGATTAAATGCCTAATTTTCATGAGATGGAAATCTGTTTAGGTTCCCCCCCCTTTCTAGCATTCTTGAAAGCCTATCTCAGTATGCATTACTAGACTGGTTATCACATGTTCTTCATGACCGACTCCCTGCATATGTTCAGTGTTGGCAGGATTACTTCAAACATATACACTCTTAAGGTTTATAAACCCTATTATTCAAGACTTATCTAGGTTTTACTTTTTTCTTTTTTTGCTCTTGATTAGGGCTCTCTTAACACTATTGTACACAGATATCATTCTCTTTTTTCCCCTCTACTCTTGTTCTTTTCTTTACCCTTTTCTGTACTCTTTCTTTCTTCTCTCCACCAATGTACAAGGTTTATGTTCTTATCAACATCACTTTATATAATTATTACATGCCTAACCTTTGTCTGTTAATGACATCTATTTTGGACTTGATTACACTTGATTACCTTTTATTACCCATTATATTTTACAATTACAGTCCGCCTATTCATTTTTCTGGACATAAGTAATACCAAATTTTATTTTTATTATTATGTTTGTAATAGGCATCTCTGTTACATAGTCTTAATTTATATAATTCATAAGTGATTTCTTCTGTTTTTTTCCTATATGGTGGATACCTCTTTATGCACATGTTTGTATATTTCCTAATATATTTCAATAAAAAGATAAACAATGAAAATCAGAATTGGTGATTCATGGTAAGCATTTCCATCTTTCTGATAATACATCTGTCTGTATGCATTTCATTTCTGAAAAATAAATTTGTTCCAAGTATTTTGTGATTTGTCTTACAAATTTTTGGTAAGAGGCTTATTTTTGTTGCAGGGTGAAAAAGACACTGTACACTCCATAGGTGCCATTTATAATGTATCTTTATGTCAGCATCTACAAGCCATAGAAAATTCTCCATACATAATATTGGTATGTGAGATTGAGGAAAAAATGGTGCAGACCAGGTCTGGGATACAAAGGTCCTTATAAATGTAAAATTGAAGAATAAATGTTCTGTTGTCTCAAGCTGTTGTATACACTGAGGTCTGCTACACAATCTCTCTGATAGTTGCTTGTGTTTGTGATTTGCTTTCACATTTATTTTTTCATGGCAACTAAGCCAATGGATATTCCACATATGTGGAGGTATCCTTAACGGTTTTAGCAGGGCAGGTCTATGAATAGTTGATCAGTTTTCAAAAACTATGGGGACTTTGCAAATTTGTTCAAACACAGTGGCATATAAGACTTTCCTGTATAATGCAATAATCATTTGGCTAGTAATTTACTATTTTTATTTGCTGTAACCACCTCATGATGTAACTCACAATGCCTCAAATGTTCCTTATGTCCTTGTTCATTCTTATAACTTGTATTGTTATCCAGGATCGCCCCTGAAAAAAGGACCTTCGGGGCTCAGTGGGCCTACCCGGTCACCAAAATTTAATAAATAAATAAATTGCCTCATCCTAGTAAAGGAATCTTGAAGGTATTGTGGCATGGAGGGGACATTCTTTGCAATTCTTTGAGTGTTATTCTCCCATTGTCAGAACCATAACTTGACAATTATCATGTAGCCAATCTTCCCACCCTTTACCCATGGGTATGAGTAGTGGCTTAAATTTAGTAATAAGAAAAATACTGTTGTAAAAGACTAGTGGATGAACCGTATTTAAACCACCCATTTTAATGTGGAGATAAGTAATGTTCCTTTTGATTGGTTGAGGCTGCTACCCCATGACACCTGAAAACAAATGCTAAGACGGCTGGTTTCCAAGCTTTTTTGGGAGTGGAGGACTGCCATATAGCTAATCTGCAGAAGGTAAAAGATAAGTTTTACCTTTTGTTCCATAATTTGACTTTTTGTTCTCCTTGTGCAATTTTCAGCTCCCATTTCAGGATATCTAGTTGTCCATTACCAAATTGTGTTCTCAACACTTGAATTTTCTTAGAAGTAATAGATACCCCATATAGGTTACTATGGGTAAGTGTATTATTATTATCTACATTTTGTCCAATAAATTTTCTTAAATTCAAGGATGCCCTAGATATTTCCTCATAGTCTCCACATATTCAAATTGATTTTGCAGTGGACGTTTCACTGAAAACTAGGAGGATCATATAATCTGCATAGACCAGTATGCTTTGTGGTACAGTAACTATGGTGCGTGACACTGGTTATATTAAGGAGGAAGTATTAATATATCTAAGTAGGGGTCAAGAAAAAAGATGTAAAGGATAGGGATAAGGGGGCAGACCTGTCTAACACCTCTTTTAATGCTAATTAAAGGGCCTTTTCACCCATTAATGATTGAAGCAACTGTGGCTGTGTTAAATGGACACATTATCCAGTTAATCATGGTATCTGGTACCTGATATGCAGCTAAAGTGGGACACAAAAATTCATAAATTACAGAATCAAAGGCTTGTTTCTGACCAAGGGATATTAAAAAGCCTGACAGTTGTCCCTTATTCCCCTCTCTCTATATTATTTCCCTTACACATATGCCTACCCGATCTCACAGCCCAATATTACATCTGCTGTCTCACTGTTTTTGCTTTACCTGCATGCTGTTTCATTGTTACTAGCTACAGTGAATATGCTGTTAGCTGCTGTGGCTTTAGTCCTGGACTTCCACCAAAACCGTCAGTCTCCCTCCCCACCCGGTAATGAGGGCCCCCTGTCCCGGTAAGCTACAAGAAGAACGGGACTGTGAGAAGGAGCTATGGGGAGTAACAGCATCTAGAAGGAGGGGCACAAAGGTTTTAAACTCTGCACTGCACACAGCAGCTGAAGACACCTATCGGATCTCACAGCCCAACATTACATCTTCTGTCTCACTGTTTTTGCCATACCTGCATGCTGTTTCATTGTTAGCTACAGTGAACAAGCTTTTAGCTGCTGTGACTTTAATCCTGGCCTTCCAACAAAACTGTCAGTCTCCCGCTCCACTTGGTAATGAGGGCTTCCTGAACCGGTAAGCTACAAGAAGAACAGAATTATGTGGAGGAGCTCTAGGGAGTGACATCATCTAGAAGGAGGGGAGCCAAGGTTTTAAACTCTGTGCTGCACACAGCAGCTGAAGACATCTATCAGACCTCACAGCCCAACATTACAGCTGCTGTCTCACTGTTTTTGCCATACTTGCATGTTGTTTTGTTGTTAGCTACAGTGAACATGCTGTTAGCTGCTATGACTTTGATCCTGGACTTCCACCAAAACCGGCAGTCTCCCACTCCACTCGGTAATGAGGGTCCCTGTTCCAGTGAGCTACAAGAACAACAAGAAGAGCAAAAAGAACTGGACTGTGGGGATGAGCTATGGGGAGTGACACCATCTAGAAGGAAGAGTGCCAAGGTTTAAAACTCCACACACTGCACACAGCACGAGCACTGTGGGGGGAGCATAAGAAGTTTTTCAGGTTTAAAGTATTTGTTAATTTTAAGTATAACCCTAAGTTTACAGTAATTGAAAGAATTGAAGAGCTAGTTTTTGTAACTATGTGGGGTATCTTAGGATACAAGGCTTATCTCTATTTATATTCAATTAAAGCTGTTGTGAAAACTTATGACTTTTAGCAAACTTTTAAATAATAGTAGTAATATAAAAGCTGTTTAGGAAGTTCTTTAAAAATGCTAAGGGTAACTTTATTATTGGTTTTTGTGAATGTGTTTGCACATTCTATTGCTTCTAAGAGTATGGGATAACCAAGGGTTGAAAACATAAATATTGCACAAATAGGAAGTTTTAATAGAGCTAACATTTGCTTGTTAATTTGCCTCACTGACTCAGTGAACATATTAAAACCAAGAAGGAATTCCTTCTCCAATTATTTTAGGTTAGCAAACCACCTAAAATGTTTTGACTTAGAGAACAGTTTGGGGACGAATTTAAAAATGTATAACTACACTGGAACTACAATACTTCAGATAATCTTACTGCTCTCAGGGGACATCAAGGCCAATTCCATCCCAAAGATGCAAAACAGGAGATAAAAGTGGCTCATGAGAATGCCAGAGGCCTAATAAAAAAGATAATATCATAAGGTTTTGGGTCCAACAAAAAGTTCCAGATATAATTCACCTCACCGAGGCATGGTTATGGTCACAAGTAGAGAACAATGAACTATTATTAGAAGTATTTGATGTCTTTAGACAGGATAGGGGCAAGTGAAGTGGCGGGGTTCTTTAATATATGCACAAACATAGAAACATAGAAACATAGAATTTGATGGCAAATAAGGACTGTTAGGCCCGCCTAGTCTGCCCATTTTCCTACCTAACAGATAAGAATTTGAAACCACATTTGCAGGGACAGTAGAAGGAATAGATTGTCAATGCATAACATCTAAGAAGCTTAAACTTCTTGCAGGGGTAATATATTCACCACCGAAAATCTATCCTAATAAATTTGAAAAACTTGCCAAAAAATTGCATTATAAGCAGAAAATAAAGAAATAATTTTAATCGGGGATTTCAATGCAGCATGGGGTAAGCTGAGGGAAAAAAAGTTGGAAAATTATTTTGAGCTTTTAAACGTCCAACAGGCAGTAGATCAAGTAACAAGAAAAGGAAACATACAGAGCCAAGGAAGTATATTGGGTCTTATGTTTTTTCTCTTGAGTCTTTGACATCACAAGCTGTGAAATTCTTCCACCTAACTTGGGAGATTACAACCCAGTTTTATGCACTATAACAGACAGATGTGATTTTAAAGAGGAAGGGAAAACTGTTATTAAAAGCGGCTATAAAAACTATCATCCTGACAATTTCACAAAAGAATTAGGGAGCAAAAGATGGGATAGAATAGATAGGATTCATGACATAAATTTAGGAGTCCAGGAATTCACAAACATGTTATTGCAAGCATGTAATGAACTTGCTCCGCAGAAAACACATAAGGTTAAGAAACATCATTTACCTTGGGTGATTGAATTCTTATGGAAAAATATTCAAATAAAAGACTGATTGTGGAAGAAAGCAATCAAGACAAAAAAGGAGATATCAGGGAATGGTTCAAAAAACAGTATAATAAGTGTAAAATGTTAATTAAGCAGGCTTGAAAAAAATATTTTACCAACAAAGTTAATAAAGCTTCTCACCCAAAACAGTAGTGGGGCATAATAAGAGAATTAGGAAATCCAGTTAAAGTCAACCATGGGATTAAGATGGTAAACGAAAACAGGGTCTCACTCAATTCACAATCTATTGCACAGGAATGAAATAATTATATTGTTACTCTTCCAGCTATTATTATACCAGATGTAAAAAAGGAAAATACAATGAAAAATGTTCCTTTTGCACTTAATTCACCAAAATTCCATTTTAGGAAAATAAGGGAGAAGTAAGTTGTAAATGGAATAAAAATCTCAATCCTAGGAAGTCATACTGTTTAGATGGAATCAAAATTAGATTAATAAAGGATGCCCAAGAAATAATTACACCAGTCATAACAGAAATCTCTAATCAAAGTTTAATAAAAAGACAGTTCCCAGATTTATGAAGACAGCAGAAATGATTCCCATTTTTAAATGAGGGAATCCAAACAAACTCTCAAACTATAGGCCAATAGTGTTTCTCTCTATTCTCTGAAAAGTAATGGAGTGGTTGGTCTATAACCAACTGTATGAGTACTTAGAGAAGTACCTGAAGCTAACTCCATTTCAGCATGACTGCCGGGCCAGACTCTCGATGGGTACCTCGCTCGTGGACTTCCTAGACAATGTAGCAATTGCTATGGATACCAGGGAGTCCACAGGCTCAGTGTTCATTGATTTGTCTAAGACCTTTGATTTAGTCAATTATACTTTTCCTTTTGAGAGACTTGAGGGAATCAGATTGGCCCCTGGTCTACTAAAGTGGTCACAATCATACATGGGACAATGTACCCAGCAAATCGAGGTTGATGGTCAGTTATCAAGTCTAGGCTATGTGACCAGAAGAGTGCCCTAGGGATCAGTCCTGGGGCCCCTACTATTTCTGATTTATGTAAATGATCTGCCAATCAGCTTACAAAACACCCAAGTAAGACTCTATGCAGACGATACTGTTCTGTTAGCATCAGCAAAAACTCAAGATCAGATGCTAGCAAGGCTTCAGTCTGACTTTAACATACTCCAAGATTGTTTCTTTCAAGTCTAAGCTAATACTGAGTAGCAAAAAGATGCAGGTTATGTGCTTCCCAGTAAAAATAAAAAAACAACATCTCAAATGAAAATATTTCTAAGAAATGGTCAAGCACTTACAAATGCATCACAATACAAATATTTAGGTATTATTATCGATAGTTTATTAACTTTTGAAAACTACATAGACTATGTAACAAAAAAGTTAATATGGGAATAGGCACACTGAGAAGGTCAGCCTCCATTGTACCTTTTTATACTCAGAAAACAATTGCTATCAAACTGATATTTGCAATCTTGAAGTATGGAAACCTAGTATATGGCTTTGCTGGATCCAAACTACTAGACAAACTGGGCAAGGTATACAATCACCTGGCCAGATTTGTCTTGAGATGCCCATTCCAGACACACCATTGTGTAATGTACAATCATTTGGCTTGGGATAGTCTGCATAGCTGGTGAAAAAGGCAATATGCAATACCGATATTTAAGATTATGGAAAGTTTAATTAAGGGAAACTTATGTATCCCTCAAGAAAATGAGGGGCAACAATACCAGTTTAGGGAAGTTATTCACAGAGGCCTAAATATTCCAAAAATGAGAACCAGATTTGGCCTGATAACCTTCAGATATTCAATCGCAGTTCAGTGGAATCAAATTCCCCCAATAAGAAATCAATCCAGGCTCACCACCTTTAAGACAAAAATTGATGTTTTGTACCATCAAGAATGTGCTTGCTACTAATCAATCTATCCTGTTCTTAAAATGTTCTGTATGTTGTTAATAGTTGTCTATTTTTGATATGTCTAATGTATTAATGTTACCTTTTTTACTGACAACTGTCTGTATGAATGTGCACAGGACAACTTTGTAGATAGGCCCTATTTTGGACCTAAAGGTTTATTCTGTCTAAAAATAAGATTTTGACTAAGTATTAAGTGATCAGTGATATTTCTGCCAGGTACTGAGCAGGATTGGGCTTTTGAAATCATAGTCTGGGCAATATTAATAAGTTGCTTAGCTAAGATTTTTGTTAAAATGTTAAAATCCATGTTAAGGAGACTAATAGGTTTTCAGTTCCGCAGTTGTTTTCTCCCCCTTTTCTGTGAATGCATATTAAAGAGCCCATGTTCATCCCTAAATGCATGAACAACGTGTCCAAAATAAAATTATAGACCTGGGCAATTTCTGTACATAATTCAGGTCCTATTATCTTGTAAATTTCATTTGGTAGCCCATCAAGACTGGGGGAAGTCCCAGTTTTTAAAGAGGAGATTGTGTCTTGCACTTTCTGACACTGCATTTCCTGAGGCACTGCTGTTTTGATAGTACAGTATAACCTCGATTATCCGAACACTCTGGGAAACATCTGAAATGTTCTCATAATTGAGAGCTTCGGGTAATCGAGATTTCTCAACTTTTTTTCCACAATGAAGTATGAAATGGCTACTAATGCTTTTACTCCTTTAAAGCTTTATTTTAAATGACCATACTGTGGAAAATCTTAAAAATGATACAAATAGGCACAGAAAACAATATATTAAAGTGCAGTACAATACAGTACAGGTAGGTTTCAGTTTATTAAAAAAAAAGTCTGTTGTGGTTTTCTGTGTTGATCGCTCATTGAGCTTTATAATTGCTTTTTGTCTTAGCTGCCATAGCAGCGTTGTGTGTAAGTGGTCAACACCTACTTGGTTTTCAAGCTACAGAATGCAGGTCTCAAAAGCTGCTACCGCTTCTCCTACAGTTGGAAGTGGCAGTGCGGTGTCGTAATTGTCTTTGCTTTCTCCCTGTTTACTGTCATTAACAGCTATCTCTTCGTAGCTATAGCAGTGATGTCCGCATCTGTTAGGCCACCCGGTTCCTCATCGTTCTCATTGGAATGCAGCCAGTCATCAAGTTCCTCTTCCCCAAGATCAAGGGTTGCAGCCAGTTCTTGAAGCTAATTGGTGGTCTCTGGTACCTGTTCTGCTGGAGCGTTGTCAGTGTCAGTGGAGGGAGACAGGATCTGTGAACTGTACCAGTATTTTTCAATGGTGTGACTTCTGACAGCAGCCCAGGACTCCCCAAGCAGGTAGTAGACATCTATCACATTCAGCTTTTTATGATTTCAGTAAGGGCATTTTCTTGATTTTCATCCACTAGTACTTGGCTCAGCAGTTTACCCCTGTAGATGTGCTTTAGTGTGGCTAACACCCCTCGGTCCATTGGTTGTAACTTAGCAGTAGTGTTAGGTGGCAGAAATACACACTGTTGTTCATTTTTAAACAGTCAAAAAATATACCCATGATGAGTATAACTGAGGCTGGTAAGACAAGTAGGGTTGGAACAATGGAGGAATGGGAGGGGTGTCAGTGGAAGGGAGGGTGAAGCAGGCCAATGGGCCCCTTGGAAGGTCCTTGACTATCGACACCTCTGCCACCTCCTCCTCTGTGGCTGGAACATGGCCTGTTGAATAATGCATGCCACCACAAGGATGGCTGTGGCGACCCACAGGATCCGCTCCAGTAGCCTTGTATGGGCATCCACCAGTTGGGCTCCTAGGACAAAGAAGGGGACATGGATGAGTGAACACCCACACAACTGTAGCCCACCCACCATGGGCAGTGGACAACATTGGCATGTGCACTACGGGGGGGATTAAAGCCAACCACAGTGTGCGTGCCCACACAAGCTGCCATCTCGACTATCCACAGCCACGCACAGCACTGCACACCACCACCAACCAGGTGCAGCATGCCACAGCCATAACAGCCAGTGAATTGCCATTGTGTGGGGCTGACAGTGGCCTGGCTGGGACCTGGATGCAGCCACAGTCAACCCACAGCGGCCACACACATGTGCCCTGGGTGCAGCATGGTGCAATGGACCATGCCAGCGAGGCACAAAATATAATGGCCATGTGCAAGGGGTGATGAGGCCCACCCCAACCCCACACAACAAAATACATCACCAAGGTGCCTACTTGCAAGCTGTGGCCTGACTGGCATCTTACCACCTGCACCACCTGGCTGGCCAGCAACCCTCTGTTGTGCACCACCACTGGCCTGCTGCTGTCTGGCAGTGGCATCCACCATCTGGGCTCTTCGCCAATCTTCAGGGCCTAGTAGGGAGACAGTGTGAGACAGACATCAGCACCAGGCAGCAAGACATGGGCCCCCCCAGCACAATAAACCCTATGACCCCGCGCAGCAGCAGTGCCAAGACATGGCACACCAGCTGTGCACTGCCATGTCCAGCACTGTTCCCGGCCACTGGCCCCCCCACCCACAGCAGCATGGTGTGACACCCGCTGGCAACCCTCACAACACTGACATGGCATGGACGGGGATAAATGGGCTCACCTGGCCATGGCACAGCGCCCCTCTGGGTGTGTGTCTGCAGTGACCTGAGCAGGTCAGGATCCCTCCTGTGCAGGTCACCATACCTGTGGGAGCACTGCTCCCTGCTACAGCACAACCCTGTCACCTCCTCTAGCTCCTCAACCATGCCCTGCCACACCTCAGTGTGTGGCCGGTCCAGGGGTACCTGCCCATAGAGGGCACCAATATGTGGCTCCACCAAAGTCACCAAGTTCACAAGCTCCACATCTGTGTTCAGTTTGGTGCTCTTGGCGTGCTCCTGCACAGCACGGCTCTATCTTGAACTGCAGCAACATAATGGAACTGGGGCGCGCACAAGATGCACATGTGAAGGATGCGCGATACACCTGGTGATGCGCTGGCATCCCCTATTGCGCATCGGCAGGGTATGTACGATATGCATGGGGCAATGCTGACATGTGCCACAGTCATCAGGGGGTCAAGGGGCACATGTAGGGGTCAAAGGGTGACATACGCACTGTGCACGGAAGCACAACAGAGCATGGGTGGCATGGGCGCTATAGGGTCCAATGTGCCACCCCATTGACCATGTGCCAATGGCGCACATGTGTGAATCAGTGTATGGTGCATGTGCGCCACATACCCAACAGTGGCTGAGCACCGTGCCACCTGTAACGCATCATGTGTGTGGGAAGCACCACCAATGTACTTGACGTCAGTGCGCGCATGTGCTGTACCATGCGGACTGTACACGTAACACAGATGCGCCATGACATGTGCATGAGCAACCCAACTGCTCAATGCGCAATTCCGTGATGCTCAGTGGGCATATGCAGATGAGCTGATCAGCATATTGGTGGCGCATCGGAGGCATATGCATCCCATTAAAGTTGTGCATTCCCTCATTTGCATGTGATGCACTATAAAGGCTCCATGTGGCGGCACAGGCACCAGACTGGTATTGCAACCTTCACAGGTAGGATGCCAGGCACTGGGTATGTCGGGTCGGGGGGGGGTTCTCATGTGTGGCAACCAGCACTGACGTCATGTCCCCACCAACAGGAACAGCATGCCGGAGCAAGAGGAAGTTGAGGAGCAGAGGCCTGCATGGAAGCGCAGGCCCAATTTCACAAGGGCGGAGTGCGATGCCCTATATGATGCCTACCTTGACCAGGAGCCCCCTCCTGAGTGGCTCCACAGGCACCCAGCAAGCCATGGCAGAAGCATGGGCAGGTGTAGCCAGGGCTGTGAACCTGCAGGGTGTCCATCAGAGGACAGTGCAGGAATGCAACAAGAAAGTGGGCACAGACCACAGGTGGATAAAGAAGAAGGTGGCAGCCATCTGGGTTGCATGTTCCGCCATGGGCAGTGGAGAGCCTGAGGTGCTGCAGCTGATACTGTGGGATGAGCTTGTGGCAGTGACAATGTGGCACAGTGCTGTTGAGGGCATTCCCCCGGCAGTGGATTCCAGACGGAGGGTAGCCCTTCCCTGCATAGTATGTACAGCGGTGCAAGGGTATGTGGGTAAGGGGTGCATTGGGGTGGGGGTGCATTGTGGCGGTACTGACATGTATAAGTTCCCTTACAGATCCAGGGTGCCTGCATGCGAATTCAGAGGCTGTGGTGTCCATCCTGGGTGATGTCAGGGACCTGGAGGAGCGCCCATCCACCTCCACCAGGGTCCATGGCCGAGACCCCTGCTGGAACCACCATACTGTCCACACAGATGCCTGTGGTGTGGGCACGGATGAGGCCCAGGTAATGTTTCAGTGGGATGCCAGCGATGGCGTCCAATATGCTGAGACAGTGATTGAGGTGGGGGTCCACGTTCGATGATGACATGGCCGCTACCCAAGATAGTGGTGATGCTGTACTGGGGGGAGGCACCCTTACCACACACATGACACAGCAGTGTCAATGGTGCACGGGTGGCACTGGCAGACCCACGAGCTGCACAGTTCAGTGTTGCGGTGGCCATCGTACCTGCAGCACAGTCAGGCCCATATGGTGGTGGGGATGCAGCCTCCTTGGTATCATCGTTCGCACAGTGGCCAGAGGGGCAGCAGCTGCAGCAGGACGGTGCTGAGGGTGGACTGGGTGCAGTGTCCGCTGCCAGTGCACAGCAGTCAGGACAGGCCCAAGAAGGCCCCACTGTGCAGCCCCCACCTGCATGGGGAGCTGTGCTGTGGGGCTGCACAACCCCCGTGGGCTGGCACAATGCCCAAGCCCTCCAGGGCTCTGACCCATTTGATGAGCACACCCATCTGCTCAGGGCATCCTTGGAACAACAGATGCAGGTCATGGCAGGGGTGCATGCACTCCGCACTGAGCTGCACCAGTCCACAGGGAGGTGTGACTGAGACTTTCAGCAGCTCCTGGCCAAGGCAACACACATGCAGGAGGACATGACCGCAGGCCTGGATCAGCTCATTGCTGCAGTCATGGCTGGCCTGGCACCACTGGCTCCCCTGGTGCAGGACCTTCCATGGTAGTCACTGCAGAGTGCATTCTGTACCCCTCGGTCCCAGCATCATGTGACCCCACCATTGTTGTCCCCCAGGATCAGCTGTGGGCATCCTGGGCACGGCTGGAGCAGGCCTGTTCAGGGGCATGCAGGCGAGGGCCCAGTCATGTTCTCGCAGCAACACGTATGGGGGTACGTCTGTGATACCCCCTGTGGCTGCCACACAGCCTGCGTCTGCTGAGTGGTCTAGGTGGGGCCATCCATGTATCTGGGGCAGCCATGCACCTGCACAGCGGACATAATCTGTTGCCCTCTAGGAAAAATACATTGTTACCCCAGAGGCAAAAGGCCCCTGGAACAATATCTAGATTGACTACATTGGCTCTATGCCAACCACTAACGACACTTAGTTTTCACTAGTGATCACTGACCTAACAGAACAACACAGTCAAACTGATTGCAAATGTCTTGGTAAACCAGCTATTTACCAGGTAGGGTTTTACCCCTAAAAGAAAATTGCAGGTATCCGGCTTTTTACAGCCCAGGTAATGCAGGAAATTCTGAATTTGTTATGGGTAAAACAAAAGTTTTATATCCCTTACAACTCACAGTCATCAGGACAGGTGGAATGGGCTAATAGGCAGACCAAAGCAATGTTATAATAAACTTGTTCAGAAAAAAACAAAAGGACTGGAATACTTTATGGCAATAAGAGGGACACCCTCTGCAGGTACACAGTGTACGCAATTTTTGAAATCATGACTAGACAGTCCATGAGACTCCCAGAACATTTACTGCTGAACCTGTATACTGCCACTGCTAATGGAACATCAGTTTATAAATATGTTATATATCTCAAACAAGACATCCAAAAGGTACACTTGTTTGCTGCACAATGAATGGGTAGAGCCCAACAACAGACCCTATCCCATTATAAAAAAACAGTCCAGCAGTCTACCAAGTTAGACTGCCTCATTGTAACAGTCATTGATAAATGGCTACATGTCAATCAGATGAACCTGTTTAAATGAGATTAAATTACTTTTCCATACCCAAATGGGTGGAACAGTACTAAACTATGTTTTTCTTTTCTCTTTCCTTTTAGGTTCCAGAGAGAGAGATGCTTGTTTTTATGCTTATTATTCTCTTTAAAAGTATGGCTCTTCTTACAAGTCCAAATTACATATCTTATTGCAGATAGAACCAGTGACCTAATCCTAAACAGATTGTTGAGGCAGTGTACCTCACAAGCCCACATGATTTAATTGCATCCTGTGAAATTCACACTAAGGTCCTAAAAGATATGTTCATTGTCCAAAAGGGTAGTAAGTCCCTACTGAATGTTATGATCATTGCTTTGGATCAATTCTAGCAGCTAGACTTGATCTGGACTCCTGTTTACATGTTATTGATAATCAGGAATTTTGCATCCAAATTTATATGGTAATAATATGGTGATCTGGACTCCTGTTTATATTTTATTGATAATCAGGAATTTTGCATCCAAAATTATATGGCAATAAAAGTCATTAGACCTTAATAGTTTTTAACCCTATGATACCTCATAATTTGTGACACTTAATACCGAGTGCCCAAAATAGAACCCTGGCCCACCCAGTGGTCTAATAGTCACTTCTAACCAGGTACCCTAGTTAATCATGTGCAGCTCATACATATCACAGTGATTTTAAATCTCACATTTTAAACTTGAAATGATTTGTTTTGTGTTTCACATCAAACATTTCCCACATTTTTTTTAAAATAATTATGTTATTGGATACCCTGGCAGCATACCAGGTACTCATTAATGACTTCCTATACCGGGACTGATAGCACCACACATACATACACTTAGGATTTTTACAACCTGACTGCTAGTGGTACATCTTATGACTGTAAACCTACCCAAATGCACTAGGCATTTTGTTTTTGTTTAAGAAAAAAACACAGGGTTTTAGACTCAGACCTATTTGGATCTGACTTATCTATCTGAAATAGGGCTGATATAGCCACTATTCATACATATATTAATGGTTCATGATAGTATGAAATATAATATCATACCCCCCCCACCACCACCACCACTGCATGGTATACATGATTTTGCCCATTAAGAGTGATTTACATTTACAATATTAAGGATATTGTGAAGGGGTTTGACCTGACAAATGTTCATATTAATGAATTAATTTCTGCTCACATTAAGGAAGCAGATGAGCATGACATAGCTAGGAAAGTCCTTTTGCACTGCCTATAGCTATTATGTTTTTACAACCCTTTGGTTATCTCTTACATGATCTGGAATTAGGATATATCCTTGATCTCATACATGACAGACGTATGGGTCAGTGGCATTGCCACATTTTGCACTTCTATTACATGTGCTAACAAATGTTTATTTGAATCTAGCACTATTCCCTTGTCAATGGCAAGGAACCTTGGATATGTCACCACACACACACCAGTATTGCTCCATGTTTTGAAACTTATTCCTACACAATCCAGGAAGTCATGTTTGTGACTCTTGCAGTGTCATTGCCGCATCTTCATCAGGCAACATCCACCTCTGATCGTCTGGCAACTGTCCATTCTATTGGTCATCTTGATGGGAACTTTTATTGTGAAAGGTTGAAACTACTTCCTTTCCTTGTTTACCATGAGGTCTTGGAATCGTGACTGACTCTGAACATTGAATGTTGTACCTGAAAGGAACATCGCCTTTTATGCAGATGTGACATCTTTCAACTTGTTTTACCAACTTGTGAATACTCGCCTAATAACTGAAATTAGGCTTCCGCTTGTGAACTTTCAAATAAACTGTATTCAGTCTAGCCAATTAAGATTCTACACTCAAGCTCATTGTTATGCATACTATGAATCTAGTCTGGGGTGGGGCAATCCCCTAACTCATCAAGAAATCTCTTCTTCATTTGATCTACAATCAAGAAATCCATTTTCTTCACTGTTTGTTTTCCAAGCCTGGCTGGCAGCTCATACAAACAGAACTGTCGTAAGCTTTTACTCTTTGTGCAGCCTTGTGATCATCTTCCATGGAACACTGTTGCTATTCCATTGTAAAACTCAATGTGCAATCTAATGCACCCCCTACTGAGGCCTAAGGAAAAAATACTGCTGCCTCATGAATACTTTTATCTACCTTAGGAACATCTTAATGCATTGAATTTGAACTATGAATCTTCATACAACACTTGAAGAAACCTTGGATTTATCTGTGGAACGTTTCGTAGTTTATGGCTTGTGGACATTGACATTTCGTGTCCTGTTCAACTTACCAACTGAAAAATGCTATCCTTCAAGGTGGTATATTCTGCTGATGTGGAACATTGTGTGGTGACCAACTAAACAGTCTTCTAATATGGACTAAAAGTTATACAAAGTGAACTTTTCTAACTTCTGTTTTTCCTCCCTAAACAGGTAATAGGTTATACGGTAATCACACCTGTTCTCATCCCGGAACCAGATATAATTAAGTCTAGTCCTAACTATCTTGATGCTCTATCTTGATTTTTAACTATTTTTAATATCCATACAGGCAACTTAAGTTTGTCTCTTTGATTTTTTTTCTCAATAGGACAGATACACACCAGATACATATCAGTATTTACTGATTGTTTTGATATTGGAAAACCACATTGTGAAGTCTTATTCCAAATGTTTATAGTAATACAAGGTTTTCTAACATTTTCCCTTATAATTACATTTTGTTGTTTAAGGAAATCCCTGAAACACCACTGTGACCAGTTAAACTTCCTGTATCAGGGTCATGCCTTGGACCTGTAGACGAATAGTGCATAGCCGTCGTCTTTTTGTTGTGTTGTCACTTTTGCAATTAGGGCAACAAAAAGGGGATTGTTACAACTGGGTTATGCTCCCTGTCATCCCACATATACCTCACATACACCTCACATTGTATTTCTGGTCTATTGTACTGTGATACTGCTGTTTTGCACTAACATATACTGTAGATATGGTCACACACCATATATGCATGAGTGCTAGGAATGTGCTTTTCTGCTAATATATGCTAATCTTTATCACGCCTGATTCATTATACCTCACTATAATACATTTATCTAGATTATGTTTGTTTTTCATAGATATTCCATATATAATCTACCTAATCACTGATAAGATGACTCTGAGGGATCATCAGTGATTATTGTATGCTTATATTCTCATATAATTATATGTAGTGTGTGTTTTACACTCAGGCAGATATGCCACATGTAATAGAGCCATGTCAGCAGTTCTGTTTGTCTCTAAGCAAGCTGACAGAGAGAGAAAGCCTTTGTTATGGCTTTGTCTTATATTATACATAAGCAAGAAATGCCACATATAGTTTGAACCAGTCAGTATTTCGTCAAAGCTATAATGCAAATGGAAGCATATTTTGTCTCATATGATACTCATTAGTAATTCTGTTTCCTAAGTCATTATCCAATGGACAATGACTTAGGACCAATACATATTGTTTCTCATGTCTGTAACTATGTTGTAATCTCTGTTGCTATGCTGTTTTCTGTAGTATTTAGCTGTCCGCAACCCACTGTAGCTCATCTAGATACTACTAATTCGGCTCTAGAAACAAGATCTCTAGAACGCAGAGATCTGGAGCACGGGGAGAGAAACAAGACCTTAGAGATCCTAAGATCCACAATCCTGGAGATTATTTACATCTTCAGGCTAGTGGTGAGAAACCCATCTCCCTTGTGATTTTCTCTGTCACGTGCTTGGCGTAAGTAGTATAATAAACTTTATTAGTACTCCTTGCTTGTTTACAAGTGTTTCTTGGCAGACTCTGAGACACAAGAATCTGTGTTATTATTATTTACCCTATACACCAAGAGTGTTTAGGGAACACTGTATATGCCTCATCTGACCTGGGTGTTTGATAATAAACTACAACACTGAAGCTTTCAATGTGATCTATGATTTTAACCCCAACACCTTCTAAATCTGTAAATTCCACAGTTCAGTTAATTTGTATTGATTCAGTTGTTTCGTTTACATAGAGTGCAACTCCACCACCTTTCTTATTTTTCTATTTATTGATACACAATGCACTGGTGCTGGAAAAGTTTGAAAAGTGGTAGGGCCAAGGATGTAAGGTGTAAATTCTCCCCTATTAAATAAACATGATTTCAAAAACTGATAGGGCCACTTATGAAAGTGGTAGGACCATAGCCATAGTGCTCCCCATTCCATTACCTATGTCACAATGTGTACAATTTATATTCCTGTTTCCTTGTTCCAGTCTGATTATTCATCCCAACAGGTTTCTGTAAGCACAGTTATGTCAATATTGACTAACCGTATGATGTGTTATAGTTTAGTTTTCTTAAAACACAGAAACATACAAACATAGAAATATAGAAGTTGACAGCAGATAAGAACTGCAAAGCCCATCTGGTCTGCCCATTTCTTTTTCAACCTTATGAATGTGCCATTGGCCTTTGCTGTGCCAATGGCCTATCTATTCATACTCTTCTGTATTGCTCCTCATACCTATCCCATGCCTGTTTTAAGCCCTGCATTGTATTCATATCCACCACTTCCTGAGGTAGGCCGTTCCATGCATCCATCACCCTTTCTGTAAATAAGAATTTCCTCACATTACCCCATAACTGGCCTCCCTCTAATCTCATGCTGTGTCCTCTTGTCCTGCTATTTTTCTTATATTGAAATGTGTTAGACTCTTTCACCTTGTTAATGTCCTTAATGTGTTTGAACGTTTCGATCATATCACCTCTCTCCTTCCTTTGCTCCAAGGCATACATATTGAGCTCTGTTAATCTGTCCTCATATGTTTTCTGATGCAATCCCTGCACCATTTTGGTTGCCCTTCTCTGGACTGCCTCAATTTGGTCAATGTTCTTGTGAAGGTGTGGCCTCCAGTACTGCATGCAGTACTCCAGATGGGGCCTAACCAGATGTCTTGTAAAGAGGGATTATTACCTCCATCTTCTGACATGTGATACCCCTACTAATACACCCTAACATCTTCCTAGCCTTACCTACTGCTTTAGAGATCTGCTTGGATGATTTCAGGTAATTGGTGATGATGGTGTCCATGTTTCTTTCTTCCCTTGTGACTGCCAGTAACTCCCCTCCCAACCTAAAGGTGGCTTCAGGGTTTCTTTTCCCTATGTGCATGATCTTGTACTTCTTTGCATTAAACCCTAGTTGCCACTCTTCAGACCATTTTGCTAGTTTATCCAGATCTCTTCTCATTCTGCCCACCCCATCTGGATCATCTACTCTGTTGCAGATCTTGGTGTCATCTACAAACAGACAAACCTTACCCTCCAGTCCATCTGTAATGTCACTGATGAAGATAGTGAAGAGGACTGGCCCCAGAACTGATCCCTGAGGTACCCCACTTGTGACTTGCATCTCTTCTGACTGTATACTGTTTACCACCGCTCTCTGTTTTCTGCCCATCAACCAGTTTGTCACCAGTTGACCAACTTCTGACTCTCCCCGAGCCTACCCAGCTTATTAATCAATCTTCTATATGGAACAGTATAGAAAGCTTTGCTGAAGTCAAGGTAGGCAACATCATTTGCTCCCCCTTGGTCTACCACTCTGGTTACCAAGTCAAAGAAATCTATGAGATTAGTGTAACATGACCTTCCTTTTGTAAACCCATGCTGTCTTGGATCCTGTGCTCCTATGGATTCCAGGTGTTGCACTATCCTTTCCTTAAGGACTGCCTCCATAATCTTGCTCACTACTGAGATAAGACTGACTGGTCTGTAGTTTCCTGCCTCCTCCCTGCTACCACTCTTGTGGAGCAGGATCACATGATCCCTTCTACAGTCTTCTGGGACTGCTTCTGTGCTTAGAGACTCACTAAACAGTTCTGATAATGGCTCTGCTAATTCCACCCTTAGCTCCTTTAGTACCCTGGGATGTATGCCATCAGGTCCCATTGCCTTGTCCACCCAGAGCTTATCGAGCTCTTGTAGGAGCCTTTCTTTTGTGAAGGGAGTAGTGCACACCTCCCTCCCTCCCCCCATGTCCATGGTGATGAGCTGTGGGCCCTGCCCTACCTTCTCTTCAGTAAATACTGAGCAGAAGTATCTATTTAGGATAGATGCTTTTACATGGTCCTCCTCCTAACATGCTCCCTTTTTCCCTTTGATCTTAGCAATACCCCCTCTGGACTTTCTCTTTTCTCTAATGTATCTATAGAAAGACTTGTCACCTTCTTTTACTGTTTGTGCTAGTGTTTCCTTGGTTTGGGCCTTTGCCTGCCGTACTGCCTTCCTTGCTTCCCTTTGGGAAGTTTGGTATGACTCCTTATCTTCATCCTGCAGTGTTCCCTTATATTTCCTGAAGGCCTGCCTTTTGGCTCTGACCTTTTCTGATACTGTTTTTGAGAACCAAAGTGGTTTCCTTCTTCTTGTACACTTCCTTTTCTCTCTAACACAATGGGATGTTTCTTCAAGTATTGCATTCTTAATGCTTGCCCACTTTGCCTACACCCCCTCATCTGTATTTCTTTTTGCCAGGGCTTGCTTAACTCTGTTGGCCATCTTATCAAAATCAGCTCCTCTGAAGTCCCATATTTTTAATTTGGAATGGGATGATTTAGTAGTTCTAGTGGCCAAATTGAACCATACCATGTGATCGTCACTGGCCCCCAGGTAACCTTCTACTTGGAGATCTGTGATCCTTTCACTGTTAGTCAGTACTAGATATAGGATAGCCCTGCCTCTTGTGGATTGTTGCACCAATCTTTTGAGGCCCTGCACCTGCAGGGAATCCACCATGAGTCTAGTTTTGGCAGATGTTCCTACTGGTGTTGACCAATCTGTATCCGGCATGTTGAAGTCTCCCATTATCAGAACCTCCCCTTTAGCTGTCATGTTCTGTATATCCTCTAACAGTAATGTGTCTATGTCCTCCCCTTGGTCTGGAGGCCTGTACATAATCCCAGTATGTATGGCTGTCCCATTTTCTGTTTCCAGGGTGACCCACAGTCCTTCTGGCTCCTTATGTATATTCTGAATTTCTGTTGCTTTGATATTTTCATTGACATAAAGGGCCATTCCACCCCCCTCTCTTTTTGCACCTCAGTCTCTTCTGAAGAGTACATAGCCATGTACTGAAGTCTCCCAAGTGTGGTTACTGGTAAACCATGTCTCAGTAATGGCTACTATGTCCAGTTTAGACTCTATCATTATTGCCTGCAGGTCTAGGATCTTGTTTCCCAGACTGTGAGCATTTGTGTACATGATTTTCCATTGACCAGTGATCAAATGTAGGCTCCTTGCATTGATAACTATGCCCTCAATATTTTATTTTTATTTTTTTTAATTTTTGGATTTGTGTTTTTGTGTTAATAATCATACTGTAATTCGTGCTATGAATGCCAACATCAATTCCTGTGTTCTTCTTCTGTATTAGTTTAAAAAGTTATTAACGTGGGTAAGGAATTTTTGTTCCAGTATTCTCAAACTCTTCCTACTGAGGTGAAGACCATCAGAACAAAAAAGTTCATGGATTTCATTAATAGTGTCCCAGTTCCACTAGAAGTTATACTTTTTTCTCCAGTCCATTTTCTCAGCCTGAAATAAAGTGTCCTAATTTTGTTTTCTTTATGACTGCTTGCCCAAGGCTCTGGTAAGATTTCAGAAAATGTAAAACCGCATTCTCTACATTCCAGTATGTAGCCTAACTCCATAAAGTCCTTTCTGATTTCTTCCACATCTTTGTTCCCCACATCGTAAGTGCCACAGTGAATAATAACTAATGATGATATTCTTGCATCACTTAACGTACCATTTGTCAAGTTTTTTATGTCATTTGTTCTGGCACCCCTAATGCTGCTAATCATCCTATTAAGTTGGTTTGGATTGCAGACAATTTAGTCAATATATTTAATTATGGAATCACCCAATATTAGTATCTACTTTTCTCTGTTCAGTTCTATATGATATATTATACTCAGCAAAAAGTCACACTGGGGCAAAGGTGCTCTCGATTCAGAAAATGTAGAGGGCTTTGTGTTTTTAGTCTATATAATTTATGTTGGGTACCATGGTCAGTGTTCTACTGCCTGAAAAAGTTTCTGGTGATATGTACTCTGTAAGTGGGATAATCTATTTAAGCAATAATACCCAACAGGGTGGGCTTTATTGGGAAATACTGGACCGCGCAGGGATGTAATTAGGCCCAATGCCACAGGCGGAGAGCCTTATTGCCCCTGGAAGGTCCAGTATTTCTCAATAAAGCTGATCCTGGAGGGTATTATTGCACTTAGAAAATGGGCATATGTTTAAATTTTTATATAGTAATTTACAAATAGGTATAAAATTAAAAAAGTATTAAAAAGAAATACTTTTACGGTTAAGTAGTCCCTGCCTTTCACAGTTTTGTAGGTTTTTGTAAGATTTTGCTTTTATGGTTCTGTACCCCCAACACTTCCTTTCTCTCCCATTCTGTAAGTTGGGAGTTCCCCACTGATAACCTGAAATATCACTTTTTGGGGGGTTGTCATGCAGTAGTTCCTAAGCATAGGTAGCTTTAGCAGGGGGGCAGTTGGGTCCCATAGCACGAGCATCGGATTCTCAGAGGATGTCTGACTCCTGAGCTTGGATGAGGGGAATTTTTCAAATTCTGATGAGGGGTGAGTGTGCAGTAAGTGAGCTGAAGGCTCTTTGTTATGGTACTGTGAGGTGAGGTAGTGGGCAGAAAGGAATACAGTACCGCAATCTGTACTTTTGTAGATATGGGTCCTGCAGATGGAGACATGCTGCAGGCTTCCATCATTAAAGGGAGCCAGCTGCTGGAGGTTTGGGTATAAGTGATGGTGATAAGGAAACAATGCGTTGTTGTAGCAGTTTCACAAGAACCTTAAATAAATCAAACCTATCATTTTTGGTAAAGTTACTTTTATAGCTTAACCATTTCTTATAGACAACATAAATTATGTTGGCAGTGGGGCAGTTTGGACTGTGGTGACTGTGTCATGAATGTGCTGGGCAGGCAACTGTTCACTTGCTAGCAAGCAAAGCAAACAAACAATGAAAAAAAAAGACAGAAGAGAAATGCATGTGTATTTGCCTTTTTATCTAAGTACTATTTCTTGAAGCACTCAATCAATAGTACCAAATGGGTCTGAGAGCTGGAAGTGTTGGGGGGGTCTTTTATCTTCAGTTAGAAATCAGATACTGGGTGAGCAAGAGACTGAGCATGACAAAGAGACACAGAGAGCACTACATGTGTGGTCCAGAAAATGAAAGAAAATACTGCTGCTGTAATATACAGCAGTCTCTGTCCTATTTACCTCAGCTTGCAGATCTGTCCAAGAGTGACATTTTTCTTAAGTACTTGAATTAATGTGTGACACACTGTGAACAGGGGGAGATTGACTCCTACTCTAGGGCTCACTTAGTGAGACAAAAAAATGGCAGAGATTTGAAATCAGATTAGGTGGTTTGAGCAAAGAAGGAAGCAGGGTGGGCACCAGGATCCTGGAGATAAGGCAGGCTAGGCTGGTACTTTTAATACCCGGGCTCTGTTGTCTCATAGATGCCCACCTCGGCAGGGGTATCAGCCAATCAGAGCACAGAGGTTTTTTAGCTCATATTCCAATGGAGAGTACAATATAATTTCTTGTGGCTCTACTGCCTTCTGTCTTTTTCTTGAAACTGACTTTACACTACTTGCTATTTTCATCACTGATTTCCTCCCTATGCCTTTTCCTCTGGTAATTTTCCTTACTATCATGGTCATCAATTTGTGTAAGCTGAACTTTTGTTTGTTCATCTCCTGTTATAGTGGGTGTTGATCTGAGTGCACACTACTCAACAGTTCCACTTTCACACCACCCTCTCCATGAAGAAGCATTTCCTCATGTTCTTCTTAAATGTCCCCCTACCAGCTTGTAGTTGTGGCCCTCATGATGGATGCCTTGCTAAGTTTAAACAGTTGCTGGCTGTGCATTCTTTGTATATCCTTCAGGCATTTGAAAGTTTTCATAAAATATAGCCTTTCTCTCTCTCTCTCTCTCTCTCTCTCTCTCTCTCTCTCTCTGTTTCTCTGTTTCTCTCTCTTTCTCTCTCTCTCTCTCCCCTGGCATGCAATGAAATCATATTAAGGTCAGACAGTGCACAGAGAAAAATGACTGGGAGATAATGGTTCCTGGATACTCACTGCACAGGAGGGATAAAGGAACTGGCTGAAGGGGAAGGGGTTGCCCTTTTTGTGAGGAGGGCACTGAGGTGGTAGAAGACAGGTGCATTAGGGGTAGCAATGGGGAGGCTAAATCAGTATGGGTAAAACTCACAGCAACCTCAGGCAGGAAAGTACACTGGGGGTGGTCTAATGCCATGAACGCAAGAGGAGGAAAGGGACAGAGAACTCAGGGAGGAACTTGAAAGAGGAGTAGCAAAGGAGGAAGTAGTGGTGGTAGGAGACCGGAATCTGCCAGACATCGATTGGGATGTCCCGGTTGCCAAGATCACCAGCAGTCAAGCATGGATGGTTTACATTTAAGTAAAATGGGTAAAGAAGTTCTGGAAAATGAGTGTAACTCAGCAATAGATGCTTTTTTAGGCAAAGTTTGGGGGGGGTTAGTTACTAATATAATTGTGGATGAACAGAACTTAGCCCTGAATTTTGTTAAACCTCCTCCGTGCGTTTCAAATAACTATCAAGCATCTAAACTAAATCTACTTCTTTTAAATGCTAGGAGTCTGTGCAATAAAATTCACGAACTCCAAATCATTTTACATAGTGAAAATATTGATATTTGTGGTGTCACTGAAACTTGGTTTAATGACAAACAATGGGGACAAAATATTTGTGGATACACTCTTTTTAAGAATAATTGTGTATATACAAGGGGAGGAGGTGTTGCATTTTATGTAAAAGAAGATATTAAGTGTACAGAAGTTATTATGAACACCAATTCTCCACAAGGTTTTAAAATATTTTGGATTAAACTTTATAACAAATCATTTCCAGTTACACTAGGGACATGTTATAGGCCACTGTCAATGGATTCTGTTAATAATGATGACTTTTGTAATTACTTGGAAAATGTCAATTTAAAAACTGATACCTTTCTGATGGGTGATTTCAATTACCCTGGTATAATTTGGTTAAATGGAATAGGTTCAAATAAACAAGAAAATAAATGTATTGGTACAATTGCTCACCTAGGTTTAGACCAAATTGTTAATATCCCAACAAGATATAATAACATTTTAGACCTAATATTTACTAATATAAAGGAAGGCATTGACACCCCAGATACTATGGCCCCAATAGGTAATAGTGACCATTTAATGATTAAATGGTCAATTAATTATTACAGGAAAAATTCCAGTGGTATAACCAAATTCAGAAACTATAAAATGGCAAATTATGTAGCTATTAAAGAGTACCTAATGAGGTGGAATTGGAAAAAAAGAATTATTTGGGTTACCAGTGGAAGAAATATGGCATAGAATAAAAGAAAAAATAGATTTTTGTATTTCTGAGTGGGTACCAATTAGAGTTAAATACATTCAAAAGAAAAGGCTTCCACCATGGTTTTCAACAAAAATAAAAAGACTGGTATTGGCTAAAAAAAAGGCTTTCAATAAATATAAGAAAAATAAATCTGATTCTAATTGTTCTAAATTTGTTCTTAAAACAAGATTTGGAATTTAATCTAGTTAGTAAACAGGGAGATAATAAAAAAAAGTTCTTCAATTATATTGGTTCTTTAAAATCTACACCGAATCTAGTTGGACCCATACAAATTGATGATGAGATTTTAAATAATGAACAAATAATGGCTATTTAATCAATATTTTGCTAGCCTATTCAAAAAAAAAGGAAATTTCATTGAATGAGAGTCCATCTGTTCTGGAACCTGTAGTTGAGTTCACTGTTGCAAAAACTTATTCCATCATTAATTCAGGTAGATCTTCCACATCTGTAGGACCTGATAACATCCCCTCAATATTCTTAAAAAATGTTTCATATGAGTTAGGTGGCATATTAACATTTCTTTTTTAATGAATCAATAGCAAAAGGCACTGTTGTAAAAGAATGGAGAGATGCTTTAGTCATCCCAATACATAAGAATGGTTCAAAGCAAGAGTTAAAAAACTATAGACCTATAAACTTAATGTCCTCTGTATGTAAAATTATGGAAAAACTTATATCAAATAAGATTAATAAACATATCATAGATAAAGGTCAAACTGATATATTACAACACGGTTTTCAACCTGGCAGGTGAGTATCATACTAATTTAATAAACTTTTTTGAGCCTGTGAGCAACGCCTTGGACATAGGTCTTCCGGTGAATGTAATTTACTTGGATTTTGAAAAGGCTTTTGACTCTGTCTCATATAGTATATTATATGAATGTTTATTACAAATGGAGCTTAATAAATTTATTACTGCTTGGATTATACAGTGGTTGACTGATAGAAGACAACGGGTGTCACTACGAGGATATTCTTCTACATGGACTGAAGTTACTAGTGGGGTCCCTCAGGGCTCTGTCCTGGGTCCTGTATTGTTTAATATTCTTATAGCTAGTATGAACACCAAATATGGTATATGGTTAACAAAGTATGCAGATGATGCTAAACTAGGTGGGATTGTTAACAATATAAAATCCATATCAAATTTACAGGATAACCTGAGTTTAATCTCAGACTGGGTTACCAATCATAAATTAAACTTTAATTATAATAAATGCATTATAAATTATGCATTTTGGGCTTAATAACATGTGTGCTGATTATTATACTAACAGCCATGTGTAAGTGTAATCACTTCCGAAGAGGATCTGGGTGTCACTATTACTAATAACTTAAAATTTAGAGAACATTTGAATACTACTGTTAAAAAATGTACTTGATTGACTAATTGTATTTTCAAAAATATAAAAAGCAGAGAACCGGCTGTATTACTTCCACTATTTATTAGTATTATAGGGTCTAATTTTGACTACTGTTCCTCATTTAGTGCTCCAACATTAATTATAGATAGATTATCTAGAGAGAAAATTCAAAGGAGATTCACCAAACATACTACTGGCATGGGTCTATTGACCTATGAAGAAAGAGTAAAAAAATTACAACTTTAAAGTATGGAATACAGGTCGTTGAGAGGTGACCTTTGTTTGCTCTATAGGGCTACAAAGGATGAATTCTTGTTCAATACAATATATCTGACTTGGAATCCAACATCTGTACATACTCAATCACATCATCTGAAATTAACTACATCCATAAATAAAACTACAAAGAGAAATAAATTCTTTACACAAAGGATAGTTCCAATATGGAATTCACTTCCAAATGATGTTGTGCACTGTGATAATTTGGCTCTATTTAAATTGAAGCTTGATTCTCACATGAATGATTTAAAATATGTAGTCCACCTGGCTTAGGTGGCGTGATCAAATTGGGCTCGTCCTTCGATCATGTACTGTACCTATGAACCTATTTCTACCCTTCTGCCAGCCTGGTGGTGCTGAGGGTTAAGGTGCTGGATGCCAGACCTAGCACCACGTTTTCAACCTGGTTTTGACAACAAGCTTAAATTTCTGGGGGTTGGCTGGGGAGGAGAGGATTGAGTGTCTGATCACAGCTCTCCTCTCCTGGATGTAGGGTGAGGTGTGACTCCCTAGTGCTAGTGGTGCCCAGTGGAGGCTGCGTGCATTGCAGCTGGGACCACATAACTGATGGGGTGAGGTGTCAGCGGACATCCTGTGGGTGGGTGTGGGAGCACGCCTGGCTGCACTTGGACATCATTGCATGTCTGCACCTCTGGGAGGGGAGGAATATGTGCATAAACAAGGAAAAACCCTGCATCATCGGGTAGATGATGGCACCAGGCCTTCATGCCCACTGACAGTTCCTGCCCACCTGGTCTCCTATTTCTCTTGGCCCTCAAGCCTGCCTGCAGCTGGAGTCTCAACTTCAATGAGTACCAAGATGGAGAGGTGACCCCACCTTGGGGGGTACAAGGGAGGCAGTATAGCACAGTGATTTAAGGTACTGAGCTGCAAATCTGGAGACCTGGATTTGAATCCCACAGCCCCCACTTGCATACTGTGTGACCATGGGCAAGTCACTGTAAACAAGCTTTATGCTCAGTGTGTTTCACCTGGTTAAACAATTGGGGGAAAAAAGCCAAGGAGTTCTTCCACTGCAAGGTAGGTGACGGATTGGTGTACTGCGAGAAGACTCAGGAATGTGGGGGGTCTCAGGCAGGCAGGAAAGAGCCTGGAAGCCTGAGGGATTCTTGGTAGAGCTGTGACCAGAGGGAAAAATAGTTGGGGGAAAAAATAGCTTTTCTAGACAGCTTCCAGGACTGCTTACTTGTGCAGCTAGTTAACGAACCCACCAGGCAGATCGAGGTCCTTGATGTGGTGCTCACCAACTCAGAGGTGGTAGGAGCTGTGGGAGTAGGGAAGTCACTAGGGAACAATTACCATAATGGAGAAACGCAAGAAAAACTTATGCTGCATCCAAGCACGGAGAGGGAGCAAAGCAAATGGTTGCCTGCCCAATCAAACAGCACTGAATCAGAAAAGCTGCACTCCAGAGTAAAGAAACTGCAGAGACAAATTAGTATAAAAATTAACATTTTATTCCACAATGGAAATGAAGTAAAAGTCAGGCAAAATTCCAAACCAGATGCCCCTGCGCTTCAACCATTAGGTCTTCATCAGGGAGCAGGCTCTGGTAATTACTGAACTGCATTTTTAAATACAAATGCATCATGACATCATGCTTCACCTGATACATAGAAACATAGAAACATAGAGGTTGACGGCAGATAAGGACCGCACGGTGTTAAGTTAACTTTATTTTATGTAGCCTTCTACACATGTAATTACGGTACCTGGGGACTTAGTTTCAGGTGCTCCAGTAAGGGGGAGTTTCTGTGAGTGAGCACTTCCTCTGGCTGTAGTGGAACGTCTGTAAGCTGTTATCACTGGCCTATCTAGTAGTAAAAAGGTCTTTGCTGCACCCCTGTATTGTGTCTTCTGGAGTTTTATTTGAACACAAGGCCTATCCAGTCTGCCTATTTTTTCTACCTTATGAATGTGCCACACACCTTTACACTGTCAATGACCTATCTATTCTTGTTCGTCTGTACTGCTCCCTTATGCCTATCCATGCCTGTTTGAAGCCCTGCACTGTATTCATAGCCACCACTTCCTGAGGTAGGCCGTTCCATGCATCCACCACTCTTTCGGTGAAAAAGATTTTCCTCACATTCCCCCTTAATCGACCTCCCTCTGTTCTCATGCTGTGTCCTCTTGTCCTGCTATTTTTCTTATATTTAAACATGTTAGACTCTTTCACCTTGTTAATGCCCTTGAGGTGTTTGAATGTTTCGATCATATCACCTCTCTCCCTCCTTTGCTGTAGGGTATACATATTGAGCTCTGTTAATCTGTCCTCATAAGTCTTCTGATGCAGTCCTTGCACCATTTTGGTTTTCCTTCTCTGGACTGCCTCAATTTGGTTAATGTTCTTGTGAAGGTGTGGCCTCCAGTACTGCACGCAGTACTCCAGATAGGGCCTAACCAGTGTCTTGTAAAGAGGGATTATTACCTCCCTCTTACGACTTGTGATACCCCTACTAATACACCCTAACATCCCCCTAGCCTTACCTACTGCTTTAGAGGTCTGCTTGGATGGTTTCAGGCCATTGGTGATGATGATGCCAAAGCCTCTTTCTTCCTTTTTGACTGCCAGCAACTCCCCTTCCAGCCTATAGGTGGCTTCAGGGTTTCTCTTCCCTATGTGCATGATCTTGCACATCTTTGCATTAAATCCCAGTTGCCACTCTTCTGGCCATTTTGCTAGTTTATCCAGATCTCTTCTCATTCTGCCCACCCCATCTGGATCATCTACTCTATTGCAGATATTGGTGTCATCTGCAAACTGACAAGCCTTACACTCTAGTCCATCTGCAATGTCACTGATGAAGATATTGAAGAGGACTGGCCCCAGGACTGATCCCTGAGGTACCCCACTTGTGACTTGCATCTCTTCTAACTGTATACCATTTACCATCACTCTCTGTTTTCTGTCCGTCAACAAGTTTGCCGCCCAGTTGACCAACTTCTCACTCACCCTGAGTCTACCCAGCTTATTTATCAATCTTCTATGTGGAACAGTGTTGAAAGATTTGCTGAAGTCAAGGTAGGTGACATCAACTGCTCCCCCTTGGTTCACCACTCTGGTTACCCAGTCAAAGAAATCTATGAGATTAGTTTGACAGGACCTTCCTTTTGTAAACCCATGCTGTCTTGGATCCTGTGCCCCTATGGATTCCAGGTGTTGCACTATCCTTTCCTTAAGGAGTGCCTCCATAATACACTTGATTTCTCTAAATGGCAGGTTAACCATAGATGCTACTGTAAAATCATAAATACTATTTCAAAAGTATAACAGTAAGTGACTAAATTCATAAATCATAACAGCAATTCAGAAAATAATAGACTATAGCCTGGGTATGTATATATATATATATATATATATATATATATATTACAAAAACTCTATTAATCATCATGTTAGGGTTGTTACTGAACCATCAAAAGCAGAGAAATGTGATGTCAGGGTTTTTCCAGCCTAACACCTCAACCCTGGAGACACTGACAAGAGTCGAGAGGTGTGCCTTGGGGTCATCAGCCCCAATGCTCACCCCATTCCATAAGTAAATATGCTGAGGTGGTCACAGTATATGGGAGAATGGGGTGAGTGTTATGGTTGACGACCCCAAGGCACACCACCGCCTGTCAGTGTCTGCAGGGCCAGGGTGGGGTGTTAGGTTTGGAAACCCTATCACCACTTTTCCCTGCTTTTGTTATGTTTAGTAACAACCCTAACTGATGCATTAATGACAGTTTTTTGCAATGAATTTCATTACTTTTTCAGATAGTATTATCATATCCTTATTTGTCTGTGGGCTGCGCTCTCATCCCTCCATAGATATGTATATTATGTAGCCATGAAGCACAGAGCCCTTGAAGCCCTGTGCTTCCATTTATAGGAAAATAGGGACCAAATTGTCAGCACAGCCATCTTATTACCCCACCTCAAGTTCCCCGGTACAGAAAATTTTTGAATCAATGCCAAAACGTAATTATGCACAATTGCAATGCCATTCCGTACCACTGATGCTAAAACACATTTTGGGAAGGATTCAAAAAGTGACAGCTATCACATACATGAGGTGGTAATAAGAAAGCTATGTTGAAAATCTGGGGTCAAAATATTTAACATTTCCGAAGTTAGAAGCAGGAATAGTGAAACTGGAACAAATGGTCATAACTTTGACATTTTTTCACATTTTGACCACACATTTTTAACATTGTCTTCTTATGACACACTTTACAAACCCCATAGGTGAAAATGTTAAAATCTGCACCAAAATGTCCTTCCGCATCACAGGTGCAAAAACACATTTCAGGCAGGATGTGAAAAATGACAGCTGTACTGTTCATGAGGTGGTGTGAAAAAACTGTCTATGTTGAAAATTTGGAGTCAGAATATGAAACATTACCAAAATTACACACGTGTGAAGAAAATTTTCAATGAACGCATGTAACCTGACCATTTTAAGGAATTTTTTCACCAAATTTTCAACATGGGTTTTTTGGGACTCCACCGCATGAACACTGGCACTGTCATTTCATTGATCAATCTCGAAAGATGATTTCATCCAGCAACTGTAAAATCACCTTCTGGGCCTGATTAACAAAACAACAGTGACAGTATTCAGGAGGTGGGGTCCCAAAAAGTCCATGTTGAAAATTTGGTGAAAAAATATCTAAAAATGGTAAAGATATCAACATCAGTTCAAAATGCCATTGAAATACGTTATATGGTACTTACCTCCATTCATCAGTTTGCAGTTCTGCTTTGAAGAGTGCAGACATGTCCAGGTTCACAGAAGATGACAGATGACTACCTCCAGTGATAAATATAGGGCAAGTGAGGTGTGTGGGGTGGTGGGTGCTCAGTGGGAGGGTTAGGAGGGAGATGGGGATGGTGGAGATGACGAGGGACCATTTTGTTTTTTACAGGTTTAAAACCAAAAAAGATGTTGGGGTACTTGTTTTTTCACATGCTGCAAATAAATATTTCAAGACACTGGGAGTGGGCTTCCCAGTGTCCCACACTGCTGGGGGGACTTGAGAATGCTGACAAGGGGATTGGGCACCCCAGTTTTGGCACCCATAATTTTAATAATGGGCTTCAAGAGGCATCCAACACTGGGGGTAGGAATCCTTGTGTTGGATAAACTATTTTGTGACACTGGAGTGGGCTCACGAAAGTCCCACACTAATGGGGGGTGTCTGCATGCTGACATGGGGAATGGGCCCCCCCAATGTCAGCAGTATCATGAAAGAACAATGGGGTGGGGGTCATGGCCATAAACAAGGAGCACAGGCATCAAAGGATGTGGGGGCCACTAGACACCAGGGAAAGAATGTGGTTAAAAATACGAGGGCAGGACACTGATAGGAGGATGGGAAGTGCCAAAAAAGAGCCATCAGGGGCTGCTTTCTTTACTACAGACATATGAAAAAATACTTATAATGTTAAAAAAATATACTACCATTAGATTTTTGTAGCACACAACTGCAGAATCCAGTTAAGGGGGTCCCAATAAGCAAGGTACACCTGTTGGTCCCTCCCCCAAATACAATTTTTTGATGTTTCTTAATTTGAATTAACAGGCAAAACTGAAAAAATATGGTGGCCAAATGAAAAAAGAGTTTCCTAAAATGAAAAACAATGGTGTCAATACGAACAAAGAAGTTTTTGTTTCGTATCATACAGCTATTTTGAGATGCTTACTGAGCATGTTCAGAAGCAATTAATACGAATTTTAAATTGGAATAACTTTGGAACAGAATAATATTTTTCCCCAAACCAGCAAAAGGCACATCTGTGAGTCAACCCCTTTCTACAAAGAAAAACAGGTATAGGAGACCACTATGGTACTTGGCAAGGGTCAGAGAAGCAGTAAGGGCCAAAAAGTAGGCCTTCTATAAATACTAAGAAAAGCAGGGGGCTGTAGAATGGGAGGAGTATCTACAGAAAAACAGAGAGGCAAAGAAGTTGTTAAGGAGGCAAAAACAGACACAGAGCTGCGTGTTGTGGAGGGGGTAGAAAAAGGAAAAAAATTGTTTTGTAGATATATTAGTGAAAAAATGAAAAAAGTGGGGGACTCCTATAGCTGGTTGGGGGGTAGAGTGATAGAGGAGGCTGGGCAAAATGCCACCATCCTGAATGACTACTTTTTGCTCAGTATTCACTAAAGAAGATGGCAGGTCCATGCCAGAGAACAGCATCAAAGCAGCCACTAAGGGAGTTCCAGAAATGAGATAGTCATTGCTTACTTGTGAAAGAGTCTGGAAAAGGCTGGCAGTACTTAAGATAGACAATACCTAGGACCAGATAGAAACATAGAAACATAGAATTTGATGGCAGGTAAGGACCGCTTGGCCAACCCAGTCTGCCCATTTCCCTACCTAATGGATAAGCTGCAGATCCTAGTTAACCAGCAGCCTACTTCTTCCAGCCCCCACCCCCTAGAACTGCCTTATGACTGTCCCATGCATGCTTGAATTCCACCAATGTTTTTGACTCCACAACCTCCTCCGGAAGGCCGTTCCATGCATCCACAACCCTCTCTGTGAAAAATACTTCTTAAATTACCTCTGAGCCACCTTCCATCTTCAAATTGTGCCCCTTGTTCTTGCGCACCTCTTTTTTTGAAAGATGCTACCCTCTTGGACTTTGTTGATTCCCTTGAGGTACTTGAAAGTTTCTATCATGTCCCCCCTCTCCCTCCTTTCCTCGAGGCTATGCATATTAAGCTCCTTAAGTCTCTCTTCATATGTCTTCCGGTGCAGACCCTGCACCATTTTAGTTGCCCTCCTCTGGACAGCTTCCATCCTGTCTATGTCTTTGCGGAGATTGGGTCTCCAGAACTGCATGCAGTACTCCAGATGGGATCTGACCAGCTGTCTGTACAGAGGGATATTAACTTCCTGTTTTCTACTGGTGATGCCTCTCCCTATGCATCCCAGTATATCCCCAGCCACCCTTGCTGCCCTCTCAAATTGCTTGCCCACCTTTAGGTCATCTGATATGACTACCCCTAGGTCCCTTTCCATTTTTGTTGTTGTTAGTATCTCACCCCATTGTGTACTCTTCCCCTGGGTTTTTGTTTCCCAGGTGCATTACCTTGCACTTCTTAGCATTGAATCTAAGCTGCCATACATTTGACCATTCCTCTAACCTTGCCAAGTCCCTTCTCATCCTTTCCACCCCACCTTGTGCATCAACTCTGTTGCAGATCTTTGTGTCATCTGCAAAGAGACATACTTTTCCTTCCAGTCCCTCTGCAATGTCGATTATAAAGACATTGAAGAGGACCGGTCCTAATACTGAACCCTGCGGTACCCCACTAGTAACCCCCCTTTCTTCAGAGTGGAATCCATTTACTATTACTCTCTGTCTCCTATTCTCCAGCCAATTCTTTACCCAGGCTGTCATCTTGGGACCCACTCCCAGGCTGGCTAACTTGTATATTAATCTTTTGTGTGGGACTGTGTCAAATGCCAGGCTAAAGTCTAGGTAGGCCATGTCCACAGCCCTTCCCTGATCTACTACTTTGGTCACCCAGTCAAAGAAATCTATCAGATTCGTCTGGCATGACCTTCCTGCTGTGAATCCATGCTGCCTTGGGTCCTGTGCCCCTCTGGCCTTTAGATACTCGACAATTCTTTCCTTCAGAAGTGATTCCATCATTTTCCCTACCACTGAGGTTAAACTAACAGGTCTGTAGTTTCCTGCTTCTGCCTTGCTCCCACTTTTGTGAAGGGAATCACATCTGCCCTCCTCCAGTCCTCGGTACCACCCCATCCTCCCATGATTTGTTAAAGAGGGTAGTCAGTGGTGTCACTAGTTCTACCTTTAGTTCTTTCAGAATTCTGGGATGAATCCCATCAGGCCCCATTGCTTTGTCCACCTTCAGTTTTAAGAGTTCTTTCAGAACCCTTTCTTCTGTAAATGGGCTGGTATCAACTTCTGTATCCAGAGTGTTTCTACAGTTTGTTTTAGGTACCTCCCCCTCTTTCTTTATAAATACTGAGCAAAAATATCTGTTTAGTATCTCTGCCTTTTCACAGTCACCCTCTGCCCACCCTCTCTCCCCTTTATTAAGCCTCACTATCCCTCCCTTGGTCTTCCTTTGCTCTCTGATGTACCTATAAAAGGTTTTATCCCTCTTCTTAACCGAGTTGGCTATCTTTTCCTCAGTTTGGGCCTTTGCTGTTCTTACTGTCTTGCCAGCTTCCTTTTGCTTTAACTGATACAGTTCTCTGTCCTGCTCCTTCTGTGATTCCTTGTACTTCCTGAATGCTTTCTTTTTCTCTTGAACCTTCACTGCCACTTCCTTTGAGAACCATAGTGGTTTCTTACATCGTTTCATTTTGTTTATTTGCTTCACACAAAGGCTTGTTACCTCTGTGATGGCAGTTTTTATTATTCCCCATTGTTCTTCCACCCCTCCTTCCTGCCCATTTGCTAGTGCATTCCTTAGGCACTCACCCATTTTGGCAAAGTCAGCCCTCCTAAAGTCCAGTACTCTTGCCTTTGTATGACTTGACTCTATTGCTGTGTTTATTGTGAACCATACTGTTCAATGGTTGCTAGTTCCCAGATGGCTACCCACTTCTACATGGGTTGCATCTGAGAATACTCAGGGAATTATCAGCAGAGCTGGCTGAACCATTGGTAGGTCTAACAGCTCACTTAGGTCTGGGAAAGTTTCATGGGATTGGAAGGTTGCAGACATTCTACTGCTTCATGGGGGATATAAGGAGCAACTGGGGAACCACAGGCCTGCCAGTTCTAACTGCTATCGTAGGGAAACTGATGGAGTCACTGATCAAAGAGGACCTCACAGACTACATGGAGAACAATAGAAAAAGGGGGTTAACAAGCAGAGTGGTAACAAAATCTGGAAGGCCATGTGTACAAATACTAGCAGTCTAGAAAATAAGATTCCAGACCTACAGGCCATCATGGCAGTGGCTGACCTGGATATTGTGGCCCTGGCCACTACTGAGTCATGGTACACTGAACAACATGACTTGGACTTAGCCACACTAGGCTATACTCTGCTTAGGAAGGACAGGATTGGAAGCAAAGAAGGGGGTGTGGTGCTTTATGTGAGGGAAAGTATAAAAGTAGTGGAGATACAGGGAATACAGGGGGCCAGAGGTATTGTGGGTCACCCTGGACACATGGAATAGAGCAATTATTTGCACTGGTATGCTCTACAGACCTCCAGCACAGGAGGAGACATTAGACAAGGTACTGGTGGAAACCATTGTCAAGATGGCAGAGAAGAGGGAGGTGCTGTTGGTGGGGACTTCAATCTGCCAGATGAAAATTGGAGCCTCCCAGCTGCAGCTTCACCTAGAATCAGGGACATCCTGTACTCTGTACAAGGGTCATTCCTCAGGTAACTAATCAGGAAGCCCACTTGTGATGGGGAAGTTCTGGACCAGGTACTCACTAGCATGGACAGTATTGCAGACATCAAAGTACGAGGGCATGTGAGGACCATTTATCACTGTATAGTATGGTTCAACATAAGGACGTCTATGGAATCGAACCATACAGGTGTGAAGGTCCTGGACTTCAGGAGGACAGAATTTAAAAAGATGGCTGAATGCCTTAGGGATGACCTGGTGGGGGATGACCTGGGTGGGGTGGAGGAATGGTACGTGAAGGTAAAAGGGAGAATAGTGAAGGCAATAAGCCTCTGCATCAGCAAATGAGAAATAGCAAGAGGAAAAAGAGACCATTATGGTTCTCGAAAGCAGTAACTGAAAAGGTAATTGCTAAAAGGGTAGCACTCAGAAGGTATAAGGAGATGCAGAAAGAAGAGGATAGGGAGGTGTATAAGAGGAAACTGAGGGAAGCAGTGAGACCAGTAAGGAGGCAAAGGTGCAAACTGAGGGGAGAATAGCCCAAGCAGCTAATAAAAAGGGACAAGATAAGTTGAAGTCTGTAAGTGAAAAGAAGAAGACCAAGGGAAGGATTCTAAGGTTAAGAAGTGAAGAGAAGGGGGGGACTGTGCAGAAAGGGACCAAGGAAAGATAGATATCATGATCAAACATTTTTATTCCATTTTCACAGAGGAAGGAAGAGGACAGGGTTCACAAAAAGTAGCAGGAGCTTTAGAGGGAGGGAGGTGGACACTAATCCTTTTTTTATTTTTTTCTAGAGGAGAGATTCATAAAGGGGATCACTGATATGAAAGTGGACAAAGCAATGGGGTCAGACGTGATGCATCCAAGGGTATTAAGGGAGCTCAGGGAGGTGGTAGCTGCATCCCTGACAGTCCTGTTTATTAGCTCACTAGAAACACTAGTGGTTCCAAAGGTCTGGAGTATGGCAGATGTAGTCCCCTTCACAGAAGTGGTAGCAGGGAGGAGGCTCGCAACTTTAGGCCAGTTAGCCTGACATTGGTGGTGGAAAAGCTATCAGAATCACTGCTAAAGGAAAGGATTGTGAAATATCTTGAATCACATGAGGTAAAAGACCCGAGGCAGCATGGATTCAAAAGGGGGTGGGAGGGTCGTGTGAAACAAGTCTGATAGGTTTCTTTGACTGGGTGACCAGGGAAATAGATCTGGGTGGAGTTCTGGATATGGTCTACCTAGATTTCAATAAAGCTTTTAACACTGTTCCATATAGGAGGCTCATAATGAAGCTGAACAGCTTAGGAGTGGGTGCAAAACTGGTAAACTGGGTACAAAATTGATTAATGGATAGGTGACAAATGGTGGTGGTAAATGGTGTTCACTCTGAAGAAGGGAGATTGACCAGAGGGGTGCCTCAGGGATCAGTAATTGGACCGGTCCACATTAATGCCTTTAGAAGTTACATTGCAGAGCTTCTGGAACGGAGGGTATGCCTATTTATAGATGACACCAAAATCTGTAATAGGATGGACACTTCAGGTGGGTGGAAAGAATGAGTGGATACCTGTGAAAATTTCAGGGGTGATTAAGGATATGTCAGCTGGGTGTCAATGTGAAAAAGTGCAAAATCATGCATTTATGATACAGAAACCCAGGGGTAGAATGCAAAATGGGTGGATAGGTATTGATGACCAACAAACAGGAAAGAGATCTGGGGGTAATCATATCTGATGACCTAAAGGTGGCCAAGCAATGAGACAAGGCAGCTGGGAGGGCCAGTGGGTTGCTGTAGTGCACAGTGAGGGGTATTACCAGCATAAAGAGGGAGGTGGTGTTAGCTCTGTGTAGATCACTGGTAAGATCCTGCCTGAAGTACTGTGACCAGTTGTGGAGACTACAGGCTGGATTCTCAAAACACTCTGAAGGTGCAAAATTATCTGCAAGTCCCCAAAAGTTCTGCAGTTGCAGGAAAAAAGTGGGAATTGTGCTGATATACACAAAACTTCTGCAGCTGTGAAAAAAATACACTGCAGAAAAAAGTGCAGCTGCAGAAGTTCCTGAGGAAGAAAAGCCATTGAAAAGTCTGGCATATCTCCTTAAAGGCTATTCTCAGTCAGTGTTTGTTCTCAGTTTGGAAAAAATGTTGCAACATGCTGCACCACAGTGAGTGAGGCGTAACTCTCCCTAAGCAAAATGCAGTGTACCAACTAATGAGATACAATTATAGTGGAGGTTCAGGCACCAAGCAACTGCAAACCAGTGGGTGTATAGTAGTGTCAGTTGTTACAACAAAAATAGCACATATTTTCATTGAAAGGCAACAAACCACAACCACTAGACCCAGTGAAGCCCATAAAGGAGCCCCACAGGCAGTAGAAGCAGAGCTGGTAACAGCCTGCAGTGAGTGCTACTGAAGCAGGCAACATACTGTACACACTCTAGGGAGAAACACAACCATCAGTTCCACCATCAGTTGCAGACAGCCATTGTGGTGCATAGTCTGCTGGTACCAGTGGTGCTGCGGTGGTCCCATTGTGTTGTCTGTATATCCATGGCACCTCTGTTCCATGACCTTAGGGTTATGTACACCTGATAGGCTGCTTGATGCACATGTGACTTAAGTTTCGAATTTTGATTTTCCACCAAGCCCCTTCCCCTCTTAGGTGTCTTCAGTTTCTTATGTGCATCGAACAGGCTAGCAGCACTCTCGCCAAGCTCCAGTGCAAAGAATCACACTACCAAGGTATTTATATATATTTCATTAAGAATTATTGGCACAGACAGTATAGAATTGACTGCTCTGCAATTGGATAGTCAGAAGCAGGATAGCAGTACAATTTTTCAGAAGCTTAGGCATAAGGCTATCACACTAAAGGTAAACTGAGATAACAAGAGCAATCCTGCATCTAATTGTGTCATGTTTCTGGCTCTAAAGAATCCTCTAGCTCAGGGATTATGAAGAACTACATCTCTAGTGCAGGATAGCACAGGGTAGACTCACAGAATATTTACAAACAAGCACCTATCCAACTTAGTCCTATGGGTGGAGTCCCTTATGTAGCGACTCCCCCAGGGCTAAAAAGGCAAGATTCTGGCCTCTCTTCTCTTGGCTAGGTGTAGTACACTCCACTTACGTAGCGGAGTGTACACACAGCCAAAATTGGGCATTAGTACAGCTGTAATCCTCTCCCCCTCACATAGCGGAGCGAATCCAGCCGCCCTCATACACCTAACGTTTCAATCCTCCTTCCAGTAGCTATTCACAGTGATTTCACACATTAAGCACAATCGTTTCTTTCTTACCAGTTTTCCAGCCCAAGGGAGATCTGCAGAGTGGTATTCAGTGAATGCCTCCGATTGCCCACGCTCTGGTTCCGGTAGACAGGCAGAGCGGTACTCTGTGAGTGCCTCCAACATAGCGACGCCATTTCCGATCCGTGTAGCCTCCCCCTCTCCTTTCCCATGAATATACCTCCTTCCTCACCCTCTCCTGGATGCTGGAACCCAAGGGACTAATAGGCACTGTGCCATCTTAGACTCTCCGAGAGTGAGTCTCCACGCACGTGCGACACTCGCGCATGTGCACTGCTAACAGATCTGTCATGTCAGGGCATGGCATATCAGGACTCAGCAGCGCATGTAAAGGGGTAATAATCTTAAAAGGGCTATACCAGATGTGGGAGCTCTCAAATTAAGTGGCCAGGTGGAAATAAATCACCTTGCAATCGGGCCACTCTCTTAAAGGGATATTCTCCTTTACCAGGCTAGAACATATCTCCTGTATTAAAGGGGTAATTCATTACAGGACCATTTCTAAGGCTTATTCCAATACCCCACATAAATTAGTCAAGTCTACCTATTGAGAGAATATTTTTTTTTGACACATGCAACTATAAGCATGTGGGGAAAGAAATTACATATTAACAGAACTCTGCAATAATACTGTTTTTTCTGTTATATACTCAGCATAATTGCAGCTAACACATAAAATACTCCTTATCTGTCTTGCAGATGGCCGTAATCAGGGAATACGTGTCATGCACGACCCCCATACCACCCCACCAGAAAGGACTATACTGTCTGCCATGTGAGGGGCAGACTCTCACACGGGGCACAGATACTCTAACCAAGACAAGAAAGGACTGGCAGGTCAACTCAGCTATGGAGGCTCTCCAGAGAGCCACGGCAGCAATGATGGATAGTCAACAGTCCTTTATGCTACAGGTGTTGGAATGCATGACTTTCCTTAGTAAACCCAAACCATCCACTTCTGGATCCCCCACTCACAAGGCACCCAGGCAGGACAGGGCACAGTTGCCACACCACGGACATACTTCACAGCACCTTAACCCTGATGAATCGGAAGAATCACAGGGAGAGGAACTAGAGCAGGGGGAAGAAGAGATTATAGGCTCTAAAATTCATAGTGACCACGACTCCAACCAAGAACTGCTACCTGATGACATGCCCTCAAAGATGGGAACTCCTTTTATAATGTCCAAGCTATTCACCATAGACAATATATCAAACCTCATAATGTGGATATGCTCCACACTGGGTTTCAAAACAGCCCAACCAGCCCAAGACAGTGACCTGGACCCAATGATCCAGATGCCACCCAAATAAGAGAATTATTTTCCTGTATGCCCAGCCCTAAATGACATAATTCTAAAGGAATGGACATCTTCCAACCCTACCAGACTTCCAGAAAAGAAAGAACTTGACAGAATGTATCCTTTACAGGATGAACAAGTAAAGACATGGTGCTCCAGACCCAAAATAGACCCAAAGATAGCAGAATTAAATAAGAGAACAGTACTTCCCACCGAAGGGACAGCAGCACTATGGGACCCGGTGGACAAGAGAATGGAGGAGTTGCTAAAGAAAATTTATGAATTCTCAGGCCAAACACTGAGAACATCTACCACAACCTTCTACATGTCCAGGGCACTGATCCTATGGTTAGAGGAAATTAAGAAGAAAATAACACCAGACTCTCATGAGGCAGAGCTACTGCAGTACTCTCTACAGGCAGTCAAGTACCTGGGAGACATGTCGGTGGACTCATTAAAAATCAATACCAGGTCAAGAACTATCACCAACAGGGCCAGGAGAGCACTGTGGCTGAAACTGTGGGACCCAGATAACGATTCCAAAGCGAGACTACATAAGCTTCCCTTCCAGGGAGAAAGAGCATTCGGAGATGGACTACAAGAAATCCTCAGACACCGGGGACAGGGAAAGCACCAAGACAGTGACAAAGATTCCGGTTACCTACCTTCTTACAGGGCTAGACTTTATGGACAAAGACCCAGGGGAGACAGACGATACAACCAGTCCTTTCGGGGCAAATGTACCACATATATAGGAGGGTATGGTCAACAGAGTACCTACCCAAACAAAGGAGCTCATTCACACTGGAGCAGAGGGGGGGACACAATAGGGGAAAATTCACTTCTAACAGAAGCAGGAGTACCAGAAGGCCAACTCAATGGCTACCCCAGACAAAGATCTCAACAGATACCATCATTGCAACAGACTCAGCACATACCCCTAGAATATGGGCGAATACTACAATGGACAGGTGGGTCAACGAAGTCATCACCAAGGGATACTCCATCGAATTCCGAGAATGACCTCTGACAGAACGCTGGATAATCTCCCCAATAGCAAAATGAAAGTGGTCCACAACACAGATACAGGACGTACTAGACTCTCTGATAACTGCACGAGCGATATAACCAGTGCCGCAAGAGGAAATAGGAAAGGGAATTTATTCAATATTCTTCCTGGTACCAAAAAAGACAGGAGACCTCAGACCAGTCCTCGACCTCAAGGTAATCAGCAAGTATATCATACACAAGACATTCAAGATGGAGACCATACGCTCCACACTAAGAGCAATAAGACCCCGCGACTACCTAGCATCCATAGACCTCAAAGACACCTATCTACACATCCCCATGAGGCAAGTCCACAGAAAATATCTACGATTTCAAATACTGGGACAACACTTCCAGTACAGATCCCTACCATTCGGCCTACCATTTGCACAAAGGGTATTCACCAAGGTGTCAATAGTGCTTGCAGCAAAGCTCAGAGAGCAAGGATTATATATTATTCCTTACCTGGACGACTGACTAATTCAAGTCAGATCACCACAGGAGGCAAGAAGGGACACCAACAAAACAATACACACCCTACAACAGCATGGATGAGTGATAAACGACAAGAAGATCTGTCTAACACCACCACAACACATAGAACATCTGGGAGTGGACATAGATACAAAGGAGGGACTCATACGACCAACACAAGCCAGAATAGAGAATCTCATAGCAGCCACACTCAAACTACTTCATTCAGCAACACCAACAATAGCCCTAGTATCAACAGTTCTAGGGTGCATGTCATCATGCATAGACCTAATACCATGGGTACGATGGAATGTGTGGTCCCTACAAACCCTCCTATTACAATACAGTTCACCATCAGAGGAAAACTTGCACCACACAATAACATTGGACAGCAAGACAAGAACATCACTACGGTGGTGGACACACACACAGAACCTGACTAAGGGAATGCCCCTGGAGATAGTACACAAGGTCACAATAGACACGGATGCGAGTCTACGGGGATGAGGAGCATCAATGGGACACCAAGCAGCACAGGACATATGGTCCCATATGGAAAAGAAACTACCAATAAACGTATTGGAAATGCGAGCGGTGCACTCCACACTACTCTCATTCAAGACACAGATTCAAGGGAAGTCGAAACTAATCAGATCAGACAACAGAGTCACAGTGGCCTACCTATCAAAACAAGGCAGTACCAACAGCAGGAGACTACTCCGGGAAACACAGATTATTATGATGTGGGCACAGACTCACCTACAACACCTGACAGCCATGCATAGAAACATAGAAACATAGACTTTGACGGCAGATAAGGACCGCTTGGCCCACCTAGTCTGCCCATTTTCCTACCTAGAGGATAAGCTGCAGATCCTATTTGATCAACAGCCTATTTCTTCCTACCACCCACACAAATTGCCTTATGTCTCTCCCATGCATTCTTGAATTCTTCCACAGTTTTAGACCCCACAACCTCCTGAGGAAGGCTGTTCCATGTGTCCACCACCCTCTCTGTGAAAAAATACTTCCTCACATTGCCCCTGAGCTGTCCCCCCTCTGTCTTCAAATTGTGTCCCCTTGTTCTTGCACATCTCTTTTTCTGAAAGATGCTACCCTCTTGGACTTTGTTGATTCCACTGAGGTACTTAAATGTTTCTATCATGTTCCCCCTTCTCCCTCATTTCCTCAAGGGTATACATATTAAGCTCCTTTAGCCTCTCCTTGTATGGCTTCTCTTGCAGATCCTGCACCATTTTAGTTGCCCTCCCCTGAACTGCATCCATCCTGTCTATGTCCTTGTGGAGATGGGGTCTCTAGAACTGGACGTAGTACTCCAGATGGGATCTCACCAACTGTCTGTACAGGGGGATAACAACTTCCTATTTCTGCTGGTGGTGCCTCTCCTTGTACATCCCAGTATCCCCCCAGCCCTCCCTACCACCTTCTCACATTGCTTGCCAACCCAAGGTCATCTGATATGATTACCCCCAGGTCCCTTTCCATTTTTGTTGTTGTTACTACCTCCCCCCCATTGTGTAATCTTCCCCTGGGTTCTTGTTTCCCAGGTGCATTACTTTGCACTTCTTTGCATTGAATCCAAGCTGCCATACTTCTGACCATTCCTCTAACCTTGCCAAGTCCCTTCTCATCCTTTCCACGCCTCCTTGTGTATCAACCCTGTTGCAGATCTTTGTGTCTTTTGCAATGAGGCATACTTTTCCTTCTAGTCCCTCTGCAATGTCACTTATAAAGACATTAAAAAGGACTGGACCCAGTACTGAACCCTGTGGTACCCCACTAGTAACCCCTTTTTCTTCAGAGTGGACTCCATTTACAATTACCTTCTGTATCCTGTTGTTCAGCCAATGTTTTACCCAGGCTACCACCCTGGGACCCACTCCAAGGATGGTTAATTTGACTACTAACCTTTTGTGTGGGACTGTGTCAAATGCCTTGCTAAAGTCTAGGTAGGCCATGTCCAGAAGCCCCTCTCTGCTCTACTACTTTGGTCACCTAGTCAAAGAAATCAGCTAGATTCATCTAACATGACCTTCCCACTGTGAACCCATGTTGCCTTGGGTCCTGTGCACCACTGGCCTCTGGGTACTCAACAATTCTTTCCTTCAGAAGTGATTCCATCACTTTCCCTTCTACAGAGGTCAAACTGACAGGTCTGTAGTTTTCTGCCTCTGTCTTGCTCCCACTTTTGTGAAGGGGAATCACGTCAGCCTTCTTCCAGTCCTCAGGCACCACACCATCCTCCCATGATTTGTTGTAACGGGTAGTCAGTGGTGTCACTAGTTCTCTGCTTAATTCTTTTAGAATTCTGGGGTAAATTCCATCTGGCCCCATTGCTTTGTCCACCTTCAGTTTTAGGAGTACTTTCAGAACCCTTTCTTCTGTGAAAGGACTGGGATCCACCCCCCTCTCCAGAGTGCTTCTGTTAATTGGATTAGGCACCTCCCCCACTTCCTCTTTTGTGAATACTGAGCAGAAGTATTCATTCAATATCCCTGCTTTTTCACTGTCACTCTCTGCCCACCCACCATCCATTCTATTCAGCCTCAGTATCCCTCTCTTTGTCTTTCTACGCTCCCTGATATACCTATAAAAGGTTTTATCCCCCTTCTTAACCGAGTTGGCTATCTTTTCCTCAGTTTGTGCCTTTGCTATTCTGACTACCCTCCCTGCTTCCTTCTGCCTTAACTGGCACAGTTCTCTGTCCTGCTCCTTCTGTGTTTCCTTATACTTCCTAAATGCTATCTTTTTCTCCCCTAACCTTCACCACCATTTCTTTTGAGAACCATGGTGGATTTTTCTTTCATTTTGATTTGTTTGTTTGCTTCACACAAAGGCTTGTTGCCTCTGTGATGGCAGTTTTGATATTTCCCCACTGTTGCTCCACCCCTCCTTCTAGCCTGTTTGCTAGTGCTTTTCTAAGGCACTCTCCCATCTTGCCAAAGTCAGCCCTCCTGAAGTCCAGAACCCTCACTTTTGTGTGGCTTGACTCTGTAGATGAGTTTATCGTGAACCACACTGTTTGGTGGTCACTTGTTCCCCAAATGGCTACCACTTCTAGATCTAAGATCCTCTTACTGTCCCCATTTGAGAGTATAAGGTCTAAGATTGCTTCCTCATGAGTAGGTTCCAAAACTAGCTGTCTGAGGCATGCCACCTGAAGGGCATCAAGAATAGCCCTGCTTTTGGATGTGGCTGCAGCAAAAGTGCTACAGTTAACATCTGGCATATTAAGGTCCCCCATCAACAGTATCTCTCCTTTCTCTGCCATCCTAAGTATGCCTTCTATCATGTGCTTGTCCATTCCCTACCCCTAACATGGGGGTCTGTATACAACCCCTGTGTGGATTGTGGTGCCATTTCCAATCTCTAAGGTGTCTCACAGTGCCTCCTCTCCTCCCTGTTTACTCTTTTGTTCAGTTGCTTTAATCCCTTCCCTTACATAGAGATCTACTCCCCCCTCTTCTGCCCTCCCTGTCTCTCCTGTAGGTTATGTACCCTGGCATGTTAACATCCCAGTCATGGTTCTCTGTGTACCATGTTTCTGTGACTGCTATGATAGCCAGGCATCCCTCTTCCATCAAGGACACCAGTTCAGGGAGCTTGTTGCCCAGACTAGGGGCGTTGGTACTCATTACCCTCCATTTCTTGATGGCCTTACCCTTTTTGCCCATCCCTGTCCTTATTGTGTTTGTTACTTTCTCCATCTACCCCTGTGCTTCTCCCTATTGACATCTCTATATTGGTGTGTACCTCACTTAGTACCCTGATTTTTTTTTGAAGGGCTAGGATTTCCCAGCTCCTTTCCAGTGCCTCCCCCCCCTTGGCTAGTTTAAATGCTTGCCAATGAAGTATTTAAATCTATCACCTAGGATCCTGGTTCCCCTCCTGGACTGATGCAGACCATCATGCCAGTATAGGCCTGCGTCCATCCAGGTCGACCCCCAGTCCCCAGTGAAGCCAAATCCCTGAGCTCTGCACCACTTTTTAAACCACTGATTGAATCCCATGGTGTGGAGCACCCTAGCCTCATCCATGCCATAGACAGGCAGCATCTCCGAGAAGGTTACCATGTGTGCTATTTGTCTAAGGCCCCTCCCCATCTTGGCAAACGCTTCTTGCACTGCTCTGATCCATTTCTAAGCCAGGTCATTTGTCCCTAGGTGGACAATGACATCCTTCTTCCTCCCCTGTGCAGCTGCTCCTGTGATCCTGAGGATTTGCTCCCTGTCCCTCCAAGCCATGGCACCAGGCAGGCACCATACCTCCCTCTCCCCTTCCTCCCCCAGTTCTACCTTCCTAACAATGGAGTCCACCACCAGGAGTTGTTTCCTTCCCCTGTGGGGTCCCATGCCACCCTCCTGTGGGTCTCCTTTGTGGAGGTTCCCAGCATCCTCCTTGGTCTCCACTGTGGGTGCCTCTATAGAGGAACCACACTTTTCCAGAACGGCATAGAAATTGTGGTGAGGTACAACTGGATGGACGTGCCTCTGTTCCACCACCCTCACCCTCCCTGAGCCCACTGTGGTCCAACCACTCCTCTTTCTTGGCAACCTCTGAGGCAACAGCAGTGACCCTAGTGGTCCCTGGGTGGGAGAGGAGGTCCCACAAATCCTGGTCAACTCAGCCTGGAGATGAGCAACCTCCTCCCTCATCCCAGAAAGGTGCCTGCAGATGGGACAACGCTGCATCCTCAAGAATGTCTCCTGGAAGACTGCTGCTCCACAGCCACTGCACTGCACCACTCCCATCATATCTTTTTTCTGGCCCCTAACTGTTGTTTGGAATACTTACTCTTTCCTCTGTTTGTTTTTTTTTTCTTTCCCTACTTACTTACTGCCTCTGTGCCCTTTTAGCTTCTGATCTTTCTGTTCTAAGACAAGAAGTTCCTATATTTCTCAGTAGTCTCCTTACTTGCTCAGAGTCAGACCTCCAGCAGCTGGGGGGGGGGCCAGAGGGCTACTCTTGCCCTTCTAGGATGGTGAGTCTTTGGTGGCTCTGTGATCACTCACTTTCTGCTCCCAAACAGGAAGTTCCTGTTGTCAGTTAAATCCTGTGCCTATAAAAGTAGAACTGGTTTAGGGTGGGGTGGAGGGGAGGGAAGGAGGGCAATATAGTCCCAGTAGAGAAGTTTTAGTTATACCAGCAGCTCCTTCCTCCTGGTACTCTGTCTGTTCTCTGGCAGAAGCTATCTAGGACAGTGCTTAAATCTGGTTTTAACCTGGCTCCTTCTAGCTAAGCCACTTCCCCTACTTTGCAAATCTTTCTACACTTAGTTAATTTCACAGATAACAATTCCCTTCTGATACCTGTGACAAGCAGCTAGATAAGTACACAGATAACACAGATAACAGATAACAATTTACTTCAACTACCTCTGACAAACACACTAACTCTTTTTTTTTTACCTTAAATTGAAGGTCCCAGTACACGATTTCTAGTTCTTAGTCCTAGTAGAGAAATTTTAGTTATACCAGCAGCTCCTTCCTCCTGGTGCTCATACAGGGACCAGTAACACACCCGTCGCCAGGTAACCTACAACTTACGGCCTGGCTCCTGAAAGGGAGAGGTTGCTGAATGCAGGATACCACACTAAAGTTATAGATACTATGCTACAATCCTGCAGGGCCACAGCAGCTTCAACATATTCAAGGCAGTGGAAGACATCTGGCAGACAAACTGAATACGGCAGCAGATTGACTCAGCAGGGAGCAAATACACCCAGGAGAGTGGCAGTTACACCCAACAATATTCCAAATGATACAACACAAATGGGAGGAAGTAGCCATGGATCTCATGACCACCAACAGGAACAAACAAGTGCACAGGTTCTTCTCCCAGTTCCGAGAACCCCAATCTCAAGGAATAGATGCACTATCAATCCCGTGGATGCATGACTATTCATATGTGTTCCCACCATTCCCCCTAATAGCACAAGTGCTGGGGAAGGTCCAGCAGTCATGCAGGATAATCATCCTAGTAGCACCGTGCTGGCCGAGGAGGGCATTGTTCACCACCATTGTAGCAATGGCAATGGACAGCCTGAGATTACAAGACAGGCCAGACATCCTCATACAGAGACCAATAACACACCCATCACCAGGTAACCTACAACTTACAGCCTGGCTCCTGAAAGGGAGAGATTGCTGAATGCAGGATACCACACTAAAGTTATAGACACTATGCCACAATCCCACAGGGCCACAACAACTTCAACATATTCAAGACAGTGGAACATATTCAGGGCATGGTGTGAAAGCAGACATATATACCCTTCACAAATATCCATAGCAGACATCCTGCTATACCTGCAACAGGGACTGAACAAGGGGCTAGCATCAGCCTCATTAAGAGTACAACAATCTGCCATCGGGGCAGCAGTAGGTATGGTTGAGGGAACCTATCCAGGATCGCACCCAGATGTAATACGATTCTTAAAAGTAGCTAGCAACATAAGACCACGCATAAGACATGGCGTTCCACCATGGGGCCTGACTCTGGTGCTGAACGCCATTACTAACCCGCCATTCAAACCCCTTACACACATCACCGATTATTGTGTAGGGCTAAAGGCAGCTTTCTTAGTAGCAATCTACTCAGCACGCCGCATCGGAGAGTTAACTGCACTCTCATGCAAGAAACCATTCGCAACATTTACACAACAGGATGTGACGCTTCATACGGTACCCTCCTTTATTCCCAAAATCGACTCTGCCTTCCACAATAGTCTACCAATTCTACTACCCACCTTCCATGAGGATCATAAAGACAGCCAGGAAAAACACCTTCACATATTGGATGTCAAAAGAACACTTAGGGAATACAATGAAGAACGGCAAACATCCGAAAGACAGAGAGGCTATTCATCATAATATCAGGACACAAGAAAGGATCTGTGGCAGCCAAGGCCACAATAGCGACATGGTTAAAGAGGACTATTACAGAATCATACAAGGCAAGTAACAAAGTCCCACGAATGGGAATCAAGGCCCACTCTACAAGAGCAATAGCAACCTCCTGGGTGGAGTGAAACTCAGCCACGGCACAGGAGATTTGCGCTGCGGCTACCTGGTCCACTATACATACTTTCACAAGACATTATAGACTGGATGCAGATATTACAGCCAAGTCTTCCTTTGGACATAAGGTCTTAAGACAGCCACAATGAAGGACATTTAAGAGACACTTGAACATTGGTACACAATATAAACACATTAGAAAATGGGCTAAGAAAATCCTGGGCTCTGATTGGCTAATAGACCCAGCAAGGTGGGTGTCTATCAGACAACAGAGCCCAGGTATTAAAAGTGCCATGCACCGCCAAACTCAGCATCAAGTATCCATGTGCCGACCCTGCTCCCTCACTGGCCTAAAGCACCCCAAATGAATTTAAAATCCCCTCCATTTTCTTTTTTCTCGCTTAGTGAGACATACAGCTCCACACCCGATGCAGCACTTGTTTTTTAATTAGGCGTCATTTATTTAATTAATGAAACAGACAGATGCTCACCACCTTTCCCCACCCCGCCAGTCTCTCACATTAAGACGGTGACTCATAATACTATATGAGCACCATCATACAGTGTAACAGTGTCCCCACCTGCCCCAGTCACTGTACTTCCCTGCATCACAAAAAGAATTGCTTCTCCACACAGATTGTAAACACACCTCACTAATCCGGTCAGCACCCATACCGGTTCTACTTCTACACAAGATCACTTAAAAAAAAAACACTCACACAGAATAACGGAGATGCCACGATCGCAAAATCAGTTTGTTTTTTTAAGTCGGCAAACAGTCTGCTGTTGCCATGCCATTCCATCAGCCCTGTGTAACACTGAAACCTCCAAAGCATCCTGTCATCCCCCCAAGTAAATGCCTCGAAAACGTAACTTGTAACTTTGCCAACCCGCCAGACATACCTCCAAATCTTCTGGGTTTCTCTTTTTCTGTATAAAAAATATATCCCTTTTCTGAGAGCAGAGTACCGCACTCTGTCTTAACAGAACCCCCACACCGCCAGCCAGGCCAAGCCAATCATGCTCCATTCAGTCCTCTTCAATCCTGCCACCCGGCCACAAATGAATCACACCCACCACGGTAAAGTACACATTCATACAAAAATTTAAAGTACCTCCTTTTATTTATTTTTTCAGAGTTCATCAGCCATCTTCTGTGTTTGTTCCTGGTACAATTGCGCCAAGCAGGATACCGCAACACTCTTGCTGCACAGTTAAGTGGCTCACTCCCATTATTTTCTATTACTTCCTATCTAAAACAATGTCTAATGGTAGCCCAAAGGGGAATGAGAATTGTGGGGGAGGGTGTCAGACTGAAGATAGAGAAATTACTGTGGGGGCACCAACAGCATTCAACCAGCATTTTAGTGAACTACAGCATCTCAGTCAGACCAAAAGTCCTGTATTCCAATATAGTCGGAGGAACTATTTAATTACAAAACTTAATGTTAATTCATTATTTTATTAAAAACAAAATTCTCAAGCATTTCTTTTTGCTGTGCCCATTTTCTAAGTGCAATAATAGCCTCCAAGGTGGGCTTTATTGGGAAATATCGGACCTTCCAGGGGTATAAGGCCCCTATGCCTTCACGTCGAGCCTCATTATGCCCCTGGGCGGTCCGGTATTTCCCACTAAAGCCCACCCTGTTGGGTATTATTGCTTACATAACACATCATGCTCTCCCATTCCATATTAGTAGGGCACTGCTTTTGAATCGCCCTAAGGTAATGGATCGGAGGTGCCATGGATATACAGACAACACAATGGTAGCTTACTCACCTGGTAAAGGTGATTGTGTTACTGTATATCCATGGCACCTCATCCCACCCAAGGGAGCATGATAAAGCAACTAGTAACATTTAAGATTAAGGTGGCTCAATACATACATGATCTACAAGATGTATTAGGATAACAGAATAAAGTGGTTTCTTAGAACCTAACAAGAATCTGAGAATGTTATTACTGTCTGGCCATATACATAAATTATTTTACAGCTATGGAAGCATCAAAACTGAAGACACCTAGGAGGGGAAGGGGCTTGGCGGAAGACCAAAATTCGAAACTTAGGTCACATGTGCATCAAGCAGCCTATCAGGTGTGCATAACTCTAAGGTAATGGATCGGAGGTGCCATGGATGTACAGTAACACAATCACCTTTACCAGGTGAGTAAACTACCATTTGAGGGACTGGCTGCTGGCCTGTCTGTGAATGCTTTCTGCTGCATCTATGGCAAGACTGTCAAAGTCTGTTGCACCGGTTAATATGGATCACCTCTTGCTGTGTCTGCTGAGCCTTTTCCTCAGCTGCGGATCTGCACTTGTGAATTTTCAGCAGCTGTGGAAAAAATGTTGTGGATTTTCAGCACTTGCGGAATTTGTGCAACTTGTCTGTTTTGAGATTTTCTGCAGCTGAGGAAATTTTCTTTGTGAATATGCTGCGTCTAAATTTTTGCAGTGCAGCAAGCTATTTTCTGAAACTATGGAATTTTTGGCTCTCTTTGAGATGCCAGTCCCATGTTTCTATGTTTCTACGGCTAATTGGTATTTTAACAACTATTAATGGCCTTTACTGAAAGCTGTGTGTGGCTTGTTTATGCCCGGTTTGTACCTGGGTCTACTTTAGTGTACTTATTCCTAAACCAAATGGAATACAGCCTTAAAAGGAAGATCTGCACAAGTGGATGTGGGGGTAGGGATTTGGGTGGACCCATTTCAGTTGGAGCACTGATTGTGACTTTACAGCTATTTGAAGGTATGTGGGAAATTATTATGTCTGATGTGAACTGCGATTCTAGAAAAATAACATGAACTTGTGGATCAGGCCTCTCTTAATTCACTTTTAAACTGCTAAGAGTTAAACCTGCATGGAATATAGCCAGGTACTCTGAGGGCTGATCCTTGGAGTAATTATTGGGACTCTGAGTATAATGTTACAGTTCAGCCTACCAAAAACTGGCGTTGTCAAAAGGCATTGATAAATGACACAGTGATTGTGTATTGCTCTTATCAATTTCTAACTTGATCCAGTCATGCAGACGCAAGATATTTATATTGTTTTAAATGATTGATTGAATCATTTTAATTATTTTTTGTATATTTGTTACTTTCAGGATGTTTTAATATGTGCCTGTATCATAATGACTTATAGTCGAATGAATAAACTAAACTGAAACTAACTAAAATAATCAACACAGGAGGAACACAAGTTGGGGAATGGGAGAAACTCGGGAGGTAGGATATTGTCCTGGGGCTGCAACTTGGTAGGGAGAGAAAGTTGGGAGGATGCCAATTCAATAGTGCTATTCTGGGGGAAGGGGTGCAGAACTTGGTGGGCAGAGGGAGACATGAGGGATGGGAACAAATTTGGAAGGGGGGAAAAAACTAAAAAAGCACCCACGAGAATCAACCCCAGCTCTGCCACATGTAGCAATGACACACAGGTGGTGACCCTAACCAGTATGCCATGCTGGCAGCACAGTTTTTAGACCACAGCAGCTGAACTATATCCAGCAAGTTCAGCTCCCTACCTTCACTGTACCTACACTGTTCTCACCCTTGCTATTTTGTTATTGTCGCTATTTTTTCACTATCGTTATTTCCACAGGCACCCAAATTGAGTCACTCAATTTGACTCTCTGAATTTGAGTCATCCATCCTATAGGATACCATGGCCACCCTGTGGGCAGAGGAACTGGTACACTGTAATTAATATATAATTCAATTGAACCACAGTGCAAATGGACATGAATTAGCAGTTGGTGAATTTTCCAAGAATGTCCTTTAAAATGGTAACAATCTTCATTAGGGGTCAGACTAGGTCCAGAGTCCTGCACTTTGAATCCTACCCCAACAGTACTGACAGGTCACCATCTTTGTGACTAACAAAAGGGGCTACATAATTCTAGCTTCCTGTCAGTGAAATCCCCCTACACCTCCAGCACCTTCAATAAGGCATGTTACCTGGTGTCCAGGGTAGGTGGGTCCAGATATGCCGCTGCACAGCCCTGCACTCTGGTGCTGTGCTATCAACTCATCACTCCACCAGTCTTGCTCTTTCAGTTGTCTTGTCACTTTGCCTGGTCCTGTGCTGCTCACTGCATGGTCAATCCACTGCCACTCTGCTCTTGTTTGTCTTGTCACTCCCTCTGGCAAGCCCACCCCAAACTTAGTACACAAGAAATTTACAACACACAGCAATTGTCAGTGGGAGCGCTACTGAAAAGTGCCTGACAAGTTTCTAATGAAAACCAGAAACAAGGAACAGAGTTCTCAGAATTCGGAGAAAGGCTGCCAACTTCACATTCAACTTCAAAACGAAAACTTTATTTTTTCACACAATTAGCCATCAAAGTTGATGCAGGTCAGCTCCATTGGGCTACCTACCCCTAAAGGAGCTCAATTGGAGTGAAGCGTAGGGATGGGTAGCCTAGTGGGGCTGACCTACATTAAATTTGATGGCTAAATGTGCAAAAAAATAAAGTTTTTGTTTTGAAGTTGAACGTGAAGTTAGCCATCTTTTTTCTGGGTTCTGAGCACTCCGTTCCTTGTTCCCGGTCCACCCAAAACTTATTGTATACAGATGTAGCATTCCCTATAAATGGACCAGGATGGGCTCTAGGTATAACTTACTTTTTGGCTTTACTGGAGACTAGAGATGATTGATATCTGATTCATGGACTTCGATTAAACTGGAGTCTGGTGCTATTTTGAATACAGGATTTTCAGATTTTGACGGTGAGAATCCTCATTCAAAAAAATAAAAGCATCCTATTGCATAAAAACTCTCTCCACTCTACTAGACCCTGTAAAACACTCCACATTCCCTCACCCTTATTCTTTTGGGCTCCCCTTACCTTATGACAAGTCTGCTGCCGCTAGAGTGCTATCTGCTGCTACAGTTGTATTGTTTGCTGCTGCTGTGGGGTCCCCTCCTCCATTCAGTTGTGTGTTGCTGAATCCCAATGTAATGCATACAGTAATTCCAAAATACCCCCCTTCCCATGTATAGCTCATAGCCTGCCACCAAGTCTCTCCCCCTGGAACCTGCCCACCCACCTGCCCAACTGCTTGGCACTGTTGCTGTATTTAGACTCCCAGCCCCGACCCAGACTGACTAAAACCAAGATTCTTCTCCCTTTCTCTTCCAAAACCCACAGAGCCCAGCAGTCAACACTGCCCCCCTGTTGCTGAGTAACCTGGGTAAATAAAACCAGAGGTGACCTACCTGGACAACATCCAAGGTTTCAGCCACAGTCTCAGACATTGTACTGAAAGAGGCATCGGTTGATAACTTTGTTTAATGTCCATGATGGCTGCCTCCTGTGTTATTTAACCAGGTCAGTCCGGGACTGGGAAAGCCAAGATTTCTTCTCAGCTTAGTAATTTTTAATAATAATAATCTTTATTTGTAAGAAGCGTAATTCAACAAGTATCAAAGCACTTTTAGAGTTTAAAACATTAAAATTATAAATCCATAAATATATAAATACTTAAATTAACAGCATACTAACATACTAAAATGCCAGCAAAATAGGCCTAATGGTCTCTTGAGTCTGCTCAATTTTCAGCACCCGCACTGAGGGCCGGTTTTGGTGTCCCCCTCCCACCTTGGGTTATACTGTCCCCAGTCCCAGATGTTCCACCTGTATTGGGCCTGGTCAGATTTACCCCCTGTATCAGTCCCATTCCCTCTTAAACCTGTCCACAGTCTCCACCTCTACCAGCTCCCTGGGCAGTACATTTCATGGCTCCACCACTCTTTCAGTGAAATAACATCTCCTCCTCTCCCCTCTGAGTCTGCCCCCTTCCAGCTTACACCCATGACCTCTCGTTGCCCCACCCTCCTTCCTTTGGAACACCCTGACTGGGCCTCTTTATTGATCCCTTTGATGTACTTAAAGACCTCTATCATGTCTTCCCATCCCTCCTCTCCTCCAGGGTGTACATGTCGAGCTCCTTGAGCCTCTCCTCATAGGTCCTGTCCCCCAGGCCCAAGATCATTTTGGTTGCCCTCCTTTGTACCCTCTCTAGGAGTGTAATGTCCCTCTTTAAATGTGGTCTCCAAAACTGCACACAGTACTCGAGGTGTGGCCTAACCAAGCAGTTGTACAGTGGAAGGATCACTTCTGCCTTTCTGGAGGTAATCCCCCTGATGATGCATCCCAGCACCCTATTAGCTCTTGCCGCTACCCTCCTACAGCTCTCTGAGCTGTTCATTTTGACATCTACCACTACCCCCAGATCCCTTTCACCCTCTGTGACTAGAATTGTGTCTCCTCCCAGGGTATACCCCTGGCCTGGATTTCTGACTCCCAGGTGCAGAACCTTACACTTCCCAGCATTGAATTTTAGTTTCCATTTTCCTGACCACCTTTCCAGAGCCTCCAGGTCCTCCTGCAAGGCCACCCTGCCCTCCTCCTCATCCACCACTGCACCTAGCTTTGAGTCATTTGCAAAGAGACTCATCTCACTCCTGATCCCCCTTCCTGATGTCTGAGACATAGGCGTTGAACAGGAGTGGCCCCAGAACTGACCCCTGGGGAATCCCACTAGTAACCCACCTTTGGGATGAGGCTAACCCTCCAACCACCACCTTCTAAGTATGCTCAGAGAGCCAATTTCCTATACATCTCAACAACTGTCTCCATACCCCCATTTCCTTCAGCTTAGCCAGCAGGCCACTAAGGAGTACTGAATCAAATGCCTTGCTGAAGTCCAGAAAGAGGACGTCCACTGGTTTACCCTGGTCCAGGGCCTTCATCACCCAGTCATAGAACTCAACAAGGTTTGTCTGGCATGATCTTCCCAGGACAAAGCTATGCTGCCTATTGTCCAAGTACCCAGTTTGCTCCAGTAACCACCCTAGCCTTTCCTTGACAACACCCTCCATCACCTTGCCGACCACCGATGTCAGGCTGACGGGCCTGTAATTTCCCGCTTCCTCTCTTAATCCCCCCCTTGTGGATCAGCATGACATGGACCACCCTCCAGTCTTGGGGCACCCACCCAGTCCTCAGAGAGATGTGGAAAAGCTCCACTAGAGGGACTTCCAGGACATCCGCCAGTTCCTTCAGCACCCTGGGATGTATCTCATCTAGCCCAGGTGCTTTCTCCATCCGATAGAGCCTGAGGGCTTCCCTTACTCTCTCAACTGGGATTTCAGCCTTCATGTCCTCCCCCTTTTCACCCTGTACTGTTGGACCCCCACCTGTCTGTGGTGGCCACTCCCTTTCCACAGACTCGTCAGGGCCCCTGGTCTCTACCAGTTTCACCCCTTCCTCCGCTTTGCCCCCGTTCCCCCCATAAGACATAGCCCCTCCATCCCTCCCCGGTAAAAACTGAGGCAAAGTACTCATTTAGGACTTCTGCCTGTTCCTCTACCTCCTGTGCCAACTATCCCATATCCTTATCTTGCTGATCTGCCCCCTTGCTTTCCTTTTTTCCCATACATATCTAAAGAACCCCTTGTACCCCCTCTGAATATCACAGGCTAAGGACTGCTCCTTTTTTGCCTAAGCTGCTCTCACCACCCTGGTGACTCTCTTGGATGTCAGCTCATATTCCTCCTGATCCCTTTCACTCCTTGAGCACTTGAAGCACCTATATGCTGCTTTCTTGTCCCTCACCACCTTCTGTACCTCCCGGGTCCACCATCAGGGTTTTCTGGCCTTACACCTTTCCCTTGTGCAGGATCTGGTAACCTCCTGTATTCCCCTCCTAATGATCCCCCACCTGCTGACAGGATCCACATCCAGCCTTATCCTGTCCAAACGATCTTTAAGGATCCTTCCCATCTCCCTGAAGTCCGCACTCCTAAAGTCGGTTACTACCATCCTTGTTTGGCTTTCCTCCCCCCCCCAGGTCCAGGAAGAACCAGACTGTGGTGTGATCACTCCCCGCCAACAGGTCCCGCACCTCTAGGCCCCTAATCTGATCACTGACTGCTAGGACCATGTCCAGTGTCCAGGCCTCCCTAGTTGGCTCACCCACCTGTTGTGTAAGAAATGCATTCTGGAAGACATTCAGCAGCCTCTGCTCCCTGGCCACTGGTGACGCCATGTCCCCCAGTCTGTTCCTGTCATGTTGCGGTCCTCCATTACCACTACCCTTCCCTTTCCCAATCTACAGAGTCCTCGATATTTGCTACCAAACTTTCTTCCAGAACCTCCACCAGTGCTGGTGGTCTATATACCACTCCGACCTTTACTCTCTTACCCCTCTGCATCAGCAGGGTGACCCAAATAGCCTCCACATTCCCCTCTGCCTCCTCTACCCATCCAATACCTATGCCATTTCTGACTAACAATGCTACACCACCACCTATTTCCCTCCCCCCTATCTTTTCTGAACATAGTATAGCCCCCCAGATTTAGGTCCCACTTGTGCCCTTGAGTGGCCCAGGTCTCAGTGATTGCTGACACATCTACCTCCCCCTCAGCTAGCATTGCCTGAAACTCAGGCATTTTATTTCCTAAGCTCCTGGCCATTATCAGGACCACTCTTCACCCCTTTTCCCTCCTCTCCTTTCCCCCCCTTGAGCTCCCATTTCTCAGCTCCTGCACCCTACCTGGTGACCCATTTCCATCTCTTCCTAGCCCCCTAGAGGAGTGGAGACCATGTCCCTCATTTATCATACCTGTTGGCACTGCCCCTTTTTTGATCCCCACTTCACAAATTTAAACCCCACCTTTCACTGATGAACCCAGCTAGTTTGAGCTTAAGAATTTCCTTCTCCTCCAAATTAGGGTGGAGCCTGTCCCTACCCTTATCCTCCCAGGTCTCCCCCAGTCCCCCACCAGGCCATACCCCAATTCCCAACACCACTCTCTAAGCCACTGATTTAGCTCCCTAATCTTCTTGTTTTCCCCACTAGCCCTTGGCACCACAAGATTTCTGAAAAGGAAATCTTAGAGCCTATGGAAAGGCATACCCTGGCCAACTCCTGGAACCTTGCCTGAATTTCTAGTCCACTATTACCATTTATGTCATTTGTCCCCAAGTGCACGAGAATGTCTGGGGATCCCCCCGCATTTCCTTGCCAGTGAATATAACTCATGCTTGGCCTTGTGCACCGTCAGGCCTGGGTGGATTTGGTTATGATCAGACAGGTTTTACCCTCCCCCTGCCCTTCCCACTGGATGACTCTGATCATTGAGTCCCCCAATAGCAGTACTCTAACCTCCCTCTTGCCTCCCTGTTCACCCTTCAGGTTTCTCCTCCTTCTATGCCCCTCCTCATACCTTCATCCAGGTTCTCCCCCCATCCAGCTTCTCGCACCTCCCACAATCTGGGTGTTGAAGGTAGCCCCTTCACTATTTTCCCTGGTCACCTCCTCTACCTGTGTCCTTCTTTATCCCCCCCACCCGAGTATATTTCTCTGTACCTCTTTCCCTACCCCCTACTAATCCATCCATCCTATCTATTTACCTACTTGACTTTCTGCTCGCTATCATCCCATTTACATCCTGCGCCTTCCTGCCTGTTGTGCTCCCCTGTTCCATACCTTCAGCCTCCTCCTTGTTCCCTAATCCTCCTTTTTCTTCTCCCCCCAACCCTCTTCACCCATCCTGTTCAGGTCTCCTCTATTGCTCCCTTGCCTCTTGCCCCCTTCACCCTTTCTATCCATCTCTGTCCCAGCTTCACCAGCAGCAGCATCACCATCCTTCCCCCCACACTCCCCTTTTCTACCAATCGGTGTAGAGGGTCAAAACAATTTGTGAGCCTTAGCACATTCCCCAGTACCCCCCCCATCCCTATTACCCCTCTCAGTTTCCTCTGGACACCCCCAGTCTCTTGCCTACTGCTGTGGAAATTTCCACCTTTTTGGACCCTTCTGCCAGGGTTCCCTAGAGCCCCCTGTGTACCCCCTTCCCTCCTCCCCTAGTGTGAGAACCTCTCTTCACTCCTGCCCCAGCGTGGGAGGCCCCAGCACCTATTGATTCCATGTAACTGACTGCTTGCCTCCCACCTCTCCAATCCTCCCGCCAGCACCCCCAGCTGCCTTCAGAACCCCTTTACCTCCTCCTTAAGCCGTGCCAGCTGGTAGCACACTGGGCACCCCCCAAAGTTCCAAGCCCAGTCCAGTATCATGGCCACACCACACCCTGTGCACCCAAACAACCACCCAAAGATACCTGCTTTAGTGATATGCGGTCCCTTCTCCATCATCATAGCAGTCTTTTCTAGGCCAGATTGCCAACTCAGTGGCTCTACAGTTTCTTGAGCTACCAGTACCTATACCAAGACGATCCCCCCCATACAGCATGCAGACTTTCAAACTTGCAATGCTTGAGTGGCTGAACTTTTCCCCACCTGACTATTAGCCTTAAGAGTTAACTCATAGGGGAAGTTTGCAACTCCCTAAGCTCCTCCCTCCCAGCCTTTAAACCCAACCCCCAGTGGCTCTTCTGTATTTAAGAAAGATTATTGGCTGGCTGTGTCACTGGCCACAGAACCCTCCCCCACAACAATAGCCTCCAGCCAGCACAGAAAGATATAAGATTTAAGGATTTATGTCCCTCTAGTCACAGAAAGATTTTAATGAGTTAGGCAAACTTTAAAACACAACAGCAAAACATACAAAAACGTATGACAAAAAGGATAAATACACTCTCCAGAACCTCACCACATCTTCAAAATTCCACTGCTAACTCTGCCCACAGCAGGAAAACTTAAAAATGCCTCAGTGAGGATTTAAACAGAGATTAACTTAAATGCAAACAACCTTGATTGTCTGGCTGTGTTACTTGCCATAGAACCCTCCCCCACAACAATAGTCTCCAGCCGGCACAGAAAGATTTAAGATTTAAGGATTTCTGTCCCTCTAGCCACAGAAAGATTTTAAGGAGTTAGGCAAACTTTAAAACACAACAGCAAAACTTACAAAAATGTATGACAAAAAAAGATATATACCCTCTCCAGAACCTCACCACATCTTCAAAATTCCACTGCTAACTCTACCCACAGCAAAAAGATTTAAAATGCCTCAGTGAGGATTTAAACAGAGATTAACTGAAATGCAAACAACCTTGATTGGCTGGCTGTGTTACTGGCCGTAGAACCATCCCCCACAACAATAGTTCCCTGCAGGCAGGGAAAGATTTAAGATTTAAAGATTTATATCCCTCTAGCCACAGAAATATTTTAAGGAGTTAGGCAAACGTTAAAACACAACAGCAAAACTTACAAAAACTTATGACAAAAAAGATAAATACGCTCTCTAGAACCTCACCACATCTTCAAAATTCCACTGCTAACTCTACCCACAGAAAGAACAGCAGACATACCAATAATTAGTTATCCAAAAAGGCCAGCAAAAATATATATGTTTTCAGAGCTGCTTTAAAGCTCTCCACAGTCAGGCACACTCTGACCTGATGAGTTGGAGAATTCTAAAGGGTAGGGGCCATGAATGCAAAAGCTCAAGCCCCAGAGGTCTTCAAATAAACCCTGGGAATCTCCAGCAATCACTCATCAGTGGAGAGGAGCATTGGAGGGGGCAGTAGAGCTTCAGAAGATCTTGCAGGTAACTCGGTCCGTGTCCATGTAGGGCTTTATAGGTCAGTAAACCGACATTGAAGGTGATCCGCCACTGAACTGGCAGTCAGTGCAACTCTTGCAGCACAGGTGTGACATGGCTAGATCGAGAAAGCCCAGTCAACAACATGACCACTGCATTCTGCACCAGCTGCAAGCGATGGGTATCAACACCTGGTAGCCCTAGGTACAGGGGATTGCAGTAATCAAGGTGCGAAGTCACAAAGACGTGAACCAAAGTAGGGAGGTCACCAAGGGGAACCAGGTGTTCATTCCTGGGTGATACTCCTTAGATGGTAAAATGAGGTCTTGAAGATGGAGGACACCTGAGATTTCAGAGTTAACCCCTCATCAAAATTAACTCCCAGACTTAGCACCCATTTTGAGGTTATCAGCTGGCAGCCACCCAGCGAAAGCCCAGAGGCCTGCTTAGCCAAAGACCCTTCTACCCGACAACCCATGTTTTTGAAGGTAAAGGGAGGAGAATCTTATTTTTTACACTACATCATCTGCCTATCAGTCTATATCTGGGCGTGGGGTCTGAATCTGTGTGTGGACTGGCTGGGGGGAACTTGGCAGAGGGCTGCAGGCTGTGGTTAGGAAAGGGGTCATTTGAAATGACTCTGTGTGTGACAGCATGATTTTGGAACACACAGCAGAAAAGAGGAGGGGGACCCCAGGTAGCAGCAGATGGTGACGACACTCCAGCAACAGCAGCAGGCATGTTAGAAGGTAAAGGGAGCCTTGGAGAAACAAGGACGAGGGAAGGGGGAGGTCTTCATTCTCAAGGGGTCCTCATTTTTTTTTACTACAGGGTGGGGGTAGTTTTAAGTTGCAATCAGAGGCAGAACTGGAAATTCTGATTCCAGCTCTGATGCCTTAACTGAATTTACAATAATTGAAGGATTCAAATGGATATTATTTTAAACAATTTTATCATTAAAGGTGGGCCAGCAATGTGAAAGGCAGTAAGGAGGGCTGGGGGGATACTGGGATGGATAGGAAGAGGCATCACCAGTAGAAAACAGGAAGTTGTTGGCCCTCTGTACAGACAGTTGGTAAGACCACATCTGGAGTACTGTGTACAGTTCTGGAGACCCCATCTCCACAAAGACATAGACAGGGTAGAGGCTGTCCAGAGGAGGACAACCAAAATGGTGCAGGGTCTGCACCAGAAGACATATGAAGAAAGACTAAAGGAGTTTAAGATTTATAGCCTCGAGGAAAGAAGGGAGAGGGGGGACATGATAGAAACTTCAAATACCTCAAGGGAATCAACAAAGTCCAAGAGGTTAGCATCTTTCAGGAAAAGAGATGTGCAAGAACAAGGGGGCACAATTTGAAGATAGAGGGGGGACAGCTCAAAGGTAATGTCAGGAAGTATTTTTTCACAGAGAGGGTTGTAGATGCATGAAACAGCCTTCCTGAGGTGGTCGTAGAGTCAAAAACAGTGGGGGAATTCAAGAATGCATGGGACAGACATAAGGCAATTCTAGTGGGGGGTAGGAGGAAGTAGAATGTTGGTTAACTAGGATCTGCAGCTTATCCATTACATAAAGGAATGGGCATACTAGGTGGGCCAAGTGGTCCTTAACTGTCATCAAATTCTATGTTTCTGTGTTTCTATCCCTAGAGGAGACTCATAAGCTCACCCTTACTATCACTAGGGCCTACATCTAGCAGGTCACATCCGGCCTTCTGTTGTGGAAAGGGGTAGGACCCAGCATCTTAAGAAGAGGATATTCCCCACCAGTGCAGCTCACTAAAACAAATAACGGGGTCCACTCTGCCAGTACAGAGATTCCCCAGCCACACCAAATGGTTCCTTTACATGGGAAATTACTCAACCAAAATCCACACCAGCATGCCTATCTCACTCTCTCTCTTTCTCTCTTTTTCTCTTAAATGGGTTGCAGACTCCAATTTGGCTGGTTGTTCCCTCCTTGCAGTTTACCTTTGCTCTGCTGCTCTCAGGGTGTCTGGATCCCTTCTCCGGATCTCCTTCCTGGATTGTGGGGTTCTCTTCAGCTGTTCACCACAGCCTCTGTTAAGCAGCTTTCAAAGCAGAACTTAAAAGGAGTCACCTGCTGCAGAATCCACTAAGCCACACACCCACAGTAGGGATTGTCCTGAAAACTGAGCTGCCGAAAACTTGTGTTTGTCTTCAAACAAGCCTGAGCCAAACGTATTAGGTTCAGCTCAGATGGCTGGTAGTTAGAGTAGCATCCAGCATTTTGCTACCTCAGCATAAGCACACTTGCCCCACCTTTCTTCTAATATGCACTCACTATGACATTACCCCAATCCCAGCCCATCACACACTTATCCCCCATCCCCAACAGGATGTAGACGTCTGAGTCAAGTGAATGCATGGGAATTGGGAGCCAGACTGGCACCAAAGTTCCATTTTGTTTTTTTTTGATGGCAGTGGCAGTGATACAATTCACTAGGCAGGCAGTAGTAACAATGGTGGATGGGGCATTGGCTGCATCAAGTCAGTACTCTGAAGTTAGCATGTGACAGCATGGCTGATATCCACAATGGACCACCAGACGGTGTGCCGTCAGCGCAGCGAAAGCCCTACAGTGATGGCAATGTGGGCATTGAAACCCGATCAACACTGGGATTTTACAATGCCCACCGTCTTGCTGCCTGTTGGGTATTGCACTGTTTCCCCCTACACCTCTGACCAGGATATTATTTAACATGAGGTGCCGGAGTCAAAGACCCCAGCAAACAGCTGGGATGTGCCCTGGTGCTTTACTGTGATCGCATTTGAGCAGCACAATTGCCAGGCGACATGTTCGCCATCAGCATTTTTGGGTCGATATAGTGTCAGTCGACAATCTTATTGTCAAATCAACATAGTGGAATCCCACCAGACACATGTAGAACAGTCAAACCATCAGATCGTCATCAGAGCAAGCAGTTAGCCAGCTGCAATGCTGATTGTTGATGTCAGTGGGAATGAAATGACTTCACATCTCATGGCAGCTCAAGGGGGAAGGGGATCATCAAATTCAACAGGAACACTAGTAAACAGAAAAGTGACAGATCAGCTCAAAAATCTAAGTGCTGTGTAGTGACTGTGTTTATGTACTGCATTTCAGTCTGTGTGTGTTACCGTGCTTACTCCTTACTGTTTTAATTTGTCTTTTTTTCTGTTGGCTGCTGTTGACTGCTTGAATAAAACTTCTAGAAAAAAGTTCAGCATTACTGGTTGGCTCAACTGTTGAATTTGCTGTGTAGGTATGGATATTATGCCAATGAAGCAGAAGGGAAGGGCATGTTTTGTCAAAAAATAAGATTTACAGCTTTGTGGTGTTCTTGGCCTTCCCTTAGAAATTTTTAGGTCACTCTATATGATAAAACAAAAAACATGTTATCATGCTCTGGGTTTTGAGTTACCTAACCTAAATGAACTATAACTTTGTCCAAAAAAACTGCCCCCCCCCCCCATACACACACACACGCGATTGTTTGTGTTAGCAAGATTGCCCTGTTTTTATGGGATTAAAAGAAAAAATAGGACAATTGTTAAATAATGTTTTTAGCAATGGGACTGAGAGGGCTCTCTGGGATCAGTGGTAGTGGAACCCATGGTGGTCAAGAGTGGCGACAAGGTGGACTGGGGTGCATCGGGTGGGCAATGGTTGTGAGTGGTTCATGAAGACCAGTGCTTTGAGGGACATCTATAGCAAAGGTAAGAAAAATTATTTTATGGAAATGGTTTAACCTGGATACTAGGGACATAGTACTGTAGGTATTAACATGTATATGGTTCATAAACAGTACCAGGGGCATTAGAGTGAGTGTCTGGACATTACTACCATGTATGCAGAGACAGTACATGGGTGAGTGGTTGTGTGGAGGGTCAGTACTAAGGGAGGGATGGTCAGGAACAAGAACAGGGCCTTGAACTTTGGAAGGTCCAACTTTGGTAGGATGAGAGAAGTTCCGGTAGGACTCCTTGCTAGGATCAGCCTGGGAATGGATGTGTTTATGTTTATTAATATTTAGGGAGACACCTTTGAGCCAAGGCTCTTTTATGAAGGTTCCACATCGGGGAAACAATACAGAACATAGTATGGACAATAACAAGTATAGTAGTTTCAAGCAGCCATAGGCTTTGTCGGGTACATTAAAGCTTTCATATGGAATTACTGTGATATGTGCAAAGATTTGCAGTATGTATGTTAAGTTACAGTAATTTGTGTATATTATTCAAGAACATATGTACAATAAAAAAAACACAGTTATAATATGGTTCACTGCAATAAATTAGAAGCTGCTAGGAGAGATGGTAGATCCATTTAGAGGAAGCTATGGGGAGAGAATGTAGATAATAGTGGGGAAATAAAAGGGAGGAGATAGGAGAAAGTGGGCGGGGTAAAGGTGGAAGGGACTTTGAGGGGGGAAAATTAGAGGGAAGGAGAGTAAGTTTAGTTAGAAGAAACATTCACAGGAGGCCATTGTGACAAGGTGCTGATGCAGGTAGCACTTGAAAGTGCCCAGCGTAGTGTCATTGGTAACAGCAGGTGGAAGTGAGTTGTACCAGGATGAGGCTCTTCATCTAAACGAGCATTATCCTTAGGTAGTGCGGCAGCATCGGACAGAAAAAGTAAGATATTCTGAGCTCCTGGTTAGGCGGGGAGCACAGCTGGGGCCCAGTAAGGACTGAACCCTTGAGGGTAGGAGATTTAAGGTAATCTTTTTTGCTAGCATACATATTTGGTACTTGAGTCTGCTGGGGAGTTGGAGCCAGTTTACTTGCTTGTAGATTTCACAGGTATGTGAGAGGCATGGAGCAGAGGTCAGTAGACGACATGCCTTGTTAAGGGCAATGGCTATTCATTGAAGCGTGGTGTCAGTGGCAGAGCTGTAGATCCCAAGCCCATTGTCGATTATTGATATAACAGAGCTCTGAATGGCAATGCTTAGGGTTTCATCGGTGAGGCAGCTCCTATATCTAAAGAGAAGTCCTATGCGGGTGTTCACGATCTTGGCAATTCTCTCAATGTGTTCAGAGTAAGACAAGGTGCTGTCGAGCATAACCTCCATGTATTTAAACAGTTGAACATGTTCAAGCAATGACCCCTTCACTGTTTGTGATAGATAGACATTTGTTTTTATGTTTGTTATGGATGCCATGAAACATCATAGTTTTCGTTTTTTTGTGATTTAGTATGAGTCTTTGAGATTTAAACCATGTCTCCACTTGCGTAAAGCTTGTTTGCAGTTGCAGTTGTAGGAGGGAGGGGTCAGGGTGGGAGGTGAAAATAACTGCATCGTCTGCATATAACAGGAGTCTATTAGGGCATAATGCAGGGAAATTGTTCAGAAAAATAATGAAAAGCAAGGGACCCAAGATGGACCCTTGGGGAACTCCAGAGCAAATCGGACGGGAGGGTGAGACGGACTCACCAACTCTGACCTGTTGGGTTCAGTCACTAAGGTAGCTTTGGAACCAACGTGCAGTGTCATCTGAGAGGCCAAGGCAAGGTAATTGTTCAGATAGCAGGGAGTGGTTGACAGTGTCAAACGCCTTTGTCAAATCGATGAAGGTGGCACCAACAAGATGTCCCTGATCCAGAGGATTATGGATGTAAGTGGTGAATTCAAGGAGAGCTGCGGTGGTACTTTCCTTTTTGAAAACCATGCTGCTCCTGGCATTGCAGGTTGTGGTTAGCAAGGTATTCTGTAAGTTGATTGGCAACTATCCTCTACAGTGCTTTCGAGAGATGGGGAAGAATGGAGAAGGGTCTGTAGTTAGAGGTTAGGGTCTTATCCCCACTTTTGTGAATTGGCATCACTACAGCAGATTTCCATATTTGGGGGAACTGAGAAAGCATTAGGTATCGGCTGAGGATTTTGGTGAACGTGGTCAGGACTTCGTCAATGGTGAGGGCAAGGAGTTTCAGGTCTAGGGAGTCGCCACTGAATCTGGACCTCGAAAGCACTTTGAGCAGTTGTTTTTTGGCTAGGGCCTCTGAGATAGTTTTAAAGTAGAAAGGTGGATGGCCATGTGTTATTCTTGCTTTGTCCAAGCCTGGAGAGTCCGGCAGAGGGTCAAAGAAGGTTGGAGGAAGCACATGACTAAGATAGGTGAAAGCTGCATTAAAAGCGTTAGCCATGGTGACCTGGTCCAGAGTAAGGCTGCCATTTACATTGAGCATAGAGGGTGGTACTTTGGGGATATGCCATGTAACTTCAGAAAGAATAGCCCAAAACTTCTTCCTGTCTTTCCATGTGTTAGCGAGTGCGATCCTGTAGTATCTTGCCTTTTTGTTTCAAATTGCTCTAGTACAGGCATTTCTTGCTGTTTCGTAAGCCTAGGTATCAGCCTGGGTGCCAGTCAAGTTGGCCAGATGCCACAGATGATCCCGGGACTTCAATTGTTCCAGAAGATCAGAGTTAATCCAAGGGTTGTTGACACCTTTAAACTTGCATTTTTTGAATGGGGCATGGACATCACAGGCACTGTTAAAGCTGTGGATAAAATATTCAAGAGCAGTGTCAATGCTGGAGGCTGTGTCTATCAGACACCAAGCATGGTCTTGCAGGAGGGTTTTTAGAGACCCAAGATGATGAGAAATAAGTCTCCTGCTGTTAATAGTTTTCGGAGGAGGCTTAGTGTATTTGTTCGACCAGGAGCAAAGGACTGGGAGTGGTCTCTTAAACTGTCAGAGAGAACTACCGTTTTCATGATGTGATCTGGGCAGTTTGTAAGAACCTAGTCCAGAAGGGTGGTAGTACCTGTTCTGTAGTTCACCCTTGTGGATGATTGGACCATTTGAGAGAAGTTAGCAGCAGTCAGTGCATACTTATATTTGTTTGCACTGGGGGAGGACCAGTTCATGTTGAAGTCACCCAGCAGGATTGTTTCTGCATTTTGATTAAATGAGTGTATGAAGTCTAGTATAGGGTTTAGCCCTTGGTTGGTCAGCTTGAGGGGGATATAGCTTGATGCCACTGTCAGGTTTTTGTTTTATGCTCCAAGCATTGTCTTCATTGCAAAGACCTGGATGTCATTCTCAGGGATGTAGAATAGAAATGGACCATAATAAAGATGGAACTGTTGAAGGCCACTAATAATTATGCCAAAATCAAAAGTAAGAAAACTAAAGTGAAAAAGCCCAGCTGGGTCCTAAGGGAGTAGGTGCAGGTTCTGGCATGTCCCCGGCTGACCTGTTTAACAGCTGTTGGGAGTCATGGAGCATGCCGAGGACTAAAGAACTGTGCATGTGATACTTCTCAGTAAAAGGGAACTACAGGCTGGTCAGCCTGATTTCAATAGCAGGAAGGCTGATAGAGACGATTCTGAAAGAAAGACTGGTGAGCTCTTGGGAATAAAATGGGATCCAGGACATGAGACAGCATGGATTCGTGTTGGGGAGGTTCTGCCAAACTAACCTCATTTACTTCTCTGACTGGGTCACTAGGACAGTGGATAATGGCCAAGCAGTTGATATCCTGTGTCTGGACTTCAGCAAGGCCTTTGTCTCTGTGTCTCATAGAAGACTGGTCAGGAAGCTGGAAAACCTGGGGGTGGGGGCTATGTTTGTAGTATGGGTCAGAAGCTGGTTACAAGACAGTAACCTAAAGGTGGTTGTCAGAGGGTTCTTCTCAGAAGGGAGGACTGTGATCAGTGCGGTCCCACAAGGCTCGGTGCTCAGTCCTGTGTTGTTTAACATCTTTATAAGCGACATCATGGACGGAATCAATGGTAGAATCTGCCCATTTGCAGATGGCACAAAACTCTGTGGGAGGGTTAACATGGAAGAGGGCAGACAGGAACTCAGGGAAGACCTGGCTAGACTAGAAAAGTGGTCTGGCATTTGGCAGCTGGGGTACAATGCTAGCAAGTGTAACATTATGCATGTGGGATGAAGAATCCGGGAATCAGACATTGGTTGGATGCTGTGCATGTAACCAGGTCAGAGGAAGAATAGGACCCAGAAGTAATCATCATGAGCGACCTGAAACACTCAGCACACTGAGGAGAGCAGCAATTAAAAGCAAATTGGATGCTGGGCTGCATAACCAAGAGAATTACCAGCAGGAAGGCCGAGGTCATTCTGCTTCTGTACAAGGCCCTGGTAAGACTGCACTTTGAGTACAGTGTGCAGTATTGGTGCCGTATCTTAAGAAGGATATCAACCTGCTGAAAATTGTCCAGGGAAGGGCAATCAAGATGATCCAGGACCAGCAATGCAACACTTATGAGGAGAGGCTCAGGAAGCTCAGCATGTACTTGAGAAAAGAAGGGGTGCAGGACTTCAGACCTTCAAGTACCTTAAAGGTATAAATAGACAGGGTACTGATTGCCTTTTCAGTCTTAGTGGGAACAAGACCACTAGGAGGCAGAGCCTAAAGCTGGGGGTAGGTTCAGGGGGAGATAAGGAGGCAGTTTTTCACCGAGAGGGCAGGGGCCAAGTAGAATGAGCTGCCAGAGGAGGTGGTATCCTTAAAAATGGTGGACAGATTCAAGAGGGGATGGGACAGGGTAAAGGAAACAGTTACAGGTAGAGAGGGTGGGGAGTAGTTGTGGTCAATAGGGAATTGGAGGAGGCAGTTCCCTCTAAACACCTTGGGAACTGTACAATCAAGCAGACTTGATAGACCATAAGGCCTTTTTCTGTTGGCATGTTCGTATGTATGTACATACAGTATGTATGTAGCACTGCTAGACATAGTAGTGGAGATATCAGTGAGGGAGGTGAGGTATATATAAACCATATATTCCCAGACCAACAAAACCAAATGTAAACCCAGCTCAGATCCACCCATACCTTACCCACAGTACTGCAAAGAGGCCACCCACCACAACTAACATCATTGCAGAATATTTTTCTAGGTTTCAAGTGCCACTAGTGAGAGAATCCCCTGCCACTGCATGGGAGAACCATTTGTGTGCATCCAACATCATTGTATATGGGACATGGTTGCTCCCTACTGGCAGGAGGCCAGCCCATCCATGGGAGACCCTAGAAAGGCTGCAAATGTGGAGACAGGGCATTCATCCCCAAACACCCGGGTCAAGGGCTTGACCCTTGCTTATGCAGAGATATTGTGTCCCAGACTGCATCATTAAATGTCCTGTTTTCAATGGGCACCATTTATAACAAGCTTGACTGATGTTCTTCTAGTATGTTACTACTGTGCTCAAGACTACCTACATATAGAAATCTGAACAGGCTGTCCATAGCACATTTCATGAAGCGTCATTGGGTTACTTTTACTTTCATTTTCAAATTACAGCTCCAAGTTATCTACTCTCACTACTATATTATTCCTAAATAGTATTTGAGCAAATGGAGATGTTTGATCTAGTGTGCTCCAGCAGGATGCAGGGACACTCCTTGAAGCTCTGTGTTGGAAAATTCAGGGGTAATGTTAGGAAGCAGTTCTTCTCCCAGAGGGTGGTGAACCTATGGAACAACCTGCTGCACTAGTAAAGACAGTGGACATGAAGACAGTATAGGCCAGAAAAGTAAGCCTGGATAATTTTCTGCTTCCCAAGGAATTACAGGGTACCCTGGGTAGTAGGGTGGGTGGGGAAGTTCTATAATTTAGTACTTGTTTGCACAGCATACCTTCTGGTCCCTTTTTATGAAGTAGGAGGGTGCATTTGATGAACCTAGTTTCACTTGCAGTCCTAAATTGTAATGCTACTATTACTACCACACTGATGCATTCCAAGCTCCGGATTCCCCCCAACTTCTCATGCCAGAGTAAAAGAGACTTTGGAAACAGAAACATAGAGTTTGTCAGCAGAATTGGACCATTTGACCCACCTAGTCTGTTCAGAAAGCATACTGTACAGACAGCTAGCTTGCTCCAAGTGATTAGAATAATGAGTCTGCCAGTCTCAAATCAGCTCCTAAACTTTCCGGCTTTAAAACTTATTTGCTTGACAACCTGAATAATCCCCATCAGTGTTTCAAGCCCAGAAATGGGGATCTTTTATGTTATTTTTGTTGTCATTTCCTTTGCTGCATATGACTCTTTAACATTTATTTGTACAACTGCTGTCCCCCAGGACCCTCATGACAATGAGATGCTGCATCTTGTGAGGCTGTGCGGCTGAGCAGAACATTAAATAAATAAATAAATTCCCATGTTCTTTGGAAACCATACCTGCATCCCTTTCTAAGAGCAGACAGCTAGGGTTATAAAAAGATTAATCGGAACAAAGAAAACCCTACTGTACTGTACCTTCAGATGCTCAGGGCCTACCTAATGCTGACTGACAGCGAGCACCTTGCCGAACTAGCAGGGCAGATTATTGATTGTGACAGGTCCCAGTGCATTGTCAGCTTTCAGCTAAATCAAAGTAGGTCACTTCTTTGGAGAGTGACATCTGCAGATCTGCAGGGCACGAATCACGCAGCCCCCTCCCCACGCCCCCCACCAATAAAGAGACAAGAATCAGTGTGAATGCAGTATGGATTGTGAAGCAGAATGTGCATGTTGTATGTCAAGCACAATAACCACAGCCAACAATATCCCAAACTGCTGCCCTGAGAATTGACAGCGTAGGCATTTATAACAGCAGCACACCTGAACAAATAGGACAGATTTAGCAAGAATTATAAATCATTTTCCATTATTTATAAAACCTCATTGGCATGGGGTGTTGGACTCCTGATGGTGGATGGTAAAAAATAAAGTATACAAGTAATTCTAATTGAGCCCTGATCTTTTGTGCTTTAAGTGATTTTTGAGCCTGACTTCTTCCAATACTGGGGGCAACATGGTTCAGATTCTGGCCTGGATTGCTGTAAATCTGACCCTGGATGATCTAAGCACATCTGATGTAGCCTGTCGGGGGTTAGTGACGTAAATCCAAGATGGGCCAAATGTTAGCATATCTTCATGCCATCAGCAACCTTCTTCGAATTCTTTTCCAGATCTCTGGAATGTGACTCAGATGATCCAAGGCAGCTTGGGAATAGATGAGCCTGCTCAAAATCAGAGCTGGTCTTTTTGTTCCTTTGCCAAATGGATTTAATAATCATAAAGCAGCACTAGGTAGGAAATAGAAGTCAATAGAACACTGGAAATTAGGATTATTTTTTGTTGCATTTTATTTATGCAGGATGGCCACGCTGAGATGCAGTAATTTTGTTTAAATTAACCTGAAAAGAATATTTTGTTTTTCCCTTTACCTTTTCTATCTCTTTTTCCTAACATCTCTTTCACAGGCTGGCTCTTAGTAATTACTAAGTGCCAGACTAGTTAATTTATTTATTTTATTTATTTAGTTAAACATCAGTTTAGAAACCTTTGAGCCAGAGGCTCATTTACAAAGGTACCTCGGCACAAAGAGGACATCAGAACAGTAGTACAAGGGACACAGTACTTACAAACATTAAAGTTACAGTTCAATTACAATTTTGTTACAATAGAATACAATCTCCAACGAAGCAAAAGATAACAAAAGGTGCAAAACTTATGGTCGGAGAGCTGGTGGGGTAGAAGGGAGGGAGATGGGAGGAGGAATTAGTAGGGAAAGGAAGAGGGCGAGCTCAGTGAGCATTGTCAAACAGAGTATATATATATATATATATATATATATATATATATATATTTTTTACACTAGGCTAGGGCAGTTGCATTTACGAGAGCTAAGCAGGAAGTTTCTGAGCCTCGGCTTAAAGCAAGCTAAGCTTAGTGAGTTTGAGACACTGGCAGGGAGGGAGTTATACCAGTGGGGCGCACGGTAGGGGAATGCCCTCTGACCTTGAGAGGTACTGGCTCTCGGAATAACTAGGGTAGCTCTTGACGAGCTGCACGTGATCAGGGTCAGTGCAGTATGGTGAATGGAGTTGGATAGGCCTATAGGGGATAGGCCATGCAGGGCTTTAAAGGTGAGCTGGCATGTCTGATACATGAGTCGCTGTTCCAGGTTGAGTAGGGTAGCCAAGGTGTACAGCTCACATGTGTGAGTGAGTCTGGGAGCACCAGTGATAAGTCTGTAGGCCTTATTAACTGTGAGGTGAACCTTGTTGAGGGCAGTCTGATCTGCTGAGCCATAGACCGGAAGGCCATAGTCAATGAGAGACATGACAGAGGAGGTGACAGCCAGGCGGAGGGCATCAGGAGGAGGCATTTCTTGTGCCGGTAAAGAATGCCTAACCCGTGAGTTGGCGACAGAATTTAGGGCAGATATATGTCCATGGAATGAAAGTGCAGGGTCAAAGGTTATACCAAGATATTTATAGGACTGCACCTGGTCAATGACGAGATTGGGTGTGGAGTGGACAGCAAAGGGAAACTTGCTGTACTTATTTTGGGGGTGGAGAGAGCATCGTTTTTGTTTTCTTAAGGTTGATAACAAGTCGGTGCTCAGTGAACCAGGTAGCTGCAGAGTCAAAGACTAGTTGGAGGGAGTTCTGTAGCAACATGGGGTCATTGTGGGAGGCAACGAGAACAGCATCATCAACATAGAGAAGCATCTTACCCGTACAACTGCTGGGTAGGGAGTTAAGAAAGAGTGAGAATAGTAGGGGTCCAAGAATTGAGCCCTGCGGCACCCCAGAGCAAATGGGGCATGTTTCAGAGAGAGTACCGTTGACTTTCACACATTGGGAGCGGGCGGAGAGATAGCTGGTGCACCAGGAAACAGGTCCTGAGGCAAAGCCTATTAGGTCGAGGGTGGAGAGCAAAAGAGGATGCGAAACAGTTAAGCTTGAAATTACAGCTCAGTTTGGTATAAACTGTTTAAGTTAAACTTGAAAGAATATTTTGTTTTTTCCCCTCTTCCTTTACTCTCTCTCTCTCTGCCCTTCCTCCGTCTCCCAGGCTAACTCATAGCCCCCCCTCCCCTCCAACTTTCCTCTCATGGCCATAGGATTCCTATTTTATTGTTCCCTTGGTCACTCAATTTGCTGCTGCTGTCTTCCTGTCTACACTTACTGTCTGCCCCCACCCTCTGTTTGCCCATAAAAGTTCAACTTTGTTTCTCCACTCTTTATTCTCATCCTAGGAGGTGGCCCTGACCAGGATGCTTAGGTCCACCAAAGAACTACACCAGGAGGTCGCTTTGCTCTGCCGCAGTCCCTGCATCTTCATTCCGCCCTCCAGCTCTGCAGGTATGGCTTTCCTGGTGGCTTTGCTTTGCTCTCTCCTGGGCGCTTACTCCGGCTCCTGATTGGTCAGCGCTGGTGAACCATGATCCTGACTGGCTCCCTTCCTATTTCACTGTTGATCTTTTGCTGTATGCCTCCCAGCCTAAGTCTTCACTTCTGGGTGCAAAATTTTCCAATGATAACAGTTTCACCCCTCCACCTAATTGTATTGTGTGTACCTTGCTGTAACTGTGTTGTTACCATTTGAATCACTGAATATTGCAAGTGCTTGACTGTATAATGCAAGGATATTACAGCTCAGTTTAGAATTAGTTTTTTAAGTTAACATGAAAAGAATATTTTGTTTTTCCCCTCTACCTTTTCGTTACGCTTGCACATGCGCATGAGCGTTTTAGGAAAATGTACACTTTGAGGTGTGCCTCTCCCTTGCAATCAGTGCTCCATTGAGCAGGCGTGGTGGTCCTGCACCAGCGAATTAAGGGAGCTGAAATATGACAGCGGTGGTCTTGGCTTCAAAGACCACCGCTGCCATACCAACACCACATCATGCGCACCCCCTCCGTCACGTGCTCCCCAGCGTCCGCCACCCCCAAAGCTTTGGTACCATGCTGGGAGCCCACCCCAGTGTGGCAAACTTTGTTTGCCGACGGGGGTGCCCAATCACCGGTCGGCTCCACTGCTCCCCCCAAAGCCATCCTGCTGCCACGCTGGGAGCCCACCCCAGCGTGGCAAACGTCCCATTTTTTTTTGCCAACGGAGGTGCCCAATCCCCCGTCGGCTCGTTGGCCATCCCCCAGCCATCTTCTGGCATGCTGGGAGCCCACTCCAGCGTGGCAAGCATCCCACATAGCCGGTTTTTTTTTTTTAAACCTGTAAAAGAAAAAGCGGTCCCACGTAATCTCCCTCCCCCCTCCCACAACCGCACCACCCACTGCGCACCTAGCCTCCCACCCCTCACCCCATACTTACCTCCGGGCTCGGCGCGATCTTCAGTGGACCGGGAACACGTCTGCACTCTTCAAAGCTGACCGTGAACTGAGTAAATGCCAGTTAGCTGTATTATGGGCTAGATAGGGGGGTTTCAACTTTATTGCATATCGCAGGCATTTTTTGGAATTTTTGCACCAAATTTTCAACATGGGGTTTTTGGGACCCTTCTCATGAATGATGTCACTATCATGGCATTATTCAGGCGAAGAATGATTTACGCAGTCACTGCGCGGTCACTGCGAAATCACCCTTCAGGCCCGAAACTAACACCATGACAGTGACATCATTCATGAGAAGGTCCCAAAACCCTCATGTTGAACATTTGGCAAAAATTCCAAAATGACTGTTTTACGAGCGTGCGTTACGCAGTTCCTACACAGGCTCGTAAGTTCGCGAATTTTCAATATTTTCACTCCAGATTTTCAACATTGCCATTTTACCACACCTCCTTATGAGTAGTACAGCTGTCATTTTTCACATCCTGCCTAAAACGTGTTTCCGCCCATGTAGTGCACAATGGCACAGTCGGTGTGCGAAATCAATGTATGGGACACAATAAGAAAACACAGTGACACTGTTCATTAGCAGAGGTTTTAAAATGGCTATGTTGAACATTTGGTGACAAAATTCCTAAAAATGACTGTTTTACGAGTGTTCATTGTGCAGTTCCTATGCAGGCTCGTAAGTTTGCGAATTTTCAATATTTTCACTCCACATTTTCAACATTGCCATTTTACCACACCTCCTTATGAGCAGTGCAGCTGTCATTTTTCACATCTTGCCCAAAACGTGTTTCCGCCCATGTAGCGCACAATGGCACAGTCGCTGTGTGAACTCAGTGTATGGGACACATTAAGAAAATCACAGTGTCACTGTTCATGAGCAGAGATCTTAAAATGGCTATGTTGAAAATTTGGTGAACAAATTCCTAAAAATAACTGTTTTACAAGCATGCATTGTGCACTTCCTAAGCACGCTCTTAAGTTTGCGAATTTTCAATATTTTCACTACAGATTTTCTACATTGCCATTTTACCATACCTCCTTATGAGCAGTACAGCTGTCATTTTTCACATCATGCCCAAAACGTGTTTCTGCCCATGTAGTGCACAATGGTGCAGTCGGTGTGCAAAATCAATGTATGGCACACAGTAAGACGATCACAGTGACACTGTTCATTAGCAAAGGTTTTAAAATGCCAATGTTGACAATTTGGTGAAAAAATTCCTAACAATGACTATTTTATGAGCGTGCATTACACACTTCCCACGCACTCTCGTAGGTTTGCGAATTTTCAATATTTCCACTCCAGATTTTCAACATTGCCATTTTACCACACTTCCTTATGAGCAGTACAGCTGTCATTTTTAACATCCTGCCCAAAACGTGTTTCCACCTATGTAGCGCACAATGGGGGTAACAAAAAGGTCATGCTGAAAATTTATTGTGCAAATACCAGCAATCGCACAGGGCATTAGGGTAAAGCACCATACATGCAAAACACCACTGCAAATACCTGCAAGCGAATGTTCGGCATTGACAAATGCTTGTCTATCTCTTTCTCCTTACTTCTCTCTCTCCCAGGCTGGCTGTTAGTAATAACTAAGTGCCAGACTGGTTAAGCTAGAAATGACAACTTAGTTTAGTATAAGCTGTTTAAGCTAAACTTGAAAGAATATATAATGTATGGTAAGTGCCCATTAACCACCATAATCAGCAGTCACACAGCTTTGTTATGCACTGTTTAGAATTTTAAAAGTTGTTAACCACACTTCGGAACTTCTAAACAGTGGCATAACAAAAAACAATGCACCAGAGTTCCATAATTCTCACACATAGAATGCAAACAGTGTTTTTTTGACCATACACTATAAAAGATGATGGCTGGGGATCGGGTGACAACCATGCCAAAATCACCTTTCGTGGTTTACAGGGCTACAGTAAACCTCTCGAGCTGCGCTCTCGAGGTTTACCATGTTGCCCTAGCAACCAATCAAGGTGATTACAGCATGGTTATCACCAGATCCCCAGCCATTATCCTCTATTTTATTTTCCCCTTTCTTCCTTTACTCACTTTCTCTGTCCTTCCTCTCTTTCAGACTAACTCATAGCCCCCCCCCACCTTAACTCTCGGGGACATCCCTTTGCTACTCTATTTCTCCCTTTGTCACCCAGTTTGCTGCTGCTGTCTTTCTGTTTACACTTATTGTCTGCCCCCACCCTCTGATTACCTGTAAAAGTTCACCTTGTTCTCCTTCTCTCTTCTCATCCCTGGGGAGAAGGGCCCAGCCAGGGCCCGGCCCTGAAATGCACTTTGAAGTGGCTTTGCCTCCTGCAGTCCCTGCATCTTCATTTCCACCCTCAGCTCTGCAGGTATGGCCGTCCCTGGCCACCTTCTTTCTCCCAGTGCTTCTCGGCTCCTGAATAGTCAGCGCTGGTGAACTGGGCTCCTGATTGGCTCTCTTCCTATTCCACTGCTGATATTTTACTGTATGCCTCCCAGACCGAGTCTTAACTTCTGGGCACAAAATTTTTAAATGATAATAGTTTAACCCCTCTGCCTAATTGTATTGTGTGTACCTTCCTGTAACTGTGTTGTTACCATTTGAATTGCTGTATATTGCAAATGCTTGACTATATAATGCAAGGGTATTACAGCTCAGTTTACAATCATTTTGTTTAAGTTAACCTGAAAAGAATATTTTGTTTTTCCCTCTACCTTTTCTATCTCTTTCTCCTTACTTCTCTCTCCCATGCTGGCTCTTAGTAATTAATAAGTACCAGACTGGATAAGCTAGAAATTACAGCTCAGTTTGGTATAAGCATTTAAGCTAAACTTGAAAGAATATTTTATTTTTTCCCCTCGTCCTTTACTCTCTCTTTGCTCGTACCTCTCTCTCCCAAGCTAACTCCTAGCCACCCCCTTCCCTCTCAGGGCCATCCCTTTGCTATTTTATTGCTCCTTTTGTCACTCATTTTGCAGCTGCTGTCTTTCTGTCTACACTTACTGTCTGCCCCCAGTCTTTGATTGCCTATAAAAGTTCACCTCTGTTTCTCCTCCTCTCTTCTTGTCCTAGGAAGGTGCCCCTAACCAGGACACTTTGGCCCTCCAAGGAACTGCACTGGGAGGCGGCTTTGCTCTGCCGCAGTCCTTGCTTCTGCATTCTGCCCTCCAACTCTGCAGGTATGGCCTTCCTGGTAACTTTGCCTTACTCTGTCCCCAGCACTTACTCTGGCTCCTGATTGGTCGGCACTGGCAAACTGGGCTCCTGATTGTCTCTCTTCCTATTCCACTGCTGATCTTTTGCAGTATGCCTCCCAGCTCAAGTCTTAACTTCTGGGTGCAACATTTTCAAATTATAACAGTTTCACCCCTCTCCCTAATTGCCTTGCTGTAACTGTGTTGTTACCACTTAAATCACTTTATATTGCAAGTGCTTGACTGTATAATTCAAGGAAATTACAGCTCAGTTTGGAATAATTTTGTTTAAGCTGACCTGAAAAGAATATTTTGTTTTTCCCTCTAACTTTTCTATCTCTTTCTCCTTACTTCTCTCTCCCAGGCTGGCTCTTAGTAATTAATAAATGGCAGACTGGTTAAGCTAGAAATTACAGCTCAAGGTTTTTTTTTTTTTTGGGGAGTCCCATTAGCAAGTCGCACTATACTGCCACTAGAGGGACACAATCTTTATGTAAAGTGATCCCTGCCTGTTGTTCATATAGATACCTTCCTAAACTACAGAAATTCCCTCCATCTAACCAGCCACTCTCCACGCTCCCTGCTTACAAATTCTTCCTGTTCCTAAATCAATTGTTCACTAATTTCCCTGCCTTTATGAACAATGCAACCCCTCCTCTCCTCTCTCCCCCTTGTTCTGCTCATATCCCTGTGTTTACCACCTCTGCTTGCTCACTACTCATCTATTCCTAATAACTTTTCCAACCCCATCAGTTACTATCTCCAATCCCTAATCCACATCCATGCTATCACTCCCTCTCCCCCCATTTGAAATATGGCCTCACTCTACCATTATTCCTCATGAGGCTTTGATAACGGTGTCCACTTTCACTGCAGTTCATCACATTCTTCTTCCTCTCTCATCCAGTCCCTTCTCCTCCAAACTCCCAACCTCCTCATCAGCCCCTTCACAATCCCCTAAGCTCCACTTTCTCATACTCATTATCCTCTTGCTCTCCGCCGGGGATATCTACCCCAACCCAAGCCCTATTGTGACAGCTACTCTGGTGCTTCCTCCTCTACTACCTCCCCCCTCTCTCTTCTCTCAGCCCTCCCATAGGACTTAAAGATCCTACATCCAAACACCTGCATCATGGTGCAAAAAATAGACCAGATTCAGACCATGGTGTGCATTCTAAAACTAGACATTTTAATCATTTTAGAAACTTGGCTAAAGAGCACTATTCCCGACCACTTGGTTTCCATTGCTGGCAACTCACTGTTAAGGCAAGACCATGCTGGTAGGGGTGGTGGTATGGCCATGTATGTCCTAGCCTCCATCCAATATTCTGTCATCTACTAATCCTCCAATCCTGAGACCCATGATGCCCTAGCTATCCATGTGACCCTTCCCTTCCCTTTCCCAATCTTCATAGCCAGCATATACTGGCACTCAAATGTCCATTCTTTCGGTCATGCTAGACCTCCTAACCTCCATCACTTCCCTTGCTTGCTCTGGGGAATTATTCATTCTAGGCAGCTTCAATATAAATTGCTTGTCACCAAGAACTACCAAAACTAAAAATGAAATCAGAGCCCTAAACCTCTCCCAACTGATCTCTGAACCCACCTGCCCAAACCACAAAACACAACAACACTCCCTTCTTGACTGGTCCCTTACTTCCCACCCCCACCACATCATCACCTCTTGCATCCTCCCCGATGCTCTCAGTGACCCTAACTCAATATTCATAGTTAGGAACGTCCACAGAACTAAATCACAACACAAAACCATACAACTACACTCCTTCAAGTCTCTTGACCTTGAACCTCTCCTGAGTAACCTTGCCACTTCTGACGGATCCCCCCAACCTCCTTCCCCTCAGTTGGTAAGTCCTTTGCCTACTTCAAAGAAATCTTACTTGTAAACAGGAATGCCTTTTCCCCACTCAAACAAACCAGAGTCAGAGGGAATCACTTACCTTGATAACCCCTGAACATCTGGTCTGCCTCAGGGCTAGATACTGAGCCTGAAAACATCATAAAGCTATCCAGCATCCTAGTGACCTCGTGAACTACCGTATGCCCTGAAATGCTTCCACCAGGGCTACAAGGCTAGCCAAGTCTGAATATTTCAAATCTGCCTTCATCACCAACATAAATATCCCTTCAAAGTTCTGGAAGGTGGTCCATGCCCTGTTTACCACCTTATCTCGACCCACCCCAGTACTTAAAGTAAATAGATCACAAGTGTCCAACCCACCAGCCATAGCTATGGAATGTAACTCCTACTATACGTCTTGTACCACTGAGCTACTGAAATCACTCCACTCCTACCCATCCCCCTCCCCACCCCTCCCTCTACTGGTGTTCCCCCTCCACCACCCTTCCACTTCCCTTTCTCTTTTTTTACTATAACCCCAAATAATGCTCTAAGCACCCTCCTCACCATCAACCCCTCTAAAAGTGCCTCCCCTGATAGCCTTAACCCAAAACTCCTCACCCTCTCCGCTTCGGCCATTGCCTACCCCTCTTTATAATCCTAAATCTCTCATTCTCTACTGCCTTGGTCCCCTCTTCATGTAAACATGCTGTGATCCTCCCTCTACCCAAAGGGGTTGACCTCTCATCCCCTGGCAACTATCACCTCATTTCTGTCCACCCTACACTTGCCAAGATTCATGAACATATTGTCCTCTCCCAACTCACCTCTTTTCTATCTGACACCTCCTTTTTTACCCCTTTCCAGTCTGGTTTCAGGAAAAAACACTCAACCACCACCTCTCTCATATGGCTCACAGACTCCATCTTAATAGGGATGGACAACGGCCAAATTACCTCTGCCATTTTTGTTGACCTGCCCAAGGCCTTCTACACCGTCTGTCACTCCCTTCTCCTTGACTCACTCCCAGCTGCTGACCTATCTCCCTCTACCACAAACTGGTTCAAGGTCTACCTTATTGGCAGAACCCAATCAGTTAACATCTTGGATGCCAGATCCCCTCCCCTCTCCTCCTCTCCCAATTAGCACTGGAGTCCCCTAGGGCTCTGTATTAGGGTCCGTTCTATTCTCCATCTCCTTATATGATCTTTTCTCTGTTTGCTACCCATACCCCACTATACATATGTATGCCAATGATACAGTTCTGTATGCATCTGACTCCTGTACTGATGAGGTTACAACCAGCTTACAGCAAGACTTTGACAAGGTTCGGCTCTGGTATGCTAACCATCAACTTTTCCTCAATGCCATGAAGACTGTCTCCATGACATTTGGCACAAGGCAGAGACTTTCAAGGCTTCCCTCCCCACCCACTTTCTACATCCTTGATGGGACTTTAGTTGAGGACACATCCTCCTTCAGGTACTTAGGTGTTTGGTTGGATCAACACCTAAACTTCTCTGGAAATATTGATGTCATCCAGAAAATGCTGCTTCCCAAGCTTGGTGCCTTGTTCAGGAACTGTAGTTGCATCCCTCCTACTGCCAGGTGTGAACTTGTTCAGAAGATGATACTGCCAATTTTTGACTACTTTGATGTAGTCTATGGTAATGCCCCTAAGTCCTCCCTAACCAGACTGGACACCCTCTTCAAGTCCTTCTGCCACTTTGCCCTGGATGACCCCCCCTCGCACCCACCACTGTGATCTTTATCATGCCCTATCCTTCCCCTCTCTTACAAATAGGTGACTCCCCCATTGTTCTAAATTCACCTCCAAGCACTAGTTGGGTGAGTTCCCTTCCTATCTCATCTGCTACTTCATAACACCCCCCACCATCCCATTCCCTTAGATCAACTGACTCCCACACCCTTGTAGTCCCCCACAGATCCACCCAAATTGACCAATCCAGTTACTTTCACAGCCTCCCAGAAATGTGGAATCCCCCCACTCACATCTGGCACTCATCCTCCACCTACTCTATCAGCTCTGCCCTCAATAATTACCTTGCACCTAGCTGCACCTGCCATGTCCCTCCCTAATTCCCTCCTCTAAGCCCTGAACAAACCCTACCCCTCTACTGTCACCTTCATTTTACCCTGTGCCCCCCACCCCCTAAATTTCTAGCTTTCCTCCCCTTCCCCCAAATTGCTCCCCTTACTGGCCTCCCTTGATCTCTCACAGAATTTAAGGGACCCCAAATGTTCTCCATAGGTCCCTCTCCTACCTTACCTAAGGAGCTTGTATCTCTCATCTACTCCCTTCTCCCACCATCCTGTAGGTGTCTCTCTGGCACACTGCCTCATCCCCTTCTCTCTGGTTCCCCCCAGTCCCCTTGCAGAGTTCCTCACATCCTGAAGGGGTCTCCAGGGACTTGATTCTTCCCCTTCCCCCACCTCACCCCTCTCTCTCGTTTCCCCCTTTTCTTTCCTTTCATGTAAGCATTTGTTTACTTATTAACCCAGGACTTATTATTGTCCATTCTGTCTTCCTATTATGTGCAACACTGTTGTAACACCATTTGTAACACTTGCCTTACAACTGTATGTTAATGTTGATCTTGTGTCTTGAATGCTTATTGTCTCATTCCTATTGTACCCCTCCCCCCAGATCACACCGGGAGACAAGTGACTTGTGTACCTTTGTAGTGAAATATTTCAATAAATAAATAAATAAATCTTATTTTCAGTGAAGTCTTGCTTTTACCCGTATTTACAACTGAAAGGGTTGAAGCCTGGGGATACTAAAGGATACCTAAACCCAATAGTTTAACCAACAGAATTTTAAAAGAGTGGCTTCACAACCTTTTAAGGAAAGGCTGTTTTTTTTCTTTATTTGATTGGAGTAAATGCAGTTTTGTAGCATTTAAAAAAGTAAACAACTGCCTCTCTTGATTCAGATTTTCCTCCCTGTCCAATACAAACTGGCTGCTGATGTGCGGCATAATGAGGTCATTGATGAGAGAGCTGCAGAAGCTGCAAAGACCATCCAGTAAGCAGTGCTGTCATGTAAACAATGGTGTGTATTTGAAATCTGTCCAACATGAATAAAAGGATAAAAATCATCACTTAACCTGTGCATTATTTACACTAGTACATGGGTTAGGTGATGATTTTAATATTTTGCCAGCGAACAGCTAATGAACAGCAACAGCACAACAGGCAGTTGCACTCAGTCTTGGTGCCATCAGGTCGAAGTGCCCCTGTCCCGATCCCAACCCCCTCCCCATTTTGTTGCATGAAAATTAAAAATTCTTTTTATGTTCAGTGGATACTGAAGTGCTGGTGCCCTCTTATCCTGGTGCTCTGTAAAGTCATTTTCAGCACTACCATGCCACTGGAGCTCTTTGGAAGCCCCCCCATGGTAGCCTCCTTTGCACTCCATCTTCTCACAATTAGCCGATTTCCATGCCTTGTCCCAAATTCCCTTTAGAATAATTCTCGGGGGGGGGGAGACAGGGAGACTTTGACCTGGTTATGTGATTATTTTTATCCTTTTATTCATTTTGGACAGATCTCAAACACATAACAGTACTTGCATGACAGCGCTGCTTGCTGGGTAGCTTTTGTAGATTCTGAGGCTCCATCTTTAATTGCCCCATAACATTGCACATCAGCCAGCATACAGAGGGAAATTTGAATCAGAAAAGGCAGTTGTTTACATTTTTTAAATGTAAAAAAACTTCAGTTATGTTTTTAAATGCTATGAAACTGCATTTACTCAAATCAAATAAATGTAGTTTTACCATAGACGGAAACAAGTCTTTCCTTAAAAAAGATATGAAGTCATTTTCCTTTTTTAAACTCTGTTGGTTAAAGGAAAACTACACCTAAAACTTGAAAAAATATATGTTGTGCAAAGTGTTTTCATTTGTATGTGAAGTTCTAGCGTTTCCTTCCCTCTGACTGGTATTAGGAGTTGTTCCTAGATTAGCCTGCTAGCTGTATGCTAGTTCTACGACCCCTGGGGATCTTCATACCTGATAGCGTAATTGTATTTCTTGTTCCCACAGTGCATCTTGTCTCATGTGACTGTGATGTAAGAGAGACCCAACATTCAGCACACACATACCAAACAAAGTAAATATCTTGGAAGCTTTACAAGCTGCACAAAAATTACCAGCAGCAAAGTTTTTCAGTACAGTAAAACCTTTAGGATGAGGGTGGTCACCAAGCTGAATTCCACAGATTTAAAAACATAGCCATCTCTATTGCTGTGAACTGATAGTAATGCAATGCTTTCTGCTGGATTTATGGGCTGTGCTAAATCACCATCACATGAAACAAGGTGCATTGTAGGACAAAGAAATGCAATAGAGCTATTTGACATGGAGATCTCCAGGGGTCGTAAAACTACTCTAAAGCTAGCAGGCTAATTTAGGAAAAACTCCTAATATCAGTCAGAGGGAAGGAAACACTAGAACTTCACATACAAATTAAAACACTCTGCACAGCATTTATTTTTTCAAGTTTGGGGTGTAGTTTTCCTTTAAATGATTGGGTTTAGTTATCCTTCAAGGTCACTTGCTCAGATTCACACAGAGACTGCCTCTGGTGCAATTAGAACCAGGGTCTTCTGGTTCCCAAGAGAGTGCTCTAAAAGTTAGTCATGTTGCCTTTCTAAATTTGCAGACTGGGTGTGTTGCAGCATTTCAGGGCAATCAGGGACAACATGGTTGAGCTTAGCAGCTTAAAACAGAAATAACCTAATCTCAACCCTCAAAAAAACAACAACAAAAGCTCTCGCATGAAAACTAAATATTATTTAGTTTTCATGAGAGAGCTTTTGTTGTTGTTTCTTTGAGGGTTGAGATTAGGTTATTTCTGTTTTATGTATTGTCCTTCCATCCTCATCTCCCCTTTATCTGTCTTAAAAGGAACCTTGGGGTACTCATCATATTTATTTATGAGCTTAGCAGCTTTCACAGCTTGGAGGTTCAATTGAGTAAGTTTTTGTACAGTGGTCCAACCTGAGTAATCATCACTAAATGATGGTTTAGCAGCATATCATGTAGTTTTTGTTGCACTTGAAATGTTTTGCTTTATTTGTTTGAAATTTGGTGACCAGGATGCATGCATTGAGCTGTATCTCATTTCCAGGTGCGAACCATATAGTGACAACAAAAGCACAATTTATTGGTGCCCTCGTAAACAGCAGGACAGCCCTCACTCCAGCTGCAGTTCTGAATAATAAAATAAAATTTGGTCTTATATATTTAAGTAATGAGGCACAACAATGTGTGTGTTATTGTGTAATAATATCATGCCTCACTTGGTCAAAGCACAAGGCTGCAGGCTGACTGCATTCAAACCCCAAAAGTGATGTTATTACACAATACTACACACCTTGGAGTACCTTATTGCTGTTGTACAATGGCTCATTTGTTAATAAAAGGAAAAAAAAAACATTTTTATCCATTTTTTATTTGATTTTTGTGTGTGTAGGTATAGGTTTTAAAAAAAAGTCCAGATTATTATTTCTACCACTAGGTAGAGCTGCTATCTGAACAATGCTACCTACCCAAGCCCCCAAGGTTTCTCATTGGTTTTCGACTGTGTCCTTTGACAGCAGCCACTCCCCCAGTCATTTGCCTGCCCATTTAAATGGGCTGTATTTCAAGTTTCTTTCTTTTGGGGGGGAGGTTAAATTAGCAGTGTTTGTTCCTGTGGTCACTGAACTCCTCAGTGACCATACAGTGTGATGCAAAAGTGTGCATACAGTGAATGATTTTGGACAGCAGGAGGAGATGGAAAAGCTGTTTGGTGTCACGGCTTCAGTTTGTTACTACTGTGGGCGGAGCCTACAGGAGTATTGCATGTACAAAAGGAGTGATGTCATGTTTTCTGTCCGTGGAACTAACCGAAGGTGTAAATAGTCTCCTCCGCCTTACCCTCCTCCAAGAAATATTTTCCACCCTCAAATAAATACACTTTCATGTTAGTCAGTGGTTGCAGGGTACTATTTTCTTTCTTAAATGGGTGGTACAAGAACTGGGACCTGAGTACTGGGAGGCAACATTGTTTTTTGGGGGGAAGTAAGGTCCACCCCACCTCTACTCAAGACGCTCCAAAAGTTCCATCCCACCTCTTTTTTTATTCAAGTGGGAGGGGCATGAGGTGGATCTATCATCCTGAAAGAAGACTCACATGTTTGGGATGTGGACCAAGGAACAGAACAACAAGTCTGCAGTCCCTGCTTTTTGTTAAGGACTAGAAAAGAATATACTTAAAATGCCTTCAAACTGACTTAAAAACCCTTGGAACAAATGATTATCAGAATCAACTGGTGTCTCAAAAGGAAAGACTAAGAAGTGTCTAAAAACTAAGGAAAATAGACAGCTTTCATGTATTTCTTAAACATTTATATACTAAAAACAAAATTCAACTTTTGGGATTAACAATATTTGTTTACCATATTCTATCTATCTATCTATATATATATATATATATATATATATATATATATATATATATATAGTTTGTCTTTTAGTAGTTTCAAAATCTTGAAAGCATTGCTGTTACTAATGCATTTAGAAATACATTTTTTAATTGTCTTTACAGATAACTCATGCATGTTCATGTGAGGGCACATTTTGTGATGAAGTGTATTTTTCTTTTTAAAGGAGTAGTCCATCCAGAATGTGCCAAAAACATATGTTATGTAGAGTGTTTTGATATGTATGTTAAATCCTAGTGTGTCCTTCCCTTTGTCTGCTATTAGGAGTTTTTCCTACATTAGCTTGCTAGCTGTATAGTAGATTTACAACCACTATGGATCTCCATAACAAATAGTTTTATTGGCTTTCTTTCTCCTACGATGCTCCCTGTCTCATGTGACAGTGATGTAGCATGCCCTTAGATTTAGCATGTGTACTTCTTTAAAATTAGTTTAGCAACAGCAAAGCCTTGTAACTGTTCTTATCCAGGGAGCACAGATGTTAACAGTTAGTTTAGCAGATACCTGAGAACAAGCTAACTGGGGGTTCTGTAAGACAACAGCTATTAAATAGCTCTAATTCACTGTTTTTGTTTTCTCTGTGCATCAGGTCTAGCTAGCAGGAGTGTCTTAACATCAAAAACACAAATAATGAATTAAAGTTATTTAGCAGCTGTTTTCTTACAGAAACTCCAGTTAGATAGCTTTATATATGTATTACTACCAGTTCTGAGTTCTCACTTCAATCCAGTGTTTTGTTTCTGCCTAGGCTGTCAGAGGAGTTTTTCTAATTTTCCCTGGGTGTTTTATGACATCTGGTGGCTGTCATTCAGGTTTGTTTTGTTGCATCTTCTCCAAGTTAGTCTTCACAGCATACCCTTTGGTTTGATGTCTAATAACCCTGACAGCAGGCCAGTGTCTTGTTACAGTATCTTGCTTAGCCACAGCAGAGAAAAAACACTGCAGCCAGGCTTCACAGTGCTATATAATATAATATAATATAATATAGAAAGTTACATGTTTAAACACACACACACGCACATACACACACACACACACACACACCAAGCAGAACACAGCCGGATAAGGTACCAGTATTTAGGAAACTTGTCATCACTAAGCCATATGCAGTGTGGTATGGGTAAAACCCAGATCACCAGACCAGGACTAGTGCTGTAAAATCTGCACTGGGCACAACTAGTGCAAATGTTGCTGATCCAGTGGATCAAATAAATACATGCAAATAAATACATAAATACTCAGCTTCGCCTCGTGCTTCAACCCACCCCAGGAGTGACATTATTACATGATAAATACACACCCTGTCATGTCTTATTGCTTAAATATGCCCTTTCTCAATGTACTATACTTTGATTCAGTTAGTGTATGCAGCAGCCTTCATATGAACACTCTGGGCTTCTCTTTGACTCCTGATGTCTATTTGCTTTAGCTATTGTATATTGTTTGAACTGCTTTGGTCTTCTTGATGTGGTGCCTGTGTGCCTAAACTATGTAATATGTTTATCGACTTCTACCCATGTATCTCCAGTGAATGATTGTTATAACTGTCTGCTCTCCAAGTCATTGTTTTTTGGACTTGTTAACTGTGCTGTCTTTGCATTAGTTTCGATGAGGTGCCTTCGTAAATGAGTTTCTGATTCAAAGGCTTGTAAATCTGATATTTTTCAAATAAATTAATAAATGTTTATGTTTAAGCCCATGAAACACCCTTATCTAGTTAATGCAGTCACAGTCGTAGTGGCTCTGCCAGTGCTTGATTTTTAATTGCAGCTTCCCCAGTAAGCAGAGGAGGAACAGAGCAGGGATGAAGGATGTTTGGCAGTGGTTCACGTCAGCATACAAAGAAAACTATAGTTTTCATGCCACCTTTTTTCCTGAACCAAACAGCTTCATTAAACTGCGTGACCATCAGTTATGGTCAGTGTGGTTGACTTAAGTCTCTTGGTCCAGGTAAAAAAAAGCTGCCATGGAAATTACATGTATTTCATACAATGACATATGGCATTTGGTGTAACTGGCACAATGAGAGATGGAGGTGGAGGGATTTGTGACAGCTCAACCATCTGGTAATGTTTGTCTTCTGTGTAGTGATTAGGCAGTGAGTGCTTTCTGATGTGGCTATGCAGTCATCTCTGTGCCTACCCTAGATACAGTGACAGTGTCAGTGGCTCAGTAGGTAGCACACTCACCTCTGAGGCTGGGAGATCAGTGGGCTGTGGGTTCAGTTCCCACATCTGGCACTTGAGTTAATATCCCAGTACTGACACTGTAGTGCAGCATGAGAGGGGTGCTGCACTTCTGAGGTGCTGTCTTTCAGATAATACGTTAAACTGAGGTCCCATCTGCCTGGATTGGTGGTAGTTCAGGTGGATGTTAAAGATTCCGTGGCACTTATCAAAAAGAGTAGGGGGATTTCCCCGGTGTCCTGGCTAAATTTCCCTCATTCACTAAAAATACCACCAATAGCTTAATCTGGTTCAAGGTCAGTTGGCATTCATCTGTGTCCCCCTCCCCTGGGTCGTGCCTGAAAATAGGCAGGATTTGTCTAGTGCACTTACCCGGTCAACAAAAACTAAATAAATAAATAAATGTTACTGTTGCATAACATCACTGTCTCTAGGGCAGTCTGACCAATCAGATCACTATAATTATCCTTGCCTTTATTTAATGCAACTTGCATGCACACTACATCCCAGTTATGGGCTGGATTTTGTGCAACTCTTCAAACCATACACATGCTAATGTAACCCATAGGTGGTGCTATCCCAAGGGCTACTACCCCTGCCTGCTTGGCTAGTAGTAGGTTAAGGGGCCTGAGTTCTGAAATGGGTGCCTTCACTCGGAGGTGAGGGTTGGTAGTGGTGAAGCTAACCTTGGCACAGCCCTCCGGGACACTGTAACCCCCCCTCTTTCCTTACTAGTGGCCAGAACAATACACAATAATCACTTTCACAATACCCCTGATACACCACACAAGTACCTACACTGTTTGCACTTACCACCAGGGCTTTCCTCTGGCCTGGCCCTGGGGACTCCCTGTAAAACAAGGTTATACACAGCAAATAGCAGCAGTACAGTACTCTTGCACAAACTGAAACTCAGGGTAAATGCAAAAAAGAGTTAGATCTGATTTATTTAAGGGACTTGAACAAGGGAGGGGCATAATCAGGTTAATTTGCTTAAAGGCTATATTAATCAAACAATTATGCATGCACTTCAGGGTCCATAAACAATCACACACTCTGGGTACCCAGACAGAGAATGGTGAGCTAGCCAGGAACGTTGCAGCTGGTTGGGGCCCTGTGATGGAAGAAAACAACATGCATAACACACACTATTTGTAGTCCGGAGCCGGAGGGCTCATTTCGTGAAAAGAAAACAACAAGACAATCAGATGACACACTTTTAGATTAGGCTGTTGTTTCAGGGAGCTACCCTGATGATTACTCATGATACCCAAGAATGAACACAGGCTGGACTAAAATCAAGACAGCAGGAGGTTAATCTGGAGTGCCAGGAGAAGCAGGGCCCACACAAATCACCAAGGCCTCATTCTTGTTCAAGCATGGAGCAGGAGGATGATCCTCAGGCAGGTCTGTCATCGATGGCTTTCTCTGTGCAGCGGGTAGTATGGCTGGGCCTGTGTGGCAAGGCCCCGGCCAAATGGAGAAAAATTTGGATACAGTCCGTTCTGGGCTGGATACAGCTTCCAGCAAGCAGAACACAGTTCACACAGTGGGGAACCAAATCACGACCCACTAACAACTCACAGCACATTTACATGTAAGAAAATTCTACTGTACCAGGCAAACCACTCTCCGGTCACTATTGCAGAGTCTCTGCACAAACCAGGGATGCAAAAGCAGCTGAAAATCCTGACAGGCCAATCGCATTCAGCAAAATCTTCAGTCTTCTTCAGGTATGAGCCTGGTAAAAAATCAGTGGCTTACTTTGTTCTCACAAACTTGGATTTAGTCCAAAATAATTCTCTTCTCTCCCTCTCAGGGGCAGCAGGCAGACATGCAGGCCACAACTCAGGCCTTTCCACAGTTCTCCCATGCGAAACTACTCAGACGGCTGCTTGACTGTCTCAAGCTATTGTTTCTTCAGCTCCCAACTTAGATCTGACTCAACTGCCAGCAAGCCTCATACTTTCCCCAGAATCCAAAAGGTTCGGTTCGCTGATCTGTCAGTCACAACAAAGGCTCCTCCTTCAGGTGCAAAAAGGCGCCAAAAGCCCAAAACTACAATTCCTACAGATTTTGACTCCACCAATACTGATTGGTCCAAGTCGCAGTCCTGGGCCAAGATAGTGGAGATAAACAAAACAGTCCTTGCTGCAAAGAAGGCAGGTTAGACAAACTTCATTATCATTATCACTCTAAATGATTTTCAGCAAATAGTTACATCTTTCAACAGAGCTCCCTCTCCGATTACTCATGACTGCAATCCAGGCAGCTCTTAAAGAGACAGTACACAGAGGCTATACAGGCACTCTCTGGCAATCACATTTAAACTGCTAAAACACATGACACCAGCCTGGCAGTGAGCATTTAGGCAAGCTCGAGGAAGACTTTTTGGGAACCCCCATTTGTAGGGGGGGTTACACTAACAAGCCTCATTCCCAAAGCAAAGCATCACAGGTATGTACAGTAAATACTTGAGCAAGTCAGGCTGACAAGGCTTTGCTAAAATATGCATCACCTTTTAAACAGGTGTGTATGTCATCAAGTATCGGGCAAGATTAACAATGTATAGGCACAAGCAGATGTAGATGAAAAGATGTATCAGATGATCAGATGTACAATTCTGTTTAAAAAACAGTGTGTTCTGGAAGGGCTTGTCAGCCTGACTTACACAAAGATTTGTGCACCCCTGATGCCTTTCTCTAGGAATGAGGTTTGAGAGTACATGTGTATGACTTGGATGGATACACAAAACCAAACAATTTGGTTATTTCTTCTCTCCTTGCATCCTTTTATGGACCCCATACCCTGTTTTTCTCCAAATTATCTCTCTCATATGCTTACTCTGAGTGCTCTAAAATGAAACATACACATTACTGTACAATTTATAACCCAGAGTTCTTTACAGAGCAATGAGCTAAATAGCAGTAGTACAGGGACTGTAGGCACTGTACTAGCAGTAGTTAAGTGTGCTGATGCCAAACACGGAACTGTAATACATTCAGTACTGTGCTTCTGGAAAAGAGAATCATGTTTAGGACACCAGGTTAACTCCTAAACTCTTTCAAAAAGTGCCATGCAATGGCCCTGGGTACAGTAAATTCTATCTGAACAGCCATTAAAGATGGCCAGACTGGATCTTGGTTTATAAGGGACAGTGCCTTTAACAGTGTCGTGCCCCAGTAGTGTTGAATTGCAGTGTTAGTGTTGGGTGTGAGTCCAACTGCCTGTTGTGGGACTTAAGCCACAAACTGTTTTATGTTCCTGGACATAAGGTGAGAAAGCTACTTACTAACACACTGACCATGGTAGGACTGAGACTGCTGGGTGTAAATGGAAGTGAGTGGCTAAAAACAGAAAGCAAACTGTTTATAATGGGGAATGGGTCAACTCCAGGCTGGTTCTTAAAAAAGAAATCCCCTAAAACACAAAAATAATTTTAGTAATCAAAATGCAAATTGAAAACATCATTAGCATACTCACAGTATGCAAATGTTTGAAAATGACTTCTGTAGATTCGATAGATGTCACAGAACTTTCCAAGTTCCAAGTATTGTCCAGAATTTGTTGCAAGCATCTAATTCTGGGTGGCGAAATGTATGTGCAATTTAAGCTGCTGTTTTTGGCCAATTGCCAGGCAGTTGATGCTGCAGGGATGCTGCAATGTCCAGACACCTCTGCAGCAACCAGCTGTGTCTTTTGATTAATTTGTTCTTTAAACAAAATAGCGACATGTTTATGCAAGTGGTCATGAAGGAGCTCCAGGCTTCAATTAGTGCTTTGTGTTCATTTTTTAATGAAGTTACTTAAAATAAAATTCTTTAGTTTTGTTGAGGCAAGGGAGACAGTGAGCAGTCAGGTCATCGGGTGTATGGGAAATGGAGTGGAGAGGAGATGGACTATGTGGCTGAATTTGAGAGGCAGCTGTGGAGAATGTGTGTATGGCATGAGGGAAGCTGGAGTCCTGTACTACTTGACTTAGGAAATCCATCGATAGTATTACTGAGTCTCGTAATACTACCGATGAACATTGAACAATAGTATTACAAGATCCCATAATACTATTGATAGATTTCTTTTACAGTACACAAGAGCGGGAGTAAAGAAGATGCTGGGAAATACATACCAGTTAGTCTAACGGTACCTTTGTGGTAGGAAAGATAATGGAGACACTCCTCAAGGAAAGAATAGTTGAGTACCTAGAAGTCATGAGGATGTTGGATCCCAGGCAACATGGGTTCACTGCAGGACGGTCCTGTCAGACTAATCTAATAGATTTCTTTGACTGGGTGACAAAGGCAGTAGACCAGGGGGGGGTCTGTAGACATTGCCTACCTAAATTTCATCAAAGCCTTTGATATTGTCGCATATAGGAGACTGATTAACAAGCTAGAAATGCTGGGGATGGGACACAAGGTGGTAAACGGGATTCAAAATTGGTTAACGGACCAAAAATAGAAGGTAGTGTAAACAGAACCCAATCAGAGGAAAGGGAAGTGACCAGTGGGGTACCTCAAGGGCCACTTCTGGGGCCAGTCCTCTTCAATGTTTTCATCAGTGACATTGCAGATGGGCTAAAGGGAAAGATTTGCCTGTTTGTGGATGACACCAAGATCTGCAAAAAGGTTGATACCCCAGAGGGGATGGAAAGGATGAGAAAGGATCTGGAGTGGTTGGAGAGATGGTCAGATGCATGTCAGCTAAGGTTTAATGAAAAGAAATGCTTAAATTGTTTGTTGCAGTCCTGGGGGTTGAGAGCCTCTTGTCCTGTTATAAAACCAGACATTCTTTGCTTTTGCTGCACAAAGGGACTCAGCTAAGGAGTTGTTATTTGTTATTGATCCTAGCTCCGTGGTTGAATTATCCTCTGTGACCAGCATTAGGAATTGTACCTGAATCTGGATTCCCTTCTATTTTTAATTAATCTGTTTTAGAATTGTGATTTTGGGTAAGGGGTTGGAGTGTGTGTGTGTGTGTGTGTGTGTGTGTGTGTGTATGTGATTGAATGTGTGGATGTGTGAGTGTGGTAAATGATATTGTATCTGTTAAGTTAAAGAATTTTTGTTTTATTAATAGCTTGTTAGATTAATCATTATTCTGAAGCTAACTATCCTGGTATATAATTTAGATAGTATACTGTAGCTGGAGGAATAGATTTAGCATGTGTTGGTTGGCGGCTTCATTAAAGAAGGTATTATTCTCCCTTTAGGCTTTGCAGCCTCCATCCCTTTGCTTGTCACCTGTTACCTTTGGATGTCTACAGATGCTGTAGAGCATTGGGGATTGTTCATAGAGAAAGAAGATGGGGGTTGATGGAGCCTGTTGTGGGGAATGTGGCTGGGGTAAGAATAAGATTGTGATTATCACTGATCTTACTTACATCACTGAGACCTAGCTGGATGAGAATGCAGGCCCAGTATTGGAATCAACAGTTCCAGCTGAATTTTCAGTGGTTCACTGCCCGAGAAAAGATCGTAGTGGTGGGGATGTGGTGATTTGTTATAAATCAGACTTGAACCTCATGGCTCTCCCAGTGGAAACAGCAAGGTCTTTTGAATGTGTGGCCATTCAAGGGGTTTGACCTCAGTGGTAGGGAAAATAATGGAATCACTTCTGAAAGAAAGAATTGTTGACTACTTAGAGGCCAGTGGGGCACAGGACACAAAGCAACATGGATTTAAAGCAGGAATGTCATGTCAGATGAATCTAATAGATTTCTTTGACTGGGTGACCAAAGTAATAGACCAGGGAGGGGCTGTGGATATGGCCTACCTAGACTTTAGCAAGGCATTTGACACAGTCCCACACAAAAGATTAATAATCAAGTTAGCCAGCCTGGGAGTGGGTCCCAGGGTGGTAGCCTGGGTAGCAAACTGGCTGCACAACAGGACACAGAAGGTAATAGTGAGTGGAACACATTCTGAAGATAGGGGGGTCACAAGTGGAGTACCTCAGGGCTCAGTACTGGGTCCAGTCCTCCTTAACATCTTTATAGGTGACATTGCAGAGGGTCTGGAGGGAAAGGTATGCCTCTTTGCAGATGATGCAAAGATCTGCAACAGAGTTGATACACGGGGGGGTAGAAAGGATGAGAAGGGACTTGGCAAGGTTGGAGGAATGGTCATACATACGGCAACTTAGGTTCAATGCAAATAAGTGCAAAGTAATGAACCTGGGAAACAAAAACCCAGGAGAAGAGTACACAATAGCAGGGGAGGTACTAACAACAAAGAGCCAGGGGGATACTGAGATGCATAGGAAGGGGCATCACAAGTAGAAAAAGGGAAGTGGTTATCGCTCTGTGCAGACAGTTGGTGAGACCCCATCTGGAGTACTATGTGCAGTTTTGGAGACCTCATCTACGCAAGGACATAGATGGGATGGAAGCTGTCCAGAGGAAGGCAACTAAAATGGTGCAGGGTCTGCATCAGAAATCGTATGAAGAGAGACTGAGAGAGCTTAATATGTATACCCTTGATGAAAGGAGGGACGGGGGGACATGCTAGAAACATTCAAGTACCTCAAGGGAATCAACAAAGTCTGGGAGGGTAGCATCTTTCAGAAAAAGAGATGTGTAAGAACAAGGGGGCACAATTTAAAGATGGGGGGGACAGCTCAGGGGTAATGGCGTGGCTCAGTTGGTAGCACATCCGCCTCTGGACCAGAAGGTCGTTGGGTTCTCGTCCCACACTGGGATTGGACTTGCACCTAAAAATCGCTGGCATCCGAGTGCAGTATTGGGGGGTGCTGTACTGCTGGGGTGTGCCGTCCTTCAGATGAGATGTTAAACCGAGGTCCCTTCTGCCCATCCTGGTGTTGTCCTGGTGGGTGTCCAGGTGGAAGTAAAAGAACCCAGGGCACTCTTCGCAAAGAGTAGGGAACATTCCCGGTGTCCTGGCCAACATTCCCCTTCCCATAAACTGGTTTATGCAATTATCCAGGCTGTGTGTGGGTGATGATGTGCGATATGGCCACCACCACCATGCAGTCACTTCACTACCAGTCTAGCATTGCTTGTAAAGCGCTTTGGATGTATGAAAAGCGCTATATAAATGCAGATTCTTCTTCTAATGTGAGGACATTTTTTTTCATGTAGAGAGTGGTGGATGCATGGAACTGCCTTCCTGGGGAGGTTATTGGGTCTAAAACAGTGGAGGAATTCAAACATGCATGGGACAGACATAAGGCAATTGTAGTGGGGGGTGGCAGGAAGTAGACTGTTGGTTAACTAGAATCTGCAGCTTATCCAGTAGGTAGGGAAATGGGCAGACTGGGTGGGCCAAGTGGTCCTTATATGCCGTCAAAGTCTATGTTTCTATGTTTCTATGTTGCAGGTGCAGGTTGCAGGACCTTTCTTGTTTACCACCCTCAGGGGGATGAGAAGGAATTCCTGCAGTAAGTCTTGGACTTCATTGTTGAACTGGTGTTGGACTCATCCAGATGGATTATTCTACACAACTTCAATGCCTGGGTTGACAATGAATTCTTGCTGTTTGGAAAAGACTTCCTCATATTAATGTATTCACTGGGCCTGACACAGGCTGCTACCTCTGCAACCCACATACAGTACATGGCCACTCATTGGACCTCGTCTTATCATTGGGAATGGAGGTCATGGACCTCATGGTGGAACCGGTCCTTTGATTGGACCACCATACCATGAGGTTCTCATTTGAAATCCCCCCAATTGACCTTCCCCTGCGGAGGTGGTTCAGTAATGCCCTTTAAGGTGTTTGATCCCACAAGGTCTTATGACAGTGCTTAACCTATCAGGTATGATGAATGCTTGCTATGAGCTGGGGGAGCTGGTTCTGACCTATAATAAGGTTATTGCTGAAGCCCTTGACTCTATTGCAGCAGTCGGTGTTCGACCCCTCACTTCACTCCAGAGATCCCCTCGGTTCGCTGGCTCTCAGCGAGTTGGAGATGAGGGGTCAAAGGTTGGACCAGAGCTGCTGGAGGTCCCAATCTGGGCAGGACAAGCTTATGTTGATGTCTCACTACAGAGACTATCAATTAGCAATCTCCTGTAAGAAGGCAAAGTTACTGTCCATGGAGATTGCTGAAGCAAGTAACAGACCGGCTAAGCTCTTCTGGACTGTTGATAGGCTATGTAATCCTGCTTGTCTTCAGTCCATGAGAGCCTTTTCACAATCTAGGTGTGATGAATTTGCTCTGTTTTTTGTTGATAAGATTGCCTCCATCAGATCAGGATCCAGCTGATGGCGTCGACTGGGGCATGCAGTGATGGGCTGGGGGGTCCTGGGCATTCTGTCTGTCTGGTTTGACTTTGACTAGTTGGCAGTCATGAATGTTATGAAGGTCATCCAAGAGTTGAGGCCCACCTAAGGTAGTTTGGATCCAGGTCCAACACTCCTTCTAGTGGGATGTGTTGATGTCATTGGCCGGGTTCTGGCTGGGATAGTCCAGTGTTCCCTTGTGACAGGGGTATTTCCTGGGCCCCTGAAGGAGGTGGAGATAAGACCGCTCCTGAAGAAAGCTTCACTGGAACCGGACTGCCTTGATGACTACAGTCCAGTCTCTAACCTTCCTTTTGTGGGAAAGGTTATTGCAAAGGTGGTGACCCTTCAACTGGAGGCCCATTTTTCAACTCATGACCTTTCAGGTTGTGGGTTGATAAATGGGTTATCAGCTCATGACTCATGGGTTTCAGGAAAAGGCACAATACTGAGACTGCCCTGCTTCGCATGCATAATAATCTTCTGGTGGCGAGGGATGGAGGAAGATGTTCCATCCTTATTTTCCTTGATCTCTCAGCTGCATTTGACACCATGGACCACAAGGTGCTGTTGCAGTGCCTGTAGGTCTGTTGTGGACTGGCTGGAACAGTTCTCAACTGGTTCCATTCTTACCTCACTGGCAGGATGCAGCGGGTGGTGTTAAGGACTTTTTCCTCAGCACCAATTCCCCTGCCATGTGGGGTCCTGCAGGGCTCCAATCTATCCTCCATGTTGTTCACAGTCTATATGCTACTCCTAGGGGACATTATAAAATGGTACAGGGCTGAGTTTTCACTGCTATGCAGATGATACTCAGCCATACCTGTCATTTGCACCTGAACAGCAGGATGCAGTCTCAGTGTTCAGTCAGTGCCTTGCTGAGATCCAAGACTGGATGAGGGCCAGTTGGTTGAGGTTGAATCTGGATAAGACTGAAATACTGTTGGTGGAACCTGGTCACCCGAGAGTGAGTGTGCAATCTGGTCAAGTCTCCAAGTTTTCGCTTGGGGATTCCCAGTTGTTCACCTCTGTCAGGGGACGGAATCTTGGAGTTGTACTGGACTGTGGCCTAACACTTGAATTCTGGTGTTGGCCATGGTCCAGAGTGCTTTTTACCATCTTAGAAACATCGCCAGGATTAAACACCTGATACCACCAGGTGATCTGCCATAACCAGCCCATGCCTTTGTGACGTCATGGCTCAATTACTGCAATGCCCTTTACCTGGGTCTATCAGGGGCTGATCTCCACCACCTGCAGCTTGTGCAGAATGTGGCTGCCAGGTTGTTGACTGGTCTTTTGAGATTGTATCACATTATACCCATGCTGTGCTGTCTGCTCTGGCTGGCTGTTAGGTGGCAGATCACCTTCAAGGTCAGTTTGCAGACCTATAAGGATCTGCATGGACTGGGGCCTGGCTACCTGCAAGACCTTCTATGGCCCTATCACTCATCCCATCCCCTCCGTTTGGCAGATAAGGGACTTCTGGTAATTCCCAGGGTTTGCTTAAAATCCTCAGGTGCCCGTGCCTTTTTGTTTATGGCACCAACCCTGTAGAACCCCTTCTCTTGTTCTCTGAGAGAAATTTCTTCACTGTATGCCTTTAAAAAGGAGTGGAAGACACTCTTATTTAGACAGGCTTTTCCGCCCAGCTGAGCTAGCTGACCTAGGAATTAACCTAACTAAAATTGTGTTTTATTGTATGTTATGTATTTTGTTTACATAATTCTGCTCACTTGTACAGTGCCTTGAGTCGAAATGAAAAAAGCGCTTTATCAAATAAAATGATGATGATGATAAACAGCACAGCATCATAACAAGATATGTAATATCTTTATGGTGGTGTGACAAGCAAGCAGGAACATTTAAAAACTCCAAAATCACTTATCTCAGTTCAGGAATAGAATAAAATGAAAGAAAAATGGAAATATTGTTTTGGTCAAACACACATTATTACAAAAAAATACAGTATTAAGATGATTTTCTTTCTACAAACAGACTATTGCTTTATGAGCAGAAGCAAAAATAGAAGGAGGAGCAACATAAGTGGTGTGGGTAGGAGTTTGGGAACTTTATCTGTACTGTTTTTTAATCTACATGTAACAGCTCAGCAGTACTGAACTACAGGAATATCCAGCACCTCTAAACCACGGCTAAAAATTCTTGTTACTGTATTTAGATACAATTTAGATACAAGCTCTATGGTGCCATCTAGTAGCAGTAATTGCACACTACTTTTTGACATACATCTGACAACTGGCAGAACTGGAACTGTGTGTATCCATAAGAAGGTACGGTATTTATTAAATAGTTTCTTAGAGGAATTCTGTGATGTGTACATGATTTTAAACTACGTTTTCAGTATTGTAGTGGCATTCAATTTATATAAAAAGTGTTGTATGAAAAGAAATGGAAGCTAAGCTGCTGGATATTTTTTGACATATGTTAATTATTTTTAATATTTACTTGCGCATGCATGCCGGAAGTGAACCTGCTGTGTCTACTCAGAGACTAGGAGCTGCAGAGATGAGGCACTGTAGCATCCAGTGCAGCTCAGGCTGCAAGAGGCTTGGCATTGACAGCCCAGTGAGGAGCAGGCTGACAGTGACAGTAGTGTTCTGCCTGGCTGATGGACAGAAACTTTGGGCCCGATTCTCAGCTACCTTACTGAAACAAGTTGCTTGCATCACAAAGAATGGGGGATGGCGTGGCTTACGCCAGGACTTGCATGGGGAGTAATGCACAAACCCACCCTGCGGCAACTTCAGGCTGCATGCGCCAAGGGAATTTTGTGCCATCTCTGTGGCACATAAAGGGGTGCGTCATGGTGCAAGAAGCCATGTGACAGGGCACAGCTGCAACATTCCCCTTTCCCAAATTCTCTAAGGAATAGAGTGCTGCCAGGAACAAGCACCCCTTAGACTAGCCAGGGCTGGTCTAAGGGTCTGTGCACCACCCATGAGTGTTCCTGTGCTACATCCTAGTACAGCACATATGCCACACACTGCCATGCATATATATGTAGTACCAGCATACATTAGTCTCCATAATCATCGGGACGACTGATTGATGGTAATTACAGATGATTCAGGCAATGCATCTTAGGTACACTTAAGCAATGTCTGGAGCAACTGTATCTACTGTCATGTCATTGCCATGATGATAATGTATATTAAAGGTATGCTGGAACAACATACTGTAGCTACACACATCCACTTTCTGATGTTCTTCATGCCCCAACATTATTGCTGCCCATTTTGGACTGCCACACAGTTGCCCTGTGGCTTGCGACAAACCCCCCATGTGAGCTATCTCTTTGTTGCATGGTCAACTATGCAGTAAACTGCAGGACTTAGATGCCAGAACTGTACCCAAGAGAGAATTGGGCGCAGGGTTCCTGGCACACCAAGCATTGCTGAAAGCTGCCTTTTGCCACAGCTTGTGGCAATCTAAGGGCCATTTGAGAATCGAGCCCTTTGTTCAGGTCTTTTGTCTACAAGACATCACCCAACAGCCAGATAAAAGGCATCATAATCAACCTGTCCTCATCCTCCACAGCAAGCCAACCTCACTGCTGTTAGAATAGGCTGGGCTCTCATCCCACCCCACAAAGGCAGAACTCAACCCCACACAGTTCCACCAAGCTGCATAGACACAAATTTTGTCAATCGACATTATGGTGACAGCACAATGCCAACAGTCTGAGTCGGAGTTGTTTTGAGGAGGGGTTAAAATCCCCAGAGACGGCAGTGTTGGCAATACCATGGACCATTACAGTGAACTGCTGATTTTGTCGCTGTAATGGTCTTCATGGTATTTCCTTTGCTATGTCAATGGTATATGACCCCACATCCAGAGTCAGTGCTCAGCCTCCAGAGTCCCACCCCTGCCGTGCCTCCAGTCCACCACCACATGTATCCCTGCCACATCCCAATGGCTTCCCCAAGTCTGCCAGAATCCATAGAAAATTCACACCCCTGCTGTGTATCCTATCACCTCCTCATGGTTTCCACCAGTGTGCCAAAAGGCAAAAAATGTTTCACCCTGCTATATAGCCCACCCAACTCCTGATCGCTTGCCCATAACAAAAAACAGTCCCATCCCTGCTGTCTATCTCATCCACCTCCGGATCACTTTCCCTGATCTGCTTGAATCCAGAAAACAGTCCCAACCCTACCATGTATCCCACCCACTTCCCAGTCACTCATCCTAGTCTGTCTGAATCTAAAAAACAGTCCCACCCTGGCCTTCTATCCCTCCTACCCTCCAATTGCTTCCCTCAATGTGCTGTCTAGTATCAAAAAGTAGTCCCACTCCAGCTGCATATCCTGTCCTCCTCCTGATAGATTGCCCAGAACCAAAAAACAGCTCCAGCCCTGCTGTGTATTCCATCCACCTCCTAATCACTTCCTGTGGTGTGCCCAAATCCAAAAACATAAAAACATAGAAGCTGTTAGCAGAAAAGGACCATCTGTCCCACCCAGTCTGGCCTAAGTTCCCTACTTACTCTGCTACCATAGACCCAAACTAATCTCCAGCCTTACTCCCCCCCAGCAATGTTACCAAGGTTCCCTTGTGTCTATCCTGTGGATGTTAGAAACCTGTTACTATTTTGGTACCCGCCACCTCTGCTGGGGGGCTATTTCATGCATACACCACCCTTTCTGTAAAGAAGTATTTCCTCACATCCCCTCTAAGTCCCCCCCCTTCCAGCTTCATATCATCCCCCATTGTCGTTGAGCATCTCTTCCTGTGCAAAAAAAATCACCTTTTTGTACCTTATTGATACCGCTGAGGTATTTAAATGTTTCTATCATGTCTCCTCTTTCCCCCTTTTCCTCTAGCTAGTACATATTTAACTCCTTAAGTCTTTCCTCATAGGGCTTCTGGTGCAGGCAATACACCTGTTTGGTTGCCCTTCTTTGTACTGCCTCCACCTGGTCTACGTTTTCCTGAGATGGGGCCTCCAGAACTGCACAAAGTATTCCAGATGGGGCCTCACCACTGATCTATATGTAACCCTCCGTCCTAGGGTGGGGCTTACCTGGCAGCCCCAGGAGTCTGTATTTTCTGCCACTTCTCCACTGCGATCCTGCCACTAAGTAAAGGTCCTGCTAGCTCCTTGAGTCTCCGTCTGGCAACGCGTGTGTTGTGAAAAGATTTAAAGGGGCTGGAGGAGCAAAAAATGGAGCCGCACATGCTCAGTAGTGCTGGCCTGTTTTTTTGCCGCTACAGCAGCTTAACAAATGCCTCCCCGTTGTTCTTGACCCCCTGAATAGGTTAATAGGTGTCAGACACCTGGAAGGGGAAGCTGTGAAGTGGCTGCTGCGATTAGTTTAAAAGTGCCAATAGGCACTGTAAATGGGTGGTCGTATATGAATGTGAATGAGGGTGTAATGAATATTGATGAGCTGAGATTGCTGCTTCTAGGGGGACTGTACTTCAGAGCTAGCGACAGGCAGCAGAGGACTCCAATAAATATAAATGTGCAGCCACTTGGTAGAAGACATCATCAGCTATCAGACAATGGGGCAAATATATATATGAACAGCTTTGTTTGCCTGCACTAATGTTTTAAAGATGGGATTGCCATGTAGATTGTGGGGGACTGTTATGTTGGCAGCCATCTTTAGTACTATGACCCCTAGAGACAGCCAGTCATTGACTTAGGTATCCAAAAGCTGGTTGTGATGGTTTATTGGAAGAGGTGTGAACTAATTCCAGGTGCCAAAGACCTTTGCCAATCAATACTCAAACTGGGCTAATGACTATCAATATTTGTGACTGACAGTGAGAATCAACCAATCAGAAGCTGGGATTTTTGAGTGAAACTCCAGGGCCATTGAGCAGTTTGGGCAGTATGATCTGGGCTCTGCTCGAGTAAAGAGGGGCTCAGTGCTGTGTGTAAAAAAGGAAAAGGAAGTCTTTTATGGACTCAAATGGTCAAACAATGAATTCTCTGAGGATTTTCTCTGTTTACAGGAACTGTATGTTATTACAGTTGAACGTTTAAGGCATTTGGTGAAAGCTCCTGGTGTTTTGGAGATTTTGTGTTGCAGTAAGCCTGCATCAGTGTGGAGAAACCATGAGCTGTGCTAAGGGAAAACTGGAACTGTAAGTGACCCTGAGCTGTAGGAGAAAATTGGAACTGTGAGTGCCAGAGCTAAAGATTGGTACTTTACCTGAATCTGAGGACTTTGGAAAGGAAAAAGGTTTGCTGGTACCCAGTGTGCAGGGGCCTGGTGTTTTGCTGTAAGCCAGCTGTGAAAAGACAGAGATGATCCAAAAACTGGAAGTCACTAGTCAAAAGCGACTAGAAGGGTGGAATTTGGGAGAACTCGTCTGCTGTACACTGGAGCTGTTGGTTCCTGCCCAAGAGAAAGGTGAAAGCTGAAAAATCATCACAGCTGCACTTGGAGCCAGGTAGGGAACCTGCCAACCCCTACGGAGTGAGGCAGACTTGGCTGAAGGGGGCCATGGGTGTGTGCCTGAGTGCTAGGGCACTCTGGACCCTTTAGGGGAGCTGGACTGTGAAGTCACTCCTGGGTCTGGGTCTGGGTTCCTTGTGGCCTTATAGGCCTTGTGTCTGGGCTCTGTGATCTGGCCCTGCAAAGCAGGCTGAAGGTGACAAGCTGCGAGACTCTTCAAGCAAGTTGTAAGGTGACAAGCTGCAAGAGTTTTCATGCAAGTCCAAGGTTGACAAGTATTTCCACTGTCCCTTCTGCTTTTTGCCCCTGGGCAAGATTGAATGACTAATCCTTGAAATGCCAGAACCCAGCTTGGCAGTAACTGAATCCCAGTGCTTCAGGACTGTGAGTAACCCAGGGCTTGCCCTGTCAAAAGGGGAGTAAAAAAGTTAAGAGATTAGCATCCCAGGAAGAGTTACTTTATGGGCCCCAATGCCGGCAACCTGCAGCATCTAGCAGACCTGCGTTATGTCTGGGTACGCAGCTAGCACTGACAGGACATAGGGTGTTTGCACTGGTACCAGTAGGGGTGAGCATTGTGTGTGTTCTGGCCTATGAGCCCTGTTAACTCCATTAACATATTTTTTTTCTTTTCAACAGCAATCCTGTTCCCAGTGCCTCCTTTCCTAGCCCTTCCCCTTAAAATAAAGCTGTGGTTTGTTTGTTGCAATTCCTGTGGGGTGGGCATTTTCTTGGTATTAGTTGTTATGTATATGTGGTTTACAGTATTGGCGAATAACATGGTATCCCATGTGTGGGGTGACTGGAAGGAGAGGTGGGTAGGTATAGCATCCCAGGGAGGTTGAACCAATCAGAGACCTGGCCCACTGTTCCTTTATTCAGGGCACCATGCTACTTTCTTTCCATTCTGGGATAGAACCCCCAAACACCACAGCAACAGAACCCAGGCCCCTTAATATTGGGTCCAGTAGACGCCATATGGCATCAGAACCATCCAGTACAGAACCTGACCCAAAATGACCACCAGGACTCAATGAGTTAACCTGTGTAGTAGTTAACAGGCAGGGGCAGTAGCCCTCTAGCACACGGTGAATGGCTACATATACAAGGGTATCACTACCTCCCTCCTTCTGCTGGTGATACCCCACCCTATGCACCCCAGCATTCTTATAGCCTTTCCTACTGCTTTATCACATTCATTTGCTACCTTCAGGTCATCAGATATGATGACCCCCAGACCCCCTTCCTGTTCTGTGGTTGCTAACTCTTCCCCCCCAAAAAATATTATATTACCCTTGGGTTTCTGTAGCCTATGTGCATAATTTAGCACTTTTTGGCATTGAAGCCCAGTTGCCAAACTCTTGACCAGTCTTCTAGCTTCTTCAGATCTTTCCTCATTTTTTCCACACCTCCTGGTGTGTTTACTCTGTTGCAGATCTTTGTGTCTTCTGTGAACAGGTATACCTTCCCTTCCAGACCCTCTGTGATGTCCCTAATAGAGACATTGAAGAGGACTGGTCCCAGTACTGACCCCTGGGGCAGTCCATTGGTTATCTTAACTTCTTCTGATTGAAGTCCATTTACCACCGCCCTCTGAGTTCTGTTACTTAGACAATTTTGTACCCACTGCTCCCAGGCTGCACAGCTTGCTTGCCAGTCTTCTGTGTGGAACCGTGTCGAAGGCATTACTGAAATCCAGGTAGGCCACATCCACCGCTCCGCCCTGATCCACCTCCCTGGTAACCCACTCAAAAAACATTACCAGGTTTTTTTGACAGGATCTCCCACTTGAGAACTCATACTGCCTTGGATCCTACAAACTACTGTTTTTAAAATATTTCACAATCCCTTTTCAAGTAGTGTTTCCGTAACCTTGCCCACCGCTGAAGTCAGGCTTAAAGGTCTATAGTTTCCTGCCTCCTCCCTATTCCCTCTTTTATGTAGTGAGACCACATCCTCCCTCCTCCAGTTCTCCAGAACTTCCCCCATGTCCAAAGATAGATTGAACAAGGCCATCAGAGGCCCCTTAAACACCTTCCTTAGTTCCTTCAGTACCCTGGGCTGAACCCAATCCGGCCCCATTGCCTTGTCTACCTTTAGTTTTGCTAATTCTATGAGGATGCTCTCCTCCATAAAAGGGCTAGTGTCCACTTCCTTACAATTAATGCCCCTTTCCCCTATTTGTGACCCATCTCCTACCCCTTCCTTTGTGAAAACTGAACAAAAGTACTTGTTCAATATATCTGCTTTTGTCTGGTCCTCTTCCATATTTCCCCCCCCTTCCTCTTTTAATCTTACTATCCCTGACTTGCTTTTCTTCTTTTCACTAATATACATAAAGAATGTTTTATCCCCTTTTTTGCTGACTTGGCTATTTATTTATTTAAAAGTTGATAACCAGGAAAGGCACACTAAGCTGAGGCTCATTTCCAGGTGTGACCGGAGGGCACAATCATGGCAGGAATATAAATGGAAGGCTACGGCTATGGTTCGCTGTATAAGCAGCTAGCCACTCCCTCTTCCTGAGCTGTGTAAGCAGTTATGCTCAGCCTCCTTCTGAAGCACTTTTTCTTTGCCAGCAGAGGCTCTGTCTGTTTGTCCTCTGCAGTTGGCCAGGGCCTGCCCCCACCGCCTTGCTGCTTCTTTCTGCTGGACTTCTATGTTTTGTTCTTCTGCTTCTGGTTTGTATTTTGCTTCCGGCTGTGTGCTTCCTTTTGTCCCTTCCCTGTTTTTTTTCTGTTTATGTGACTTAGTTTTGTTTTGTTTTTTGGGGGGACTTGGTTTCTAAGCTCCTACCATTTTGCTCATTTAGAGCTCAAGCTACTTGCTTTTCACATTGCTATTGCAATCAGTGCCTGTGTTCTGCTCAAACTAAATCTGCTCCCCATGCTACATGCCTAATTGTTTTCACCTGATTCAGGCTCCCTCTGAACCCTTGATATGCAGCTCAATCATGCTTTCTCAGCTTAATCTACCTCCCACATGGTCATAGCTGCTTTCAGAGCATTGTGCTTCCCTCCATTCCATGCTTATAGAATACTGCTACTCCTAGCTGATGCTATTCCCTGTTTGTATGCTGCTCTCATACTCATGAGGTCAGCTAAGCTATTGCTGGTGCTGTAAACTAGCTTTAAAATCTGCATTTGGTTCTCGACGCCTTCCATCACTTTCTTGTTTTTCCTACGGTGGGGACTTGGAAGTGTTTGGGGAGTCGTGACCCCATGTGGCTGATTACTAATGTTCTAAATCCTCCCTCCACAGCCGAAAATCCTCAGAGTATTTGTCACTTTCATTGGCTTTTTTGAATGCCTGGCTCGCTTACCCCACTATCATAGTGCTGCCTTTCCCACTTACATTCATGTCCCACCATTGCTACTATGTTTTGCAGATTCTACGTGCAGGTCTGACTATTCCTACTGCTTACTGACTTACATGCAGGTCCAACTGTTGTTACCCTGCCCTATTAAACTACCTTGCCTCACTGAACTAAGTCCAGATCCACTCCTGCTCATGTCATCATTGCTCAATGCTCCCTGCCATCTGCCCTCTGCAAGGTCTCAGCACTCAACACTCATTCAGCTCCTCATCAGTCCCTGAGGCATGCCAGTCATACCATTCTGGTGCAGGGTTCCCCTGCAGCCGATGGTCTCACTCTGCTCCTAGAGTCCGCAGCTTGAGCACGCGAAGCTTGGGGCAGGGTCCTTCTCACCTGGCCCATAGCTGGGAATGTCCTCGCTCCAGGTGGAACTTCAGTCATCAACCATACCCATGGCACCTCATGTTGTAGAATTTATGACTAAGCCATGAAGGGAGGTTACAGTGATTTCCTTTAGCTCTAGTGGTTTCCACTATAACGGTTGCCCATTGGCTTTAGTGGTTCCCTAGCAAGGCACCTTCACTGCATTCTCCCTACAACTACCTCTGGTTCATCTAGTTTGTTTTTTAGATCAGTAGGCTTGGTGAGTGCCTCGGTGGTCATTACTCTCCTCCTCCTGCCTTGGAGCGGCGGTTACAGAGCTACCATCTCGCAACCCTCCATGGCGTTACTGTTGGAAGGATAGAGTGAGAGTTTACCTCCAAATTGGAATGTTTTCCAACTCCCTTTAATTGGGTTTCCAAATTGCAGCAGCAGAGCTGTCACTAAATAAAATATCCCAAGCCTGGAGGGAACGTGACCTAAGCTTTAGATCACCAGAGATTTCCTCCTCAAAGTGTTATTTTCCTCTCCTCCGTGTCTCAGGTCATGACTGTTAGTTAACGTAGTGTTCCCTAGTTCCACAGGCAGGATCTACTGTTAGATGGAGTGGGATGGTGTCCCTATTGCCCTTCCCTCTCTCTTTAGGAGGTCCCCTCATTCTCTCTTGCAACCCATCAAATCCATGCCATTGCTAACCTGCGCATCCCATTACATTATCAAGCTGCCTGATGCTTTATCTTGTACTATGTCTCTCAACTCTGATTGCTTATATGTTTCATACTACTGCTTTCTTTTTGGGGATCCTTCATAAGGTAACTTTAGCCAAGGGAATCATCCCAACCCCTCTAGGGTGGAGCTCTCTAGAGGGTTCCTTGCCTTTGGTGCCCCTACAAGGTGGTAATTGCTCTGGAATAGAGAATGTGAATGACCAAAACCTAAGTAACACAGTTGCACAAGCATAACTCTATACTGGCTATGTAGGCCACTGAATTGGAAGGCCCACCTATAGTTCGATGGACCAGCCACTGCTACTTCCTAAGCTCTATAAGCAGTTCCCCTCAGCCTCCTTCTGAAGCACTTTTTCTTTGCCCTGCCATCCTCCCCTCCTTCTCTAGTGGCAGCACCTCTCTCCTTGGGATCCTTCCTAAGGTACCTTTAGCCAAGGGAATTGTCTCATGGCACCTCTAGGGATGGAACCCTCTAGAGGGTTCCTTGCTTTTGGTACCCCTAAAGGGTGGTAATTTCTCTGGAATAGAGAGTGAGAATGGCCAAAACCTAAGTAACACGGTTGCACAAGCATAACACTATACTGGATGTGTAGGCCATTGAACAAAAGCAAATGCAAATAACAACATCAGTAAAACAAAAAAGTAGGAGTACAATAGTAATTAACAGAGGGATAACAGTAAAACAAAAGATTACAATATGGGTGGAGGTAATTGCATAGGAGACCAAATGACAGAGGCGTGATAGCATGGGAGTTGAGCTGGAAGTACTTAGGTGACAGGAGGCAAAGAGGAGGAGTGACAAAAGCAACTGGAGACAGGGAGGAGATGTAGCAAGGATTTGAAAGAAATGAGTGAATGGGAGATTTGAATGTTTCAGAGGAGTAGATTCCAGAGATAAGGGAGGCAATAGGAGAAAGCAGACTGCCCTGCCACAGAGTGAGGGTGGGGAAAAGAGAAAGAGTGAGAGTCCCTGGAGCAAAGGAAGTAGGTGGAGCAGTGAGCAGGTGAAAGGCAGGAGGAGAGATAGGAGGGGAGTGCCCCAAACCAGTATTTGGTAATGAGGGAGAAGCAATGGATCTCACACCTGTGGGATATTTTTTCCCTATTCCTGCTAGGGCATCCTCGAGGCACTCTCCCATTTTCTTGAAATTAGCCTTCCTGAAGTCCAGGACCCTCATTTTAGTGTGTTTAGGTTCTGGCCAAGTCCTAATGTTGAAGCACACTGTCCGGTGATCACTGGTCCCCAGGTGGCTTCCCACGTCTCTTTTTGACAGTACCAGGTCTGGTATCACTCCCTCATGAGTGGGTTCCTTAACTAGTTGCCTCAGGAACGCCCCATGCAGGAAGTGTAGGATTTCCCTACTTCTACCTGTTGCTGCAGCAGGGAGGCTCCAACCCACATCTGGCATACTGAAGTGTCCCACTAGCAATACCTCGCCCTTGTTAGCCATCCCTTAAACAATCACACCCAACTTAGACAAGCTTAAGCATGACACTCCAAAACCAGTCCCACCCCAGCCGTATATCCTGCCCACCTCCTGATCACTTCCCCTGATCTACTTGAATAAAAAAAATCAATTGCACCTCTGCAGTGTATCCCACCCACTTCCTGCTCACTTCCTCAGGTGTGCCCATATACAAAATCAGTCCTACTCCTGCCATATATCCTGCCCACCTCGTGATTGCTTCCCCTGGTGTACCGGAATCCAAAACCTGTTTGGTTGTCCACTGTAATAATTTTATTTTCTGGAACAGTTTCTACTTCAGAGGAAAATAAGAAAACCTCCAGCAATCCAAGACTCAGCAGTCTTGACTAGTACTAGTAGTTATATGAATTTCTGTTTTTGATGCCATTGAAATTAATGACAGAGGCTTCAGCACTTGAAGACCACATATACTGTAAGTTAGTAAACATTTTTTTACACCCCGATAACTCAGACTTTGGTCTGCTGTCCCACTCGCCCAAATTCAGTCTGCTGCAGTCCCCCCAACTTTGATCTGTTGCAAACCACCCTCACCATCCCTGACCTGACAGATACTAGACTTCAAACAGCCCACCTCGGTAGACTGTGATCAACTACTGATTCAGAAACATTTGAAGGGGCATGTTATGATGATGATGAAACACACACATATGTCACACCAGGTAGATGCAGCACATATACACAGATTATCAGGGTTGCATCACCAGTAGGTTATTTGCCTCTCTTCCCACCCACAACCACTGACTGGGGACACACAGGAACCTTTGGAATCGCCTCCCCAATAAAGTAGCTGCAGAACCTGTGTAGGAGAGAGAGAGGGTGCACTGGACTGACCCAGGAGACCACAGGAAATGTGAGACTTGGACAAGCTTAACCATGACCATGACTCTGACACAGTTTCAAAGTGAACAAGCATTTGTCAATGCTGAATGTTGTCTTGCTGGAGGAATGGCAGTGAATGGCAGTGAAGTATTGAAGTGACGCAAACACCACCCTCACCCTGTAGAGACCGACAGGCATTGGGGTGTGCCCTTGGGTCATCAGCTATAATGCTTATGCCATTGTACCTCACCCTACCCTGTAGACAATGACAAGTGTCGTAGTGTGCTTTGGGGTCTTTGGGAGTTATACTTACCCCGTTCCATAAGGAAACAAGCTGAGGTGGGTGCAGTATAGGAGAATGGGGTGAACTTTGTGGCTGAACAGTGCAAGGCACACCACGATGCCTGCCACTGGCTGCAGGGTGGGGTGGGGGTGGAATAGTGTGAGCATTACAGCTGATGGTCCCATGTCACACCCGTGACACCTGTCAGTCTCTACAGGGTGGGGCGTTATAGTTGGAAATCCTAACACTGCAGGTGTGTGTTGGTATTTTTATTCCAAATTCTCAACATGGGCTGTTTATGAGCCCACCTCATGAAAAGTGGCACTATCAGTTTGTTAGCTGAAAGGTGGTTTTGCACAGCGGCTATGCCATTTGGCGACACAGGGATGAAAACACATTTTGGCCAGGATGTGGAGAATGACATCTGTATTCTGTAAGTCATGAGCATGCATAGAAACTGTGCAACACACAACCATAACCCAATTATTTTGGGGAGTTTTTTAGCCACTTTTTCAACATAGGCATTTTGGGACCTCCCTCATGAACAGTGGGGCAGTGATTTTATTAATTAGTCCCAAAAGTTGATTTCCCACAGCGATCATGCCATTGTGCTCCACAGGTGCGGAAACACATTTTGGGCAGGCTGTGAAAAATGACAGCTATACTGTTGATAAGCAGGTGTGAAAAAATTCCAGTGTTGAAATCTGGCATGAAAACATTGCAAATTTGCGAAGTTACAAAGGTGCGTGGAAACTGCACAATGCATGCTTGTAACACAGTCATTTTATGGACTTTCGGCACCAGACTTTCAACATAGGCATTTTAGGACCTCTGCTCATGAACAGTGTCACTGTCATTTTCTCAAACGGTTCCCGAAAACTGATTTCGCACAGCGACCGTGCTATTTTGCACCGGATGTGCGAAAACACATTTTGGCTAGGATATGTAAAATGACAGCTGTACTGTTCATAAGGAGGTGTGGGAAATGCCAATTTTGAAAATCTGGAGTGAAAACAGTACAAATTCACGAAGTTATGAGTGTGCGTTGAAACAGCGAAATGCACGCTCATAAAATAGCCATTTTTTCACCAAATTTGCAACATAGGCTTTTTAAGAAACCCCCTCATGAACAGTGGCACTGTCTTTTTGTTACTCGATCCTGAAAGGTGATTCCGTGCAGTGACCAAGAAATCACCTTTCAGGACTGAATAATGCCATGTCAGTGACTGAATTCATGAGGAGGGGTCCCAATAACCCCATGTTGAAAATTTGGTGCAAAAATCCCAAAAAATGACCGAGATATGCACCAAAGTTGAAAAAACCCTATTTATGCCATTATACGGCTTACTGGCATTTCTTCAGTTCGCGGTCGGCTTTGAAGAGTGTAGACGTGTTCCCGGTCCACCGAAGATCATCACGCCATACTCTGAAGGTAAGTATGGGGTGAAGGGGGTGTAGGGAGGCAGGGTGCTCAGAGGGTTGGCACAGGTTGTGGGGGGGGGCAGGGAGACCGCGAGGCACCGTTTTCTTCTTTCACAGGGTTAAAAAAAAAACAAAAAAAAAAATTCTGGGATGGTTTTTCTTTTTCAGAGGAGTTGGCATGCTGGGGTGGGCTCCCAGCATGCCACCTAAGTGTTTTTGGGGGGAAGCTGTAGCCGATGGAGGATTGGGCACCCCTGTCATCACACAACAAAAGTGGGTGGGAGCAAGAGCCGAGGGGGATTGGGCACACACCCTCGGCACATAACACATGGGGGGGTGCATGATGCCGATGGGAAGTGGGCTCCCCCGTCGGCACATACAGTGTATCAGGGCATGCCGACAGGGGGATTGGGCACCCCTGAAGTCGGCATTATGGCAGGCTGTGTGGTACCATGTTTTTACTTTTTCACCAGGCAAACACGTCGGGAGGTGTCGCTGCATATGATGAGCTTTGCTAGCATTGCAGCAGACCTTTCATTAGATGTGCTCGCCACATTATGTATTCATGGTGTGGTGCCGGCATGCAGGCTTATTGGGGAATGAGGGACGCACCTACTGATGTGTGCCCTGCATTTGCTCAACAGTTACCGCACCTCCAAATCTGCTACTACTGCAATATGTCGGCTGCGCATGCTCGAGCCAACATAAAAATGAAGGTAAATTTTACTGAATTGCTCTACAATATACAGAAACACTTTTCACAAAAAGCATTAGCATTCAACAATAATAACACAAACTTGTTAATAGTTTAGCTTTGAACAAACTGTTACACATTATACCCTTTACCTTATTCTCTCACAGGTCTGTACCTGCTATCCCCTGAAGACCATAGGCCATTTCACCACCTACCAGCCCTCCAATTAACCAAAACTTTGCCCAGCACTAGGCCACAACTCAGACCTCAGTTGCTGCATATACAAAATCCCTTGCCTTAAGGGTATGTTGTGGCTGCTAGGCCTACACCCACCTCAGTTAGCCCACTCACCCCTTTTTAACGGATACCCTTCCCTGGTATCTAACACTGTAACTTTACTTTAAAACACTTAGACACTCTAATCACTTAAAACTCTATACATTTCACATTAGCAGTTACTTTGCATCACATAGCATAACACATTAGCATTCAAAGCACAATTCCCCTCCAGTCTTTGGAAAGTCAGTCCTTCAGTAGATAGATGGTAGTCCTGTAGCTAGAAAGATTCAAAATTCAAAATGCAGAAGTGTGCCCCTCTTGAACTAGTTCAAGATGATAAATAAAATGTACTGTACCACTTCCCTTTTTGGCTGAAGAAATGGTGTCCTGAACCTCATGGATCTGGCAGCAGATTCAATGCAGGAGATCTTTGTAGAAGACCTGGATACCTGAAGCAGTTGCAATCTTCTTGGCTGAAGCTGAAAACACTTCTGGGAAAGACAGGTACCTGAAGCAGCAGGCTAATCTACAGTGGCCCTGCTCTCACTTACTGCCCTATTATCCGTAACACTGGGTTAAATGTGTTCCCCTATAGTTTATTAACTTAACTGAAGGCTAGTCTCCCAGGTTCTGTCCTACTGTTAGGCCTCTGTAGGCTGGACACTGGACTTTCTCTGGACAGGTCAGGTCTCTTCAGGTCGCTCTCCCTGCTCAAACTCTTCCAAAAGGAGTTGCGTAGCTCCTTTTATACATTTCCAACGTTCTATTTTTACAAAATCCTGGTCACTGAGTGGAAAAAAACCCTGTTCCAACCCTCAACACCAATCAAATTTAATTCCAGCTTGAAATTCTGCAGCACCATAACCCACAATGGAATCTTAATTTTTGAATCTCATCTTGCTTCCTAAAAATTCTGAGGATTCCTTGCTCTGTCAGCCTGGACTAAATATACTTTAATACATAGTTTCTAACACAAATAAATTACTGTAACACAAAGTCTAAGCACTGTCACAGTTTTCCCATAAGCAAGTTCTCTTTCTGCCCGATGCAGACTTGGCCAGGCTACACTCCCTTCGGGCTCAATATGCCAAAGTTTTGGCTCAAAAAGCCAAGCTTGCACTTCACTGCACCAAGCTGAAGTACTTGGATGTTGGTGAGAAGGCCGGGAAACTCCTTGCCCTCTGGTTGCATCAAGCAGAAATGGTTAAATTTATACCATGAACACGGCTTCACCCAGAAGCTCAGGTAACCACCAATCCCAATGAGATGGCTGCATTTTTTTTGTGCTTATTATAAACAGCTGTATGTACTTGATTCTGCCCTAGACCCATCTCTGGAAGCTATTAGGGCCTTTTTGGATTTTGTTCCCCTCCCAACCCTACCACCCTTGGCAGTAGCTTCAATAGGGGAGCACATTACCCCTGCAGAGGTAGCAGGGGCTATTCAACAATTGCCGCCAGACAAAGCACCCAGACCCGACAACCTGACTAACACTTTTTATACAGTGTGTGTTTCCGAGGTTGCTCTGTTGCTGGCTGACGTTTTTAATTTTTGGTTCAAATACTTGATGGGCAACTCTGCTTTCCTGGAGGCTCTAATTACTCTTATACCAAAGCCTGGTAAAGATCCCTGGTTAGCTTAAAGCTATCATGCCATCTCCATTTTGAATTTGGATATTAAGATTCTCGTAAAAATTTTGGCCAGTCGGCTAGCTCCTATCATGGGCCCTTTTATCGGTCATGAACAGGTAGGTTTTATGTCTGGGCGGTTCTCTGGGGATCACCTCAGGAACCTCTTGCACCTACTTGCTGCTTCTGGAAAGAGTAGGTCCCTGAGGGTCCTAGTCTCTCTAGATGCAGAAAAAGCCTTTGACTGGGTCGCTTGGAATTACTTGTTCACCACCCTTCACAAATTCGGCCTTCCTGATGATTTAATTAAGTAGATGCATTGTAGTATGCTGCACCATCTGCTCATGTTTAGTGCAATGGTTACCTCTTTGCCTCATTTCCCATACAGCGTAGTACCCGGCACGGGTGCCCTCTGTCTCCCCTTATGTTTAATTTTTATTTGGAACCACTTATTAGGTGATTATGCTCTATACCCGACCTTTAAAGGATTCCTGTGGCAGGTAAGCACTATGCCCTTTCGGTGTATACTGACGATCTGCTGTTACACTTGGAGGATCACTCACATTCTATTCCAGCCCTTCTTTAGGAGATCTCAAATTTTTCCAGTGTCTCCTCCTATAAATTGAATCCTTCCAAAATGAAAGTGTTCCCCCTAAATAATTTAGTCAACAAAAGAGATATCATGAGTCTGGGACTCTCATGGGAATCTTGAGTCCTAACTTAACTGGAGGTTAAAATTACCTACTCTGTTGCTACCATGGTCAAAGAGAATCTGTCCAGACTCTTAAATGTCCTTAGGTCCAACCTCGATAGATGGTCTGCCTCCCCTTGTCCATATGGGGATGAGTCAATATTCTCAAAATGAATGTCCTGCCCTGTCTGCTATATGCCCTGGAAATATTGGGTTTCCATCTACCCAAGATCTGTTTTTCACACTTACAGTGCCTCTTTAATTTGTTTCTCTGGAAATCCTCTACTGTTCGTAGGCCCTATACTAAATTGGCTGCCCCTAAATTGAATGGAGGGTTGTCTCACCACTCATTATTTTTGCATTATTGTGCCCAACACGCCAGCAAACCTTTAAGGTGGGGATCAGAGAGCACACAGTTAGGTTCTCCTGCATAAACTCCTCTCTGGCTGGACATCGAGAGAGCTTTATCAGGTAGGGTGTGATGTTCCCTGAACAGTCTTCTCTACCTCAAACCTTCTCAGTTTCCCCATCTCCTACATGCCACTCCTATTGAATGGTCACTTAATATCTGGGGGCAAATACAGTACTATCTGTCATGGTCTTGGGTGGCGGCAATCTCCCAGCCTGTGTTTCATAACCCTCATTTTAAGCTAGGTAGCTATCCCATCCCTACTGCTTTTTTCCCCCAACTGAGTACCTGCACTTTGGCTGATATTTGTCAGGATGAAAGGATACTCCATTTTCAGACCCTGCAAACTAAGTTTCATCTAAGGAATCAGGATTTGTTTAAATTCCTTCAGCTCAAAGTACCGTAACCACCTTCTTGTGGCCTAAGCCATGGTGTCTGTTGCATCTAAATGATATGGTTCCTTGCTGTTCTTAGCCATGCAGCCTCAATCTGTGTCCCTGCCTTATAAGTATTTCCAGTCTATAGACCCTCATCTCCCTTCCGGAGTGTGCTATTACTGAGTTCATATGCTCCAGTTACCTGATGACAGAGATTATTGAAGGGTTCCTTGGCTGAATTTATAAAGATATATAAAGCAAGATTGGCTTGATATAGTCCAGCTCAATATTATGCATGACTTCTATTTTATCTTGTTAAAATTAAACAGTATGGGTGAACTGTCTTCATCCTTGTGTACTATGTGCAGAGAGGCTGTTGGTTCCCTCAATCACATATTATGGGAATGTGATAAGGTGCAAACCTTTAGGACCTCCATCATTCAATGGGCCCTACATCCTCTTTTGGGTCTAGATGATCTTTTCAATCCTGAGACCTGCTTGTTGGCTATTTTTCCCCCAGGTAATCCTACCATTAAGAAAGCTCACCTGTCACTTGTGGCTGCTATGGCTAAGATTGTCATGTTATGCCACTGGAAGGATGAGGCACCCCCTTCCTTTCTGGACTGGCACCACAAAATCCTGATGGCCCTCCAATTGAAGAGACACATAGCCAGTATGCGAAAGAGGTCTATGCATTTACGTTATACTTGGGAGTCTCTGAATACTTTCTTATCTCTTTGGGGTTCCCGAGTTCCTTCCTGACTAGTTTGGAACTCTTCCACCTCTGGTTATATGTGACTGTGTAGAGTGCCTATCTGACTAGAGCTTTTTTGGGTAGTGGGGTCACGGACGAGGTGGAGTTGGGGTAGGGGTTGTTTTGTTTTATATATATATATATATATATATATATAGATACGTATATATATACATATCTATATGTTCACCTTTTTTGTGTAGCTTTCCCTTCAGTATTTTAAAACACTTATGGTATTTTTTGTTATGCTGGGTGTTATCTTGGTGTTTGTCCTTGTGTTCTTTGTTCTGTAATGTTTGTTGAAAACTATAATAAGGTACACTAAATTAAAAAAAAACAAGAATTTGTCAGTGCCGAATGTTGTCTCACTGGCATTGGTAGTGAAGTAGTTAGAGATGCATAATAGGAATGGCAGTGAAGTATTGAACTGACGCCAACCCCACCCCACTCTGCAGAGACTGACAGGTGTTGGGGTGTGCCTTTGGGTCATCAGCTATAATGCTCATGCCATTTAATCTCGCCTTACCCTGTAGACACTGACAAGTGTCGTGGTGTGCTTTGTGCCTTATACATACCCCGTTCCATAAGGAATATACGCTGAGATGGGTGCAGTATTGGAGAATGGGGTGTACTTTAGGGCCGAAGACTCCAAGGCACACCTCAATGCCTGTTACTGGCTGCAGGATGGGGGTGGGGTGGAATGGCGTGAACATTACAGCCAGTGATCCCAAGTCACACCCCTGACACCTGTCAGTCTCTACAGGGTGGGATGTTACAGTTGGAAACCCTAATGATGTAGGCATTTGTTGGTATTTTCGCTCCAAATTTTCAACATGGGCTTTTTATGACCCCACCTCATGAAAAGCGGCACTATCAGTTTGTTGACCGAATGGTGGTTTTGCACAGTGACTATGCCATTTGACGACACAGGCATGAAAACGCATTTTGGGCAGGGTATGAAAAATGACAACTGTATTGTTCATGAGGAGGCATAAAAAAATGGCAACGTTGAAAATCTGGAGTAAAAATATGCAAAAATGGTGAAGTCATGAGTAGGCACAGAAACTGCTCAACACACGTCCGTAACCCAATTATTTTTGGGATTTTCTTCTGTGGGGGTAGGTATGCTGCAGAGCTCTCTCCACTCTGGTTTGCCCTTGGTGCCCCTGCACTGTATAACTGTTTCTCTTCAACTTAAACTCTGCAGCAGACTGACCATATTATATTAAATACAGGCACATGCTTATTTTATTTTAATATAAAGCACATTTTGCTGATTTGACCCAGGCCAGTCCCTTCATACCACTGGACCACAAGACTGCAATGGACTAGCCAGAGCAGGCAGTTACTAGCACATAGCTACCAATCCTGCACCCGTTATTGTCATTACTGTGCGGTGACAGAAACTAGTTTAAAATGTTTGGTTTATTGTGTGTAATGTGTGCAAAAGGGGGTGTAGGCAATTTTGCTGTCTACTATCCCCCACCTATAAGACTGATAACATGCTCACAAATTTCCTTTTTGTTTAGTTTTGCAGGTCCACCAATTCTCTCTTCTGGCAGATTCCAACCTCGAACCTCTCACCAGGTGACCTACCAGCAGCCAAGGTACCCAGTTTAACTTATTCTTGTGGATTGTTCTATGCCTGTTACATTGTGAATGGGGTAAGTGTTTCTGCATTTTTTGCTTCTTTTTAACATAATAACTGATTCTTCCCCACACGTTATTGTAACTACTACTATATTGGGGCTAACAATCATGTTTATAAGCAGGTGTTCTTTGTTTTATTTTTTTAATTTATTTATGTGTGTGTGTTCTGTATTGAAAAATCACGAAATAAATAAGAGTGTACAGTAATTTTGTAATGAGCCTCCAGAGAGGAGCTTCGGAGATGGCTGATGTGAGTAGAAAGTGGAAGAGAAGATTATACATAAAGATTACTGAGATGCATTGCTTTAAATCGTTTTGCTGACCACTCAAATCAAGTAAAATCACTCTTAAAAAGCTCCTGATGCCATTGTGACAACTTTGAAAAATGGAATCTTTATAGTGAGATGGAGCAAAAATGACCGCAGGTTGAGTCAAAAATATGATCCAGAGAGAAAATGATGCTAGTTGAGCCAAAAACATGAAGCAGGTTGAGTAAAAAAAATGAAGCAAATTGAGACAAAAACTGCATGCACTGGAAAAGTGATGCAAAGTGGAGTTTAACAATACTGCAAGTTGAGTTCAACAAATGAAGCAAGTTGAGTCAGAAAATAAAGCAAATTGAGTCAAAAAACGGTGCATGTAGCAAAAATGATGCAAGCTGAGTCAAAACTTACCGTGGATGAAATGGTCAAGACAGTGGCATGTTACACCCCCAAAACACTGTCAACTAGTCCTACAAGGGAATACTGGCTCCATAACCACCCACTGCATAATCTACCCTCACCTTTATATTCTCCAATGTCAGTTAGAACATCTCTGGCTGGTCGAACAGCAGCATGCATCTTCGGCACACTGTCAACAGCTGCCACCTTTGAAAACCCCACAAAAGGGGATGGTTCATCATTTTTTTTTTATTCATGCCCTGCTGCAACATAGGACACCCATTTTTTTGATGCATGTCTGGCACAAGACACATTGGCACAGGCAGTTCTGCTTTGATGCAAGCAATGTTAGAAAATCAGAATGTATGAAAGTTTTCACTCAACTTGCTTCTTGCATCATTCTTTTCTGGCACAAGTACCTTGCATCATTCTTGGCCCTTTGCAAATTGAGCCCAAAGAGCATATCAGTGCAGCTGTAGGTATCATGAGACATGGAACAAAAGAAGAAATCAATGGCTCTGAGGTGAATGGCACTCCAGGCATCACACAGCTCACACTGTCTATAGGAGGTGACAACATGAGTCACAATAGTTTTCCTGTTCCAGGGTCCCGGGTCTGTATGATCAAGGGAGGTCTCTATGGCCAAATTCATGTCCCTTTCTGTCACTACATGTGTCAGGGTTCCTGGTAGCTCAGTTAGGACTGAATAAAAAAAGACAGGGTCGGGGGTATTGGAGGCATAAATACTGCCCAGAACTAGGGATTCTACCAAATAAGTAACTTCCAGAAGCAAGACTCTGCCTTCTTGAACTCTATATTCCTTATAATCACCCAGCAGGAGGCCTTTGCAACACAGGACTGCCACCCCTCTTTGCTGGGTAGAGAAGTCATTATGAAAGTAGGATCCCATCTGCATGCTACTGATATGGATAGCTTCTGTCTCCAACAGGTGGGTTTCCTGGATGATCGCAATGTCACAGTGGAGGTCTTTTACTTTTTGGAGTATCTTCTTCCTCTTAAGTGGACTGTTAAGTCCTCAGTGGCCCAATATTCAAGTCTGAGAAAAGCAGAGGGGCAAAACTTTGTGCTGCCCCTTGCAGTTGCCCAGGTGTCCAAAACTGCTATATTCAGTGGAATAGCGCATTGTCATTATTGAACTGAATATGAGGAAATTGAGACCCTCCACTAAGTCACCTAGTGCAGGGCAGACACAGACACCAAAATTGGGTGGCACAATGACTGGCACCCATGCTAAGTTCCCCATATTCAAAATGGGCCTATGCAAATGAGTCCATTGGGCATGCAAGGCACTAAGGGGCCATTTGCATGCCCATTATGGGCCCATTTGCATAGGAAGTGAGGCTGTACTATCTGGCACCTCACCCCAATTGCCCATTTCCAGAGAGCTATGCCTGGTGGTAGTGGCACCCCACCCCGCCAGTCACCACTCGATAATACAAGATAACATTTCCTTGGTGGCAAGTGGTCCCTTTCCCGCTGATCACCATTCTGATAATGAAACATAACATGTCCCTGGTATCTAGTGGCTCTCCCCCTTGCTGATTGCCATCCTGTTAAGAAATAAAAAATAACTCCCTGGTGGTCAAGTGGTCCCTCCTCCATTGCCACCCATGTGTTCATTAATTCATTCACATCTAAGCAGGCTGCCAGCCATGGATGAGAGTGGAGGGCTATGCAGGTGGCCTGCTCCGTTTCGGAATGGGGGGAGCAATGTGGGACAGTACAGTACAAGTCACATTAAACTGTTCCTCCAATGAGTTGTTTTAGCATTTCTGACTGAGTTGGATAAGAGTTGCTGGATCCAGCACAAAGACCTGCACAAACTATTTCTTAAGAGTTAAAATGCAGTTTTGCATTGCATTGTGAATGGACCTCAGATGCATTCCAAATGAGCTGTAAAAACATTTTAATAAAATTGCTCTTGATCTAGTTAAGCATTGAAAAACAATGCAGTATGAGTTGGCAGCGCACTGCCAACTGTTAAAAAACAATACTAAACCAACTCATTGGTTGAAGAGTTTAATGTGATTTGTACTGTACTTAGTGGGTTGGGGTGGGGTGGATCACTAGACCACCAGGGAATACTATTTAAGAAAAATATGTCCATGAGCCTTTCTGCTGCTGACAGAGCAGCTGCTGGTGGTACCCCGATTTGCAACACCATTGTACATTGAAACTGATATTGAGAGCTGTCTGAGGTGGCCACTAAGGAAAATTGCTTCACTTGCTGCCATGACACCTGGTGTTCTTCCAGAAGATGCCAATGCCTCCACATTTCTCACTATTCTTTAGGTCTTTGGGTAAGCCTGCAAATAACAGAGGATAGAGCTTGTGGCTGCTATTCATAAAAACTAAGATGAGAACCGAGATGTTCGAGAAGCCACCTTGCAGATACCTCATAACAACAGCTAGGGGCCATTGGCACCAAAACAGCCCCACCTTTCCCCATTCTTTTCTCACTCCAGGACAGCAAACTCACAGCAGATACACAAACCAAAAGAAAAATATATAGCAGCTCCTCTCTCTGTTAAGATATCTTAAACACTAGCATTAACTTCTTAACAGGGAACTTAACACCTATAGACAGGAGACCTTCACTTGCTCATGTCAGCATCCACTAACAATCTCATTGCTTTCATGTCCCCCTTCTGGTCAGTTAACATCAGTTTAATGGCAGTGAACTGCACTAGAAAAGTGTCTGCCAACAACTGTACTTTGAGTAGAACCAAAGACTCACCATTTGATGAGTCAAGCTTGAGTCATTTGGGGGCCTGTGACCAAGACAGTATTGTAGAGCAGGCAACATCAAAGGTGGAATTTTAAGCAGAGGTTGCTTCATACTGGCCTAGTGTTGCAGCAAAATCTGGCGAAATTCTGCAGCTCACGGGTGAAGTTTCGCATTTTGTAACCACAAAATTCATGGGGCAATACGCACAAATTTCATGTAACGTTTCACATGGCAAAATTCACAATTTTGCCAGAATTCTGCTGGCAAAATTAAATTCTGCTGCAACACTACTCCAGTCATAGATTCTAGGGATGTGAAGAATGTGAAATCCTGCCATCTGAACTGGTGTGGAATGGGAATTCTACTGCTGAAATGCTTTGCAGAATTTCTTTTTAAATTCTGGGTAATTTTGAAAAGCATTTCAATGCAAACTGTGGAATAATTGTCCAGGAATCATGTAAACCGTGGAATAATTCTCCACAGATTTCAGAAAAGGAATCCATGCTTTATATAAACTGCAGATTATTATTCTGCAATGAAAACACTAAAAAAAAAAACATTTAACGTGCAGAATGTTGAAATTCCACAAATGATGGTAATCTATGGAATTTTATAAAATTCCGTGGAATGCCATTCTGTTGGAAATTCAATATTCCACACAGCTCTAACAGATTCCCAATTGGATAGCCAGTCCACAATTAAATAATGAAGGCAAGTTTACCTTTCAAGTGATATTTTACTGTGTGACCACAGTAACACTGAGACATCAGTGCTTGCAACAAAATAATTACAAACAGACCTTGGTCCAGTTAGAACTTCTCAATCACACACTACCTAAATTTCATTACACCTATTATTTTAGCTCCCTAATAAGTGTGAGAGTGAGATAAATACCACATTTGTGTTAGCGTTCAGTTTCCATAATACACAAGTTGCTGCCTTTTATTGCCACAAAGGTCATGCATTACAGTATTTGAGAGGGACATAAACTGAGTTATTATATGTGGTCACGAGAATTTACATAAAGAATAATGTATGAGCAACCATACACAACAAGGCTGTGTTTCCATCGAGGGGCTGAGATGACAGCATATGAACCTCGAGAGTGAAGCTCTAGATGTCCATGCTGTCATCTCAACTCCAAGATGGAAACACATGCTGAGTTGTATGTAGTTGGCCATAGTTTATTTTTTATAGTATAGTTTTTTTTACACTAGTGTGACAGACCCCCATTGAAGTGAAAACAAAACACAATCTTGCAATTTCTTTGTTTTACTCACTTATCAAAATCAAATTTACAGACTTTTGAAAGGTAAAAGGTATGACTTTGGGCACTGGGTGGTTAGTAAGTAGCTAGGTGCAGAATAAATAAGACATTTTGAATTGTATGACCTTTGAACTGTGCATAACAACTGTTTGGAATGCGCATAACAAGACTTTAGAATGTGCATATCGGTTTAGAATGCGCTTAACAAGGATTTTGAGCAGGCTGATTTTTATACATAACAAAGGGTAACCATATACTATATTATATTGTAACATAGCTCTAAACAAGAGACTAAAATAACTAACATGGATTGGATAAACAGCAACAAGGGACCATTAAGCAACCATGGATTAATTCTCAGCAAGTCAGGATAAGCACCACCCTCTCCACCCCTAAAACAGTTTACTCTGGGGTCCCCCAGGGGTCTATTCTAGGCCCACTGCTGTTCACCCTCTTTCTAAACTCCCTCCCTAAGGCATGCAGCGGTCAGTTGCTCCTCTACGCCGATGATGCGATTCTGTTCTGGAAACACCCCCACCCTACCGCCCTCCAGCAGGCCCTTCAAAGGCACTTCTGGGAACTAGAGACCTGGTTCACTGAACACCGCCTAATTATCAACTATAATAAAACTAAGTCCATGATTTTTGCCCACCGCCAAAGTCCTCATAGTCAGTCTGCTCTCCTCATCAAGAACGCTCTTGGTGCCCCTCTGGAACACGTTTCCAATTTCAAATACCTAGGTGTCACTCTAGACACCTCCCTCTCTACAGAGGCATGCCTTCTCTCCTCCACTATCAGCTCCAGAGTAGGCATCCTGCAGCTCAAGCACTGCTTACCCCACAGGCTATGCAGCTCTGCAGTCACCTCCTCCATCCTCTCCCTTGTGGACTACAGGATTACTATATATGGCTCTGCTGAACCCACCTCCCTTAACAGGATAAACATTGTCTTGAACAATGCCTGCCGCCTAGTCACAGGTTGTGATAGGCTAACCCACACCTGTGATCTTTATGTGTTATCTGGTTGGTTAAACTTCCAACATCGATTACAGTTCCACACCTGCATCCTCGCAAAAAAGATACACCTTCACCTAGCCCCCGTCAGACTTTTTCCCTTAATCAGTTCTGCACCTCACAGGTGCAATACAAGGCTCTCCGCAAGCTCTCTGTTCCTTGTACCTCAATGTAGAACTTCCCTAGGGCAAAGATCCTTCCGATACCGAGCCCCTCTCTGGCTCAATACATTACCACACTCACTCTCACAGACCCACAGCATCTCTCAATTTAAAACAGGCCTCAAAGCTCACCTCCTTGAGAGAGCCATATGTGACTGCGGCTAACTCTGCTCACCCAGTTGACCGCCCATCCCTCCCCCTACTCTCGACTCAGGGTTCCACAAGGCCCCACGTATTTCTTCAAAATCCCCGGCCGGGTATTCCAAGATTGCTGCCTAGCTGCCTCACCATATATTAAGTTTGCCTGGACTGCTCCTTTGTTCAGTTCTGTAAATTCTGCCTGTTTTAAGTATGTTCTCTACTGTATTTGTCTACCCTCCACCCTCTGTAACCGGTGTGGAGCCTTTGCAAAAGAGTCTGTGACTCAAAGGTTTGTAATTCCGATTGTATTCCAATAAAACAATAAAACAAAACAAAACAATTCCATAGCAGAACCATGATTGCTTGTGTAATACCAGAATTAACCACAATATCATACATAGCGTAGTTCTCTAATAATCCATGCTTGCTCCAGCAATTTTTGGCTCAAGTGCAGTTCCCATGGCAGCCTAACATATGGGTGTAAGACAGTGCTGTGCTACTAGCATTATTTCATAGGCATCATAAAACAGCAGATCTCCCTTATTTTCTCACTCATCCACCCAGTAGATCACCATTCACAAGTGAATCACAAGAGAGCAATGGATAATTTTAATGTCAGTTTCTATGTGGGTGGAGTAGTGGGCATCACTACCTTGGTAAATAAACACTATGGTAAAGATGAGCCTGCAGCTTCTATAACAGAAAGCAAAAATAGCAAAGACAGTGAGATAGATAAAGCAAGATTAAAGAAAGAGGCTGCTTCTATGGGTGAAAAGAAAGATAAGAAAGAATGTGAGAAAAACAAAAGGAAATCAAAGAAAGAGACTAACAATAATAGTCAAAACAAGTATTTGAAAGGTGAGAGCAGTAAACATCATGTTGTTCTATCTCCTGCTGAGCTAGATAATTTAGAGAGGAAAAAAGTGACGTTAATACTCACAAAAATAGTACTTGGTCTATGAAAGTTCTTTCAGATTGATTCAATTCAGTACATTTGGAAATTGATCTAAAAATGGCTGTAGCTGGCCCATTGGCACAGTGGTTGAATTTCCGTCTGCGACGCTGGTGACCCGGGTTCAGGAATGGAATATGTTGCCGGAGGGCCAGCCAGGGGGAAGGATGGAGCATCCTGGGACAGCTCTCCTTCTCTGGGGGGAGGGTGGGGATGTGCACTGGCGCATGCTGACTCCTGGCAGAGGCTGGGAGCACAGCAGTGATGCCTGGGTATGGTTCTCAAGGGGAGTGACAGACATCAGCGTATGCCTTGACGTCAGGATGTCACTCCCCACAGAAAACCAGGAAAATGCTTCCTGGCTGGCCAGATGATGGTTTCTCTGTCCTCCGCTGCCGCCGATCCCATGACCGACACACCTAAGCAGTACCCCGGGCCAAAAAATAGTGCACTGGCCGCCTCTACCGGTGCATTCCCCATCAGAGGAGGGGGCCCCGTCCAGTGAAGGGTTACGCCAGGTTACCCGGGGGGGGGGACTGCCATATGAGGTTGGTAGCCAGTGTGGAAGTCAAGGCAGGCAGTCGGGAGGGACATTAGAGACCCAAAGGAGTGGGCAGCCAGGAAGAAGGGAGGCGCAAAAAAAAAATGTCTGTAAAACAGTGCTGTGCTGCTAGCATTGTTTCACAGCCATCTGTTGGCCTGCCAAGGGAACTGCAGGAACAAAACATGAAGATCTACCCTAGCATGGTCCCATCATGCAGTGCACCCATATCTTGTAATACACACAGACAAAAATGGAAGTATGTAGCACCAATCCTATCAGTAAGTTAGGAGAAAAAGTACCATATTAGTAAATGTAAAGCTAATATGTATAGAATTACTGGTTGAAAATCATTCAGTTTCAACTCACAATATTACAGTTATCAGCAGTCACAGCCATCTGCTGGCCTGCCAAGGGAACTGCAGGAACAAAACAAGAAGATGTAGCCTAGCATGGACCCATCATGCAGTGCAACCCATGTCATGTAATACACGCAGATGAAAACTGAAGTACCTGGCACCGATCCAGACAGTAAGTTAGGATAAGAACTACCATAATAGTAAATGTAACAGTATATTTTGCACTAATACCATCATGCAGTAAAATAACAATGTTATAAAATAATGCCTCCCTACACCCACAATATATGCAGGAAAGGTTGCATTCAGCAGACTGTGTACTATAAATACAGTTTTAAACATAAGGATTCTAATCACTGCATGTCTTTTTTTTTTGCATTACAGGAAATAATGAATCTGCTTCTTTCTATAAATGCCTGCCATGTTACAAATGAATTAAAGCATTCCAGAGCATGGTTCTACTGTGGAAATCATCCATGTTTGGGTGGTTGGAGGCACTCTCCCTGTGGCCTTGTGCTTATCCCCTCCAACCATGGATAAATTCCGCAGTAGAAGCATGCTCTGTCATGGTTTAATGCTTACTTGATTTCATGAATAAGTTCAGAAGATGTATCGTATTTATTGTAAAAGAAATGGAAAGAACAAGTGACTTTAAAAAAAGTTTTCTATAGTAAACTGCAGTACCTGAATAGAGTGATTATGACCATGGGTACCTGTAATGTTGCAATTTGACTGGAGGAGTTACTCTGCATGGCCATGCATTAAGTTCCTTTTTAATGAACAGTTTCATGGAGGGACTCACATCAGCACCTGTCAGCTCTCGTTTCTCACTTAAGAAAGTGGAGCAAGAGAGAATGGCAGCCATGACAAATTGCAACAATGAGAAAGCACTGCAGTGAGTCAGACACTGTGTAATCCCCTACAGTAGTCACACTGTGATACCAGTGCATCAGAGTTATCACCAACCTATGTGTCACAACAAGGTGATGGAGGCAGAGAGAGTGAGGAAAAGAGATAGTAACAGACAGTGTAGCAGCTGCCCCACCACCACCACCAAAGCCAGCTTTGCTCCTTCCCATTTCAAAAGTGCTCCTTTTAAAGAGTTGAAATGTTAAAAAATCCTAGTGTGAGAGAGTGACCAAGACAGAAAGAGAGAGGAGGAGACAAAGCGAGGGGAAAGTTGAATGATACTAAGCTGTAAAGACAGCATACTTGGAGCATAGGTATAGCGTTGATGTCAATACCAGAGCGCAAATCCAAAGTTGTCCTGTCCTCTCCGTCTCTCTTTGATGCTGTCACACAGTCCTCATAACCAACCATGACAGTCAGTTCCCCTCCATTACTGTGTCCCCCCCACTGCTGCAGTATATGTGTGTGTGTGTGTGTGTGTGTGTAAGTACATCCCCCCAAGCTTTGTGCACTCTCAATCTGGAGCACCCTCGATTCAGAGACAGAGAGAGTGAGACAGATAGAAAGGCAATGGAGAGCAAGGTGCTGCAACAGTGAGCAGCAGTCATGCAGTGTGTGCTCTGTCCTGTGTCTGTCTCTCTCTGTTGTGCACTATAGTTCTGTTTTGCAGTGTCCTTCGGGTGATAGTGAGCTGCAAAGAGAGCTTCCTCAGAGCATAGGTGTACCATTGGTGTCATGGCTGTGGGGGTACACTGCACAAGTGAGCTGTGCATCTGTAGGGAGAGAGACAGTGACAGCGAGAGTGGAAGAACAGACAGAGAGAGTTCAGTGGTCTTTCCCTTCTCATCTTCTCCCATCGTACACAGTAGAGAGAGAGAGAGAGTCACTGTCTGAGAGCTGCTGTCCCACAGCTACAGTCCCTCATGCCATGGTCAAGGAGCAGGAGTTCTCTGGTGCTAGCAGAGAGCGAGAGTGCACAGTGTGGCAGACTAGTTCCTCGCCACTGTGTTTAGCAGGATGCAGGCCCCTCCACCCCTGAGACAGAGTGTCTGTAGCCCCGATGTGAACGTCAGTATCCCACAGTGAAGTGACATTCATCTATCAGCAGCCTGTGGAGAGAGTGAGAGAGAAAGAGAGAGAGTAATGCCACACAGAGAAACAGCCTGGTGAGTGAAATCCATCTCAGCAGCACATTGGAGTGCACACAGAGTGTTGCCGGCATGTCCCTGTACTGTACAATAAATGCGCAGCAGAGTGGTGCAAGGAGTAACAGAGAATGAGGGAGGTGGCAGTCTCCTTTTGGACAGAAATATGAGGGAAAGCAGCTAGTGTGAAGCTGACAGCAATTCTGCCCCCATCCCCAATAAGCTCAGTAATTGGCCTTACTGTACAGTACATGAAGTAAGCAGCATGGCACTGTGGGGACAGGGGCACAGAGAGAGAGAGAGAGAGAGAGAGAGAGAGACAGAGACTTGGATGCAAGCAGTAGAAATGCTATTTGTGTTGTCATTCCAGGTGCCAAAAGTAGGGCAAGTTGCAGTGGGAGAGAAATACAGAGACAGGGAATGACAGTGCAGCAGCACTGCAAAAGCATTTGCAGTGCCACTTACAGCTTGCCTTGGGATGAGGGAGCTGTGAAGTACAGGTGATAGACAGGCTAAGAGGCATTCCCCCATGCAGCAAATGTGACAAATCACTTCAGTGGTGTATTTGTAACATTTGCATGTGAATCACAAGCAGGAAGTGTGCATTCTTTTTGCAGGGATTATTTTCCAAGGCAGCAGAATATGCTCCATTTTTTGCCCTTGTCAGTGGGACAAAAACCCTTTTTCTGCAAGTTATCATGGCTCTGACATAACCCATCTTATAAGTGCAATAGTCCACTCCAGGGTATGGGTTATGGGATTTAATGCACAGCTGGGGTGTTGTGAGGACGCTTGGCCTGTGGCCTCATGCCTCACAATGCACCAAGCTGTGCATTAAATCCCCATAACCCCATATCCTGTCTTGGGTTATTGCTTACATATTCTGAAGGGAATTACTGTTCTTTAAACAAAGAGACATTCATTACTGATGAAGCTACTCCATATAAAGATTTGCAATAAGGAAAAATTATTCACCGCAGCAATGTTGTTTCTTCAAAAGGGATACTTCACTAAGTTTAACAAGTGCAAGTATTACCCTGGAATAAACAGACCTGGAGCTTTAGCATTTTATGTTAATTATGGAATGTAGAATGGAATTCAAACTCTGCTGTGTGGTCATGCTTACCCCTGCGCAATAAAGTCTGATTTATTTCTTTAGCTAGGTTGAGCACTGACAACTAAAACTAGCTAAATGACAACCAAAAAGTTTTTAATTTTTGTCCAGAAATGTTTTAAATTTGTTAAGAAAAGGCAGAACAAATCAAGTGGTTATGAAAAAAACAAGTCACTTAGACCACTTAGCAGCAATTGTTGAAACACTGCAACAAGTACTGTTCAAGCAATTAGAAAAGGAAATGATTGTTGTATGAACCTTTTTCCAGGTTCTGGAAGGGGAGGCAAGGATTACAGACTGTTATTAGTGAGGGTTCCCTTTCGAAGAAACAATATTACTACAATGAGTAATTGCTTCTCCAAACTACAGGAATCCCTCACTTAAGTTTAACAAGTGCAGACTCCATAGCAGTACCTTGGGAGGATGGGTCTAGAACCTATTTAGGAAAAAGTTTCTGCAAGACAGCAGTGCCTCAGCTTACATACCTTCTGAACTTTATGTTCAGACAGTCATGATTTGTGTTCATGTGCACTGTTTTTCAGGTAGCTGCTTTACAACTCTCTTGGAGGGAGATACTCCTTAATACTGCCATAGAGGAAGAGGTGCCTCTTGTTAAGTGTGCCTGAGACTTTTGGGAGGCAGCATGCCAGCATTGTCATAACAGAACTGTATATTCAGTTCCTGCTTACACCAGTCTAGTGATCTTACACAGGTTCTTGTGATGTGTACCAATCTGGAAAGGGTGTCCCACCTCTGGGGCCAGTGGTCCCCTAGGCGGTACTGCATATGTCTCATCTGGAATTTGGACCTTGGTACCACTGCTGTGGAGGAGGTCATGTGACCCAGTAGCCTTATAGCATCCCTTGCAGGCATTGGCTGGTCTGGTTTGAAAGATCCTATAGATGAAATCAGATTTGCTACCCTTGTTAGTGGAGGGAATGCTTTCCCTTGCAGGGTATCCAGCTCTGCGCCAATGAAGTCCATAACTTGAACTGGATCTGTTTGTGACTTTTGAAGGTTTATGAGGAAGCTGAATTTCTCCTAAGTTTTTTTGAGTCAGCAGTATGTAGGAGTTTGCTCCCTGTTGTGTTTTTCTGGGATCAGCCAGTCACCCAGGTAAGGAAAAAACACCACCCGTCTCCTTCTCAAATGTGTTGCCACCACAGCTAGGCACTTTGGGAATACCCTTGGAGCTGAGGTGAGGCCAAATGGATGGGTTGTGAACTGGTAGCAGAAGTTCCCTAATCTGAACATGAAGTATTTTCTGTGACTTGGCTTAACTGATATGTGCAAGTAGGCATCTTTCAGATCTCGGATAGCAAAAAGTGGCTAAGGGAAACAGCATTCAATGCTCACATAAAAAAACCCAGAATCAAGGGCTGCAAAAACAGGGCCACATGAATTCTGGTCTTAAACCAGGTTGAAAAAGTTTTGGGTTCTGTAGTTTCGAAAATATTTTGAACTGCGCACATAAGCTCTGGCTTAATACTTCTAGGACAAACTTGTTTTGTTTATTTTTGTCCATTCCTGTAAGAAGTGAGCCAGTCTTCCTCCTGCTGGCAATGGATTGGTGACCTAGAAAGGCACTTCAGGGGTTCTATTTTGTCTGAGGTTTGTATGCTGGTTCTCCTTCTACCTCTGCCTCTATAGTAGCCTCTTTGTGGTAGCTATACATAGGGGGCATAAGCACTATGGTCATAGCTTCTTTGGACCCTGACTCCCTGGCTAACTACAGACCAATCTGCAATCTTCCTTTTTAGTGAAGGTTATTGAGAAAGTAGTGGCAGTACAACTGGAGAACCACTTTACCATCCATAACATCTACTAACCTCTCCAGTCCGGTTTTCAGAAGAGGCATAGTACCAGAGACTGTGCTGGTTCAGGTGCTCAATGATCTCCTGATGGCAAGAGATCAGAGAAGCTGTTCTATTCTGGTGCTCCTTGATCTCTCTTCAGCTTTCGACACTGTGGACCATGGGGTATTGTTTGGGTATCTGAGGTCCATCTGTGGCCTGACACATACAGTTCTCAGATGGTTTACATCTTTTCTCACTGGCAGAACTCAGAGGGTGGTGTCCGGGTTTTTTTCCTCAGGCCCATTCTCTCTCTGTCTTGTGAGGTACCTCAGGTCTCAGTGCTTCCTCCCATTTTGTTCACAGTGTATATACTGTCCCTCGGAGACATTGTAAAATGTTATGGGCTGAGGTTTCACTGCTATGCTGATAATACCCAGCTCTACCTGTCTTTTGCACCTGACCAGGATAGTGCTCTCTCAGTATTTAACAACTGTCTTGTGAAAATCCAGGACTGGATGAATTCAAGTTGGCTAAAGTTGAACACGGGAAAGAGAGAAGTGATGGTGGTAGAACCGGATCACCGGATAGAGGGGCTGAGGCCTGGCCAGCCCTCTGGAATTTATCTAGGGGGGGCCCAGATCCTTTCCTCTGATCAGATGTGGGACCTGGGGGTGGTGCTTGATGACAGGCTGACCTTACCATCTCAGGTGTCAGCAGTCATCAAATCTTCCTTTTATTATCTTAGGAAAATCACCAGGATCAAGCACCTTGTTCCATCCTGAGACCTGCCTACACTTGTCCACACCTTTGTGACCTCACGCTTTGATTCTTGCAGCTCCCTCTACTTAGGACTTCCTGGGGATGATATCCACTGTTTGTAGATAGTGCAGAATGGGGCAGTGCATTTGCTGATGGGGGTTTCTTGCACATCTCATATTACCCTTGTTCTGCGCAGTCTGCATTGGCTGCCGATTCAGTGGTGGATCACCTTTAAGGTTGTTTTACTGACCTACAAAGCCCTACACAGACTTGGCCCTGACTACTTAAAAGAGCTTCTGATTCCCTATTGCCCTGAGTGACAGTTCCATTCAGCCAGGGTGGGGTTGCTGGAGATTCTGAGGTTGTCTTTGAAGTCATCTGGGGTGTGTGCATTTATGTACGTTGACCCTACCCTCTGGAATTCTCTACCCTGTCGGCTACGGGAGTGCATGACAGTGGGAGGCTATAAGCAAGAGCTTAAGACTTATTTATGGTGTCAGGCTTTTGATGGCACTTAGTAAATGAACCCTGTTGTATTTTCTTGTTTTATACTGTATTCACTGTCCTATCATTTTTTAATTCTTTTGCAAAGCTCCATGAAATTTGAAAGGCGCTTTTGTGAAATAAAATTATTATTATTATTATCAAGGCCACTGATTTACGGTGATTAAAATAATTAAATTCCGTTTTCAAGACTTAAGATTCCAGAATTTCACCGGTGATTGTTACTTTAATTTTCGGATTTTACCGGGATTCTGCTATCATTCTTTTAGTATGTGCATAAATAATCAGAATTAAAGAAGGCTTAATATACAGAGCATTAAATAAAGCAAACTTAAAATAGTACAGGAAGGAATTAAAAGAAAAACACCCTTTTTTATAGATTTACTGATCTTATAGAAAATGCCAGATTCCATGAAATCTTCATTTTTACCGGTCTTCAGGAAGCCCTAATTCCGGAATTTTACCGGATTTTCCGTTAAAAACCGAAAAACAGTGGCCTTGATTATTATTATATCCCCTACTCCATCTCCCCTTTCATAAGTCCTGTAGGAAATGGAGGCCTTGGGCAGGATTCTCAAAGATCGTGAAATACCAGTAGCTGCAGAAGTGAGTTGCCACTTGCGGATCTGCAGGTTACCTGCAGGGGTGGGTATTCACAAAGGTGGAGCCGGATCATTACTGACTCCATGATTTACAGCTGTTTGCAGGAGGTGTTGCCCGGGAGATCTCCGCAGCTGCGGCAAAGTGCTATGGCTGGTGGGTTCAGCCGTAACATCTTCCGCAACTGCTGGCAGAGAATCGCACCAGAGCAGCTGCAGGATTTCAGCTCAAGCAACTGTAGTTGCGGAGTGGAACTTTGGTCCCAAAAGTTTTGAGAATTCTGCCCCTTATCTTTTTCAGTATTGCTCTTGTAGGTGGTTTTATATTCATCCACCTTTTCATGTAAACCTCTGTCTTGTCACCAAACAGGGAATTTCCCTCATAATAGAAATTCATAGGTTTTATTTGAGTGTCCTCTGATTGATTTATAGTTCTAAGCCAGGCAATCATTCTTAGGGATACTGCATGGGCCATAACCCTGGAGACAGTGTCATTAGTATCTGCTGCCATATGAAACTGGTTCTGTGTGGCATGTATGGCTGATCTTGCTGTGTCAGCCATACCTTATGTCACGTCTCCAGTAGTCCTTTTGCTCAGTGCCAGAATAGAGTTCCATAAGGCTCTTTGGTACTGTGCTGTGTGGACCAGATACACTGTCTGCCATAGGAGCAAGGATGCTAAAGTACAGCATACACTTTTTTTGCCCATGGTATCCAGTTTTCTGGAATCTTGCTGAGGAGGCAGGGAGGAAAGGGGCATTTTGTCCATGTCAAGGCAGCAGTCTGAACCATTCCATCATGATCAGGGTGGGAATACGAGTACTCAGAGCCCTGTTTGTAGACCTGATAATTTTTCTCAGTTTTCTTATCTATGCCTGCAACTAAGGTGGGTGCTGACATGACTTTAACCATGTCTTTTCTGAGGGATTTATGGATAGACATCATCAACCTCTTAGTGTGGGCTAAACCATCATATCCATGAATTCAACCTGCTCTTCATCCTCATCAGTTTCCTGTGTGGAAATATTGAGGATATTGACCATATGCCTCACAAAGGCATAGTAAGAGGTATAGTCATCTGAAGGTCTTCAAGGTGAGCCAAATTCTTGATCAGGAGAACCATCAGGTTCTATGGGTTCTCCCTCCTCCTCTTAATGAAACATTTATCCCTCCTCCACAGGTATTGGGAATGAAACCGGAGCCTGGAGAGGGAAGGGAGAAGCAATATTAATGAAATTCTGCATAGCCTGCAATGCCTGGAAGAATTCCTATGCCATAGTCATGTCCTACATTGAAGGCATTTTATTCTTATTCACCAGGGACTCCTTTCATTTTTCAGGAGCAGGGACAACTACGTGTTTTTCTTTCTATTTTTTCTTGGCATGCACACTCTTGTGCCTGCTCTGAGGCTCTTATTTTTACTTGTTTCAGGGTTCCCCTTTCAGAAACCCTGATTTCAAATCCATCTTTAGTACCTTTATTTTTCAATTCTGTCACCTTTGACAGGGACTGCTGCTTATTTTGAGGGCCCTCTACTTTATCTGAGCCTTCTGGTGACATTGAGGCAGACAGAGACGTCATAATGTCTTCACATATTTTAGCACTCTTCTTTGTGTTTTAGGATAAAACTTTATACAAAGCTCACAATTGTTCTTTAAGCACAGCTCATGGCAGTATGCTTTTGCCAGGAGCTGGAAACAAACATTACAATTTTTAAAGCCTATACAGTAGGTCCTGTCTTCTTTTTGGGTATGTCAAGCAATGCCAAACAATGGTGATCCAGGGAATATGAAGCATGACTCAAAGTATTTATTTTTTTAATTGAAAAAACACTGTATATGTAAAAAAATGGTTTAAAGTTTTTGGAATGCAGTTTGGTTCCCTTAAAAATGAAACCACAAATTAAAGTAGCCTAACAAATGATTTTGTTAGGTTAAACTGTTAAATATTGGTTACGTTCCCAAGAAAAGATGAACCAAGAATAATAAGCAGTAAAAACTGCAAAGCCACTAGACACCAGGGAAAATATATTTTTTTAATCTGGATCCGACTCAGAGCTGTGGGGAGCGGGGTGGGGGTTACTACCTGACAAGGAGGGGGGTAGTGGGCCACTAGACATCAGGGAAACATAATGAATGGTTTATACACATCCCAAAGTAATACAAAGTACCCACAAAATTGGGAACTTCACATTACTTCTGCATGCATAATTATTCACTTTGCTACCCATAGTGTGACCCGAAGTTTGAATTATGCGCAAAATATTATGGGTAGTGAATTTAATGCACTTCGCCCACTTCTTCACAAAGCAGAGTTTGAATTTCATCCTAAATTCCATAATTAGCATAAAAGTCTAAAACTCTAGGTTTGCTCATTGCAGAGGAATGATTGCACTTCTTAAACTTAATGATGGATTCCTTGGGTTTGAATCTACACATAAAATAAGCACCAGTAAAACAATGTACAGTATAATAACAGAATTTACATCAGATATATTTTACAGCTACACAGTAAGAGTACCCTTTGTGTTCAGCAATGTTGTATTTTGGTTACCAGCTTGTAGCTGTAAGTGTTGCCTATAGAAACATTAAATTCTAAGGACAATAGAGGTGCATTTGACTGCACTAATAGGACATCTCAGCTGTCCCACTAATTTTGAAATAATAACACTTGAAGGATAAGACAGGGTATGGCAATTTTATTTCTATAGTGTCCTATTCCTAGGGCTCAGTGCACTTTACAGAAAACAGTAAAGCAAAGAAAACAATCATATATATATATATATATATATACATCAAATAAATAAACAAATCAAATTAAATATAAAAAGTTACCCACAAATTGTACTAGAATAAATATCAAACAAATGAAGAAAACTACATTCCAAAATGGTAAAGTTCTCAGGTTCTCTTATCACCAAACCCTTTTGAAAACAAATAAGACTTCATCCCCTTTTTAAACATCTAAACCAAGGGTGAACTCCTAAGATGGATCGGTAAGGAGTTCTAGATAATAGGGCCACCACCAAGTAAGCTCTATCACAAGAATGTTTGAGAAATGATCTTGTGGGAGGCAACAGATTCTGCTTGGCAGAGGAAGACCAAGGGATCTTTAAGGTAGTCATAAGAGAGTTGATCAACTAAACATTTCAAAGGGGAAGAAAAGCATTGTAGCATTCTCAATTACTGCTGGGTGGAATTTTTATTATGCTTGCAAAATTGCAGGAAACTGCTAATTTAACATTCACAAAACTTGTGTGAAATTGGGTTAAAATCTGATGTATTTTTGCCAATGCATTTTTTATTTAAACAAGGCCATTTTTTCCCAAATTTTGCATTTCTAAAAATAAGAGCTCTTAAAATGCACAATTTCAGCAAAAAACACCATGTTTTCCAAACTGAGCATTTTTAAAAATCATTTTTTATAATACAAATGGCACAATTACTGCCAATATTGGCCATTTTAAACACACACTACTCTAGTTCCAAAAATTGCATTAAATTATGAAAAACTGAGCCAGTTCCATTGTGAGGAGAGCTGAGGTGCTGTAAAGTGCTTTACCTCCTGCCATACTGTTGCCAGGGGTGACCGGGGAAAGGAAGATCGAGCATATCAAGGACAGCTCTCCTTCCTCAGGGAGGGGGGTTCTGTGGCCAGCTGCTCAACTGCCACCTGGAGAAATCCAGTGGGAAGCGTGGGTGGTTCACATGTAGGGGGAAGGCTCAGCAGTCAGAGCACTAGGCATGTCTCTGCAGAGGCAGCGCTCGCACAATGCTCATCACATGCTCATGGGTGGCCAGGGAATAAAAAAAGAAGGAAAAAATAGAGGACAGCCTCATGAAGCCCTGTCTGTCCAGTTCCAATCCTCCTTCACTTCTGTGGGTCTGGGGCACTTCGGGATGAGTGACCAGGGGGAGGATGGCCTTCCCCTCCTGGTCCTGCTTACTGCAGGGGGGTACCCTGCAAGGGATAAGGCCCTCAACCTTGGAGATGGTTAGAGATGGCTGCAGTGGATGGGAACAGGGGCTGATGTAGCACCCATCCTGCCCCAGGGAGGAAAAAAAATACCCATGTGGAAAAATAAATTTACAAAAAATTGTTGAAACAGATTTTTCTAATTCTGGCCAACACTATTCCCAATTGATGTTATCTTGCCCTGGTGTCTTGCTCGATCTATGTCTCTCTCTCTTTTTTTGGTTCTGACTCCTTTTTTATTTAAGGCAGCTCTATATTTATCAGCAGCCACTAACTGATTGCATTTAATGACGTAACTGGTTGAGGAGCCTCTATTGGCACAAAGGACGAGCAGCTTAGAGTAGGGTTTGAAAACCAGTAAGACAGAAGCAAGCAGAAACAGAGGCATGTATCAAGAAAAAATGGATTAAGTAACTATAAATTAGGGAATGTTTCAATTATGGATGAAAGAACCAAAAAAGCATCTGAGGTTCTGAAATTGTTCTGATTATGGATAGGAGAACTGGAAACACCCATAACATATGCCATTTTCTGTACCAGAATGTTTATTTTAGTTTTGATGTGTTTCTGATAATATTTAAAACATACATTTTTGGAGTTTAATATATTTTCCCAGGAGGTCTTTATCTAATATGAATGCTGGTTGTGGTGATGATGGTGATGGTAGAAAGACCCAAAAGGAGGATGGGGATATTGAAGTACCACTCAAAGTTGTTTTTAGATTCCTTTCCCTTTACTAACAGTAGCATGAGGAGAAACAATGATGGTTAAACCAGTTTTTATATTTTTAACTGAAAGGTTCTGATTGTTCTGATAAGGCTTGGATAACTAACAAAACCTTTTTTGGCTTTCCAGACAACTTTTTACAGCTACAAAACCTTTTCTGGTTCTTCATTCACTAGTTCTGATAAGTCATCTAGAGTTCTGATAATTATCCTAATCTTAAACTGTACAAACATTTAGAACCTCTTACTTTAAACAACAACTGTTTACTCACCATATTCCACCAATAAGCTAATGTCACTGAAGAGGAAGGACCCTACAAACAACTTGGAGTACCACTACAGTAAATACTGTATAATGAGTGTCATATAGTTAGAAACATAGAAACATAGAGTTTGACGGCAGATAAGGACAACTTGGCCCACCCAATCTGCGAATTTCCCTACCTATTGGATAAGCTGTAGATTCTAATTAACCAACAGCCTACTTCCTCCCTCCCCCCACTATAATTGCTTTATGTCTGTCCCATGCATGTTTGAATTCCCCCACTGTTTTAGACCCCATAACCTCCCAGAAAGGTAGTCCACCAGTCTGTCCATGAAAATAAATTTCCTCACATTGCCCCTGAGCCATCCCCCCTCTACATTTAAATTTTGCCCCCTTGTTCTTGCACATCTCTTTTTCTGAAAGATGCTACCCTCCTTGACTTTGATTCCCTTGAGGTACTTGAAAGTTTCTATCATATCTCCCTTGTCCCTTCTTTTGTTGGGTAGCAATGTTGTGAGTTTGGCCACTTAATGCAAATTTGGCTCATTGGACTCTTTTCTCCATCTCCAGTCATCTTTCAGGGTCTATTCACCACTAAAAACATATTTATTTTCTCAAGATAAAGACATGCTGGCAAGTATATTATGTTCCAAAAACACTGCAGCCATTTGTAGAAAATGGTGATGTCATCTAGGAACAAGCTGGGCTTAAATTACAAAAGTTAGGTATTGTCTATTCCTTAATCACATTGTAATGTTTTAAAATGGCTGCAATGTAGCATTAATGATGTACAGATGTGGCTGTTTATATCTTTGGAGTGCTTCTGGCTACACTGGGTTCAATATCTTACAGAACTTTTTATGGGCTGTGAAACTATGGGGGTAACTGGGCATGAATATGCCTCTTTAACTGCAGTGCTTCACTTCCCTTTATGTTCTGATATAATGCATCTGAAACAACACATTTAAATCATTTCTCTGTCTTTTTTTTAGTTCATTTTAGTCTCCTTGCCCTTTAAATAGTTCCTATTGTTAATTTCTGGCCTAAACAATATAATGTAGCATTTAGGAAAAAATATACATGTCAGTACACTAGCGCTGGAGGACACAATGGCAAATATCTCTACGGCAGCAATATATTTGCCCCTCGTGCTCAAATAGGCTGGGATGAACAAAAGCCAAACATTTGCAAAAACAATCATACTAAAGGTGATGAACTTTGCCTCATTAAAACTGTCAGGGAGGTTTCTGCTTAGAAATGCAACAATGAAACTTACAGAGGCCAAAAAGCCCATGTATCCTAACATACACCAGAAAGCAATGAGTGATCCTTCATTACACTCTATGATTATTCTCCCTGGATAAGTTGTCATGTTTTCCACTGGAAATGGGGGAGAGCTTGTTAACCAAGACCCACATATGATACACTGAATCAGCACACATATTACCAGAATAGAATTAGTCAGCTTGGAACCAACCCACTTTCTCAAGTAACTGTTAGGATTGGTTGCCCTGAAAGCAATCACCACCATCAGAGTTTTAGCCAGCACGCAGGAAACACAAAATGCAAAGATGATTCCAAAGGCTGTTTGGCGGAGTATGCAAGTCAAGATGCCTGGCTGCCCAATAAATATCCATGAACAAAGGAAGCACAGGATAAGAGCCACGAGAAGAAGGTAACTGAGATCACGGTTGTTCGCCTTTACAACAGGTGTGTCATGATGCTTGACAAAAATCCCAAGGACAACAGCAGTTGCTCCTGCACTGAAAGTTGCAATGCTACCCAAAACTATCCCCAATGGATCTGCAAATGACAGGTACTCTCTGTATTTCAGGAGGCATTTGTCTCTTCTCTCATTGGGCCAGTAATCATTTGGACACTTGGTGCACTCCATCAAATCTAGGAAAGTGAATGCAAAGGTTAATCTGATCCAATCTGAAAGAAACATCAGTTTAGGCTATCTTCAGTCAAATGCCCCTCATGAGTTTGGAATTGCATTTCTAAATTATTTTTATTTTAAAATTTGTTAGCTGGGTAAGAAAAGCACTGGGCTACATGACCCTTTTACAGACTTGACTTGGACAGACATTACATTAAGGCAAACAAATATATGTTAAAAACACATATTATACTTCAAAACCATAATACAATACTAAAAATGCACTAATACATACAGTTTCATTAAACATGTCTTATTAACAAAAGTTTGAAATGTGTGCAGATTAACAGGAATAGACAAACATGGACAGCCACAAATTTTCCATTTCCAGAATCTATGTTATGTACCATTACATTGGGTTCTTGCATACAAGAGCTTTCTTAAAAATCAATTGAAGTAATGTATGTTTTACAAATTGAATACGTTATCTGGTAATCCATTCCAAATTTTAATTGCAATCTGTTTGAAAGATTTATGTTTTTTTTTGTAGTTTTACATTGTTGTTTGACCAAGGAAATTGTATTTTGTGACCTTAATGGCCTAGATGTTGATATCAGAATATGTTTGCTGTTTGGTATGACTGTGATTAGCACAACTAGTAACAAATGTATTGGGCTGGATTTTCCAGGTGATTTGATTGCCACAAGCCCTGTATGTGCCAAAGATATTGTACACTGGGCTTGCAGCAATCTAACAGGATTCTACAACTCGTGCAGCAATTACCGCAAGTAAGGCTAACTTTTCATGGTCTAGATTGTGGCAATCCCGAAGGTCTTTTTTATGGAACTTGTGCCAGATATTTGGCTCAAGCTGCCATACATCATGGGAACTGTTGCAACTGCATCCAAGATTGTAAAATCGATGCACTTGTGGTGAAGGGGGTTTGACGAACCACCAGAACAAAGTGTCATGGCACAGGACTTGGTGTAAGCCCTGCACCACACTTTGAAAATCTGGCCCATTGTATTAAAATTATTGATTAGGGTTGATTACAAATAATGTTGTGCGAAATTGAAATATTTCACCCCACAAAATATTTTGCGTAATTCTAAGAACTTTTTTGCCTATGTGAAATTAAATTTTACTTGTTTTCATGATTTTATGTAAAAGCCAAATTTCACTTAGCAAGGCTTGGCGAACTTTTTTGCCTATGCAAAGCAAAATTTCGCTTGGTTTCACGATTCGCGTAAATGGCAAAATGTTGTCTAAATGCGTTGGTCTGCCAATTTCACCCATTGATGCTCCAAATTTCACCTTGTGACGTAATTTTGACAGTGTAACTTTTGATTTCATTGGTGAAATGTGGGTCCAAAGGTGAAATTTGCAATGCATTATGGGCAAATGGGTCAAAAGTCACGTGTAGCTTGTTTCCAGCTCATTCTGTTGCATGTGGAGTTGGAGAGCAGACTGTTGTGGTGCATCAGAGCCAATAAAGCCTTTGAAGTCATAGCTAAAACTTGTTTTTGACAGCTAATTGCTGCAAAATATAACTTTTTTTCCTAGTGCAAATGTGCTGCCAGGGAATATTTTCTAAATTTTGTGAATTTTTGTATAATGCAAAGTTTATTTATATATTTAGTTTTTGTTGACTGGGTAAGTGCACTAGACAAATCCTGCCTATTTTCAGGCACGACCTAGGGAAGGGGGATATAGATGAATGTCAACTGACCTTGAACCAGATTAAGCTGTTGGTGGTATTTTTAGTGAATGAGGGAAATTTGGCCAGGACACGGGAAATTCCCCTACTCTGTTAGCTGTGGACACTGTGGAGCTGATGGAGTGAGCCTCTGTCCAGATGGCAGCTGAGAATAGTGGAGGTCGGATGGCTGCTATGCCATTGCTAGAATCTGTGAGCGGAGGGGATGGTATGGCTGGAATGTATCTGCGGGATGGCCAGCTTAATGTACCTATACCCTCGTGGCAGGCATCCCTGTCTAACGATGCAGGAGTCATCAGTAATACTGAAACTGGTGAGGGCCCAGTTCACCGGTTGGAGCCTGTGACTCGAGTTGTGAGTCACACGGATGGCATTCGCACTACAGTACCTGAGGATTGGTCATTTTCTACATCAATGGATGTCTCTAACCAGCTGGACCATAAGTGTCAAGTTTTAGAACTTGCTTTAACTGACTACCGCCAAGCGCAGCTTTATGTGGAGGAGGAAAAGAAATGGAAATGGCCTGAATTGGACTCCCCCTTGGGACCTCCAGGTAACACTAGCAAAGTGTTGAAATGCTTTTCTGCTGCTCCTTGTATTGAACTGCCCCCGCCCCAGACTTCTCCTTCAGGAGATACTTGGTCCCCACAATGGGCTTTGCAGGATGCAGACTGGATTAGGACAGAATCAGGGATCTGGGTTGCTGATCCTGAGGTTTCAATCCCTGGGGTTTCTGGGGTGGGTGAGTCTACAGTACCTACAGATACTCTACTAGAGGTTTTACCCTCCCAACAAGATCTGATACCTGCTGACATAATGTTACAGGATATATCGCTTCCTGCTTCTCGAGCCCCTCTGGTTGTGGTTAACCCTGATTCCTTAAATAACACAAACCTTGTATCTCTGGACTCTGCTCCCTCTGATGGACAGATTTCTTTTTCCCCTCTTACTAACTTGCAACTTGATGATGTTCAAGCTATGGGTAATGATATGGGAATGGATGAGTCTGTTACTACTCCTGAAAAAGAACCGACTGGTTTAACTGTACCTTCTGCTACCTTTGCTAGTTTGTTTAAAAAACTTGTGGCATTGGCTAAATGGCAGAATGCAGTTCATTTACAGTTTCTAGAATCTACTGATGATATGCCGGATCGATTCTATGTTGGCAAAGTCTTGATTAAATAGTTGTTGGGTTTTTCTCCCAGTGAAGTTTATGCACTTTTACATTCTGCAGGGGACAATACATATGACATTAGCTTTTGTACCCCTGATTTATTGAATCATTTCTGGATGAAATTTGCTTTGCTTAAACCTAATCCGGCTTGGTTTCATTTTCAGGCCATTCCACTTACAAAACAATCTTTTAAAGTAATAACTGTTTTGTTCAGGAACAAGGGGGTAAATGTCGAAGACATTACCTATTGGTTGGAAGAGAAATGTATGATTCAGGGTAATCCAGAGCCTATCCTGGATACTGAGGGTTTTTGGAATGGGGGCTGGAGGTATAAGATTAATCTGCTCTAAACGGATGATGGTTTGCAGCATTTACCGAGCTGTTTTTATGTGGGTCGGGATAAAGGGTTTATATTCTACCCAGGACAACCATGGCATTGTTATAAATGTGGTTCTCCTAGGCACCGTAGTAGGAATTGTGACATTGTTAAGTGTGTGCAGTGTGGTGAAGTGGGGCATGTTTTTACCGATTGTCATCATCCGGTAAAATGTTCCCTTTGTGAAGATGCTCATGCTTATGTAGATTGCCCTTTTGCGGCCCAAAATAAATCTAATGGGGATTTTTGCATACAAGATTTCTGTATTAATACTGCAGTTAAGGCTGCTTTGAGACAGAGGCCTTCCCCCCCAGGAGGGCTCGGTCACAACCTCATGAGGTGCAAGAGCCTAACCAAGTGCAGGATTTGGCTGTAGATTAGATAGCAGCAGTAGATCCAGTACCTATGCCTGTTTCTTTGCCCCCGTGGCATCCACTATTATACCCTCTACTTCATTGGATTCTATGCCCCCACCTTTGCCTCCTGAAGGGGACTTTACTGTGGTTTCCACTAGACACCGTAGCCTCTGAATGTGAAGTTTAGGGAAAACTATAACTGATACTGAACCCTTAGTCTTACAGAATAACTACCAGGTACTTCAGGATGATGCTGGCACTGAGTCTGATTCAGCTTCGGTGCTATCATCACAACCAGAAGGTGCTTCTGATGTTGACCAATCCCTGGAGAATCCTGACACTGTTAGGAAAAAAAGAAATAAATTGGGGATGCAGAAAACTAGTAAGAAGAAATAAATTCCTTATGAGTTTTCGTTTACACAATTTTTTTTAATTTGGACATTTTCTCATTGGTGCTTTTTCTTTCTATTCCTGTGTATGCCTGGGTTCTATAATCTTTCTGTGGCCTCTCTGAATGTTAATAGCATTCAATCAGAGAGGAAAAGGTTATTGATTTATTCCCTGTTCGAAAAGGGTGCTTATGATGTAGTATTCCTACAGGACACCCACTTACATACATGGGATGACATGAATAAGGCAACAGCTGGGCGGCGGTGGGGAATTACATATTGGTCCTTTGGTGAAGAGGTATGCAGTGGTGTTGGCATTGTGGTGAATAATCCTACAGCTAAACTATCTTGCCTGGTAGATCTTTTTCCTGGGTGTGTTTTATTATTGGATTTGGAGGTTAATGGTTTACAGGTTCGTTTTATAAATGTGTATGCCCCACAGATGAAATCTGATAGAATTGGGATTTTTAAATTCATTTTGCCATACTTGTTTACATCAAGACATGTCTTTATGGGTAGAGATTTTAATTGCAGCAGATTAAGAAGGATCGTGGCCTTCGCACAAACAAGATCTTTTGTGATGCGCATTGTCTTAATGACTTATTGGTACAATCAGGTTTAATAGATGTTATGGCCTTACAGGATACACCTGATAAGACATTTTTTCAGGGTACTAAAGCAACCCGCATTGATTTTTGGTTCCTGGCTGATTCTTTGAATGTCATACACACTAAAACTACACCTGTAGCACCATCTGATCATGCCATTACAGAGGTCATGGTTTCCAGCCATAAAAATTTGCATCGTGGCCCAGGTTGCTGGAGACTAAATTTAGAATTGTTGTTTATTCCTACTGTTGAAGATGGTTTCTTAGCATTATTGAAAGCTAGAAAATAGTTTTTTTTTGCATATATGATATGTATCAAGACCGGTGGATTGTTACAAAACAAGATATTAAACTTTATTTCTCTTGTATAGGCAAAATTAATGATTGGCATAAATCTGATGAATGTGCCTTTACTAGGGCACAATTTTTAGACGTACATTTTCAAGCAGTGCAAGGGAATGTTTCTATTCTCCCTACTTTATATACACTTCAGGAAAAAATGAACAAAATACAATTTGATCGCGCTAAATCCTTGGACAATGAACATCATTTTGGGACTCAAGGGGATAAAGCTTTTATGAATGCTTCTCAGTTTTGTGCTTACCAGAAGCAGCAAAAATACATGTCTGTTGTTAAAAATCAACATGGGCAGAGGTGCACGATTCAGAAAGACATTCTTTCTGTGGTTGAGTTCAATATCCAACACTTGTTTAGTTCTCCTGAGGTCCTGGTAGTTTCACATATACATTGAATGGCTCAGTGTACTTTGCCCCAATTATCTGTTTATGAAAAACAGATGTTGGTAACTGACATTACCCCTTTAGAGGTAACTATGGCTTTTTCTCAAACTAAATCACAAACAGCTCCAGGTACAGATGGGATTCCATATGAGTTGTATAAAATAATCTTTTCTATTTTATTATCGGAGTTTACAATGGTTTTGAATGATGCTCTACTTACGGGCATTTTGCCTTATAGTATGAATGAAGGTCTGGTGATGTTTTTATATAAAAAAGGGGGATAGGGAAGATCAGTGAAACTGAAGACCTATAACATTGTTAAATACTGATTTAAAAATTTTGGCTAAAATCTTGAACAACCGATTATTAATAAATGCTAATTTTCTTCTACACCCTTCACAAACTTGTTTGATTCCTGATAGGAACATCACTGATAATTTAATCCTTCTACATGAGATTATGAAAAAAGGAGCCTCTGGGGAATTTACAGGTCTAATATTTAGTTTGGATCAGGCTAAGGCCTTCGACAATGTGAGGCATACACATATTTATGGGATTGCCTGGAATCCCATGGAATTGCACACATTTTTATTCATTGATTGCAGACATGTTATTCTCAGGCTACTGCCCAGGCATATTGTAATGGTTGGTTGGGTAAAAAGTTTGCTGTATTACAAGGTGTTCATCAAGGTTGTCCCTTGAGTGCGCTTTTGCATTTATTCACGTTGGATCCTTTGATTAGAACTGTACATACCTCATCTGCCATACATGTTGTTTCCTTTACCAGTAGCGATCCCAAAATTAAATGTATAGCTTATGCAGATGATATATGTTTTATTGTAAGTGATGTGCCTTCTGCATACTGTTTAGAGAAGGTTTTACAGGAATTTTCTTTGTATACTGGAGCTGCAATAAATTATAGCAAATGTAACTGTATACCTCTTCAAGTTTTGGATGTTTCAGCTACAACTGTAATAGGTATACCAGTTGTTCAGGATACTTGTACAATTCTGGGCCTTCATTTTGCGGCAGGTGACTTGGACTATATTAATTGGAAGTTTAAATTACAAGAAGCCCAAGCTAAAGTAAATATTTGGAATATGTGGCGGTTATATAAATTGAAGCGGGTTTTTATGGTTAAAACTTTCTTGTTTCTCCTGTTTTTGTATTTAAGTTCAGTTTTTAGTCTCCCTTTGAGTTTGGAAACACAGATTTATAGTTGTTTTTTCATGTATTTGGGGTACTAGACTAAACCCTATAAAACGTAGTTTACTTCTTTAAGATCAAAAACAGAGGGGTTTAAATATGATCCAACCTATTATATTCTTTTTTCCTATGTTCCTTTATACTAATCTGAGGCCTGTCATTGCTGGTATGCTCAAAAACTGGTTACCGTGGCTTCCAGATTCTGTGGGTGATATGGTTTCTACTTGGCCAGAGCATGCTCCGATTCCAAGACAATGGCCTATAGTTAATCTTTCTCCCCCTATGAGAGTATGTTTTGGGAAACTTAAATTATGGGCTATTTCAAAAGGTTCATTTATTCAGTTTCGTAGAAAAGAATTGTATGCATTTATAATCCATAGATATTTTTAAGATATGGCCCCTTTCGATATTTACTCTCCCCAACAACGCTTGTTAATCGGTACTATGTTGACCTCCCCATGAATCCCACGTCACATGTGGGATGTTTTATGGTTATCGCTTATGGTAAACTTAGAGGAAATTTGAAACATAAACAGATTTCTGACCGATACTGTCCAAGAGATACCTGTCTGCACATAATTGAAACCATGGAACATTTATTTTTGGAATGTCCATTTATTTTGGACTTTTGGAAAACAGTACAATGTAAATGGCCAACATTTCCATTTTTCCAGCTCTCCTTAGAAATATTATGTGTAGGAATGTAGCCTTATTTATGGACTAAACATGATAGGGTTACAATGTGGTTATTTCTGGTTTGTTTCAAATTTTATATTTGGTATGTGCGCTGTCAGCTCACTATTCAGCAATGTCATTTTACAACTGAGGAATTGTTCCATATGGTGGATACTGCCATTAAGAATTTACAGCTTAATGATTTGAATATGATACCACCTCTTCTTTTCAAATCTAGATGAGAATCAGTGGTCTGGTTATGACTATTGCACACATTGAGGTGTAGATACCTTAGTGTTTTTTCACTGAATATGGAACATATGACTTCTTTATATTAATTATCTGGGAACCAATTAGTAATGTTGGCATTCATCTGTATCCCCCTCCCCCCGGGTCATGTCTAAAAATAGGCAGAATTTGTCTAGTGCACTTACCCGGTCAACAAAAGCTAAATAAATAAATAATTCTTATTAGGAATTATAACAGACTGGGCAATTATAAGTGCTGATTTATTATTTGAACTCTTCTTTACTCTAATTTTGTGTTCTATTGGGAGAGTCCATCATTTATTTTGATTTATGGGACTTTAATAACACTGAAATTTGCTTGAATGTATGCCATAATATTTATGTTTCTCCTTGTTTTGCAATATGATTTTGTGAGCTGTATCACTATTTCGTATATGTTTTACTTTTTGAGTTTTCATATTAATTCCCCCTAATCTTTTAGTGGGGGAAGGGGGGTTAGTATTTATTGGTTTTTTTGGGGACTCTTAAAACTGATTTTTGTTTGAATGTATGCTGTAATACTTATTTATGTTTATCCTTGTTTTTGCATTATGATTTGTGTGCTGTAACACTATTGTGTATATGTTTTACTTTCCAGTTTTAATAAAAAATTCCCCTACTCTTTTTTGACAAGTGCCATGGGATCTTTAACATCCACCTGAACTACCACCAATCCAGGCAGATGGGACCTCAGTTTAATGTCTCATCCGAAAGACAGATAAATTAGGTTTTACTTTTATCTCTGTCTTTGAAAGAGTTGTGTGGGGTAGGGCAGGAGTGTAAAGCAGTGCATTCTGTTTCTAGCCAAGCAGACTGGTATTTACTCACAACTGTGAGTTTTTTTATGTAGTGCTATTTTTTTATTAATTTTGTTATATCTTGCCATTTATTTTCCTCTGAAAATTGCAATGTTTCAGAGAGTTCCTGCCACTGTTAGCTCTATGTTATATATACCATTTTTCCACTTTTCGTTGTGAATTGATTGTGAATTCTGAAATTTTAAACACACAGAGCTGATCCTTTGTTTTATTTGTTTTGTGGTTAGTTCTGTTTGCTGGAGTGTTAACTTGTGTTATTATAACTGTGAAAATCAACAGTTGTATTAAGTACTTCTACTTGATCACTTAAGCTTGTCCATTTACAGTCACACTGCATTGTTGAATTGTTCCCCTGTATGTTATTGCTGGAGCTTGACTCTGCACACTGCACGGTGTTCCTGTTTTAGTTAACTTACTTTACCTTTTCTCTGTTATAGCATTGTTTGCATAACACCTAACGTGCACATTATAAAACAGTATATATTAAAATAGTCATTTTCAAGAGATTCCTTGGTGATCCCTCCCATCAAGACCACTACCATATTGTGTGGCACTACTTGCTTTTGTTGTGGTTTTATGGTTGTCTCTGCCTATATATAAAAAAAAGTTGTGGTACTGAGTAATAACACATTACAGTACTTTATTTGTCCAGAGACTCAGGTGATCTGCATTTAAAGTCAACCACTTGTGCCCTTTTTCCTTGTGTGTGTGTGTTTCTTTAATTCCTTCCTGTTTGGAGAAAAAAAGTTACCTTTTCATTTTTTATTAGAATAGGCAGCCTACCACATACGGTATTAGTTGTACTCTACATGCTGGTACCTGTTCTGATTGTGTCTGGACTTGTGAGGAAGCCAGTACTGTAGGTGTGTGATGTCATCATTCACATGTGAGGTGTTATTCATACAGTTAGTAGTAATGCAATCCTTTCTTCAAATACTCACAGAGAAAGCTTTGAAGCAGCAGTCAGCAAAATGTCTTCTAAGAAGCAACCAACTACACAGGGGAAATGTGGCAGGGGGGATGAGGGAGCTAAGTAGTCTGCAGAAAAAAGTACAATTTCAGTTCCAGTTCCCCATAGCAGTGAAAGCACATGTATGTCTGCATCAGTGTCTTCTGATGTGGGCCCTGGTGGTGCAACAGGAACCAACAAAGGAGCTGGTGGCCAAACTGGGTCAGGCATACCTGTGTCTTACTTTTTTAAAGCTCAAACTGTTGAAGCCATGCTAGTGGGGGATGCTGAAAGTGAGAAGAAGGGAAACACTGACACCAGCACAGGAACAGTGGTCCAGAACTTGGAGGAGGGTGATAATGAGTCTGTCAGTGTGACTGTCCATGTTCCTGCAGGAGTTGGTGATGACAGTATTCAACAAGAGTCTGACAGTCCTGGAGATAAGGATAGTCAGCCCCATGAGATAGTTGTAGAGAAAGAAAAATGTGCCATCCTCCAAGAAGACAGTGATGGGGAGGAGGAGGAGGAGGAAGACAAGGACATCATCACTATTGGTGGTGATGATGATGATGACTAGTATGATCCCGTATTGGAGCCTGAGTTAAAAAGGTCAAGGGTGATGAAGGCCATTTACATGTATAGCCCATGGTGGATCAGTCTGTCACCAAGCCTATAAGCAAACCTCCAAGCAGTCAAGTAACCCCCCCTCCCAAAAGTAGTCTTATGGAAGTCATGGTAGCAGCTCAAAAATGCACACTTCCACACCTGTTTCTGAATTATTCCAGTCCCAGAAGCATCTGAAGTTCAGAGGTCGAAAGTCCCTAGTTTGGAACTTTTATGTGCTAGATCCTGCTGATGAGACCACAGCAATATGCCAACTTTGTCAAGCCCATGTTAGTCACTGGTGGCCAACACGCCTACCTGAAAAAGAAGCATCCGCTGAGATGGCACCAACACCAGAAGGATGCCAGAGCTGTTGGTAGCAAGGTGCATGTAGTAGAGCAGGAACATGAGGAGTGAGGGAAGAGTGGGTCTATGATGGAGGAGAAGGAGGAGAGTGAGCCTCTGTCCAGATCTCTAGTAGTGGGCATAGCAGTGGCGGTGCGAGTCCCAGTCCAATGAGTCTTAAAAGTACACCACCCCCACACCCACAAGCAGCCAAAATAACTGGTTTCATGCAGTCTACACCACCCAGCCAAGAGCCAATTGTTACTCCTAAATGAAAATCATTGCTGCCACAAGTACAGCATTCTGGTCGGACAGCCCCAAAGATGCAGCCCACTCTGAAGACCATCCTTGAGCGGCAGACAAAGTACCCCCCCCTCAAATCATGCTGCTGCACAGGAGTTAAATGCTGCCACTGCTGAAATGCTGGCCATCTATTTGTTGGCATTCTCATTCATAGAGAATGCTGGTTTCTCCAGGTTGATGGCCCTTGCCTGTCCCAAATGGCAAGTTCCATCGCAAAACTATTTTAGTAAGCGTGCCATGCCAGAGCTGAACAGTAGAGTTGCTGATTACATTAGACATGCATTGAAGCATAGTGCATCACACTATATCCATCTTAGCATGGATATGTGGACCAGTGGACAAACAGCAGCAAGCTTGTATCTGTGCATAACAGCACACTGGGCACTGTTGCCTGGTGAGGTACTTGATTTTGGGCCTGGCAAAACATGCATGAAGCAAAATTGTGGTGGTAGCAGCACACCTGGTATTCGGCAGCATGCAACTCTGACTATGGCAAGTGTCACAGGTTCACTCACGGTTGCAAAAATGCTTAATGTTCTGCTGGACGAGATTGATGGGTGGCTACACACACAGTCACTCATAGCAGGATTCATTGCAAGTGATAATGGCTCCAATGTAGTGAAGTACATTAGCGATGGTGTTTTTTTCAGAGTGCCCTGCCTGGCACACTGCCTTAATCTTGTTGTTCAGCAGTTTCTCAACCATGCAGACATTAAGGAAATGGTTACTGTTGGGCATCGCATCTGTGTCCACTTTGCCCATTCTGCAAAGGCCTGTGACCATCTATGTGAGCTACAGAGCAATAACAATCTGCCTCAGCATCGGATGAAGCTTGATGTTGTCACCAGGTGAAACTCCAGACTCTACGTGCTTGACCAGCTGTATGAACAGTATAAGGCTATGTCAGAATACCTGCTGCTGCACACCAACCGTGACAGTGCTGGAGTGTCCATCACTCTAACAACAGAGCAGTGGCACCAAACTGATGGGCTTATATGCATTCACCATCCATTTGAGTATGCTGCAAAGGCAGTGAGTGAGGACACTGCTTGCATAAGTCAGCCCATACCTCTCATATGTGTTCTGAGGCAGACACTAGTGAATGTGCGACACCAGACAGAGGCAAGTGGGGATCATGGCACTTGAGATCTAATGGATCATATGCTCCAATGCTGGACACAAATACCCATGTATCTGGCATTTTACTGTCAGGTGATGTTGCAATCATCACCATGCTGGATCCACACTACAAATGTGGCCTGCCCTCTATAACTGAAGGAGGTCGTCAGCGAGTACAACAGTTGACAGAGAACCTCATTAGATTGGTAAATGCTGCACAAATGAAAAATGCATGCACTGCATCAACAACAGGTGTTGCTACCACCACCAGCAGCTCACAGGGAACCCAATCAGAGAAAATGGGCAAGGCAGAGCAGAAAACAGCAAGTAATCCCATTTGCGATGTTCTCTTTCAGGTGAGAGTGGAAGATATAGAAGAAAAGGAGGAGGAGGAGGAGAAGACAGATGAGGCAGCTGGACTCCTTGCAGAAGAACAAATAGTGGAGGCCTACATGGGGGACCCAAAGCACCTTACCATTAATGACGAGCTACTGCTGTACTGGAACAGTAAACGGACTGAATGACCAGCACTAACAGGTTGCTGTGAAATACCTGGCTTCTCACCATCCAGTGTCACTGAGAAATGAGTGTTTAGTGCTGCTGGGGCATTTGTGAGTGACTGTAGGACCAATTTGTCACCCAAGAATGTATCCATGCTAACATTCATCAAAATTAGTAAAAGGCACATTCCACACAACACAGTGATGTCAGTGGTGTTGCCACAGGAACTTTCTTGGTGACGAGGATGATGATAATCCCTTGATGAAGGCATCCACTGGCAGCGAGGTGGATGAGGCAGCAAATTGAGAGAATTCCCACCTGATGAGAACTCCAGTCTTGAAGACTGTGAGGGGTGCTTCTTGGATGACGTGTATTTGGAAGTTGAAAAAGGCTGAGTTTACTCCAAGCCCCGCCTCCCCACAATAACAACTTTCAACTCAGTATGGTTGCTGGGGTATGTATGTTACACCTTATTTTTAGTTATGTACCACTGGATTAGTTATGGAACTATGTTGTTATGTGCTGCAGCCTGCAGTGTGTATAAGTTTCATTTCATCACCCTTTACCATAACCCATTGATTGGTCACCTCACCACCATTCCCCCAAAGCCACAAGCCTATATAAAGCAGCAGCAATGTAATTACCATAACTAAATATTTTGAAATTGCATGATTACAGTTATAATGTTTTTCTTCAAAAATATCTTACTTTTCATGTTGACTATATCAACACATCATCATAAAGCAAGATATGTTGTCTTGATATCATTAAAAGTACCCAGGATAGCAAATTCCACACTGCCCTACTACCCCCTCTTGTCACCTGATCTGACCTGACACACCCATGCACTCCTTGGGACTAAAAAAAAAATGTTCCTGCCACTTAGTATTGGTGACATGTACAAGAACCCTGGCTCCTAGACAAGTACAAGTAGCATATGAATGTAATATGCTAATTCAACAGTTAACACCACAAGTTGAACACATTTTGAAAAATGGTGAATGGTGGTCATCTTTAATGATGCAAGTCATTAATTACAAAAGTAATCATGAAGAGGCTTAACAACTTACAACATCAAATCCCCCCAAAAGGGTTACTTATGCTACAGTACCAGGTTAAGGTACACCAAAGCTGGAATGGAATGGTTCCTGCGGGGGGCAGGGCAAGGTGAGTGTCCTGCTGTCCTCACTTTGAATGGATTCAAAATATTCATGATTACTGCAGCTGTGCAATCCCCATTGATTAGACAAGACAGTAACTCCCTCCACCTAATTATTTGCTAAACACCATATCACCATCTGTGTTTTCATATAGTTCCTCCCTGTATGTGGGTGGCAGTGGTGATTGCTCATGAATGGTAATGGTATAGACACCAATCCAGTGGCCAACATCTCAATTCAAGCAACACCCATGTCTTCCAATGACACAACACAGCTCCTGCATTGCCTGGATTGATCATGTAGTCATCAAGATACGACATACGATGAAACCTCAACAGAGGAAAATTACCTAAGCAAGACCAAAGATAAGAAAAAATGTTGGATAATAATCAATCTGCATAACTGCTTTTACCTAACAAGTTGGAAGAAGAAGCAGAGAAAAAAATGTATACTTACCATACCCCGTGATGTGAAGTCATTCAACTGAGGACATTCCCCACAGGAACATGCTGTGTGGTGCACATGATTCCAATCCAGACCAAAGTCTGACGAAGCACAGTAGCACTAGCAGGCATTCCCCTTCCCCTGTCAGCACTGCGTACCTTGACATAAGAAAAAAATTAAGAACAAATTGTGGTCATTGTTGAAAATTCCCTACCACCACCCGTTACCAGCCCCCCCCCCAAAAGAACCATGAAAAATGAAGAGATACTTACCTCAAGGACTGTGAAAGTGGAACCATCGTGCAATTAAACAAATTCCCCAGATCTGGTTCAGTAGCCAGCAGCAGCAGTAGCGGGATGGAAAAATACTTAACTTCGCCTGAATTTCTGATGTCGGAAAAAGCAAAAAATAACGCTATTACTATCAAGCTCAGACAACCATATGGAAGTAACAGATATACCACACTTGTATGAAAATTCCAATACTTACTGTCTGCGTTAGGAAATTGGGGAGATCCATGCATCTCCCTCATGGCCCAGCGTGATAATGTCATCCACAGCACACTGAAAAATAATATAAGAGCAGTACAAGCATATTAGAACTCAAGATGCCACAATACCAACCCACCAACACCCTTGCTTTGCACAGGAAAAACACTGAAGACAGATACTTACGTGTTCCGCAGCAGCAGTATGGACTGTGTGAAGATAATCCACCAGGCATCAACCATCCAGAACAGTAGTTCTTGTGGCAGCTTGGAAAGTAGTAGTCATAGACAGCAGCAGGCAGCAAGCTTCAGTGCCCCAAAATTTCATTTACTACCCCACCGTGAGGCAAGGTACTACCACAGAGACAGTCAGTCAACACAGCTAGACAATAAGTACAGCAGCACAGGGATAAGGAAATAATTCTGCATTTCTATGTCAATCAATTGAAACACAGCAGCAGCAGCAGGAAAGAATTGAAAGTAGTGGCAACATTTTGCAGTAGGAATTCATTTTCTCTGTATGTTGGCACCCCTTTTCAGGTCCCTGAGATGCTGGGGCACCATAAAACATCAGGACTGACAGTGCATTTCAGTTTCAATTTGATGTCACATTTTTGGGTAAACATTTCTGGACTTGTAGGCACTGTTTGGCACTGGTAGCAGTGACTTTCAGGTAGAAATATTTGGCAAACAGGCCCTAAAATAGCTATTTAATGTCTGGGGTGGTGGGGGGCACCCTAAAACATCACGGTTGAGACCAGATTTCTGTGTCAATGTAATGCACCATTTTTCCTGCAACATTTCTGGATGTTTACTGCCTGTGCTGCAGTGGCAAAAACAAGGTAGGGCCTAAAGACAATTGTAAAAGTGGTCCAAAGACCATCGTTTGGTCCAGGTGGTGGTGGGGTGCCATAGAACATCATGACTGAGACCAGATTTTTGTGTCAATGTAATGTACTATTTTTCCTGCAACATTTGTGGACATTTACTGCCTGTGCTGCAATGGCAAAAACAAGATAGAGCCTGAAGACAATTGTCACATTTTTGGGTAAACATTTCTTGACTTGTAGGCCCTGTTTGGCACCAGCAGCAGTGAGTTTCAGGCAGAAATATTTGGCAAACATGCCCTAAAACAGCTATTTAATGTCTGGGGTGGTGAGGGGCACCCTAAAACATCATGGCTGAGACCAGATTTCTATATCAGTCTAATGTACCATTTTCCTGCAACATTTCTGTATATTTACTGCCTGTGCTGCTATGGCAGAGACAAGACAGGGCCTACAGACAATTGTAAAAGTGGACCAAAGACCATCGTTTGGTCTGGGTGGTGGTGGGGCTCCATGCCATAGAACATTGTGGGTGGGACCTGATTTCACTCTCAGTGTACTGTGCAATTTTTTTGGAAACATTTCTGGACTTGTGGGACATGATTTGAACATGTAGCCACACACCTAGGCCCAAAAAACATTTAAACCATGCAGAAAACCGCACATTTAGGTCTGCAGGGTGGGTGTGAGCCTGTAACAGCGTGTCTTAAACCTGAATTCACTCTCAATGTACTGTGCAATTTTTTTGGAAACATTTCTGGACTTGTGGGACATGATTAGAATGTGTAGCCACACACTTAGTCCCAAAAAGCATTTAAACCGTGCAGAAAACCACACATTTGGGTCTGCAGGGTGGGTGTAAGCCTGTAACTGCATGTCTCAAACCTGATTTCACTCTCAAGGTACTGTACAATTTTTTTGGAAACATTTATGGACTTGTGGGACATGTTAGACATTGCAACACTCTGTCTCACTCTACATTCTCAATGTCATCCTAATTTTTTCTGGTCATACTGTCTTTCTCATCTTATCATGCCTACTCTGCACAGCATGGCTTCAAGAGGCTGTGTTCAACTGTAGCCCTACTACAGCACATTTTGGACTAGTGGCGGTGGCAGTGTGGTTACACACTGTAACACCAAGTTAACATTGTAATTTGTGGAAAGCACATGCCATGGGGACACACGTGTTAGCACTAAAAACATTTACATTATCTTTAACTTTGCAATAAAAGTGCTTATGATTCTATGATTGTTGTGTACATATTCATTCACACTGATCCTGCACACATCCAAAACAAATGCTGCCAGCCCACAACATCACCCATAGCTTTGGGAAAAAAATTTTGTTCCTAGGAACAATTTACAAATTACAGTACTTGACATTTGTAGATAGGATGGGGAATACATACAAGTCAGAGGGACTAACATAAACTAAGTAGAAAGGTACCATAATTATGGGTAAAAAAGTCTAAAAGTGACTGACATACAGTAATACACGACAAGTGGTGCATCGTAAGGCTCAGGTCAGGGACAGGGTATATATATGAAAGAGGAAAGGGAGGGAGCATAAACATTGCATAGCAGACAAAAAAAATGGACAAAAACAAATGAAAGTATATAGAAGAAGAGGATAAAATACACACACACACATATATATATATATATTTTGATTTTTGTTATTTTTAGATGATTCAGATGAGGGAAGAGTGGCAGTGACAAAACAAGGACAGGAGAAAGAAAAGAAAAAAAAGGTTGTTGTCAGTGCAACGCTGACTGGTCTGGAGGTTAACCATTACACTGCACCAGCCCCAGGTACACTTTCTGCTGTGCCAGCACCACCACCATGCAGCTCCTTCAGAAGCTCAAACATTTTGTCTGCTCCTGAAGGAGTTTCCTGAGGTCCCCACGACCTCCTCTCAGAAATCATTGAACTCACTGTGCAGAGTTCCCACCACTTTGCGCAGTGCTCTCAGGTCTTTATCTCTCACTGCTGCTGGTGCAGGTGCTGGGGCGGCTGCAGGTTCTGCTGGGTCCCCACCATGAACCTGGAGGCATCGCCTCTGTCTCTGTGGTGAGGGTGATGGGGGATCTGCACCTGCCTGCTGCTGCTGCTGCTGCCTTCTGCGGTGCCAATGTCCACCACTGGCTCCTGCCTCCTGCTGGCCCCTTCACCTTCTACCAGCTCAGCAGCACCCAGGCCTCTCTACCTGCTGCAACCTCTTTTTGTTTTTGAAACCAATTTGCAGCATGGTGGTGGTGCTGCAGATGGCTCCTTTGGCCAGTAGTCCCAAATGAACCCCGGTCTTGCCCCTTCTCACTGATCTGCCACACAAGGTGCAGATCATGTTGTCATTTGTTAAAAAAGAAACACAGCAGATGACTTTCTGTGGAGGGGGACAGCTGATGTCCCAGGGCTGGTGGCACATTGTGCTTCTGCTTGGAGGAGGTGGGGGTGTATGCTCCAGCCTGGGGGGGATGGCATCTGGAGGTGCCTGCTGCTGCTGCTGCTGCCTGGGGTGGGGGCCACAGAAGGATCCTGCTGCTCCTGGGATGGGGCAAGGGGCTCATGCTGCTCCTGGGGAGTGGGGGTACATTCTTCCGATGGTGGTTGGGGGGAACATGCTCCTGCTGCTGTTTGGAGGGGCATAGACATAAAGGCCCTCCTATTAATATGGATACTGGGTGGCTGTAGCGCAGCTGCCTTCTTCCCATTTCCTCTAGTCTCCATAATTTCTCCTTCTCCTGCCCCCCAAAAAAAGAAAAAATAGAAAGGGGAGTTTTACACACATACACACAACAAAACATAGATGACTATGAAAATGAAGAAAAAACACTAACTGAAAATATTATGTTTTTAAACTAATGGGGAACAGAGATCAGAAATAAAATAAGATGCAATTTAATTCAAACACACACACACGCACACACACTCACACACACTCCACTAATTTTTCACTCAACTTAAGTAAGCTAGAGCTCTCCTGCAGTCTCTCCCCTCTCCTACTTCCTAGCTGAAACAGCTCTAAAGGAAGTAGATTTAGTCTGGCTTCCTGCCTAAGTGCAGTCACCCATTTGACCAGCAGTCTGCTAGAGAAAAAGTCATGTGATAAGCGTTTTCCCCCCGTTTTGCCTGATACTTACATGCAGCGAAATGTACAAGTGAAAGGTGAAACTGACAGTGAAATTTCACTGAAATTTAAAGGCAAAATTTCACCATAAGGGCACAATTATCAAAATGTTTCACCGGCAAAATTAAATTTTGCTGCATCTTTAATTACAAATTGAAACTCGTACCTGTACTTCCCCATTACAGACACTGAATTACACATGTGTGTATGTGTGCAATGGAGAATTGCTTCACTTATATATAGTACACACAGCAGCAAGTGCATTATACAATAGGTGCAAGAAAATCTACTTTAATTTTCAGTCAACTCCTCTCCTACCTGCTGACAGAGGTTATGTTGTCCAGTATATATAATGAAGAATGAGCAACAGTGAATACTCATTTTCTTTACACACCCTAGATGTGTGTTACCTAAATGAACCACTCAACCTCTGGCTTCATGATTTATTTTTCAGTTTATTTATGAGGTATGACCACTGAGCAAAGCTCATTTGTAATGATATCCCAACATTCACACAGTATCAGTTACCATAAACATAGTATACACAACACACATGTAGAAAAACACTGCATGGTTATCCAAAATCAGCATAATATGCAGCACTTGTATAACCATTACATCCCTAAAAAGTAATGCAAAAATGTCATGTGAGTGAGCTCTATTAGTTTATGCCTGCATACCCTGGGCAACAGGTATTTAATTCTGGAATTAAATTATGGAACCAGACTTTTATGTCTTGAAAATGGGTCTTTTTACTTGAAATAATCCTTAAGCTGGGTGGCAAATTGTTCCAAAGTTGGGGTAACTAATAAATAAAGAAACAACATAGACCTATCAGTTTTACACTTTAGTACAGTCTGTTCAATAGTGGTGGGATTTTGTAAGGAGGATTTTAGTGGGTGGGCTGTAAGACAACTCTTCAAATAATCAGGCACCTCACAATGCTCACTTTTTACCTCTTAGACTGGGTCCTCTTCTCGCATACCCCTCATACTGTGGAAGCTAAAACCCTCCCTGATGCTCTCAGTGATAACCATATGGTTTACTGTGTTTGTAAGCTTCACTGTCCCAAAGCCCTTCCCCCCATTTCTTCCAGATCTATATTTTCAATTGCTGAACTTGTCTGGCCTTCATACTGACTTGATAACCAATGAATTGTTCCTTATTTCTTCAGCAGGCAATACCCTTAAATTCTTCACCTCCAAATTCATGTCTGTCTGGGATTATCATGCCCCAATTAGAAGAACCACAGGGTCCAAGGTTTTCACATTCTATGGATCTCAGCTGAGTTGCTGCCTTGTTATCATACATGTGACCATGCCTGGTGGACTTACAAGTCCTCTGGCTCCACTTCTGACCTTCTCAAATTACCAGACCCTTCATAATGCCTGCACTAAAGCCACTAGAGTCTTAACACTTTGTATCCACACTCCCCAACAAACTTAATCACCCTTTTACGTTCTGGAAGGTAACTCATGCTCTAAACCTCATCTTTCCTTTTTCACCTCCTGTGCCCAATCCCTTCTCTTTTCTTTCTCCTCCTCCTCTCCTTCTCCCTCTTCCTCTCTTAACTAATACTGTCCTCCTCTATCCATCCCACTGTCTCCCTCTTCCCTTTTTTTATTCTCACTCACTACTCCAGCTGCTGCTCATAAGGCTTTCTTGGCTGGATAACCTGCACATGGGCAGAAACCCTGATGGTTTTAGCCCTAGACTTCTGTATCTCTCTGCTCATGCCCTCCCTATCACCTACCTCCTTAGCCTTTCTTTATTTTTATCATGTGTCCCTAAATCTTGATAGTTAGCTACTGTTATCCCCTTCCCTAATGGGGGTAACCTCTCTTCCCCTTGTAACGTCCAACCTACATCTCTCTGCCCTACATTGACCAAAATGCCAGGAACACCTTGTTATCTCCAAATGTTTACATTTTTTTGACTCTACCTCCTTGTTCACTCCTTTCCAGTCTGGTTTTAGAAAGGTCCACTCCACCTCCACTTCTCTCCTCCAGCACACTGTTACTATCCTCTCCTATATGGATCAGGGGCTTGTCACCTGTCTCACTTTCTGATGACACTGTAAGTGAAACCAGTCCAGAGTTTTTTTGGGTCCTACCAGTATCTCCTGATCTTGGTAAGAGGTCTTTGCACACGCTACTTAGAACATAGAAACATATACTTTGATGGCAGATAAGGACTGCTTGGCCCACCCATTCAGCCCATCCCCCTACCTATTGGATAAGCTGCAGATCCTAGTTAACCAACAGCTTACTTCCTCCTACCCTCCACTAGAATTGTCTTATGTCTGTTCCATGCATTCTTCTATGAGTTAAACAGTATCTATAAAAAATGGCTGAAGAAAGACAATCCATAAACATTGAGGATGTCTTGAATTTACTTTTAGGGGATGCTTCCTTTACCACTTGCACACTGTGTGCAATGTTTACAAGACAAAATAGCACAGGGCTGTCCTCTGAGTACCAATGCAACCAGCTCCCACCTGAAGCATCACCACTGCCAGGCATTTGCTGGCCATCCCTTAAACATCGGTTCCAGTACTCACTCCTGTGGACTGCATACAAAAATTACAAACGACTCTCCCCTGATAGGCCTTGTCGGTCTGCTGGTTCCTAAGCACCCTGGTAAATTGCTCAGCAACTCAAATATAAAGCTTCTGGAGGTTCCTAGAGAAAGGATGGCAGCAGGTAGTAAGTCATTCTCCCAAACAGCTCCAATGCATTGGAATGACCTCCTTGACCATCTGCAAATTGTCAGCTCTCTGAACGCCTTCAGAAAAGGGCTCAAAGTGCACCTGCTGGAAAACAGCCTTTTCATGTGTTTGTGATAATCGACAAAAGGCTCTAAGCAGACTAACCTGCCCTGGCAGCAAGGCCCCTACTCAAGTTCTCTGCTGCATGGTGTAAAGTGTCAAATGCTCAGCTGAAGTCAAATGCTTGTTTCCTTAAACCATATATGCTTGTATTAACAATTTGTCCCTGTTTAAAGTCACCTACTGTCTAGTCTAATGTGTTAATAAGATATCTTTACTGCTCCCAAAATGGAATGTACCTTTGAAATGTAATGCACTTTGGAAAGCAATGTTTTGTTCCTGCATTTGCCTTGTGACTCTGTAATGCTAAATGTCCAATATATATCTAAGTAACTAACTCCAGGTCACCCCCAAAAAAGGGGTCTCTGGGCCCAGTGGACACACCTGTTTAACAAAATGAAAATAAATGAATAAATATGTTCCAAGTGTGAATTATTAGGCATTATGCAAAGTGAAAACAAGAAACTAAAAAATGAAATGAAACAAATGAACAAAATTGAGAACATTCAACATTTTGTAAATACAATAGAGAATGAAAATATAAACACTACAAAAAGGAAAGACAGATAGAGAGAAATGTGTAAGCCCTACATAGAAGTTATCAGCAGATAAGGACCACCAGGCCTATCTAGTCTGCCCACTAGCACTGCACTTGTTAACGCCCTCTGACCCTATGTGGTCAATGGCTTATCACCACTCCTTCCCAACTCTAAGGTTCCCTTATGCCTGTCTCAGGCATGTTTAAATCACTCCACTGTGCTAGCTCCCACCATCTCCTGTGGCAGACTATTCCATGTGTCCACCACCCTCTCCTTAAAGAAAAACTTCCTCACATTTCCCTTTAACCTGCCACCCTCCAATTTCATATCATGCTGCCTCATTGTTGAATTTCTCCTATGTTGGAAGATGTCACCTACCCGCATCTTGTTTATGACCTGAAGGTACTTAATTGTTTCTATTATGTCTCCCCACTCCTTCCTTTCCTCCAGCGAGTACATATTGAGGTCCTTTAATCTCTCCTCATGTTTTCTGGTGCAAGCCCTGCACCATCTTAGTTACATAGAAACATAGAATTTGATGGCAGATAAGGACCACTTGGCCCATCTAGTCTGCCCATTTCCTGACCTAATGGATAAGCTGCAGATCCTAGTTAACCAAGGGCCTACTTCCTCCTACCCCACACTAGAATTACCTTATGTCTGTCCCTTGTATTCTTGAATTCCCCCACTGTTTTTGACTCTAGGACCTCCTCAGGAAGGCTGATTCATGCATCTACAACCCTCTCTGTGAAGAAATACTGCCTCACATTACCTCTGAGCCGTCCTCTCTCAATCTCCAAATTGTGCCCCTTGTTCTTGCAGATCTCTTTTTCTGAAAGATGCTACCCTCTTGTACTTTTTTGATTTCTTTGAGGTATTTGAAAGCTTCTATCATGCCCCCCCCCTCCTTTCCTTGAGGCTATACATCTTAAGCTCCTTTAGCCTTTCTTCACTTGTCTTCTGGTGCAGACCCTGCACCATTTTGGTTGCCCTCCTCTGGACAGCCTCCACCCTGTCTATGTCTTTGCAGAGATGGGGTCTCAAGAACTGTACACAGTACTCCAGATGTGGTCTTACCAACTGTCTGTAAAGAGGACCAACAACTTCCTGTTTTCTACTGGTGATGCCTCTCCCTATGCATCCCAGTAATCCCTCAGCCTTCTTACTGCCTTCTCACATTGCTGGCCCACCTTTAGGTCATCTGATATGACTACCCCCAGGTCCCTTTCCATTTTTGTTCTTGTCAGTATCTCACCCCCCATTGTGTACTCTTCCCTGGGTTTTTGTTTCCCAGGTGCATTACTTTGAACTCCTTTGCATTGAATCTAAGCTGCTAAAGATTTTACCATTCCTCCAACCTTGCCAAGTCCCTTTTCATCCTTTCCACCCCTCCTTGCTTATCAACCCTGTTGCAGATCTTTGTGTCATCTGCAAAGAGACATACTTTCCCTTCCAGTCCCTCTGCAATGTCACTTATAAAGACATTAAAAAGGAACAGCCTCAGTAATGAACCCTGAGGTACCCCACTAGTACCCCCCTTTCTTCACTGTGGACTCCACTTACTATTGCCCTGTCATCCAGCCAGTGTTTTACCTAGGTTACCACCCTGGGACCCACTCCCAGGCTGGTGAATTTGTTTATTAATCTTTTGTGCAGGACTGTGTCAAATGCCTTGCTAAAGTCTAGGTAGGCCATGTCCACAGCCCTTCCCTGGTCTACTACTTTGGTCACCCAGTCTAAGAAATCAATTAGATTTGTCTGACATGACCTTCCTGCTGTGAATCCATGCTGCCTTGGGTCCTATGCCCCACTGGCCTCTAGGTACACAACAATTCTTTCCTTCAGAAGTGATTCCATCATTTTCCCTACCACTGAGGTCAAGCTGACAGGTCTGTGGTTTCCTGCCTCTGTCTTGTTTCCACTTTTGTGAAGGGGAATCACATCCACCCTGCTCCAGCACTCAGGTAACACACCATCCTCCCATGATTTATTAAAAAGGGTAGTCAGTGGTGTTACTAGTTCTTCCCTTAGTTATTTTAGAATTTTAGGGTTAATCCCATAAGGCCCCACTGCTTTATCCACCTTCAGTTTTAAGAGTTCTTTCAGAACCCTTTCTTCTGTGAAAAGACTAATATCAACCACCCTATCCAGAGTGCTTCTATTGACTGGATTAGGTGTCTCCCTTGCTTTTCCACTGTGAATACTGAGCAGAAGTATTCGTTCAGTATCCCTGCTTTTTCACTGTCGCTCTCTGCCCAACCTCCTTCCTCTTTATTCAGTCTCAGTATCCCTGCCTTAGTCTTTCTTGGCTCCCTAATGTACCTATAAAAGGTTTTATTACCCTTCTTAACCGAGTTGGCTATCTTTTCCTCAGTTTGGGCCTTTGCTGTTCTGACTGCCTTCCCCACTTTCTTCTGCTTTAACTGGTACAGTTCTCTGTCCTGCTCCTTCTGTGTTTCCTTATACTTCCTGAATGCTACCTTTTTCTCCCTTACTTTCCCCACCACATCTTTTGAGAACCATAGTGTTTTTTTCTTTTGTTTTGATTTGTTTATTTGCTTCACACAAAGGCTCGTTGCCTCTGTGATGGTGTTTTTGATGTTTCCCCGTTGTTGCTCCACCCTACCTTCTTGCCTGTTTGCTAATGCTTTTCTGAGGCACGCTCCCATTTTGACAAAATCAGCCCCCCTGAAGTCCAATACCTTCACTTTTGTATGGCTTGACTCTACAGCTAAGTTTACCATGAACCACACTGTTTGGTGGTCGCTTGTTCTCAGATCGCTACCCACTTCAAGATCAGCGATCCTCTCTCCATCCCCATTTGAGAGCACCAGGTCTAAGATTGCTCCCTCCTGAGTGGGTTCCAAAACTAGCTGTCTGAGGCATGCCCCCTGTAGGGCATCAAGAATGGCCCTGCTCTTGGGTGTGGCTGCAGCAAAGGTGCTCCAGTTAGCATCTGGCATATTCAGGTCCCCCATCAGCAAAATCTCCCTTTTTTCTGCCATCCCAAGGATGCCTTCTATCATTTCCTTGTCCATTTCCTCCCCCTGAGATGGGGGTCTATATACAACCCCTGTGCAGATTGTGGTGTCATTTCCAGTCTCCAGGGTGACTCACAGAGCCTCTTCTCCTCCCTGTTTACCATTTAGTTCTGTTGCTTTGATCCCTTCCCTTACACAGAGATCTACTCCTCCTCCACTTCTTCTTTCCTCCCTGTCCATCCTGTATATTGTGTACCCTGGTATGTTGACATCCCAATCATGGTTCTCTGTATACCATGTTTTTGTGACTGACATGATATTCAGGCATCCTCTTCCATCATGGTCACCATTTGGGGGAGCTTTTTACCTATACTATAGGTATATGTACTCATTACCCTCCATTTTTATGGTTTTATTTCTTTTTGCCCAATCCCTGTCCTTACTGCCTTTGTCTTTTTCTCCATTTACTCCTGCCCTTCTCCCCATCGACTGCTCTATCTTGGTGTTTACCTCACTAACTACCCTGATTTTTTTGGGGGGGGCTAGGATTTCCCTTCTCCTTTTCAGTGCCTCCCCCCTTGGCTAGTTTAAATGCTTGCCAATGAAGCATTTAAACCTATCACCTAGGATCCTGATTCCCCTCCTGGATAGATGCAAACCATTGTGCCTGTATAGGCCTGCATCCCTCCAGGTGGAGCTCCAGTCCCCAATGAAGCCAAATCCCTGAGCTCTGCACCAGTTTTTCAACCAGTCATTGAATCCCATGGTGTGGAGTACCCTAGCATCATCCATGCTATAGACAGGTAGAACTTCCAAGAAAGTTACCATGTGTGCTACTTGTCTTAGGCCCCTCCCCAACTCCACAAACTCCTGTTGCACTGCTCTGATCCCTTTCTTAGCCAGGTCATTTGTCCCTAGATGGATAATGGCATCCAATTCACTCCCCCTTGCAGCTGTTCCCATGATTCTGAGGATTTGTTTCCTGTCCCTCCAAGCCACAGTGCCCTCCAGAAACAATCAACTACAACTCTGACCCTCCACCCCGGAGTGTGCCTTCCTCCTTTTCAAACACCTATTTCACAGAGGTTATGTAACAAGGCTAGTCATAAATGACTGCAATGTCTCCCAGCTACAGTTCCTCCATGGCAAATTAAAGTTAAACTAAGAAAAATCAACCCCAAAAACAGAATCAATACTAGTTAGTTACACAGGTCCAAAAAGTAATAATTCAGTTCAGTGTAGTCTAGAAAATAACCTCCTTGATTTAAGGAAGCTTTGGCTGCTTTCTCTCTCTGTCTAGTTGCCCTGCTCTGGACTGCCTCCACCTTGTCAATATCCTTGTGAAGGTGCGGCCTTGAGAACTGCATGCAGCACTGTAGGAGAGGCCTCACCAAGTTTTATACAACAGCATCACCCCCTCCTGCCTTCTAGTAGTGATACCTCTGCCTATGTACCCCAGTGTGCAACTGGCCCTCCCTGCAGCCTTTGTTCCCTACTATTCCCCCTAAGCCTCCCTTTCTTCAGCGTCATGTTATGTCCCTGAGCACTTTTTTCTCTGAAATATGCTCCCCTCCTGTACCCTGTTTATTCCTCTAAGGTATTTGAAAGCCTCTATCATAGCACCACTCTTCCTTCTCTCTTGCAGTGAATAGAAGTTGAGTTCCTTGAGTCTTTCCTCAAAAGGCCTGTGGTGCATTGCATGGATCATTTTTGTTGGTCTTCTTTGGACTGCTTCCATTCTGTCTATGTCATACCTGAGATGTGGTCTCCAGAATTGGACACAATATTCCGGATGAGGCCTCACCAGTGATCTATACAGTGGCATCAACACTTCGCTCCTCCTACTGGTTATGCCCCTTCCTATGCACCCCAGCATTCTGTTTGTTTCCCCACTGCTTTTTTGCATTGTTTGGATGACTTCAGGTCATTGGATATGATATATCCCAGGTATCTCTCCTGACATGTGGTGACTAGAACCTGCCCCCTCATCCTGTATTCCTCTCTTGGGTTTCTGTGTCCCAGGTGCATTATCTTGCACTTCTTAGCATTGAAACCCAACTGCCAAACCCTTGACCATTCCTCAAGCAGTTTTAGCTCATTTCTCATTTTATCTAGCCCCTCCTGTGTGTCGACTCTGTTGCAGATCTTGGTGTCATCTGTGAACAGGCATACTTTCCCCTCCAGTCCCTCTGCAGTGTCACTTATGAAAACATTGAATAGGACTGGACCCAGCACCGATCCATGTGGCACCACACTGGTCACCTCCCCCTCTTCAAATTTTATGCCATTTACTACCACCCTCTGGGTCCTGCCTTTTAGCCAGTTTCCAACTGATTTTACCACTTTAGAGCCCACACCTAGATCCCCCAATTTGTTAAGTGACCTTCTATGTGCAATGGTGTAAAAGGCGTTGCTGAAATCCAGGTAGGCCACATCCACCACCCTTCCCTCATCCTCCACCCTGGTCACCCAGTCAAAGATTTGATTAATCTGACAGGATCTTCCCTCAGTGAATCCATGCTGCCTTGTTTTTTTTGCACCACTTGACTCCAGGAACTTCACTACCCTCACTTTAAGCAGGGACTCCATTAGCTTACCCACCACTGAGGTCAGACTTACAGATCTGTAATTGCCTGCCTTCTCCCTACTTCCACTCTTGAGCAGGGGGATCACCTCTGCCCTCCTCCAGTCCCCAGGTACCTCCCCCATCTCTAGTGATTGGTTAAAAAGGGTCATCAATGATCCTGCTAGGACTTCCCGAGTTCCTGCAAAACTCTAGTGTGAATCCCATCTGGCCCCATTGCCTTGCCTGTCTTTACTTTCATTAGTTTCTCCAAGACTCTATCCACTGCAAATGGGCTGGTGTCCACCTCTCCCCCCCGAAGAACTTTCCTCATGAGTCTTGGCCATCCCCTGCCACTTCCTTGGTAAATACTGAGCAAAAATACTTGTTCAGTATCTCAGTTTTTTCACAGTTGTCCACCACCCACCCACCCACCTTCTCTCTTTTTTAGCCTAGCAATACCATTTCTGGTCTTCCTCGTCTCACTAACATAACACAAGAAGGTCTTGTCTCCTTTCTTAATAGCCTGTGCTATTCCTTCCTCTGTTCTTGCCTTAGACCTTCTGATGGCTTTCCCAGCTTCTCTCTGATTCTCCAGATAGTACACTGTGTCTTCTTCTTCTTTCTGTGTCTCTTTGTATTTCCTGAATGCCATATTTTTTTCTTGCACTTTCTCAGCTACTGACTTAGAGAACCACAGTGGTCACTTCTTTCTTTTGCTTTGGCTAAGCAGTCTGACACATTGACTTGTCACTTATGCTATGGATCTTTTGAGCCTCACCCTCCGTTCTTCTACCTCTCCCCTGTACCTTCTGCTGCCAGGGTGCTTTTGAGCTGTTTCTCCATCTCCACAAAGTTGTTTTTCTGGAAATCTAGGACCTTAATCTTTGTATGGCTTTCTTCTGCCAATGTGTTGACTCTAAACCACACAGTTCTGTGGTCACTGGTACTGAGGGGACTGCCCACCTTAACAACCATGATTCTGTCCCTGTTTGTCAGCACTAAGTCCAGTACAGTACCCTCCCTGGTGAGCTCAACCACAAGCTGCCTTAGGTTGCCCCATACATGACAGACATGAAGTCCCTGCTCCTTGATCTACTCACAGTCTGGGTATTCCAATCTGCATCTGGCATGTTGATGTCACCCATTAGTAGTACTTCTCCTTTGGCCACCATATTATGGATGGCCTCCACTAATACTGGATCTATTTCCTACCCCTGCACTGGAGGCCTGTAAACTACTCCAGCTTTGATAGCTCTTTTGTTCCCCGGCTCCAGAGTGACCCACAATGCCTCTGGTTCTTCCCTGGATCCCTGAGGCTCTGTAGCTTTAAACCCTTCCTTCACATACATAGCAACCCCTCATCCCCTCTTCTCCTCCCTGTCCTTTCTAAAAAGTGTATACCCTTGTATGGCTGCATCCCAATCATAGCTCCCTAAGTACTCCCTTGATCCCTCCTGAATAGCACATAACCTGGAACATGTGCATCCCAGTCATGATTTGTGGTGTACCAGGTCTCTGTTATTGCCACTATGTCCAGGTCTGCCCCTACTAACAAGACCTCCAGGTCTGGGATTTTATTTTCCCAGGCTGTGGGCATTTGTAACCATGACCTTCCATGTTCTGCTGACTGTCCTCTCTCCTATGCTGTGTTTCTCCCAACCCCATTTTCCTTTTCCTCTAACAGCTTAACAGAACAGGACCCAGTACCAAAAAAAAAAAACAAGGGATGTCAGGGTGAAAAAAAACTCAACAAGAAAGGAAACAAATAGCTATAAGGAGGAAGATGAAAACAAAGGACATACAGGCAAGAGAAGAGATTACTATTGCAACATCAAATAAGTTTGTCCCTTTACAGGACAACTCACCACATAGTGAGATGGAACAAGATAGCAGTGAACATTTTCAGACCCAGAAAACACATGAAAAATGAAACCCTGTAACACTCATGGCACTAGGTCACAAATGTGAACATAACAGTGCTCACCAAAACAGTGCAGCAACAACATCACCTGCAATATCGGCGCATGGTAGCAGTCCGAACACACATGGAGGACTGCTACCATGGATTCTAAACAGAATCTTAAATTTATGTTTTTGCCCCACAACCCTAATGTGGGGGACTCTGCCTCCAGCACCCCCATTACTAAAATAATCAACTCTTAGTCAAAGTTGTATTTCAGGGAAAAAGTGAAACTCAGTGGAGAGTTACAGTAAGACAGGACTTTTAACATTTTTGGGAAATCCATCTCACAGTAAAAGATTAGAGACTGGGACCAGAACCCTGGTCTCCAGAACTCTGCTGGTTGAGCTGCTCTCTGTGACTTAACTCTCTCCACCACTGGAGCAGCTCAGCCAGCCCCCAACTTTTTCTAGCCCTTGCTACAACCCTCTAGTCACTTCCTGAGATGGACTGCTGTAGAGATAGTGATAAACACATTTTGCTGTTTTACACCTGTTGCTGTTGGTGGTACCCTCTTTTGACAGGGCTCTTATTACATGTGCTGTTAAGTTGCACTCTTTTGACAGGGTATGACACTTATAATAGGGGACTCAATAATTAAATATTGCGACAGTCATGTGTGTAAAAACAATAAGGAAAACACAATACTATCCTGTTTCTCTGATGTTCATATACAAGACATTAAACAAAGTTTACGTAAGATGAAAATACTGGAAAAGTCATCATTACCCTATACATTGGAACAAATGGTATGGACAAAGAATAAGAAAAGGATATATGTTCTGAATTAGTCACATTTGAACAAGATCTAAAAAAGGGGGCATGAGATGGTTATTTCAGGTATCTTGTATTTTCCCATTGCCCACAGAGAAAATAACCTAACAATATAAGGAATCAATGTAAGGATGCCTAATTGGTGTCAATAAACAAACTTTAAATATATAGATAACTGGGTAATGTTTAAGAACAAATAAGAACTTTAAAGCAAGGATGGGCTATATTTAAATAAAAAGGAACCAAAGTCTTGGCAAGCAATCTGAGCAGTAATCTACAGTAGAACAATTCAAACTAATAAGGAATGTGGGCAAACAAAAAAGTCACCTAACAAGGCTAAGTGAAAACCAGTAAAACAGATTTGCAGAAGGATAGACCATATGAGATAAACATCATTACCTTTGATGCAAGAAGAATGAACAAGAAAATGGACTAATTTTAGACACTAATTAGTACAAATCCAGTTGATGTCATTGCCATTATAGAAACTTGGTGGAATGAGGGGTCACATGATGTGGGAGATGCACTAGCAGCCTGATACATAGAAACATAGAAACATAGAAGTTGACGGCAGATAAGGACCGCAAGGCCCATCCAGTCTGCCCATTTCTTTTTCTACCTTATAAATGTGCCATCGGCCTTTGCTCTGTCAGTGACCTATCTATTCATAGTCATTTGTATTGCTCCCTTATGCCTATCCCATGCCTGTTTGAAGCCCTGCACTGTATTCATAGCCACCACTTCTTGTGGTAAGCCATTCCATGCATCTACCACCCTTTCTGTGAAAAAGAATTTCCTCACATTCCCCTTAATCGGCCTCCTCTAATCTCATGCTGTGTCCTCTTGTCCTGCTATTTTCTTATATTTAAACATGTTAGACTCTTTCACCTTGTTTATGCCCTTAAGGTGTTTAAATGTCTCGATCATATCACCTCTCTCCCTCCTTTGCTCAAGGGTATACATATTGAGCTCCGTTAATCTGTCCTCATATGTCTTCTGATGCAGTCCCTGCACCATTTTGGTTGCCTTCTCTGGACTGCCTCAATTTAGTTAATGTCCTTGTGAAGGTGTGGCCTCCAATACTGCCAGTACTCAGATGGGGCCTAACCAATGTCTTGTACAGAGGGATTATTACCTCCCTCTTACGACTTGTGATACCCCTACTAATACACCCTAACACCCCTAGCCTTACCTACTGCTTTAGAGGTCTGCTTGGATGATTTTAGGTCATCAGTGATGATGATGCCCAAGTCTCTTTCTTCCTTTGTGACTGCTAGCAACTCCTCCCAGCCTATAAGTGGCTTCAGGGTTTCTCTTCCCTATGTGCATGATTTTGCACTTCTTTGCATTAATCCCAGTTGCCACTCTTCTGCCATTCTGCTAGTTTATCCAGATCTCTTCTCATTCTGCCCACCCCATCTGGATCATCTGCTCTGTTGCAGATCTTGGTGTCATCTGCAAACAGACAAGCCTTACCCTCTAGTCCATCTACGGGGTCACTAATGAAGATGTTAATAGGACTGGCCCTAGGACTGATCCTAAGGGTACCCCACTGTGACTTGCATCTCTTCTGACTGTATACCATTTACCACTCTCTGTTTTCTGCCAGTCAACCAGTTTGCCACCCAGTTGACCAACCCTGACCCACCGAGCCTACCTAACTTATTTATCAATCTTCTATGTGGAACAGTGTCAAAGCTTTGCTGAAGTCAAGGTAGAGCGACATCAACTGCTCCCCTTGGTCCACCACTCTGGTTACCCAGTCAAAGAAATCTATGAGATTAGTTTGACAGGACCTTCCTTTGTAAACCCATGCTGTCTTGGATCCTGTGCCCCTATGGATTCCAGGTGTTGCACTATCCTTTCCTTAAGGAGTGCCTCCATAATCTTGCCCACTACTGAGGTAAGACTGACTGGTCTGTAGTTCCCGCCTCCTCCCTGCTACCACTCTTGTGGAGTGGGATCACATGAGCCCTTCTCCAGTCTTCTGGGACCTCTCCTGTGCTCAGAGACTCACTAAACAATTCTGCCACTTGGCTCTGCTAGTTCCTCCTTTAGCTCCTTAAGTACCCTGGGATGTATGCCATCAGGTCCCATTGCCTTATCCACCTGAGCTTAGCAAGCTCTTGTAGGACCCTTTCTTTTGTGAAGGGAGTAGTGCTCACCTCCCTCCCCTGTGTCCATGATGCTGAGCTGTGGCCCTGCCTACCTTCTCTTCAGTAAATACTGAGCAAAAGTATCTATTTAGGATAGATGCCTTTACAGGGTCCTCCTCCTCACATGCTCCTTTTCTCCATTAAGCTTAGCAATACCCCCTGGACTTTCTCCTTTCACTAATGTATCTATAGAAAGTCTTGTCACCTTCTTTTACTGTTTGTGCTAGTGTTTCCTCAGTTTGGGACTTTGCCTGCCTTACTGCCTTACCTGCTTCCCTTAGGGCAGTTTGGTATGCCTCCCTATCTTCATCCGCTGTGTTCCTTATATTTTCTGAAGGCCAGCCTTTTGGCTCTGACCTTTTCTGCTACTGTATTTGAGAACCAGAGTGGTTTCCTTCTTCTTTTGCACTTCCTTTTCTGTCTAACACAATGGGATGTTGCTTCAAGTATTGTATCCTTAATGCTTGCCCACTTTGCCTGTACCTCCTCACCTGTGTTTCTTTTTGCCAGGGCTAGCTTAACTCTGTTGGCCATCTTATCAAAGTCAGCTCCTCTGAAGTCCCATATTTTTGCTTTGGAATGGGATGATTTAGATGTAGTAGCCAAATTGAACCATACCATGTGATGGTCACTGGCCCCAGGTGACCTTCTACCTGGAGATCTGTGATCCTTCTTTGTTAGTCAGTACTAGATCTAGGATAGCCCTGTCTCTTGTGGGTTGCTGTACCAGTTGTTTGAGGCCCTCCCCTGCAGGGAATCCACTATGAGTCTAGTTCTGGCAGATGTTCCTGCTGGTATTGACCAATCTGTATCTGGCATGTTGAAGTCTCCCATTATCAGAACCTCCCTTTAGCTGTCATGTTTTGTATATCTTCTAACAGTAATGTGTCTATGTCCTCCCTCTGGTCTGGGGCCTGTAGACAACCCCAGTTCTTATGGCTGTCCCATTTCCTGTTTCCAGGGTGACCCACAGTTCTTCTGGCTCCTTATGTGTATTCTGAATTTCTGTAGCTTTGATATTTTCATTAACATACAGGGCCACCTCCCCCCTTTTTGCACCTCGGTCTCTTCTGAACAATACATAGCCAGGTACTGAAGTCTCCCAAGTGTGGTTACTGGTAAACCACGTCTCACTAATTGCTACTATGTCCAGTTTAGCCTCTGACATTATTGCCTGCAGGTCTGGGATCTTATTTCCAGGCTGTGAGCATTGTGTACATGATTTTCCATTGGCCAGATTTTGGTGTGTTAGTTGTTGGGTGAAGTTTGGCATTACCCTGCATCGTGTGGGAGACAAACCTTTTCTTACCTGGTGATGCAAATGAACGGCAAACACACTGAATTCCTGTTTGACCACTAGCTGAGGGGGGGTGTTCTTCCCATTCGACGTATAGGGTGCTGCACCCCTCTCCCCATTTGCTAGTTTAAATATTCTGCAAAGACGTCAAACTTCTGCCCCAATGCACTGACTCCCTCTTTAGTCAGATGCAGTCCATCAAATTTAAAGAACTTTCGCTCCCAGAACTGTTGCCAGTTCCCTACAAATCTGTGTCCTTTTTCCTGGCACCAGTCCTTGAGCCACGTGTTTAGCTCCCCTATCTCCCCTTCTCTGACCTTCCGTCCATCTGCTCCCTTCTCCCAGACTGGCAGGATCTCAGAGAAGGAGATGCCGACGAAATAGATGATAGTTTGTCACCCAGCCTAGTCAGGTGTTCCTTGGTCTCCACAACTGACCGGCTGGCGAGATCGATAGTCCCTATGTGTACTAGGACATCAATGTTTTCTCCTGCTTTGTGAACAATTTTAGCAATCTCGGTCAGTGTCTCTCATGCTGATGTACCTGGAGACATCTGACCATCACCCTAGCTGGAGATGGGTATCAACTCCCAATCATGGAGTCTCCTATGATCAGAAGTTTTTGGATTTCCTTTGTGCTTGTTTAGTTTTGGTTCCTGATTTGGGTGAGTATTGTTGTGCTAGCTTCTGTGCTGCAGTGTCCTGCTCTGCAGTGTCTTCTGCCTCTTTATTTGATTTCAGAGATAGAGGCAGATACCTGTTTGTAGTGTTTATATGGTTTTGGAGGTAATGTGTTGGAGAGCAGAGAGTGATGGGGCACCTGATTTGCTCCTCCCTAACCACCTGCCAACCTCCTGGACCAACTACCCTCTCGATCGAGGTTTTTCTGTTGGATGCTGGGGAAATGGCGGGTGGTTCTTATTATGTATTTCCTCTTCAATATGAAATTTGAGGCGTGCAATCTCTGCCCATGCTGCCTGGAGCTGAGACCTAAGATCTCCAAAGGCCCAGCATGTGGACAGTGTCCTAAATCCTGTAAGACTGTCCTTCTGAAAATTGTTCCACAGTACCTGCAGTTAATGAAATCCATTCCAAATAAGTTGCTGGGTTTGTAACCTAGTCAGAGTAATTAGAAGGAAAAAAAATGCAAGTAATGGTTTAATTGTGCTTTGTTTAACTTGTTATAACAAGTTAAATTACTAGTGCCCTGTAAATGAGATCACCTTGTGGAGGCCCCACTGATCCGCTCCTTCCTGCTCTGCCACAGGAAATGTCACAACTGTGGTACCCTATAAAAGGAGTGTAGCATGGGGTGGTTGGGGATGGGGTGGGTGGCTGGGCCTTCCCTGCCTAAAAGAAGAACCACGGACGAAAGAACAAGGAGGTAAGAGCAGAAACAATCAGTCAACAACAAATGCAGTAACCCTGAAAGCTTATCCTAATGTTAGATAAAACTGTAAAACCTGTAAAGCACCACCTGTAATAATTTCAGAGAAGATATACCCTGTAAAAACACTTTGCTCCAGAGAAAAATAAAGCAGTAACAGAAGATATACCTTGCAAAGACAAATTGAATCAGAAGATTACAGCAGTAATCTGTTAGCACACCTGTAGGCACACCTTGTAATAATGCAGAAGAAGGTATACCAGCAACAACAATTTGAATCAGAGAAAAAATAAAGCAATGAAATGTTAGCAACAAACAGTAGCAATCCCTGTGAGTAAAAATAAAACACCACCACACAGTAAATCTGCTTAGCCAAACTAAGTCTTAATCCCTTCTCCCTTGCTCTGGTAAGTTTCTCTACTCTGCCTTTCAAGCAGTCTTAGAAGGAAAGAGCTCAGGTGAAGCTAGGTGCACAGGCCAGCAAACCAAGTCTTCTACCTCAAGATATCAACTAACCTGACTTTTTAACCCTTCTTTCTGTTGGAAATTACTGACAGTTTGCCAGCTCCACCCCCACATACACACTAATCCTTTGGAAGAGCTGTGGGAGAAAAGCAATTAGCTCCTTCAATGTGAGAAGGAGACTGAAACACCTCTGAGACAACAAACCTTTTCAACAAACAAGAATAAAATACAACACAGTGTCAAACAGTAATTTTGCTTAGCCCAATGATAAAAAAGTCACAAAAATGTAAGCTCCACCTGTAATACAGTAATTTCAGAGAAGATATACCCTGTAAGAAACACTTTGCTCCAGAGAAAAATAAAGCAGTAACAGAAGATATACCTTGCAAAAGACAAATTGAATCAGAAGATTACAGCAGTAATCTGTTAGCACACACCTGTAGGCACACCTTGTAATAATGCAGAAGAAGGTATACCAGCAACAACAATTTGAATCAGAGAAAAAATAAAGCAATGAAATGTTAGCAACAAACAGTAGCAATCCCTGTGAGTAAAAAATAAAAACACCACCACACAGTAAATCTGCTTAGCCAAACTAAGTCTTAATCCTTCTCCCTTGCTCTGGTAAGTTTCTCTACTCTGCCTTTCAAGCAGTCTTAGAAGGAAAGAGCTCAGGTGAAGCTTGCTCCAGCCACCCACCCCAGTAAAACCTCAATATTTTCAGTTAAAAGCAACAATTAGCATTATAATTGTATCCTACCTGGTGGATGAACTTCACTGGACTCTGTTTATTCTGAAATCCTAACTGATGGATGTCACAATGAGGAAATCTTAATCAAAACATACTGCGCTGACATCACCAGTTAAGGCCACAAAAAAAATCCAAAGTCTCGTCCTCCATTGGCGACTCAGAAATGAACCCGAGCACTGTGGAACATGAACCTCTTACTCTATCAAGGTCCCTTGCAGAGTTTAAACCATTCAGAGTTGAACTATGGGCACTAATGGAAGAATTTAAGGCAGTAACAATATCATTAAAAGACCTTTCCAGGAAGGCTAGTGATAGTGACGCCCGAGTGATTTTCCTGGAGAAATGAATGGAGAAGCAGGCACCAGAGAAAGTGACAGTCAATCAAAGCTTTGTCAAATTGGAAAATAAGATCAAAGATCTTGAAGGGCGGAGCAGGCAGAACAACACCATTCTGATAGGGCTCCCGGAGAGAGAAGAAGGCTCGGACCCGATCCTCTTCACCCAGAAATTACTCACTAAATTGGAAGATCCTTCCCCTTTCGGTCCTAATTATACAATCGAATGAGCTCATAGAGCACTAAGAGCAATGCTTCCAACAGGGGCATCATTCAGGTCCTTCATCTTCCATTTTTTAAATTACTTAGAAAGACAACACCTGTTTGCAAAAATAAAAGAAATTCAGGATCTCAACTGGGAAGGGACTGCAATTCGGATCGCACAAGATCTCCCTGCTTCTGTCTGCCAAAGAAGGGATGCCTATCATCCACTGGTGGTAAAGCTGATTGCCTCTGGTATCCATTTCCGGATGGAATACCCAGCTCCCCTACAAGTCTCTCTCTCTCTCTCTGGCACCTGGCATAATTACAAAGACTCGGACTCTGCAGCAGATGGTTTAAAAGCAGCTCTGCCTGAACTATTCAAGACCCACTGAAGGGGGTTAAGTTCCAGACCTGGGTGTTTGGCTTAATCTATCAGGAGTATTGCTTGGCACCAACTAGTAAAGGGTTCATTTATCAGAAACCAAAGTAATTTATCTATGCTCTGTATCAGCGATGTAATGGCCACTAATCTACCCTTTTAGGAAAGGCACCGGGTAAGATAGGCAATAATGTTGACTACTGGGGCTTTTGCATAACCGGTACACCAACCGTACATCCCTAGAGGTCAATTTCTTTAAAAGTTAGAAACTGTTATGCTCTGAGTCCACTAGAGGGCACCAATACATCGTGTATCTCCATGAAAGTACACGCTGGAGATACTCACCACGAAGTTCCCAATGGATGCAAAATCAGTGATTAATAAATACCACTTCACTAACTCTCCAGCCAGAAATGCACATTTATTGTTTGTCTCATTCAGGATGGCTCCTAAGAATAAACTGTAGTTGTAGCAAATTCTGTTGGACAACATTGCAATCGACGGATTGCTGGGACTTCCACCGAAAGTTGTATAATTTACACTGACTTTACTATTCTTTAGCGAATTGGAATTTTCAAGCGTGGATTCTATTTATCTTATTTTGATGTTCAAGTTATGGTTCTCATAGATGTTTAATAGTATTAGAAGGGCACTAGACTGTAATGGGAATGGGTAATGATGTTCCCAATTAAGATACATGTTTTTGCAAACCAGGTCTTTGTTTATAGTTGTTAGACATTTTTTTACTTGTGATCTCATCTGTGCATTTGACTAACAGGGCCATCAGAGTCCTGCAAGAGCACTTGATATTTGAAAATAGATATTAGTACTTTCACTTCAATAACATTAAGAAGTAGCATGCTTTATTTAGGGGTAATGGATAAGAATGCTACAACACCTTGACCAGGGGAGTATTATTTGAACAGTCTTTACGTTAACTCTGTTATGTATAATAGTGGATTGCTAATGATGGAAAGTTTAGGGTGGGAGGGTATGAAGCAAGGGTGGGTGAGCAGTCCTGGACCTGCAATCGCAAGGCTTGAACAGATTTTGTTGGGAGGGAGGGGTAGGGCTTATTTTTGGATGCAGTAAACTTTGTTTCTTCACTACTCATTCTTTCTCCTTTTGTCACTCATGGGACCAGGTGCAATGATGGGGATGTGTGGAGATACAAATTGACACTGGGACTTAAATGGGGGGGTGATAGGATGGAGCAGATGCGGGTGGGGAGGGATGAGTCTTGCATACAGACCAGTCCTGATACAGTGGCATCTTCAGAGGGGATTCATTGTGGTATATACGAGTGCAGGATTAGCCTTAATCCTAATCAGAGCCAACCACCGAACATCAGAAAATCAATATGGGTAGCTATGCATGGCTCTCATTTAATGTAAAGGGCTCCAGGAATAAAACTAAATGATATAAGATCATAAAACATCTACAATTATTAAAAGGTCAGGTGATCTTCCTACAGGAAACGCACATGTTAGACTCAGAAGCTACTCTGTTTAGAAGGCAAGTTATAGGACAAGTATTTATGGCCAGCAACAGCTTGGCTAGCCTAGGAGTTGCCATTTTAATTGCAAGTGTGAGCAAACTATAACTGACCCGGTGGTGCATTATGTTCTCCTAGTGGGGCTCTTAGATAGGCCAAAAATAGTATTAGGCAGTATATATGGTCCTAATTAAGACTCGCCTGAGTTCTTTATGCAGCTAAGTGCACTGTCCCCCTTTGTCACTCTCCCTATTGTTCTAGGAGGTGATTGGAACCTTCCTTTCTCTTTTGATATGGACATAGAGGGTAAAAGGCCTAAGGGCTTGTCTTACACTCAGAGAGTGATCCGAGATAATGATGAATCAGTTAGGACTTAGTGACCCATGGAGGATCGTTCATCCCACCCACAAAGAATATACATTTACCTCATAAGTCCAAGAATACAGATCATGTATAGATTATTTTTAGTGAGTAACTCTTTTCTCACAACTTTGACTGAATGTGTGATTGACTTTAAGACCATTTCAGACCTTTCTTTAATCAGATGTGAATGAGGGCTTACATCCAATTTTCCTAAGCAAACCATTTGGAAGTTAAATAATCAGTGACTCAAATCTAGGCAGATTATAGATGGCATTAAGGAAACAATAGATTTATATTTTCAGGACAATCTTAATTCTACAGAGAGAGGACACATGGAGTGGGGGCCCTCAGATGTGTCTTAAGAGGGGACTTTATGAAATTTGCAGTGACCAGAAAGAAGAGACTAAAAGAATCAGCCCTAAACTTATTAAACCAAATCAGACAAATTGAAAACAGTCTTTCTCCCTCTACCCCAGATGAAGTCAGACTAAGATTAACCAGTCTCACCTCTCAATACAATAACCTGCTCAGGGATAAACCTGAACTGGCTATCCTAAAAACAGAAGCAACTTATTTGGGTCAAGGGGAAAAAACTGGCCATCTCCTGGATCTGAGACTCAAAGTGACAGAGTCCTCCAAAATTATAAAATGTATTAGATCTCAAACAGACAACTCGATCAAATTAATCCTGGCTGACATAATCCAAGAGTTTGAAACCTATTACAGAGAATTATATAGTCCCATGAGTTCTCAACCCAATGTCAAGGCTGTCAAGGGAAACCTGGTTGCTATAATTCCACCAGAGCTAAAGGATGGGTTGATCTCTCTTATATCTGAAACAGAAATACTGGAGGCCATCCAATCTTTGTGTCTAGATAAAGCACCTGGCTTAGATGGGTTCTATCTAAATTTCTTCAAATGGTTTACTCAACAATTGGTTCCCGGGTTGAAGGGACTTTTCCAGTGCATATTAGAATCTGAAATGATAGATAATCAGTTACTTGAAGCCCTTGTAATAGTAATCCCCAAACCAGGGAAAGACCAGGATACAGTAAGTTACTATCGTCCCTTATCCCTGATTAATTCTGATGTGAAAATATTAGCCATAATATTAGCAACTCGATTAAACAGAGTCATGCCTTATATTATTCATCCAGACCAGTTGGGATTCATGAGAGGGAAAGCATCCTCAGATCATCTTTGGGAACTGTTTCATGTCTTCTCCATGACCAGGGACTCTGATTCCACTTTTGGTTTGATGTTTCTGGATGTGGAGAAGGCGGCCTATTTGATATAGTGAATTGGCAATTTCAGTTTCAGGTTATGCATAGACTTGAATTTCCCCCTTTATATATTAAATGGATCTCATCCCTGTACAATCACCCTACAGCCCGGATCTACTGCAATGGGCTCTTCTCCCCTTCTTTTCTGCTCTCTTCAGGTACAAGACAGGGGTACCCTTTGTCTCCTCTTCTCTTCAATATATACTGTATCTAGAACCACTACTTTGCAAGTTTAGACTTAATCCCAGAGTGCAAAGAATACAGATTGGCTCTCATGATCTGAAAGTCTCTGCATATGCAGATTACATACTTCTTCATCTTCAGCATCCCCGAGAGTCTTTCCTGGTAGTCTTGGAAATTATAGAAGAATATAGCAAACTATCTAACTACAAAATCAATATAGGGAAAACTATAATCTTCCCACTAAATAGAAAATTACAGAAAATCAATATCTCTGAATAGGGGCTTCAATGGAGCCAAAACACATTGAAATATCTAGGCATTATGTTGACCAGAAGTGAATATAAGATGACTCAACATGATTTGGATACAGTTATACAAGAAATTAAGCAGGATTTGGGTAGATGGAAGAATCTCCCTTTATCACTCTGGGGCCACTTAAATTTAGTTAAACGTCCTTCCCAGAGTGTTTAACCCCATTAACATGCTTAATAACTGGCTTCCACTAAAATGGTTTTCCAGGTTCCACTCGATCATCTCTAATTTTATATGGCAGGGGAAAGTACCCCACAGGGCCTATCAAAAACTAGCTGCCCCTAAATTTATGCGGGGATTGCGACTGCCTCATTTTGGTATATACTATTGGGCCAGTGCGGCAAGTAAACACTTGAAGTAGTTGTTGTCATCAGAGGAAAAAAGGAATTTATCTTATGTCCACTCATGGGGAAAAGAGCTTATTAAAGAGGCTGGCCTTGATCCAATTGCATTATTATATTGCAATCCAAAATGTCTCCCTAAAATGCTTGTGTCTACTTCGATAGCTCTTTCTCTGAAAATTCATGCCCAATTATGTGTTTTTCTAAAATATTTTCCTTGCAAAGACCACAACCAGCCTCTCTGTTGCAACCCAAATCTGAGAATTGGGGGGTAAAGTGATCACCGCTTCATGGATACCTTCACTAAGGAAAGCATGAATCAGAGATCTATTATGGGAAGGGGTATGTAGCTCAGTGCAGTCAATTCTTGCACAATTCCTATTTGACTCCCATCAAGTATTTAAAGTATATCAGATTAGACATTTGTTAGGCCAATGACAAGGGAAGTTCCAGAAAGGACCTATTCCTGAGCAATTTTTTGAGTCTTTATCCAAAACAGTATGGGAACCACATTCAATTTCCAGAATATGTTCCCCTTTTTTTTGATCAAGTATATGCAGGAAAGATAGAGATCCCTAAATATTGGAATGAACAGCTTCCAGAATGAATATCCATTTGGCCCACTATCTGGCAAAACACTTACAAATATATCACACAGGACAGACTTAGACTGACACAATTTCAGCTCTTGAATAACTTATTCTGGACCCCAGTTAAACTTCACAAAATAGGCAGAGTCCTTTCTCCCAATTGTATCAGATGCCATCTGCAGCAAGGTACTCTTCGACACATTTTTTGGGATTGCTCCTCAGTGAAGACCTTATGGAACAAGATTAAACACAAAGCGGGCCCCCTGTTTGGCATCCAAGACTACTTCACACCAGAAATTTGCTTAAATGGTGATTATACCCAAATAGAGGTGAAGGCTAGGAAATACTACATTGCTGCCATTTCCTCCTCACTCAAAAAAGTTGTATTGAGACTGACTTGATGATGTACCATTAACATATCTTGAGTGGCATCGGGAACTTCTATTCAATTTGGGTGTGGAGAAAATGGGAGCCAGCATAAATAACTGTCTTCCAAAGTATTTCAAGACATGGGAGACCCTATACAGCCTCTACTCAATATAGTAGCCGTACTGTGCTGCTGATCCTTTTAGGCTAAATACCAATACTTATTTAGGCTAAATATCAGTACTCATGTTTGATTAGAACATGGTTAGTATTGTTGATAACCCATATTCTAGCATAGTTGTCTTTCATGATTGACTGTATGTGAGAAGGAGGGTATGGGGTGGGGGTGGGTGGGAGAGTAAGTTATATGTAACATGTTACCTTGCTGTGAATTGTGCAACTTGCACTGTAACTGTAAAACAATAAACTTGAATTTGAAAAAAAAAACTTGGTGGAATGACGAATTAGATCCATGAGGAAGAGATATGGAAGAATGCTCTTTATAGAAAAACAATAGAACTCATAGAAAGGGAGGAAGAGTTGCAATATACATAAAAAAAACACTACAGACAGCCCTAGTAAAATATAGAGGATTGTCTATGGGGCGGCATTCACAACAAGGATATTCTCGATCGAGAGGTATCCTTGGCAATGTTCGAGAGGTTGTCCGTTGCTAAGGATACCTCGAGATCCGAGAAGATCCTTGTTTGTGAATGCCTACCCATAGACAATCTTTTATAGTGTATGGAGAGTCTATTCATTTCAAAACAGCAAATGGAAGCAGCATTTTTTAAAATAATGCCTTACTTTTCGTGTTGAGACTCACTCCAGTGCTACTAGCTCCCTGCGCCGGTAGCGGCTTTAAGTGCACATGTGAATCGTTCAATCTTGTTGTGCTGCACCGGTGACGTACCCAGTGCAGCACAACAAGATCATGATGCACTGAGGTGAGCACAACAATGCTGTTGGGAGCATGGATTTCCATGCTCAACAGCATTCCACCATACACTATAAAAGAGGACAACACAGTTGAATCTTTCTAGATGAAAATCAAAGTGGGTTGCTCAAAAGCTGTAATATTAGGATGTGTTTATCCTCCACCAGGCTGTGCAGCACACATTACAAAATGTGTGATGAATGAAACAGATAGAGCAGGAGAGCTGAGGGAACAGCTAATTATGGGAGAACTAAATTTTTGTGAGATTAACTGAATGGAAGGCGCTGCGACAACTAAAATTAGTAAACAATTCATAGAGGTCTGTGATAAAAACAGTCTACTGCAACATGTCAATGACCCGGTGAGAGGACAACCCATTTTAGATTTGGTAATAAGCTTGGTAAACATACACATAAAAGACTGTGGTACGGGAATGCTAGTAGGCAGAAGTGGCCATAAAACAGTCACTTTTACTATAAAACATGATTATTTTGCACAAAGAGGCTGCACAGAAATGTAATTATTAAACCCACTATTACTCAAATAAAAAGTATACTGAAACACACTGATTGGAATAAATTGTTAGAAAATAAATCAGTTGAGGAGATTTGGAGTATCATTAAGCATACTATCCACAAAACAGCTGAAGAAAACATTTGCTTGGTTAAAAACACAAAACATAATATAGAAACCCCAAAGTGAATGAATAAACACATCAGTTCATCAATACATTATTTAAACCACCTAAATACTTCCTCTTGTCAGTGAACTCATGTTGTATATTTATATTTTTAATATTTTAATATTTTTGAATTGTTACCCTATATATTCTACTTCAGAGAGGGTGTCGATTATGCTACTTCTGACTGAGTTATCATGCCACTTTTGAGTGACCCATATATATATTTTTTACATCTTTAACGCAATGGAAACAGTGTAAGAAGAATAGCACATGCAGCTGAGACTAATTTGCAGCTCTACAGATCTTAACATTTTCAAACTGCCCACCTTGTTTAACCTCACGATTATTGGCCATTGACCACATGATTGCATTCTCCGAAAAGGCACCTGTGTGGCATTCCCTGTCCAAATTTGCCATTTTTTTGCTGCATTTAGCACAGTGAGCTGAAGTTTGCAAAGGGCTTTTCATATTGCCCTGACTACGAGCTATCCTTTTATTTTGTTTTGAGCCACCTGATTTGGATTACTTTCTAAAATAAATTGCACCATGGCATAGCTAAATCTAACTAGCTATAGTAAGGTGGCACACTTTGCTGGGATTTAGAAAGTTATTGAAAAGTGCCTGCTTTATTTCCCTGACTTGTGCTCAGACTGTAGTCAGTGAAAAAGTAGTGTTCAAACCTGTTGGACATGGTTCTGACAAATGGAGAGAGTGTGGAGGAGGTGGAGGTGGGAGATGTACTGGGCACCAGTGACAACAGGATGGTAAGGTTCAGGGTAAGGACAGGGAGGGAAGCAAACTGAACCAGCACAACAGTTATGGACTTCAGGAATGCAGACTTCCACAGGATGAGAAGGATAGTGAGGGAAGAGATGGTGGGAATGGAGAATATAAGGGATGTGGAGGAGTTAAGGGAAACTATTAAAGGTGGGATGCTGAAAGCTATGCAGATGTGCTTAAAGAAGTTAAGGAAGAGCAGAAAGAGGAGAAGACCACTTTGGTTTACAATGGAAGTAGAGAGAGCGGTCAGGGACAGGAGGAGGGCTTTCAGAAAATATAAATGGACACAAAGAGAGGAAGACAGGGAGGCTTACAAGGAGAAGAGGAGGCTAGCAGGGCAAAAGATAAGGAGGGCAAAGGTGGACACTGAGGAGAGAATAGCTAAGCAGGCCAAAAGGGAGGACAAAGCATTGTTTAAATATGTGGAGGAAAGGAGGAAGGCAAGGCAGGGGATTGCAAGGCTGAGGGGGGAGGGAGGGATAAAACTGCATGGGGACTGTAAAAAAGCAGAATAGCTGAACAGGTATTTTTGCTCTGTATTTACAGTGGAGGAGGAGGTAAGAGGGCCCAAGCTTAGGGGGAGTGAGGACAAAAGGGTGGATCCTAGCCCATTCAGCCTAGAAAGAGTAAGAGAGGAACTAGGCAGATTGAAGGTGGATAAGGCAATGGGGCCAGATGGGCTGCATTCAAGGCTGACTTGGGTGCTGGGGGAGGAGTTGGCTGCCCCACTGATGAGGCTTTTCATCTTGTCTCTGAATTCAAGGAGGGCACCAGAGGATTGGAAGAGGATGCATGTGGTGCCACTGCACAAAGTAGGTAGTAGGGAGGTGATGGAAAACTATCATCCAGTCAGCCTCATCTCAGAGGTGGGGAAGGTCATGGAGGCATTAATAAATGAGAGGGTAGTGGACTACCTTGAAGACAGTGGCTTGCAGGATGACAGGCATCATGGCTTCATGAAAGAGAAGTCATTCCAGACAAATCTGATTGAGTTTTTTGATTGGGTGATGCAGGTGGTCAACGGGGGGGACAGTGGACATAGCCTATCTGGACTTCAGTGAGGCCTTTAAACCAACCCTCACAGAAGGTTGGTGAGCAAGCTGGAAAGTGTAGGGGCAGGTGGGAAAATAATCAGGTGGGTGAAGAGCTGATTAGCAGGCAGAAGCCAGAGAGTGGTGGTAGACAGGGTGTAATCCTGGATGGGGGGGGGTGTTGAGTGGGTTGCCCTAGGAGTCAGTGCTGGGATCCCTCCTTTTTAGTATGTACATCAGTGATATAGCACAGGGACTGCAGAGACAGGTTTGCCTGTTTGCTGATGATACAAAAATCTGCAATAGGGTGGACACCGTTGGGGGGGTGTGAAGGACATGAGGCAGGACCTGAAGACTCTGGAGGGATGGACTGAGACTTGGCAACTGAAATTCAATGCCAAAAAGTTTGCTGTGACGCACATGGGGTGCAGGAACCTGAAAGCAAGATACACCCTTGATGGGGAGGACATCAAGGACATCAAGGATACAGAGCAAGAAATTGATCTGGGGATTATAGTATTGTGTAACCTTAAGGAGGGAAACCAATGTAGCAGGGTGGCTAAGAAGGCCAATGGGATGCTGGCATGTATTGGCAGGGGCATCACAAGCAGAAGGGGGAAGATACTGATGCCCTTCTGCAAAGCCATGGTAAGACTGGACTTGGAGTATGGAGTCAAATTCTGAAGGTCACATCTATGGAAAGACATAGATGGGATTAATAGATTCAGAGAAGGGCAACCAGGATGGTGCAAAGTATGCAAGGGAAGACATACGAGCAGAGATGCAAGGAACTGGATCTGTACATGTTGGAGACTAGGAGGAAGGGAGAGGACATGATTGAAACTTTTAAATATGTCAAGGGGATCTACAAAGTAAAGGAAGGGTGTTTACTTAAAAGGAAGGAAGGGGCTTTAACTAGAGGGCACAGTCTAAGACTTCAGGGAGGAAGATACAGAGGCAAGGTGCAGAGGTAACTTTTCAAGGAGAGAGTGGTGGAGGAATCAAACAAGCTTCCAGATGAGGTAGTGGGGGCTGAAAAGTGAAGGGATTCAAGAGAGCATGGGATAGTCATATGGGGCTGTATAGCAGGGGAAGGGGTGTTCCAGAGAAGTGAAGGAAGAGTAAGGGGCAGACTAGATGGGCCAGTGGGTCATTTTCTGCTGCCAAGTTTCTATGATTCTAAGATTCTATGAACATCAGTGATGACCTCCCAGCAAGTGGTTTGGCGTCGTTTGCTTTGGGAAAACCTTAGACTGCCCAAATCCACCTGTCTATATTTCTGGCATTCAGACGAGTAAGTGCATTATTTTTCTATTTTCTCATCTTTTAAACCCTTGGATTATTTTACTAAAGTTAAGTCAAGCAAAGTTAAATACATAAATTACCAATTTTTCAATAGGTCCTGTCTGCCTCGATTACAAAGGGAATTTTTTCAAATCATTATTCAATGAATTAATTATAAAAGCGTTATAAAAATATTCATATAATTATTTACCCTTCTTGACAGATTAGAACAGAGGTAGTTCCCTCACAAAATTTCAAACCTGCCCCCCAACCCACTTCAACTCCTATGTCATTCTATTTCATTTCTGCCCTGATTAAAGATTATATTTACGTCTTAATCTACATTGCATATTCAAATTTGGGAAATTACCATTGTGGCTGAGTGCCTCAGGAGAGCGAGTAAAGAGAAGGCTTTAATTCATAGTGCAGGACTTGGGCGCCAGTGATTAAGGTGAATAAAACTTCCAAGCTTGAACAAGTTTAATGTTGAACACAAGATCAAGAGAAGTATTTTAAAACTCTGGAACCAGCTTGGATCACAACATACAGAAACCAATGGCGCAGAGGAAATTTATTGGACAATAAAACTGGAATGGTAACTTTTTTTGCCAAAAATAGCCTGGACTTCAAAGTTTTAACCATTTTTCATTCTTATATTCTGTACAGTGTTTTTTGTGGTTGGTGTTGTTGCTTTTATAACAGGTATTTTAATCTTTCCTGAAATACCATTGTCTAAATGGGGGTAACTATGAGAGGACAAATGGGGAAAAGCAGTGTAAATTCAAATGTGCTCACAGAAACGAAAAACAGTCACAGGGAATGGGAAAAAGAAAGGGGGAGGGGGACAGAAGCTCTCTAAAAGCCTGGATATTTTTGACATCAATACCCAGGCTCTTAGCTATAATGGTAGTGTGGGCTGCGACTGAAAACACAATCAAAAATTGATAAATTCCTATTCACTTCTACTCCACAATTAAAAAGGGAGGATCAAGAAACCAGAATAGATAAATCCATAGATGAACCTTTCCTACATCTTGTAGGGGCAACTTCACAACCCTGATCTCCAAATTATAATACTTCACCTGAGAAACCAATTCTCCTGAATGTGGAAGGCAACATTTCAATACACAGTTCTACAGAATTTGAATGGGAGCCCTTTCCTTAATCAGTCACAAAACTTGACTATTCACTGACTTCCTTAGAACAATCCCTAGAATGATCCCCTCTTTTTGAGCAACCAACTCATGCTGCTCAGGCTAAAAGCCCACAAAGGAAAGCAGAGCAAAATGATACTCAGAAAGATACCATTTCTGACCCAGTAGCCAACTATCCAACCCCATTTACAGCAAGGTTAATCAAAACATTACAGAATCCTTATATGGCAAATGTACTGCTACGTAAGCAGTTATTTATCTTAAGAGATGAAGTTACTTTTATTAAGGCCACATTAGCTGATCATGAGGCTTTAATTAGAAACCTGTTTGGGGAATTTGTTAAATCTGAGCTGGCATTAGAAGTTAACTCAATGATTGAGGGCACTTTAAATGAATTGAGGGGACAGCCAGACTAGTTATTACAAAAATGGGTCTCTCTGGTACAAAGAAAAAGGAAAAATAAAAGAATTCCAAAGCTTATAAGAAGAAAGGGAACACAAACCAAATCCAGACCCAAAGTTTATATAAAAGTAATTAAACAAAAATGAGTAAAATTAATATGACAATGAATAAAAGGGGGGAAAAAACCTAAAACCAAAAAAAAAACAAGAACAATGTATCCGTCCAGGCAAATAACATTGATATTCCCACTCAGGAATCTGAGGAAACAAGAACAACTCCTTCCACACAGAAAATAAAACGTGAGTGGCCCTGGCACTGCTGCCTGCTGGCAGCCAGACCTCTGCATCCAGCCTGCCACCCCCTGACCAAGGAAAGCAGCCACAAGCCCAAACCAGGCTCTCCACTTCAGCCGAGTTGCCCTGGCACTGCACCTGCTGGCGGCCAGACCTCTGCATCCAGTCCACCATCCCCTGACCAAGGAAAGCAGCCAAAAGCCCAAACCAGGTTCTCCACTTCAGCCGAGTGGCACTGGCACTGCTACCTGCTGGCGGCCAGACTTCTGCATCCAGTCCACCACCCCCGCCCACGGAAAGCAGCCACAAGCCCAATCCAAGCTCTCCACTTCAGCCGAGTGGCCCTGGCACTGCTGCCTGCTGGCAGCCAGATCTCTGCATCTAGCCCGCCACCCCCTGACCAAGGAAAGCAGGTACATTTGGTCAGCTCCTAGCTCGGATCTTTCAGGCATCAATCCCCGTAATTTGACTGGCTCCTGAGGACTGTGGCTGCTTCCCGATTGGATGCTGCAGATCCCCCTTGAGAAAGAAAGCACCCAAGGCACTTGTTTCAAAACACAGCTCAGCCACTGCCTTGCAGTACTGCTTTCTGGACAGTTTTTTCTGCTGAATTTACTGCTCATGTGGAAATATTTTTTTTCTCTCCTCTTGGAATTTATTGCTTTTTAGCCTGCTGTATTAGCTGGGCCTGACTTCTGCATAGCTTATGGCTTGTACTGCCTAGTATTTTTACTGCTTAAACATTTTACCTTTAAACTATTGCACTGTATATGTAAGAATTGCCTAGCAGAGTATAGCAGAGTTGTAGCAAACTTTAACTGACTGCCTGACGTCTATATAGCTTACTGCTCGCACTACTGAATTTATTCTGCTAATTGCCCAATATTGTAGAATAGCTAGAACTGACTACTGCCTGCTGTTTTTTTCTGCCACACTATTTTCCCATCACAGTTCCTCTCATTCATCCTTGGACTGCCTTCTTTGTTTCCCTCTTTCTCTTGCTTTTTCCCTTTTGTATTTCTTTCTCTCTATTCCCCACAATATTTCTCTGCCATCTACTGGACCCATGAGTCTCTTTTCTGACACCCCCCTGAACCAGCACATTCTGTACATATTGCCTAGCTTTTTGGGCCATCTTCTCTACCCATTCCAGACTACCCTGAGTCCTCTCCAACACACACCTCTTTCCCAGCTCTCCCTGGTCTCATTCAGGGGGCCTCCCCCCCAACCTCCTGAATCAGCCTTTTGTTTTGCTAAATTCCTACCTGGCACCTTTGACCAGAGCTCTCTGCAGGAACCTTTTCTCTCCCACTATTTGCACCTACTTCTTCCCTGAGCACTAAGTTGCCCAGGGCCCTCCCACCAATTTACTTGACCTTTGTCTCTGACATTTTAACTAATGGCCCACCTTTTGATCTGCTCTATTTTAGCCACAAGCCCAAACCAGGATCTCTACTTCAGTTGAGTGGCACTGCTACCTGCTGGCGGCTAGACCTCTGCATCCAGCCCACCACCCCCTGACCAAGCAAAGCAGGTATGTTTGGTCAGTTCCTAGCTCAGTGCTGCCAGGCATCAATCCCCATAATTGAACTGGCTCCTGTGGACTGTGGCTGCTTCCCGATTGGATGCTGCAGATCCCCATTGAGCAAGAAAGCACCCAAGGCACCTGTTTCAAAACACAGCTCGGCCACTGCCTTGCTATACTGCTCTCTGGACAGGGGCTCTCCTTTCTGTAACTTCTTAAAGGGGTGATCCTCTCTCATGCTCAAATAACTTATCATCCTCAATGCATCCAGGATCAAGTGCATTGACACTGACTGTGGTCCTTCTCCTACTTCCTACACCAGCCCCACCTCACATAGGACTGTCACCCTCAACCCACAGTACCCCCCTCTTATCTACAACACCTCTACTAGACAATCCTGATGCTCGACCACCCCCCCCTTGGTACCCTCCATACTTCCATCCCTGCTACCTCTTCCTTACCACTCATACCTTGGTCTCTTCTCCTCAATGCCTTTACCACCCTTTGTACTGTGCCCACCCATTGAACCCCAGCACCCTGCCTCATTTCCAGTCACAAGGGAAGATGCCACAATCACTACCATGCTTTGATGTGCCTAATCACCCTCTTGTTGCTTCTATCAGGTAACATTCATCCAAACCCTGGTCCCGTGCCCAACTTTATGAACAAGCCTGCCCAGGTTCAAGGACTCCGCATAGCTTCTATGAATATTTGAATCCTCCTTAAGAAGGCTGCTGCATTCCAATGCTGGGTTACTTAGCACCAACCGGATATTGTCACACTCATTGAAACCTTGTTATCCAAATCCACCCCTGACTCCTTCATTTCCCTCCCTGGTTACACCCTTTGCAGGGAAGATTGGTGGGTAAGCGTGAAGGTGGTTGTGCTGTCTAGACGTGAGACTCCCTCCTTGGACATGCACTTTCACCACCCAAGCTTGATAATGGAGTGCAAGCCCTCATGCTAAAAATCTCCCCCAACCCTGGTAAGGGCCCACTCTTTCTCACCGTTGCCTATATTCCCCCCATAATGCAAGACCTCACTATTCAGGTGTTTGCTGACTACCTCTGTGGCCTACCACCCAAAATGGCCCAGATAATTGTTGGTGACCTGAATATAAATTGGGTCTCTGCCACGGCCTCTTAAACCAGAGATATCTTTGCCACCCTTGACACGTTTCAGCTCGTTACCACCCCAACTAGATTCAACCCTTTACTTGCTCCAGCACCCTCTTGGATATCACCATTACCAACTGCCCCCAGAGAGTGCTCAATATCAATATACTTCCCAACTCACTTAGTGACCACTCCCTGGTCATATTCTTTTGGTCAGCTGCCAACAGCAAACCTGCACCACCAACCACCCAGCGACGTTGCCTACTCCCAGGCTGCCTGCATCACCTTAAACTGTACCTCTCACAACTGGATTGGTCCCCAATTAGGCTTGCACCATCCACAGACTAGGCATTGGATTTTTTCACTAGCACTTTTTAACACTGCCTGTGACCTCTATGCCCCCTTCACTAGAAATTGCACCAAAAAGTAAAGCATACCCTGGGTTACCCTCTTCCTCCTTCACAAACTTAAAATGAGAAACAACTTATGGCACATTGCCATGGAATCTGGCAAGCCAGCTGCTAGGCAAGTGTACAACGCTGATTGCAATAACTGTACTTGGGCCATTCGACAGGCCAAAGCCCAGTACTACCAATCCGCTCTTGTCTCCTCCTGGGGGTAGGCTAGAAACTTTTGGGATGATGTAAAGGAGCTGAATGGGAATCCCGCTCCCCACTCCCCTCTCGACTCTCCTTTAATGGAACTGTCTGCTCTGACCCCCTTGGCATTGCAGACTGCCTAAATCACACTTTCTCAGATCTGAGTTCAGTCCTGCCAGTAACTTCTTTGACCCATCCCAGTAGCACCTCTTCCCACTCTCCAGAGACCTCCTTTCTATCTATGTACCATCTCCCTGCTGGAGGCTAGACCCCTTCTGCACAAAGCTGTTAGTAGTAACAACCCCAGCACCAACCTATTGGACACTAGGCTACTTCGTCTGACGTTGATGCTATCTTGGTCCCACTTACCAAGTTGCTCAATGGCTCTCTGTGCCTGGGGCAGTTCCCCAGCACATGGAAAACTGCCATCATCACTCCCATCCTAAATAGCGACGATTGAGCGACCCCGGGTAACTATCGACCTATCTCCATCCTCCCCCCACTCTCTAAGGCCCTTGAAAAAGTAGTTGCCAACCAGCTTGCTGAATATCTGGCCATGCACAATATTGTGTGCCCTGAACAGTGTGGCTTTCATGCAGGTCACAGCACCACAACCATGCTACTTGAATTCTCCAACTTCCTGCACTGTGCTCTTGATGCTGGAAGTCCTGCCGGTGCCATGTTCATTGACCTGTCCAAGGTCTTTGACACAGTTTGCCATCCCCTCCTGCTTGACTCCCTCGGATGCCTTGGTTTTTCCCCTGCCCCCCTTGCATGATTCATCAGCTACCTCTCTGCCAGAACTCAGTGTATAAAAATCAATAGCGCCTTATCTGACACACGACCTGTCCACTCTGGGGTTTCCCAGGCCTCCATTTTAGGCCCTTTCCTCTTCAGTCTTTACCTCAACTCCCTCCCCTCAGCCTGCCCATGTAAAATCCTCCTCTGTGCAGATGACGCTGTGTTCTTCACCTCTTTGCCTCTGACCCCAGCCCCAACCCACTCCAGGCCACCCTCCAACAAGCTTTTGATAGAGCTGAGCATTGGTTCACATCACAAAGGCTAGTCCTGAACCTAAAAAAGACCAAATCTATGCTCTTCTTGCATCGCCAAAGCAAAGCCAGTGGTGCCCCTCTTGTGATACTGCCTAGCATTCTAAACCCCATTGACCAGGTTTCCTCCTACAAGTATCTGGGCATTACCTTTGATTCGGCACTCTCCTTCCATTCCCATATCAATGCCCTTTCTGATGTCACCAATGTCAGGATTGGACTGTTATACTGCCATAGGGACTGCCTACCACAAGAGGCCATTAGTTTGGAAATCATCTCCTCTGTCCCTGTTGCTAATCGACTATGGGCTGCCCATCTATGCTGCAGCCGACAACACTGCACTTGCAAGAATCCAGATCTCTATAAACAAGACCTGCAGGCTAGTGCTGGGAGCCCCTAGGTGCACCCATATGTGCCTGCTGTACTCCACCACCAACTTGCTCAACCTTGAAGAAAGACTCCACTTCTAAACCTGCCTTCTTGTAAAAAAGACCCTGCTAGGGCTCTCCCCGGGTCGCTACCTTCCTGCAATGTGCCTCCTCCTCAGTCTCCACCTGCAGCACTGTCAAAACCTCCCTTATTGTCCCCAGTTTAAGGACCTCTATGTCCCAGAGATCCTTTTGCTATTGGGCTCCCTCTTGGTTCAATTCCCTCCAAGCCAACATAGCTGACTCCACAAAGCTTGGTCCTTTCAAGGTCTCCCTCAGAAGCCATCTGACAAGCACTCACTGCTGCAGCTGCACAAAATCCCCCACCTGCCCCTTACCCTCACCCTTAGGCTGGGTCTGCCCTGTCTAATTTTGTTGTATATGCCTGGGGTCTCAGGCAACATCTGCTGACTAATGTAATAAAATATCTCTGGTTGCTACCTGACGTGGTACTCGTGTACCTATATTATGACTACTGTGATCTACCTATTACCAAGCTTGTACCACCAGTGAATGCCTGTAACACTGGTTGCTTTTTTTAATCTAAGCGTTATGTACTGTACTGTTTTGTTTGCTGTGATGTATTGCTCTCTTGATGAGGTGTCTTTGTAAATGAGTCTTTGACTCAAAGGTCTGTAAAGCAATGATCTAATAAATAAAGAAATACATAAATAAATAAAGTGTCCAGTGCTTAGATCAAAAAGAGACAGAGATAGGGAAAGATAGGGAAACACAGGGAACTGGTATCTGGATGTCGGGTAATGAAGCACTGATAAATATTCATGGAATATTTCAAAGCACCAAGGAGACAAAATCTCATTTGACTCTACTGGTAGCCCAGCTCCTTGAGAAGGAACTGGGTATCCCAAATGGGGAAAACAATGTAGTTCTGGTGCAAATAAATGAATTGGACATGGGAAATCTAGCCCATGTTTTTCTATCTGACATACTCATATCAGATTGGGCCTGGAAGCAGAGTACTTCACTGAAACAGAAAGGTATAAAGCTTGAATCCCCATTAAGTATCTCTGAGCTTTTAAAATTAGAACAGAACAACTTTACACAAGAAACATTTATAATGGGAAAATATCTCTTAAATCTTATATCAAATTTAAAAAAAGACATGAATTATAATAAGTAAAATCATTATGGTTTTACATTACACGGGGTAGAAAGACAAAACAAGGAGATGGGCAAAACACTAATGAGTACAGTTTGCTACATCCTGACTGAGGTTATGGGTATTAGATGGGGTCATAAGGGAGTTTTATGGACTAAAAGAGCTGAGGGTTATACACACCAGGGCCAAATCACATTTGCTGTGGGAGATCAGAGCCTGTATTTGTTATACATTCATCAGCTTGTAAACTAGATAAATTAAATTTGCTACTCTGAAAATGGGATGAGATTGATTTCCAAAATGTATTTATTTATTTAATTAGTTTTTGTTGACTGGGTAAGTGCACTAGGCAAATCCTGCCTATTTTCATGCATGACCCAGGGGAAGGGGGATATAGATGAATGCCAACTGACCTTGAACCAGATTAAGCTGTGGGTGGTATTTTTAGTGAATGAGAGAAATTTGGCCAGGACACCGGGGAAATTCCCTTGCTCTGAGGGCAGTGGGCACTGTGTCTCTGTCCTTCAGGGTTCTGCACTCTGCGATGGATGTCATTGGAGAAGGAAGCTCTGCTCCAGTACAGGAGATGGCTCATGAGATGGCTGGGTTGCGCCTGCCTGGAGGCCAGCAATCGGTCTCAAGTGATGAGCCTCTCCCCCAGTACATTAATTTTCCACAGTCTGGTATGGCTGCGACTTCAACTGCTCCACAACAGCCCGAATCGAGTTTGGTTGTACAGTCTCCTGCTGCTCCTTCAGAAGAGGAGATGCTTCAATTAGCAGCCCGTTTCCATGCTGCAGAAAATGAATATTACGCTGCTCGGCGAAAATCGGAGGAGGACCAGGCTAAACACAAGCGCTCACAACTACTTTCACCCTCACAGCTTTCTCCCCACAATGAACGGCTTCTTGTGGCTTCTTCTGATTCCCCTGATTTACCTACAACTGTTGCTGCTTGCGTGGATTTACCTCCTGAGCCGTTTCCTGATCCTTCTTCCTAGTTTGCTGCTTCGGTCTTGCAGGATGCCGGGTGGACCCGGCGTGCCTCGAGCACTTGGATTCCTGACCCTGACGTGCCACTCCTTGGATCCCCTTAGCCTGCTGCAGCGTTGGTTGAGACCTCTGTGACTACAGATTTGGCCCCTGCTACTACAGTTTTGGATACCCTTTCTACTTTGGATCCTTTACATGTGGAGCTCCCTCTGTCAGATATCCTGCTCGATTCAGGTACTGTTTCCTTTTCTCCACTACTGTCTGCAGACTTGGGTTCTACCTTTGATCCCTCTACTGCAGTGATGAAAGTGAGAAGGAATGCACAGGAACTCAGTTCCTGTACCTTTTTTACAGCAGGAACTGAGTTCCTGTACTTCTTCCCACCGACACTAAAACTGAAATTCTTAAACCAGCAACATAGTGACAGTTTCTGGATCTGTGATCTGCTCTCAGGGTTTCCATAACACCATTTGGCTTGTACAACAATGCTATCTTCCTAGAAGTACTTTAATATCTAACAATCTACTAGCATCAGATTAGATAGTTGTGCCTCGACACTGCTACTTTAGATTGAAGATCTTCATTGGGTAATTGCCAGTGCCTGAGTTCCGGTACTACTTGTCTAACACTTGCACCACTGCTCTACTGATGTTCCTATGGTATCCTCTCCAAAGAGGGACTTAGGGGTGACTTAAATATTTCTGTTACGGCTGATGTACCTCCTCCAGTACAGCTGGAAGCCCCTTCCTATGCTAGTCTCTTGCATAAGCCGGTTGATTTGGCAAAACGGCGTTATGCTATTCGTCTTCATTTTACATGACCTGTTGATGATACCCCAAGTAGGTTTTATGTGGGGAAGGTCCTCCTAAAACAACAAATGGGCTTTTCTTCTACTGAGGTTTATGCGCTCACTCATTTATCTGGGAACCAGTCTTTTGACATCAGCTTTCGTTCTTCTGATATTTTGGACAGGTTTTGGTTAAAGTATGCAACAATGAAAACAAACCCTTTATGGGAACATTTTCAAGCCATACCCCTCACTAAGCAGACCTTCAAGGTTATTACTGTCCTTTTTCATGATGAGGGAGTCAATATCACAGACATTTTGTACTGGTTGGAGAAAAGCTGTAAAATTCAGGGTAATTCTGACCCAATCATAGATGATGAGAGATTTTAGACTGGGGGTGGAGGGTGAAGACTAATTTACATCAGGTTGACTCTGGTTTGCAACATTTACCAAATTGTTTTTACACTGGCCGTGGCAAGGGGTTTATTTCCTATCTCAGTCAACCTCATCACTGTTATAAATGTGGCTCTCCTAGGCACTTGAATAGCACCTGTGAGGTTGTTAAATGTGCTCAGTGTGGGGAATTTGGACACTCTATGTTTCATTGTCGTGGCCCCCTGAAGTGCAGTCTTTGTGAAGATGGTCATTCATTCACTGATTGTCCCTGGGCCTCACATAATACTTCCAACAATGATTATGCCATACAAGATTACTATATTAATTCTGCTCTGAAACAGGCCACCAGACCTCTGTCTGCTTCTTGGCCTCCCCCCTGCTCAGCTACCCTTTTCAGGTACTGCGGTTCTGATGTCAGTTCCATCCACCTCTGCTCCTCTAGTCCCACAGGTTCCTTCGACTCCACCTAATCCTTTGCCTCTTGACCCTGTCCTTGAGTCCCTCCCTGGTGATTCTTCCCAGGTTATGCTCCCTCCTCTTCAGGTACCCGATTCTTTTCAAGTAGTTGGTAGACGTCTGAGTACTAGACGCAAAGGTGGGGAAGTATCACAGCCTCCTTCTGACCCTCTTGCTGTGCAAAATAAATTTGATGGTCTTCCCCCTTGAGGATGGTGATTTGGGCTCTGAGTCTGATTCTGCCTTCTTCCATTCTTCCCAGATTGATGGAGGTTCTGAGTGTAAACTTCCACAGGACAATCAAACTTTCAAGCCCCAAACTCAGAAACTGGGTTCCAGAGCTAGGGTAAAGAAGAAACGGTGATAAGCATGACCTTCATCTGTTTCATTATATAATATTGATGTTGCTTCTTTAAATGCTAACAGCATTAAATCTGAGAAGAAGAGGGCTGTAACCTATGCCCAACTGTCCTCTATCCCTTCAGATATCTTTTTTTTACAAGATACCTGATTGCATTCCTCAGAGGATGTGGCTACTGCTAGCTCAGCATGGCTCCATGGAGCTTCCTTTTGGTCTCTGTGTGAAGATGAGTGTAGCGGTGTTGGGATTTGTTTGAATAACCCTGATATTTCAGTTGTACGCCAAGTAGACATAGTCCCTGGAAGGGCCTTTCTGTTAGATGTTTTGTTACATTCTGCAGCTTTCCACTGTATCAATGTTTATGCACCCCAAACCAAAAAAGCATGGATTGGCTTATTCCAGGCCATCCAGCCTTATTTATTTACTTCTAGTTATGTTCTTTTGGGTGGCAATTTTAACTGTAGCAGGTATAAAACTGATAGAGGGTCTAAGACCTCTAAAGTTTTTTGTGATGTTTCCAGCTTAAATGCTCTTCTCACCAATAGCAGCCTGATTGATGTTTTTGATAAACCTGGATGTATTCATCTGAAAACTTATTTTAGAGGGGTTCTCTCCACTAGATTTGATTATTGGTTTGTTTCCCAAACATTAGATATTATTCATTCTATTACTATTCCAGTGCCGTCCTCCGATCATGTTCTATTAAGTCTCACAGTTTCCAACTTTGAAAAAATGGGGAGGGTACCAGGGTACTGGAGGATGAATCTCACACTATGGTGTATGATGGCTTTCAGGGGCTGTTACGAGTCAGAAAGTCTTTTTGTTTTTTGGATGACGATGTTCAACTTTGGTGGGAAGACACCAAGGCTGACATCCAATCTTATTTTAAAAAAATAGGGCAATGTCTTGGTAGACACAAAATGGACCAGTATCTTTTATATAAACAAGAACTGCACAATCTTTTTTCTCAGCAAGCAAATTCTAAATTGAATTTCTCTTCACAAATTTCTTTAATTAAACAAAAGATGTCTGATATTCAATATGATAGATACAAATCGTTATTGGATGAACAGAGGTTTGGGACTCAGGGGTCTCAAGCTTTCTCTAATCCCTTCCAGTTTGGTCTTTCCCAACATCATAAGAAGATAATAACCTTTCTTACTACAGAACAGGGTATAGTGCTCACTAAACATTCTAATATTTTTGCAGAATTACACAGGCCTTTCTCTTCTATGTTTCAGGCTCCTATTGGTGTCAATGATGGTATTGATTTATGGTTGGAGAATTGCAAGTTGCCTTGTTTATCTCCATCTCTGTCAGCTTCTTTGCTTCAACCTGTCACTGCTTTGGAGCTTCAAGGGGTTATTAACTCCATGAGAATGGGTTCTGCTCCTGGCCCGGATGGTATTCCTTATGAACTCTACAAACACATTGTGAATATCTTACTTTCAGAATTGGTTTTATTGTTTAATACTATGTTGAATACTGAACAACTATCACCCAGTATGTGAGAAGGCCTTGTCATTTTATTGTATATAACAGGTGATAGGTCCCTTTCATCTAGCTGGAGACCAATTTCACTACTAAATACCGATTATAAGAATTTTTCTAAATTGTTGGCTAACAGATTAACACTGGTGGCATGTGAATTGATACATCCATCCCAAACTTGTAGCATTCCTGGAAGATCTATTTTTGATAACTTGATTTTGTTTCGTGAAATATGGAGCAGGGGTCAGTCTGGTGAACTTGCAGGTTTCCTTTTTGCATTGTATCAAAGTAAAGCTTTTGATAAGGTTCTCCATGAATATCTTTGGAAATGTTTCCAGCATTATGGTATTCCCCCTCAATTCATCAGTTGGTTAAAACTGGTTTATAAGAATGCTATTATCAGACCTTACTGTAATGGCTGGATTGGCAAATCTATTAAGGTGCACAGAGGTTTATGGCAAGGCTGTCCCCTTAGCCCCTTATTATATATTTTTTTCCCTAGATCCCTTAATTCATAAAATAAGCCAAGATGTTATGATTATGGGCCTATCCTTTTCTAGCCTGGATGCTGAAATTCGATCCACCGCTTACGCAGATGATATATGTCTTCTGTTGGCAGATATTTCCTCCTGTACTGCTGCTGGACACATTTTGTCTTTCTTTTCTAAATATATAACTGCCCAGCTAAATTTTCATAAAAGCAAATGTTTACTGATTGGAACTGCATCTTTTGATCAGCCCAAAATCACTGGAGTTCCCTTATGCTCTGAACCCTGCAATATTCTTGGAGTGCTTTTTGGGAAGGGAGACATGGTCTTTTTAAATTGGCAGACCAAACTTCAGCAAGCACAGGTCAAGGTTGATGTCTGGAATAAATGGAAAATGTCCAAGACAAAGGGAATATATATGATTAAAACATATTTGCTTTCCTTTTTTCTTCATATTAGTATTGTTTACCCCTTACCGTTATAGCACAAAACTAAAATGTATGGGTTATTTTTCCTGTATCTGGGGTAGTAGGATTAATCCAGTTAAGAGAGGTGTTTAATTTTTGGATAAAAAGCATGGGGGCCTTCGCATGGTCAATCCGATACTTTTTTTCTTTTCCATGTTTGCTTTTAAGAACCTAAGTCCGGTCCTACTAATTAAAGACAAATTATGGATCCCTTGGGTCATGGATAGTCTTAGTCCCTTTTTTCAGTTTTAGCCTTTACATGGTGTAATTCATAAACAACGTTCTCTGGTGTCTCTTCCTGGTATTTGTTCTGACTGTTTCAGTAAGATTAAACTTTGGTCATTGTCCAGGGACCATTTTCTTTCTTTGTCTAGAAAACAGCTTTATCAATTAATTTTGAATATTTTTTTTTTGGAACCTTCCCCTTTTTCTGATTATTCTACTTCAGATAGAACCCAAATTGGCAATATGCTGGTTTGCCCTCGTATACCCCCTCATATGTGGGATGTTTTGTGGTTATCTGCCCTGGGCAAATTGAATGTTAAAGGTAACCTGAAGCACAAGGGTTTAGTAGATAGATTCTGCCCTAGACTTTCCTGTTCCACTGTAATAGAAACTGTGCATCATTTATATTTTAATTGCTCATTTATTCAGTCCTTTTGGGTATTGGTTGGTCAACATTGGAGTTCTTCTCCCTTTACAGACATCGACTTTGATATTTTATGTTTGGGTATTTTACCTTCTCCTTGGCAATTTTATGACACTCCCACTATTTGGACTATTTTGGCATGTTTCACATATTTTATTTGGAATGTCAGATGCCGTCTAGCCATTCAACAAATTACTTTTACGGAATCACAGCTATTCCATATGATTGAATCTGCCATACAGACAATTAAGTCTTCTGAAGAAAAACTTTTATCCCCTCAAGTTTTTCAGATCTTATGGGGTGCCATTGATTGGCTTCCCTGATTTGACATTTTTTGTTTTGTGATTTTGTCATGTTTCATCTCTGTTTATCATGTATAAATTTTGCAGTTACAGTTGTTCTCCCTTATAAAGATGTATGCATTGTCTACTTCTTTTTTTACATCATAAATTGTCTTTTTTTCCCCAGTCAGTATTCATCTTAGAGATGGAACAGAATCACCTGTATGGAAGGGTATCCACTGGATTCAGTAAGTTGGATGTGATATTGGGTATACACAGACTCTGTGTTGCCTTGTCTTTCCAGAGCCTGTACTTGAATCTATGATACTTGCCTCTTCCTTTTAGGGATATCATTGTCCTTTTCAGCATTCTTGTTTTTATGATTGAATTTTTTTTTGAGTAATGCTTACCACTGTTTTTTTTCCCTCCCCTCTTTAAAGCCATTGGGATTAGCCTTTGGATTTTATTTATTTTTCTTTCAGATTATGTCTGTATATGATATTTATTTTTCCAAGTATCATCATTACCCTATTGTGTTTTGGGAATGTACTGCTGCTATTTTCTGCTGAATGTCTGCTGTACTACTTATTTACATTTCTTGTTGTTTTACATTATGATTTTGTGTGCCAAAACACTATTATTTCTATGTTTTGTTCTTATGTTTTTTTAAAAAAAAAACATTTTCCCCTACTCTTTTCATGGGGTGGGGGGTGGAGATCCTTTCAGTTTTTCAGACTTGCTTGTTTTTCAGCTTTCTATGCTTGTATGATTATAATACTTGTGTGTTTTTTATGATTTGTCTCTTCTTTTGTGTGAATTTCCATTGTTGTATTTTACTTTGCTTTTGAAAGAAAAATTCCCCTACTCTTATAGTGGGGGTGGGAGGGGGACTTTTTTTACATATTAGGATTTGGTTTGGGTTATAATTGATTTAATTCAGACAATGTATGACTTTCATATTTTTCTGTTTTTCTTATGATTTGTATTTTCTTTTTGGGTTATTTCACACTGGTTGTATTTGTTTGATTTTTGAAGTTTAGAATAAAAAATTCCCCTAGTCTTTTCGATAAGTGCCATGGGATCTTTAACATCCACCTGAACTACCACCAATCCAGGCAGATGGGACCTCAGTTTAATGTCTCATCTGAAAGATGGCACCTCAGAAGTGCAGCACCCCTCTCATGCTGCACTACAGAGTCAGTACTGGGATATTAACCCAAGTGCCAGATGTGGGAACTGAACCCACAGCCCTCTGATCGCCTGGCCTCAAAGGTGAGTGTGCTACCTACTGAGCCACTGAAACTAAAATAGGGAAACTCATCAAAGTTATTACATTTGGCAGACCAAGGACATGAAAGGGTTTACACCCACCTTTTCTCAAGCACAATATTTAAACATCCCAGCACTAAATCATTATCAAGTACTAGACTTGGATGATCAAAACTGACTGAAGAAAAGTACAGATAAGCTAGAGAACTCCAGTCTTCTTGTGGAAGAAAACAATGACTATCTCATGTCTTGGAATATTGCTGGGTTTTCAAAAAAAAATTAGACCCCAAACTTGTATGGTTCCTTTCAAAAAATATTGTCATATGTTTACAGGAGACATGGGCTGTGGAGAGCCAAACTATAACAGGTCAGACAGCATTCCTTGCAAAGGCTCAAAAAATGGCATAATTTGGTCTGCCCTCAGGGGGTTTAGCAACTTTTATAAAGGTCCAAGAACACATAATAATTAAAACCCCTATCTTGATATCTCCAAATATAATAACTATTTTAATTGAATTAAAGAAAAAGCCTTATTTAATAACTAATGTATACATACCACCACAAAACACAAAACAATATTACCTAACTCTGTGGGCAAATTTGGAAAATGATTTAATTTCCATAACAGGAAATAATTCTTCCACAGCTTTGCCACTGGTGGGAGATTTTAACTCAAGATTCTGTAATTTGCCAGCAAAGCTTTTGAAGGGAACCTTCATTTTACATCAAAGATTGTCAGACAAAGAGGTTAATAAAAATGGGAAAAAACGTTTTCAGCTTTTGAGTAAACTAGGACTGATTATAGTGAATGGTATAACACAAGGTGAAAATAATACATATTTTATATTCTTTAATGGCAAAGGAGCAAGTATTATAGATTATATTTGTGTTTATCTAAAACAGATTTATCAAATTAAGAAATCTGATATTTATTCTTCTTTGACCCAAAAAGGACCACTATGTCATTATCTTAAATTTAGATACCTACATGAACAAAAAAGAAATCAAAAATAAAATGGTTCCAAACGTTGAAATAAGAAATCAAAAATAATTTATTTTTCAATAGACACAGAATATAATGTTAGCTCTCTAATTAAAAATCCAGATATACAAAAAAGGAGGGATAATATCACTCTTGAGCAATCAGCAGCTGAGATAGACCATACCCTTGGAATTATCACAAATAAAATACTACCTATTTTATATAAACATAATAGTGTTACTAAAACTCCTGAAATTGGGTTTGACAAAGACTGCCAGAAATTTAAAAATAAAATTTACAAACTCATAATACAAGTTAAAAATAACTGTAATAAAGAAAACATCATGTTATTAAATAAGACTGGGAAAGAATATAAATAATTTCTAGTCAACAAACATAATCAATATCAAAAACAACAGTGGAAATGTATGCCAGATACAATTGAAAGAGGGAATATTAAGGAGATTTGGCACAAGGTAGCAAGGGGAACAGGCAATTTTGCTAATAGTATTTCTGTCCATATTTCCCCATTGAAATGGATATCCTACAATGAAAAATTGTTTCAGCAGCATATAGAATTGAATAGACAACAGGAATTTGTTTATAACTTATCAGAGGTGTATAGATCCTTAAATATAACCCCTCAAGAAATTTCTGAAGTCTTTTCATTTGCTAAACCAAACAAAACCTCAGGTCTTGACTGTGTCCCACCTTTTCTCTATAAAATTGAACAATTGAACAGGAGTAGTAGTAGGGCTTATTAGCCCTTTTTTCAATAAAATAGTAGCAGAAAATTATATTTCCCAAATACTGGAAAGAAAATATTATAACTCCAATTCATAAAAAAGGTCATCTTAATCTGCCTGAAAACTACAGACCTATTAATTTATTGGACCATTTAGGAACATTTTTTATTCAAGTACTTCTGGCTAGACTGGATACCTAGGTGGAAAAAAATTAACATCATTAACAGCTTTCAAGCAGATTTCAGGAAAAAATACTCAACTGTAGATCAGTGTTTCATTCTGAATCACATAATAGAAAAAATATTATATTAAAAAATATCTACCCATATACATAACATTAGCTGATTTTCAGGGAGCATTTGACAGAGTTAACAGAAACAGTTTATGGAAAAACTATATGAACTTGACATGAATCAAAGAATTTTGCTGTTAATAATTAACTTATATTTAGACAATAAGACAAGAATCAGATATGATTTAAAAGGAAACTTAAACTCATTTGACACAAATATTGTAGTCAAACAAGGTTGCATATTAACACCCCCTTCTATTTAATTTATGTATCAATGATCTCATGGATTTTATAATTCCAGAATTCAACCACTCCCCCTCAGTAGGTGGCACTCTGATTCCAGTTTTATTTTTTTGTAATTGTTTATGCTCCTCTTGTTCCACAGCCCTTGAACTCTGTGGGAGCCCAAGCCCCATCACCCTGGCTTCCACCAATTGGCACTACTGCTCCCAGGGCTTACACTTCTGGTGGGTCAGTGGAGGGTCTCTACTACCGAGACCGGATCCAGTATTTGTGCCATGGCTGGCCAGGTGCGGAGCCTGCAAGCTCCCTCATCATCCACTGGGAGCTTTTTCACTGTTTTCCTTTGTCCGTTTGGCCACATGGCATGCAATAACACTTGTGATGGGGTCATGCATGCTCTCGTGCACACCCACATCAAGTGTCTGCTATGATCTGCACCCTCAATATAGCGGCTCCATGTTGCCTCCACCAGGTGTCAAGCATGCACCGGCCACTGATTACCCCCTCCCTGGAGATGGAGAGCAGTCCATTGGATGCTCAATCCATCTCCTTCTCTGCCAACCCCCAGTATCCCATGCTCATTCCCGAACATGGGTCATTGGCATAGCACGAGGTAAGGTGCCAGTGCCTCAACACCACTGGGCCAGGCTTAATTCCAATTTTAATTTATGCTGATGATTTGGCATTATTAACCTTATCCCCCATAGGGCTAGGAAGACAACTGAAGGTCTTATAAGAATGCTGCAAAGATAATGAATTAGTAATCAATACAAACACAACACAAATTCTGACAATTGGCAAAAGCAAAAATAAATTATTTTGGCATATAAATGAGACTACCTTAAAACTAGCAACAAACTATAGATATTTGGGGCTGTATATATCCTCTGATGGGAAATATAACACCTAAAGAAAATATACCTTAAACAAATTAATCCAGAGCAAGAATGCCTTACTAAGATTTGATGCAAAGTATGGGGAGAATTCATTATTACCAATTTTATGAGCATCTGAAATGAAAATGAATCCCATAGCACTATATGCAAAAGAAGTTTGGATTGACAAATATGTATCTACTTTGGAAAAACATTCACAAGTTTATACAGATCAGTATTGCAATTACCTAGATCTACTCCCGCACAAGTAGCCAGGGTTGAATTAGGGAGAATACAACTGAATTACCTTGCGTTTAAAACCCTATTAAGATACTGGGCCAGATGCTCAAATTTGGATAAGAAAAGAATGGCCTTCAAATGCCTAGCAGAAAAGGTGACCTGGATAAAAAGAGGCTTCAAGTTCCCTTGGTTGTCTCAGATACTTGAAATACTAAATACAATAGGTTTGCTTCATTTGTGGCAAGATGAACAAAAGGGTATAAATATCTCAACCTCTTATAACAAATTAATAAAAGATAGATGAACATTAATTTCAATCAGAGAGGATATGGAAAGGATAAGGGCACTAAAGATCTGTTACTGTAGGCTCAAAAAAACAACTTTGTTTTAGAACCATATTTATTGCACTTAACAGAGAAAGGATACAGGGCACTGTTTCTGAAATTTAGACTGGAGCTTTACCCTTCCAAAATCAAACAATATATTTTTGCCAGCAACAAATTAGATTTTAATAATCTAAACTGTAATTACAGTGCACTAGCAACTGAAACACTTTTACATATAATTTGCCACTGTTAAAAATATAAGGAGATGTGCAACAAAATATTATCTCCTTATTTTCAAACAGACCAATTTACAGAATCTGAACTTTTGCAAATTTTGATGAATTCAACTTTAAATTTCATAACAAATGATACAATGAATTTTATAAGATGGATAAATAAAAAAAAATGGAACTTAATAACAGAATAGGTATATGTGAATTATTGCAGAACATAATCCATTCCTCATCTGTATAATCCGTATAATCTAAGTGATGCTATTTACTCTTAACTGGAAGCATTTTATGCCAATTATAAAACCAAAAATGTACTTGAACTAATTACCAATAAGTTTCACTGTAACATGTTTGTATTGCTTTGTGAACATATTTATTTATTGTGCCATTTAACATTGTAAATATTTACATTATTATTCTTGAATTCAAAATGACTGAACAGTTGAAAGAATAAAAATAAAAAGACATGAAAAAATTAATACAAAAACAGATTATATAAACAACAAAGATTGCTGAGAACTAATGATTCAATCAAAGCATTTGAGAAAATCCCCCCCCCAAAAAAAAAAATGCAAAAGAGAAATAAGAAAAGCAAAGAAGGGAGTAGAAATGAATTGAGCAGTAAAGGCAAGAAAAGAAAACTACAACAAGTTTTATGCTTTTTTAAACTCATTAAAAAGTAAAATAATCAAGTTGGTCCAATAACTTACAACTCAGAAATAATCACAGATAACACAACAATGGCAGAAGTCTTTAATAAATATTTCTGTAGTGTCTACAAAGAAGGTATAAAGAAATTAACAAAAAGTTCTATATGCCATGAAGGCCCAATAAATATTACAGATGAGAAACTACTAACAAAGATAAAAAATCTGAATCATCACCAGGTCCTGATAAAATTTCTGCTAGGTTACTGCAGATGATGGTGGATTTCATAGTAACACCATTAAAAATGTATTTGAAAAATCAATAAGCACTGGAATGATCCTGGAGGTCTGAAAACTTGTGCATGTGGTCCCTATATATAAAAAAGGAAAAATTGACTTGGTCCATAATTATAGACCAATCAGCTCAACATGTGTCATAGGTAAGGTACTTGAAAGCATAATAAAAGATAGGCTAGAACCAACATTAAAGCACATTGATGGAAATCAACACAGCTTTACAAGGGGGAGAAGTTGTACAACTAACTTACTCTCCTTGTATGAGAAAGTCAGCAGTGCATTGAATAGTAACACACCATGTGATGCTATATATCGGGATTTCACAAAGGCGTTCAATCTGACTCCTCACTAGGCAATCATAGAGAAACTAGAAAAAGTATAAACTGGTATTACTATAGTCAATTGGATAACAGAGTGGCTGTCTCCAAGAAGGCAAAATGTGGTGGTAACTGGGCACATCTCAGCAGTTGGTGAGGTGTCCAGTGGTGTGCCTCAGGGATCTGTGTTGGGGTCAGTGCTTTTTCACATCTTTTTAGCAGATCTGACTAAACATCTCAGCTGCAGAGTAACTAAGTACGCTGATGACACCAAGATAGGTGCACCATGTAGAACTACAGATGAGACAAAAATAATACTGTACAGAACTATATGGATATAATATCCAGATAGACTGAAATGGGATATGTCTCTTAACTTAAGCAAATGCAAAGTTATGCACTTAGGTAGGGACAACAATGGGCACAAACATATATGATACAGGGACATCAATTAGAGGAATCAATATGAGAAAGAGAACTCAGAATACAGGTTATGAGTGATCTTTGCTCTAGAAGACAAACTTAAGAAGCAACAGCTAAAGCAAATAGAATAATATGGTCAATAAAAAATATAATGTCAAAGGACAGTAAAGTCTTGATGCCCTTATACAGGTCATATGTTCAGCTACACCTGGAATATGTGTCTCAGTTATGGAATCCATACAAAAGGGGAAGAAATAGACTTGAAAGAGTCCAAAGAAAGTTTACAAAAATAATTTCAGAACACCAGGACAAATGCTATGAGGAAAGATAAAAATCCCTGCAATTAATGTCCTTGGAGACTCGACATATCAGAGGAGATGTCATGTTCATGTATAGAAACATAGACTTTGACGGCAGATAAGGACCGCTTGGCCAATCTAGTCTGCCCATTTCCCTACCTACAGGATAGGCTGCAGATCCTAGTTAACCAACAGCCTATTTCTTCCTACCCCCCACAAGAATTGCCTTATGTCTGTCCCATGCATTCTTGAATTCTCCCACAGTTTTAGACCCCACAACCTCCTCAGGAAGGCTGTTCCATGCATCCACTACCTTTTCTGTGAAATAATACTTCCTCACATTGCCCCTGAACTGCCCTCTTTCTATCTTTAAATTGTGTCCCCTTGTTCTTGCATGTTTCTTTTTCTGAAAGATGCTACTCTCTTGGACTTTGTTGATTCCACTGAGGTTCTTAAAAGTTTCTATCATGCCCTTCCTCTCCCTTCTTTCCTCAAGGGTATACATATTAAGCTCCTTTAGTCTCTCCTCATACGGCTTCTCTTGCAGACCCTGCGCCATTTTAGTAGCCCTCCTCTGGACTACCTCTATCCTGTCTATGTCTTTACGGAGATGGGGTCTCCAGAACTGGACACAGTACTCCAGATGGGGTCCCACCAACTGTCTGTACAGAGGGATAACAACTTCCTGTTTTCTGCTGCTGTTGCCTCCCTATACATCCCAGTATACCCCAGCCCTCTCTACTGCCTTCTCACATTGCTTGCTAACCTTAAGGTCATCTGATATGATTACCCCAGGTCCCTTTCCTTTTTTTTTTTTGGTACTACCTCCCACTCATTGTGTATTCTTCCCTGGGTTCTTGTTTCCCAGGTGCATTATTTGACTTCTTTGCATTGAATCCTAGCTGCCTTACTTCTGACCATTCCTCCAACCTTGCCAAGTCCCTTTTCATCCTTTCCATGCCTCCTTGTGAATCAACCCTGTTGCAGATCTTTGTGTCATCTGCAAAAGGCATACTTTTCCTTCCAGTCCCTCTGCAATGTCACTGATGAAGACATTAAAAAGGACTGGACCCAATACTGAACCCTGCGGTACCCCACTAGTAACCCCTCTTTCTTCAGAGTGGACTCCATTTACAATTTCCTTTTGTGTCCTGTTGTGCAGCCAATGTTTAACCCAGGCTACCACCCTGGGACCCAATCCCAGGCTGGTTAATTTGACTATTAATCTTTTGTGTGGGACTGTGTCAAATGCCTTCCTAAAGTCTAGGTAGGCCATGTCCACAGCCCCTCCCTGGTCTACTTCTTTGGTTACCCAGTCATTAGATTCATCTGACGTGACCTTCCCGCTGTGAACCCATGCTGCCTTGGGTCCTGTGCTCCACTGGCCTCTAGGTACTCAACTGTTCTCTCCTTCAGAAGTGACTCCATCACTTTCCCTACCGCAGAGGTCAGACTGACAGGTCTGTAGTTTCCTGCCTCTGTCTTGGTCCCACTTTTGTGAAGGGGAATCACACCCGCCTTCTTCCAGTCCTCGGGTACCACACCATCTTCCCATGATTTATTAAAAAGAGTAGCCAGTAGTTTCACTAGTTCCTCCCTTAATTCTTTTAGAATTCTGGGGTGAATTCCATCAGGACCCATTGCTTTGTCTACCTTCAGTTTTAGGAGTTCTTGCAGAACCCTTTCTTCTGTGAAAGGACTGGCATCGACCCCCTATCAAGAGTGCTTCTGTTAATTGGATTAGGCACTTCCCCTCCTCGCTTGTGAATACTGGTAGAAATATTCATTCAGTATCCCTGCTTTTTACTGTCCCCTCTGCCCACCCACCATTCATTCTATTCAGCCTCACTATCTCTCCCTTTGTCTTTCTACGTTTGCTGATGTACCTATAAAGGTTTTATCCCCCTTCTTAACTGAGTTGGCTATCTTTTCCTCAGTTTGGGCCTTTGCTATTCTGACTTACCTCCCTGCTTTCTTCTGCCTTAACTGGTACAGTGCTCTGTCCTGCTCCTTCTGTGTTTCCTTATACTTCCAGAATGCTATCTTTTTCTTCCTGACTTTCACAGCCACCTCTTTTGAGAACCATAGTGGTTTTTTCTTTCATTTTGATTTGTTTTTTTGCTTCACAAAAAGGCTTGTTGCCTCTATGATGGCAGTTTTGATGATTCCGATTGTTGCTCCACACCTCCTTTTAGCCTGTTTGCTAGTGCTTTCTGAGGCACTCCCCATCTTGCCAAAGTCAGCCCTCCTAAGTCCAGTACCCTCACTTTTGTATGGCTTGACTTTGTAGCTGAGTTGCGTGAACCACACTGTTTGATGGTCACTTGTCCCCAGATGGCAACCCACTTCTAGATCTGAGATCCTCTCACTACCCCCGTTTGAGAGTACGAGGTCTAAAATTGCTCCCTCATGAGTGGGTTCCGAAACTAGCTGTCTGAGGCCTGCCACCTGTAGGGCATCAAGAATGGCCCTGCTCTTGGATGTGGCTGCAGTGAATGTGCTCCAGTTAACATCTGGCATATTCAGGTCTCCCATCAACAGTATCTCTCCTTTCTCTGCCATTATAAGAATGCCTTCTATCATATCCTTGTCCATTCCCTCCCATGACATGGGGGTCTGTACACAACCCCTGTGCGGATTGTGGTGCCCTTTCCAGTCTCCAAGGTGACCCACAGTGCCTTCTGTCCTCCCTGTTTACTCTTTTGTTCAGTTGCTTTTATCCCTTCCTTTACATAGAGAGCTACTCCTCACCCTCTTCTCCCCACCTGTCTCTCCTGTAGGTTATGTACCCTGGTATGTTAACATCCCAGTCATGGTTCTCTGTGTGCCATGTTTCTGTGACTGCTACGATATCCAGGCATCCCTCTTCCATCAAGGCCACCAGCTCAGTGAGCTTGTTGCCCAGACTATGGGCATTGGTACTCATTGCCCTCCATTTCCTGATGGCCTTACTCCCTTTTGCCCCATCCCTTTCCTTCTTGCCTTTGTCACTTTCTCCATTTACCCCTGCCTTTCTCCCTATCGACACCTCTATGTTGGTGTTTACCGCACTTACTACTGTGATTATTTGGGGGGGCTAGGATTTCCCTGCTCCTTTCCAGTGCCTCCCCCCTTGGCTAGTTTAAATGCTTGCCAATGAAGCATTTACACCTATCACCTAGTGTCTTGGTTCCCCTCCCGGACAGATGCAGCCCATCATGCCAGTATAGGCTTGCATCACTCCAGGTGGACCCCCAGTCCCCAGTGAAGTCAAATCCCTGAGCTCCACACCAGTTTTTCAACCACTAGTTGAATCCCATGGTGCGAGAACACCCTAGCCTCTCCTATGCCATAGATGGGCAGCACTTCCGAGAAGGTTACCGTGCGTGCTACTTGACTAAGGCCCTTCCCCAATTCCACAAACTCTTCCTGCACTTCTCTAATCCCTTTCTTAGCCAGGTCATTTGTCCCTAGGTGGACAATGACATCCAGCTCCCTCCCCTGTGCAGCTGCTCTGGCAATCCTGAGGATTCGCTCCCTGTCCCTCCAAGCCATGGCGCCAGGCAGGCACCTTACCTCCCTCTCCCCTTCCTCCCCCAGTTCTACCTTCCTAACAATGGAGTCCCCCACCAGGAGTTGTTTCCTTCCCCTGCAGGGTCCCCTGCCACCCTCCTGTGGGTCTCCTTTGTGGAGGTTCCCAGCATCCTCCTTGGTCTCCACTGTGGGTGTCTCCACAGAGGAACCACACTTTGCCAGAATGGCATAGGAATTATGGAGAGTACAACTGGAGGGATGAGCCTCTGTTCCACCACCTCACCCTCTCTGAGCCCACTGTGGTCCAACTGCTCCTCTTCTGGCAACCTCTGAGACAACAGCAGTGGCACTGGTGGTCCCTGGATGGAAGAGGAGGTCCCATAAATCCTGGCCAACTCAGCCTGGAGATGAGCAACCTCCTCCCTCAGCCCAGAGAGGTGCCTGCAGATGGGACAACACCGCATCCTCCAGAACGTCTCCCGGAAGACTGCTGCTCCACAGCCACTGCACTGCACCACTCCAATCATGTCTTATTTCTGGCCCCTTAACTGTTTGCAATCCTTACTCTTTCTTCTGTTTTTTTCTCTTTCTCTTACTTTCTGCCTGTGTGCCCTTTAAGCTCCTGATTGTCCTGTTCTGAGACAAGAATATCCTATATTTCTCAGTAGACCACTTACTTGCTCAGAGGCAGACCTCCAGCAGCTAGAGGGGGCCAGAGAGCTACTCTTGCCTTCTAGGATGGTGGGTCTTTGGTGGTTCTGTGATCACTCACTTCCTGCTCCCAAACAGGAAGTTCCTGTTTTCAGTCAAATCCTGTGTCTATAAAAATAGAACTAGCTTTCTGTGCGGGGTTGGAGGGGAGGGAAGGAGGGCAATATAGTCCCAGCAGAGAAGTCCAGTCACACAGCAGTCCTTTCTCCTGGTGTCTTCTGCCAAGCTATTATGCAAGACCATGTATTACTACATGAACTAAATATAGAATATAAATCAGGAGAAATGGAAACAAGAGGTCATACTCTTCAAATTCAAGGAAAAAATTCAGTTCCATGTCATAATATTGATCGCAGAACATTGATCGCTGTTCTGGCGAGTATATATCACTGAAAAGCAAATCAGTGATATACACTTTAAGGTAACCCAATATCTGGATATGAAAAAAGTGTTTCTGTATGGGGGGCTGTGCTCCCCACCCCCCTTCATGGGGGGCTTTTCCCCCACGTCTCCCTGAATTAGGATTCTCAACTCCAGGAGGGTGCGTGTCGGGAAGGAGGCAAAATCTGGATGTCGGGAACAAATTAAGTGCTGCAGCTCACAGCTGCAGCAAAAAGTAACCCACTTCCAGTCCCAAGCCCAGTATCTGCTCTGCGAGAGTTAGCCTCCCACACCACATGGCTAGCCCAGCAGCAGCACATACTCCTGTCCCTGACAACCCCTTTCCTGTCCCTCCCCTTCCCCACACTATTCCCCCTTCTGTTCACACTTCCCCATAGTCCCTGACCCATACCCTCACTATTCTTTAGGGTAGCCCAGAATAATAGTGTCCAAAATTAGTCACTATTTGTGAAGTCACTAATTTTGATTTGCTATTATTACATGATACCAAAATTTCGGGGACAACACAAGAAAATATTTATATACTTCCAGGGTGGTAAATGTATGGAACTCTCTCCCAGAGGATGTAATAATTGCAAAGAATAAGGAGGAGTTCAAATCAAGATTGGACAAATATATCCAATCTGGAGGGGTTTTGAGGTATTTCCAGTGAATTGCTATAGGAGCAATCATGGGTACCCACCTTTAAGCTCCTTCCTCGACCACAGTATGAAACATAGTATTTGATGTTATTCTTGTGTCCAGTTGTGATGTTTTTGTAGTGGGTAGTAAATGAGTTTTTGAACTGAATACATTTATCTCTTTTTAACACAACTGGCTGTGGGGCAGTCTTGCTTGCAGTGCAACTTCTTGTCACCTCTGCCATCTTCATTCACTTTGCATAAGCTTTGAAAACTGTTACCCACCCCATTCTCCTGGACCAGCTCTGGGTGACTGCACTCTCTACACTCTCAGTTAAGTGGTTCTGCTCCTAACTTGAGGCCAAGTTACAAGCTTTCCATATTGGAGATGCCCCCCCCCCCCACCACTCTGTATTAACTCAGGCATCCACTAATGGTCTGTCTCTGGCACAATTCTTTTCTCCATTTTTCTATATGACCACCCCACTGCCTGCTCCTCTGTGTCCATTCATATGAACACAGATAATATAGTTCTCCTTTCCTCTAGCTCCTCTGCCCGACCTCATGAACCTGCTCCAACTGGACTTCAACAACATCCAGTACTGGTTCTGTGAAAATCAATTATCCCTCAATGATAAAAAAAAAATGGTTCATTTGAGTTTTGATACCAGGCAGGGGCTTGCTGGTGTTTTCCCCTTCCTCCTTTACAATCCTTGGATGGTGCATTAATTAAGGAATAAGTCATGACAGGGTGTGTGTGTTGTGCTGGGATAATGTCACTCCTGGGATGATTAGGTACGAGGCCGCAGACCGAGTGCAACCAATCACCCCAGAAGTGACGTTATCCCAGCATGACACACACCCTGGAGTGCATTATTCCTATTACACAATGGCGCATTATAATTAGAATAAAAAAAAATACAATGAATAAACTTTTACCTATTTTTTTACTGATTTAGTAGTGTGGAGGAGTATTTAAAAAAAAAAGTTTATTTTCTGCCTGCCCAGCAGGTGACATCTTACTGTGTGCTGCCTGCAGGTGTATTTCTCTGTCTCACTCTTCCCCTTCCCCCTCGCTGTCTCTCATTGTTAGTGCACCTGGGTTTCTGGGGTTTTATTTGCCTTTATCCATTACCTTCTGGTAAGTTGAATTGCTGTTTTTTTTTTAATGAAGGAAACAAATACATGGCAGTTTTTTCTTCAGGTTTGCCACCAAGCTGAGATACAACTCTGCTAACCCAGCACGCGCTAACATTGCAGTAACCGATCATTTTTTATGTATAGTTCAGACTGCAGTAATTTGTGTTTTACATTCTCCAGGTACAGTTTGTAGTGTTTGGGATTTGTACCGGGAGAAAGCTCAGGACGATGGTGAGAGTACTCGGAGGTATGGGTGATTTGAGGAGGTTGGGAAATGGAGGTTGTGCAGGTGTGCATGTGAGTTGCTGGTCAGTGTAGTGCTTTGGAGAATGGGGGGAAAAACAAGCTTGATATGCTTTGTTAAATAGAGGAGAGTTCTGCTGTTGATTATATGGCATTTTGGGAGGTAGGGGACGTTTTTTGCGACTGAAGAGAAGCATGCTGTTGTTTTGAGAAATGCGCTGGTGACCACAGGCTAAGTGTAGGTGCACAGACTGTGAAGCTGACTGGTGGCATCGAATGAGCAGTGGACAGTGATTTTTTAAAGTCAATTGGTCATATGTGTACTGGGGCTAGATCTGTGATGTTATTCCAGGAAAACATCACAGGTCCAGTCCCAGACTGACCAATCATAGCTCAACATTCTTTCTTGCCATTGTATAATTAAAGATATTTCCCCTTCTAAATACCTTGGAGTTTGGCAGGATCACCACCTTGGTTTTCCTGTTCATGTGGATGTATTTTCATGAAGCTCCTCCCTGGATTTGAAGGACTTTATAGAAATAAAAGAAGCACATCACTTCCAGCTTGGAGAGAAATCCTCACAAAGATGATACTCCCAATTTTTGACTGCAAAGATATTGCTTACAGTGCTGCTTCTAAATCCACATTAACTTTACTGTAACCCTCTTAAATTCCTTCTATCAATCTGCCCTTGACAGTATCCTGTGTATTCGCCAGTGTTCTTTGTATACCTCTCTGTCCCTCGACTCTCTTGGTGCCAGATGCCTTTCCCATTGTTCCTCCTTTATCTCCAAATTTTGGTTTGGCTCTCTCCCCTCAAATCTTGCTTCTCTCCTTTCTATCCCCCTTTCTATCTCTTACTCCCTTTGTAATGCTTCCTTTTGCTCACTTGCTCTCCCACAAATATAATCTGCTGCTGGCCAAGCTGCCTTCTCTTTCTGCTTCCCTAAACTATGATGCCTACTCCCCCCTTGCATTTGCTGTGCTGTTTTCCTTCCAGCTCTGAAATCTCTCCTCCATGGTTTCTCTAGTCACTTCTGCAGGTGTTACTGATCTTGGGGAGGATTTATGTGAGTTACCTTCCAGACTACACTGACACTAACTTTTCCCCTCTCCCAGGTTCATCAATCACTACTCCTTGCACCCCATCATTGCTCTGTTGCTTTCTATTTAATATTCTTTTGTCTGTTTTCAGATGTTACTGTATGATATTTAACTATATGACAATTTTACTCTTGAAGCATTTTCTATATACAGTATATATATGTTTGCTCTTTATGCCCCCTTACTCACCACACTAGACCCCTTTCATCAGGGAGCCCTAGGCTGTGTGCACTCCCGTAGATCCAGCCCAGGTAACTCCATCAGGACACCAGTGGTCTTGCCTACATCCTGCCATGGTTTACCTCCAGGCAGGGAGGAAGGGGACCCCTCCAAGTCCCCAAGTCCATAAGTGTGCATCGGGTGGTCCGTCCCGGCCCTCCAAGGAGTCTAGTAGTGCAGTTTCTTGGGACAGCTAGGTCCCATTTTCAAGAGTCTGGTGTAGTGTTTTTCTGATATTTCTGGTGCCACCCCATTGCATGCTGGTATACTAGGGGTGCCAAGGGGTGGAACACATTACAACATTTTGCCACTGCAGCTCCTGGCTGACATCTCCCCACCCACTTTGGGCAGTCCCACTGCACCTCCACCTGTGGTCATCCAGGTGGTGATAGAACATCGGGACAGGCAACCCACCCTCCCCAGAGGAGTAGGAGAGCAGCCCAATGGGTGCTAAATCCTCCTACTCATGACTGGCCCTCCAGCAGCCCGAGTCCATTCCAGAACCTGGGTCGGTGCCATCGCAAGTGGTAGCTCTACCACTGTGCTGGAAGGATGGCCTCTTGAAGTATCTTCTTGTAATTATGTATATATTTTTAAACTCATTTCCATATTATTTTATATTTTTGTAAATTGTACTTTGGATCTGTTCTGTTCCATGCTGTTCTCCCTCCCTCCAGGATGCATCTCAAAACAAGCTGTTACTCACTCAGTATGACTTTCCTGGTAAAATGTTTCAAATAAATAATAAATAAATTACAACCCAGATTGTTTTTGTGAAGTTTCCTTCAGTTTGAAAGAGATAAGTGAAAGGTCCACTTTAACCTTTTATACAGTTCACAATAATGAAAATTCCTTCTACATTCTAACACTAACAGTGCTCACCTATTATATAAAACATCCAAGTGATATAGCCTATCTTTTGAGAAGTGGTTCTACAGCACATCTGCACAGTCAAACAGTGGGATGATCTGGGTCATCATTACAGGTATCTTTAGTCAAAATTCTGAGTAAAGACAATCTCTGTGTTTGTAAGGTGTACACACCCAAGGCCCTACTTTCTTTATCAACTCATCTACATGACCATTTCCAATGCTACCTGGCTCAAGCCAAAAGCTGAGATAATTATATGAGTTAACCTGTTCTAGGGTGGTACCATCAGGCAAGGCTAGATGGAGTGGGAATATGTTTCACTTTGGGGTGGGGGACCAAAAATCATAGGCTTTGCATTTCCTGCATTTAATTTCAATTTTGTATGAGTGAACAATTTCTAGAGTCCATTAGAACCTTTCTGAAATCTCTTCTCGACCACCAAAGGAGCAGTATTGAAGGCATACATCGCAGTATCAGCACCATAAAAATAATAATCTATGACTCTAAGCTCTCCCCAGGCCATGTAAGTACACAGTGAACAGTAATGGTCCAAGGATTGATCTCAGTGGTACTCCCTTTGCAATAGGAAACTCATTAGATGTCCTTTCATTCACAACAGCACATTGTTTGAGATTACCAAAGAAAGACACAAACCAGTTCAAGGCACCTTCACCCATACACACCCCTAAGCTTATTCAGCAAGTTCATATGCGCCACCACATCAAAGTCCTTGGAGAGGGCAGCAGATGTGGCCCTGTTTATCTTACCAGAGTCCAAAGCGTTGTTGACATCATTCAAAACCTTCAATATGTAGGAGACAGTACTGTGTCCCTTTTCAGAATCTGGACTGGAGATTATCACAACAACCCATTCTCTCCATCAGTACTGGAGCTGCCTAGCTACTAACCATTAAAGTACCTTGAATGCTACTCAGAGGAGGGAAGTGGGGCAAAAATGGGTCATGAGGCCAGGGCTGCCCCCTTTAAAAAATGAGACAACTCTTGCCTGTTTCCATCCCCTGGGTACACAACTGGAGGATAAAGACCAATTAAAGAGCAGCTGATCCTCCTGAGAAAACTTTGGGAAACATGATATTTAGACACAATGTAGCTTGTATTCCCTTATACAGTATCTTCTATAGATTCCCCCTCCCCATTACTTATGAAAGAAAATTTGCCTTAAAAAGGATCTTTACCCCTTAGAGTTCATCTGCCCCAGCAGCTCAGTTTCTATTTGATGTCATAATCATCTGCTGTGATGTTCTAGTCTATTTCCATGGGAATAACAGTGATAGCACAAGCAAAGTAATATGACATCAGGTAGGGAACAGGCAGTTGGAGATGATAAACTCTTAAGGAACACAGTGCCTGTTTGCATGCATATGATCACAGCAATAAATAACAGGTACTGTTGATAAAATACAGATCTCATTTGAAATATAAACTGAATTATGTCCAGATATTATGGAGGCATTGGCTGCTCATTAAATAAATAGGTCAGGGGTTTGGCCATGTGGCAAGCTGAGTATTTTAAAATATGTTATTACAGTTTGTCTGGTTTGCAGCTCTTATTGATTTTTAAGTTAAGTAAGGCTTCCATACCTTCCTATTTTTGAATGTTGGCAAATGCAAATCTCTTGCCTCAAGTAACTGACTGATCATCCATCCTGGTCTGTGTGTGTGATTCTCATTCCTCTCGAGTAATTTTCCAGAATTTATAAAAAAAAAAGAATAAAATTCATCTACAAAATTTTCTTCAGAGATGGGCTGACCCTTCTCATTTACTATTTTGATGTTAACATTATTAGTGCACATTTCATTCAATCCCTTTACTATTGTCCACAACCTTTTTTGGATCTCTTGTCTCTTCAAAGGTTTTCTTCCTAAAAATATTGTTTTTGTATTTCTTTCCTCCATGATGTATCTGTTTCTTGTTTTCCTCTATAACTCAAGTTCAAGTTCAAGTTTATTGCAGGAATAACTCCATTTTGCAAGCTCATTCACAAGGAGGTCCTGAGGAACATAAATCAGGAACATATACAGGGAGACAACTCAAGAATTCAAACAGTCATGGTACAAATAATTACATATGATACAAGTATATACAGAAATGTATGCAATAAGCAATTATGTACAAGTATGAGAAGAGATTTCACAAAGTGCCCCTCCAGTATGTAGCAGGCATGTCAAGATAATCAGGCCTAACTAAATTCATATCTTACCATAATAGGGATCGAGTCTAAAAGGCAAGCCTTCTGCAGATGGGCAAGCAGTTGGCAGTTAGATCAGACTCATGATGAAAGTTTGAGCACTAACAAACATGGGAGTGGTTGGGGATCTAGACAGAAGGGAGAGGGTGAGAGAGAAGAGAAGGGTGCAAGGGGGGGAGGAGCATGAATGATCAAGGGAAGGGAATGTGGGAGGCAAGGCTAGGAGCTGGGGAGGGTTTGCGGAAGCCAAGGTTGGGAACTAGGACAGTTAAATAGGGCTTTCATTTTGCTTGTAGCTAAGACTTTGAAGATGTTGATAGATATGAGGTTAGTTAGTTTAAGGACTGCTTGGATGCTGTTCCAGGCTGTAGGAAGGGTAAAGGAGATGGCATGCTTCCAAAGGAGGTACGAGTTCTTGAGACATCCAAGTAGATAAAGTAGGATTTCCTGAGGGTGTACGGACAAAGGGAGATCTGAATTAGAGAAGAAATATAGTCAGGGAGTTTGTTCAGCAGGATTTTGAACTTCCAAATTCCAGAGTGTAGAAGGCGTCTTGTGGAGAGGGGCATCCACCCAACAGCTGCATATAAATCACAGTGATGAGTTCTGAGAGAAGCACTGGTGATAAATCATAGGGCACAGTAATAAAGGACATCCACTTTGTGGAGACTGGTGACTGCAAAGAAATTATAGATTGTTGCCATAATCAAGCAGGGGTAGAAAAGTGGCCTGCACAAGTCTTAGTCTAATATCGGGCAGGAAGAGTGACCTGTTAAAAAAAAAGAAGCCTAACCTTATTTTAAGTTTATTGGCGAGAGTGTCAATGTGAATATTAAAGGAGGGTCCAATCCCCAGAGGTCTTAGTTTTCTGGACTTGCCTCAACATTTTATCCTTTCCTGACTCAGAATGGTCAGAAAGGAAGAGTACCAGGTTGTCAAATTTTTCTTAATTTTGTTTGTCTTCAGTGATATATGCCTTTCATAGACTGATTTTAGCTCCAAAACAAGATGAAGAAGAAAAATCAGCATTTCTATAATGCTTTTCATGCAGCTTGCATCCCAAACAGCTTTATAAGCAATGCTAGACTGGTAGTGAAGTGACTGAACATGTAGTGATAGCCATTTCATACATCAACACCCACACACAGCCCTGGACAATTGCATGAACCTGTTTTACGGGAAGGGAATGACCTGGACACTGGGGAAACTCCTCTACTCTTCCGGTGGGGGGAGTGCTGTTCCTGTGAAGCTGGAGGAGGAGAAGAAGGATGGATTGGCTGCCTGGGTGGAGGAGGCTACTTCTCTCCCTACCCAGAGTAATGAGGAAGCATGCACCCAGAATCAAGCCCTGCCACTAACAGCAGAGACTGGAGCAATTTGCAGTACTATGAAGGTATGGGCAGTGTAAGTGCTACAATGGATTATGAGAGACTCTTTGATTCTGTTGGTGTGGAACTAGAGCACCCATAGAATGTGGGCATGCTGTCAACTGAATTACAGCTAGAGGCAGAATATCATAAGAAGCATGAGCATCTACTCAAATGTTTGGCAGATGGAGATGAGAAATTTAGAAATATGATAAAAACAGCAGAGTTACTTACCGAGAATGCAAGTACTGAACAGTTGGGCAGTTCAGCAGTTCCTGAGGTAAAAGGCGCTGGAGTTAATATCAGACCACTAGGCAATGTTCAGATTTGCAGAATGGGACTGAATATCAGGACAGATAAAACAAATGTTGCCTGTCTACGACAAGAGACAGGAGAGGTAATGCTGCACCAAGAGCTTCAACTCATGGCTGAAGGAATGGTGCAGAGAGGAAGGGTTCAGCTGCATTGAGGACTGGGAACACATCTGGAACAATAAGAACATGTACAGCGGTGATGACCTGAAACTATCCGGGAGGGGAACCACAGCCATCCAGCCTTCAGTGGTTGGTTTAAATGTTACATCAATGAACATTTAAACTATCCAGGGAGGGTGGCAGAAGGGATCAGGGAGTCAGAAACTGCCCTACTACAGGCTGAAGTAGAGAGTAAGGAAAACCCGAGTGGAGAGGAATCCCCCAGGTGTTAATTAATAACAGGGGCAGGATGGTAGAGACAAAGCGGGAAAGGAATGGGAGCATTATAAAGAGAGTTGGAGGGCAAAAAGGAAATAAGAGGGGCAACAAGTAGAGTGGAAACAAAATCTGACAGGTCATGCGTGCAAATGCTAGCGGTCTAGGAAATAAGATTCTGGACCTAGAGGCCATCATGGCTGAGGCTGATCTTGATATTGTGGCCATTACTGAGTCATGGTGCACTGAAAACCATTAATGGGACATGGTGATACCAGGCTATACTCTGTTCAGTAAGTATTGGGTGGGAAGGAAAGGAGGTGGTGTGGTGCTTTATGTGCAGGAAAGCATAAAAGCCATGGAGATACAAGGAATGCATGGGAAGGCAGAGTTACTGTGGACCACCCTGGAGATGGGGAATGGAGCCACTATTCACACTTGAATGATCTACAGACTTCCAGCACAGGGGAAGGAATTAGATAAGGTACTGGTAGAAGCCATTGGCAAGATGGCAGAAAAGGGGGAGGTGCTGCTGGTGGGGGACTTCAGCCTGGAAGATGAAGATTGGAGCCTCCCAGCAGTGGCTTCAGCAAGAAGCCTGGACATCCTGGACTCTCTCCAGGAGGCATTCTTTAAGCAAGTAGTCAGGAAGTGAAACCACTCATGGTGGGGCAATAGGCAAGCCAAGGCAATTTTTATTTAAAAGGATGCCCAATCCCGGAGGCTCTGGGCACTGTACAAAGTAATTAAACCAATAAAAGACTTAAAATCAGAATAAATAACAATAAATATCAGAAAATAAAATTATGCAATAAAAATAAGATTTCCTAAAAGATTTAAAACCACAGGCAGTCGGGAACTAAGATTGAAAACCATTGCGGAATGATCTCACTTAAACAGCTAAGTCGGGGAAGGCCTGGGTGAACAGGAGGGCTTTAAGGTGGGCCTTGAATACCTCCAAAGATGGTCCACCCTGACCCCGAAGGGTAGCAAATTCCATAGGATAGGACTGGTGACACTAAAACCCTGTCACCGGCCATTTTTAACCTCATCCTGGGAATCTCCAGGAGGCCCCTACCAGAGAAGCGGAGAGGACGGACTGAGACAGCAGGTGCAAGAAGGTCCATCAGGTAACCAGGGCCCTGAACATGTAGGGCCTTATAGGTGAGAAGTCCCACCTTAAAGAGGATCTTCCACCTGACCGTCACCCAGTGCAGCTCACACTGTACTGGTGTAATATGGTAATATTTAGGGTGCCCCATAAGTAACCTGGTGGCTGCATTCTGCACCAGCTGCAGTCTATGGAGAGATCCTCCCTTGACCCCAAGGTACAGCGCATTAGAGTAGTCAAGACTTGATGTCACTAAGACATGTATCAAAGTGGGGAGGTCCAGAGGTGGCACAAGGGGCTTTATCCTGGCAACATTCCTGAGATGGAAAAAAAACAGGAGTGGACAGTGAAAGATACTTGTGCCTCCATCATCAAACCCCTGTCCTGGATGACACCAAAATTCTGCACCTCAGAGGAGGTCTTCAATGGGACAGATCCCAGAACAAGTCCAGTCTCTGTACCAGAGGCCATCCCATCCTGCACACTTTTCAACTACATGGCCAATACCTCCATCTTATCAGGGTTCAGCAGGAACCAGCTGGAGACCATCCAATCATTGATCTTGTCAAGGCAGCTGTTTAGCACGTCTGCTGTGTTGGATGTTCCTGGGACAAAGAACAAATATAGCTGGGTATCATCAGCATAGCAATGAATCCCCAAACCATATTTCCTAATGATCCCCACAGGGGCAGCATGTACACTGCAAACAACATTAGGGACAGGACCAAACCCTGGGGAACTCTGCACAGCTGAAGAATAGATGTGGAGGAGAAATTCCCCATTACAACCCTTTGCCTCCTGTTGGTCAAAAACAACTCAAACCAGCAGATGACTGTACCAGTGAGTCTGCAGAATTCCTTAAGGCAGTCAAGCAGCACACAATGGTCCACAGTGTCAAATACTGAAGAGAGATCAAGAAGAACAAGAATTGCCCTTTCCCCTTGATCTCTAGCCCTGAGAATATCATTCTGCACCTGAACAAGCTCAGTTTCTGTGCTATGCCTTGCTGTAAACCCCGACTGGAGGAGCTCATATAAATCATGGGTCATGAGGTGCTCCTCCAACTGAAATGCCATTACCTTCTCTACAACCTTCTCCAAAAATGGGAGATTGGAGATGGGATGGTAATTTGCCCTGACCTCCGGGTCCAAAGATGGTTTCTTTAGGAGCAGTCTCACCAATACCTCCTTCAAGGTGTCAGGGGAGACCCCCTCTGACAGGGAACACCAGATAATCAGGGCAAACACTAGGCCAGCAGCATTGATGCATCTCATCAAGAAACGCTTTGGCACCGGGTCCAGTTCACAAAAGGTGTACTTCAGATTGGTCGCTACCTCAATGACCTCATTTACCTGCACCAATCTAAATTCTCCCCAACTAGACGGAGCACACACAGGACACTTGGGGCAACCACTGTCAGCTATGGACTAGCTGCCTGAAGGAATTCTCTGCCAGATAGTGGACACCCTGTCTGAGATGAACCAAGCAAACTCTTCGCATTCAGCATTGGAAAAATCATTCTTCGGCTGTAGACAGGCTGGATGAAGTAGCCTGTCCATAGTCCAAAAAAGTGCAGCTGGTTGGTTCTTCCCAGCAGCAATCTCCCTGGACAGGAATTCTGCCTTCTTGCAGTTGATTGCACCCTGGTATGCCCTATAATGCACACACAGGGCCAGTTTGTCCTCCTCCAGCCTGGTCTTCCTCCAGCAGCACTCCAACCTCTGACCCTTCTTCTTCAACTCCCTGAGCTCTCAATCAAACCATGGGGATCTCAGGTAGGAAGATTTGGGTCATACACGGACTGGTGTGAGGGAGTCAGTGGCTTCTGATAGCACCCTATTATAGGTGCCAACTGCATCACCAATGCCTCTGATGCATGCATTGCCCACACTAGATAGATCGGCTACCACCACAAAACCCTCCATGGTCAGTCCCTACAAAGGGTGGTAGCTCATCATCACTGTAGGGGGAGGGCATCCAGTGGGTGCCCTGAACATGAACCGCACCATGCAGTGATCAGACTATGCCACCCGATCAATCTTGAGATTATTATCTCAAGCCCCAGTGAGAACACCAGGTCCAAAGTGTTCCCACCCTGGTGGGTCATGGAGAAAACTACTTGTAACAGGCCCAGAGATGTTATGATCTGGAGGAGGTTATAACCAAGTTGAGATGATTCATCGTCAACCTAAACTTTGAAATCCCCCATAACAATACATATGGGGGCTTCCAATATTTCACTGACAATGAATCCAGCAACCTCCTGCAGGAAATCTCCTGCAACCCCTGGAGGGCAGTAAATCAGGAGAATCCTGCAGCCTGCGCCCGGACACCCATGGATGGCCACACATTCAAATGAACCTGGGGTTCTCACTGGGTGCACAGTGAAGCCCAAGTCAGATCTAAAACAGATGACTACCCCACCATCCCTACATTCCTCTCTGGGGCAGTGCACAATGGTATACCCAGAGGGAACTGTAGCCTCCAAAACTGGTCCAGCATTGTCCCCAATCCAGGTCTCCGTGATGCAAGCCAGATCAACCTGGGAAATCAAGTCTTCAATAATGGCAGTCTTGTTCCTGATCGATCTGGCATTACACAGAACTGCCCACAGGGGATTGGTGGACAAAGCAGCCCCTCAGCTTACCTAGCCACTTGGTCTGGTGGACTCCCTGGGGAAAGGCACTAAACATGCCTGGCCTCTCTCTTGTGCCTATCACAATCATGGGCACCTTCTGCACCTAATGATCTATATCCTGCCACCCGCCACCATGCATGTGGCACCCCTCTTCCCAAAATCACCACGGCCCCTCCAAATACACACCTCCCAACAGCACCTTGCTGTGGTGTTAGAGACTGGGAGGTGGATAAATGTCCATAGGTCATGCAGCTGAGATGCCCCATACACTATCCAAGCCCCCTGGCACCCCTGAACAACCCTTACACATTAATCCTGACAAAATCCTGGCACACCCACCTAATGCCAGTCACACTGCTCTCATTCAGTAATAAACAAATTGCCCTAGTCACACACCCAAAAACACTTATTATACACAATAAAAACAAACACTCAATCCCCCTTTCATAAAATCAGAAGAACCTCCCCAACCCACTTAAACCCTCAAAATCCCCCAAATCCACACTTTGCCCAAAAGGGATAAAGTGGAAAAGTACACAGCTGCATCACCACCAAATCATCCAAATAAAGAAACTGTTCAGCAGGCTCAAAACAAGCCAATACTGTCCACAGATTCCGCTGGAGTTCTCACCACCAGACACGGGGAGGTCCCCGGCACTCTCACTAGCCAGAAAAAGGCAGAAAAATGACAAAATAACAATCCCACCTTTCTGAAAGCCAACCAAGGATTGTAAGCGATAGTCATACCCAGCCAACTCAGCAGACCTTTCAGGTAGCACCAGCCAACTCTCACCCAGATGGATGAACCCATCACACTCCAAATGTCCCTAGAAAATAATCAGCCAGAAGACTCCAAAAGCCAACTCTCACTCAGCTGAGGGAACACAGTACATTTAGCTGAACCAGAATCCCAATCCAAAAAGAAACTGGAAGGTCAAAACAAGGAAACACCTGCACAGTTCACAGTCTGTCAATAGAAGGGACAGTGAACCTACACTTGGGGGGGGGCAGGACACAACAACCTTCTGCGACCGGCATGAGACAGGAGGGGTTATCCTGGCCTGCAAAGGAGCACTCACCTTCTGACCGCACAGTTACCCCCACCACTAAACTGGCAGCCAACGCCCACATCCTGGGAATCACCACACAGGTAGGCTCACACCAGGAGCTCCTCCTACTCACACTGGCTACTCACTAAAAGGGGCAGTATTGCAGGTGTCAAGGTGGCAGACCACTTTGGGACTAGTGATTGCTTTGTGGTGCGTTTCAGTATAAGGATGGAGTGGAATAGAATCACATAAGAGTGATGGTCCTGGACTTCAGGATGGTAGATTTAAAAAGATGGGTGAATGCCTCAGGGATGACCTAGTGTTGGTGGGTGACATGGGTGGGGTGGAGGAACAGTGTGCGAAGGTAAATGGGAGCATAGTAAAGGCAACAAACCTCTGTGTCAAACAGGTGAGCAAAAGCAAGAGGAAAGAGACCACTGTAATTCTTGAAAGAAGTGGCTGAAAAGGAAAAAGCTGAAACATAGAAATATAGATTTTGACATCAGATAAGGGCCACATGGTCCACACAGTGTGCCCATTTTCCTACCTTTCGAATAAGCTGCAGATCCAAGTTAACCAATAGCCTCCTTCCTCCTACCTCCCCCCACTAGAATTGCCTTATGTCTGTCCCATGCATTCTTGAATTCTCTCACTGTTTTTGTCCCCACTACCTCCTCTGGAAAACTGTTCCATGCATCCACCACCCTCTCTGTGAAAAAATACTTCCTCACATTGCCCCTGAGCCATCCCACCGCAATACCCCCTTGTTCTTGTGCATCTCTTTTTTTGAAAGATGCTACCCTCTTGAACTTTGTTGATTCTCTTGAGGTGCTTGAATGTTTCTATCATGTCCCTTCCTCTCCCTCCTTTCCACTAGGGTATATATATTAAGCTCCTTTAGTCTCTCTTTATATGGCTTCTAGTGCAGATCCTGCACCATTTTAGTTGTCTTCCTCTGGACTGCCTCCATCCTGTCTATGTCCTTGTGGAGATGGAGTCTCCAGAACTGCACACAGTACTCCAGATGGGGTCTCACCAACTGTCTGTACAGAGGGATAACAACTTTCTGTTTTCTACTGGTGATGCCTCTCCCTATGTATCTCAGTATCCCCCCAGCCCTCCTTACTGCCTTCTCACATTGCTTGCCTATCTTTAGGTCATCTGATATGACTACCCCCAAGTCCCATTCCATTTTTGTTGTTGTTAGTACCTCCTCCCCGTTGTGTATTCTTCCCCTGGGTTTTTGTTTCCCAAGTGCATTACTTTGCAGTTCTTTGCATTGAATCTAAGTTGCCATATGTCTGACCATTTCTCCAACCTTGCCAAGTCCCTTCTCATCCTTTCCACCCCCCTTGTGTATCAACCCTGTTACAGGTCTTTGTGTCATCTGCAAACAGGCATAATTTTCATTCCAGCCCCTCTACAATATCATCTATACCCCATACGATGCACTGGGGAAATGCCAGACCTTGACCAACAACTAACACACTGAAAATGTGGCCAATGGAAAATCATGTACACAAATGCTCACAGTCTGGGAATCAAGATCCTAGACCTGCAGACAATAATGACAGAGGCTAAACTGGACATAGTAGCCATTATCGAGACATAGTTTACCAATAACCACACTTGGGAGACTTCAGTACCTGGCTATGTACTGTTCAGAAGAGACAGAGGTGCAAAAAAGGGGGGGGGGGGGTGGAGTGGCCCTTTATGTCATTGAAAATATCAAAGCTACAGAAATTCAGAATACACATAAGGAGCCAGAAGAACTGTGGGTCACCCTGAAAACAAGAACTGGGACAGCCATATGAACTGGAGTTTTCTACAGGCCTCCAGACCAGGGGGAAGACATTGACACATTACTGTTAGAAGATATACAAAACATGACAGCTAAAGGGCAGGTTCTGATAACAGGAGACTTCAACATGCCAGATACAGATTGGTGAATACCAGCAGAAACATCTGCCAGAACTAGACACATAATGGATTCCCTGCAGGGGGAGGGCCTCAAACAACTGGTACTACAACCCACAAGAGACAGGACTATCCTAGATTTAGTACTGACTAAAAGGGAAAGGATCACAGATCTCCAGGTAGAAGGTCACCAGGGGGCCAGTGACCATCACATGGTATGGTTCAATTTGGCCACTAGAACTAAATCATCCCATTCCAAGGCAAAAATATGGGACTTCAGAGGAGCTGACTTTGATAAGATGGCCAACAGAGTTAAGCAAACCCTAGCAAAAAGAAATACAGGTGAGGGGGTACAGGCAAAATGGGCAAGCATTAAAGATGCAGTACTTGAAGCAACATCCCATAGTGTTAGAAAGAAATAAAAGTACAAAAGAAGAAGGAAACCACTTTGGTTCTCAAAAACAGTAGCAGAAGAGGTCAGAGCCAAAAGGCTAACCTTCAGGAAATATAAAGGAATGCTGCGGGATGAAGATAGGGAGGCATACCAAACTTCCCTAAGGGAAGCAGGGAAGGCAGTAAGGAAGGCAAAGGCTCAAACTAAGGAAACAATAGCACACCCAGTAAAAGAAGGTGACAAGACTTTCAATGGATACATTAGTGAAAGGAGAAAGTCCAGAGGGGGTATTGCTAAGATCAAAGGGTATAAGTGGGCATGTGAGGAGGAGGACCATGTAAAAGCATCTGCCCTAAAGAGATACTTCTGCTCAGTATTTACTGAAGAGAAGGTAGGGCAGGGCCCACAGCTCAGCACCATGGACACGGGGGGAGAGAGGTGTGTACTAGTCCCTTCACAAAACAAAAGGTCCTACAAGAGCTCGATAAGCTCAGGGTGGACAAGGCAATGGGACCTGATGACATACATCCTAGGGTACTAAAGGAGCTAAGAGTGGAACTAGTAGAGCCATTATCAAAACTGTTTAGTGAGTCCCTGAGCATAGGAGAGGTCCCAGAAGACTGGAGAAGGGCTCATGTGATCCCGCTCCACAAGAGTGGTAGCAGGGAGGAGGCAGGGAACTACAGCCCAGTGAGTCTTACCTCAGTAGTGGGCAAGATTATGGAGGCAGTCCTTAAGGAAAGGATAGTGCAACACCTAGAATCCATAGGAGCAGGGGATCCAAGACAGCATGAGTTTATAACAAGAAGGTTCTGTCAAACTAATCTCATAGATTTCTTTGACTGGGTAACCAGAGTGGTGGAGCAAGGGGGAGCAGTTGATGTCGCCTACCTTGACTTCAGCAAAGCTTTTGATACTGTTCCACATAGAAGATCCAGTAATAAGTTGGGTAGGCTCGGGGTGGGTCAGAAGTTGGTCAACTGGGTAGCAAACTGGTTGACAGGCAGACAACAGTGAGTAGTGGTAAATGATATACAGTCAGAAGAGATGCAAGTCAGAAATGAGGTGCCACAGGGATCAGTCCTGGGGCCAGTCCTCTTCAATATCTTCATCAGTGACATTGCAGATGGACTGGACGGTAAGGTTTGTCTGTTTGCAGATGACACCAAGATCTGCAACAGAGTAGATGATCCAGATGGGGTGGGCAGAATGAGAAGAGATCTGGATAAACTGGCAAAATGGTTGGAAGACTGGCAACTGGGGTTTAAAGAAAAAAAGAGCAAGGTCATGCATGTAGGGAAGAGAAAACCTGAAGCCACCTATAGGCTGGGAGGGGAGTTGCTGGCAGTCACAAGGGAAGAAAGAGACTTGGGCATCATCATCACAGATGACCTGAAATCATCCAAGCAGACTACTGAAGCAATAGGTAAGGCTAGGGGGATGCTGAGGTGTATTAGAAGGGGTCACAAGTCAGAAGATGGAGGTAATAATCCCTCTTTACAAGACACTGGTTAGGCCCCATCTGGAGTACAGCATGCAGTACTGGAGGCCACACCTCCACAAGGACATTAACCAAACTGAGGCAGTCCAGAGAAGGGCAACCAAAATGATGCAGGGACTGCATCAGAAAACAAGTGAGGGTAGATTAAAGGAGCTCAATATGTATACCCTAGCGCAAAGAAGGGAGAGAGGCAATATGACCAAAACATTCAGCCACAATAAGGGCATTAACAAGGTGAAAGAGTCTAACATGTTTCAGTATAAAAGAAATAGCAGGAGAAGAGGACACAAAATGAGATTAGAGGGAGGCCGATTAAGGGGTAATGTAAGGAGTTTCTTTTTCACAGAAAGGGTGGTGGACGCTTGGAACAGCCTACCTCAGGAAGTGGTGGATATGAATATAGTGCAGGGCTTCACACAGGCATGGGATAGGCATAAGGAAGCAATATAGATGAGTATGAATAGATAGGTCATTGACAGAGCAAAGGCCGAGGGCACATTCATAAGGTAGAAAAAAGAAATGGGCAGACTGGATGGGCCTCGAGGTCTTTGTCTGCTGTCAGCTTCTATGTTTTTATGTTTCTATGACGTTAAAGAGAACTGGTCCCAGTACTGAACCCTGTGGTACCCTGCTAGTAACCTCTGTTTACTATTACCCTCTGTGTCCTGTTGTCCAGCCAGTTTTTTATCCAGGTTATCACCCTGGGACCCACTCCCAGGCTGGCTAACTTGTTTATTAATCTTTTGTGTGGGACTGTGTCAAATGCCTTGCTACAGTCTCAGTAGGCCACATCCACAGCCCCTCCCTGGTCTACTACTTTGGTCACCCAGTCAAAGAAATCTTTTAGATTTGTCTGACATGACCTCCCTGCTGTGAATCCATGCTGCCTTGGGTTCTCTGCCCCGTTGACCTCTAGGTACTCAACAATTCTTTCTTTCAGAAGTGATTCTATCATTTTCTCTACCACTGAGGTCAAACTAACTGGTCTGTAGCTTTCTGCCTCTGTCTTGCTCCCACTTTTGTGGAGAGGAATAACATCTGCCTTCCTCCAGTCCTCAGGTACCACACCATCCTCTATTGATTTGTTAAAAAGGGTAGTCGGTGGTGTCAATAGTTCTCCCCTTAGTTCTTTTAGAATTCTGGGGTGAGTTCCATCAGGCCCCATTGCTTTGTCCATCCTGAGTTTTGGGAGTTCTTTCAGGACCCTTTCTTCTGTGAATGGACTGGTATCGACCCCTCTATCCAGAGTGCTTCTATTGTTTGGTTTAGGTACCTCCCACTCTTCTTCTTTTGTGAATACTGAGCAAAAGTATTCATTCAGGACCTCTGCCTTTTCACTGTTACGATCTGCCCATTCCCCTTCCCTTTATTGAGCCTCACTATCCCTCTCTTGGTCTTTTTTTGCTCCCTAATGTACCAATAAAAGGTTAATTGAGTTGGCTATCTTTTCCTTTGTTTGGGCCTTTGCAATTCTGACTGCCTTCCTTTCTCCCTTCTGCTTTAACTTGATACAGTTCACTGTCTTGCTCTGTCTTGATTCCTTATACTTCCTAAATGCTATCTTTATCTCCCTAACCTTCCTCGCCACCTCTTTTGAGAACCATAGTGGTTTTTTTTCATTCTTTATGTTTTGTTTATTTATTTAACACAAAGGCTTGTTGCATCTGTGATGCCAGTTTTGATTTTTCCCCATTGTTCCTCCACATCTCCTTCTTGCCCATTTGCAAGTGCATTCCTTATGCACTCCTCCATTTTGCCAAAGTCAGCCCTCTGAAAGTCCAGTACCCTTGCTTTTGTATAGCTAGACTCTAAGGCTGTGTTTCTCATGAACCACACTGTTTGATGATTGCTTGTTCCCAGATGGCTACCCACTTCTAAATCTGAGATCCTCTCTTTGTCCCTGTTTGAGTATATGAGGTCTAAGATTGCTCCCTTCTGAGTGGGTTCCAACACTAGCTGTGTGAGGCATGCCCCCTGTATGGCATTGAGAAGGACCCTGCTCTTGAATGTGGCTGTAGCAAATGTGCGCCAGTTAACATCTGGCATATTCAGGTCCCCCATCAATAATATCTCCCCTTTTTCTGCCATTCTAAGGATGCCTTCTGTCATTTCCTTGTCCCTTTCCTCCACTGAGACTTGGGTCTGTAAACAGCAGCTGTGCGGATTGTAGTGTCATTTCCTGTCTCCAAAGTGACCCACAGTGCCTCCTCACCTCCCTGTTTACCCTTTAGTTCTGTTGCTTTGATCCCTTCCCTTACTTAGAGAGTTAATCATCCTCCTCCTCCTCCTTTACTCTCCCTGTCCCTGCTGTAGATTGTGTACCCCAGTATGTTGACATCCCAGACATGGTTCTTTGTGTACCATGTTTCTGTGACTGCCACACAATCCAGCTGTCCCTCTTCCATCAAAAGGATAGCATTCATAAGCTATAAGGAGGTGCAGAGGGAGGAGGATAGGGAGGTGTATCAGGGAAACAGAAGGAAGTAGGAGAGCAGTAAGGAGCACAATGGTGCAAACTGAAGAGAGACTTGGCCAGGAGGTAATGAAAGGAGACAACACATTTTTAGGTATGTTAGTGAAAAGAGGAAGATTGGGGGGGGGGGGTTGTAAGGTTAAAAATGGGAAGGGGGACTGTGTAGTAGGGGACCCGAAAAGTCAGACATCCTGAAAAAATACTTTTGTTCAGTGTTCACAGAGGAAGAAGGAGGAGGAGGAAAAAAGGGCCATAAAAAGTAACAAAAGCTTTGGAGGGAGGGAGAGAGGTAGACACTAGTCCTTTTTTGGAGGTGAGAGTCCTGAAGGGACTTGCTAATCTGAAGGTGGACAAAACAATGGGGCCAGATGGGGTGTATCCAATGGCATTGAGGGAGCTCAGGTAAATACTGGCTACACCTATGATAGTTCCATTTTATGGCTCACTAAAAACAGCAGTGGTTCTAGAGGACTGGAGGAGGCAGATGAAGTCCCACTACACAGAAGTGGAAGCATGGAGGAGACTGGCAATTAAAGGCCAGTCAGTCTGACATTTGCGCTGGGAAGGTTAATGGAATCGCTGCAGGAGGAAAGGATTGTGGAATATCTTGAATCCAGTGGGTTACAATTCCCAAGGCAGCATGGTTTCACAGGAGGTCAGTCATGTCAAATGAATGTGATAGATTTCTTTGACTGGGTGATTGAGGAACTAGATCAGGGGAGAAGCAGTGGACATCTCCTACCTAGATTTCAGGAAGACCTTCAACACCATTCCACATAGGAGACTAGCAAGTAAACTGGGTAGGGTGGAAGTGGTCCAAAGGTGGTAAACTGGATAAGAAATTGGTTAAGGGATAGGTGACTTGAATGTGGTGGTAAACAGAGTTCACTCCAAGAAAGGGAGGTTAACCAGTGGGGTGAATCAAGGATCAGTGTTGGGACATGTCCTCTTTAATGTCTTTATAAGTGACTTTGCAGAGAAGCTGAAAGGGAAGGTTTGCCTCTTTGTGAATGACACCAAAATCTTCAACAAGGTGAACACTCGGGGGGGGGGGTAGAAAGTATGAGAAGAGACTTGAGAACTAGAGGAGTGGTCAAGGGCTGGGCAGCTGGGTTTCTATGCAAAAAAGTGCAAAATAATGCACTTAGGGGCACAGAAGCCAAGGGGCAGAGTATGAAATAAGGGTAGTCATATCACATGATCTAATGGTGGTCAGACAGTGTGACAAGGCACTTGAGAGCACTAGTGTGATGATAGAGTGCATGGGGAGTGGACTCACTAGCAGAAAGAGAGAGATTGTGATGCTTCTCTATAGACTGCTGGTAAGGCCCCACCTAGAGTACTGTGTCTTTTCTGGAGACCACATCCCTGGATGAACTTAGACAGAGTGGAGGTGGTCCAGAGATTGGCAAATAAAACTGTGCAGGGTCTGAATCAAAATCCTTATGAGAAGAGGCTAAGGGACCTCATTATGATGCCCTGGAACAGAGGAGGGAGAGGGAGAGGGAGATGTGATAGAAACCTTTGAATACCTCACATGTGGAAATAAGATACAGAAGTAGAGTATTTTTCAAAAGAAAAGGTGCTCAAGAATAAGGAGACATGTTATGAAGTTGGGGGAGTGGTAGATTCAGATGAAACGTGAGGAAGTACTGTACATCCTTACAGAAACAGTGGTGGATTCCTCAAGTAGCCTTCCAGTGGAGGTGGTGGGTCAAAAAGAGTGGCAGGGTTCAAGAATGTATGGGATAATCACAAGGGAATCATACTGGAAAGGAAGAGGGAAGGGAGAAAGTGCTGTACATTGGGCATGGTATGAGGTAATCATGTAAGTAGGGATAAATGGGCAGACTAGATGGGCCAAGCAGTCCTTATTTACTGTCAAACTCCATGTTTCTATGTCAGCTGAATTACAGTTACAGGCAGAATATCAGAGGAAGCATGAGAATCTATTCAAACGTTTTGCAGAGGATTAAGAGAAATTTAGGAATATGTCAAAAACAGCAGAGTCACTTACTGAGAGTGGTAGTGCCGAACAGTTGGGTGATTCAGCGGTTCCTGAGATATGAGATACCAGAGTTAATATTGGACCACTAGGCAATGCTCAGACTTGCAAAATAGAATTGAGTGTCAGGACAGCTAAAATTAATAAACCTTTTTATCCAACTGGAGCAAAACTTATTGAGGGAAGCCAACTTGACTATGACTTGCCTAACAGAGACTGAAATTGACAACTATGACAACAGTCAAATATCAAAGATGCTGCTTGCTGGCACAACGGGAGTGGCTCAGCTTCAAAGATGCTGCTCACTGACACAACGGGAGTGGCTCAGCTTAAAGGGACATTGACTTTTTCAATGGGTAAACTGCTAAATACCTCTTGGAAGCTTGGCTACATGGAAAAAAAAACAGGTGGTAAAGAAAACACAGGCTCCACAGACAAGGGAAGTTTCAGAAACTGAATGGCCCAGTGTCTGCCCTACAATTGGTGATTGGTTCAGAACTCCTCCGAGGTCCTGTGGTATTAACCACAACATCTTACTGCAAGAGATTTGGGAAAGATTTCTCAGAGAATACAGGTCAGTGCATCATAATAACTGATTCTGGGATATAAATAATCCAACAGGATGGCTCAATATAAAATGTACTGGAACAAACATAAGAGCAGGATATTATAGAAAATAGTACAGGATTACAACTGGAAGTTCCTGACAGCTTTTCCATCACATCAAATGCAGAGCCTATTTTATTTAAGAAAAGGGTGGATAATGACACCTCAGTGATGGTTGTACTTCACTGATTACCTATCTCTTCTGTTTGTATGACTTCCATAAATATGCACACCACACTCGTGTGATTGAAAATGTAATTATCTATGCAGCACTGGGTTGTGCATTATAGAAAGAGTGAGGTACCTCAGATATCCCATTTTTTAGTTGCTTTGGTGGCTCAGCTGATATCACAACTGGATGAGTATTCTGTGCAGCCTGGGTTCATGTCCCAGCTGAGACAGTTATTTATTTCTCTTTTCTGTTTGTATGAGCTCCTCAAGGGCCTGTAACTAACATAGGAGTAACTAGTGGGTTGGTCAGTGTACCCCATGCTAAACAATAATCTGGTGAATACAGATAATGTAAATGAGAACCAAGTAAATAATATGGCTAATTTTGGTATCAGTTCACTGGCCAATGATATGGGACTAATCGTGGATAACAATCAGGTGGTGCCAGAACATGAGTTGCAAGAAGAGGAAATCAAACCTAACATAACACCCCAACAAAATCAGGATAGGCAGAACTTAGGCCCAGTCATATCCCATGACACTAGAAGCTATGCTGACTATTTTAGACCACAGACTGAACCTGTAAAGTGGAGTAGTCCACATTCGATATATTGGTGGCTTATTGAAATACTTAACCATATATTTGTTTCAAGGTCCTTATTGAAAGATAGTTTAACATTTATTGTCATGGAGACACATGCTTTGATAAACACCCCAGATGACCTTAACTTCAAAGTTAGTTTTAAAACTACTGCAAGTCTGGAAAGATATGTCAAATATCAACAGGCTAAAAATAGCCCACTGTGGTCACCTTTTACAATGATCTCATTAACTAAACATGAAATAAGAACTGAAACTATTTTATCCAAAAACAAAAGTTCAGCATAGTAGACATCCTCAGATGGCTGAAACAGAGATGCATGGTGATGGGAAATCCAGAATCAGTCATAGACTCTGAAAAATATTTAGACTGATGGGTGAAAAATATAGGTCAAACTGTTGTATTCTGACAAAGGGATGCAACTTCTCTCTAACTGCTTCTATTTAGGAACAACAGAGGAATCCTGTTTTATGTAGGACAACTCAAGGCTTTTTATAAATGTGGAGCACAAACACACGAGTAGTGTATGTGTGTGACATGGTTTGATGCAGCCCTATGTACAGAGCTAGGCCACTCAAACATCCAATGTAAGAATAAAGTGAGATGCAACCTGGGAGAAGATGAAGGGCATCTGTTTAGACTGTGCCCTTTGTGTCTAGGCCTCCCATAACAGAGGCAATCAGAATATGATGGACTGCCCACCTATTGTATTAACTTCTGGCTACAGTTGGGACCATTCCACACAGAGATAGGTGAAATCAAGGATTCTTTGTTCCTTCCTCTGTAACAGCCCTTTCCCAGTTGGGCACTATCTGGGTACAATACCTTACCTCCTTAACTGGAATAGCTAGGAGCAGCCACGATTAGGGAATACTGCACCAGACTGACCTGGAGACCAGAAGGAATGTGAGACATTGGTACTGCCAGCATGGAGTCTGACACTTGGGTAACTGAGCAAAAAAGGTAAAACTTTACTGAAATTGTAAAACAAATCTTTGAAACAGCCACAAATGGCACAGTTTAAATTCAAGCAAAAACAACATGTTGAACACATAAATTAGAATTACTGTATATCCCAGCAGGGAACCTCCTCCCCACTAATCACTTTGTAATCACTCCAGGAGACTGCAGGCACCCCCACCAACCAGCCCTCCAGATATCACCCTTTCTCAGGGTAAGCACACACCTAGGCTTTACTCCCCAAACTTGTTACTGTAGAACTAAGGCAATCAGTGACTAAGGGAAAGGGGAAATTGTTTAACCAGGAAAGGCACACTAAGCCAGATCTTGTTTCCAGGTGCAACCTGGGAGCACAAGGAAGTTAAGTGACTTGCTCAGGGTCACACAGTATGCAAGTGGAAGCTGTGGGATTCAAACCCAGGTCTGGTCTGCTGAATGTCACCAGATTTGCAGCTCAGAGTCTTAGAACACTGAGCTATACTGCCTCCTCCTGGGTCCACCTCCAAGCAGTCAGTCCACTGAACCCTTCTGCCAGATAGACCCCTGGTATCCAGTATGTGTGTACATTCTGGTTAGAACTAAGGCAATCAGTAACTACTGGGCCATACCTCTGAGCAGTCAGTTCACTGAATCCTTCTACCAGATACCCTTCCCTGGTATCCAATTCACTTGTCCGTTAAGGGTGTACAGTGGCTTCTAGACCTACCTACCTTAATACAGTGGCTTCTAGACCTACCTACCTCAATCAACCCACTGACCCCTTTGCCAGACACCCACCCTGGCATGCAATTACACATTCACTATGCTGTGTGTCTTATACTCTAAATGCATTCAGATTAGTTGATATTCCATTACATCATTACTGTAGCACATTTGAACTTCAACAATAGCATTGAATAATGTTGCATACTGGTACATTAAAAGCTGTGACAGACTCTCCTCTCAGTCCCTTCAGGTTCAGTTCTTTATTTAGACAATACTCTCTTAAATTCAGAAGGATTGAGGTAAATTCTTTGTAAAACAGTGTCACTGTGGCTTTTAAAATAGTCCCCAAACTGTATCAACAAGGTGTTTCCTATACCATGGTGTGCTAGCTATCTTGACACTCGATCCCAGTGTGTCAAGATTAATAGCACACTCTCTGACACCTGTCCCATTCTCTCTGGGGTCCCCCAAGGCTCCATCCTGGGCCCCCTTCTCTTCTCGCTGTATCTGAACACCCTGCCCAGTGCATGCTCTGGCAAAATTCTGCTGTATGCAGACGACGCTGTCCTTTTTGCCACCCACCGTAATCCCATCTCCCTACAGGACTCCCTACAGCAGTCTTTCAACAGTGCTGAGGCTTGGTTTAAGGATTGCAGACTCGTCATCAATCTTAAGAAAACCAAAACTATGCTCTTTTCACACCCCCAAAACAAAGCTAGCAACCACCCACTCTATATCCTTCCAAGCACCAACCAACCACTGGAACAAGTCTGCTCCTACAAATACCTTGGGGTTACCTTCGATTCAGCCCTCACATTTCACAACCACATCGACGCCCTAACATCCACCACCAACACACGGCTTGGCATCCTATTCCACCATAAAACCTGCCTTCCACCAAATGCCTCCGGCCAGCTGTTACATCGTCTGCTCTGTCCCTTGTAGACTATGGTCTACTAGTATCGCGTGTGCCGACACCACTGCACTCAACAAAATTCACCTAACCCTGAATAAAGTGTGCAGATTGATTACTGGTGCCCCAGGCCCACACACACCTGTCAGCTATATGTCGATGCTAACCTGCTTACCCTGGATGAACGGCTCCGATACCAGACCTGTCTCCTCACCAAAAACCCTACTGGCTCTCCTCTGGGGTAACGGGATCCATCCACCAGAGCCCTCCCACCATTGCAACACGGTCTTCCTACAAGACCACTCTAAAGGTCCCCAGAACGAGAACCAGCCATGGCCAGAGGTCCTTCAGCTATAGAGAGCCCCAACCTGGTTTAACTCTCTCCCTGCCACCATCACCAATGCCATCACCATCTCCACATTCAAACCGCACTTGAACCACATCTTCAGCACTCATAACTGCTCCTGTCTCTGAACATAGCCTCCACCTCTTTCTCTTGACAATGCCCCCCGGGCAGCTCTCCACCCTACCATCCCCTCCACCACTTCCCTGTACACCATGCCTAGGTTTAACCTGGCCAGTGCCAGCTGTTTTCAATGTTTATCTACCAGAATGCTCACTTGATACCGACTTGTGTAATACCTGTTATCAATTACATGTACCCTGTACCCAATTGTATTTGTCTGCCCACTATGTGACGTGGCACCTCTGGTGAATGCCTATTGATTTTTTGCAAATCTTTGCTATGTAACTGAAACGCAATGTATGTCTTTATGTGACGAAGTACCTTTGGAAACGAGCTTCTGGCTCAAAGGTTGTAAACTGATTCTTAAATAAATAAATAAATAAATAAAATACCACACTCCTTTTGGATTACAGAAGGAATTCTGTGTAGAGATGTTGTACAGTAGCTTGATGTAGTTGGAGGGCCCCCTTTTTCTTGAGTCTGCAGGATAAAGATGTTCTGAGAAGAAGCATTGGTTTCTTCAGATTTGCAGTTGTATTTCTGGGAGGAAAACTTTACATACAGGATCATCAGGCACTTGAAGCAACATGCTTTCCATTCACTGCCTTGTTGTCACTTACTGCACTATGTGACCCTATTCTGGGGTACATCTCTTTTGTATTGTAGGACTGGTTATGCTGAATGCCATGTGAGTAACTGCGTAAAGTATGACAAAAGCAAACTTGCTGTTGGCAGCAGTTTCGTGGGCTTCTGGACACTCAGTGTAGGTGTGTACTCTCAGTACAGCTCTGTCCCAGACCCTCCTGCCCAACAAACTTCTGTGTCGGACTCTCCCAGCTGACAAATCCTCTGTTCCAGATCCTCCTGCCCAACAAACCTCTGTCCAGACCTTCCCACAGAAAACAGAAGATAGCATCTGTGTTTCCCTAAAATACTGCCCTGAATATGATAAAGGAGTGGGTTTAGGAACATAGAGAACGATACAAACATATGAAAATGTCAGCAGATACAGGCCCCATGGTCTATTTAGTCTGCTCGATTATGCAGCTAGCACCTCACCTTGTAGCTGCCCCAAGCACCCTTCCCCTTTTCATAATTACCCCCTCTCTCTCTGTCCCATCCCCTCTTATTGCCATCTACCATGCTAAAGGTTACTACCTTCTCAGGCAGAGCATTCTACTTGTCCATCACCCTCTCTGTGAAATACTGTCTCCTGACTTATCTCCTGAATCTCCCCCCCTCCATTCTTAGCTGGTGCGCCCTCATGACCCTCCCCCTTCTGATCTGGAAAATCCCATCTTTACTAGCCTTGTTTATCCACTTTAGGTTTTTAAAGGTTTCGATCATGTCCCCTCTATCCCTCCTCTCTACCAGGGAATACATGTTCGGCTCACCCAGCCTCTCCTCATAGGAGTATCCCTCTAACCCCTTGATTATCTTTGTCACCCTACACTGTACACCCTCCAGAAATCTGATGTCCTTCTTCAGGAATACACAGGAGTACACAACTAAACTGAGTGTCCAAAAGCCTATTAAACCACTGCAAAAAGTGGTAGCTTGTTCAGCTGAACAATCTGGAGAACAAAACACACCAGACTCCCCAGTGTGTCAAACCTAGATTGTTCTTTAGGAAGCAGCATGACTCTACTGGTGGACAGATATGGGTGAAGTGGCCTCAATTTACTCTGAGGAGTGAGTACTGTGGAGTGAAGTGCAAAATTCAAGTGGATCATTCCACAACGCCAAGCGGAGTACTGCATTATAATGGGTAACACGAAGTCCACTGAAAACAATGACTCTCATTACTCCACCTTCCCAAACCACTACTCAACCAATTTTTAAGGCAAAGTACATTGAAAACTATGCATTGTACTTTGCATCACTTCACCTTGTTTTTAAGCAACAAAGGCAAATTTTGCAATGATTCATGGGATTTCAGGTCACATGGGCTGTAGATTGTTCTCCACAGCCTCAGTTCAGGGTAGCATGTGTAGGACGCTGTAGGAGACAGTCTGCTCTGAGAGCTCTCTGTGATTCAAACCTTTTAAGAGCTGTTAAAAAAGCTTTTTTGAGAAATGTTTTTTTGCTGAAACTTTAGGTCATCAATTGTAGGAAACCCTCCTGTGCTCATATCATCGAGTGTTTATTGTTTGTGTATGGATTTTGAATGTTAATGTACAACACTCAGACTGTGTAGTGAGAGACAGTGGAAGTGTGCTTTGGTGGGGTGTAGGTAGATTAACTTGAAGAAAAAAACAGTTCTTTCTGTTTTGGTGATATTATTCTTGTATAACTGTGTTAATGTACACACAGTAATATTTTCAATAATTCTTGCAATGTTTTTGCTGATTGTTGTGGTGCAGCAGTGCATAATTTTAGTTTGTTTAAAATTTGTGGTTATATTACTGAAGTTTTCAATTTGCTACGCATTACTAAGTGTGTGTGTATGTTTGTGATGTGTGTCATCAAATCAGACACCTTTTATTGTGCCACAGAGTAATTTCAGCAATGTGAACCTGCTATCCACTGCAGCTGCTTGATTTTTATACTTCTTTGTGGTATCTTTACTGGTACTAGTACTAGTGACTGCTACTGCAGTACAGTGCCCTTCCCCCCGCAGCGCACCCAAACCGGCAAAGATATTCTTTTCCAGATATGAATTTCTGATGCTGAGCACTGGTTAGGTGTTGTGCCTTTGCGTCTGCATCTCTTCAGTGCACAGCGCAGTCTTAATCTGTCTGTGCATTTGCATCTCTTTAGGGCCCAGTCTTCATCTGTAACTTAAGGCACAGTTGTTTCTTTGGCTTCCCTTCAGAGTACTGGCCTGGTGTGGTGCATATCTCTGCTTGAACATTGTACTCATTAATATGTGTTTTTAAGTCAGGGCCATCATCACTAGTCACTCATGATACAAGTCATGTTCTTCATCATCATGGTCACAAATGCATTCATGATTCATGATCACATCTTGAATCACAAAATTAATTTTTTTACTAGTTAGTTACTTGGATGTATTGTAATCCTGTTTTGTAGTATCTCTCCAGGCTTCACGACCCCACCACTGTACTCATTAATAAGAGTTTTTAAATTGGGGAGTTTTGTACTACAGCTTATTGGGGAAGTACAGCCACAGGCATTCACATTCCCATACAGTTTCACATTGGTTATCTCACACTGAATCACGTTCTTCATCATCACAGTCACAATGCTGTCACAAATCATGATTCATGATCATGTCACAAATAACAAAATTAATTTTTTACTAGTTACTTTCATGTATTGTAAGCCTGTTTTGTAGTATCTCTCCAGGCCTCACCCAATCACCACCACTGTACTCATTAATAAGAGTTTTTAAATTGCAGCGTTTTATAATACAGGATCAGCTCATTGGGGAAGTACAGCCATAGGCATTCGCATTCCTTCCTGTACATCATGTGAGATACAGTACTGTAAGTAGTGGTGGGTGAAGCAGCACCAATTCGCTCCACAAAGTGATTCATGGAGTAATGCAGAATTCGTAGAGTACTCTGCAAACTGCAATGTGATGTGGAGTACTTCACTTCATAATGAGGAACACGAAGTCCATTGAAACCATAGACTTTGCGTTATTCTGCCTTCCCCAAACCACTTCTCCACCAATTTTAAGGCGACGTACATTGAAATCAATGTAATTTGCCTCACTTCACCTTGTAATTAGGGTTGCCACATGTCAGATTTTTTACCTGGTGATCAGGTTTTCAGGGTCCCTACCAGGTAATCCGGTTTTGCTCTGTGCTGGTCAGGTTTTTGAGCCATTTTGAGTGCTCACATACTTTTGAAACAGATTTTGTTGTATTGTGCATTGTTTCAGTTCATGTCCAGGTTACAAACAAGTTCTGTTGTCAGCATACCCTTTGTTTGTGAAAGCAGTCACCCTGGGAGGTGTAACGTATGGCCATTAACGTCATTAGCACTTATTTATCCTAATCATTTCCACTGCATCTTAAAGTGGCATAGCACCAAAGCTGCCCCCACCTTTTGTAACAGTAACAGAGCCAATTGTCTTCCACTTTCATTTGCTGGTAAACATTTTCATATCTGAAAATGAGTTTTCTTTTATCTCTCTATGTTTATCTGGTAAACCAATGTCAATAAATAAATAAATGCATAAGTAAATAAATAACTAGGAAGAATCTAGTAAAGTAACTTTAACAGATACAGTACAGTATCTTAACATTTGTGTTGAACTGTTGCTTTAAGCCTTGTCTTTCATTGGTATAACAAATGGCTTTCTAGGAGGAACAAAGCATGAGTCATGAAAAGGGGTGGTGCTAGAGGCGGAGCTTAGGATCCACTTTTTGCTTCATTCAAAGGTGGCAACCCCACTAGGAATTGAGCTCCAAATGAAATTCTGCAGTGATTCATGGGATTGCAGGTCACATGGGCTCTAGATTGTTCTGCACAGCCTCAGTTTTGGCCTGAGTAGTGTGTGTGTAGTGGTAGCTGGAGACGGTTTGCTCTCAGAGCTCTGCTATTCAAAACTTCTAAAAGCTGTTTTTATGTCTTTTTGAGTAATTTTTTTGCTCAAAATTTAGTACATCGATTGTAGGAAACCCTTCTGTACTCATATCATCAAGTGTTTATTGTTTGTGTGTGGATTTTGAATGTTAATTTAGAACAGTCAGTCTGTGTACTGTGAAGTGTGCTTTGGGGGAGGGGCATATTTGTAGTGTAGGTACATTAACTGAGAGAAAAAGGCAGTCTTTCTGTTTTGGTTATATTTTTCTTAATGTACACACAGTAATATTTTCAGTAATTCTTGACCTTTTTTTAGAGATTGTTGTGGTGTAGCAGTGTATAATTTGTCTGTTTAAAACATTTGGTTATATTACTAAAGGTTTTCAATTTGCTACGCATTACTTGTAGTGTGTGTGTGAGTGTGTGTGTGTGCGATGTGTGCTATTAAATCAGACACCATTTATTGTGCCACAGAGTAATTGCAGCATTGTAAACCTGCTATCCACTGCACCTGCATGAATTTTTTGTACTGCTTTGTGGTATCTTTACAGGTAGTGGATTGTTACTGTTGTGCACTAATCCCCCAACTGGCAAAATGTATTCCTTTTCATATTTGGATTTGTGACTTGTGAGCACTGGTTCGGTGTTGTTGTGCCTTTTTGTATGCATCTCTTGAGTGGGCAGCACAATCTTAATCTGTCTGCATTTGCAGTGCACCATTAATTCTGGGAGACTGCATTTCTTGTTACACTCTCATTTCACTTCTCCAGCACTGGGGAATTTTGTAGACACAAGACAACAGCATTTTGCGGATGCACATTAATTCTGGTGACTCAGTGTGTGACCACTGAACACATGAGTGAGTGTGCCATTAATTCTGGGAGACTTTGAATTTCTTGTTACGCTCTCATTTCACTTGGTCAGCACTGGAGAGTTTTCTGGATACAAGACACTGCACTTAGGGGATGCACATTAATTCTGGTGACTGTGTGTGTGGGGGGTGCTGCCAATATTGTTGTCACTCTGCCTTACTTCACATTAAGGCAGAATGACAACGCAAAGTAATAATCACAAGGTGAAGTGAGCCTTTCCTATGGGGCACTCCGCATAGCGAAGTGCCAGTGTGAAGTGCCCACTTTATGGGCAGTTTGCCAGCAGAATTTAAATTTGCTGCATCTCTACTGGTGGAGGTGCTTTGGAGTTTTTTCTTTGTTCTGACTACAGTATATATGAGGTCTGTAAGTGCTGCAGCCTCTCACATTTACTTCTATGGAACAAAAAAATACCTTGTAATGTTTAAAAATGGGAAGTCAGAGGTGCTTAAAGACAATCAAAAGGGCTTGTGGAGCATCCCATTGAGTGAGTGAGTGAGTGAGTGAGTGAGTGAGTGAGTGAGTGAATGAACGAATGAAAGAATGAATGAATTCTACGTTTGCTTACAGTAAAATCTGAATACCTGGGTCTCAGCCAGTCAGGTTTTACAATAGGCAAAAACTACATCTATTCATTCATTCAGTCATTCATTCACTCATTCATTCTTTAATTCCTTCCCCTCATTTATACTCACATACTGTAGCTGTAATCTGAACCAAGTTCTAATTTCACAACTGCATTTACAATGCTGAGAACAGTTAGCACCTGATCAACGGTTGATGTCTCCCATAACAACATGCTACGAATGAGCAATTTATGGACAGGAAAGGAACCAGGTCAAAAAGAGTAAAGAACACCCTTCTTTCAGTTGGGTGATGGTTGAGTAGCCACTTAAGATGCAGCAATCATCTTCTCTGCAGTGAAAGAAATTTGTAGTCAGAGAATTTCTTTTAAATGGGTCAGGCAGGTGGTCAGATGGGGAGGGACCGCAAGCCACCAAATACACTGTGTACTGACAAATGACATGCCTAGCCCTATTGCTATACACTAACATATCACAAATGTCTGTAAATCAGAACCACTTTGGTGGCAAAGTGCATGCGAGCTTGACAGATGTTCCTGGGTAGTGTTTTTGTTTGTAATGCATACCATTTTCAGGCTGGAAAAGGAGAGAGCATTCCTAAGGGTAACAAGACTGAAAATAAATATTTTAAAACTGCCCAAAACATAAAAGTAAAAACAAAGAACAAGCACAGCTGGTACACAGACAGTAATGAACTGATTTATTATGAAGACAGTAAAGAAACTGACCAAGTACATAAGAACATACAACCATCATTCTGTTGAGAAGACCAAGGGACTGAAACACTGGGCGTGAGATGCACATTTTTAAATAAATAAAACTGTAACACATATGAATGGTAAATGGAGGGCTAATTATTTCACAAACCTATCACTATTCTCTATCTAAAATCGGCCTCTAGTTGCAGAAATCTATTTTGCAGTTATAGGAGACTGGAATACCCTAGGACTTCCATGACTGACAGTAATTATGAACCTTGCAATTAGGATTGTGAGTCAGGGCCCTCAAAATGTATAGCTCGATTAAAATGCACCACATACAGTGCACAAGACATTGAAATCTAAGGAAAAATATGTTCTTAACTTGAATATTACATAGTACGGTCATGTGTTTGTGATCATATCTGGATGTTTTCATTTGAACAGGAGCACAATGGTCCTCTGGCACTCCATATAAATTAATGAATAAACCTCCATGGTGGAGACGTTTGTAATGTTTAATACAGAATTATTTAGGGACATTCCAGTCAAAAAATTCTGTATTAAAAGTTACAACTTTGTGCCAAAATGAAGAGTGATCATGATTTGAACTATCATTGTGGCTCTTTGTCTTTCAAGTGCACATTGATAGCCTAATTAGTTTTAAAACTGCAGGTTTACAAAGGTTAATGAATTTAAAATCAAAAACTTGATTTATTTTTTGTAGGTAAAACAAAGGCTTGGATAGGTTCCCCCAATCCATCTTGGAAAATATGAGGGTCTGATATTAGCAGTTATGAATCTGTTGGGAATTTATTCACATTTGAAAAGTTATAACTTTGATATTTTGAATTGTATTTTTTTTTCTTCCCTTCCCACCCTCCCTTTCACCCCTCCCTTTCCCTCTTCTTTTCCTTTCTTGTCCCCTTTTTCCCTCCCTCTTAATTTTTCTTTCTCCCTTCCTTTTCTATCATACACCCCAACTCACCCCTCTGGCACCAAAATGGTGCAGGGTCTGCACCAGAAGACATACTGAAGAAAGACTAAAGGAGCTTAATATGTATACCCTTGAGGAAATGAGGGAGAGAGGGGACATGATAGAAACTTTCAAGTACCTCAAGGGAATCAACAAAGTCCAAGAGGGTAGCATCTTTCAGAAAAAGAGACGTGCAAGAACAAGGGGGTACAATTTGAAGATAGAGAGGGGACGGCTCAGAGGTAATGTGAGGAAGTATTTTTTCACAGAGAGGGTTGTGGATGAATGGAACAGCCTCCCTGAGGAGGATGTGGGGTCAAGAACAGTGAGGGAATTCAAGAATGCATGGGACAGACATAAGGCAGTCCTAGTGGTGGGTGGGAGGAAGTAAGCTGTTGGTTAACTAGGATCTGCAGCTTATCTGTTAGGTAGGAAAATGGGCAGACTAGGTGGGCCAAGTGGTCCTTATCTGCCATCAAATTCTATGTTTCTATGTTTCCCTCCCCCAATCCCTCCATACCCCCTCTCTCCTCTCCCTTTTTCCCTACCTTTTATCACTTCTTCCACTTCTTCATATTTTTTTCTTGTTCTACACTGGTTTATCCTATCTGTCACCCCTTCTTAGGTGTAACAGTATACTGTACCTAGATACCAGTCCTCTTAGTAAGCAATAGATTAAAGTGATTGATTTGATATGTATTTTTACCCTGAACTCCTTATGCTGATCTTTTTGCATCCTGACATGACCTCCCATAGGGAGGTTCACGTTGGGCTCCAGTTACTTAAATAATTAAAAAAATATGTACTGGTTTATTATTTTCTGCTAGAGAGATACTTATTGTGTACCTCTCTGTACATCAGTTTCAAGATTATTTTTATATTCAATTTTTAATTTTTTATTTTTTTATTTTGATCTTTTAATTTGCTTGGCCCAATGTTCTTGGTAATTGATATATTTGCAATATTATATCTATACACATATTCAAAAGAAAATCCTTATTGGAATATTATTGATATTATATGGATTGTGAATTTAATAATATGAAGCAATAAGCAAATGAGTTGACATCTCTGCAGAAAGCAATTTTTTGTTCTCTATTTTTATTTTGCACCTTTTAATACTCTGTTTACCTATGAGCTGATTTACTTAATTGCATAATTGAATAACTTTGCACTGGTTTTGTGGTGATATATATATATATATATATATATATGGAGAACATGTTTGTGTGCCAAGCTATGCCCCCTGGAAGACCTAGTGGTCAAGGTGCTAGGGGCTTGTTTGTTCTGTTTCTCCTTACTATGAAATAAATCTTCACTGAAATTTTTTTCATTGAACTCCAGGATTGCTGGCTTTTTCTTTCTCAAGAGCACAATGGTCCTCTGGCACTCCACATAAATTAATGAATAAAACTCCATAGTGGAGTAGTTTGCAATGTTCAATACAGAAATCTTTAGGGACATTCCAGCCAAAATGAATTCTGTATTAAAAGTTATAACTTTTGTGTCAGAATGAAGAGTGATCACAATCTGAACTATCATTGTGGCTCTTTTATCTTGCAAGGTCACTACAAATATGACAATGTAAGAAAACATCTACCAATGCAAAATGTTTCTGCCTGGTTGCTTTCCCTTTTGAGACATCTAATAGGAAAGCTGTGTTACTAATTAGTTTTAAGTTATGATTTAAAAGCAATTTAGGGGCCCATTGATGAAGCTCCACTAAATGAAGTAATGGGGCATCTAGGATTGATTCACCTGTGTGGTTCAAGTCTGTATCTGGTATAAAATTTGTATGTAGCGAAACATGGACTGCACCTTTTCATAATAAATACCCACCTAAGGGACTTCAGGAGCAGACAGTGTTGTCTTTTGAAAGGAGCAACTCCTGTCATTGTATGCATCTCTGGTGAATGCATGCATTTTTGTTGTTTTCTCTTTTTTAAAGTGCAAAGACAGCATTTATTATAGACCAACAATCTCATTTTACAAGGATCCTTACAACCAGTAATTAGTTTGCAAAGCCAAGGACTCACTCTGTGTGATCTCTTACACTACTGAAGCCCAATACTGCACCCCCTTAATGAAAAAAATTGCTTCCCCAAAAGTTATATATCTTTCCCAAAGTTATATAAATGGGATCCCTCACTTATGCTATGCACTAGCAGAACCACTCCAAGTTCTTCCACAAACCTCCCCAGCTTCTATCACTGATGATGTTCCTGTTTTGGATCTTGTAATAGTTTCATATCTTGAATACATTTAACATACTGGGGAGCAGAGACATGCAACATTGTGTTACCAAAGATTTTTTTTTTAATTCATATTAGCTAGATTAGGTTGGGCAACTTAGACACAGACAAATAATTCACTTTTTTTTACAAAAATATAATCATTCTTAAACACACTCAAAAACTATACCTTTTACAAACAGACCACTAAAATCTTTGGACCCGGTATCCAACAATGCAGTCATCTGTGTTTTTAAACCCTATCTCTTCATACTATTATTATTCCATATACTTATTTTTTTTGCATACTGCATTTAGGGAAATCTAAGAGCCTGTTTGTGAGGAGTGTGGTTTGAGCTGCATCCTAGAAAGACTGGTTCAGCAACAAATTAAAGTATTATATTAATGTGCTTGGTGTGGTTAATTAATATTACTGGGTTACAAACATTAGGAGGAGTCAGCTTATAAATGTAGTGGTAGGGCTACTATGATGAGGATCTTGGTCTGTGAACAAGCTCATGTCATCAGACAGACAGCCAGGGGTGGAGGACTCAATGATATACAGTAATCAGATCTTGAGATGGCAACAAACGTTTGTAGTACACAGTTGTAGGACATGTTATGTTATATAATCTATTGTGTGAAATATTTAAAAATAAGCAGACGGTGGTGAGGTTTTCAGCTGTATTTTATCTGTAACAAATTTAAAAGTGAAATTGCAGCCGGCCCGGTGGCACTGAGGGTTGAGGCGCTGGTCGCTACACCTCGCGCCACGCCGGCGCACCATGTCTGGAATGAGCATGGGTTGTCGGGGGTTGCCGGGGAGGAGATGGATTGAGCATCCGGAGGACTGCTCTCCATCTCCGGGTTGGGGGGATTCGGGCAGCCGGTGCTTGCCTGACTCCTAGCGGAGGCTGGGGATCGACAGCACGCAGCCACAGAGACAGGGGGGAGGCGGGACGTGGCAGACGCTTGACTAGTGCACACACGGGAGCGTGCATGCACTGAGTCGCTGGTGTCATTGCACGCCATGCCCGCCGGGAGAAAAAAAAAATTCGGGGAAAAAAAATGGAGCCTGGCAGCACGACGTCGTTCCCCGTCGCCATTCCCGGAGGATGCCTCCCTGGCATGGACCGGTACGGGTGGGTTGAGTCACTCCCCACCACCCTGCCGCAAAGGGTAAGTCGCGGGGTGCTGAAGGGAGGGGGTCTCATGTCCGGGGATGGTGCCGGAGGAACAGCGGAGTGCGGGGGGGGGGCGTAGCCGGAGCTCCTAAAACAAAACAAAAAAATTAAAAAAAAAAAAAAGTGAAATTGCTAAAATAAAGTTTCCTTAATATGGAAACATCTAACAAACATAGAAAGTAAAAGGGGGGGGGGGGCATTTCTAAAAGCTGATTTTAATTAATCTGTATTGCTTCTAAAATGTTTCCAAAGTATAATGGCCAAAGAACAGGGGCCCTATTATACAGTATTCTAGAGACACTGTTCTGTGGTCATTACATTTTGAAAACATTTTAGAAGCTATAGGTTGTAGGGGAGAGGTGTTTGTATTGAATGTTAGCCAGCCACAGACCCCTCCTCCACAAACCCATTCACATGATTGCTACATCTTAAGTAGATAGAACTCTGTAATTACTTCAGAGTCACTGAAGTGCACTCCTTAAGTAGCCACTTAAGCTGCAGCAATCATGTGAATGGATTTGTGGAGGAGGGGATGGTGGCTGGCTGGTATTCAATACAAGCCTCCATCCCCCAACACAGTCAACATCACAATGTACAGTAATTGAAATTTGCACCACTAAGTATTTCACTTATGACATAAATGACATCATGCTGTGGTGTAGTTCTTTGTACTATCTGAACTGGCTGTTCTTGCCAACCTAGCTGGGAGAGGGACCTTCTTAAGCTACACAGGTAACATCTGCCCAGTCCATGGAGCTGACAGGCAAAGGGTTAATAGCACTGGTCAACTGTCACTGAATTCTCCTCAATGACACAGGCAATGTTCCTGCAGTTAATCATATTTATCACCTAATTAGGGGCTCTTGCCTGAGTCATAACAGAGAGAAGACATCGTCCTTCAGCTATTCCTTAAACTAGTGAAATGACTAGCTTTCAGGATGTTATTGCTTTATAATCTAACTGAAATAACAATGTTCTGTTTTTATAGTTCTTTTTTTAAATTACTTTTTTTGACTGATACATAAATACTTAGATACATAGACAGTGTCGGCAGATAAGGGCCCATGGCCCACCCAGTCTGCCCATTTGAGCTTGTAAGTTCAGTTTATGTTTTCCTAGAAGTCTGTTGCCCCTTACCACAGACCTCCAGAATTCCTTATGTCTATCCCATGCATTCTTAAATCCCATGATTGTTTCAGCCCCCACCACTTCCTCTGGCAGGGTGTTCCACTTGTCCACCACCTGTTCTGTAAAGAAATTCTTCCTCATGTTTCCTCTGAATCATCCTCCCTCCAATTTCATCCCATGCCCTCTAGTCCTGGAACATCTTTTTTGCTTAAAAATAGTGTATTCCTGCACCCTGTTCCTCCCTGTAAGATACTTGTATGTCTCTATCATATCCCCTCTCTCCCTCTTCTCCTCCAGGGAGTACATATTCAGTTCCTTCAACCTGTTCTCATAGGACTTGTGATACAATCCATGTACCATCTTTGTTGCCCTCCTCTGAACCTTCTCCACCCTGTCTATGTCCTTATGTAGGTAAGGTCTCCAGAACTGTACATTGTACTCCAGGTGGGGCCTCACTAGTGTCTTGTATAGTGGAATTATGACCTCCCTTTTCCTGCTGGTGATGCCCCTGCCTATGCATCCCAGCATCCTATTTGCTTTACCTGCTGCCTTGTCACACTGTGTCCCCTACCTTGAGGTCATCAGAGATGATAACCCCAAGATCTCTTTCCTGCTTCTTGCATGCCATATCCTCACCCCCCAGCTGATATATTATGCCAGGGTTTTTGTGCCCCATATGCATTATCTTGCACTTCTTTGCATTGACTTTCAACTGCCAAACCCCTGACCATTCTTCAAGTTTCTGCAGGTCCCTTCTCATTCTGTCTACACCCTCTGGTGTGTCTACTCTGTTACAGAGCTTTGTGCCATGAGTGAACAGTGAAATTCTGCCTTCTAGGTCCTGTGCAATGTCACTGATGAAGATGTTGAATAGGACCGGTCCCAGCACTGATCCCTGTGGTAGCCCACTGGTCACTCTTCCCTCTTTGGAGTGACTGCCATTTACCACCATCCTCTGTGTCCTGCCACCTAGCCAGTTACCAACCCACCACACTACTGTCCTGCCCACACCCATATTCCCCAGTTTGTGTAATAGTCTTCTATGTGGCACAGTGTCAAAGGCCTTGCTGAAGTCCAGATAGGCCATGTCCACTGCCCTCCCCGATCCACCTCCCTAGTCACCCAGTCAAAAATTCAACGAGGTTGGTCTGACATGACCTCCCCCTGGTGAAACCATGCTGCCTTGGGTCCTGTACTCCACTGACAACCAATTGTTCCACCAATCTCTCCTTCAGTAGTGCTTCCATGATCTTCCCCACTACTGAGGTGAGGCTGACTGGTCTGTAGTTCCCCGCTTCCTCTTTGTTCCCACTTTTGTATGATGGAACACAAAGACTCAATGTGCAGCACAGCCTCAGCTGGCAGTTGGATCAGTCATTTAAGAGATTAGTGACTGATCCACTATCCAATCAGAAGCCTTCCTAGGTACATGAATATTTAATTAAACTTATAAGCTAGTTGTAAATGTCATCTTTGTATAACTGCTAGGCATTTTGAGATAGCTGAACATAGCAGATAGAAAATGTTATTATTTTTTTCAAAAGTAGCCTTTTTTATTTCTGAAAGTTTTCTTTTTTAAGTATGCTCATTAGAAGATGTCTACCTGATAAGTACTTGGTGGGAAATGAAGAGCAGTATTTCTATTGTCACGTTACTTACTGGGATATCACAAATGACCATTTGACAACGTGTGACTGACTCTACTTGGTCAGTTGTAATGTCAAAGTCAGTGAAATCACATGGCTGATGGGGTATTAGAAGGAATACAACCAGATATGTCTGCCTACTTGCAGAGTTATGTCCCTGGCATCACACCAAGTAGTGTCAGAAAGAAGATCTTATAATTAGATAAAGGGAAAATTAAAAAAAAAAATTCTTCTGACTTTAGAAGTAATAGTTGACTTTTTCAAGCATAAACTAGCTTGTTAAAACTAAAATTACTTGATATTTTAATAGTAAAATAAACTAAATACAACTCTTTTAATAGTTAATTCCCAAGAATTCTGAAAGCAGAAAACAAATCAGTTGAGCAAATTCCAAAGAAAACAACTGAGTTTATTTACAGTATCATAGTGGAAAATTATCAACCCCCCACACACATACTCATTTCTAATACTTTTTTCGAAAAACACAGATAACAGCACTCAGGAGGTATTTGTGCAATGTATTGCCAAACTTTATCATGCAAAAAAAAAAAACACCCTGTGGAACTGCCATATAACCCCACCAAAAAACATCAAAGTTTCATGTGTATGCGTTTTAACCAAAAGCTATAGTGCATTCAAAGTGACCAACTTAAATAGCATCAATGATAAATTACAATTAATTAAAACAATTATAATCATCCCTTGAAACGCATGAAAAACACATAAAAATCACACTCAATCAATTTGTAAGCCAGCATACTCGAATGATGAATGCTTATAACATGATTCTGCTATGCTCTGCCTATTTGTATTAGTGTTTGCTAAGCATTTATATATCATTTATCAATTCTGCTTATAAGACAGTCATAATCTTTATTACCATATTATAAATAATTCAAAAATATGTCTAGGTAATATATAAATAACTGCTTCTTTCGTATTATTTCTTTCAGAGCAATCTTTCGGATGAGACGTTAAACCGAGGTCCCATCTGCCTGGATTGGTGGTATTTCAGGTGGATGTTAAAGATCCCATGGCACTTATCGAAAAGAGAAGGGGAATTTCCCCGGTGTCCTGGCCAAATTTCCCTCATTCACTAAAAATACCACCAACAGCTTAATCTGGTTCAAGGTCAGTTGCCATTCATCTGTATCCCCCTCCCCCCCAGGTCGTGCCTGAAAATAGGCAGGATTTGTCTAGTGCACTTACCCGGTCAACAAAAGCTAAATAAATAAATAGCCAATACACATATGAGACAGCACACCATTATTGCACTAAATTATTTAATGGTTTAGTTAAAACATACATTGCAGGCTCTGAAACTAGTGACCCTATTATGAAATAGAGTCAGCTCAGGGAAGGCATTACAGAATAACAGGCTCTATTACTTTAACAGAAATGGAGTTATTTCAAACTTGTCATTTACTCCTTGATGCATAGATTTTAATCTAAAAATGCAAAAGCCCTCTCTACAGGATAATTTATCGGGTAAATTCCCTCCCCTGGGGCCGAGTGTAACATGTTCAATTCCAATAAAACTCCATTTGTGTTCTGATGGCACAACACTATTTACCACATGTGTACCTGTGGCATAAGCCTGATTGCCTGCATTGATAGCCCTAATATGCTCACTTACACATTCCTTAAACTTTCTTTTCATTTTACCAACATAAATACTCCCGCAGGTACAACCTGCATGGTATATGACATTTATTCTGTCCTCTCTTTCCCCTTACACAGCTGCTTCTTGCATTTCCTACTCTGTCTATTATCAGAGGTGGTTGTTGAGGATTACCTTTACTGACAGATGAAATTCTTGGGCAGTTAAACAATCACTTTGCCACTGCAGGACTAGCTTTTGATACCTCACCCATTAGTAAAATTACTCCTCAGGGTGACCCTGCTGTAGACCTTAGTAACACTTCTAATCCTAATTTACCTTGTTCTCCTGTATTTACCTTCAATACAGTCACTTTTAAGCAGGTTGAGGACTTACTACTTTCCCTGGATACTAAAAAGAGCGCAGGTGCAGACAACTTAGAACCATACTTTCTTAAACTTGGATATCTTTACTTGACCACCCCGGTCACACATCTATTCAATTTGTCATTAATGCATGGAGAACTTCTCCAGCTGTGGAAAACTGCTCATATTCTACCCCTATTCAAGTTGGCAGACCCATGCAATCTGAACAATTATCGACCTATATCTATACTCACTGCACTGCCGAAACTATTTGAAGTGGACGCATGGAACCGCCTTCCTGGAGAGGTTGTGGGGTCTAAAACAGTGGAGGAATTCAAACATGCATGGGACAGACATAAGGCAATTATAGTGGGGGGTTGCAAGAAATAGGCTGTTGGTTAACTAGAATCTGCAGCTTATCCAGTAGGTAGGGAAATGGGCAGACTGGGTGGGCCAAGTGGTCCTTATCTGCCGTCAAAGTCTATGTTTCTATGTTTCTATGTTAATGCCCAATTAAGAGAACACTTGGATATGCATAATTTATTAAACCCTGCACAATCTGGCTTCAGAGCCAAACACAGTACGGTATCAGCACTTGTGAAAGTAACCACAGATTGGCAAACTGCACTAGATACTAAGAAACATGTGGTTGCTCTCTTCCTGGACCTGAGCAAAGCTTTTGATACTGTGGAGCACAATATAATGATTACGGCTCTAAGCAGCCCTGGACTTGACACCTCTGCAATCAAATGGTTCTCCAACTACCTCACCAATAGACTGCAACAAGTCAAAGCTGCAGATGACCTGTCATCTCAAAAAACCCTTCTGCAAGGCGTTCACCAAGGCTCAATATTAGGCCCGATCCTATTTGCAATTTATATCAATAACCCTGGCAGTTATCTACAAGCAGCTGTACTGTACTATATACCGTAAACTCCTCCTTAGATGTGGCACAGGAGAAGCTGCAGCAAGACTTTATTAAGCCCCAACATAGTCTCATTAAACACAAACTTCTCCTCAATGCCAAAAAAACGAAAGTCATGGTTCTTTCACCAAAAGCTGGCCTTGGATTGACACCTACTCTTCTGATTGTAACGCTCCTAGATGAACCTCTAGAATTAGTTGAAAATTTTAAATACCTAGGATTCTGGTTGGACAACAAGCTGAACTTCCAATTCTACCTGAATGAAATCTTGAAGAAACTAAGGCAGTGGTTAGGCCTATTTTAAAGGCTTAAACATCTCCTAACCCTAGATGCTAGAAAGAGGCTAGTGCAATCTACTTTCTTACCTATATTGGATTATGCTGACTTCATGTACTCTCATTGTCAGCTAACATTGCTCAGTAAACTTGACACCTTATACCACCGGGCCCTAAGATTTATTTTCAATCTACCCTCACGTACTCATCATTGTCTACTATACCAGGAATCAGGTTGGCCTTCTCTGTCAGCTAGGAGGAAAAGAAATGTTCTTCTCTGGCTCCACAGAACACTCAAAAAATAAGCTCCCTACATACATAAGTAGCTTATTTGTGCATGCCAAGGGTTTCTACGGACTAAGACGCTTCTCTATGCTTTGCTTTCAGACTACTAGAGTAAATACAATCTATGGCTCAGCAGCAATTAAATTCTTTCTTCCATCCCTATGGAACTCCATGCAAAGGACACTAAAACTATCATCACTTCCAGGCCTAACTATATTCAGAAAGTTAGTTACTACCTTTCTGAGTGAAAACTGCAGTTGTTTCAGACAAAGATGATCCTCCATACTTTTTTCTATTAATCCAGAATCAGCATTTTTGTGCATAATTTCACCTACCCTGGCTCTTTATTCTCTCCTCTCTTTCCCTTACACAGCTGCTTCTTGCATTTCCTACTCTGTCTATTAACAGAGGTGGTTGTTGAGGATTACTAACTTTCTATATGTTCTTATACTTGAATTGTTTAGCCTGTAATATTGACAGGTTAGCTGTTGCTGACCATTTGTGCACATCCTGTAAAATTACTGTATTTGTCTATGCATATGTACATATTGTATTGTATGTAATGTTTTTTGTTTCATGTCCAGGACCACTTTGAAAATGAGCTTGCTCAATGGTGTTTATGCCTGGTAAAATAAAGTTATTGATTGACTGATTGATTGATGTTGTGTCACAATTAGTAAACCTGGTTATTTTAATTTTCGTTGTCCCATTTTCAAATGTTTTTGTTATATTAACATAAGAATAGTATTTACACTGATTGCATGTAAAACAACTAGGTGGAAGTGATGGTACCCAAGAATGAAATCTAGAAATGGAAATTGTGTTCGAGGTGGGGGTGGGGGTAAGCAAAAGACTAGTTCCAAAAGTTGTGGTGGGATTCAAACTAACAGTCTAAGTAGAAGGTTGTAAACTATGTGTTACAATATCAGAGATATTTCTACCCCTTTTGTACACCATTCTGGGAAAAGCATGTGTCCATTCCTGTATGCTAGTTTCATTTTGTATAATATGCCAATTGCCCCTAATTATGTTCTCCACTGCATATGACTGTACATTAAATGTTGTAAGAAAATGACATCTTTTAGTCCCTCTATTCTGAACAATGTTTTCTCTAGGTTGAAATAAACTATTCCTAGGGGTACTCGCTGCTCTCTCAAATGCCTCAGACACTTTATTTTGATTGTAATGCCGCACATGAAAACAATTCCTCATGTCTTCTGAATGTGCTACAAAAGAGGATTCACTACTACAATTACATTTTGAGCATAAAGATTGACTAACAGGAATGTTATCGATGGTATGTCTTAGATGACAGGATGATGCCATAAGTATGGTTTTACAATCAGTGGGTTTATGATATAGCAATGTGTCAAGACCAAAACTCTCATTCTTAGAAAATAAACTATCAAGAAACAAAAGGAGGCAGTATAGCGTAGTGGTTTAAGGCTCTGAGCTGCAAATCTGGAGACCTGGGTTTGAATCCCACAGCCCCCACTTGCATACTGTGTGACCCTAAGCAAGTTACTTAACTTCCCTGAGCTCCCAGGTCGCACCTGTAAAGAAGCTTTCAGCTTAGTGTGCCACTCCTGGTTAAACAATTGAAAAAAAAAAGAAAAAATACTGACAAAACTATATATCTCTCTGTAAATTTCAAACTGGGACAGGTGGCATTAAGACACTATACAAATTCCAAAAGCTCCCTTTCAGTATCTTGCCTTATTGGAAATAAATCATCAGTGTATCTATGATGTAAATTAATATGTTCATTGAATTTATTGTAATCCTGATTGTAAATGAAACATTCCTCCCACCACCCCGTAAACAAATTTTCATAATCCACTGCAAAAGTGTCACTCATGGCAGTGCCACTAATCTGATGGTAAAAGGTACCTAAAAAAAAAAATTGATTCCAAAATGAATTTGGCCAAGCCCAGCAGAAATCCAGTTGACAGATGATCCAAATCCTGCCTTCTATCCAAAATCTCTCTCAGTGCTTTCATACCTCCTTCATGAGGTATTACTGTATAAAGCGATTCTATGCTGAGCGTGACCAAGATGTCATTCGGGTCGACGTGAACTTCATCCAGAATTGTCAAAATCTCACTGATATCCTTTATGAATGACCTTAAACCTTGTACAAATGGTTGTAAAAATGAATCTACTGTACATAAACTGACAGAGGCTGTGTTAACAAGTTGATACCTGCAATGATAGGTTGTCCATGCAGTGAAACCAGACTTTTATTTACCTTCTGTAACAAATATATAGTCTGCCTAACATGGTATTCCTTAATTAAGAAGTTCCTTGTTGCTGGCCTGGTGGTACTGAGGGTTGAGGTGCTGGACGCCACACCTTACACCACATCAGCGACCCGAGTTCGGGAATGGACTCAGGCCGCTGAGGGCTGGCAGGGGAGAGGATGGATTGAGTGTCCCAGGACTGCCCTCCCTCCTCTGGGGTGGGCCTGTGAGATTGCGTCATGCTTGGGTGGCCCCTGGTGATGATCGGGGGTGGCACAATGCACAGTGCCAAAATGGGAGGAGTTCGGCAAGACACCTGCGTATGCGCTGTCCATCATTGCACTGCCAGCTCCTGGGGACAAATATAAGGTGGAAAAGGGCTGGGTGCGGCTATGCAGCTTGATGGCTGTTCTCCCGCCGACCTGGAGGCCTGTCGTGGAATCACGTTGGGGGTCTGGGAATGGCTGTGTTGGACCCTCATGTATCGAGTGAGCCTGCTGTGCTTCAGGTGTGTGGGGGACAGCTGCTGGATGTTCCTGCCGAAGTGCCGCCGAAGGCACAAAATTAAAAATACAATAGAAAACTAAGAAGTCCCTTGTTGGTCCATCTATCCATGCATTCTCACGTGCCTTAATAATGTGTCTATCAATCAAGATCTTAAAATATGATGTGGGAACTGAGTTTGCTTTTTATAATAACATAGATCTGATAGCTGTCTGAACATCTCTTCAATGTACTTGAATGTGTCCAGAACTACGATCACCCAGCTGTTATCAGGGGATTTTTGGGTTAATTCTTTATCTCCCAAAAGTTTTAGAGCTTTATTCTCCTCGCTTGTTAAGTTCACATGGGGGGTGAAAAAGCTGCTCCTGCTAAAGCTTCAAAATCACGTTCAGATACAAACTGGAAGTTATGAACAACTGGGTTAGTAGGGGGTATGAAGGTGTAGTGTGACCTGAAGGAGCCAGACAAATTATATTTGCCATCATTATTTTGAGATTCATTACTGGCATTATTCAGTTCTGCTTCCCTCATATCCTTACTCACCACCCCTCCCCTCAGATGTACTATCCTTAGCAAACAAGTACTTGAGATTAAAATTCCTGGTAAACTTGATCAAAGCAACATATAAATCAAAATGTTTCAAATGATTAGTGGGTACATATTTAAGACCTTTACTCAATGCAGATATTTCAATCTGACTCAGTACCAAAGAGGATACATTTATAACAGTATTTAGATTTGAGTCCTGTAACGTGTCTGGTAACCCCCGCGGCCTCTGCTCCTTTGATTCTGTTGTTTCTGACCCATTGCCAGTCACTGCATTTTCTGTATATTATGACCATTAGTCGACAGTCCCTTGCCATGGCCCCTGACACACTGATGTTGAACACTAGTAGGAATTACATTTCTTGCTGCATTTGCCCCTTCTGGTTCTGGAATATGGAACATAACTCTGGGACTCCGACATAGCGGTACGGTGCTGTGATTGGAAGGACTCTTGTCTGACGTCATCAAATCATCAGAAAAAACAGAGGGCACAACATCTGATTCATTGTTTGAAGGCTCTACATTTTCTTCCTGGTTGCTAGCCAATGGGGCCTTTCCCTTTAAAATAAAGTGGAGATTATTATTACCATGGGCATTCTCATCTTATTTCCAGTTATACAGACAATCATTTGCATAGTCATTTTGATCTCTAATCCATTTTGTTTCTTTCTGGGCCCTTAATTGATTATAAGTTCTTGTTATCATTTCAGTTAGAACTTGTTTGAACTCTACAAACTGGGGATGTTGTGAGAACTTATTAATGTCTACTTCTTTTACTTTTAAAGCTTCCATCAGTTTGTTCTTCTGATTCACCAAGTACTTGATAATTAATCTAATTAATCTCAAGGATGCATCATGCAGTTCCTCCTTCCAAGGTCCAAAAAAATAATTGTTAGCTTTATCAAAACTTGGAAATTTCAAGATTCAGAGACCACAATGCACCCTTCCTGCCATCAGATACTTCTCCATAGTCACTTCTTGCCAAACCAAACATCTTAATTTAACTGCAGGTTTCTCATACCTGATAAAGGCGTCTCTAATAGCCAAAGGCATTGCTCCATCAGTACGATTGGAATATTGCTACTATTCTGATGAGGAAATAGACCCTGCCATCGTAACTTCCAAAGTCAGTTTCTGATAAATAGTGTGCATCAAACTGAAAATGGGGTTCCCGGCTGCAGCACCATTGGGCATCTTGACTGAAGTCATTGTTTGCTTTGTATTTAAACCTCCAGTGTTGAGCAATGCTCAACCACAGCAACATGTATACAAAAAAGGGTCACTTCTGACACCAGATGTGTTGTATCAAATCCTCAATAACTTTTTTAAACAAACACAGGTAACTACACTCAGGAGGTATTTGTGCACTGTATTGCCAAACTTTATCATGCAAAAGAAAGCCTTAAGAACGTCCGTTTAACCCCAACAAAAAACTTCAATGTTTTGTAAGTATGCGCTTTAACCAGAAGCTATAGTGCATTCAAAGTGACCTGCTTAAATGGCATCAATGATAAATTACAATTAATTAAAACAATTATAATCACCCACTTGAAACACATGAAAAACACATAAAATCGCACTCAATTTGTAAGACAACGTACCTGAATGATGAATGCTTATAACATACTTCTGGCATGTTCTGCCTATTTGTATTAATGTATGCTAAGCGTTTATATATCATTTATCAATTCTGCTTATAAGACAGTCATAATATTTATTACCATATTATAAATAATTCAAAAATATATCTAGGTAATATATAAATAACTGCTTCTTTTTTAATAATAATAATAAAGAAACAGTTATTTACATATTACCTAGATATATTTTTGAACTATTTATAATATGGTAATAAAGATTATGATTGTTTTATAAGCAGAATTGATAAATGATATATAAATGCTTAGCAAACATTAATACAAATAGGCAGAATATGCCAGAAGTATATTATAAGCATTCATCATTCAAGTACTGTAGAATTGATTTATTTCACTGTAAAAAAGTCTTGCTATTTTCACTGTAGAAAGAGACCTGCTAAATTAATTGAACAGATAAGTTAGTTATCTATGTCAGACTCATTATATGGAAGTGCAGGACAGTGAAATTTAATTGCAGCTAACAAGTCCCATAGCCTCGGACAGCTAAATGAAATGAACGCGCTACTTTTCAATTCTATAGTATGTGGTTTTACAAATTGATTGAGTATGATTTTTATGCATTTTTCACGTGTTTCAAGTTAGTGATTATAATTGTTTTAATGAACTGTAATTTATCATTGATGCTATTTAAGCTGGTCACTTTGAATGCACTATATCTTCTGGTTAAAGCACATACGCGTGAAATGTTGAAGTATTTTGGTGGGGTTATACGGTTGTTCTTAAGGCTTTTTTTCACATAATAAAGTTTGTCAGCACATTGCCCAAATACCTCCTGAATGTGGTTACCTGTGTTTTTTGAAAAAAGTTATTAAGGAGTTGGTACGACGCACCTGGTGTCAGAAGCAGCCCTTTTTTGTGTACATATTGCTGTGGTTGTGCATTGCTCGACACTGGAGGTTTAAATACAAAGCAAAAAATGACTCTGGTCAAGATGCCCAATTGGTGTTGCAGCCGGGAACCCCATTTTTAGTTTGATGCACACTATTTCTCAGAAACCGACTTTGGAAGTTACTACGGCAGAGGGCTACTTCCTCATCAGAACGGCAACAATATTCCAGTAGTACTGACAGAGCAACACCATTGACTATTAGAGACATCTTCACCAGGTATGAGAAACTTGAATTTAAATTAAGACTTTTGGTTTGGCAAGAATTGACTATGGAGATGCATCTTAAGGCAGGAAGGGTGCCTCGTGGTTTCTGAATCTTGAAATTTTCAAGTTTTGATAAAGATGACAATGATTTTTCTGGACCTTGGAAGGAGGAACTGCATGATGCATCCTTGAGATTAATTAGATTAATTATCAAGTACTTGGTGAATCAGAAGAACAAACTGATGGAAGCTTTAAAAGTAAAAGAAGTAGGCATTAATAAGTTCTCACAACATCCCTAGTTTGCGGAGTTCAAATAAGTTCTAACTGAAATGATTACAAGAACTGATAATCAGTTAAGGGCCCAGAAAGAAACAAAATGAATTAGAGATCAAAATGACTATGCAAGTGATTGTGTGTATAACTGGAAACAAGATGAGAAGATCCATGATAATAATAATCTCCACTTTATTTTAAAGGAAAAGGCCTCATTGGTTAGCAACCAAAAAATAAAATGTAGATCTTTCAACCAATGAATCAGATTTTGCATCCTCTGTTTTTTCTGATGATTTGCCAACATCAGATGAGAGTCCTTCCATTCACAAAACCTTTCCGCTCTGTCAGAGTCCTAGAGTCACATTCCATACTATAGGACCAGAAGGGGCAAATACAGCAAGAAATGTAATTCCTATGAGTGTTCATCATAAGCGAGGCAGGGGCTGCGGCAATGGACTGTCGACTTACAGTCAGAATATACAGCAAACACAGAGGCCTGTGATGGGCCAGAAATAGCAGAATCAATGGAGCAGAGGCCAAAGGGGGTTACAAGACACATTACAGGACTCATATCTAAGTACTGTTATAAATTTATCATCCATGGTACTGAGTCAGATTGAAATTTCTGCATTGACTAAAGGCCTTAAGTATGTACCCACTAATCATTTGAAACATTTTGATTTATAGGTTGATTTGATCAAGTTTACCAGGCATGTGAATCTCAAGTGCTTTTTTGCTAAGGGTAGTACATCTGAGGGAGAGGAGGTAGTGAGTACGGATGTGAGAGAAGCAGAACTGATTAATGTCGGTAATGAATCTCAAAGTAATGATGGCAACTGTAATTTTTTGGGCTCCTTTAGGTCACACTCAACCTTCATACCCCATGACTAACCTTGTTGTTCATACCTTCCAGCTTGCATGTAAGCGTGATTTTGAAGCTTTAGCAGGAGCAGCTTTTTCATCCCGCTATGTGAATTTATCAAGCGAGGAGAATAAAGCTTTAAAACTTTTGGGAGATAACAAATAATTAACCCTAAAATCTATCAATAAAGGTGGGGGGATTGTAGTTATGGACACATTCAATTACAATGAAGAGATTTTCAGACAGCTGTCAGAGCTATGTTATTATAAAAAGCTAAGCTCAGATCCTACATCAGGTTTTAAGATCTTGGTTGATGGATACATTATCAAGGCACATGAGAATGCATGGATTGATGGACCAACAAGGGACTTCTTAATTAAGAAATACCCTGTTAGGCAGACTATATATTTGTTACTGAAGGTACATAAAAGTATGGTCTCACCGCCTGGTCGACTTATCATTGCAGGGAACGATTTGTTAACAGAGCCTCTGTCAGTTTATGTAGATTCATTTTTACAACCATTTGTATGAGGTTTAAGGTCATACATAAAGGATACCAGTAAGATTTTGAAAATTTTGGATGAGGTTCATGTCGACCAGAATGAAATCTTGGACATGCTAGAAGTATAATCTCTTTATACAGTAATACCTAATGAGGGAGGTCTGAAAGCACTGACAGAGTTTTTGAAAAGAACGCAGGATTTTGATCATTCACCAGCTGAATTTCTGCTGAGCTAAGCCAAATTCATTTTGGAATCAATTTTTTTTTTATTTTAAGGTACTTTTTACCATTAGATTAGTGGCACCGCCATGGGTGACACTTTTGCACTGGATTATACAAATTTGTTTATGGAGTGGTGGGAGGAATATTTAATTTACAATCAGGATTACAATAAATTCTATGAACATATTCATTAATATAGTAAATACATTGATGACTTACTTCTAATATGGCAAGATACTGAAAGGGAGCTTTTGGAATTTGTACAGTATCTTAATGCTACCTGTCTCAGTTTGAAGTTTACAGTGACATATAGTTTTGTCAGTATTTTGTTCCTCGATTTTTTAATTTCTAAGAATGAGAGTTTTGGTCTTGACACATCGCTATATTGGAAAACCCATTGATTGTAATACCATAGTTACGGTGTTGTCCTGTCATCCAAGACATACCATCGATAGCATTCCTGTTAGTCAATTTTTATGTGCAAAATGTAATTGTGGTAGTGAAGCATCTTTTGTAGCACATTCAGAAGACATAAGGAATCTTTTTCATGTGAGGGGTGCAATCAAAATACAGTGTTTGAGGCATTTGAGAGAGCAGCAAGTACCCCTAGGAATAGTTTATTTCAACATAGAGCAAACAATGTTTAGAATGGAGTGACTAAAAGATGCAATTTTGTTACAACATTTAATGTACAGTCATATGCAATTAGGGACAATTGGCATATTATACAAAATGAAACTAATATACAGGAATGAACACATGCTTTTCCTAGACTAGTGTACAAAAGGGGTAGAAATATATTTGATACTGTAACACATAGTTTACAACTTCTACCTGGACTGTTAGTTTGAATCTCACCACAACTCTTGGAACTAGTCCTTTGCCTACCCCCACCCCCACCTCAAACACAATTTCCATTTCTAGATTTCATTCTTGGTTACCATCGCTTCCACCTGGTTGCTTTAAATGCAATCAGTGTAAATACTATCCATATGTTAATACAACCAAGACATTTGAAAATGGGACAGAGAAAATTAAAATAACCAGGTTTATTAATTGTGATACAACAAATGTCAAATACTGTGCAGGTTGTACCTGCGGAAGTATTTATGTTGGTAAAATGAAAAGAAAGTTTAAGGAACAGGTAGTTGAACATATTAGGGCAATCAATGCAGGCAATCAGGCTTATGCCACAGCTGCACATGTGGCAAATAGTGTTGTGCTATCAGAACACAAATGGAGTTTTATTGGAATTCAACATGTCACACTTGGCCCCAGGGAAGGGAATTTAACCAAAAAATTATCCTGTAGAGAGGGCTTTTAGATTTTTAGATTAAAAGCTATGCATTAAGGAGTAAATGACAAGTTTGAAATAACTCCATTTCTGTTAAAGTAATAGAGTCTTTTAGCCTATAATGACTTCCCTGAGCTGAATCTATTTCATAATAGGGTCACTAGTTTCAATGTATGTTTTAGCTAAACTATTAAATAATTTAGTGCAATAATGGTGTGCTGTCTCATATGTATATTGACTGTTGCTCTGAAAGAAATAATAATAATAAGAAAGAAGCAGTTATTTATATATTACCTAGATATATGTTTGAATTATTTATAATATGGTAATAAAGATTATGTCTTTCTTATAAGCAAAAATGATAAATGATATATAAATGCTTAGCAAACACTAATACAAATAAGCAGAACATGCCAGAAGTATGTTATAAGCACTCATCATTCAAGTATGCTATCTTACAGATTGATTGAGTGTGATTTTTCTGTTTTTGATGTGTTTCAAGTGGGTGATTTTAATTGTTTTAATTAATTTTAATTTATCATTGATGCTATTTAGGGCTATCAATGCAGGCAATCAGGCTTATGCCACAGCTGCACATGTGGCACTTTGAATGCACTATAGCTTCTGGTTAAAGTGCATAAGTGCAAAACATTGACTTTTTTGGTGGGGTTATACGGCTGTTCTAAGGACTTTTTTTTGCATAATAATGTTGGCAATACATTGCACAAATACTTCCATAGTGCGGTTACCTGTGTTTTTTTAAAAAAAAGTTATTAAGGAGTTGGTACGTCGCACCTGGCGTCAGAAGCTTAATTTTTGTATACTTATTTCTAATACTGTTTGTGTATGGTGGTTGTGGGTGGGTGGGGGGCAGTGCCATGGCTCTGAAGATCTAAAGTGTCCCCAGCAGGTATTTGATTTATTTCGAATAGTGTTGTAGAAAAAGTAAATAAAATAAAAAATGCCAATGCGTGTGGAACATTTGTGTTTCAATTACACAACTGTAGGACTGTTTATATTAAACCTTGTAAAAATATTCCTTCTGGTGTGGGATATTGATTGCCCAGTGGTCAAATTACAGTCCTGACTGACATTGTCCTCAAACTGCTGAGTACTGGCAAGGGATGCAGAACAGGTTTTGACCAGTCCTGGCCAAATCAAGTGCTAAGTGCGTGTGTGTGTGTGTGTGTGTGTGTGTTTTAGACAATCCCCCAACAACAGACAGCTGACTCCACTAGTTGACAGTTGGTCCGGTGCATCCCACTGCCTTGCGCAACAGTGACAGCCAGTTCAAGCTCACTGCACACATCCATTAGTGCTCAGACTAACATCTGTAGATGCAGGAACACACCATTCAGGAACTGCTGGCACATCATTGTTCTTGGTTCCCACTGTCACAGTAGACAGGCTGATAGGGTAACTGTATCAAATACCATATTTGAATAAGTTGCACTGTCAGTGCTCAGCTCAAAGAAGCATAACTGAGTGAAACAGAAGCACATGATTAATTTTTTTTTCCATTTTCAGCAGAATCAGCTGTACACTACAGACTTTTCACATAAGCATTTAGTTCCCCAAATGTTAAATGAGGAGGTAGATTGGTTAGCCTTTATCTAGTTAAATGGAATAGTTTTCATAATGGTAATTCTGCTATTTATTTTTTAAGTTGATCCATTTTTTTTGGTAACTTGTAGTCATGGCTCTACCTTAAGCTCCATTTTCCTCCATTCCCAAATATTAAGATACTTATGATCATTGGGGGATATACCGTATAACTGATATGTTGAAGTGCTTGAAATATGAAATTTGGATGTCCATAATTCTCTGTCTAGGCAAGAGAGCTACTGTATACACCTGTAATGTTTGGCAGAACTGCTTTGGTATTATTGCAGATTGGATTTATCTTGGATTCATGGATGATTTAAACATAGTTTTAAAATAATTTATCAAGCCCACGGGGAGGAGGGGAGCTTTATCACCCTTGATACCCAGTCTTTTAAACTGCTGTTTTATAAGGCAGAAAAAGTCCATAGTTGGATGCCTACACACTTAAGAGTGGAATCGAAGCAGTATAATGATTATAACCTGAGCATTTTACATTGTTGCAGTCAAACTCTTTTATTTAAATGATTAATATTGCCAATTTTGTTTGTTCAGCAGTTCATCTATGACCTAAACTGGTGGTGACTATCCTAATTTGTATCTCGACAGAGTACATTATTTTATTTTTATTTATTTAGGTATCAGAATTACAAACCTTTGAGTCATAGACTCATTTCCAAAGGCTCCTTGTCAGTTACATAGTAAGAAACATTAAATCAGGTACAGAGTGGACATTTAAACAGATATCCCATAGTGGAGACATAGGGTGATGCGGCCTATACAAAATGTTAGCTAAGCAGGGTGGGGAAACATAGTTACATAGATACAAATATATTAGCAACTCAGGACAATGTGGCTTATACAAAATGTTGGCTAAGCATGGTCCCTGTAACAAAGGGATTAGTCACTGACAGAGGAAACAGCACAGTCAGGAGAGATCAGACTTTGTTATAGCAATATTCACAGGTAGAACGACTGATTACATGCTCAGGCTGTCAAGTAGCAGATAGTGTGGCTATGGGCAGGTGCAGGTGTGGGAAGTGAGAAGGTGGTTTCTGAGGGCAGCCTAGAAAGGACCCAGTTTGTTGAGGCTGGTGATTGATGGAGGGAGGGAATTGTAGAATGTGGGGGCCCTGACCATAAATGATCTCTGTGCCAGGGTTGTCTTGACCATGGAGGCAGTGTTAGTGCTGTGAGTGTTTACTGGGTGCTCTTTGGTAGTAAGGGATGCAGATACACCTGGCGGTGTTAGCCCAAGGAGAGATTTCTTGACTGCAAGACAGGCCTGATACTGGAGCCTCTCATCAAAGCTGAGGATCTGCGTTAGGGAGTAGAGGGTGCAAGTGTGTGTGTAGTCCATGCCACACCTGTCAGGAGCCTGCAGGCTTTGTCAAGGACTACTTTAATTTTGTTGAGAGCCATTGTGTTTGCCGTGCTATAGATTATAAGACCATAGTCTATCGAGGACATAACCTATGAGGTGCTGGCTAGCTTTAATGCTTCATGGGTAGGCAGTCCTTGTGGTGATAGAGGAGGCCAATGCAGGTGTTCACTGCAGATGTGAGTGTGTGAATGTGGGTATGGAAGGTGAGGACAGGGTCAAAGGTAACCCCAAGGTACTTGTAGGAATAGACCTGTTCTAGGGGGTGAAGTGAGCTGGAGACAGTGTGGAGGGGTGAGTTCTTTAACTTGCTCTGATAGTGTGCAAATAGTAGGGCCATAATTTTCTTCAGGTTTATAACCAGCTTGTTCTTACTGAACCAATGTTCAGCCAGGCTTAAGGAGTGCTGGAGTGAGGCCTGCAGGCTGGTTGGGTTTGCATGGGTGGCTCAGAGGATGGCGTCATCAGTGTAAAGTAGGATTTTTCCAGGGCAGAGGGAGGGGGGGCACTGAGAAAGAGATTAAAGAGTAGCGGCCCCAGTTTGGAACCCCTGGGTACTCAAGAGTGTATTGGGTGAGAGGGGGATAGTGTGGCATTAATCTTGACACACTGAGTCCATGTCATCAGCTAGCTGGAGAGCCAGTCGAGGGGACCTTGTGAGAAACCTATTTTGAGGACAGTGTCCAGCAGGAGGGGGGTGGTTGACCATGTCGAAGGCTTTGGAGAGGTCTATGAATACGGCTCCTGCTAGTTGTCCCTTATCAAGTGTGGCATGGATATAGGATGAGAATTCCAGGAGGGCCGTGGTTGTGATGTGCCCAGCACGGAAACCATGCTGTTGGTTGCAAAGCATGTTGTGCATGTCTAGGTAGGCTGTTAGCTGATCAGCCACCACCTTTTCTAGGGCTTTGAAGGGGAGGAGGATTGAGATCGGTCAGTAGTTCCCCATTGCTAGGTGATCCCCACCTTTGTGGATGGGCGTCTCTACTGCAGTTTTCCACTTTTTGGGAAACTGACCAAGGCAGAGGGAGAGATTAAGGAGGCCCATCAGGGGGAGGAGCAGTACATCCAGTGCCAGGCAGAGTAGTCTGGTGTACATATCTAACTCCTTTATAGAACATTTACACTGATGTTGATTTTGAATTTATCAAACAGTTTTATGTGTCTCTTTAAAGGAGAAGTATACAAACACTACTAATTTACACCCATAAGGAGCATTACAACGGCCGCATCAAGGAACCTTTTAGTCATGCATACAGATTGTAAATACCTTAATTTCTGAAATCTAACCACAGCAAAAAACAATTCAAGGTGCAGGATTTGGAGCTTTTCTGGGGAACTCTATATAAATGTTTTACATCTAAGAAAAGGCTGTGTAATATAATTGCATCTGAAAATCAGTCATTTACTGTAGTGTCCTGGGGGGCTAATTCTCCATTTTTTTTTTTGACATTTGAAGAGCAGTTACTAGCTGTCCAATCAGTAGGTAAAAAAATGCCAAAAAGCAGTTTACTGTTCAATCTAAACTAGGAATACAGGGTGGGATATTCAGAAGGGTTGCGCATGGCGCAACACAGTTGAATCATGCGCAACCCACTAATGTGCCCCGGCACGATATTCAAAGGGGGATTGTGCCTGGCACAAATCCTGATGCATCGGAGCGCATCACTAATGTAGGCAGCGCAGGTAGGGGGTGTGCCCATGCATACTCTGCACATCCCGATATTCAGCCCGGGATGTGCTGAGCCAATGCATGTGTAGCCTCTACCTGCACTGCACACAGGTGAGCCAAAAAAAAAAGGAGCAACAGTTGGCCACCCACAGGTGAGCTGCCATATTGCAGGGTGCAACACGGCAGCTGCCACCTGTCAGTGGCCACCCGAGCTCCAGCTGCACCTTCATGGTTGTGCCCCCATGCCCGATCATGGGCATACATAGAATAATAACAGTCCTATATCCCAGGTGGTGCAGTGGACTGCTCACAGCCCGATCGCGGACATGTGTAGAAATAAGTAACAGTCCTATATCCCTGGTGGTCCAGTGGACCGCTTGCAGCCTGATCATGGGCAGATGTAGTAAAAACTATTAGTCCTATATCCCTGGTGGTCCAATGGACTTCTTGCAGCCCGATTGTGGGCAGATGTAGTAAAAACTATTAGTCCTATATCCCTGGTGGTCCAGCGGTACCCCCCTCCCCATCCGCCCACTGAGCCCCACCACCCCGCTCCCTCCAGTCAGCGGTGGGTGGCAGCTCCCCACCCTCTTGCCGCCCCACCGCCCGCCAACTGACATCGTATGGTAGGGCTGTATGCCCATTGGTTCATAGAATGAGCCAATGGGCATGCAGCCCATACCGTACTACACAGTCCAGATATGTGAGTGGTCACATATCTGGACTGTGTAGTACTGTATGGGCTGCATGCCCATTGGCTCACGCTATGGACCAATGGGCTTACAGCCCTACCATATGGTGTCAGTCAACAAGCGCGGGTGGCAAGTGGTGGGGAGCTGCCACCCGCCGCTGACCGGGAGCGCGGTGGTGGGGCCCAGGGCAGATGGTGGGTACCAGCCACCAAGGATATAGGACTAATATTTTTTACTACATCTGCCCACGATCAGGCTGCAAGCGGTCCACTGGACCACCAGAGACATAGGACTAATAGTTTTTACTACATCTTCCCGCGATCGGGCTGCAAGCAGTCTACTGGACCACCAGGGATGTAGGACTGTTACTGTTTCTGACATATGCCTGCGATTGGGATGCAAGCAGTCCACTGGACCACCAGGGATAGGGTTAAGTGTCTAAACTATACTTATGCCCGCGATCAGGCTGCAAGCGGTCCATTGGACCACCAGGGATATTGGACGTGTTCTTCAATTTACACATGCCTGTGATTGGGCATTGGGGCACTTTGCCACAATGTGCAGGGGGCGTTGGTCCCCGACGGCTGCAGCCTGGCAGGGCGCCAGGTGCAAGTCGCCAGGAATCGGTGCACCTGCATGCAAATGGAGCCATAATGACATGCAAATGGCCCCATTTGTGCTTTACATACATTATGTCCCCATTTGCATGTGCACTTTTGCATATTGCAGTGGTTTCACGTATCGCAGCAGCACTTGTGCTTGCGCATCCCCCTGCTCCACTCTGGCCACTTGCGCTGGTGCAGTGCCACTGCGCCATGCGCACTGCAGGTGGCCAGTGAGCGATATTCAATGATGCTGTGCCATGGCGCAGCTCAGTTGAATATCACCCTGTCAATGCCCCTGCGCATCCAAGTTGTGTTGTGCCCAGGCTTGCACCACAGCCTGGAACAGTCTGAATATCCCACCCACAATGTATAACCAGCAGGGTCTTAAATGAGGGTCAGTCAGATTTTAATGTCTAATATATCTTGGGCATAACTCTACAATAATAGAGTGACATGGAAGAGGGAGGGAGTGAGCAAAACAGAACACGACAGAGGGAGGTAGTGTTGGTGAGGGGGAGAAAAAAGCAGGAATTGCTGAATAAACAAGAATAAAAAATTAACAACCTGATATGATACAAACACTAGTCTAGAAATCCGGAAGGCATTATGAAGCTGGAGCTAATGCTCTTAACACTTAAAATATGTTTCTATATAGTAATGTGCAAAATTAGCAGAACCATTTTTTTTATAATGTGGGTACAATATGTATTTACCATCTGATTGTATTGAAGCAGTACAGTATCAACATCGATACAAAATTACTCAACAATACAGAAAAAAACAAACTCTTGCCCCCAGCCTGAAATATGCCAGCACCAAACCAAGATATGTATTCTTTAAAACTTTTAATTATTCAATTTTTCAACATTCTAGATAAAGTTTCTTTAATTTTTTTGTTTCCTTGATTTTCAGATATTCCAAAAAAAGCCTAATCTATTCTCTCCTTCACTGAACAACTGTTTCAGGCAGAGTGCAAGTTCAGATATTAGTTCAACCTTTCTGAGTTCTAGTGTTTGAACTAGCCATGACAATGTTTACATATCCCCCGGTGTGTTCTTCACCTTCAGACTGTTGGCAGACAATGAGTTGCACAACACAGATAAGCAACCACTAAGTAAATAAGAAAGTCAGTTTTGCACCTGAAAAGTGTTGGCTCTGAGTGAATTCAATAATAGATCTTATGCAAGCTGGTTTATATGGAGATTATGAATCTAAGTTACGGCCACACGTATAGTTTAACTGATTGCGGCTACCAGTAATGCTAGCTTGTGAATGAATAAGAGTTTGAATCTATATATTTTTTTAGAAAAATTTTGGCTCTGAGTGAATTTAGCAATGACTCTTATGCGGCGTATGTGGACACTCTGAATTTTCGTTTCTGCCACATACAGAATCAGCCGATTGATGTGACCCATGATGCTCTGCCTTTAATCAGTTTGTCAGTGAAGGAGCACTTAAAGTCACATAATCTCAGAAGGGTTGAACTATCTAAACTTGCACTCTGCCTGAAACAGTTGTTTAGCAATGGAGTTAGTTTTCTTCCGAAAGAATATATGAGTGTGTAAACCCAGTGTCAGTATTTTTATCTCCTACCACACCACTCTGCATTTTCCAATTTGCACAGTTGAAGAGAACACGTTTTATTTTCCTAAAAAAGGTGAATTTCACATTAAAGGAACTCACTCAGATGTAAGGAAAAGTTTTCACCCTGAGAAGTCTGTGTTATCTAAGCTGAATTGTATTGGGGCATTATCTGATGACAATAAGTTCAGAAGATTTCACTTTTAGGAAATCTTTATTTTCCCCAGCACAAGCACTTTTTTAAATTTAAAGTTTGAAGTTTATTGTCCCATAAAGAAGTTATAACCATAATGGTACAAAATCTTAAAACAGAACATTGAAAGAATACCTAACATTAACATAGTATGCAGCTCAAGCACTTTAATCTGGACAAAACCAGCTATGCAAATAGTTCACATCTCCTTCTTCATTTCCAACCCATCACCAACATGTGTCACCTATGTTGATATGTGCCCCATTTTGTGACGTTAATTGTTGACAATATTTTATTATGAATTGTGTGCTTCTGTCTATGTCTTTTCTTTAAGTAATTTGCTTGCAGCCCATAAGCTTTACCACAGAATGACAGCTTGTTGTGTAAGTTGCCCTGTAGGCGCATCAAATTTATTAAAATTTTAAGTCTGAATACCTGGTTCTAAGGCTCAGATGAGGTGCACTGTAAACTACTCATATGGAAGTAAAATGTCTGTAATAAAGTTTAAGACAGAGGCATGACATGTGTTCGAGAATCACTTGCAGCTCTGAAGTTGCCATGGCAATGCTACCCATATACAGTACTTATAGAAAGCACTTGCCAGAACATCTCTCAATCTCCCAACACGAAAGCTTTCCTTTTTAAAATATGCCTCTTTTCCAATGTTAAGCCTCTTTTAGGCTCTATTATTTATATACAGTATGCTTTAGATTCAGTGCAACTATTTCTGTGACCAAATACATTTTCACTTATCCACACATATATCACCTTATTCTCAGTGATACACTAGAGAAACTATTCAGATTGGATACCCACACAGTGGGTGTCAGGAGAGCTGGGGAGAGAAGTTCTGGTTTTGGGACTGTGATGCTGACTGCCAACCCATGGAAGCCAGTGATACACTAGAGAAATGCTTCATATTGGATACCCACATAGAGGGTGTCAGAGGGTGTCAGGAGATCCAGGAGGAGAAGTTCTGGTCTCAGGACTCTGATGCTGACTGCCAACCCATGGAAGCCAGTACAGGGTCCAAACACAACAAGCTCTCCTAACAAGCTCTCCTAAACCACCAGTTTCCATCCCTATCTCTGAAGTCCTTACATCAGCAGTGGATATTGATATAGGTACCTTCACAGCTGTTCTGCCAAAATTGCTCTTCAAACCTGGGGCACTTCCATCATCTTCGAGATAATGTTATCGTGGTTCACAAGATAGATCTTAAGAATCAACAAAGACATAGCAACTTTTTTTTTTCAGCATGACATCCCTGATCCTATACAGCAATATTGCCAATCTTAAAAAAAAGTGCAGTTGTTTATGCAGCCTGTGGAACAGGGCTGCAGGTTCTTGGATCATTCTGCCCTGCAGCCCTCCTCTCCAACTCAGAATCACACCATGCACAACAAAACACTTCAACCTGGGCTTACTGTGACTTAGTGTTATTACATTTACTGTACACTGCATTTACAGTATAATGCACATTTATTCGTCAGTTAGTGCACTAACAAAAGAAGGTGAAATTACTCAATCCAATGGCAGTAAATTCCCCCAATATAATAATTAATGTAAATGGATGCCACCTGCTGGTGAACATGTAAAAACAGTAGAAAAAAATGCTTACCAGCTTTAATTGAACTAAGACGAGTCATGGTCACCACAGTGTGGTTTACAAAGGAACTGCATTATATAGAGAACTATACCACACCAGATTATAACACTATAGTGCAGCACTGAGCAGTATCATACTGCACCAACTGGTATACCGCAGTACCATGCAACTTTTCTTTAACAACCACTGTAGGACAACATAGGGCATGTGTGTGCCATGTTTGGGCTACTTCTGACAAAAATGGCTAGGCAACATGATGCTAAATATACCAATGTGTTGTAGCATGTCTGGCCTTATTCACTGATAAAATCTGCAAACAAGTGCCCCATTTTCGCTTCTGTGCACTTTCACATGGTTTCACTGTATAAAGACTGTGCCTAGGACTCCTCAGACCTCCCCATATCTGTTTAAATATTTATTTATTAATTCTACATGTGTTTTGTTATGTGTGCAAAGCCTTGAACCGCTGTGCCACAATCGCACTCCACATGCACAAAATGTCTCCCTTACTGAGCTTTTTGGGTGTGCATTCATTGTACTTGGGCTTCCTGAGCACCAATTTCTCGATTGTGCCTCCTTTTATTTTTATTTATTTATTCCTAGACACTAGTCCCTATGTCCTTATTCCCTGGTGCTTTTTACCTTGCCAATTCATTTAGAGGGAATAAAATATCTGGTTTATGTTGCCTTGAAAGGAGCACATTGTGCTGCAGCCTCTCAGTTATGTGTGAAGCAGTCAAATCCTTCTAGGCCAAAACATAGGTTCCATACATCTCTCAAGTGAGGCAGCCACCCAGGAGAGCAGCCTAAAGATTCCCAATAAAGTGAGGAGTGCTCTCCTGTGGGGCCAACTCTCAGTCACTCACACTCCCTCTCAGTTGGTTCCTAAAGCACCTGCAACTACCACTTTGCATCTAAACTTTCTTTTTAATCTTCTATTTATCCTCCTTGGCTCTGCAGGCAGCATCTGCCCTTACTCCAAGCTCCTGGTCAGTGCTCCCCAGCACCCCTGAGTCCTTGTCCCCCCACGGATTACCCCCACAGTGGGGCAGAAGGAGAGAGGGCCATCCTCCCCTCACCCCAAGACCCATATCTGGAAGGGCAATTTCAGGAGGCCCCAGGGCTGCACCACTGGTGTGCTGGAAGGAGGTTTCATATAGCCCACAGCAGTTAATTTTTCTTGTTTTTTTCTTGGCCCTCCCCTTGTAGCCATGCGCATGCACATGTGGAGGTGTGCACATGTCACAAAGCCATGCTTCTCATCTCCCTGACTCTGGCACTGCCCACTGCCATCCACCAGAGGACAGTCAAGGAGTGGAATGACACTCCCACCCATCCCCTGGGAGAGCTGTCATCAGACATTCAATCCTCTCCCTCCCCAGCCAACCCCAGCGGCCCAAACTTACTCCCAAACCCGGGTCACCAGCATGGCATGAGGTGCAGCATCCAGTACCTCAAATCTCAGGACTACCAGACAGGCTCTCTGCATCTAAACTTAACTCACAGAGCAGCAACAACTTTGGAGTGATTGCTTACTTATTAAGTATTTACTATAAAAAAACACCAAAGGCAACTCATGCAGTTCAAATTATTTATTGGGCTACCAGCATTTGTGCAGCATAACAGGGCACTCAGTTAATAGCTCACTGGCTACCAATATTCCTATAAATATTTTACCAAAAAAATACTATGTTTTACCATAAAAATGATGCCAGTCACAATAATTTATGTAAAACTGCATGTGTGTGAGAAAACAGCAGGGTCAGGAGTCCTTTCCACTTCCCCCCTGTGCTGCATCCCACTGTTGAACATACAAACATACAAAATTGCCAGCAGAAACAGGCCTCATTGTCTATCGAGTCTGGTCAAGTGTGCAGCTAGCCCCTCATCAAGCAGCTGCCCCTCCCTCCCCCTTCCCAGTATACCTTCCCTTTACCCTGTTCCAACCCCTCTTGAAACTGCCCACCATCTTACAGGACACTATCTCCTCTGGTAAGGTGTTCCATTTGTCCACCACTCTTTCAGTGAAAAAAATGTCTCTCATCTCCCTCTTAAATCTTCCCCCCTCCAATCTCAGTCCATGACCTCTCATGTCCCTCCCCCTTCTAATCTGAAAAATCCCTTCTGTGTTGGTCTTGTTTATCCCCTTCAGATACTTAAAGGTCTCAATCATATCCACACATCCCTCCTTTCCTTCAGTGAATACATATTTATCTCTCCAAGCCTGTCCTTGTAGGGCTTGCTCTCCAATCCCTGGATCATTTTTGTGGCTCTTTGGTGCACCCCCTACAACAATCTGATGTTCTTCTTCAGGGATGGGCTCCAGTACTGCACACAGCACTCCAGGTGGAGCCTGACCAGTGACCTATACAGGGGCAGGATAACCTCCCTCCTTCTGTTGGAGATCCCTCATGCAGTACACCCCAGCATTTTGTTGGCTTTTGCTGCCACCTTCCTGCACTGAGCAGAGTTGTTCATGTTCCCCATGATGATCACTCCTAGGTCCTTTTCCTCTGTGGAGCTCTCCAACTGTACCCCCATTTAAGTGATAATCCCTCCCCTGGTTCTTGGCTCTGAAGTGCATAACCTTGCATTTCTTGGCATTGAACCTCAATTGCCATGTTTCCGCCCAGTCCTGCAGCTTAGACAGGTCATCCTGCAACCTCTTCCACCCCTCCATCTCATCAACCACAGCTACCATCTTGGTATCATCTGTGAACAGGCTGATTTTGCTCCAGATCCCATGTGAGATAGCTGCAATAAAAATCCCAAACATTACAGGTCCCTCCCATCACCACCCTTTGCTGCCTTCCTTTTAGCCAGTTTGTGATCCATTTCACCATTTTTGGTCCCACCCTCACATTTTTCAATTCTCCCCCCCAAACTCCCATGCAGCACTGAATCAAAAACCTTGCTGAAGTCCAAATACAGGACATCCACTGCATGGCCCTTGTCCAGTTCCCACATCACCCAGTCGTAGTACTCTACAAGGTTTGTCTGGCAGGATCTACCCACTAGAAACCCATGCTGTTGACCATCCTGGAGACCATTTTCCTCTAAGAAGCTCACTAGCCTCTCTTTTAGTATGATCTAATTGAGCTTTCCCATGATCGATGTGAAGCTCACTGGCCTATAGTTTCCTGGTTCATCCTTTGGGCAACTTTTGTTAATGGGCATCACGTGGACCATTCTCCAATCCTGTGGTATACATCCTGTGCCCAGGGAGGTATTGAACAGGTCTTCCAGTGGCCCCACCAGGACCTTTGCTCAGCTCCCGGTGCTTTGTCCACGCTTAATGCCCTCAACCCATCTAGTACCCTGTTCTCTGTAATCCCTACATATGTCATCCCCTCTCCCCTCCCCACCACCCCCTCTTGCCTGGGGTATCTACCTCCCACTCTTGCATGAATACAGAGCAGAAGTATTCATTCAGTGCCTCTGCCTGCTCTGCCCCTTTCTCTGCCCACCTCGCCTGCTGATCCTTACTCTTCCTTCTCTCTCCGATGTAATGGAAGAAGTCTTTTTCTCCACTTTTAATTCCATGTGCCTGTCTCAGCTCCCTGGCTGCCTTTGCCACCCTGACCAGTCTGGTAACCTCCCTGAAATTCTCCATGTACGTATGCTTATCTTCACCCCTGTACTTAATTAATTATATGCTCAGAGAGTATTTTGCAACCAAACGTATCTAGAACTGCTGTCCTCTCTTGTGATATAATTATGAATTCTGAATATAGTCTTTTTATCACTGCAGGGGCTACTCTATATTTCTCTGGCAGCTCCTACCTACGTTGGGTCTTGAACCTGCATCCTTGACTATTTAATTTGTAAACACAGTAAGATTTAGACTGTCTCTTTTTCTTAGTGGAACATGCTATCTTAGGCTGTTACAGTCTTCCCTCCAAAAGGGCAACAATGTTGTCCAAGTCCTACCTTATCTAGAAAGCCTTGTTACCTTAAGTTTTACACATGAAATGACCTTAGCACATCTACCATGTACACATTATATACATTATTCAGACTTTACTGTTTTTCTGATGCACTTAGTGAGTGCAGCTGACTCACTAGGATTGCTTACCCTTGGAATGTAAGATTCTATAGTTCACACACTTCCTAGGCCTAAAACTATGACTCCATGTATTATGGCTTTCAGTAATTTGGTCTCCTTCTGGCTCATCCGAGGAAGTTTGCACATCTGGTGCACCACCAGAATTCATACCAGTGTAGTCTGTCCTATACATCTAAACTTCCTAAGGTTACTAATGTGGTGTACCCCCCATCTAGACCTGTAGATGTGTCTCTTAGAAGGTACATGACTTTCAAACATTTTCTGGCAACCACATATGGTCCTTCCCCTCTCCTTGCAAATTTTGCAGAAAACGTATTAACCTTATCCTATTGTGGATGTCTTTTTTAACAGTACCATCTCTCTACAGTCTCTAGTTAAATTTCTTTTGTTTTGGTCATAGTACTGTTTCTGGTGCCTCTGGGCATTGTCCATATTATGCTTAGGAATATTCCAACATTTTCTCATATTGTCTGTTAAAGTCTTGCTATATTCTGGTATGTCTTCCACCCTTTCTGGGTCACCTGACCACTCCATATTTATGGGAAGCATTACTTCTTTTCCATATATTAGTAAGGATGGACTACATCCTGTCAAATCTTGCACTGCACTACATAAGGCCATCAACATTCTTAGTAAAAACTGATCCTAGTGTGTTTGATTATCATGCACATATGCTCCTCAATAGGTTTTGATATTTCTATTTGTTCTCTCAGTCCAGTTACTTTACAGATGGAACATTGTTGTGTAAATAGGCTTGACTCCCCAAGCATTGCAAAATTGCTCCCATTGTTCAGACCTGAACTGCGATCCATTATCTGTTATGATCTGCTTTGAAATTCCCCATCTGCAAAATATCTCCATCACCATTTTCCATTCTATCACATCTGTATTGGTTCTGCATAAATAAAAGCTTCCACCCACTTGGTGAATTGATCCATAACTACCATGAGGTATTCATTTCTCTTATTTATCTTTGGCAATGGTCCAAGTAGATCTGTGGAAATTGTCCATGGTCCACTGGGATGATTTGCAGTCATTCTTCCCATCACCTTTTGGTTGATTACCTTTGTCTCTTGGCATGTTCTGCATGACTGTACATATTGTATTTCCTTTATATGCATTTTTGGCTGCTAAAATCATGCTCTCAGTCTGTCAAGTGTCCTCTTTCTACCCATATGCCCTGATATGGTGCAGTCATGCATTAGTCACATGGTCTTCTCTCTCAATTTCTCTGGTAAGACCACTTTCTCTTCTTCTGGACTTTTAATGTGTAGCATCAGGATGTTGTCTACCAGCACATATTGGTGGTCTTGATTTGGCACTCTCCATCTTGCAGGTAAACTTTCCACAAGTTCTCCCTTCTGGGTAGTCTTGATTAGTCTTCTTATCTAAGTATCACTTCTCTATGCTCTTCCAACTTCCTTGCGGTTGTGAGTTAACAGTTGCTCTTCATCCTCTTTAATGGACTCTCTTGTTGTCGTGACACTACAGAAGACATCTGGGATTATTCTCTCCATATCAGTAACATCTGTTTTGACTTCTTCTTCCTCCTCACCTTCTGTGTTTTGAGATAAGTAATCTGACATCACATTCACACTCCCCTTGCAATGCTGAATCTTGAATGTGTACTCCTGTAAAAGCAATGACCAAAATCTCAATTTCCGTTTGTATCTTTCATGCTGAACAACCAGGTCAAGGAATTATGATCTGTGTATAATGTGAATGGTTTGCTGTCTAGTTATCCTCTGTACTTTTTTATGGCCCACATAATCGCTAAGCATTGTTTCTTCAAAGGGTGAGACTTTCTTTCAGTTGTGGTTAAAGTTCTGTTAGCATATGAGATCACTTTCTTTTCTCCATCACTCTGTTGCTATAGCACACACCATGTCCCTTTTCACTTGCATCTGTTGCTAAGTAGAATGGCTTAAGAAAATAAGGAACTAGAATTTCTCTGCTTCTTTCATCCTTTCTTTGATTGTATGAAATGCCTTTTCTTGTATGGGTGTCCATTCCCATCTGGATCTTTTCCTTCATAACTGATTCAGAGGTTCTGCAATATCTGACATCTGCTGGATGAATGGATCATACCAAGTATATAGTCCTAGAAATCTTTGAATGTCTTTTACTTTCTTGGATCTTGGAAAATCTCAGATGACTTGCACAGTCGCCAGTTCAGGCAATATTCCTCCATCAATTACTATATGACCTGAGGACTTTATCTCTAACAGCAACAAGTTGCATTTCTCTCTCTTTATTGTAAATCCATAACCTACAAAACTTTGTATTACCTCTCTAAAATGCTCCCAATGTTCTTCCATTATTCTTGAATAAATGAATACATCATCCATGTATGTGAAAAAGAATTGGTACTGAATTCCTCTCAACACTTCATCCATCATCCTCTGGAAAGTAGTAGGTGCATTCTTTAGTCTGAATGGCAATACATTGAACTCATACAGTCCTTCATGCGTGATAAAGGCTGTCTTACACCAGTCTGTAGCATCTTTAGGTATCTGCCAATATCCACTCCTGAGGTTGATAGTCAAGAATATCTGTGCTTCTGTAAGAGTATCAAACACCTTTCTCATATTCTTCATAGGATAGACTTCTCCTCTTGTCACAGCATTCACTTTCTGGTAATCAACACAGAATCTTGTGGTCCCAGCCATCTTAGGCACCAACAGTACTGGAAATGACCAGGCTGACAAACATTACTGGATAATTCCTTCTTCCAACATCTCTGGTATCTGTTCCCAAATAATCTCTCTCTTGGTGGGAAAATATGCATATGGTCTACTTCTTACAGATTGTGCATTTCTGGTTTCTATGGTGTGCTGAATCAGATCTGTGTGAACAATCCTTTCTGTAACTAACTCTGGATATTACAAATATATGAATTTGCAAGCAGAAATAGGCCACCTGGTCTATCAAGTCTGCTCAAGTGTGCAGCTAGCACCCTATCTTGCAGCTGCCCCACCCCTTCCAATTACCAACCTCTCAACTTGTCCCATCCCCTTTTGAAACTACCCATTGTCTTACAGGCTACCACCTCCTTCAGTAGAGCATTCCATTCTGCCATGACCCTCTCTGTGAAAAAGTGTCTCCTCATTTCTGTCCTAAATCTTCCCCCCTTTAATCTAAGGCCATGCCCTCTCATGTCCCTCCATCTCCTCAGCCTGAATATCCTCTCACTGCCTGCCTTGTTTATTCCCTTTACATACTTAAAGGTCTCAGTCATATCTCTCCGATCCCTTCTCTCCTCCAAGGAGTACATGTTCGGCTCTTCCAACCTCTCCCTGTATGGTCTGTCCTTCAATCCCTGGATCATTCTTTTTGGCCTGCATTGTACCTCTTCCAGTAATTTCACATCCTTCTTCAGATATGGGCACCAGAATTGCACATAGTACTCTAGGTGCGACCAGACCAGTGCCCTGTAGAGAGGCAGGATCACCTCCCTGCTCCTGGAGGAGATCCCTCTTGTGATACAACCCAGCATCCTGCACTGCTCTGTATTGTTCATCTTCCTCATTACAACCACCCCTAGATCCTGCTCCTCATCAGTGGAACCTAGCTGCACCCCTCCCAGCTGGTAACCCCTCCCTGGGTTCTTTGTTCCAAAGTGCAGGACTTTGCACTTTTTCACAATGAACCCCAACTGCCACACTTCAGACCACTCCACCAGTTTGGACAGGTTATCCTGTAGCCCCTGCCAACCTGCTATAATGTTCACCATGGACGCTAATTTGATATCATCAGCAAATAGACTGACCTTATTCCTGACACTATACAAGATGTCCGCTATGAATACTCCAAACAGCACTGGCCCCAGTACCAATCCCTGTGGCACTCCAGTCATCAAAGCCCTTGGAGATGAGAATCCCCACCACCACTACCCTCTGCTGTCTCCCCTGTAGCCAATTTTCAATCCATCTAACCATCCTAATTCCCACCCCATGTATCTCAGCTTCCCCTCCCAAACTGCCATGTAGCACCGAATTGAAGGTCTTACTGAAGTCCAAGTATATGACATCCACCACATGACCTTTGTCTAATTCCCTCATGACCCAGTTGTAATACTCAGCTAAGTTCATCTGGCAGATTTTTCCAGAGACAAACCCATGCTAGTGACTGTCCTGAAGCCCATTGTCTTCCATAAAGTTCACCAGCCTTTCCTTAAGTATTGTCTCATTCAGCTTCCTCACAGTGGAAGTTAAGCTTACCAGCCTGTAATTACCCAGCTCATCCTTTGGTCCACTTTTATGGATGGGTATCACATGGGCCATCCTCCAGTCAAGCGGCAAACACCCTCTGTACTGGGAGGTATTAAATAGTTCCACCAGTGGTCCAGCCAGGATCTCAGCCATTTCCATCAACACCCTGAGGTATATGCCATCAGGTCCTGGTGTCTTATTCACCCTCAGAGCCCTTAACCCCTCTTATACCCTACCTTGAGTGATCACCCCATCCATTACCCCTTCCCCAGCCCGCCCTGCCCACCCCTGTGTTAGTTGTCCTCCTTTTCTCCTCATGAATACAGAACAGAAGTACTCATTCAGTGCTTCACTTAGCACTGTCTATAGCTGCTCATCTCGACTAATGTCTGGTTCCATCAGCCCCTCCAGACATGGACTTATGAACACCTTGATATCTTGCAGGATATGCTCTGGTTCCATTACAATTACAGTTGCTATCTGCTGCTCCTCAGACACACTCTCTTCTGCTGCTTCCTGTATTGTCTCATTTTCTTCTTCAGTTACCATCACTTCCTGTGGTTCATCTACAATCAGTTACAGACTCTTCACAGTCTTGTTAGCTATATCAATCATCATCATCTGTAAATCTTTCAGGATGCCAGTTCTAGTGATCACTTCAGCTACTGCTGTGCCAAAAATTATGACTCTCCCATTCCATGGGATGTCTCATACACTGATATTCACTTCTCCCTGTCCCCATGGACTATATGACCTTCTTATACTAGTGTGAACTCCATCTCTGTTTCCCTCTGGAACCACATCCATGAGTCAATACTTTGCATTAACATAGGTCTGGAAATTATTAAAGTAATTGTTGCAGTATCCACCAAACCTTGAGTGATCATGTCTCCCAACTTGACTGGCAAGTACAACAAATTCAAACTCGTGACTGACATTACTTTTTCTGGAACACACTTCTCATTAGTTACTTCTACTGGATTAAGTTCTGACTTCTCTTTGTCTCTAACAAAAGTGTTTGCTGCTTTGTTAGCATTCACATCTGGCTTTCCTTTTGGACAATTAGGCCTTTGTGACCTAACTCATTACATCTGTAATATCTCAGTTCTGCCAGGTTAGTCCGTTTTGGTCGATATCTGTACTGTGTCAGTCTGACTGAACTGTCTGGCATTGCATTTGCCTGAGATTCAGGTCCTCTCTCCTGGAAACTCTCTCTTCTCTCATAACCAGAATTCCCAACAGGTTTCATCTAATTCAAATTTTCTTATAATGTTCTCCCATTTTTGGATCAGCTCCTCAATAGTTCTTGGCATTGTATTGTGCACAAATGAAATGTGGCCACAAAACAAATGAGGAAAAGCCACAGAATACTGTGAAACTTCCACTTGGTCAGCTTAATCAGCACTATGGAGGGTGGGCTGGGTCTGGATTTCCAGAGAGATCCCTTGGTTTTCTCAAACCCCATCTCTGCAGCTGATTTAGAAAAATACATTTGTGCAAGTTTTGAGCAGAATTATGATGTGGGGGAGGGCACTTCAGATATGAATTTCATATGGAATCTAATAAAAATAAGATACTAAATGTCACACTTTCCAGCATTCATTTTCAATTAGTGATAACAGACAGTTTTTTCTTTCTCTACCAATACTGAGTCTGTATTATTGAAAAAAAATGGGCTGATAATGATGCCACAGTCCTAGTTATCCCTCCTAATTGGCCTGCTCAAAAATTAGCAGGTAATGGTGAACTCATAAGACTCTCTCCCCCTCTCCCTCCCTCCATGACTGCAGTAATAGTACAGCAACTGACTCCTTTCTTGATGGACCCTTTGCTGATAGCAGTGGAAGCTGAAGCCCAAATGTGGTGAATGATGATGTTATACAGCCTGAACAGAATTATGGACTTTAGGTGCAAGCAGCACAGGATGACAGTTTACAACATACTTCAGGGGCAGAACAGCATTAAGGGGGCCAAGTCGTAGCCGAGATATCTGGAGGTCATTGGAGAGGTTTTTTCCCAACCCACCTGAAGGAAGCGGTTGTATGACTGCTCCTTAAAAAGCCTTCCCTTGATGCGGACTGGCTAACTACAGGCCTGTCTCTAACCTGCCCTTTGTGGGTAAGATTATTGAGAAGATGATTGCGTTACAGCTGGATGATCATTTGTCCATCCATGATGTCCATGATCCTCTCCAGTCCAGATCTAGGAAGAGGCACCGTATCAAGACAGCACTTGTTCGGGTGCTTAATGATCTCCTAATAGCAAAAGACCAGAGGTCTCATTCAATCTTAGTCCTCCTTGATCTCACTGCAGCATTTGACACTGTGGACCATGGTGTGCTGTTGGAACATTTGCAGTTTATCTGTGGACTATCTGGTACAGTCCTCAGTTGGTTTTGATCATTCCTCAAGAATAGGACTCAGAGAGTGGTGTCTAGGATTTATTCCACAGACCCTCTGCCCCTATCCTGCAGGGTACCACAAGGATTCATTTTGTCATCCATGTTGTTTGCAGTGTAAATGCTCCATTGGAAGATATCATTAGGTAGTATGGCTTGAGTTTTCACTGTTAAGCAGCTTATACTCAGCTATACATGTCCTTTGTGCCTGAACAGGATGGAGGCCTCTCAGACTTTAACAACTGCCTCTCAGAGATACAGGATTGGATGAGTGTCAGCTGGCTGTGGTTGAACCCAGCTAAAATCAAGATGTTGGCTGTGGACCCAGGTCATAGGGATATGGTCTTGCTGGCTGAACAACCCTCCGGGCTGTGGCTCAGAGGTTTTTAGCTGACGACCTATGACCGGGTGCGGAACCTGGGTGTTATTTTTGATGATGGCCTAATGCTTAAATCTCAGATGTCAACTGTCAAGACCTCATTTTACCATCTGAGGAATATTGCCCAGGTGAAGCACCTGCTACCACCCAATGATCTTCCAACTCTGGTCCACACCTTCATGACTTCCCACCTTGACTACTGCAATGCCCTCTATCTTGGGCTACCGGGGTTGATATCTGCCACTTGCAGTTGGTGCATAATGCAGTAACCAGGCTATTGACTGGCTCTTCTAGAACTAGTTATATTACACCTTTGCTCCATGGACTGCACTGGCTGCCAGTACACTGGTGGATCACCTTTAAGGTCAGTTTACTAACCTATGAAGCCCTACATGAACAGAGACCTCACTATTTGCAAGATCTCTTTTGTCCCTACTGCCCCCTCTGCTCACTTAGCTTCACCAATGAGGGCTTGCTAGATGTTCCCAGGGATTGACTAAAGGCATCTGAGGCCCATTCCTTTGCTTTTGCAGCTCCAGCCCTGTGGAACTCTCTACCTAACTGGGTGAGGGAGTGCCTGACCATTGATACTTTTAAAACTGCATTGAAAACTCTTTTATTCAGCCTGGCATTTCCAGATTGCTTTTAAGATGAAGGAATATTGTTATAAGTTATGAATATTTTTAATTGCATTTATTGATTAGACATCTGAAGTGTGTTTTACTAATGTTAATTTATTTGTTTATATTTTCAATTGTTGTACAGGCACCTTGAACAGTCTTGGAAAGGAACCATTTATAAATAAAGTTGAAATTACAGTAAATTGAACATATTGATTTACTGTTTTTATTGTCATGGTTGCTAGTCTCATCTTTGGTTACTGTAGCAAATGAAACTTCAGATCATAAAGCCTTTCAGATTAAGATAAATTCAGATTCCATTCTTAGATCAAACCTGCTGGCTGGAGATTGAATTTTTCTATTTTCTCAGAGGACAGTGTTAAGGAAATAGTATTTTTTTTAAAGAGCAATGTATGGTTGTGGACATGTTTGATTCTATTATGAAGTGGTGGGAGACCATGGCAACATAATTTAAATCATTATGTATACACTTTACAAAAAGGAAAAAAAAAACAAGTGATTACCTTCAATATTCATTTTTCAGACATCAACTGCAGTAATAACTATTGTTGGCAGTTGGAACAAAACATAATTACACAGAACAAATTACACTGGCTAAAAGCAGTATGGAGAAATTACAATATAATAAAATGACATCCTTATTATTAGAACAAAAATTTGGAATGTAGAGAAAAAATCTCAAACAAACCACATTGATGACTGTGTGGATAAAGGACTATAACACAGCTGAAAGATCATACAGGACAAGTAAGCATTTCACAGGACAGCATTAGGGTTATTTTAGAAACATATGCTCAAATTACATTTAGAGCAATAAAAGGGACAGGAATGGACAGTGCAGATATGTGTAATCTACAGAAACCTGAATTGCCATATGAGATAAAGCAGACTTTAATAACAGAAATTAAAGAACAGGAAGTACTGGATGCTATTAAATCTTCAAAAAATAATAATACCACCCCAGGAAGTGATGGGATTCCATGGAAAATTTACAAATTTTATAGTAAAGTCATGGCTAGTCCTTTTTCCTAAGTGTATAGTAAAATGAAAAATGTTGACCACACAGCAACCTGGAGTTACATTGTTACAAGGGATATCAATACTGATACATGAAAAAGGGGATAAAGCTGACATAAATAATTGGAGACCAATACATTTATTGAATGAAGATATGCAAATATTATTAACAATTTTTGGAAAAAGACTTGCAGCTGCTGCATCCACTTTAATATTGTCAACACAGACTTGTTTTATTGAAGGAAAGGAGATACAAGACAAGTTGATTCTCTTTTGGAAATTCTTTGAACAGGGTCAACTGGAACATGTGCAAAGGGTTCTCTTGTCATTTGATCAGCAGAAGGCCTTCGACAGAGTTAACCTTCAGTACCTATGGTATGTATCAGAACTATATGGGATTCTGAGTAAGTTGATAAGGTGGATTAAGTTCCTGGTAAGAAAGAGACAGTAGTTCCAGATGTAAATGGTATTAGAACTAGGGAAATCGGCTTACATTTAAGGGTAAGACAAGGATGCCCTATAAGCCCCATTTTATATTTATTTGTATCAGTCCCAATTTTACAGATGATAGATCAAGATAAAAGGATTCAAGGGGTTGATATTTATAAGGGAAAATTTCAAATCAAAACGTTGGCATATGCAGAGAATGTGTGTTTATCAGTGAACAATATTCAATCAAGGAAGATAGCTATTGAATAGTTTGAAAAAGTTTTCTGGAAAATTGGGTTCTAAGGTAAATATCTAAAAAAGTACAGGTATGATTACAGGAACACAAGGAACTCATGTGATAAGTTCAGTTAGGGGTATACAGCTTTTATCGGACTCCATTAAAATCCTAGGGATTTGTTATGGGAACATACATGTGGCTAGTCATAACTGGAAATCAAGAAACAATCATTCAGAAGCAAAAGTGCATAAATGGTGTAAATGGGCTATGTCTAAAAAGAAAAGAATATTTATTATTAAGGATTTTTTATTCCATTTTTCTTATGTCTGTTTTGTATTTCCCCCTCCATAGGAAGTTGTGTCTGGTATATATAGTGTGTTTTTTAGAATGCTGTGGGGGTAGCTGACTGGCACTTGGGTTAATATCCCAGTACTGACACTGTAATGCAGCATGAGAGGGGTGCTGCACTTCTGAGGTGCCATCTTTCAGATGAGACGTTAAACCGAGGTCCCATCTGCCTATATTGGTGGTAGTTCAGGTGGATGTTAAAGATCCCATGGCACTTATCGAAAAGAGTAGGGGAATTTTTTATTACAACCAGAAAGCAAAACATATACAAAATAGTGTTTACAGCACACAAAATCATAATATAAAACAAGGATTAACAGAAATAAGTATTACATCATACATTCAAAAATCAGCAGCAGTTTAGCAACCCAAAAAACTAACCAGTGCCAACTCCCCCCCCCAACTAAAATAATAGGGACTTGTTTATTATCATAACAGTAGACCAAAAGTGAAATATAAACTGTGGTATGTCACATAAAATAATAAACAAATCATATGGAAAACAAAACAAATGAGTATTGTCAACATACCATGTCAGAGCAATATAAAAGAAATAATATGAAAACATCCCCCCCACTAAAAAGGATTAGGGGAGTATTTGCAACTAAAAAGCAATGATCAAACAATAATATATACAATAGAAATCATAATGCACAACAAATGGAAACAAAACAAGTATACTAGCATAGAAATGGGATGTACAGGAAGCATAGAAACCAAGTATGCACAACAAAACAGCATCATAAAATGATTGGAAAATTAAAAAAACAAATAGTACCAGAAGATACAAATGCCCCCCCTTGGAGCGAGGAAGTGGGTCTAAAACAAAACTAACACGTATGCAAAAAAATAGCAGTGCCCACCAAAATTACCCCAAAAGGAGGTTCTAGCCTTGCAAGCAGGGATACCCAGCACTTTTCAAGAAAGCCTGGACATAGCACCATAACCTTTACCCTGTGTCAAGCCAGTTCATTTTCCTCCACCACAATCGAAACAGTTCAGGATGCACTTTTTCCCTTTCCTGAAGTCTCCAGCTAAGTACTACCTTCTTAATGTTATAAATAATCTGGGATGCAGAGAGTAATTTCTGCCGAAGTGTCAAATTACACCATGCTTGCCACAGCTGAAAGCCTATATGACCCATTAACAGACGCATAGTGATTACATCATAAGTCACCCAGGAGCCTGGCAGAACCCCTTCCACCCAGATCTGTGATGTCGGATCCCGAAAAGGATTTAAAGGCCACACATCCTGAAATTGGGACCAAAAGGAAACTACAAAGGGACAATCCACAAAAAAATGTTCCATAGTTTCAACCACCCCTAAGCAGGTTTCCTCCCTGGGACAAAACCTCTCCAAGAGTTCTTTATGCCTCATATTGCCTTTTCCCCTAATCTCTTGTGGAGACATAGCCATAAAAATCCCACATATAGTGGGTACCCTCTCTTACTAATAATTGTAATTTGGAATGTTGCTCAGAAACTGGTAAATCATGAAACCAAGGATCCACAAAAGTAATCCTGCAATATAGTACTATAGAATTGCTGGACGTGTTTGAAGAAGAAAGGATTTTCTGACAACATGCCAGGATTTCAACTTTGAAACATAGTATGAAAGTGACTAGTCAATGCACATAGCCACCTGCCGGGCCAAAAAGGAATCCTGAACCCAATGCCTAAGAAGGGGATCTATACTATCAGCCACCCATGGGGACCAGATCTTAACAACCCCCTTGAGCAAAGGAACTAAATTATAAAAGATAAATATACTATACAAGAATACAACCGGATTCACCATACCCAAACCTCCTTCGCCAATAGGTAAATAAGTGATACCCCTCTTCACCGGATTTAATCTATTACCCCATAAACAAAGAAAAAATGCATCATAAAGAGAGGTTTCTAAAGAAGGGAGGGAAAAACTGCAGCTATAAACAAAAATATGGCAACAAAAAGTTTTAATCAAATAAATTTGCTTCGCTTTAGACATTCGGCCCTTATTCCAGAGTAACACCCTTTTACGTGCCTCCAATAATTGGCTCTCCCAATTGTACCAATGATCATTCACACCTCCAAAATAAACACCAAGAATCTTCTTATAGCCAGTTTTAATAGGCATGTCCCAAATCAATGCCACATCAGTGGCCCCATACCCCAAAGGCAATATCCCACTTTTAAGCTTATTAATAGAGGAACCAGACGTAGCTGAAAAGGTGTGCAATAATGTCCGTGCAGCAACAGCAGAATATTTATCTGACAGAACTAAAACCAAATCATCTGCATATGCTATTGTCACTATCTGTGGGTCCATATAACCAACTGATAATCCAACAATATCATCTGTATTATTTAGAGCATGCAAAAGGGGTTCCAAGGATAAGACATAGAGTAGGGGACTTAGTGGACACCCTGCCGTACTCCCCTATGTACCTCAATATCTCTTCCCAACCATCCATTTATGCTAGGTATCAGAGTGATGTCTGTATAGCAGGTACGTAGCCAGTTTATAAATTGTGAGGGAAACCCATACAGTCTCAAACTCTCCCACAGGTAACTATATTCTACTTGATCAAAAGCTTTAGCCTGGTCAAGACAAACCAGATGCCCAAACATGTCTCCAGATGCTCCTTTAGCTATATGCTCCCTGAGTAGGATCAGTGCATCCTGAACCCTTCGATATGGCACCCCACTAAATTGTGAGGGATGTAATAAGGAACCCAATACACCCAGTAATCTAATACAAAAGATTTTCATCAAGATCTTATAGTCAGTGTTCAAAAGAGACAGAGACTTCCAATTATCTAAATCCCCACGCTCCCCTTTATTTTTATACAGTAAAAGCAACACACTCTGTAACATGCTTTTAGGTAGAGACCCTGCCTGTAACCCAGCATTCAATATCCAACATAGTTCAGTACCCAAAACTTCCCACAAACTTTTATAGATTTCATGGGACAATCCATCAGCACCTGGAGTAATTCCCGACTTCAGAGACCAAATTGCAGTCTTTAGTTCATCTACCGTAATGGGTTGGACCAAAGTAGACTGCTCATCTATAGACAAAACAGGGACTGGTCTTCTAAGAAACCAATCATTAATGGGGGTCTCAGGGAGCAATCTACTCTTAAAGGATGCAGTAACATAGTCATGTATCGTATCTAAAATACCAGTGTTTGTTGTAACACGCCCCCCAGTTGAGGTGTTTAAATACATCATAGCTCGGAAGTGTTTAAGAAGTTTCAGATTTTCAGAAGGTAAAGTATCCTTCTTTGTACCACTAATCCCATATTTATGCTTTCTCTCCACATCCTGTAAAACCTGATATTGTAAATTAGCCAACTCTTCTTTTACCTTTTTAATTTGATCCAAACCTGCAGATCCCAAAGACTGGTGGAAAGTAGACAAAAAATGAAGTCGTTCTCTAAGATATTGAAGTCCATCATGCCGGAATCTCCCATTTAAACGACCTATGGTTTGAAAATAGAGTCTGACTTCACATTTCGTGTCCTCCCACCAATTATTTAAATCTTCATATAGAAAGAAAACAGACTGACATGCTAAAAAAGGTAATGTAGACCATCACACCAGGGATATCTATTAAGATAACGTTTAATTTCCAAAACCTGGCCCCTCAAACTTCAGGCACGTCACATAACACTAATCTAAGCATTTTATGATCTGATGTACCTCCTGCAAGGACTGTGATTGCACTGCAACCCCTGGTGAAAGAAAAAAATAGTCAATTCTTGAAGCTCTAGTTCCGCAAAATTAAGTATTTCCAAACCCATTAGAGGTAGGCCCAAAAGCATCATTCAAACCAGTATCTGCAAGAAGTTTTGACAAGCTTGCCATATCACTATACACTTTTTTCCTCATTCCAGAAGAAACACTGGAAGGCAAGGAGCAGTTAAAGTCTCCCCCAAGGATAGTAACATAAGAGGTGCATAGAAAAGGATATAATGAATTAAAAAGGGTTACTCAATCAAATTTAGATTGAGGTACATAAACATTAAGTAACCATAAGGGTAAGGAACCCCATTTAACATCCAAAACCAAGGCCCTACAGGCTAAAATCTCTATCTGATGAATTACTTTATATGTGAATGAAAAACAAATCCCACCCACTACACAATCACTTCTCAAAGACCAAAACAATCTCCCACACCCAACCAGTAGTGGCAGCCTCTATCTCCGTAGGAGAATGCAAACAAACATCCTGCAGGAAAACACAGTCCAGATTTTCATATAAAAAATGAGAATAAGTGCTCTGACGTTTAACAGGAGAGTTAATGCTATTTGCATTTAAAGTTGCCACTCTAAAGTAAAAGGGAACCATGAGCTAATGAAAGGGTAAAGTCACTTTACTTTGCTAGATGCTCTTGTTACCCTTCCACTTTTCCCATCTAATGGCTTAGGGCCAATCTGTCCTTCAGCAGGTTCCAAGGGCTCAGGCCTTAGGGGGGATGCAGAAGGCAGAGACATGTCGGAAACCGCCTCTGGAGCCTCTACCAATACTGCAAAGGTATTAGGGTCAGCAATAGAACCATGCATGGAAGGTAAAGCTGTTTTTCTACCCACCTTCCCCTTTCCTTTAACAGATTTCCCTTTCTTGCCACTAACCATAGTAAAACCGTCTACCAAGGGGTCCAAATTAGACAATACCAAATCCTGGCACATAACCCCCCCCTTGTCCTATCTCTGGTACCTCATGAGTCACCACTTCAGGTATATCTATAGAGTCTGTGCTTGAGGTAGAGTTAGCAATCAAACCTGACACGGGCAAAGGGAGACTAGCCCCAGAGGTACTGTGATCCAACCTTCCTCCAGTAGGAATGCCAAGTCGAACTGCCTCCCTAATATAATGGTCCTGTACCCCAAAATCAGCTTCCGGTGTGTTTTTAGCTGCCAAAGGGCAAAGTTCAAATGTGTGACCCACCACATCACAAAGATTGCATTTAGAGGTTTAGAAACAGTGAGCACTAGGATGACCAGACTCCCCACAATAAGAACATTTAGCACATCACAAGAGGTGCTTATGTGATCGAGACCCACACTTGAAGCAAACCCTTGGCTGACCTGGATGAAAAAGGAACCCCTTATCCCTCCCCCAAAAAAAAACAGTTGGGGAGATGCACCAAATCAGAATCAGTAGAGTGAAGTTTAATCCTAAATTTCCAACCCCCATTCCAAAATCCCTCTGCATCCAGGATAGGAACAGGATTCCCCTGTATTTCACATCTTTTAGAAAACCAGTTAACAATATCTATGACATTAACCCCTTCATTTCTGAACATGATCGTAATGACCCTAAAGGCCTGTTTTGAAAGAGGCAGTACAATAAAGTCCGACCACAGGGGATTAGTTTTTAGATTTAAATAGCGACTCCAGAATAGTTCCAAAAGAGTTGGGGTGCGAAAACTGACATCAAATGTGAACTCTCCAGGAACATGGATCAAGGCGTAGACTTCAGAAGGGGAAAAACCCATAATTTTCTTCAATAAAGTTTTTCCAACATAAAATCTATCAGGGGAATTATCCCTGGGCCCAACATATCGTAAACGAATGGCATTTCGTCACTTGGCTAATTCTAGAGGTTGCCTAAAATGACTGGCATAGGAAGGTTTTTCCACAGGTTCCAAAGCTGGCCCCTGTATGACAGAGGAAGTAGCCACATCGGCAGCCATTTCCACTGACAGGCTGTCCAAGGGTAATCCAGAATCAGAAGTAGATTTAGGAAAAGGGGAGGCTGGAAGTGCAGAGACTAAAACAACAGGAGAAGGGACTGTTAAAGCCACAGTACTTATCTCTGCAGACTCCGGTAGTGCTGAAGATCCATCAGCCGGCTTCCATGAATCAACTGAAATTGGAATCCAGCCAGCCCCACTCAGCGCATGCTCCGGAGACCAGGATTCATCTACCAGATCTCCCCAATCTTTAGAAGTCGAAACTTCACTGACTTTCGGCCTTTCAGTAGCCGGATGCAACTTGCTGGGCCCCACTGCTGCTGCAGTGCTCGGGGAACCCTCCGATCTCTTCCACTTCCTGTCATCCTCCACAGTGAGGTTCCTACGTTCCTGTACCAATAATGCACTCACATGAAGAAGTTCCTCTTCCAAACAGCGTTGTTTTTCTGACAAACTAAGCTCCAACGTAGCAACAGAAACTGAAGGACCACTTGAGTTGGCGTTTTGCTGGCCACCTCGCAGGTGCATCCCAGCCACCATTTCAGCATTTCCAGACTCAGTGAAATCAACAGGTAAGGAATTACTCTGGGCTATCGCAGCCCCATGTGCAGCTCCACCACTGTCCTCCTCCTCCGCCATCTTGGTCCCACCAGAAAATGGGTCCCCCCTGCTCACAGGAAGCAGGAAGTAGGGGAATTTCCCTGGTGTCCTGGCCAAATTTCCCTCATTCACTAAAAATACCACCAACAGCTAAATCTGGTTCAAGGTCAGTGGGCATTCATCTGTATCCCCTTCCCCCGGGTCATGCCTGAAAATAGGCAGGATTTGTCTTACCCAGTCAACAAAAACTAAATAAATAAATAAATAAATAACCCAATTAAAAGAAATCATACTTTCAGAGAAACTAAAGATGGGGGAAGGGAATACTTTAGGCCTTTTACTGTGTATTTTTTAGCTTTAATATTCAACCATTATTTTCTTCAAATGTGAAGGCAGGACTTGAATTGTTCAAAATTATGTGTAATGCATACAGAGAACAGAGAAAATTAAAGCAAATTAAATGAAAAGCTCTTCCAAATATAAATTATGTAAGGTTGTTTAAAAAAATAAAAATGTAGAAATTAACAGTAGAGAATATTAGAAATAATAATATGAAATCCTTATACAAAAAGGTTATGAAGGAACATTTTTTTATCTCCCTATGATTGATCCAAGTTATGGTACTTCAGAAGGTGTTATTGTAAAACAATTTACTGATCAAAGGATACCACAGAAAATGTGGGGTATTTTGTGGTTGTGTGTGCACCGGAAGTTTAATGTGAAAGGAAATGTCAAACCTAAAAGCTTTGAAGAAAGAAGAGGTATCTATAGCCCTCATGTGTGACTGAAACTGAAACAGCAGATCATTCATTTTTTCAGTGTACATAAATTGCTCCCTTGTGGGCTCTTATAGCAGTACAATAGAATGAGTCAAGTATACAAAACATTGCTCATAGTCAACTAGCTCTTGCTGATCTTGCAAACTTTTGGACACACTGCAACTCTGGTACTACATTAGTTGTCTTTACCAATATAAAATAGTGCATCTAGCAGGCAAGATATCAATATGTTTTACCAGGGCTGTGCAAGCTGATTATTATTCGGCACAAATACCCCAGAATATTCTGGTATTTAGGTTGTTAGGCCGAAACCCAAATACCGGCATTTTTCGGGATGGTATTTGTGTGCTGGGTTGGGATGCAATTTTTGGGTGTGGTTTTGTTTGGCAGTGTTTACTGTTTTTCATTTTGAGCTGCTGTTGCTGTGATCTCAGTCAGCAGACAGTATGTTCCCACGTGACAGGTATGCACATCAGGTCAGAGGTTACCCACCTTTAAAGGAGCGAGAGTAGCACACATGGAGAGTCAGAGACCATCTGGTTGGAATGGGAGACTGCAGCACATGGCACAACTGGCCACTCCAGGTATGATGTCCTCCCTCTGCCTCAGTCATTGGACATTGCAGTTTGCTCACATGACCACCTGTTGCCAGAACTCATCACAGACTGAAAAGTTATTGCGCATTTGACAGCAAGCACAGTGGCAGGTTTGTTCGACTGGTGTGGTGCGGTGGAGGATGGTGGCTGTTTTTGTAAAACCAAGGTAGAAATAATGAGAAACATTAAAACCAAAATAAGATTACAGCCTACAGAGACAGAGGTCAAAGCAGCTTGTGGCAGAAAATTGAAGAGTAAGAGGCTTCAGGAAAGATTTGGAAGATGGAACAAATGAGGAGGAGGGGTGGTAGTCAGCACTCAGGAGAGAGAAAGCATTGCTGGTGGGCAGCAGTGTGAGCAAAGTAGGGTGGAGGCAAGTGGCATGCAACAACTTATAGATGTATAGAAGGAACCAGGCAGGAAAAATAAAGCAGAAGTGATCATTAAGCCCCTAGATTCTGAGAGACAAAATAATTTGCACAGAAGAAAAAAAAACAGACTCCCACTCTCACCAGTTGCTCTGTTTATTTGAGGGCCAATATTGTACTTTTCCCTTGTATTTTTTACTACCATTTACTCCTCTGGAGGCACCATTCTGTTCAATAGTTAAGTAACCTTGTGTGTTTTTCCCAGTGTGGCCATGAGGTACTGTAGTGGTGCAGACTCAGAGAGTCCAAATTACCTTGTGCATCTTATCCAGAGTAACAATAAAAAAAACACTTCTTGATGATAACCTGTTAAGCTATCTATTAATGTAGTAAGCTCTTTATATATTATTAATGAAGACTTTATTTCTGATAACAACTCAAGTACCCTTGCTATTGTGATGTTATTAACAATTACTGTACAGGGGTTCAAAATGGTTGAAATGTTTATATTAATAATACAAGAACTTGGCAAACAAATATCAAAAATCAGTCTTTTGCACAGCTCTGTGTTGTACAGAAAAAACGATCACGGGATATATCAGTATAAGTCATAAGAAATGAAATACATGATGTTAGAGACAAAGAGTACATAGTTTTACACAAAGAGAACTTTAAATCACTGTGGTGGGGGATTAATTGGCTGGATTAGATAACAAGGAAATGGAGGAGTTAAGGGGGTATTGTGGTGGTTGATATGGCTTTTGTATTACTGGTATATGATATAAATAGTTTTTGACTGTAGCCCTCCTTCCTGTGTCCTGGGGTCCTGATGGTAAAAATGGGGAGGAGGCTCCAAACCAGGAACCTCCCGGGAAACACAGCCCCAAAAAAGGACCAAAAGGTCTTAACTGGCCTGCAGGATCTCACAAGGCCAGAAACCATGGCTCTTACTTGGTCAACTGAAACAATTGGCAACATGCTGCAGTGCTTCTAGGACCGGACCTGGAGACAGATGCTATTTTTTCTTTTGATGGAAGGAGCAACACAGTTAGAAGCAAGATGGTTTCAGCACACATCGGGTTAAAAATGAATAAAATAATTTAATTAATCATTAAATCAATATAAAGTTCACAGCTACATGGAACAGAGGGTCAGGCAGATCATATAGCCACACAAGCTGACATGGAATTACAATACTAGGTTGACATGGATGTATGTACCATAAGGCTGAAACTGGGCCAGATACGGGCTTCACTAAGATATTTTGAGCCGGAATGAGCTCAGGCTGATAAAATGGTATGATGCCTACTCACATTTTGGGGAGTGACTTACTCCTCCCGAGAACACACTAAAAATGGGTAATGACCTACATAACCGCAGACAGCCTGAAAACCTTGCTGAAGACCAAAACCATCCCAAACCACCTTTCTAGTGAAAACAGTTGCAACAATAAAAAGCAGCAAAACAAACATGGTTCCCTCCTTACATATCTTGAGGCTAGATCGGATCCTGCCCCAGACATGGGTATGGCAGGTCTGATAATGCGATATCCCTGCAGGCCACCAAACTTAACCCTGACAGTGTGCCACAATGGGTATTAGCTTTCTCAGTACTGCCACCACCAAGGAGCCCTGTGTGGAGGGGTTGTGGGATAACAGATGGACCAGACCCAGAACTTGAGGTTCAACACATATTCTCTGTGTGATGTTTATTTAAAACACAAAGGATAACCTTTAATAAAGGCATATCCATTCTTCAATATGTCAGTTTGCAGCAACAGACTATGCATGTCCTTCTACTGCTCTTAGTTAGCACCAACTCACCCACTGATCTACTGATCTGTCTCTTTAGTGAAGGTTATTTTATTCCATATGTTTGTCTTGTGTGTTTGGGTGATGGGGAGCTCAAAAAATAAAATCTCCAAAAACAAGCTAAAGACAATGAACCTGAGTGCAGAAGGACTGAAGCAAGGGTTACCCCATAGGGCATTGCCAATCAAGCCAAGTTTCAAAGAAACACAACATTACACATATCCCCATAACGCAAAGCATCTGGGATGTACAGTATATGCAAGTCACCATGATATTTTAGTTCGATTCAGCTTAAAGCAGGAATGCATGGTATCAAAGGGCCTCTCAAATAATATGTAATTTACATGCATTTTAAATAACACAATGGAGTTTTTCTGATATCTCTAACCAGGTAACTTAATTTTTGTAGTGCAGTCTCCTAGTAACTTTTTACCTTTATCAAAAACACCTAATGCCATAGTATTTTTAACATTTATAGGTTTCAAACACATAAGGCATATACATCAAGGCATTTTATGACATAGTGCTATTGCATACCAAATCCAACAAGGAAAACAGCCTGTTGTTTTACATCAGCTCTGAGGTCACCACAATAACCTCCCTGTATGAAAACCTGAGAGGGAAAAAGAAAATTAAAGAGGACACTATAACAAGAAAAGGGAGGGGGTGCCCGTAGGTGGCCAGCCTTATGGACTAGAAATTGTAAAGGACAGATTAGGCTAAGAAATAGAAGAACTGTTGCAACAGATTTAAGAAAAGATAGGCCCTCAAGAGTGGCAGGATTTCCCTGTCACACCCTGTCACAGCCCTGCCACTGCTGTAACAGACCTACTGCTATACCTCTCAAAACTGGAAAAGAGGATTCAGTCCCATCCCTTCATGTCATGGTATTACCTCTGTCTCTCCTGTCTAAACGATCGACTCCATTCCCGTAGACCCTACTCCCACTGTCACCTTGCTCCTACAACTTCCATCCAAGGAACCCAAGTCTGCACAACCAGTGCCCTAGCAAAACTGACCTCCCTGGCAGAGAGGTTGAAACCCAGCCCACTTGCATGAGCTACCACCTGACCTCTCCCTCAGTCAACCCCAAAGGACCCATTTTAAGGGCAGAGGGCCTAGAAGGAACCCCCCCAGGGGCAGATGTAAGCTGCCCAACTAACTGCCTAACCAGAGGGAGAGGATCAATTTTAGTAAGCCACCTCAAGAGGGCTAGCTTACATGACATTGTAGTAATATGTAAGATAGATGAAGTTATTTTACAGCAATAAATGATGATGGATAATTTCTAAAAATGCCCGTACTCTTTCTTAGAGGGTGTTCCACACTTCATGTCCGAAGATGGAGGACTCTGGCATGGAGTAGATGGATGTGGCTGCTGGGTGTAGACTGCTTACCCGCCCATTCAAAGTATTGAGGAAGCTTACTGTTTTTGATGGGTCTACTACAAAATCTTGATGCACACAAGCCCAACCGACAAAATCCCAACAGCCACAATCCTGACGAGAAGAAAATGCTGGCAGCGCAATTCCTGATACTGTTCCAAGGAAGGGGCTCTGACCCCCTGTTAAATATATATAAACACTTCGGATCACCATCGAGAATGTGGCTATCGTGAAGTCCATCATACTGTCGGGACTGCAGCCATCAGGAGTTTGGTGTTGGGATTTCATCAGTCGGGATTTTGCGTGTTTGTATGGATCCTGTTTTTGCTGAACCTGGCTCTAAAGGAGAAGGAAAGATTGCTGGTACTACCACAGCAGTGTTGAACACTGTGTCCAGAGACATACCTGTTGCTGTGGAGCCTGGATATAATGCTGATCCTGAGGTCACGACACAGGAAGAAAAAATGGCCAGACAAGAAGGAAAATCAAGAATACCTCCTGGTTATGATTTCTTACAGTAGGAAGAAGATTTGAAATTGCAAAAAGGAAGCTCTAAACTCCTGTGAACAGTGTAGCATCTTAAGAGGTGACATAGCATACTGCTTTTCCTAGACAGAAAATAAACCTCTCAGCTCCTGCCGGCAACAGTTGACAGACATCCACTGACTGCAAATTCAGCAAGAATGAAGAAAAAGACTGCACCACCTTACATTTCAATGAACTGCCAAGTGCAGCTGGTGTCTCATTGCCCTGAACTCTGCAACATAAATCCAGCAGCTCTACAATAGATGAATATGCTTCATCTGTGGAGAGAGCTCTGCTAGCAGCTTGATGAGAGTGGACAGAACTGGGTGGCACCTGAGTTTTGGGATCATCTGCTATCAAGATTCTGGGAGCAGGGGACCCTCCTGTAAAGGTCCCTGAAGAACAGGCAAGTGCTGCATCTAGTGTTCATACTGCAGGGGTACTCACAAATGCTTCTAGGGAGGCAACTGTTATTAGTCCTCTGGCAGGAGAGCTTGAGTTGCCCCAGACCTAACCCTTGCACAAAACCCAGTGCTTCAGGTTTTACTGTCTATAAAGGGACAGCCCAATGTTCTTGAGCCTGGTTTGTCTGTCTTCCCCAGGTGAAAGCTGTACAAAGAATGATACTGTTCCTTCTGTTCTGCCTAAAGCTAGCCCCAAGAAAGTTCTTGCACCAGAATCTGTATAGCCTCAGTACCTTCAAGTAGATGATACTGTTATGGAAGAAGCTTTTCCCTACATGAGCAGTGCTCCTTTGTTGAGTTATCTTGGGATCCTCCTAACACAGAGTGACCCAGACCCTGCACTTCTCTGTTTCATGCACCAATCCTTCCTGCTAAGTGACATAATACTGTCTGCATTCATTATTGTGGAGGCCTGGATGAAGCCCCAGACTGGGTGTGTGTGTCCAGAGAACTATTAAAGAACTCTATGTGGTTTGCAGTTAATGAGCTCTATGCCCTAATTCATGTGAGTGGTGAACTGCTGTTTAATATGTTTTAAAACTTCAGGGGACTGTTGCACTTATATACTTCCAATGTCCCTGTAATACTAGGAGATGACATCAACCTCAACCTAGACTCAGACGTGGACAGAAGTCTAGGGGATGCAGAAACACTGCACATTAGTTTCTCTGTGGCATTCATATAAAGCCCTTACAGTTGCATGATGCACCGTATACCCTAGGACACATGATTGCACCTGTTTCTCTGCAGAACATGGCACATACAATCACCTGGATCTCTCGCTTGCCTCCTCCAGGATAATGGAATGAGTCATAGTGCCTACCATCACACCCTCATCATCTCTGACCACACCCCAGTTAAACTAGATATGATTTGGATCCCGGTCTCAGCATGTTCACCTCCTAGCACTTAGAACACCTGCTTCTCTAGGACAAGAAATTCTGGGAATGTTTCCCCCAAGAATTCACCAAATTTTTCCAAATAAATGATGATGATGGGGCAACCAGCATAGCTTATAAAGCCACCATACATGGAAGAATAATTAGTTATGCCTCACACAGGAGGAAGGAAAGGGAAAGAACCTGGTAGAGGTAGAAAACCAGCTACGGAATAATGGATCTGAGTTTAAAGCTACCCCCAGAGTATTGACCAGTACTCCCCTATTTAAAGCTGTGTCTTCACATTGATGCACTCCTCTCTAGAAGAGCTGAACTGGGCTAGTTTAGGCATAAACATAAATACTGGGAGTGCAGTGCAGGAAAATTATTTCCTACCGGCTTAAAAGCAACAAGTCAAAAGGCACATTTATAGCTTAACAAACTCACAGGCCAAATCTGATACCTCTGTGGAACACATCAATGTGGCTATGTGCAGCTTTTATACCATACTGAATAGTTCCCTTTCTCTGCCAGCTGAGGATGTCATACATTCCTTCCTACATCTCCTTCAAATACATACTTTATCTGCTGAGCAAGCAGCCACCCTGGAAGCCCCACTTACTTTTGGTGAGGTTGAAGCTGTCCTTAAAGCCCTCAGACCTCATAAAATACCAGGTGGGATGGCCTTCCAGTTGATCTCCTGCAGGCCATTTCAGTCACAGTGTGTTCCACCCTATGCAGGCTATGACAGGAGTCCTGCAGATTGAGTCCCCGTGTACACAGCCATAATCATGGTCCTTCCAAAGAAAGGAAAAGACCATTCATCCTGTCAAGTTATAGGCCCATATCCTCATTACCACAGACAGTAACATTTATGTCAAGCCTTAGCCCTCAGACATGAAAACCTACTTCCCTCCCTCATTCATCCATCTCAGCTGACTTTGTTAAAGGGCATCTGAGCCCTGATCACCTTTGCAACCTAATTAGTCTTATTCACCCTGTGAGAGAAGCCCCCACACCCACAGCTGCTGTTGCCATTGACATCGAAAAAGCCTTTGATTCAGCTATTTATTTATTTGAAAATTGGTTACTGGGAGAGGCACACTGAGCCAAGGCGCATTTCCAGGTGTGACCCCAGTGAGGGGAAGGTGGAACATGCAGCATACAAAACAAGTGTCAAAACAGATTAAGTGAGGGAACCTAAATAGGGTTTTATATAAAATGGGTTTTGACCACTGATTCCTAAACTACGAGTAAGCTATATTTCAGTCCCACAGCCAAAGTCCTTACCAATCACACCATATCCACATATTTTAGACTAGAGAAGGGCACAAGACAAGGATGTCCCCTGTCCCCTCTTTTGTTCATACTACTCAGTGGACCCTTATCTATAGCCATCTAACCTGAACATCCCTGGCATTAAGACTGGTCATGAATGGCCCATCAATTTGCTGATGACTCGATAGTACTCACAGTGAAGGTTCCCACATCCCATACTAGTCTAATCTCCGTTCTCTTTGAATTCTCCTGCATTTCCAATCTTAACATGAACTGTTCCAAAATGAAGGAGTTTCCCTTGAATGCAACATGCTTACCACACCATCTACATGATGCCAGTCTCTGCCGATCCACTGACCAACTCACTTACCTAGGCATTTAAATTTCCTCCAGAACTGACAAAATGTGCATGCCCTCAACTTTATCCCACTCCAGCAAAAGTTGTGCACTGAATGTGACCGATGGAAACCACTTCAGCTGTCTATGGCAGGGAAGATCGAAGTCATCAAAATGGTTACGGTTCCAGAATTGTTCCATTTTCTTTCCCATATACCCTTACATATCAACTAAAAATGGTACAACAAGATTGATGAACTAATTTGCAGCTTCATTTAGGAGGTATCCTGACTCTGATATACTGTAGCTGCATGAAGCTCCCCTCTTCCTGGAAGGGGGTGGAACCTTCCTTGGTTGAAAGGATACTATTGGGCCTTTCACACCTCCCAAATACTGTGATGCTTCCCAACTATGGAGTCCAACCTTAATGTATTGCTACACCAGATGTTCACTACCATAAGGGGATCTCACTAGCTGACGGGCTATTTGCCACCAAGATAAAGTCAAAAACTGTGTGTCCTACCTTGGACAATTCCTTCAAATTATGGTACCAAATCCAAACTTGACTATGCACTGATCTATTGCACCCTGCATTAACACCCCTGTGAAACAACCTTTAAATCTGTATTGGCAAAGCATTGGTTAATTTGGACTCCTGGATCTTGGTTGTCATCCACACCCTGAAAGATATCCTTGAATCAGACCAACGTTCCCTAGGTAATTACTGCAATACTCAACACATATCTGGCCTGGACCCTCTGGGCATTTGGCAATATTTGCAGATCTGAAGTGCATTACTCCCCCTGCTCAAAATACTACATCAACACTAGAGATGTGTAAAATTGGAAAATTTCACCCAGCAACATATTTTGCATAATTATTCATTTGTGAAACATTTAGTGAGGTTGAAAAGTGAAATGTTGCCCTCTGTTGTGAGCGAACTTTCACCCCCAAGCCGGTGGAATTTCGCGCACAGGCCAAATTTCGCCACCCATGGCAAAATTTTGCCACATGTGGGAGTAATTTCACCTCCCACGTTGAAATTTAGTGGCCACTGGCCAAAGTTCTTCCTGGTGTCTAGTGGTTCCCCCCACCCTCCTGGCTGCTCACTGGGCCAAATTGTTTTCCCCTGGTTTCCAGTGGTCCACCCCTCGGCCGATCACTGGCTGTAATTTAATTAGATAGGTACCCATCCCAAGTTACCTTGGCCTCCGGACATTTGTTTTATTTAAAAAAAAAATTCAACCCCAACTTCCTGATGTCTAGTGTACCCACCCCCCCCCCATCATTAGCTAACAGCACCCAACCCTCCCAGCTCCCTCCCAGTACTCCATTTGGCACCAGCACAGCCCTCCACTCCACCTCCATGGCTGGCAGCCTGACTGAGCATGACTGAGGTGTGAATGAATGAACATGTACAAGCTCCATTCATCAAGTGCTCAATCATGCGCCCAGTTGGACCGCCGCCATGGAGGTGAGGGAGGGCTGTTGCGTGGCCCTATCGAGGTACTGGGGAGCTGTGGTGCTGCTAGCTAATGATGGGATGCGGGGTCCACCAGGCATCAGGAGTTAGGTTGAATTTTGTTTTCGTTTTAAAATAAAACAAATATCTAGGGGCCAAGGTAACTGATGGGATGCATATCTAATAATTACGTCCAGTGGATCGACCGGTGGGGACCACTAGACACCAGGAGTTGAGGATGAATTTTTTTAAATAAAACAAATGGTCGGGGCCAAGGTAACTTGGGGGTGTTTATCTAATTAAATAACAGCGGTGATCATCCGGGAGGACGGAACCACTAGACACCAGGGAGTTGGGGTTGAATTTGTTTTTTTTTGTTAAAAATAAAACAGATGGTGGGTGCCAATCTATGTAAATTATGGCCAGTGATTGGCTGGCGGGGACCACTAGACACCAGGGAGTGGGGGTTGATTTGTGTGTGGGGGGTGCTTACTGCCATTTGTGGTAGTCGGCAGTGGTGGGCGAAATTGTGGGTGAAATTTCATCGCAATTTTCCAAAACATTTCATGTGGTGAAATTGCTGATTTTGCCACAATTTCACAAGTGAAATTTTATTTTGCTGCATCTCTCATCAGCACTATTTGGGTTCAGACAGTCCCTCAGCAGGCAAGATTTACAAGGTTATCCAGAAAACTCTTCCAGACCAGTATCCAGTGGCCCTGGATAAGTATGCATCCCTCCTGAATAAACATACAAATATACAAATATATGAAGAAGCCAGCAGAAGAAGGCCATTTGGTCTATCAAGTCTGCTCGTGTTGCAGGGTCCACAGTTTGAGCCACTGTCCCTGCCCCCTCTCCCCACTCCTCCCATTCTCCCTACCCATGACCCTTACCCTCCCCCATACCTGTCCCGGCCTCTCTTAAAGCTGCCCACTGTCCTCAACTTGATTACCTCTTCTGGCAGCACATTCCAACTGTCCACCCTCTCTGTGAAGAAGTGCTTCCTGACCTCTCTTCTAAACCTCCCACCCTCCAGCTTAAGACTGTGCTCCCTCATGTTATGGTTGCCACTCAGGTTAAAGAGACTCTCCTTATCAACTTTATTTATCCCTTCTACAAGAAGAATTGACATCTTTCTGGAAGGCTACACACATAGCAATCAGGGACACAAGGAGAAAGGAACAACATAATAAGATACTGCACATGTAGTGCCACACACCCTCAGTCCTCCACTCAGTTCACTTGCTCTCTAATGATCAGTGTTGATTCTGTGGACAACCTTGAGGAACCTGCTCCACATTCTCTGTCAGTGTACCATGCTCTTTCCCTAGTGGCTTCAGGTCTTCAGCCTGATCAGTGCCATCTTATCATGCAACATTTCACCCTCTCTGACAATGACTCTTTTAGGCTCCAATGAATCTCTCCCACCTCTTAGGAAACATGAACAAAATCAATCAATCAATCAATCAGTCAATCTTTATTTTACCAGGTGATATAGTATGTATGGAGGCCACAAGACTCCTGCTGCACTGATGGAGAGCCACAGGGATCCCCCACCAGGTGGAACTTGTGGCCAAATTCACTCAGTGTACAAAATTCAGAAACATTAGTCACCTCACCTTGGGTATAACTACCTAGTTCTTGAGGATATGGGGCCCATTGATGCATAATCTTAATGCTGTTGCACCCTGCACAAGTAGACATAGAAACATAAAAACATAGAATTTGATGGCAGATAAGGACCGCTTGGCCCACCCAGTCTGCCCATTTCCCTACTTAATGGATAAGCTGCAGATCCCTGTTAACCAGCAGCCTACTTCTTTCTACCCCCACCCCCTAGAATTGCCTTATGACTGTCAAACATGCATGCTTGAATTCAACCACTGTTTTTGACTCCACAACCTCCTCCAGAAGACCATTCCATGCATCCACAACCCCCTCTGTGAAAAAATACTTCCTTACATTACCCTTGAGCCACCCCACCATCTTCAAATTGTGCCCTCTTGTTCTTGCACACTTCTTGTTTTGAAAGATGCTACCCTCTTTGACTTTGTTGTTTCCCTTGAGGTACTTGAAAGTTTCAATCATTTCCCCCTCTCCCTCCTTTCCTTGAGGATATACATATTAAGCTCCTTTAGTCTGTCTTCATATGTCTTCTGGTGCAGACCCTGCACCATTTTATTTACCCTCCTCTGGAGAGCTTCCATCTTGTCTATGTTCTTGCAGAGATTGGGTCTCCAGAACTGTACACAGTACTCCAGATGGGGTCTCACCAGCTGTCTGTACAGAGGGATAACAAATTCCTGTTTTCTATTGGTGATGCCTCTCCCTATGCATCCCAGTATCCCCCCAGCCCTCCTTACTGCCCTCTCACATTACTTGCCCACCTATAAGTCATCTGATATGACTATCCCCAGATCTCTTTCCATTTTTGTTGTTGTTAGTATCTCATCCCCCATTGTGTAGTCTTCCCCTGGGTTTTTGTTTCCCAGGACACCACACCATCCTCTACTGTGGTTGGCTGAAAGTAGGTTTGGCCCACAGATGCACAACCTGAGATCAGAACCTTCCACAGAACCAGGGAGCTTTATCATCAAGTGCCCTCCCATCTCCATACTTAAGCAGGTACAGGATACAAGTTGTAGATAACTACAAACCTGTTTAAGTTATGCACTGGTATGTAAATAAGTTGTAGTTTTTTCTTGTTTCTGTATCAGGTTATCTGCTCATCCTGCTGTAACTTCCTTACTGTTGATGTCCACAAGTCCTTTAATGCTCTCTGTGGACTCAAATAATGGAAACCTCATTATTTTAGTTTGTTCAGTACATTGTACTGTAAGTAATCCTGTGTTAGAGAATATAGTATTCATCAATGGGGCTCTTAGGGACAATGCTTCAATATGTTACCCTTCCCAATGTGTACAACATGCTTTTGGTACTCTTCTGCATCTCAATCCTTCAGATAGTATGTATTATGATATCATGCTGATGACCTGTTGTTCTGTAAGCTGGAAACATTTTTGGTAAACAGATTAACAACTAAAACATCAGGGGGCCTTGAATCTTTCTGGGAGAAATACCATACTTTGAAGCATAGCCTACTCTTGTCTTCCTTCCTGGTTATACTTTTGAGGAAACCATCACATAAAACTATGACAATTCTTCTTTTGGAAGAAATGTGTTTTAATAATGGACATTATGTTCTGGATGAAACAGAAGTGCATGTTTCTGGGGACCCTGAAGCCATAATTCTGAAGGGATATGGACTAGGGAGGTGGAAGATATGCAGTGCATGAATGTGGTGAACATTTTGACCTATACTTTTTTATTCTGCTTTGAATGGCCCCTTATCTATTGACTTGTTTGATACCCTTCTTTCAACAAGTTGAGTCTGCTTTAGTACTTTTTCCACTTTTAAAATAATAAAAGAAGTGTTTCTTTTAATATGGCTTGAACTAGGTTGTCATCAGTACTCACAGCTGTTTTTGTACACCTTTTGTCCTATAAGGTGAGTCAGTTGTTTAAAATCAATTCTGTTGTGACATAAATTTACTATTATGCAACAAGCAGTGCTCCCTGGCCTTATGGGACAATAGGTGTTGGAAAAACAGCAGAGAATTCTGTTAAAAACCTGGTCCAAACCATATTAAAAGGAGAGTTCTTTTTATTATTTCTAATGTGGAAAGAAGTACTGAAGCAGACTCAAAATGAAAAAAAGAATGGTATAATATATGTCAGGAGATAAAGGGCAATCCAAAACAGAATAAGAAAGTCTAGGCCAAAATGGTCAGAGCTATCATGCACTGCTGTTTTAAACAATCTAAGGGCTACAGCATCTACCTAATAGCTTTTTTCTGGGTAGTGACTATAGGGGTTCCATTACTATGCTGGTCATTCTATGGCATGTTACCTGTGCAGCTTCTGTAACCACCTAAGTCAGTCTTTTGACCACGTTAAGTGTATACTGTGTGATGAGGTTGGTAATGACAGCATACACTGCATGAATATGATGAAATGGAATCAATCAATTGATCAATTTATTTGTATACTGGAAAGTATGTCAGCAAAAATGCCCATTTTCACAAACGCCCAGTGTTTGAACACCACAAATAGACAGTTACAGAGACTATTTGAATACTTAAAACATTCAAACACAGTAAATACAAAATATTTACAGAATTAAAGGTACAATGAACTAGCAAGTACAAACTATAAATATCATATTTAGAGGAGTGGGCAATGTAAAAGAGTCAAACAGATGTCAATCAGACTAAAGTGATTTTTACATGACATACATTGCTGAAAGAGATTCACTGAGCAGACCATTGGATAGTAAATGTGTGGCCTGGGTGAGAGGATCCAATTACAGGAAATTGGGGCAGGCTGAAGTAATAGATTCAGTAAACATTTTAGTGCACATTGTTGGGCGAGAAGTGTGGGTCATGGGGGAACGAGTGCCCATGGGAGTTAGCTGGTGGACCAGGTGGGGGCTTATCAGGGCAGCAGCAATTGGACGATAGAAGCAGGTGATCTTTGATGGCAGTGTTTAAGGAGTACATAGACCCACAGGCATGAATTTCATGGGGTAGTTTGTTGTAGAGCTTTGTTCCCATGAAGATAATATAGTTCTGGGCCTGGTTGGTCCTGCAGAATGGAGTGTCAAAAACCAGACTGGAAGCACTCCAGTAGGTCGCCAAGGGGCTGTGAATAGGAACAATGATTTAATGCTAGGGTGAAGACTATTGAGGTGTACCTTGTGTAGGAAGGATAGCATCTTTAGATGGAACCTCCCATTAAAAGTGGGCCATACTGATGAAGGAAAAGAGTGAGCAGTGGTGTGTTTCCCAGGGGAGATCAGTGATGAAATTAGCTATGCTGTTGTATGTGGTTCTGAGTTTTGAGAAGAGAGAGGAGGAGGAGGGGAGGGGAGTGAGAAAACAATGGATCCATAGTCGATAAGAAGCAGGAGTAGAGACCTAGCAAGGCAAAGTCTGGATGCAGGGATGATGAACTTTCTGATCCTGTAGAGAAGACCAACCCTGACATGGACCTTCTTAACGTGGTTACTAATGTGAAGATTGAAGGGAGAGGTGGGGGTCGAGGTGGAGACCTAGGTACTTGAATTCTGTCACTTGTTCAATTAGGTACCCAGAATTGTGGAGTAGTTTAAAACCAGGGACAGGAGCTTTTCTGGGCCCTGAGAAGATCATGAGTTTGGTCTTTTTGGAATTGAGGACCATGTCTGGAAAACCAGGAGTGCAGCTTCATGAAATCGAACTGCAGATTCTGGAACATCTTGGTGGGGTTTTGTTGCTGCAGAAAAGCCACATCATCAGCATACAAGACAAGTTGAGTGGAGTGGCATATGGAGGGGAGGTTGTTTGTAAAGAGTGAGGAAAGAAAAAGGCTGAGAATTGATCCTTGGGGGACCCAATTTTTAATTGTACATTCTGAGGAGAAATGACCTTCAATTAAAGTCTTGTGGGATCTCCCAGAAAGGTAGCTACTGAGCCATTTTATGACATTTTTTCTGAAAGATGCAGCCCTTTAAGGTTGTGCAGGAGGAGGGTGTGGTCCACAGGGTCGAATGCCTTGGTAAGGTTGACAAAAACAGAACCAGTTACTAACCTCTGTGAAGAACTTGGGTACTCTTGGGCTGCCCACAACTAACCTGGCCAGGAAGAAAAGCTTGAACAGAATGTGTTTGTATTCATAGCAAAGAGGAACCAAACTTTATTAACCAGGGAACTCATCTATGAGAAGTAACCAGTGCCATCCCCTTGTTCCTACCCATTAACACCAGCAAGAACATCCCCCAGAATTGGATTCAGTCTTTGTTGAAGAGCCTTCAACTCCCCCCCCACCCACTGAGGAGGACTTGAATCCCCAACCAAGTACCATAGCTGATTAACCAAAGGTAATTCTAATGGAGATGGCCCTTTAGTAACTGAACCACATCATGAAAATGATCAAAAGGAGATAATGCCTTCTCCCTCTACAATGGTATCAACAGGTTGAACATGGTAGCCCAAAAACAGAGAATCTGCAACCAGCCAAAGTTTACAGTATTGAAAATGGACCTGGTTTCTCTTTTCTGTCATTATGATGCTTTGCAGTCCCAGAGACAATGGGGAGAAATGGAGGATGACTCTGATGCATCCTCTGTACCCTTCTCCCAACCCAACCCTTCCTCAGAGACCACACATCCTGTGACAGATTTTTGTCCAGTAAAAAAAAGAAAAAAAAAAAGAGAAAGAGTTGGACTAAGAAAGGGTGTTCATGGAAGAAATAATAATGACGCTGTGTGGGTTTTCCTTCTTTATGTTTTACTGGTGATGCTAATGTGAGCCCCTGGCCTTTCCATTTCAACAGCTAATTTTAATAATTTGAATAACCCTAAAAGAAGGCATGTAGCATTTTTCTTTATTCAGCTGTTGTATTGTGAGGTGACATTGCTTCAGGACACCAAGCGGCACATCTTGGCTAAGGTTTCTCTTACAAGGAAGGATTGGTTTAGGAGTCTGTCCTTTGGTATACTAGGCCCTGACCCCTGTTCAGATGTAGGGTTTCTTTTCCACACCTCCAAGATTGAGCATTATTATTGGATGTTAAAACTAAAGGCTCTCTTTATATGTTAGTTAACATCTATGTACCAACATTGAAATCTGGCAGAATAGATATTTATTTTTAATTTTATTTATTTATTTAAAGTTTGGTGACTGGAAGATGCATACTCAGCCAAGTTTCATTTCCAGGTGTGACCCAGTGAAGGGGGAATAAGGGATGCAAAATGCAATAGTCGGGCAAGGTACACTAGTTGGGGTAGAAGCACAGTACTTATGGGATGTCTAGCACAGTCAATCTCAGTATAAAAAAGAAAGGTAATTGAACGGGAGTAGTCCAAAAACCAGTCAAGGCAGTTCAAATGTAAAAATGTCAAAAAACAGACTGGTTATGAATGGGCCCACTCACCAAATATTATAATAATATTAACCAAGTTTATATTTTATTTTCTTGAATCAATGAGAGCTTGAGGGCACAAAATGTGTATACACTCAATGCATGCATTTCAGACATAAATATCCTTCTTCAGTGAAACACAAATGCTCTTTTCTGAAGATAAAAATACAATAAGAAAATATGTATATTAAATATGCTCCACAGTAAATAAATACCGATATTTAAATTTATAGTGACACAGTATCCAGTTTCTCACCAGGTTATTCATCCACAAAAAATAAACCTTCATTGTCCTCTAAAAGGACATAAAAAATTATCATACTGTGCTATCTCAGACTATCGAATTCTCAGAGGCTTAATTAGCTATTAAATTTGTATACCAAATTATATATAGCAAATCAAAAAATCTTTTTTAAAACCAGAAATCCTTCTATACCCTTCTCATAATGTTATACACTGTAGCTTTGCATTGTTTTCTATGATGTGGAGCCTTTGTAAAAGAGTTTCTGACTCAAAGGTATTAATTCCGATATGTTTCAATAAATAAATAAAATAAATAACATGTTCCCCAGAATAACTTTTCAAACATTTTTTTGGCTTTCCTGAAGTGAAGTAAAAAAAAAAAAAAAAATAACATTTAAATTCCAGCTCTATTAGTCTTTTCCTTGCTCATTTATAGCTTTTTCAAATGAAATGATTACATTAGCCAAACTTCATCCTTCATGAAACTTCCAAAATACTATATATGTAGTATACTATCCCAATAAGTAAAATGAAAAGGAATACAGTTTACATACTGTACCTTTATGTTTTGTTTGGGAACTTGTTATGTTTATTTAGGTTTTACAAATGTAAGAAGCCCGAGTTTAACATTTCGTATTTAAGACACATGTAAGAATTCACTTTAAATCTACACATTTTCTGGATATAGTTTGTTTTATATATTTACTCAATTTTGGCCAGAAGAGCTGCAATGCCATGTCCTCCGCTCTCTCTCTACTGGAGGTGTACGCAGTTCTTTTTAATTAGAAAAGCATGAGGGAAATCAGGAGCATGAGCATAAATCTATCTCACCTGACAGACAAGTGTAATATATGTTTCCATGGTATGGGGTATACAGGGTGGAATAAAAGTAGATTTAAGGTGTAATCTTTGTCCTAGGATAATCTTTTTTTCTTGTTCTTCTATATTTCTATTAGAATCATCTGGTTGGTTACCAAAAAAATGTTTTAATCAAATTTTTCCATAAAATCTATTGAGATCCAGTTTGAGTTCAAACTCATTTATAGGACTATATGGACAAAAAGATAATCCTTTACATAAGACCTCATGCTCCATCTGAGTTAAATTTCTACTTGAAATATTGCAAATCAAATCTGCTTCTGGTCAATTCAATTAAATTCACTTTATTTACCAGGTAAGATAACTGGGCCAAGGCCCTTTTTCAGTATCAACCTAGTGCTTTAATAGCAAAGAAGGAAACTAACATACAAATAGTACATAAATATTCAGTACAATAAATTAGTTCAAAAAATGAACAAGACAGTACATACTGGCTTTGGGACCTCGTTTTTTTGTCTTGTACATTCTCTTGCTGTTTTTTATCTAATTTTTCATTTTTCTTGTCTCCTGCACATGTATTGCTGTCTGTTCCATCTATTCCTGCACAGTGTACATGATCAATAAATAAAAATAATACACATGATACAAATAATACACAGCAATAGTGTACTAGAAAGCATGAGTGGTACAAGACAGTACAGCACAATGTTATGGAACACAGCAGTCAACAGGAATACATAATCAAGCATTAGCTAAGCAGAAACAGTCTTGATCATCAGCTAGGCAGGAGTGGGCAGAGGAAGGGGTATTTGGTAGACAGAGTGGGGATAGGAACTGGGGGATGGGGCAGTAGGCAGGAGTACGAAATGAGAGTGGGGAGATATAGAGGGGAGGTAAAGATTGCTAGGAGTGTGGGGAGAGGGGAGATGGGGAGGGGGACTGTGACAGGAGTGGGGGCTTAGAATGCAGATAGTATGTACAGGAGGAAGGGATGGAGTGGGAGAGGGCATCTTTAAAGGACAGAAGAGAGGGTGACAGATGGATTGAGGAGGGGAGAGAGTTCCTTATATGGGGAAGGCAGTAAAAAAAGGCCACCTGCCCCGAGTTAGAGTAGGGGTGGGGAAGAGCGAAGGTGTGAGTGTCTTTGGAGCAAAGATGGTAGGATGAGTGTAAGGAGGGGGAATAGAGGAAGGAGAGGTAGGGGGTGAGGGACCCAAATCAATATTATATATACTTAAAGTCATACAGCATATTCTCTTTATAACTATACAGGTAATTTTGGGTGGTGACTTCAGTTGCGTTCTGTCCCATTTAGACCGAGGAGCCAACACCAAAGCAAAAAAACTATTCATCAAAATGTCCTTTCTGTCTTTTATGGTATGCACTTCTGGGTAAACAGATACCTATTTTAAAAAGGATGGATACCAAGTATCATAGAGGGCCTTTGGCTTCAAGAACTGTTTTTTTTTTCTCTTTGTTTCTTTTTCTCTTTAGCTTAAAGCAGCAGTGCAATTTAAAAAAAAATCTGAGCTTTTTCTACAGTTTATTCCCTGTGCTCTGTTGAACATTTCCCTGGTAATCTTTCTCACCAGCAATGCACTATCACCCTGTAATTTGCAACATTGCCCTTTGTTTTTGTTTACATTTCTGTCACCTGCAATGTTGAAAGCAGTAGTAAACGATAGGCAGCCAAAGCAGCCACCATATTTCTGTAGCACTACAAAAACTGGAAACTGGTCACTTCCTGGTTAGGAAGTACTACTGCTTTAAGATTTATCCAGTGGAATTTTCTGACCACAGATTGGTTCTGTTTCTAGATCTTTCCCACAGGTATCCCATGGGCCTCCCACCCATTCCTTATTGCAAAAGGAGGAGGGAAGGGAAGATTTAGGGGAACTGTTCTCTGCAACCAATCCAGTTCTTATATGTTATGATAATACCATCCTCTGGTGGCAGTATACTAAAGCAGAATTAAAACCCCTTTTTTTTCAGAAATGGTGGTGGAAAATTAGTAGAAATTAATATTTTGACTACTATGCTAACCCGGTCAATCCGCAAAAACTTCAGTCCCTGGTTACAGAAACCAGGAATGATTATAGAACTCAGATTTCACATTTGAATTAGGAAATGTCTAGTTTTCATTTAAGTAGGTCTTTGGCCCCACAGAAATAACAAAGTTATGGAAAAGAGGGAAGTATCCATCTTTGTGTTCTTATGAAGCATGTAGGAAGTGGGTAGATCCCTAGAGTATTTTTTGTGTTCAAGATAAGCATGGGAATTTGCAGTTGAGTTCTTAGGAAATGTTGCATATCAGATTAGCATATATCAGGAAATTATTCAGACCTGGGGTTATGTCTAATGCAGGGAGGAAGGCTTTTTTTTACAATTTTCTTTGATTTTGACTTACTCCAAATCCCAGAAAATCTATTGCCCCTACTACAAGGTGAGATTTCAGCCAATGAAATTGCTACTGCTATCCACTCTGTAAAAACCAGTACAGCCCCAGGGAAAGATGGCTTAATGAACAAGTTCTATAGGCTGTTAGACCCTACAGTACTGGGACAGCTAGCCCAGGTCTTTAATTTCTTCTTGAAACAACCCTCTCATGGTTTTGAAATGAAGGAGGACTTGTTGCTTCTTCTACATAAACTGATGAGAAGAGCAATTTTAATACCTGGAGACCCATCTGTTTCCTTAATTTTGATTTAGAAATAATTTCTAAAATACTGACATCCAGATTATTACATGTTGTTGGGTGTCTGTTCTCCCTGTCACAAGCTTGCTCAGTCCTGGAGAGGGCCATATAGGATCATCTCATTTTATTGTGAGAAATAGTAGACAGAGGGAATACATATATTTTACCATTTTGTTTTTATTATTATTATTATTATTATTATTATTATTATTATTATTATTATCATCCTTGGACCAACACATTGCTTTCAGCTTGGTTTCCCATAATTTTCTGTGATATGTTTTAAAAAGTTATGGTATTCCTTCAAAGTTCATACACTGAGTCAGTGTTTATATAGCAAAGCCTCCATCATCCTGGTACTGAATTGCTGGCTGGGCACCTCATACCCACTCTCCAATGCGGTGCACCAGGGATGCCCCCTCAGACCTATATTACATAGAAACATAGAAGTTGACGGTAGATAAGGACCACAAGGACCATCCAATCTGCCCATTTTTTCTACCTTATGAATGTGCCATAGGCCTTTATTCTGTCAGACACTATTTATTCATTTGGCCTATGGCCTATTTATTCATACTCACATGTGTTGTTCCCTTATGCCTATCCCAAGCCTGCTTGAAGTCCTGCACTGTATTCATATCCACCACTTCCTGAGGTAGACCATTCCATGCATCCACCACCCATTCTGTGAAAAAGAACTTCCTCACATTACCCCTTAATTGGCCTCCCTCTAATCTCATGCTGTGTCCTCTTGTCCTGCTATTTTTCTTATGCTGAAACATGTTAGACTCTTTCATCTTGTTAATGCCTTTAAGATATTTGAATGTTTCAATCATATTACCTCTCTCCCACCTTTGCTCTAGGGTATACATATTGAGCTCAGTTAATCTGTCCTCATATGTTTTCTGATGCAGTCCCTGCACCATTTTGGTTGCCCTTCTCTGGACTGCCTCAATTTGGTTAATGTCCTTGTGAAGATGTGACCTTCAGCACTGCTCGCAGTACTCCAGATGGGGCTTAACCAGTGTCTTGTAAAGAGGGATTATTACCTCCCTCTTCTGACTTGTGATACTCCTACTAATACACCCCAACATCCCTCTAGCCTTACCTACTGCTTTAGAGGTCTGCTTGGATGATTTCAGGCCATCAGTGATGATGACGCCCAAGTCTCTTTCTTCCCTTGTGACTGCCAGCAACTCCCCTCCCAGTCTATAGGTGGCTTCAGGGATTCTCTTCCCTATGTGTATGATCTTGCACTTCTTTGTGTTAAACTCAAGTTGCCACTCTTCTGACCATTTTGCTAGTTTATCCATATCTCTTCTCATTCTGCCCACCCCATCTGGATCATCTACTCTGCTGCAGATCATGGTGTCATCTGCAAACAGACAAACCTTACCCTCCAGTCCATCTGCAATGTCACTGATGAAGATATTTTGAAGAGGCCAGGCCCCAGGACTGATCACTGAGGTACCCCATTTGTGACTTACATCTCTTCTGACTGTATACCATTTACCACCACTCTCTGTTTTCTGCCTGCCAACCAGCTTGCCACCCAGTTAATTAAGTTCTGACCCACCCTGAGCCTACCTAGCTTATTAATCAGTCTTCTATGTATCACATTTCTAAGTGCTTCCAGAAAAGAGCTAGGACAAGTGGAACCAATATAAAGCTTGCAGGACCAAAGTGGTATTATGAATCAGCACACACACACACACACACAATCTACATACTGATATTATATGTCCTTTGCTTAGATCCACTGCTGAGAAAACTTGAGCAGGATCTGCTCATTCAGACTTTGCAGACTCTATAAGGAGAGAGTGTAGAGAAAGTGATCACCGACAGTATGTAGATGATGTGTGTGTGTGCTGATTCATGATACCACCTTGGTCCTGTAACCTTTACATTGGTTCAGCTTGTTCAGGTTTTTTCTGGAAGCACTTAGAATCTGGCAAGGTGAATAGGGAGGGTGTAGGGTGAGATTCTGGCCTTGCCCCCAATCAGCTAGAGGTACTTGGCTACAAACAGAGCCCTTAACCATCATGGGTACAAAGTTTGGCTCAGATGATCTTGCGAAATTTAGTTTGCAATGTAAACTTGAACTGGGAAGACAGAAAGTTGCTAATTGGAATAAATGGAGTTTTAGTAAAATGAAGGGTGTGATTAAAATCTTTTCAGCTGCACTCATTCTATTCATCAGTCATATTTTCCCTCCTCCGGTTTCCTTGCAAACTGCTCTTGTAAGTATTTTTTCCAGGCTGTCTGGGGGAGTAGGTTGAACCAGGTTTTGCACAATATTATTTATTATCCATTTAGCCAATTAAACAAGTGGGGCTGATCATGATTCACTCCTTTTTTTCTGTTGTTTGTTTTGCTCATATAATATCAGGCCATGGACAGTGACTGCAGGGAAGCTTTGGGTGCAAATGGCTGTTTCATTATGGCTAAATGTTTGGGAAGTAGAGAAACTGAAACAATTAAAGGTATCAGTAATATCCCATTGAAAAACAAATACAATTGCACTCCAGAGCAATGGTGTGGTGTGTTAAAAATGTGCAAATGCACTGGAGACACAGTAGGTATATGTCAAACCCAGTTTATTGCAGAAAACACCACACCTGGCAGCCACACATACCCAAACACTTTTTGAGCTACAGGACCATTACTCAGATGCCCTGGCACTTTGTTCATTAGTGCTTCCTCAGGGGGCTTCTAGATGTGACCAGGAAAGCCTTATGCTCTATTCTCTAGTATTATCGACTAAATTCTCTGAGCTATTAAAATTTGAACATGTGCCCCTTGGGTCCCATAGATGTTTACAGTGGCAGTTGTCTGAAAGCAGGATACCTCATAAGTTGTGAGACACCATATGGCTCTGCAGCCACAACAAATTAAATGTTAAAGACAATGAAAATCATAAGCAGTTGTTGGAACATACATTTTTTATGCCTGGGTAGAACTAATGGAGAACCTTTTTTTGAAATCTTCATAAATCATAGGTTTCTGGGACTGTGTTGCTGTCCAGTGGGCAGAAACCCTATTCAGGGATGTGTAAAATGAGACTCTAGTGCCTGGCCAATACATGGCTGCTTGGGGGAAATTGCATTGTGGTATGTTGGATGTATAATTTGCTTCTTTTAAATGGCACCTATGGCTCAATAGGTGTCATTTTTCTTTACAGCACAAATGTATACTCAGCTTGAAGATTGCCTCTGAATTGTGTATTATTTATTGCATTGAATTCAAGCATTGGTCTTCTACTTCATTAGCACACATATGGCACAATGTGGCTCTGATTACAGGGCCCAGAAATCTTGTGACTTAGTAAAGGCCTTTTTCTGTTTTAAGTGCACCCCACTATTACTGTGTTATGCTGTCAGTCTTTTTTCCCATATCCTCGTGTCCTTGCTCTGAAACCTATGATTACTAATTAGAATAATTTTGTTTTTTAATCAGGTTTTCCTAATTGAATTATTTTTAGTTCCTGAGTTGCTTTGCTTCTGCTTTATTTTAATATATTTGCATTGTTCCTTGTTTTTCCGATAAAATGTCCCTAATGTTTTCAGGAAGTACCATGGGATCTTTAACATCATCCTGTACATCAACCAGAATAGGTAGATGAGCCTTCAGTTTAACATCTCATTTGAAATATGGTACCTCAAGAGCACAGCACCCCTCTCATGCTGCACTACAGTGTCCACATTGGAATTTTACCCCAAGTTCCTGGTTTGGGGCTAAAATCCACAGCTCTCTAATAGTATGGCCGCAAAGGCTAGTATGCAATCTGCTGCACTACTGACACTGTTATATGGATTGTTTGTTGTTTGATCAAAAGCATCACATGATGCTCTCTCAGTCTATAAAAGAAAGCAATAGAGCGGGGATGAAGTTGTGAATTCCACTTTCACTGAACTTTTGTGATTTTTTTCTGAATATCCACCTTTGGTGAAATCTGAATCCTCTGAATGTGTTTGGTGAATTTTCACCCTGCTCTACAGAATTTGCTGGCTGAACTGCAGAATAATACACACGAACTACAGAATAACAGTTCTGAGGAATTTTATTGTGCAGTTTATTGATTCATCCCAATGCATTTAATCATTCCATAGTTCAGTGATCAGTTTTGCAGAATTTATTTGACTCACTGAACTGCAGAATGAGTGAATGAATTTTGGATTTATTTATTAAACTGTGGAATGAAACTCTGCAGAACTGACCACTGACAGTGTTCAGTTCTGTGGAATTTCCTTCCACAGTATAATACTTTAATCTGCGAATTCATACATTCATTCCACCATTCTAAGTTGGAATTTCCATGAAAGTTGTGAAAGTGCATACTGAAATTTCATGAAAGCAAAATGTCCACTTTCACCAAAATTCTACTAGTGAAAATTTAATTTCACACAGACCTAGAAAGCAATCATTCACCCACTAGAATATATAGTACATGGATGGATGTTAAGTATGAGGGAAATTTACTGAATGGGTTTCTTGGGAAGAGGAAATGGAGAGGGGGAAAGTTTGATATTAGGGTTATAAGACCCCAGTGAAGTTCTGTTGTAGAAATGTTCAAATTGTTCTAGGGTTCTAATGTTCTTTAGAACGCCAACTCTATTGTGTCTAGAACTGAAGAGGAAAAACGAAGAGATATACTGAGAGGAAAGGAGAAAAAAAAAATGACATGCCCCCTCAGCACAGCAATAGTATTCTATTAAATTGTACATGCAGAAATAAAGGAGAAATGCTCTTTTCCATTTAAAATGAAAATTGCAAGAGTCATAATTGATATGTTGTAATTTGGCACATCTGCATAAGCAGGTATATGAGCAACAAGGTCTCATGTGTAGGTATCATTAACCCATGTTAGAATGTAAATCCCAATAATTAGTTTTCCAAAAGGACATCTCCTGTTTTCAAAACATCTGAACAAACTAAAAATATTTTATTTAGTATTTAGAAGATTTGATACACAGATCCCAAAAACAGTAGCTGGGTTGAAAAGAAAGGTGAGATGCATGTAAAGGAGTTTTCAGATGGACACATGAGGGAAAGATGGCAGAAACTTGAATGTTTCCATGTAGGGAACCTCAGGACAGACTGGATGGTCTGTTCAGGACTTTTTTGCCTGTTATTTTTCTCTGTTTGTAAGTTTTTAACCCAAGGGGGTCCTAGTTGTATATCAGAACTCAGACCCCTGGGGCAGGATTTGCTAAGGGCCCAAAATGGCTCAGGGATTAAGTCCCATGGTGCAGCCTTCCAGTCTGTAGACAAATTGCTGCACTGGCAGACATTCCAATTTTCATCTTGTGGTGTGCGTGGATGATGAGTGTAGCTGTGGATGATGTCACATCTAGTATAACCAGATGTAGCATTCTGATGCAGAATCACATGGATAGTGGCCACAAGCTGCTGTAAATCATGGAACTGGTTGCTGTCCAGCTTCATGTACAAAAATATGGTGCATGTGGCAAAACTTGCGGGTGCACATGGGAAGCCACCCTTGCACACAGCTTTTCCGCTTGTACAGTTTTCTACTTTTTCAAAAATTCAGTCCCTGGGTTCTAAAATACTTGTAATATTTTTAGCACTAATTCTGACAACCCTAGTGTGCGTGTGTATATATATATATATATATATATATATATATATATATATATATATATATATATAATAACACAGAACAGGGAATGCATTAAAATGTTTTAATCCAGTCATGTGTAGAGATGCAGTGAATTAAAATTTCAAGAACAAAGTTGGTTTGAAGTCAACTATTTTGTACTATGCATCATGTAGCAAACTTTCTTTGCCCCCAAATTTGCTTGATGAAGGTTTTATTTTCTACAAAAAAAAAAACAAATTTATTTAAGTCAAACCTTTACCCCCACCAACTGTGTAAATATTTCCATCCTCACTCACCTCCCTGATGCTTTAAATGAATTTCCCTAACCCAACCAGCTGACAAAATGTACCTTCCCCTTCACAGTTCCAGCAGTGTTCCATAATACGTTATTATTATTATTATTATGTTTGAGTCAGGGTGAAAATGCCTTCACTTCACATTCACTCCACAAGTGACCATCTCCCATCCTGCCAAATGCCCAGGCTCCACGATTTATTTAGAACAACCCCACACCTACATTTTCTAGCACCTAACATCTCTCTTCCCTGCAAGCACCCCAAAATTAAAGGGTGCTTCAGTACCTTATAAAAAATATCAGAAGAAATTGTACTCCTTCATGCAGTAACAGCGATCTTCTCTCATCAATATTCAGTGAATATATGGGGCCCAATTCTAAGATGAATGCAGCAACTCACTGGTGTATACAAGTTGTGACATTTGCTACTATGCTGGGGACCTTGTGCCATATTCCAGAACAGGCAGGGTCCCTGGCACTTACACCCTGTGACTTGCAGCAGCCGCAGGGCTGCACCATGGGAAGGCCATACTCAACATGGGTGCTGCAAGCCACAGACCACAGGGCACAAGAGGTGCCAGGCATGGCCCTCCAGATCCCCACACCCCAACACCATGGCACTGCCCCACAATGCTGGGGAGGGGCTGGGGGGCCACAGGACCACCATAGGGCACCTGGCATGTAGGGGGACAGAAACTACCCCATGGGGCACTACATGGGGATGGGGTGAGGGGGTGCCAGCAGCCCACAGAGGGCTGCCCTACCATGGGGGGTGTGATGGGCACCCATGGGGGACCATGAGTGGATCAGCTGGAGGAGCAGCAGGCTCAGTGGTGCATCCCCGGTTGTTTTAGGTATGGTTAGACCAGCTAGTAGCTGGTCTAACTGTACTCACACTACGGTCTGCTGGGTCCCACTTGGAATCATGATTTGCAATTCCACCAGCTGCCCTCTTGGAATGCCAGAGTAATCAATGCCAGAAACCCCCTTGCGCCATGTCACAGGGGGTTGCTGGCATGTCTGGTGGTGTGACTCTCATTTGGCACAGGTGGCCTGTGCCATGTCGCAGACCACCTCTTGGAATAGCAAATGGAGTAACACATGTTGCAAAGTGTGATTTGCGCCATAGGGTTTGGTGCAAGTCACTTTGTGACATGCATAAGCAGTCTTAGAATCGGGCCCATTATGTCACATCCTTTATAGTAACACCTGATTGGCTGATGATTCAGCCAATCACTTGTTACTGAACAGGATATCAAGACATATATTCATTACTGAACTGAATAATGAAGAAAGCAGCAAGCTCCTACAAGGGAGTGCAATGTCTTCCAACATTTTTTGGTGCTGTACTATCCTTTAACTTTTGGGGACTTGGAAGGAGAAGGGAGTAGGGAGATTGAGGCTGGGGGGTAGGATGAAGGGTTTCAGATAAATTATAGTTTGGGCATTTCTCAGGGTGGGGGAGGGGGTTATTACTTGTTTGCTGCAGCTAGGGACAGTGTATATTACCTTGGTTCTAATAAAATTTACAACAGCAGAGCCCACTTATAAGAACATTGGATATAAGAACCTCCTGTTTAGAAGAATATTTTATGGATGTCATGATTTTTGACCATTTCTTTCAATGGCAATAAAGCCTGTTTATTCAAACAGGCAGTCCATTTAGAAGAACATTTTTACCAGTGTTACTGGTAGGTGGTCATTATCACATCTGAATGTATTGAGCTTGGACTGAATAGTGATCATGTTTCCTCACTCTCAATAATTTTATAAAGTAGAGAATGGGTGGGTGAAAGAAGCCCTATGAAGAAGAGAGCACACATTCCTTCATGGTTAGCTGTGACCCTGAATGAATTTTAAAAAATAGTAAAATTGTTGGGCAAGAGCTCTTCTAAACAAACTCTGGACAGAGCCGATACAGCTGCTCAGTGTGGCAAAAGTGAGTAAAACAATACTCAGAGCTCTCCATGCTCTCATTGCACCAGAGCCTACTGTGCACAAGATGGTGGTGCTGACAGAACTGAGCATACCTGATACTTGCGCATGCATAGTTTGAGTTAGCACCGCCATCGTGCACACGACAGCTGTCACTTCTGCAGTTGTGGAAGAAAAAGTAGTGTCCCACAAAAATGGGTTGTTTATGTGGCCCACAGAGGGAAATGGCTGCATAAACAGCACCAGTGGACATTTGACAGAGCACTGTGGAGGCACACAACAGTGGTCTGGTCATGTGCTTCTGCAGTGTTCTTGTAAAGCTCTCATGATGGCATAATGTCTGTGGAGCTCCGACCACACAGCTGTAAAAAAACATAGTATACTGCTTTTAATAATGGGTTCTCAAAAGACTAGTCTGAGCTCTGATTCATTATGAAAACAATATATTTTAAACTGATTTTTACTGTTTTCAGTGGAACTCTTGTATAAGATTATCCTGGTAACATGAACATTTTTGCTTGGCATTTAGGGTGTGCTTATAACTGTTCTCCACTGTATAATGAAAACAACTTATTATGGAAATTTGCTGAGACTGTGACTGGGAGGGAGGTCAATGCTATTGGATGATGGGTGGGAGAACTCTGTTTAAATCATCTAGGAGGTGGATTGGGGTAGGAGATGGTTTTGCTTAGTGGATTGGGAGGTGGGTTTGGCTTAAAAAAAAAAAAATTATTTTAAATTATACATACTTCACATACTTGAGAGAAAAACTGTGCTAAATGGTACTTCCAAAGTAAGTTTGAACTGTGAACCACTCACCAAATAGGACTATAACAGCAACTAAAAGTTGTTTGTAATTAATCCTTCTATGCCTTCATTTTGAGCAAAAATGTAGAGAAACAGCTGATTGCACCCTTTGTCAATATTTGCTTCTTAAAAATGCTTATTAAGCACTGTATGATCTGTTGATAGATAGATAGATAGACAGATAGATAGATAGATAGATAGATAGATAGATAGATAGATAGATAGATAGATACTGTAGATGGATTGATTTACCTGTGGTTTACTGTGGTCTTTAGGAGGTAAATTTAATACATTAGTCCTCTTATGTAAACTTCTTTTATATATAACAAACAGATTTTGGCATCCTTAGCTTCCTTAACTCAAATAAATTCAATTTACCATTTCCATTATCACTTTAAATTAAAAAAAATAATAATTTAACATACATAAATAGAAACATAGAAACATAGACTTTGATGGCAGATAAGGACCGCTTGGCCCATCTAGTCTGACCATTTCCCTACCTACAGAATAGGCAGCAGATCCTAGTTAACCAACAGCCTATTTCTTCCTACCCCCCCCCACAAGAATTGCTTTATGTCTGTCCCATGCATTCTTGAATTCTCCCACAGTTTGAGACCCCACAACCTCCTCAGGAAGGCTGTTCCATGCATCCACTACCCTCTCTGTGAAATAATACTTCCTCACATTGCCCCTGAACCGCCCTCCTTCTATCTTTAAATTGTGTCCCCTTGTTCTTGCAAGTCTCTTTTTCTGAAAGATGCTACCCTCTTGGACTTTGTTGATTCCACTGAGGTACTTAAAGTTTCTATCATGTCCCCCTCTCCCTTCTTTCCTCAAGGGTATACATATTAAGCTCCTTTAGTCTCTCCTCATATGGCTTCTCTTGCAGACCCTGCACCATTTTAGTTGCCCTCCTCTGGACTACCTCTATCCTGTCTATGTCCTTGCGGAGATGGGGTCTCCAGAACTGGACACAGTACTCCAGATGGGGTCTCACCAACTGTCTGTACAAAGGGATAACAACTTCCTGTTTTCTGCTGCTGATGCCTCTCCCTATACATCCCAGTATACCCCCAGCCCTCCCTACTGCCTTCTCACATTGCTTCCTAACCTTAAGGTCATCTGATATGATTACCCCAGGTCCCTTTCCTTTTGTTGTTCCTACCTCCCACCCATTGTGTATTCTTCCCTGGGTTCTTGTTTCCCAGGTGCATTATTTTGCACTCTTTGCATTGAATCCTAGCTGCCATACTTCTGACCATTCCTCCAACCTTGCCAAGTCCTTTTCATCCTTTCCACGCCTCCTTGTGTATCAACCTGTTGCAGATCTTTGTGTCATCTGCAAAAGGCATACTTTTCCTTCCAGTCCCTCTGCAATGTCACTGATGAAGACATTAAAAGGACTGGACCAATACTGAACCTCTCGGTATCCACTAGTAACCCCTCTTTCTTCAGAGTGGACTCCATTTACAATTACCTTCTGTGTCCTGTTGTGCAGCCAATGTTTACCCAGGCTACCACCCTGGGACCCACTCCCAGGCTGGTTAATTTGACTATTAATCTTTGTGTGGGACTGTGTCAAATGCCTTGCTAAAGTCTAGGTAGGCCATGTCACAGCCCATCCCTGGTCTACTACTTTGGTCACCCAGTCAAAGAAATCTATTAGATTCGTCTGACATGACCTTCCCATCAGAACCCATGCTGCCTTGGGTCCTGTGCTCCACTGGCCCTAGGTACTCAACTATTCTTTCCTTCAGAGTGACTCCATCACTTTCCCTACCACAAAGGTCAGACTGACAGGTCTGTAGTTTTCCTACCTCTGTCTTGGTCCCACTTTTGTGAGGGGAATCACATCCGCCTTCCTCCAGTCCTCGGTACCACATCATCCTCCATGATTTATTAAAAAGAGTAACCAGTGGTTTCACTAGTTCCTCCCTTAATTCTTTTAAATTCTGGGGTGAATTCCATCAGGACCCATTGCTTTGTCCACCTTCAGTTTTAGGAGTTCTTGCAGAACCCTTTCTTCTGTGAAAGGACTGGGATCGACCCCCATCAAGAGTACTTCTGTTAATTGGATTAGGCACTTCTCCCTCCTCTTTTGTGAATACTGAGCAGAAATATTCGTTCAGTATCCCTGCTTTTTCACTGTCCCCCTCTGCCCACCCACTGTTCATTCTATTCAGCCTCACTATCCCTCCCTTTGTCTTTCTATGCTCGCTGATGTACCTATAAAAGGTTTTATCCCCCTTCTTAACTGAGTTGGCTATCTTTTCCTCAGTTTGGGCCTTTGCTATTCTGACTTCCCTCCCTGCTTCCTTCTGCCTTAACTGGTACAGCTCTCTGTCCTGCTCCTTCTGTGTTTCCTTATACTTCTGGAATGCTACCTTTTTCTTCCTTACTTTCACAGCCACCTCTTTTGGGAACCATAGTGGCTTTTTCTTTCATTTTGATTTGTTTATTTGCTTCACACAAAGGCTTGTTGCTTCTGTGATGGCAGTTTTGATGATTCCCCATTGTTGCTCCACACCTCCTTCTAGCCTGTTTGCTAGTGCTTTTCTGAGGCACTCTCCCATCTTGCCAAAATCAGCCCTCCCTAAGTCCAGTTCCCTCACTTTTGTATGGCTTGACTCTGTAGCTGAGTTTAATGTGAACCACACTATTTGATGGTCACTTGTCCCCAGATGGCAACCTTTTTCTAGATCTGAGATCTCTCACTGCCCCGTTTGAGAGTATGAGGTCTAAGATTGCTCCCTCACAGTGGGTTCTGAAACTAGCTGTCTAGGCCTGCCACCTGTAGGGCATCAAGAATGGCCCTGCTCTTGGATGTGGCTGCAGCAAATGTTCTCCAGTTAACATCTGGCATATTCGGGTCTCCCATCAACAGTATCTCCCCTTTCTCTGCCATTCTAAGAATGCCTTCTAGCATATCCTTGTCCATTCCCTCCCCCTGACATGGGGGGTCTGTACACAACCCCAGTGCGGATTGTGGTGCCCTTTCCAGTCTCCAAGGTGACCCACAGTGCCTCCTCTTAGACAATTAATCCAATCATATTTTCATACTGATAATGTCTCTCCTCACAAATAGATCTTGTCATAACTTAATATAACATTCACTTTAAATAAAATGGTCCAGTGATTCTCTATAAAGCTGTAATGAACCTCAACAATATTCTCTAATGTTAGTGTTAATAAACATTTTCTCATGGTTACTTTTGATAAATGTTATACCATTATTTAATGCAGAGATAGCAGGGGCCAGATATTCAAAACTTAGCCTGGGCACTTTGGACATTTGCCTGCACTAACCGGCAGGAGAAGGCAGAAGGTCTTGAAGCTAAGGGACCTCGCCAGAACAGTTTCCCAATTATGCTGCCTGATTGCTCTGCTTCTATAACACCAGAAATAATGTATGCAGAGATACAGACTATTAAAACAGCCCTTTTCTCCCTGATCAATGATTTCAAGGAAAGGAAGCCATTTATTAAGGAGTTGACTCAGAGAATCTGTGACTCTGAAGCAGAGGATAAAATCATTAAAATGATACCGGAGATGGTACTAGTTAAGTGTTCCTTCAAGAAACTGGAAGAAAATGTTCAAGATCTCTAGGGACACTCCAGAAAGAGCAATCTTGTTCTCCTGGGGCTCCCAGAAGGGGAAAAGGGTTCATCCCCTATTGAGTTTGTGCAAAACAAAAACTCTGTACCAGAATTGCTGGCCATTCGCCGAATGGCCCCACATAAATTATCAAGAGGGCTCACTGATCAATAAGGCCAATGCCCGCAGCAGGAGAGCAGGAGAGCCCCCCCATCCAATTATCTTTAATGTGCTGAATTATCTGGACTGGGACCACCTGCATAAAGCCACAAGGAGAATTGAGAAATTAGAATGGGAAGGAAAGAAGATTAGATTAGTCCTGGATCTCATAATCAAGGTGTGACAGAACCAAGCTGCATTCTGACCTCTGTGGTCAGAATTGTGGGCCGCAAAAATAAAACATAAAATGCTCTATATGGCTTGCTTTGTTGTTACAACTGCAAAGGACATCCATCAATTCGATACAGTGACTCAAGCAGCTGCTGAACTGGGAAAGCTGTTGCCAGATCTTTTTGATAAAGGTGGATGAGATCCTGGATAATTTCTGATATATGGCGAGGCAAGTTCTGAGAGGCTATATTACAAACAAACAAACAAAAAAGTCTGGAGAAATTTTGTTTCTCTTAGAAGGGACAGTTATGAGCAGCTTGTTTGGTTCTTTATCAATTGGGGTGAACTACTATAATTTTAAGTTCTTCACACAGAAAGGAGCATGTGGAGGTTTTGTGTTTATGCCAGCCCCATCTGTGGCCTACTAATACGAGACAGGAGATAGCCTTTTTACAATGTTCAAACTGTTAAGAAGTATTATTAGCCAGGAGTGCTTGGTACAAATGTGTTCTTTTAGTTCTTCATGAGTGTGTGACAGTCGGGAGGACTCTCGCTTAGCACTTGGACATTATTGCTCTCTGGAGAGAACCTTTCTGTGCTTTGGCACGGCAAATTTTCAGTAACCTTCTTAGGCTTGATGACCAGCTTTTTTGTTGTAATTATGAAGAAATTGACATGATTTCCACACAGTTAGTATAATACTAGTCTTACGGTTTTCTGAGAAGAAGAACGCGATGTGTGGAAGGATCAGATGAAGTGAAGATCCCTGTATTTAATTTGCATTTTCCTTTGGTGGTGGACTATGTTTAAACTTATCATTTCTGGACTACTTATCTAAATCCACCACAAATGCTAGTCAAAATAAGCTGGTGGCATACAGCAAACTGTTAAGTAGAAAGATGTTTATTTTCTGGGTTGTAACAGGCACTCAATAGGGGACTAGAATATTGCTTGTAACACAGGAAAGAGAAAGGGTTGCATTGGACTGGCTGAGCACCATCAGGTGACCATACACTAATTCTCAAATAATGCATGGTTGCTTGAGAATTAATGTATGGCTGAGTCCCCAGCTATTCTCTTCCCCCTGTGCCCACCATATCTATTCTTGTTTGACAGCCATAGGTTGACCGGCTGTGAATTGCAGGCTAAGACTGTTTAAACCATCATATATTATAGCAGCCTGGTTCTAAAAAGAGGACTGAAAAGCAACTAATTTTTTTATTTTTTATTTATTTAATTCTTGAAATTACAACCTTTGATCCAGAGACTCATTTACAAAGGCTCCATGTCACAGAATGGAGAAAAACAAGGAACAATAACATGATACAGTTAAACAGATTGAAAGGTACAGGGTCCATAGAATAAGTCAGAAATACATGGTAATTGCTACGGGTTACAATTATTACAAAGCTATGATTGCATGATACATGTAACATTGGTAACAAGAGTTACAAAGATTTCCAAGTTATATACACTTTGTTAGAGCGGCTAAAAAGAGTGGTCTTGTCAAAAAACTAATGCAAGCACACCAGACTGTTTAAATACTACAGCAGCCAATTTCTAATACATCAAACATAGCAGAAAACCAGAGACGATTTCACAGTTCACAAAACTAAGGCAGCCAAAATTAGCAAAAAGTAAAGTGCCAAATGTCATTTGGTTTCTGGAACAAAAGCTTTAGCATAGCAGTGAGCTTTTTCTAGGTCAAGGAATCTGTGGTTTGGCTGAGTAAAATTCCATCCTTTAACAGTTTGTAAACTGTTGCACAGTTATAAGATGCAGGCTATACTTAATTTAATCTATCTGGTTTTTGTTGCAGAGCAGCTGAACTGAGCTGGATTATGCTGTTAGCAACACACACTGATACCTGTGATTCCAGCAGTATGTAACAGCTCAAATGTACTAATATCTCCCTTCTTTTAATTTTTCCTACCACGAGGGCAATTACTATACTACACAACTGATTAAAAGTGAGAGGTAGTAAGCCAGAAACTCTTTCTGCTGCAATAATTTTTCTATTCTTATTCTCCATTGTTTTCTGTGTGGTTTCCCCCTGTTCCCTACCTAGTGCTGTTTGGAACCTATGTATTTCACTGAGACAGAATTCTGTGGAATTTCTGAAAATGTCAACTTATTCCTTGTAGTTCTGTCAGAAAAGAATTGTCAGAATTTCACTGGCAGAATATGGATTATCATGTGAACTATGTAAGCAATAATACCCAACAGGGTGGGTGGTATTATGCTATACCGGACTGCCCATGGGTGTAATGAGGCCTGACACCACAGGCAGAGGGCCTTAAAGCCTTTGGAAGATCCAGTGTAGCACAATACCACCTACCCTGGAGGGTATTATTGCACTTAGAAAATGGCTAACAGGTATCAATATAGACAGAGACAAAAAAAAATGTATGTTTAAACAAAGAGGCCGGGATATTCAAAGGGGTTACGCTGGTGCAACAGTGTTACATATGCGCAACCACCCTGACTGCCCAGTGCAATATTCAAAAGGGTTGTTTTCACTGCGACTCCCAATGCACCAGGGCGCACCAGTAATGTATGTGGCACAAGTGCAGGGCGAGCCCATGCATATTCGGCATATCCCGATGATTCAGCCGGGATGTGATTGGCACATATGCATGCACACACCCACCTTGCGCTGCACAGGTGGGTGCAATGGATCTGTCAAAAACAAGTATGGCCTGGTCATCCACAGATGAGCTGTCAGATTGCAGGGCGCAAGAACACAGTAGCCACTAGCTGTGGGTGGCCACGCAACCTCCAGAGCCATGTTCCATCATCATCGTGCCCCCTCACCCGCGCACAAGCTTCAGTAGGAAGAAACTCCCTGGTGGTCCAGTGGATCTTCCCCCCCAGCTCGATCACAGGCACAGTACAAATAAACATATCCCTGGTGGTCCAGTGGACCAGCTCCCCAGCCCGATCTCGGGCATTGTAAAAATAAACTCATACCTAGTGGTCCAGTGGACCTGCTCCCCAGGCCGATTGCAGGTGTAGTTAAATGAATAGTATCCCTGGTGGTCCAGTGGACTGAATCCAGCCCGATCGAGGGCTTTGTGAAACAAAATGTATCTCTGGTGGTCCAGTGGAACCATTTCTAAGCCTGATTGTGGGCTTTGTAATTTAACAATCCCTGGTGGTCCAGCGGTATCCCCCCCTCCCCACCCACTCACTCAGTCCTGCCACTCTACTCCCCCCCCCCGTCAGCGGAGGGCGGCAGCTCCCAACCAGCAAGCCACCTTGCCACCCGCCAACTGACAGCATACAGTACGGCTGTATGCTCATTGGTCCACAGTGTGGGCCAATGGGTGTGCAGACCATACTGTACTACACAGTCCCAATATGTCAATGACTTCCATTCACATATCAGGACTGTTATGCCCACCGCACCCCCTACCTAAGGATTCTCAACTCTGGGGGGTGCACGTCGAAGGGGGGTGAAAGCAGTAACAAAAAAAAGGTTTGGGCTTGGTGTGATAAAAAATCACACCATCGCCTGGACCCGAACACAGTACCTCAGGCACTAGCCAATCCCTGATGCCACGATACAGCTCAACCAGCAACTGCAGCACCACCCCCTACAACCTCTCCACCCCTTCCCAGCCCACACTTGCCATGCTTGTTCCCCCCTGCGCACATACGTATACCGACATCCTGTTGCCTAGTTTGCCCACCCCCTCATCCGGTCACCCTACCTTTCAATTGCCATGAATGGATTGTGCCAGGAAGGAGTTGCTGTAATGGATGGCACCCTTCCTCAAGCGCTCACTTCACGGGTTACCGTGCAACACATTGTGGGTAAAGACAGAATGCTGTACTGCCAGGGAGGAGTTTTGAAAGATATTTTTCTATGCATTTAACTGGGCAGTTTGGATTTGTGAGCTCATCATAAATAAATCTCCTGGTATTTTTTTTGTTGATTTCCAAAGGATTCGAGAAATTCTTGGTGTGCGCATTGTGAGCAAGGCTTATGTATTTGGTGCCTTTCTCATCTGTGCTAACTTGAAATGACTGAGGTGTTGGTTCCCGTCATCCTTCCTGACTGCTCCGGGCCATTTGCAGTTGCATCTTGAACCACACGTGCTTTACTAGGCCTGGTGCAGTGTCAGGAGATAGAGAAGGTGTGGAATGGAGCTTTTGTAAGTCCGCCTCTGTGATCATTGGATGATGGGCTGATTTATCCTTGTTTTGTTTTCTGTACATTTTCAGGATGCTAATAAAAATGTTATTATAGCTTTAAACCTGGCATCTGATAATATGTTTAGTGAATGTGCCACCGAGGGGCTGTTGAGATATCTGTTGATGCCTGCTTGGATCGCACACAGCCCTGACACAGAGTATGTGCTACCGCTGCTCATTCTCACTTCTCCATAAAACTGCATAAGTGTTGTGTTCAAGTATTCAGGACTCTCTTTTTAAATAAATTGCCAGCTTTCATTTGGTTGCCCTGTCCTGGAACACAGCTACAGCTCAAGCTGTGTTCTTCCTTGTGTTTTTCTCCTCCCTGTCAGTTTCAATCTCATTGAGCTGCTCAGCTGTCAAACTTACGTACAGTTCCGTCTCCTCGCTGACAGGATTTTTTCTTTTCACTTTTTTTACAGGTCACAATCTGGTTCCTGTTCCAATTCTTCTTCCGACAGCTGCTTCTCAAAATTGATGTCAAAGTTGATGGGTAAGACGTTGGACTTTTTTTACTATGCTGTGTTGCAGTGGCCCACAGAAACTAGTGACAGAAACTACCGCTTACTCTCAGAGACAGTGGAATGTTCGTTTCGCCAGTAAAAAAAACAGCTGACTCCATGATATTGCTGGGTGACTGGGCAGTTGCCACTGGTACTATTTCATGCCCAGGCTCTGTTGCCACATAAACCATGCTTGTGCAGTGCCAACTGGCCAATCAAATTACTCGATTTTCACTAACCATTTTCTAAAGAATAATAGTATAGAGTAGAGCATTGTTCTATGTAGAAACAACTACCAGAAGTTTCACAGCCATCTGTTGGTCTGCCAAGGGAATTGTAGAAACAACTACCAGATGTCAAATCTCATGCACACTTAAATATATGCACTTCCCATAATGCGCAGCAGCCAAATCCCAAACAACAAACATAACAGAAAAAAATGAGATAATTCCATAGTTCACAAAAGTAAGTCAGCCAAAATGAGTAGATGTTCTGAAATGTTGATCACATCTGCATGTAATCAGTAATTCAATGACTATTCACCACAATATTAAAAATAAATTAGCCTTTTCAACATGTAGTTTCCCTAGTCAAATGCAATCCCCTTTCTCTTCCCTATGGTAGGAACCTTAATATCCTCTTGGAACCTTTGTAATTTTGCACTTTAAAATTAATTTTATGCACATGTAGCACGGGGAAGAGAAACATATAAAAAGAGTACCAAACCCTTTCTTTTCTCCATGTTACAAATTAATTAACCCACTCCAGAGTGTGGGTCTACTGGGGATTAATGTATGGCTGGGTAGTTGGAATCACTCAACCTTCACTCTCATAGATCAATCCCTCCAAGCCATACATTAATCCCTAGTAGACCCACACTCTGTCATGGGTTAATCCTTAATTAGAGCCGTGTTTAGGTTTGGTGAAAGACAATTGGGGATTTTGTGTAATAAATTTATCTTTTTCCAGAGGTAAGAGATTTATGGGGGCACAGGAAAAACTTTATCCTTTCTACTCAGTCTTTAACTGAGACCTTTCTTGACGCTTCAGGTTTCAGATGCCAATCCCAGGGTTTCCCAAACTCAAATAGTAGGGTTGGGGGGAGGTGAGGGTGGGCGGTTTAGAGTTACAGGTAATCAAGAATTCGCAGCTTATACAGTGCCCTGATAGCTACTAATCAAATCAAATCAAATCAGATTTATTTATAAAATAGCGCTATTCCCCGAAGGATCATAGTGCTAGTACAGCAAGTAATAAAATCCCAGCTAAAAACTCCATAATCACAAGAAACATCCCTAAACAAACTTATATAACATTAGGGAAAGCAAGATTAAACAAATATGTTTTCAATGCACATTTAAAACTCTCCACCATCAGGTACTGTCTTTCCCGATGAGGTAGAGAATTCTACAGGGAAGGGGCCACGAATTCAAATGCTCAGGCCCCAGATAACTTCAAATGAACTCTGGGAATGTCTAGCAATCCCTCCACAGTGGAGTGGAGTGGTCGGAGGGGGCAGTAGGGATGAAGAAGCTCTTGCAGTTAGCTCAGATCTGTCCAAATAGGGCCTTTTAGGTCAGCAAGCCAACCTTGAAGGCGAGTCACCACTGAATAGGCAGCCATTACAGATCGTGCGGCACTGGCATCACATGGCATCAAGGTAGCCCAGTCATCAGCCTAGCTGATGCATTCTGCACCAGCTGCAAGCGGCGGATATCAACCCCTGGTAGCCCTCGGTAAAGGGAATTACATTAATCAAGGTGGGAGGTCACAGAGGCATGGACCAAAGTTGGAAGGTCATCAGGCGGAACTAGGTGCTTGATCCGAGCAATGTTCCGAAGATGATAAAAGGCAGACTTGACAATGGACAACACCTGAAATTTAAGCATCAGTCCATCAAGAATCACACCCAGATCTCGCACCCATTTGGAAGTCATCAGTTAGCAGCCACCGAGCCAAAGCCCAGATGCTTGTTCTACCGATGACCCCTCTACCCGACTACCTGGGTCCACTACTAGAACCACTGTGTAATCCAAGTTTAACCTCATCCAGTTGACACTCATCCAGTCTTCGATCTCAGAAAGGCAGTTATTAAAGCTTGAGATAGCTCCCACCTGATTGAGTACAAAGGACAAGCTGAGCTGACTGTCATCTACATAGCAGTGAAAATTCAGCCTATACTGCCTTAGAATGTCTCCCAATGGCAGATAATACACCACAAACAACATGGGAGATAGCACAGAGCCCTGCGGCACCCCACATGACAGGGAGAACTTGTCAGAGGAGTAAACCCCGCAGACAACTCCGAAACCTGCCAGTGAGGAAAGAATAAACCCTTCTGAGGACTGTACCTGACAGTCCACATATCAGCCGTAGGCACTCTACCAACACACCGTGGTCCAAGCTGTCAAATTCCACAGAGTGATCAAGAAGAACCAAGATGAAATGGCTCTTCCAATCTATCGCTATCAGGAGATCTTTGAGGACCCAAACAAGGGCCGTCTCAGTGCTATGCCTTTTCCAAAATCTGGACTGAAGAGGATCTTAGATGTTGTGGATGGTCAAGTGATGCTCCAGCTGCAGCACGACCAACTTCTCAATAACCTTACCAACATAGGGAAGATTAAAGACAGGTCTGTAGTTAGCAAGACAAGCTGGGTGGAGAGAAGATTTCTTAATGAGAGGTGTCACCATCGCCTCCTTCAGGGTGTCTGAAAACACACCTGAGTCTAATGAACACCAGATGATCTCAGCTAGGACTGAGCTGATGACCTCAATGCACACCACAAGGAGGCGCATTGGGCCCGGGTCCAAACTACATTAGGTCGGCCACATAATCTGGATAATCCTCATGACATCCTCAATCGCTGGCCAGCCGAAGTCAGACCAGACAGACCGAGGAGCTGCAACCTCCCACTGACCACTGCCATCCCCATTGGAGTGGGCTGCATGGATCTCCAACCTGATGTCGGCAACCTTATCAGCAAAGAATCGATCAAACTCATCACATTTCTCTTGTGACAATGCTGTCCAAGTCTACAGATAGTCTGGATTGCACAGTCTGTCCACAGTCTGAAAGAGTTGAGCTGGTTGATTCTGTGCCACAGCAATCTCCCTGGTCAGGAACTCTGCCTTCTTCCAGGAGATAGCCATCGATAGTCCTTATAATGGGCCATCAATCTAAGTCTGTCGGCACAGAGGCCCAATTTCCACCAGCAACATTCCATTCTTCGTCCCACTTTCCTCAGCTCCCTCAAAGTCCCATCAAACTAAGGGGACCAAGGACTCTAGGTGAGGGGGAAAACATGGACAGGAACATAGTGCCATTATAACCCTGTACCAGAGTGTCTGGATCACCGCTAATCCTCGGTAGACACGATAGGTCCAGCACCGCAGCCAGGTCATCCGGGGACAAACCCCTTAAAGGGCAGTACTAGACCATCTATGTAAGAGCAGGCCTATAGGAGGGAGCCTGGAAATTGAACCTTATGGTGTAATGGTCAGACCAACTGACCAGCTCCATCACCAGGTCAGAGATCTCCATACCCAGTAGAAAGACCAGGTCTAGGGAATGACTATGAATATGGGTTGCAGAGGTAATCACCTACGTTAAGCCGAATGAGATCATCAATTGGAGGAAGTCTGGACCAAACTGCGAGAGTTCATTGTCGACCCAGGCATTGAAGTCCCCAGAACCATCCCTCTATTAGACTCTTTATCTATTATATCACAACCCTCCTTGTGGTTGTCAGTATTTAAATGTCTGCTTAGATGTTAGTGGAGGGTACTATTAGGGCTTAGTTTATTGCTAACTCTAGGGATACTCTTGGAATGGCTTTCTGGTGGGCAGGTTGGGAGAAAGAGATTTAGATTTTGGGTAGCATTTGGGTCCGATGGGGGCTGCTCCTCTTCAGGCATTATGGGCCCCATGTTCTGGAAAGGGCTTTTGCCCTGAGCGGTAAGTAGGATAGGAAGGTTTGGGGGGTAATAGACTGTATGAGTAGGGGAGGGCAGAGGGGGTTCTATTTTGATAGAGGGGAAGGGGAACATAGAGGTGGGGGTGCCAGGTATTTTGATCTGCAGGAAGCAAGTTTCAGGAATTTTGGGGACGGCAAAATAATATGGATTGCTAGAAAATAATTTCATGGAACTTAAAGGGGTGGGGGAGAGAATGCCAAAAATTACTGTGTTCTGACTCTTAAGCCAGTATCATCCTGACATTGTTATATGTACGAACATATGAACATACAAATCTGTCAGCAGAAACAGACCACCCAGTCTAGCAATGTCTGCCTGAGTGTGCACCTAGCCCCCTAGATTGCAGCTGCCCCAACTCCAACCCCATCTGTCATTCTCATGACGGCCTCAGCCCCCTCCAACCAGACCCTCACTCACACCCTGTCCCAGACCCTCTTAAAACTTCCTAATGTCCCCCTCTGGTAGAGCATTCCTTTTAGACACCACCCTCTATGTGAAGTAGTGCCTCCTCATTTCCCTCCTAAATCTTCCGCCTTCCAATCTTAGTCCGTGCCCTCTCATGTCCCTACCCTTCTTCAGTTTAAACACCCCTTCAGTGCTAGCTTTGTTTATCCTCCTCATATACTTGAACATTTCAATCATATCCCCCCTTACCCTCTTCTCCTCTAGCATGTACATATTCAGCTCATTCAGCCTGTCCTCATAGGCCTTTCCCTCCATCTCCTGTAACATTTTTGTTGCCTTCCGTTGCACACCTTCCAGTAAATTAATATCCCTCTTCAGATGCGGCCACTATTACTGCATACAGTACTCCAAGTGCAGCCTGACTAAAGATCTGTAGAGGGGCAGGATCACCACCCTATGCCTAGATGAGAAACTCCTTGCGATGCAGTCCAGCATCCTGTTCACCTTAGCTGCTGCTTTCCTGCATTGGGCAGAGTTGTTCCTGTTCCCTGTTACCAACACCCCTAGGTCCTTCTCTTCCTCAGTGATCCTCAGCCTCACCCCTCCCAACCAATAGTCCCTCCTTGAGTTCTTTGCCTCGAAGTGCATAACCTTGTTTTTTTATTTCTTTGAATCCCAGCTGCCACTTCTCTGACCATACCTCCAGTTTATTTAGGTCCCCTTGTAGTTGTTTCCATCCATTCTCTTCATCCACCACTGCCCCCATTTTGGTAACATCTGTAAACAGACTAACCCTGCTCCCTGCTCGGTGTGCAATATCACTGGGCCCAGCACTGAGCCCTGCGGCACACCGCTCATCACCGGTCTAGGTGTGGAGAGCCTTCCCCCCACTACCACCTGTTGCAGCCTCCCCTGCAGCCAGTTCCTTATCCAGTTTGTCAGCTTCATCCCCACCCCCGCAACAGTCAACTTTCCCCCCAGCCTCCCATGAGGCACTGAATCGAAGGCCTTGCTGACATCCAAGTACAGTTCATCTACTGCATGATCCATATCCAGCTTTCTTGTTTCCCAGTCATAATATTCTATTAAATTGGTCTGACAAGACCTCCCTGAGACAAACCCATGCTGCTGCCCATCCTGGAGGTCATTACCCTCGAGGAACGACACCAGCCTCTCCTTTAGTATTTTCTCCATAGGCTCACCCACTATGGAAGTAAGACTGACGGACCGATAATTTCCTGGCTGTCCCTAGGCCCACTCTTGTGTATGGGCACCACATAGGCCACCTTCCAGTCCTGAACCACCCATCCCATGTCCAGGGAGGTGCTGAAAAGGCCCACCAGTGGCTCAGCCAACACCTCCGCTATCTCCCTCAGAACTCTGAGGTGAATGCCATCAGGATCTGGTGCCTTGTTCACCCTTAATGCCCTCAGACCCTCTAGTACTCTACTCCCTTGATCATTCCATCCGTCATCTCTCCCTCCCACCCCACCCTCCCAGTCCATGGTGGTAGTGGACCATCCTTCCCTTTGTGAAACGGATCAAAACATTAATTTAGTACTTCTGCTTGTTCCTCTCTCTTTTCCACCAACCCCCCTCCACATGTTATCGTCACGGTATGGTCTCTGCACTTTTTCTTTTCCCTGACATATCTAAAAAAGTTCTTCTCCCTTCCCTTGATGCCCTGCACTAACCTTAGCTCTCTGGAGTTCATGGCTACTCTCACTCACTTGGTCACCTCCTTGGACCAACTCACATAAGCCTCCCTGTCCTCTTCTTTCCTCATTCTCCTGAACATCTTCTGCATAGCTCTCTTTGCCCTCACCCCCTCTAACACTCCTCTGTTCAGCCAGCATGGTTTCCTGGCTCTGCACTTCTTGCTCGTAGTCCTGGTGCAAGCTTCTGTAGCCTCTGTTAGCCCAGTTTTAATAATTTCCCCCTTTTGCTGTGCATCCATCTCTGGCCTAATAACTTGAAGTCTCCCTTGCAGTATTTCTCTTATCCACCCGAAGTCTAACCTCCTAAAATCCACCACCTTTGTTACTGGGCCTCCACACTCCCTGCCCAGCTTGAGAGTGAACCGCACTGTTTGGTGGTCACTACCAGCTAGTTGGTCTTCCACACTTATTTCCCTCACTGCCTCCCCATTTGACAGCACCAAGTCCAGCATGTTACCAAGTCATGTTGGCCCACTGACCAGCTGTGTCAGGAGACCATCCTGGATCATGACCAGAACCACCTGCTCCCTGGCACTGGAGGTGGCAGGGGTGCTCCAATCTACCCCCTGCAGATTGAAATCCCCCACAAGCACCACACTCCCCTTTATACACACCCTCCTTATTTGCTCCGCTAACTCCCTGGCCAGTTCCACTGATTGGGCTGGTGGTCTCTACACCACCCTCAGCTTCAGCTTTCTACTCTTGGAGTCCAGAAGCTTCATCCATAGTGCCTCTGTCCTCCCTTCATGCCCCTCATCCCTTGTACATCTATCCTTTCCCTCACATAGAGTGCTACCCCACCTCCTCTCCCAACCTTCTAGTCTTTCCTGTAAATTTTATACCCCAGGATTGCCAGATCCCACTCATGGTACTGGGTGACCCATGTCTTAGTTACTGCAGCAACGTCCACATTCCCCTCCACAAGGAGCACCTGAAGCACCACTGTTTTATTTCCCTGGCTCCTCGCATTTAGGGAGGCCTCCTTCCACACATTCCCATCCATCCTCCCTCCCTCGGCTCCTTAGTCTGCCTCCCTCCTCTCAGTGGTCCTATCCCCTTACCCTCAACATTATCAAGGGGGGACAGCACGTTTTACACTCCAACCTGGTGACCCTGCAAGCTAGCTGTGAAGTCGTCTCCCCCACTACCTAGTTTAAATACCCTCTTGAAACAATATAATCCTCTGATTTGCTCTTTAACGCACCCTTATCTGCCCCATTCAGGTGTAAACCATCCCTTGCATACAGTTTTCTGTTAGTCCATGTATCTCCCATCCTCCTACAAACTAATACCCTTGTGCTTTACACTAGTCTCTCAGCCAGGAGTTGAACTCCACTATCCTTTCTTTCTTGCCCTGCTCACCCTTGGGACCGGTACCACCTCTAAGAATGCCGCAGACCTCCCTATTTCCAAGCATAGCTTCCACAGTTTCTCAGTCCTCTCCTGTACCAACTCCACCATGCAGCCCCCCAGGTAATTTATGCCCACATGTACCACCACATGAGATTCCTGCCATCCTCCCCAACACACTTCCTCCGAGCCTGCCCTGCACTGTCTGCTGTCAGACCTGGTACAGGTTCCATCCAAATCCAACTACGTCTTTTACCCCTCTCCCCCCACCTGATCCCTTTCAGGAAAAAAATCTCCTATCAGTATAACTCCACTCCTTCCACAATCCCCTTCTGGCTGCACCCTCCCCCTCACCCATCTCATAGCCTTCATTCCTTCTCTGTCCCTTAATTTCTGGAGCTGTTCTTCTTACTCCTTCTCCTCCCTTCTTGTCCAACTTCCTGTCCACACTTGCATCCTCTCTCCTAAGTGTCCGTTCTCCCCCTGTGGTCCGCCCCATACTCCTATGCACCATGTCCCCTTCCTCCTGGGAGCTCCCTCCTGTGGATGCCATGGCATTGCCCCCTCTCCCCAATGTACCAATGTCCCCCTCTGTAGTGCTGGCTCCTGTGCCCCCCTCTTCCCTTCTCCCAAGCATCTCACTCCCCCCTTCTACTTCAGTTGCCAATACCTTGTATCGTACCTGTTGTTTGACCCCAGCCCCACCCCCATCCCTGTTGTGTCCTCTCTCCTGCTTTATATTTCTCCTTGGCATCCTCTCCCTCTCCTCATGCCTACCTACCCCACCCTCTCTGACCATGTTTCTCAACCTCCCTATCTCCACCTCCATCTACTGGATCTCTGCCTGTAGGTCTCTTGTCCTTTGACATATGGGACACTCCCGTAGCCTCCATAATGTTCCCATCCAGATTGCCGACCCACATCTGTTGCAGATTACTAGCCTGTCCTCTCTGTTCCTACTTCTTTCCCCACTCCCCTGGAGCGTGCCCCCTCTTCCCTCTCGACCTCACCACCTCCATCCTGCCGACTGCAACCCCTCCTCTTCCTATGTCCCCCTGGTGTTACAGGAGGCACACATTCCAATGGACCAACTGCTTAATTTAAAGAAATTGTGGGTGGATCAGGTACTTGGAGCTGGAGTAAGAGCCAAACAATGAGAAGTGGTGATAGTACTACATAGATTGGTCCCCTTCACCCTGATTCAGGAATGGAGGGACCTAGATGGCCATTACAGTATGTTATTGTCCTGGGGCAACTAGCTAATGTAGAAGTAGCATTAGGTTTCATCTACGGGCCTAATGTAGACACCCCTTCATGTCTTCCCCCCTTTTCGACTTCATTGGCTTCATTTCAAGACATTTCATGCAATTTGGGAGGAGACTGGAATCTTGTTTTCTCCAACAACATGGATAGAGCCTTTCTTAGAAAAGTGGGATTTTCCCCAGCTCAGTGGGCATTGCAAGAATTTACATCTGATTTGGGTTTGGTGGACCCCTGGAGGTTTCTTCATCATGGGAACAGGAATACATGTTTCACTCACCACCCCACAGGGTCTATTCCTGATTAGACTATTTTCTTCTTAGTAGTTCTTTAATGACTGGGGTGGGGGGTGTGGGTATACAGTGAAGCCTGCCAAGATGAAGCGCAGTGTCACAGGTTTACTGCATGAGAAAAGGGATTAACTCCCATTGAAATTGCATTGTTTGCTGCACTAACTCTACTGCAGAATTCTACAGTGCTGCGTTTCATCCTGGTGGGCTTCACTGTATATCCCAGGGTTATATTGGCCCATTCTCCAGTATGGATAAGCTTGTCTGTATCCCACCATCCCTTGAGTGCTGGCACTTGTTCCCTAAATACTCAGCTTTTAGCTGATGCTTATACCCTGGAACACGTGAAGAAATGTATTCTTCAGTTCTGGGCTGAGAACAGCACTTGTATTGTGGCCAAAGATGTTTTATGGGGATCACTAAAAGCGCTATGGTGAGGTGAATTTATTAGAATAGTCTCAGTGAGGAAAAAAGAAACTTAACTCGTAAGTAGAAGAATGGCTGTCCCGAATCCGAATCCTGCAATCCCAACTATCTAAAACCTCTGCAGACCATCTTTGATCAGAGTTAGATATTTTGAGGGCAAAATATTCAGCCTACCTCCCCAATAAGGTGATGCTTTCCACCTCTAGTCTAAAAGCGACCTACACGGGGCAGATCAAGAAGGCGAGTAGACTTCTTACCAGTAGACTGAAACAGCAGAGAGTTGCACGTTGTGTGACAGCCTTAGTTGACCTGGGTTCAGGATCTGTCACCTTGGATCTCTCAGAAATAGTAGAGAAAAAAAATACAACAAATATGTTGCAGGTGATACCTTTTATAGGACTAACAAAATTATTTTTAAGACTAGGGACCTGAGGAAGAGAGCTTTATCTCTCGAAAGCTAGTCTGAAAAATAATTTTGTTAGTCCAATAAAAGGTATCACCTGCAACACATTTGTTGTATTTTTTTCTCTGCATTGTTGACTGGACTAACATGGCTACAACATTTCTTTTTTTTTTTTTACAAAAATCAGAAATAGTAGAAATTTTTTAAAAGTTTTACCACTCTTGCTACATGGCACCCATGCCTGATGTTAATTATTCAAGCCTCCTAAAGGAGTTTTTTAGAGGGGGTGGAATTACTAAAGCTCTCTGATCCTCAAAGGGATGTATTAAAAGGACATATAACTGAAAGGGAGATTATTAAGGCTATTGATCGACTTATGTCTGATAGGCCCCTGGCTCGGATGGCATGACCCACTTTTTTATAAATCCTTTAAGTTAGAACTTGCAACATTTTTATCAAAGTATTTAATTATCTATTCTTTCTTAATATTAAGGAAACTACCCTTTTTGAGGCAAGAATTGTGGTACTACTTAATCCCGGAAGAGATCCCACCATACCAGATGATTTCAGGCCCATTTCACTTTTGAATATTGACATTAAAATCTCAGCTAGTGTTTTGGCCTTCAGGATCAGAAAGGTATGGGTGGATTTGATCAGTCCAGAGTACATGGGCTTTGTAGCAGGGCAGCAATCCAGTGACCACTTAAAAAAATTTCCATCCGATATCCACGTTGGGGTTGGGGGCACTGAAGGGGTGCTTGTCTCCCTCGAAACGGAGAAAGCTTTTGATTGAGTGACCTGGAATTTTTTGTTTGATTTGTTGCCCAGGTATGGTATACCTGAGGACTTTATCCAGTAGGTTAAAATATTGTATATTTGTCCTTGGCTAAAATTTAGGAGTAATGGGGTGCTGTCCTTGCCTTTTTACCTGAATAGAGTGATTGTACCGGCTTCTTTGAAGGGTCTGAGTGTGTTTTCTCTGGCATACTTTGTCAGACAGGATAAACTTCTGATTCTGACAGAATGTAGAGAATGTTTTCACCTCCAGGCACTTACTTTTTAAGGATATGCTCAAATTAAACATTGTTTGCAGTCCTTCTTAGGAAAGCCACCCTAGTCTTCAGAGACGGGCAGTTTTCTTTAACATTGGCAATGTTAGCCTTGCAAATCAGACTGATCTCAAAACTTTATAAAGAGTTGAGCGCAGTGGCTCGGAAAGTTTGCTCTTCTGTAGCCTTTTATTGGCAGCAGGCTGTACACTTAAATTATGACTCTGGTATGTGAAAATTAGTTTGATCAGTTGTATATAAAAGGATTAAAGAGGACAGGTTAAGATTGGTACAATTTAAAGTGCTCCACAGTCTCTATTATACCCCTCTTAGGCTTTTTAGGATGGGTAAACTAGCTGACGGCAAATGTCACAGATGTTCCTTAGAGGAAGGCTTACTGTTGCATATGATCTGGCCTGCCCTAGAGTGATTGCTTTTTGGCAGACAATAAAAAAAACTTTTTCACATATTTTGGTCACACTAAATATTTTTGTTTAAAAGTATGTTTTATAGGTAATTATAAATCCATCAGCTCAGCTAAGGACAAGACCTACATGGCATTAATTGTTGCAGCGACTAAACTGCTCATAATGAGACACTGGACAAATAATTCACTGCCTTCCTTAAGGGAATGGACTTAGGAGTTATTGTCAGCACTAAATACAGAAAAAGCTGTTGTGGTGCAGAATCATATAATATTAAATTTCTGCACTATGTGGGACCCTTTTACTCAGTTTATTGCTGGGAGGTGAGGTAGTTAATTTCTTGGGGACAAATTTGTTCCTCCCACCATGAAGTTAATTGCTTTGTGTTACCTTACAGGTATTGTGATTTAGTCCATACAGGATAGTTTGTTGAAGGCTTTCTTGCAATTGACTCTGGAGGATGGATGTTTACAGGGGAGGGGAGGTAGGTGGCTTCGGGATCTGGAGTGGGTTTTAAAAGAATGGTAGGATATGTTGCACAAGAAAAGGTTGGGGACTTGGGGAGGGTGGGAGTGGTGGAGATTAGGTAAATTTGGAGTGTAATATATTAAATCTGTGGCATACTAGGTATTGTTTTGTCTTTCTTTTGTATTTACCATTGAATTTGCATGTGTTCACTTGCATTTTGTGTGGTGATAATATTTAATAAAGTATATTAAATTGAAAAAAAAACCAAGCCTCCCTAGGTGGTGCTCCTGTAGCTGGTGTGGATGGCTACCCTCCTGAAGGAAGAGAACATCCCATGGATGACTCAGTCCTCATCACTGTGGCAGGCCCTACTAACCGAGGCTCATTCCAGAACTTGGGTCACTGACGATGTGAGCAGTAGCCTGACGTCTGCATTTACAAGCCAGCCCCCAGGCAAAATTAACTTTGACTGTGCTTTTCCATGTCAGTGGTGCAACACCATTACTCCAGCCACATAAAGTAGTATTATGCACCAAATGAAAAGTGCAGCAGTACTGCCCTGAGCTGCTTCATTTCAGGATGTATCAAGTTCAGTGTTGTGTTGATGAACACAACAAAATAATGATTTTGATGACTCTGATGACTGTCACACTTTCACTCCATGATGCTGTAAATGTTAATATTTCCCTGAGAGCCACTCATTGCAGGATAAGAGGGGTTTCCATTGTGTTCATTGCATGTCTCAATGGCTAAGCTTTGCTTCACTATTGCCACATCAGACCACTCTTATCCTGCTGTGAGTGTGTACATTATCAATACATTGTAGACTGGGGCTTTTCCATTTAAAAAAAGAAAGAGGCTAGCTTGTCCATCATCATCATCATCATCATCATCAAATCTTTATTTATTCAGGTGAACATCATTGAGCAAGGCTCATTTACAAGATGGACCTGATAAGGTCAAGGTTCAATAGTTGATACACAACAGATACATCATACACGTATATAAGACAGTTATACATACAGGGGAAAATAACGTTTATAAACACAGTGATGTACAGTAAGTTCACATGATAAAAATTGGTTACAGGAAAGTTAAGCTAATATTTACAGTATGTACAGTATATATATATCCCAGTGGGGGGGCCATGGCAGACACTCAACATAATGTAATACTAGGATGGTGAAGGTATTACTGGGTGCCATAAGATGGGGTCTCTGCCTGGAAGGATTTATGCCATATATGGTTAATTTTTGGGAGGGAGATTGTGAGATGACAAAGCTAGCTTCTAGTGGTAGCAACTGCATTTCTCTTTGAAGAAGACTGTACAATGCTGTTTAAAGGATGCAAATGGAATGATGTTGGACAGTTTTAGGGATTTTGTAGGGTGTTCCATGCTATAGCTAGAGAATAGCTGATTGCTGCCCTGCCTAGCCTGGTGTTGAATTTGGGCAATTTGAGCAGGATGATGTTATTGCTTCTTAGGGCATAGGAGCTAGGAGAGGTCTAGGTGAAGCAGTCCAGGATATAGTTTGGAAGTTTTTTTGACAACGCTCTGTAAATCCATAGTGCTGCATTTCTGTTCCTTCTGAGGTGAAGGGGAAACCCACCCAACTGCAGCATAAAGATAGCAATGATGGGTATTAGATGGCAGATCTGTAATGAACCTTATTGTTCTATGATATAAGGTATCCAACTTGTGAAGGTAGGAGATGGGGCAGTGACTATAAAGGAAGTCTGCATAGTCAACAACTGATAGAAAAATAGCCTGGACAAACCTCATCTTTGAGTCTCTGTTTAGGAAGGGTTTTAGTCTATAGAGAAGGCCAAGCCTTTGGCGAAGCTTTTTTAACAGTTCTTCTAAATGATGAGAGAAGTCAAGTCTGTTGTCAATCCACACACCTAGGTATTTGAAGTTTTCTACATACTCCAGATTTTCTCCAAGTATAGTACATAGCTGGGGGAGAATGATTGAAGAGGATGTGCTGGTGGAGCTTTGATTTGTGAACATCATTGCTTTAGTTTTCTTTGCATTTAACAGAAGCTTTTTTTTGAGCAGCTGATATTGTAGCAAGGAGAATTCTGTTTGTAGGATTTCACGAGCAGCTGCAGGCGAAGGGTTGCTGACATACAGAACAGTGTCATCAGCAAAGAGGTGTACAGAGGAATTGGTAAGGGTTGAATCAATGTTATTTATATAAATGGCAAAAAGGATAGGACCCAGAATAGAACCTTGGGGGACTCCTCTTGACAGTGTTTTTTTTTTTTTAATTTATACTTTTTGCACCCCTCTTCTCTCTCTGCCGGTCTTCCACCCAGTCACGGACCCCTCGGCTGCGGCATCCCCACATGAGCCGTACTTCTGGGACCCTCTGGATTACCCCCCAGGGTGGAGACGTGGCACCCATCCCCTTTTGGGTGCCACGAACAATGGGATAGGGCAGGAGTCAGCCTGGGGAGCCGATAACAGCCCGAGGGGCGGGCATCATTTAGGTGGCGAGAGGTGGGCTGAGATTTTCTCCCCTTTGAGGGGCGGGAACGTGCAATGATGCCATCGTCCATCCTGCCCCTTAGAAACCTTTCTGTCCCGAAGGCTGAGGTACTCATGGCCTCCACCAGGTGTCCCCATGCATCAGTGACAGCCCGCGCCCTCCCCCCGGAGAAGGAGAGCAGTCGTGGGACACGCGATCCTTCTCCCCCCTGCTGGCTCTCCGATGATCTGAGCTCGTTCCTGAATCCAGGTCACTGGTGTCGCAAGCAGAAATCCAACCACTGCGCCGGTGGGCCGGCCCCTTGACAGTGTTTTTTTTGGGGATAGGTCACCTTCAGCTTTTACCTGCTGTGACCTACCGGTGAGATAACATCTGAACCACTTAAGGGAGGGTGGATCTAGGCCAATGGAGTGCAGGGATGAAAGTAGTAGCTTGTGGTCCACAGTATCGAATGCTTTGCTCAGGTCCAGGAATACTGCACAGACATTATTCTTTTATCTAACTCAGATTGCCAGTCATTTGTGACCTTGGCTAGTGCAGTGATAGTGCTATGCTTGGCCCTGAATCCAGATTGAGCTGGGTTTAGGAGGTTAGCATTGTCAGAATACTCCTTAACTGGTTACTCACTAATTTCTCCAGCATCTTGGATAGCACTGGTAGAATGGAAATGGGCCTGTAATTATTAAGATCCATAGGGTCCCTGATTTTAGAAGGGAACCACTTGGGCTGTCTTCCACAGTGTGGGAATAGAGCCAGAGTTTAGGGATAGGTTAAAGAGGTGTGTTAGGGGGACTGCAAGTACAAGGCATGCAATTTTTAGAAAGTAGGGGTCCAGAGAGTCTGCCCCTGTGCTTTTTTGGTATCCAGTTGCCATAATAGATCCTCTACTTGTTTCAACAGTATAGATTTGAAGCTGAAGGAAGAGTCAACTCTCTGATCACCAGTGTAATGGGAGCTTAATTGTTCCCTCAGCAGATTAGCTGTAGAGGTGTCAAAGGCAATGCCAGTTGTTGTGAAGTGGTTATTGAAGGCATCCAGAATTTCCATTTTGCCAGTGATAGGGCCATAACTGTTGTGTAACTGAGTTGGAAGGGGGGTGTTAGCATCCTGCCCCACCATACCCTTGATGGTGCCCCAAAACTTAGCAGGATTATGGTAGGAGGAGTCGAGCTCGGCCAAGTAGAAGGCAGCCTTTGCATCCCTAACTTTCTTGGTGCATCTATTCCTGGCTTTCCTAAAGATCATCCAGTCACTTGCATTCTTGGTTTTTCTTGCCATTTTCCAGAGTTTGTCTCTCTCCAGCACTGCAGCTTTGAGGTCAGCTGTAAACCAATGACAGGATTTGTTTTTTATTCGGATACTAGAGTTTGGGGCATGGGTGTTAAGGGCATTTATTATAATGCTATTTAGCACCTGCTGAGCTTTTTCAACAGAATGGGCAAGATAAAACTCTTGCCAGTGTGGAGAGTAAGCTAGATCATGCAAATATCCTTCAATATTGATGTTTTTCTTGGATCTCCTCATGAGGAATTTTGCAGGGCTTGTTGTTATGCTGGTGGATCTTACCCCCCGCGATGGGGCAGTGATCACTTATATCGCAGAGAAGCACTCCAGCGTGTGTGAATAGATGTGGTTTATTCACTAGCATGATATCAAGTAGTGTTCTGTTATAACTATTCCTTGCATTAATTCTTGTTGGTTCATTAATTAGCTGTGTGAACCCATATGTATCACTGAATGATACCAGAGGTGCAGCTGCCTGGGTAATCCAGTTGAAATTCAGGTCACCTAGAATAATGACTTCTTCAGTGCTGGCTTTGAGCAGGTTCCCCAGGTGGGATAAGAGCTTGTGTTCAGCAGAGGGGGGTCTGTAGCATCCAACTAGCTGAAAAGCTGCTGTATTGGGGAGAGAGACTTTTAGGGATAGGCATTCAAACTCTTTGGGCATAGATGTTGCAGCTATACCGGATTTTGCATAGATGGCTACTCCACCTCCCCTTGTTTGGTGATCAGCTCTGAATAGCTGGTAGTTAGGTAGGTTAACATCCCTGTCTGCTGTGGTGAGTTTGAGCCATGTCTCAGATACCACGAGAAAGTCTGGCAAGGTATGGGCAACCCAGACTTGTATCAGTGTGAGTTTTTTCAACAGATTGCATACATTAATATGCAGGAAACTGAGGCCTTTAATTGAGGTTAGGTCTGATGGAGAGGTGATACATTCAGGGGGTCCAGGGTTGATTTCCACGTTACCAATACAGAGCAATAGAAAGAGCAGGAGTTTTGTGAGGGCTGCCAGTGATAGGGAGGGGGGCTGTCTTTGGTCCTCCTTCTTTTATTCTGTTGCCACTCTTTTGGGGTGCTCCCTGTGGGTTTAAGAGATTGTGTCGAGACACCAAGAAGCAGTTTGGTGGTTAGGCTTAGGGGGGATCTGTATATCCAGCAGTGGAGCCTTGGTTGAAATACATGTGTGGTGGTATGTGTCTCTTTATGGTGATTACACCACTGTAGTCGATGCAGCAATGGTAGAGCATATGTGAGAGTCTGAGCGTCAGCCAAAGGGGATGGTTCAGAAAGACTGGGCGGATGGATCACCCTAGTTTGTATGACAGGGACATCTTCTTTGTGGAACCCCATGGCTGACAGTGAAAGGAGTATCAGAAGTAAACTCCCCATTATGAGAGAGATATTGGTAGTTGGCTGTCGGGGGAGTAGTGAAGTTGCTGATTGGTTGGATCAGCAAGCCGGTGTGACAGTCTGTTGGTTTAGAATAATGTTGAGGGCGGGGAAGAGATTTCGGCGGGAAGATGCCTATAAAGTAACACACAAGAGGGAAGGGTGGGTGGGCAAAAATTTTGCGGCTTTCCTGAGTCCTCCCTCACTGTCCCTCCTGACCTCGTGGTTCCCTGGGTCGGCTAAGGTGCCTTGACACATCCGCTAGTGGAGAAAGCGAAGCCAGCGCTCAGCTGGGTGCTGTGGGGCAGGGATGGCAGGCTGGAGAGAGACAGAGGAAGGTGCAGCAGTTAAATAAAGATAGGAACTAGTGTTCCTGATCGTCACTGACTAAATCTGCACAACAAAAGACTGTGGGGGGGGTGCTGTGGTGCCTCAGCGTCTGGCCCTCCTTGCAAATGCAAAAAAGGAGTTGTAATCACTGTAAATAGCAATAAAACAGCAGTTTCCCCTTGCAATTACAATAGCAGAAACAGCATTTTTTAGGTAAATTACACAGTTAAAGGAAGGAAAGTGGCGCCTCAGTGTCTGGCCCACTTCAGCTATCAGGATTTAGAATTACAGCAGAATACAATCAAAATCAACAATTCCCTTTACAGATGCAGCAGAAATAGAAGACAGCTCTTTTTTGGAATTTTGCAGGAATACAGGGAAGAAAAATCAAGTCCCAGACAGATTTCGGCAAGGCAGGCTGAGTCAGTGTAAGTCAATGGGGCAGGAAAGCCAATCGGCTGCTGTGCCTAGAGGAGCGCTCACTTACCGATTGGCTGTGGCTTTCCTGAGTCCTTCCTCGCTGTCCCTCCCGGCCTCATGGTTCCCTGGGTTGGCTAAGGTGCTGCCGACTGCCTGCTGGTGGAGCGAAGCCCCAGCACTCAGCTGGGTGCTGTGGGGCAGGGATGGCAGGCGATTGGCTGTGGCTTTCCTGAGTCCTCCCTCGCTCTCCTTCCCAGCCTCATGGTTCCCTGGGTCGGCTAAGGTGCCGCCGACCACCCGCTGGCGGAGCGAAGCCCTGGCACTCAGCTGGGTGCTGTGGGGCAGGGATGGCAGGTGATTGGCTGTGGCTTTCCCGAGTCCTCCCTCGCTGTCCCTCCTGGCCTCGTGGTTCCCTGGGTCGGCGAAGGTGCCGCCGACTGCCTGCCGGTGGAGCGAAGCCCCAGCGCTCAGCTGGGTGCTGTGGGGCAGGGATGGCAGGCTGGAGAGAGGCAATCTTCCATCACCAAGGCAGTCTTCTCAAATTGTGGTCTATTCTCTAACGGGCAGGAATTATGTGAGAAATATGGGTAACTCACCTGCTCTACTCCACACACCCACACAGGCATGTGCTGGCATTCACAACTGCCAGTTGCCTGTCTATGTCCCCACTCCCTTGGCACACATCCATCTGGAAGAGGATCATGGCAGTGCGGTGGTGGAGTGTGGGATCCGGGTGGACATCCAATTGAATTCCCAGCCCGGGTCCCATAGTGGATCCCTGTCCGCATGCAGGCAGAGGGACCTGGGATGGCAAACACTAAACAATGGTCATTAATCTTAACAGCTACCCCAGCCTTCCCAAGTGGCCCGGTGGGCTGTGGCAGCTGTGTGCGGGGGTTCCCATAGCCACCATGCCTCATTGTTGACTTGTGGTGGAAGTGCATAATGAGTTATGCCAGGGTCCCCCATTGTGTGCATTTTGCAGCCCCTGAATGGCACACAGTGCATTGTGCATTGGTGCAGTGCTGGGTGCACCCCCTGGTACACCCCCAGTCTGCCCCTGATGTGTAGCTTCTAAAGCAGCCAGTGGATCCAGCCCACCCATGATGAATGCTGCCAGGGGCGCATGGATCACCTCTGCATGACATTCAGGCTTAGGAATGCCCACTTGCCTTGAATACGCATCACACAGGTTGTCAAACCCATTTGTCAGTAGACCCCAATAAGAGTATCTCATGAGCAAACAAAAGTAGTTCTGTGATTGAGTGAAAGTGTCACTTGATGCACCATCAATCTAAAATGTATTCAATAAATCACATACTAGGACTCTGAGTAGTACTACTTAACAGAGTTAAGCTAGCCCTGGCAAAAAGAAACACAGGTGAGGAGGTACAGGCAAAGTGGGCAAGCTTTAAGGATACAATACTTGAAGCAACATCCCATTGTGTTAGACAGAAAAGGAAGTGCAAAAGAAGAAGGAAACCACTTTGGTTCTCAAATACAGTAGCAGAAAAGGTCAGAGCCAAAAGGCTGGCCTTCAGAAAATATAAGGGAACACAGCGGGATGAAGATAGGGGGGCATACCAAACTGCCCTAAGGGAAGCAGGTAAGGCAGTAAGGCAGGCAAAGTCCCAAACTGAGGAAACACTAGCACAAACAGTAAAAGAAGGTGACAAGACTTTCTATAGATACATTAGTGAAAGGAGAAAGTCCAGAGGGGGTATTGCTAAGCTTAATGGAGAAAAGGAGCATGGAGGAGGAGGACCCTGTAAAGGCATCTATCCTAAAAGATACTTTTGCTCAGTATTCACTGAAGAGAAGGTAGGGCAGGGCCCACAGCTCAGCATCATGGACACAGGGGAGGAGGTGAGCACTACTCCTCTCACAAAAGAAAGGGTCCTACAAGAGCTCTAAGCTCAGGTGGGTAAGGCAATGGGACCTGATGGCATACATCCCAGGGTACTTAAGGAGCTAAAGGAGGAACTAGCAGAGCCATTAGCAGAATTGTTTAGTGAGTCTCTGAGCACAGGAGAGGTCCCAGAAGACTGGAGAAGGGCTCATGTGATCCCACCCACAAGAGTGGTAGCAGGAGGAGGCGGAACTACAGACCGTCAGTCTTACCTCAGTAGTGGGCAAGATTATGGAAGCACTCCTTAAGGAAAGGATAGTGCAACACCTGGAATCATAGGGCACAGGATCCAAGACAGCATGGGTTTACAAAGGAAGGTCCTGTCAAACTAATTCTCATAGATTTCTTTGACTGGGTAACCAGAGTGGTGGACCAAGGGGAGCAGTTGATGTCGCCACCTTGACTTCAGCAAAGCTTTTGACACTGTTCCACATAGAAGATTGATAAATAAGCTAGGTAGGCTCGGGGTGGGTCAGAAGTTGGTCAACTGGGTGGCAAACTGGTTGACTGGCAGAAAACAGAGAGTGGTGGTAAATGGTATACAGTCAGAAGAGATGCAAGTCACAAGTGGGGTACCTCAGGGATCAGTCCTGGGGCCAGTCCTATTCAACATCTTCATTAGTGACCTAGCAGATGGACTAGAGGGTAAGGCTTGTCTGTTTGCAGATGACACCAAGATCTGCAACAGAGTAGATGATCCAGATGGGGTGGGCAGAATGAGAAGAGATCTGATAAACTAGCAGAATGGTCAGAAGAGTGGCAACTGGGATTTAATGCAAAGAAGTGCAAAATCATGCACATAGGGAAGAGAAACCCTGAAGCCACTTATAGGCTGGGAGGAGTTGCTAGCAGTCACAAAGGAAGAAAGAGACTTGGGCATCATCATCACTGATGACCTGAAATCATCCAAGCAGACCTCTAAAGCAGTAGGTAAGGCTAGGGGGTGTTAGGGTGTATTGTAGGGATATCAACAAAGTCGTAAGAGGGGAGGTAATAATCCTCTCTGTACAAGACTATTGGTTAGGCCCCATCTGGAGTATTGTGCAGTATTGGAGGCCACACCTTCACAAGGACATTAACTAAATTGAGGCAGTCCAGAGAAGGGCAGCAAAATGTGCAGGACTGCATCAGAAGACATATGAGGACAGATTAACGGAGCTCAATATGTATACCCTTGAGCAAAGGAGGGAGAGAGGTGATATGATCGAGACATTTAAACACCTTAAGGCATAAACAAAGGTGAAAGAGTCTAACATGTTTAAATATAAGAAAAATAGCAGGACAAGAGGACACAGCATGAGATTAGAGGAGGCCGATTAAGGGGAATGTGGAGGAAATTTTTTCTCAGAAAGGGTGGTAGATGTATGGAATGGCTTACCACAAGAAGTAGTGGCTATGAATACAGTGCAGGGCTTCAAACAGGCATGGGATAGGCATAAGGGAGCAATACAAATGACTATGAATAGATAGGTCACTGACATCGCAAAGGCCGATGGCACATTTATAAGGTAGAAAAAGAAATGGGCAGACTGGATGGGCCTTGCGGTCCTTATCTGCCGTCAACTTCTATGTTTCTATGTTTCTATGTTTCTATGTTACTCCACCACCTTGAACTAGCCACAAGGGGAAAAACTATACAGAAGCAACTCAGTGCAATATGCAGGAATGATATTCGAAAGAAACACAAAACTGGTGAATTTCTATTTATTTGATTATCGGGTAGGTGCACAGACCCAATGGACCATTTTCAGGCATGACCTAGGCAAAAAGATGGCACAATGAGAAATACAATACAGATTACAATGAATTAATTAACTACAATGTAAATTACAATGAGACTGAGGGTAAGGCATCATCACACATTAGGTATACAGAACAAGATAGGCTTTGTACAAAATGCTTATAATAAGGAACATTTACAATCTGGTAGGTCACTGAAAAATACAACATTGGATAACAAATACAGAGTGCTGACACAGTTTAAGTGCTATACTGAGACATATTGGGGGTAGGGCAAAGTTGAGCAGAGCGTAGGTGCACTCAGAATGGAGGAGCAATTCCCAGTGGAGAGCTACAGAAGGGGGTTCAGAAAACATGGGTGGGGAAGTAGCAAGTCAAGAGAGGTTACTCTGGTGAGCATGAGCATTTGGCTTCAGTGAAAAACCAGGCTTTGAGATGGAATTTGAAGGTGAGGTGCATATTTATTTATTTATTTATTTGCTTTTGGTAACCGGGTGAGTGCACTAGGCATAGCAATGCCTATTTTCAGGCACGACCTGGGAGAAGACAGTTTAAAACATACAAAATGAAACATACATGTGACGCAGCACATGAAATAGGTGGGACACAGTGAGGAATGCAGGCAGCTAACAACAACTGGAACAATAAATTCAAAGAGCAGTTCACATTAGGAAAATTTAGAGGGAGTGTTACAATGGAGGCAAAACTGGAGAATACATCTAGGTAACATAAACAACTAGAGTTACACAGTGAGTGAAACAGGCATTAACAATGAAAGGTTTATACAAAATAAAGAACAGTAAGTGCCAAATTAAGGGTGAGATGATAAGAGAGAGGGAAAGGTGGAGAGAGTGAGGGGTGAGGGGAGAAAGTGGAGGGGAGGAGAGATGGGTAGATAGGGAGGTGGGGAAAGAGATGTAGAAGAGGAAAGTATTATGGTGGGGAGGGGAGAATGATGCCCAGATGTCTCTGTGTGTCTTCTGTCCCCCCCCTGGAGGTCCCTAGAGTCTCCACCATTATGAGTGGTAAAGCCCTGTCTGTCACTACACCTACACTGTGGAACGGAATCCCTGCATCACTCTGTTCCACTGTTGGTGGAACAGAGTGATGCAGGGATTCCGTTCCACAGTGTAGGTGTAGTGACAGACAGGGCTTTACCACTCGTAACAGTGGAGACTCTAGGGACCTCCAGGGGGGAACAGAAGACACACAGAGACATCTGGGTGCATCTCTGGCCTTGAAGAGGGATGAGTATGGTGATACTTCACTACCACTAAGGGTGTTGTCAACAATACAGCCGAGAGCATAGTCATACCTACCTTGGAGTGGGAGCCACCCTAGAGAATGGTATAAGTCACAATGATGTGTAGAATAGGGTGCCAGGAGTGCGAATTGACAGATGCTTTTATAGACTGAGTTAAGTCTTGCACACAGGGCAGAGGACACATGGGAGTATATTGGGGAGCAGTGGTCTATGATTGGAAGCAGGTTGCCTTGGGCAATAGATAAGTGAGCCTCAGAGGTCAGCTAATGCTTTAGTTGATAGGTGGCCCTAAGTTTCTGGTTAACCTGATGCACAATGGTGTTGATGTGTTCCGTGTAAGTGAGAGAGCAGTCCAGGGTTACTCCCAGGTATTTAAAGTTAGGGACATTCTGCAGGGTGGGGCTATTGGATATAAGCACAGAGAGGAAGGAGTTGGATTTAAAGATATTTGACAGGTAAGGAATGGACCCAAGGACCATTTCTTTTTTCTTTTTTTTCATTTACCAGAAGCCTATTTGACAGAAACCCATTATAGGTTGAACTGTAGTTATGGGTTAGTAATGAGGATATATTCATTAGGGACGTGTCACTGCGGAAGTGGACGAGATCGTCAGCATACAGTAGGGCTTCGTAGGTGAGGCTGTCTGTGGGAAGGGAGTAAATAAAGATGGAGAACAGTAGGGGGCCCAGGATGGAGCCCTGGGGGATGCCCATGGAGACAGGCAAGTCAAGGGGAAGTGGCAGTGCCAATGCTCACTGACTAGAATAGGCCTGTGAGATAGCTCGAGAACTACAAGGAGGTCTCAGTTGAGCAGTCAGGTTGTTGGAGTTTGGCACGTAGAAGGGAGTGGTTGACAAGGTCAAAGGCCTTAGTCAGGTCACAAACACAGCACCCGTGGCTTTCTCCAGGTCCATGTTTCCGAAGACATGGTTGGTAAAATGGGCCAAGGTTGATGTGGTGCTGTGGTGTTTATCACGTTGACTGCACAGCAGGTTATGTTTCCTGATATGTTCAGATAGCTGGCGGTGAACAATTTTCTCCAGGAGTTAGCTCAGGTGGGGAAGTATGGAGATTGGCCTTTAATTGCCAGAGGAAAGGAAGTCCCCAGCTTTAAATATCAGTACTACAGTGGCAATCTTCCAGGAGTCAGGCATGGTTGAAGTGGCCAGTGCCACGTTGAAAATTAAAGGTGAGGGGTTTGGAGATGGTGGGGAAAATTAGCATAAGAAGTAAAAAGGAAGAGGCCATCAGTACCAGGGCTGCCCCTGTTTGGGAGACTCTTAAGGAGTTTGATAGTATCCTTATGGGAGATGGCCCTGAAGTAAAAAAGGATGGGGGAGCACCAGAGGGAGAGGAGGAAGAGGGCACATCATCAGGACTAGGTCTGAAACTAGTTGGTAGATGGGTAGGTAGTTTACTGAGGTGGGCAGTGGGGTCAGTAAACTTCTTGTTAAAGACCAGGGTGACCTCTGAAGGATTGGTCATAGTGCCAGTGTGGGAGCACAGGTGGATAACAGGGCTGTGGGTCTATGGATTTAGCAAGGAACCAATGGAGCAGCATCATCACCCAACCAGGTCTTCATAATGAAAGCCAGATCGAGCAATGTACAAGACATTAAACATGCCATAATGGCTGTCTTGATCCTCCTTGATCAGGCATTGCTCAGCACTGCCCTCAGGGGATGAGAGGAGACTGATGGCCTAATAGCTACCTGACAACTCTGTCTGGTAGGAGTCCTGGGTAAGTGTACCAACTACATCTTACCTCTATCAGATCTATTTTGTCCCTGGGTGACTCCTGGTCCTCACCAGATCTATAGTACCCCCAATTATCACCCCCTGTTCCCCGCTGCAAGAACCTGTTATGAACTTTGTGTGGAAATGTTAAATCTCTTACTATTCAAACAATGAGAGGTTACCCCATCTCCAGTCACCATTGTTAAATAAGAACGCTAACATTTGATGGAAACAACATATCCACATGAACTAAAGATGTGTCCCCTTGTAGCAAATACTAAAAGCTGTTGGAGTGAGACTTTCTATATGTACTGTCTGCAGTGGACAAACACCATTATTTATACCTATTTTAATTTACAAGTAGTGCAGTGTGCATATCTTTGAAGTACAGTTTAATACTAAGAAACAAATAAGTGCCCTAGCTGTGATATGAAACCAGGCCTGCTTGGAATATCATTCTACTGCACTGTAAACTATGCTACCCTGACAACTGGAAACGTGAACATTCCAAAAGCACTCATCTTCTCAATAAACACCTTGGAGCCACAAATTAGAAAACTATTTTGGCATATCAAATATGTGCACCTGCTACTCCTTATAAATAAAAATGTAATAAACAAAAATGTAAATAAAACAGGAGCAGAGCCTGCAGCCATCAGGTAGAGACGTGGGACAGGATTTTCAGCACCTGCATCTGTATTATGGGCACGTGCTGCATCCAAGCAGATGCATGCAGATGTCTGCATCCTATTGACAGACATTTGGATATATGAGTGACATTTCCCACAGTTTACGTCAATTGTTTGCTGCAGCTGAAGGACCCATGTCCATTTTTCTGATGCAAGTGTGGAAATCTATCCAGGAAGTTAGACCAAATTTTTTTGCTCTAACTTCTCTGGTGGATTTTTTCACTGTTGTGTCAAAAATTGATGTGCAGCTTTGAAAATGATGCCCATGTTCTCTCTAGGCTCCACGTGCGATTCATTAATTTTAAGTTAAAAAGCATACCTTTCGGTGGGGATTGGCTAGAAGTGACACAATCTTAATCAGTAGGTACATCTAGTAGTAAAGGACTGACCAGCTGCTATAGCATTCAGAAATTGGGAATCCTAAGAAAAAGGTACCTGATAGTAGAGGACACTGGGAGTAGATGGTAGCAGGTCCCAGTGCTGGATGGACTGCGGCAGGCTCAGTAGAAAACAATGGTGGTTGGACCATCATTTCGCAGGATGTAATGCAGGTCATACAGGCACTGGACAATAGGGACACTGCTCTAGATTCCAAAGTGAAAGAATTTCATTCAAGACTGTTAGTTTGTGAGATGCAGTCCCAGGAATCCCCTCTTAGAAGCTAAACCTGGGCAACCACCACCTCTGATAACCTAGTAAAAGAGAACTGAGCCCTGAGGTACAGACTGATGTTTTAGAGAACATTACCAGATCACCTAACCTCAGGGTCATTGGTCTACCAGATGCACTAGAAGGAAAGGACCTGATGAGCTTTGTGGGGTCCTGACTAAGGGCTCTGATACAGTTGTAGCACAATCCAGGAGTACAAGAGGCCTATCATATTTTTTTTAATTCTTTGGTAATTTGGGAAGGCCCACTAGACATAAGTGCCTGTTTTCAGGGATGACCCCAGAGCACTGGGAAGGTTAAGTGACTTGCTCAGAATCATGCAGTATGCAAGTGGAGGTTGAGGGAACCAAACCCAGATCTGCCAGATCTACTAAGCTTATTCACAGCTTGTTATTCTAAGGCTATACTGCAAGCCCAAAGAAGTGGTGTGAGAACAACAAAGACACCACTTGCTGTTTTCTCCAGCAGCCTGAGAGAGATGTTATTTTAACAGCAATCTGTAGAAGTGGCCTGATCACCATAGATGATGGCAACAACATCTCACTGTATCAGGACCTTAGTTTAGCCACACAGGGCAGGAGGAAGTATTTTGACTTGTTACAATCAGTACTTCACCCCCTCAGCGTATTGCATGCCCTTCAGTGCCCTTCCCACATTAAAATAGTATACTCAGGCAAACAGTATTTTTATAATGATCCCCAAGAAGCAGGGTACTGGTAAATAAGATCAAACAAGATTTTGTGATACAGAACCCTGACGAGGACTCCGCTTCAGATGCTGAGCATTAAGTAGCTCTTGCTTTGTTTTCTGTGTTCCCTAAATTATGATCATGATGGTGTATTAGGGGAGATTAAGTGGCAGTGGCTAAATGGGAGCATTACATGCATTTCAGGGTATAATCCCTCACTTGTAATTACATATTGTGCCAAGGCACAAGCGTCATAAAATAGTGCCGACCACCTGGTGGCACCTTTACTGTTCTCCCTATCCCCCATGTTACAGTGCTCCTGAGAAACAGAAAGTCAGGATCATAAGTTTTGCCATATTGCTTGATGGGATCGCTATCAATAAATGTACTACAGTATCTAAAATAATTGAAACTTCTTTTCTGAAGAAAGGGATATATCCCTTGTGGGGGATATTGCACAAGTTCTCTTCTGGTAGGATGGGTCACATGTGGGCACAATGACAGGCTGTTTATCTTAGCAGCAGATTCCCCCAAACCTTTTGGCCCTAAGGTAAAAAACAAACAAACAACTTAATATAGTTGCTCATTTAGTGCTGGATTCAAATGGTATAGGTTATTTTACTTTTAGGATTAGATTTTTGAATATGTTATGCCATGGCCCTGCTCTGGCTACCCACTCCCCCGTGCTCAGAAACCTCACAGGGATAGGGACTTCAGGAGGCTTCTAGGGAAAGGAGGGGCATCAGATTCTAGTATCAAGACAGACTGTGAGCAGGACCAATAAAGGCAGGACTGTGAGGGAGGAGGGCAGATCTTGTGGAGATCTTGTGATGGAATGGCCTACAGTGCTATGAGTGTGTGCAAGCTGACATATCATGCCTGAAAGGCAGACAGCAAACTGTGAACAGAGATGCTGAGTTTTGGAGAGGAAGAGTGTGATGACCACATGCAACCCAGCACATGGTTTCTGCTACAGATCCAGCATGGAGAAAAAGATCAAGGGCTTTTGATCAAGATCCTATAGTAGGCACTACAGCATGATGCCAGGTTGCCTTTACCTTAGGGTTTGGAAGCCAGGGCATGTGAGGGTCTGAATGGGCCTCAGCAGTCCAAAGTGAGTGAAAGGAGGTTGGAAGAGCCTGCAGTCAGTGCCCAAGGTAGCCAGTTCAGCAGAGAGCCTACATTGTAGTTGCCCTGGAAGAGCAAATTCCAGTGGCCTGCTGCATCAGGAGAAGCAGTCTGGGTACAGGAACCATGAGAATTGCATAGGCCGACAGTGTCTCAAGGGACAGTTCCTGTTTTTTCACAGTGTTTCACAATCTGAATTACAAATACCCTATTTTGAAGGTTTTTCTGCCATTTCAGCAACTGCATGGCATATGGGGGTTTGGGGCATTGAACACGTTGCTCTGATCGAAGTGTACACATGCTGGCCGCCCTGTGGCAACATCTACATGCTTGCAGTGATTCTATTCCTGTAGGGATTGAGTTAAGGGAACTCCCCTTTGGGTCTGTTTAAAACCTGGTACCAGGTGGGAAGGGGTAAATCTGGCCTATCTAAGAAGGTGCTTAAGAGTGCCATGTTTAAAGGTGACTAGGTGACCTTTGCACTCTCTTTCTTGCAGGTGGTCTGTTGTTAATAAAGCTGTTATTCCATTAAACATGGGCTGATTACTGACTCCCCATGTTGTATAGAAATTCATGGTTTCCTTACTGAGCCCACCAAGAGCCAAAGCTCCGGTGGCTCAGTTAATTGCATTGTCTCCAGCACTCTTCCTTGAATCACAAGTTACCAGTCCTCACTGGCTTAAAAAGGTGGTGGCAGCACCACATGCATGGCCTCGGCTCTCCTTGCCATGGAGTCCATCACAGCCATACATGCTGCCATCAGATAACAATTTGTTCTGAGGGGAAAACCTTCATATTTTGCCAATTAATTTTGTATGCTGGTTCAACATGGACACCTACACAACTGTGGAAGAGACATTTGGAACTCAAGTTCTGTTCACCACTGTTTGGGCTACTGTAGTGTTCTGCAGCTGAGTTAAAATATCTTGGTGGTTTAAAAGAAATACACATAGAACCTAATGTGTCCAAATTTACCTGTATGGAGACCAGATAAAGCCATACCAAATGCACTACATAATCTGATAGCATCTTTATTTTATGTATCCACCCCAGATGCAGGAAAACTCTGAATGGATACTTGGACAGTACTATCCTAATACAAGTGTGTGTGTAAAAATGTTTATTCTCTATCTATTTTGGATTCTGTATTTAAAAGTTGAATTTTTATAAACTAATAAAACAAATTTACAAAAAAAATATAATTCTAATTTGTGGTTCCAAGTTGAGCATTGAGGAAAGATGAGTGTCTTTGGGAACCTTAGGTTTCCAGTGGTTTTGGCAGCACAGCTGCTAGTGCAGCACAATGGGGCTCCAATCAGACTTATGTTCAAATCACAGCTAGGGCGCTTATTTTTTTCTCACTTCTAAGTTGTATTATTTATACCTGAATTTCACTCACCACTTTGGTTAGCAATTTCTCCTTCGCTGCAAGGAACACAATCAAAGCAGCAGACTGGCATCCCCCGCTGGTGAGATTTTCGAGTCCCTGTAGGACAACTGTTGCTGCACTTCGAGTAGGGGACCTGAAATGGGAAAACTCTAGTTTTAGCTGATATCAATGGAAAAAGGTGCATCTGTGTTTATTCTTATTTTTTCTCCTCCACCCCTCATCAGCAAATACTGAAAGAGAGACAATGCTTTTTAACCCCTAAGATATCAAACATAAGACTTGTAAGTGAAATTTCTTAAAGACATACAGTAACTCTGACTTTTGGAAGGGCATTCTGGAAATAAATGAGAAGCAGCAGAACATATATAACTTACAATACAAAACTCACAACACAGGCAACCTGAGTTTGGGAATGAGCCTGGGCCAGTGAATGACCAGCAGGGGGCTAGAATTAGACTTGAGCATCCTAGAAAACACTAGGCAGGATTTTCAAGTACTGTAGATCTCCACAAGCCCTGGCGCAGCGACAGTGTGGCGCATGGGGCTTGCAGCTGTCTAACTGGACTTTCTTTTTTTTTCATAAAAGTTTTTATTGATTTTCTTTTATCAAGTAAACACAATACAATAACAATACTATAACTGTTTTAAACATAAACGTAAAGTAGTATACAGTTCTGTGACATACCGGTATATAGGCAGGTATATGGCATATCAGTATTGTCATTTAGTGATACATACTGCAATACTCTGTTCCTAATGGAACTGAGGGCTAATGATGGTACAGTCTCTGTCCCTATTTTCTGTGCCTCTGCTGAACTACATGGAAAGGGAGAGTGAAACTAAAAGCATTATTATAACTTTTATCTTATATTGGGAGGGGGGATGGGGCTTTTCCTCTGTCATGAGGAAGTCCATAGTAATCAACTGTTACCTTCTATGTTATTGACTCTGTTATTGTTTGTTGAGATGTGACAGTTATGTGTTATCTTGGTGTAGCTTAAGCTGTCATGGGTCCTTTGCAAGGTCCTTTAGCACATGGTGGAACCTTGTCTGTCATACAGTAGGTATGTGGGCCTATGGGAGCGCTAGGGAGAAAACAGCAGCCTAATGTGTATCTTTACCTGTTTGGTGGAAGTGGTGGAGCCTCGAGGTTATGGAGTCTCACATTGGGGCACCACTTTCTAGAACAGATTTGCCTTACCTGCCACTAAATGTGCAGTCCTATCATATCTGGAGGTGAAGGTCAGTAAGACTTTCCATTCTTGTAAGTGTGGTGGCTCAGGTTGTCTCCAATGGCACAGTAGTACCCTATTGGCAGCTGTGAGGGCCCCATTAATCCTTTGTAGCTGATGAGTGTTTAAGGAGTGTGTGTCCAAGGGGAGGTCTAGGAGGCCTAGTCTAGGATCTCTAGTCAGTGGCAGGTGTGAAAATTTGCATGTGTTCCATACCGAAGTCCAGTATTTTTCGATTACTGGACAGTTCCACAGTATGTGTGTCAGTGTGGCTTGTGGAGAGGTACATCTCCAACAGTTGCTGTCTCAAGTCATTTTGACTTTGTAGAGCCAGTGGGGGTCCTGTACACTCCATGCAGTATCTTGAATTGGATAGTTTTGGCCTGCATTTCACTAGTTGCCCTGTAAGCTAAAGTCTAGACCATGTCTCTTGGCATGCATTTCTCTATTTGCCCTGTAAGCTAAAGACCAGACCATGTCCCAGTCTGCCTGGAGGATGGTCATATCCAGCTCTTTCTCTCATCGCAGTCTTGCATTTTGAGGGGTTGATGGCGGGAGTTCTCTGTTTCTCATTTTGATATAGTGGCTAACTAGGTGTCTTGTGTGTTTCAGTTTACTAACCCAGTCTTCCCATGACTGAAGTGTTGGAAGGAAGTGGTTAGGGGACACTCAGGCTTTAAGAAGTTCTCTCAGTTGAAGATGCTGCCAGAAATGGGTACAGGGAATCTCATATTCGGTTTGGAGGTCCTCAAAAGATTTGAGAGCTCCCATGGTAGATAGGTATAGGTTGCCTAATGTCAGAATGCCTTTTGTCTGCCAAAGTGGCCATCTAAGAGTTCCTTCCTGAGTTGGAGCTGTGGGTTTTGCTAGAGAGGGTGCAATCTGGACGTTTTGTTAACCTACCTCAGTAGGACTGCATGTGACATCTATATTTTATGTGTGTGTGTCTGGTGCAGGGAAAAGGGTTTGCTCCCAGTTTCCAGTCAAGGCCTGTGTATAGGGTAGTGCCACTTGGTGCCTTTCAGTGTTCAACCACTGTGGAGAAGACCATGATAAGTCAGGCTTCATGCAGGTGACAGCCTGCCGAATGGTGACACTGTTGTGGAACTGTTTTAGATTGGGTAGACCAAGTCCCCATCGTTTCCACTGCAGTTGGAGCGTACTCAGTTTTTGTCTTGGGGGTTTTATGGTCCCAGATAAAAATGGAGATTTTTGCATTGAGTTGTTCAAAGAATGTAGCTGGAAGTGGCACTGGGAGATTATTAAGAATGTACTGGAGTTTGGGGAAGCCACTATCTTCAGTGCATTCACTCTTCCCCAAGTGGATAAGTATAATGAGTCCCAATGGTGAATGTCTTTAGCTAGCATGGCTGTCATTATATTTATGTTGGCATTAATTGTGCCCACTACAGTGGGCTGAAGATGAATCCCTTAGCAAGTGACACCTGTCAGTGCACACTGATATGGGCAGTCTCTGACTAGGTCCTGAGTAAAAGAAGGTGTGATCATCATTGCTTGGGATTTATTTCCATTAAGTTTATATCCTGAGTGGGTTGAGTATTCAGTGAGGATTGTACTCAGAATTTTTAAAGCTCTAAGATGGACCATGTGGTACCTATACATAAAAGTGAACCAAAGGATGAACTGTTTAATTACAGGCTGCTAAGCTTAACTTCTATCGTGGGGAAGCTGATGGAGACAATACTTAAGGAAAAGCTGATGAACTTTATGGAAGACAATGGGCTCCAGGACGGTCACCAGCATGAGTTTGTCTCTGGCAAATCCTGCCAGATGAACCTAGTTGAGTATTACGACTGGGTCATGAGGGAATTGGACAAGGGTTATGAGGTGGATGTCATATACTTGGACTTCAGTAAGGTCTTCAGTTCAGTGTTACATGGGAGGTTGGGAGGGAAGTTGAGCTATGTGAGGGTGGGGACTAAGATGGTTAAATGGATTGAAAATTGGCTGCAGGGGAGACAGCAGAGGGTAGTGGTGGGGGGAACTCTCATCTCCAAGGGTTGTGACAAGCGGGGTGACACAGGGATCTATACTGGTTCCAGTGCTGTTTTCAATATTCATAGCAGATATATTGTATGGCATCAGGAATAAGATCAGTCTATTCACTGACGATACCAAATTGGGGGTGGTGGTGGACAATATAGCAGGTTGGCAGGGGCTACAGGATGACCTGACCAAACTGGTGGAGTGGTCGGATGTGTAGCAGTTGGTGTTCAATGAGAAAAAGTGCAAAGTTCTGTACTTTGGAGCAAAGAACCCAGGGATGAGTTACAAGCTGGAGAGGAGCAGCTAGGTTCCACCGAGGAGGAGAAGGATCTAGGGGTGGTTGTAATGAGGAAGATAAAAAATACAGAGCAGTGCAGGAGGGCAGCAGCAAAAGCCAACAGGATGCTGGGTTGTATTGCGAGAGGAATCTCCTCTAGGAGCAGGGAGGTAATCCTGCCTTTCTACAGGGCACTGGTCAGGCTGCACCTGGAGTACTGTGTGCAATTCTGGCTCCCATATCTGAAGAAGGATGTGAAATTACTGGAAGGGTACAATGCAGGGCAACAAAGATGATCCAGGGATTAGAGGACAGCCCATATGAGGAGAGGCTGAGAGAGGTGAACATGTACTCCTTCGAGGAGAGAAGGGACTGATGGATATGACTGAGACCTTTATGTACGTAAAGGGGATAAACAAAGCAGGCACTGAAAAGATGCTCAGGCTGAGGATGGGGAGGGGCACGAAGGGGCACAACCTTAGATTTGAGGGGGGAAGATTTAGGATGGAAATGAGGAGACTCTTTTTCATGGAGAGGGTCATGGTCCTGGTGTATTAGCTCTCCTACCAGGGGTTCTAGTTTGTGTGATTTAACTTTTGCAAATAGTTTTACGTCCACGTTTATAAGCAAGATGGGTCTGAATTGAGAGCATTGATCTGGACCTTTCTTGGGGATCAGTATAATAAGAGCTTGTTGAAACGAGGTCAGGAGATTTCCTAATTCCCAGGCTTTGTTAAGTAGGCGGGTGAGTCTAGGAGTCAGAATAGGTGAGAAGGTCTTATAAAAGTTGCTCTGGAATCCATCTAAGACCAGTGATTTTCCTTTTGCAATAGTCCGGATAGCTTTTTTAACGTCTTCTTCCCTAATGTGATCTATCAGATATTTTTCAACTTGGTGACTAGGGAGGCAGATCAGGGGAGGGCAGTGGACATGGCCTATCTGGACTTCAGCAAGGCCTTTGACACTGTGCCACATAGAAGACTATTACACAAACTGGGGAATATGGGTGTGGGTAGGACAGTAGTGTGGTGGCAAGGTAACTGGCTGGTCGGCAGGACACAGAGGGTGGTGGTAAATGGCTGTCACTCCATAGAGGGAAGAGTGACCAGTAGGGTACCATAGGGATCAGTGCTGGGACCGGTCCTATTCAACATCTTCATCAGTGACATTGCCCAGGACCTAGAAGGCAGAATTTCCCTGTTCACTGATGACACAAAGCTCTGTAACAGAATATACACACCAGAGGGTGTAGACAGAATGAGAAGGGACCTGCAGAAACTTGAAGAATGGTCAGGGGTTTGGCAGCAGAAATTCAATGCAAAGAAGTGCAAGATAATGCATATTGGACACAAAAACCCAGGCACAAATTATCAGATGGGGGGGGGTGAGGATATAGCATGCACTAAGCAGGAGAGGGATCTTGAGGTTATCATCTCTGATAACCTCAAGGTAGGGAAACAGTGCAACAAGGCAGCAGGTAAAGCAAATAGGACGCTGGGATGCATAGGCAGGGGCATCATCAGCAGGAAAAGGGAGGTCATACTTCCACTATACAAGACAGTAGTGAGGCCCCACCTGGAGTACAGTGTACAGTTCTGGAGACCTTAGCTACATAAAGACATAGACAGGGTAGATAAGGTTCAGAAGAGGGCAACAAAGATGGTACATGGATTACATCATGAGTCCTATGAGAACAGGTTGAAGGACTTGAATATGTACTCCCTGAAGGAGAGGAGGGAGAGAGGGAATATGTTAAAGACATACAAGTATCTTACAGGGAGGAATAGGGTGCAGGAATACACTATTTTTAAGCAAAAAAGATGTTCCAGGACTAGAGGGCATGGGATGAAGTTGGAGAGAGAACAGTTTAGAGGAAACGTGAGGAAGAATTTCTTCACGGAATGGGTGGTGGACAAGTGGAACACCCTGCCAGAGGAAGTGGTGGGGGCTGAAACAATCACAGGATAAGAATAGACATAAAGTAATCCTGGAGGTCAGGGGTAAGGGGCAACAGATTTCTAGGAAAACAAAGTGAACTTACAAGCTCACATGGGCGGACTGGGTGGGCTGTGGGCCCTTATCTGCCGACACTGTCTATGTATCTATGTATCTGCTGTTCTTGGACTTGTGGCAGTTGAATGTTCTCATAGAAGGCATCCAGGGAGTCTTGCTCACAATGGACCTCTGATGAGTACAGTTATGTGTAGTACTGTTGGAAAGTCTCATTCATTTGTTTTGGTAATGTAAATATTTCTCCTTGAGGTGTGTGTATTTTAGGAATATATCTTTCCTCTTCTCTAGCTCAGAAATGGTGGGCTAAGAGCTTACTAGGTTGTTCTCCAGCTTCCCAGTATTTCTGGTTTAACCAGAAAAGAGCATACTCCATCTTATATAGTATGCTGTTTTCCACTTTATGCCGTGTTATCTTAGTTTGGGATTTCAGACCATCTCTCTCTGTAGGGGCAGACATAGATTGGACCTCAAGTTGTTTTAGCTCTTTCTCTGCTGCTCTAGTATGAAGCTCCCTATTTCTTCTTGCTTTAGAGGTGTATGCTATAAGATGCCCCCATATTACCACCTTCATAGCGTCCCACTGAGTGGCTGCGCTAGTGTCTGGGGTCTCATTATCTTGTAAAGATGAGAATAGCTTGGTTTGAACCCACTGTTCCAGCTCTGGGGTTTGTAAGATGGATGTGTTAAATCTCCATTTGTTCCTAGGCTTTGTCTGCTCTCCCCATGCCAAAAACATGGCGACTAGGGCATGATCTGAAATTACAGTACTGTCTAGTGTATCCCCCCAGTTATTTTGTATCAGTTCCAAGAAGACGAAGAGGATGTCTATGCAACTATGCAACTATATGAGTCATGAACTCTACAGAAATAGGTGTAGTCCTTGTTATGGGGGTGTAGGGCTCTCCAGATGTTCTGTTGTCCATGTCTGTTGAAGTCTTGTAAGACTTGTGGGCCAAGGTGTGTTTCGAGCTTATTGTCCGGTCCAGTCTGATCTAAAAGTGGGTTCAGTGCTATGCTGAAATCACCCCCTATAAAAACACCCTTCGATTCTTCTGGTAATTGTCTCAGGACTTGCACAAAGAATTGATGATTGGGGCTGTTTGGGGCATAGATACTCCCTAATACAATTGGGGATCCCTGATATGTGCCTTTTGCTACCAAAATCCTACATTCCAAGTCTTTATGTTTAGCATATAGATCCAGCTGTAGTTCCCTTACAGTATAATATAGCTACTCCTCTTAATTTACAGTATTTGTATAAGAGTTATGATATGCAGCACCCACCCAGTTACTTTTAAGGGTAGGGAATTCAGAGGCTAACAAGTGTGACTCTTGTAAAAGACCTGTCACATTTCATTAGTTTCAGTTTTAATAGCACCTTACTTCTTTTAGATTTGCAATTCAGTTCTCTAGTGTTCCAGGTGACTATCTTTAGAGCATCTAAGGAGGCCATGTTTTCTAATTCACCTGTGGTCTGTGCTCTTAAACAGACATGGTTTTTAACCAACCCCAGCCCCCCCTTCCTATCCCTTCCCCACTTCAATATGTATATTAACAACAGTGATAGGACCAATAACTGCATCAGTATGATATGCTGTAAGAACCAGTAGTGGAGTTTTGTAAACAACAGTAAAACAACAAAAGAATAACATGTCAAACAATTTGTACCAATCAGTTACCAACCAGTATGTTACTTTGATTTAAAGGCAATTCACACTAGCCAAGGCAGGTTAGAAGGCTCTCCTATTGAGAGACTAGGTGGCTTTAACACCATCAACCACACGGAAGCTGTGAGTTTTCACTTTAGGGAAATAAACCAGCCAACTCTGGTAATCCCTACTCTGTTTCCACCATAACCTATACAATCCCTGGTTACAATGTGGGACCTGCATTGTCATAACTATATCCAAGCTTTAATGCAGGATACAGCTCATTTCAAAGGCTGGCCTGGGTCAAACCTGCCCCTAGTGGATGTTTCTGGTGCCTCTTCAAAAGGAAGGGGGAAGGGGGTGATAACTTGTAACATGGTTGGTGTAGTGGGACTACTGCCTTTATAAACAAAGAAACCAGTGCCCTTATAATATAAAAGTGAGGGTCAGTTAATGTGAGGGTTCCCTTCTGTGGATTGAGCCATGGCCCACCCTTTGGGGTCAGGAAGGTAATGCCCAATAAGAGTTTCATAGTGTCTCCCTCGCTGGCCTTGCCATCTCTTAACATTCTACCCGTTAGCGCCATATGGTGTCGTAACCATCTATTGCTTTACCTGACCCAAAATGGTGACACCAGATAGAATGAGGCCTTTCATTTTGCCAGTACTGTTATTTTCCACCCTTTGCAAGTTGGAAGGGTATAGTCTGGCAAAATGTTGTTAAATTAATGGTACAGGGGAAACCCCTTCTTATTTCTTATGTTTCAGTACAGTTAGAGCAGAGACCCTACTTATAATAACACCATGTGTATGTTGCCCCTTAGCAGCATCTTAGGTCGCACAGTTTGGTCTCACTGCCGATTGAGCCTACTTTTGTATTTGCTCCACAAAGACATTTCTGTACAGTCAGCCTCCATATTGAGCTAGGCTTAATGACTTGTAATGTTGATGCAGAAAATGTCTTTTTCTTCAGCTGTGCCGCCAATATTACAGATGGTGCCCCAACATTAGTGTGCCATTCCTCAGATTACATTTTCAGGCTATGGGGAGTTATGGCATGTTGCACATCAAGCTTATTCACTCTGTTTTCAGCCAGAAGAAAGAAAAAAAAGGTGAGGAAATGTGTCCTTTAATATTTGTTCCCATAGACGCCATATGGTGTTGGAACCATCCATTGCTGGAATGGACACATAATGGCCACCGGGAGAGAATGAGCAGCATAGCGCTCAAAGTGTGCAGCTTTATCCAGTTTGGTAGCTTTCTGCCTGGCAACTTCATTTAGTCAATGCCATTTTGCTGATTTTGTCAGTTTCAGTCTGTCACTTAGTGTTCCTTAGGTTATGCATTTTTTGTCATTTTGAATTGCCTCCATGTTACTTCCTAAAATGTCTGTATATCATTTACCTGATAGTATGTGCATCCTTACCCAGTTTATAATTGCCTCCATATTTCCATGTAACCTCCTGGGTCGCATTTGAAAATAGGCATCTGTTTTGTCTAGTGTGCTTACCTGGTCAACAAAAGCTAAATAAATAAATCAATTTTGACAGAAAGCCTGTCAGTGGCAGAGTTGATGGCCGCTAGTGAGCTGCTGGGGGGGGGGGTAGCAGCTTCATGGAGCAAGTGGCTATAGGGAAACAAAATGGTGAGGCTTCTGTGATTCAGGGGTATCCCTATTTATGTATTTTGTCAGTCAATAGTTGGACAATTGATAGTCTTTCCACTTTGCAAGTTGTGGGAGTTTCTCCTGGGATAGCAGTGGGAAAGGCTTTTACAGCTACAACCACCACCATTTTTCACTCAGGAGAGACTCATGTGGCCAGAAACAAAATGAATGTTCATCTTGCTTGATTCTGCTGCACTTTAAATCAGTCTACTACCCCCCTCCCTCCCACCTGCTGACATTTGTAATAAAAGTAAAGAAGGAGGTTTAATTTACAGATGTCCATTTCTCTCAGGGTAGCATTTTACCTCCCAGTTGGCTGCAATAGTCCGATTGTCTTCTGCTGTGTACCTGCTTCATTGTAACTCCATCTCACTAGGAATGCTCCTCAGGGATGCTGGTGAAGTGGGGGGATTATGGGGTGTTCTTTGAGTCTTTTGCTTCTTGTCTGGACAATCCACTTCTCCCGGTCTGCTGCGGTCTTCTTTTGCTGGGGAGCCCAAATGATCCTGGAAAAACTCCTTGGCCTCTCTGAGGGTCATGAAGTGTCACAGGGTGCCCTCGTAGTTCACCTAGAGTATAGCCAGGTACAGCAGTGAGTACGAGATACCCCGGTTTAGTAGGCCCTGTTGTATTCTATCTAAGCCCTGCCTCTGCTCCAGAATTGTGCATGGGTAGTCCAGATAGAATGATAATCGACTGCCTGCCACTTCCAGATTCTTCGACTCTCTGGCTTTATTCAGAATTATTTCCTTGTCTAAGAAATGTAACAACTTAAAAATCAGTGGCCTGGGCATGTTGGTGACAGAAGCCAATTGGCCCCATTTTATTCTATGTGCCTTCTCAATCTCAAAAAGGCATTGCTGTGGATCAAGACGCAACAATGCTGGGAGATTTTCTTATAAGTAACGGATGAGGATTTGGCCTTCTGATCCCTCTGGGAGCCCCTGCATTCTGATAATTTTCCTGCCTCCCCTTCCCTCCAGGTCTTCAAGTTTCACTGAGAGCCAATCTATCTGCTCTTCAGCTTTCGACAGATACCTGTTATGTCATTTGCTTGTGTCTTGGATGGAAGAGACTTTATTTTCAGTAGAAGAGATCCTGCTGTTGAATTGGGATAGTGTGGCTTGTGTTTCTACCACCATCATTTGGATAATTTCCACAGTGGCTGCAGTTCTCTCCAAGAGGCAGAGCCTTAGTCCTGAGCTGGTGATCTGATCCGCAGACCCCTGTGAGCCATCGTTGGTGTGCCTCATCTTCCAGAGGGTTGAAAAGTCTGCTGCTGATTTCTCAGGAATTGTTTTACTTATTTCAGCCACTTTTTCTTACAAGTGTTCCCCAGTCTGTATTAAAGGTGCCTGTAGATTTAGAGGATTGTCGGTAATCCTAAAATGCTATTACGTGAGGGATAGTTCAGGGTGGCTGGGAACTCTCTACTCAGGCTGCAATCGCAGTTGGGTCCTCACGTAACCTAATCTAATGGGATTTTCTATCCCATGTGGCAATTGTCTTGAGTTAGATCAACTTTTCCTGGTCTACCTTGCAGCAATCCTAGGGGCTGTTTTTACAGAGTTTACACTTTAATTGTGGAGCAAGCTGCCGTAAATCATGCAAACTGTCGCAACTACATAAGAGATTAGAAAATCAGGTGCAGCTACAGGGAAGGGTTCAGCACATGGCCTGAACCTGTGTGGTGGCACAGGATTGGATGCAAGCCCTGCGCCAGGCTTCAAAAATCCTGCCCACTGTCTTCTCCAGGGAGAGAGGTTGTCCAATGCTGCTGAGCTAGCACCATCAAGAGTACTATAGGTGGAACACAAAGGCAGGATATCTATGGGAGAGAAAAGACAGCTGGCTCTGCAAATGCCCATTGCATGCATGCAGAAATGTGTTCATGCTGCTGTCTTTAAAGAAGGAATAAAACTGGAAGAAAAAATCCCAGTTGAGACAGAATGCTGCCACGCATTGCTTCTTGAAGGCCCATTCTGTGTGACTCTGAGCAAGTCACTTAACCACCCAGTGCACCCAGGTTACCCCTGAAAACAGGCACTTGTGCTTAGTGGGCCTCACCCAGTTACCAAAGACTAAAAAAAAAATGACTAGGCTCCAGTCTCTGCTCTGGATGCAATCATCAGTGGGGGTTCCCTGACACCCTGTTGTACCCACCATGTAGAATAAGCTATGGAGGCAAACAGAGACACTGGTAAATCCTAGACAAGAAGGGTGTTGGACTAGGTTATGGGTAGAGGGGTGCATGGACCCATGGTTGTGGTGGAAATAGAAATTCAAAAAGAAATGTGCTATACAGAACATTTTTGTTTTAACCAGTACAAGTTCTTATTGCAGCCAATGAGCAGAATTTTTGAATGTGGATGCAGTACCTGCAGATACAAATACGGCCATGGATTTAGGCATTTGCAGTACACCTAGTCTATTTGATGCCCCTGCACTCAGTTTTTTAATGGTGGGTGCATTTGCAGCACTTGTAAGTCACCACAAAGCTCATCCAAATTTCTTAGAACTTCTATGAAAGTTCCATGAAACTTGCATTTGCTTTGTGGCAGCTTACAGACAAGTACAGTTGGAAAAGGCCCCATGCATATACACAGTCCCCAACATCAATGCACACTGGACCACAAAGACTTGGACTAGCAGATTTCCCTTTGATGCAGAAATGGAAAATTCAAAATGTCTGCTAAATATCCACCAGTGGCCCACCAACAATACTTTTTTGGAATGCCTTATCCAAAACCCTCTTGAGTAATCCTGAAGTTTTTTTTTTCTTGATGATTTGCTTCATATGAACATGTGAAACAGCCAGCAGAAGGCAAAACTGATCTATTGAGTCTTCTTGCTAGTAATGCAGTTTCCCTGAATTACACCATTGACCCTGTCCCCCTCCCCATCAACCTTTCCTTCATGCCCCCACCCCAGTTCCATGGGTTCCCTTTATAATTTACCTGTAACATTGCATTATTATCTGCTAATGTATAATAATCTGCTATAAATATCACCAACCGCTTAATCTGGTTCAAGGTCAGTTGGCATTCATCTGTATCCCCCTCCCCCCTAGGTCGTGCCTGAAAATAGGCAGGAATTTGTCTAGTGCACTTAAAACTAAATAAATAAATAAAATATTGTTGTATTTACCTTGTGTTTTATCTGCTAGTATTTTGTTTTTCTTTTAACTGAGCCCTGTATTGCACTCATTTGTTCTGTGTTCATGCTATTCCTTGTACTTGCTGCTGTATTTTTGTTGTTGCTGACTCTAAACCTTTTGGGACTATGCACAAAAAAAAGGGCTGCCTACATGCCGCGTATCTGAGGCATGTAGGCAAAAGTACATCTGAATGCCATGTAGCAGGGGTCCCATGGCATTCACAAGCAGTGTAAGGTTGAGATGCACACCCAATTCCCTGGCCCCATGGGCAGCTACATGCCAGGATGGTCCAGAGAGAGATATGGGGGTATGTCCACACTATGCACCATTCACAAAGGCACATAGTGCTGAATGCAGAGGGGTGCAGGAGGGCACTGGATATGGCAGAGGAGATGCTGCCTCAACTGCAGTATGCATCTAGCCCCATGCACAAAGAACCCCTGGCCTGGTCCCAGATGAGAACTGTCACTCCCCCCCCCCACATCAGAGGCCCCACCCAGTCCCAGATAACAGTTGTAAGCCCCCCCTTACACAGCAGAACCCTGGTCTCAGTCTGCAAGTCATTGATGTGTCCCTCCAAGCAGAGCCCCATCCTGGCAGCCCCTCCCCAGTATTGCACAGCACGACCACCCACAACCCACAATCCTTGCTCCACTGCCTCCTCATTGGTGGTTAGTTGCCCCCCCTGTGGCAGCGACAACATCACTCTCATTCTCCGTACCTTCACGTTTGTGCTGTGGTAATGGACGGTGAATGGCACATCCCTCCACATGCCACCTTGGCCTCCTGCCATCCAACTAATGGTGGAAGCATGCAGCCTACTGATAGGGAATTGCCTTACAAATAGGCAGTGGGCTTCCAGCATCAGTTGGATGGTGGGTGGTTGAGGTGATGTGTGGAGGAATGTGCCATTCACCATCCATCACCGTGGCACCGATGTGCATTTATGGAGGACAGGGGGTGATGTTGTTGGTGCCACGGGGGAGCACTAACCACCAATGAGGGGGCAAGGGTGGCCAGGATCAGGGACTGTGGTGGTCATGCTGTGCAATACTGGACAGCAGCTAGCAGCATGGGGCTCAGTTGGGGTGGACATCACTGATTTGCGTACTGGGCTGGTGCTCTACTGTGGGGGAGGGTAGTCACAACTATCATCTGGGACCTGGTGGGGATGTTGGGGGTACATTTCTGCACCAAGCAAGGTGTGGTATCCCAGTGAAGGGTATCGATCAGGGGGATGAACCACTTGACAATAGGGTCCAACAGTGCATTCCCTGAGTGACTGAGAGTGCTGTGCTTGCACCCGGACCCACATCTTCTCACATTCCCTTGCTCCTGCAGAGCAGGGGATCCACTATGGTTCCCAAGATAAGCATCAAATTGGCTGCCTTCCTGGGTCTCCTATTCTGCCCCTATCTTCCCTCCATGATCCTGTGCACCAAGGGGTGCAGACGATCACAGAGGGCAGATGGGGACAGAGTAGGGGACAGGTTGCCAATGATAGTGAATACCTGCCTCTGTGCACCTGTACACAGGCTCAGAGCTACATGGCCAGAGTACGCACCTCGAGCAGGTACTTTCCACCCTTTCTTGCATCGGGTCCATTGTAAATTGGCTCTGTCTAATGGGTTTGATATGGAATAAATAAAAAAATAAAGATCCCAGGCCCTCTTAATGCCACCCACCGTTTTCACTGAGACCACCTCTTCTGGCAGTGCATTCCATTTGTCCAACACTGTCCATGAAAAAATGTTTCCTAACATCCCTCTTAAACCTCCCTCTACCAACAATACTTGGTCCTAGGATTTCTGGCCCCACTGTGCATCATTTTGCATTTCTTGGCATTGAAGCCAAGTTGCCAGATCCTCAACCTGAGATCTCCCATAGATCCTGTCTCCCTTCAACTATGTCCACCCTCCCACAGAGTTTAGTGTCTTCCACAAACAGGCAGATCTTGTCCTTTATGTCTTCCCCAATGTTGTTTATGAAAACATTTATTAACACTGGCCCCAGCAACAATCCCTGCAGGACCCTGCTGGTGGCCACTTTGGTAATGGATAACTCTCCCTCCACCATCAACCTCTGGGTTCTGTCACTTAGCCAGCTTTCTGATCACCTTGTCATTTTTTCTCCGACCCAAAGATCCTTCAGTTTGCTAATTAGCCTCTTGTGTGGCACAGAAACAAAGGCTTTGCTAAAGTCCTGGTAAATTATGTCTACCACTTCGCTACCATCCACCATCCTGGTGACCCAAGTGAAAAAGTCAATCAGGTTCTTCTGACAGGATTTTCCTCCCACAAACCCATGTTAAATCTTGTCCTGGAGACCATTCTCCACTATATCCATTACCATCATCTCCTTGGATATGGTCTCCATGAGATTGCACACAATTCATGTTACACTGACCAGACTACAGTTCACCGGATCATCCCTGGTTCTCCTCTTTTTGGAGAGGCATGACATGTGCCATTCTTCAGTCCTGCAGCTCCGCTCTTGACTCAGTGGATCTATTGAAGATGCTCGCCAGTGGCCCTGCAAGCTCCTGTATACCTCAGACATGCTATAAGAAATTAGTGTTCTGTCAACTAAAAGGTTCCTTCGGAGTATAATGTTAACACTAACATGGGCAGAAAGGCTTTCTTTCATGTGGTATCCCCCCTTTTGGAATGCCTTCCCAATGATCTCCACTTTATCTGGTCTCATCTGGTATTTAAGACAAAATTTCAACAATTTTTAATAAAAACTTATTTTTTTAAATTGTTGATGTAGTTTATCATATACTGTAGTCAGATAATATTTGTGATTGTGTGCCTTGTAAGTTTGCCATGTCTGGCCCACATCATGTCTGAAACTACAGCTTGTGCTAATGCACCTTACCCAGTTAACAAATAAAGAAATAAAGAAATAAGTAAATCAAAATATCTGCAGCATCAAATGTGTGTCACGAGGGGAACCTGTAGTAATTGCAGCAATTTGAAAATTTTACTCAGTGTATTACACAGCGATGAGTGGCCCTCTCTTCGAATGCCAGCTAAAAACAAAGTTCTTCCCTCTTGCCTATGATTGTTGACTTTTACATCCTCCATCATCCACTCTTTCTGAACACTTCAGTTGATCTGATATTTACATGTATTTTGTAGTGCTACTGTTTTTAATTATGAGCACTTATAATTTATTTCCTAGGCTCATAGCTTCAGTAATTTCCATTGTCCACTCCCTTCCATGTGTCACTGATTCCATCCTGAATGGGACAGTGCAGGGCTTAACCACTGTAGCCATCTCCACTAACCTAGTGAAGGCTTTTGAAACTTTGCCCCCCTCCCCCATCCTTCTGGACAAAGTAGTAGAAGATGGGGTTTTGGACCCCGAGGTCACCTGATTCTGCTTCTACCTCTGTGATTGTCATCAATTTGTGTGGGTCAGTGATAACATACTGTTCTCCCTTTCGATCCACTAATGGGTCCTACAGTGCTCCATACTTGGACTTATTATTTTCTCAGTCTTCCTTAATGAACTCCCTACAGTTAGTGTCTCTATAAATATTTACATGTACTGTATGCAGATGACACAGCCCTTGAGCTGTAAATTTCACTTCAAGACTTTAATACAGTAGTGCCCTATTCTGGATCCACACCAACAAGCTGTATCTTATTTCTAAGGAAATGGTCTAGATAACATTTGGCACTAAGCAGAGGCTGCTAGAATTATTCTACCCCCCTGTGTTCAAGACTCTCCATGATGCCCTCTTTAAAGAAGTCTACCGCTTTAGTTAATGGGCCATGAAAATGATGTAACTTCATTTGTTGAAGCACATCATGTGATTGCTAATTATTTTCAGACAACTGCACACCTCACCTGAACTACGTATTTTTTTAACAAATAAAAGCCCTTTTTTTGTGGGATAAGACACTCCATAGTGTGCAGTCATAAGGGAATAATGGACTTCACAGTGATTGCGGCACTCAGCTTCAACTTATGCTTAAAGACCATCTGAAGAATACATTATGTAAGCAATAAGACATGACAGGGTGTGCATTAGACAGTTCTAACACACAGCCACATGTCCAGGGGTATAGTAAGGCACACAGCTGCAGGCTGAGTGCATTCAACCCCCTGGTTGTCCATTAGAACTGTCTAATGCACATCAGTGGAGTGTCTTATTGTTCTTATCAAATGGGACTGTATTTTTTTACAGAGGTAAAAACTTAAAACGTATATTTTAAAACAGTAAAAAAATAAAATCAATAGTGTATTTCAATGCAAAAATATTTCCTCCACCTGCATTTGCTTTTAGTTTTGACATTATGATTCTTGATCTATTCTGGCCACTGTAGCTTTGGCTTTAGCTGCTTGTCATGAAGTTTTGCCTTTATCTGGTTGTCACGGCTCCCCAGCACTCCCTCCCTCCCCCCACACACACACTTTCACACTGAAGAAGCTGCAATATGTGTTATGTAGTTTTAATTTTCATGCAGTTTTTTTTTTTTATTTTGAGCATGGTTTTGTTACTGTTTCTGACATGAGAGCTACCAAGTGATTGAATGAGTGACCCAGGTAGATGAAAATTGCTTCAGCAGAGACCAGAGCTATGACTACTGTACAATAAATCAGTCTGCAATTTTAATTCTTGGCATTTGTAAAGTCAGTTCTGTCTTACCGAGTGTTTATATTCTTTTCTACATACTAGGCAATGGTATCCTGTGATAAAGGCATCTGCTACAGAGTGCTTACAAAAAGGGCAACTCAATAGTGGCACCTTTTCACAGGGCTACTGGACAGGGGGGGAGAATATGGATATGGCGACATCCTGTCGCTATATGTACATGCGCGTGGGGAGGAGTCAGCACGCCATGTGATGGGCAGAACAGAAGGGAGGGTTTGTGAGGTGTAGTGCAGTGGTGGGTTGCTGAGCTGGCCCAGTGGCATGGAAGGTGGGTGGCAGGCTAGGGTTGCAAGAGTGCTAGGTGTGGTTCTGGGTGTGCATTTGTTTTGTTGTGTGCCCGACTTAAAATTTTTTTCCCCAGTTTTGCACCCCCCACTGAAATGCACCCCCCTGGAGTTGAGAATCCTTTAGTAGAGGGGGCGGGGGGACAAGGCCCCCCACATGGGAGTTTAGGGGGTCACAGACCCTTACATAAACAAAAAATAACAAGTCCCTGCTACCTTTTGCCACACACAGGACGTGTACATCGGCAAACTGGATTTTCACTGATGCACATTTGCCCTAATGGTGATCGCCTTTCCGTGATCGCCATTATCAGGTAGAACCCTAAGCAATGGCATCAGGTCAGGTGGGCAACACAGGAAAGTCAGATAGAGGAAACCAAGTGAGCAGTGGCAGCACTAGCTGCACCAGTGAGTGTGGCAGATTGAAATATAAAATAATAAAAAGATAAGCAAATATCACAATTTGGCTAGCACAGCCTGTCTAGCAAATAAAAAAAAAAATAAAAAAATAAAAAGGTATAAAGTGGGAATGTAGTGAACAATTTTGTTTCTGTGTGGCTCTTCTGTTTTAAAAAAATACATGGCCATCAGTAAAATTTGAAAAATAAACATTCCAAAGCTGCACTTTGGTTTGATAAGTGTACTGTGACCAGGTTGGCAGCTGTTTTCACTGGTGCCTTAGACAGATCTAATGCACAGGTAACAGCCAATCAAATTTCAGCATTTTATAATCATGTTTAATGCACACCCTCTTATGCATTATCCCTTACTTAAGTACCTCAGTTTGTGACTGGATCCAACAGCTACATTTCTTTACCCACATAAATACCATGCACAGGACACTTCATCTCAAACTCTGTGCTCTGTGCTGCCACTCCTGGTCTGCAGTGAGATTATCCTGAATGTAATCTTGCTAATGTTTAACTACATAGATAATAATAATAATAATAATAATAATAATAATAATAATAATACTCTATTTATAATGCACCTTTCAGATATCAAGGTGCAGTACAGTAAAACAATTGACACAATTAAAACACAGACATCATCATAAAATGTACAGTACAGATCAGAGATCATCACTACCATATGCTTTAACCCAAAGAAATGATTTTAAGGCCTGTTTAAAACTCCCCAGGGTTGTGCACTCCCTAATCTGATGGGGTAGAGAATTCCAGAGGGATGGGGCCATGAACATAAAAGCACGTGCCTCGGCAGATTTTAAAGTCACCCTCAGAATCTCTAGCAATCCCTCGTTGGCCGAGCAGAGTGGTCTCACAGGGTGAAAAGGAATCAGGAGCTCTTTCAGGTAGTCAGGGCCCAGTTCGTGTAGGGCTTTATAAGTCAGTAATCTGACTTTGAAGGTGATCTGCCACTGAACCGGCAGCCAGTGCAGTTCCCGCAGCAGCGGAGTGATATGGGAAGATCTAGGAGTCCCCATCAACAACCGAGCTGCAGAATTCTGCAACAGCTGCATGTGGCAGATTTCAACCCCTGGAAACCCAAAGTAAAATGAGTTGCAGTAATCTAGAGGTGAGGTCACAAAGGCATGGATTAGTGTAAGCAGATCGCCGGATGAAACAAGGTGCTTAGCCCTAGCGATGTTTCTCAGATGGTAGAAAGATGACTTAATAACAGCTGACACCTGAGTCTAAAGTGTCAACCCCACGTCCAACATCACCCCTAGGTCTTGCACCTGTTCAGAGACCTGAAGCTCAGCGTCCCCAAGAAACAATCATAATGGGGAGCCTGCCTCAGGCCCCCCTATCCAGCGATCTGGGTCCAAAACCATCACCTCCGTCTTCCCAGAATTCAACTTCAGTCAACTGGACTTCATCCAATCCTGGATTTCCTTGAGGCAGTTATTAAATACCGAGACTGCTCCTTCCCAGTCAGAGGCAAAAGACAGGTATAGCTGGGTATCATTGGCATAACCTGAGCCTGAAATCTCAGCCCATACCATCTCACAATGTCTCCAAGGGGAAGCATGTACACCGCAAACAGCATGGGGGACAATACTGAGCCCTGAGGGACCCCACAAGGCAGGGAGATAGGGTCAGAGGGAAAAAACCCTGACACTACCTTCTGAGTTCTTCCAGTGAGGTAAGAAGTAAACCATCTGTGGACCAGGCCAGAAAGTCCACAGATAAATATCAGGCACTCAAGCAGAACCCCATGGTCAACGGTGCCAAAAGCTGATGACAGATCTAAAAGTACCAAAATGGACCATTTTCTCTGGTCTTTCGCCATCATAAGATCATTGAGCACCCGAACCAGCACAGTCTCGGTACTATGCCTCTTTCGAAAACCTGATTGGAGAGGTTCATAGATGCAATGGATGGTCAAATGTTTCTCCAGTTGAGCTGCCACTACTTTCTCTATCAACTTCCCCACAAAGGGGATATTCGAGATAGGCTTGTAGTTTGCAAGAGAGTCTGGGTCCAGAGAAGCTTCCTTCAACAAAGGTGTCACCACAGCCTCTTTCAAGGAACAGGGATATTCACCCAAATCGAGGGAACACCAGACTATCTGTGCCAGAACCAAGCCGATAGAATCACCACAACCTGTAGTCAGGGATGTAGGGTCTAAACTACAGCATGAAGGGCGCATCCCCTGGACAACCCGCATAACATCCACGATTTCTGGATGGTCGAAGGTACTCCAGGAAAATGGAGGGATAGTGACCAAGCCCTGATCCCCAGCATCTCGCATAGAATGTGTCAAGTGGATCTCTGACCTAGTGTCTGCCACCTTATCAGCAAAGAACCGAGCAAGCTTATCACACTGTGATTGTGAAAAGGCTCTTCGGAGCTGCAGACAGGCTGGGTTGCACAGCCTGTCCACAGTTCTGAAAAGCTGAGCTGGTCGATTCTGAGTGGCAGAAATTTCCCTGGACAGGAACTCTGCCTTCTTATGAGAGATTTCTGACTGATAGTACCGATAATGTTCTAACAGTCTAAGATGGTAGGCATATAAGCCTACAACATTCTAACCTGCATCCTAGTCACTGCAACTCCCTCAAGACACCATCAAACCATGGAACCCGAGGTCGAAGGGAGTGAGGACGCACACTTACTGGAGCAATAGAGTCCAGGGCTGAGGTAATGGCATTGTGATATGCCAAAAGCAAAGCCTCTGGATCCTTGCAATGCACAGGAAATTGTGATATGTCAAGTACCGCAGCAAGGCCATCAGAAGTAATATTCTGTAAAGGTCAGTACTTGACCATCTCCACAGGATTTGGCCTACAACGGGGGGTGCCAAAATTGAATCTCACAGTGTAGTGATCAGACCAACCGACTGGTTCCACGCCCACGTCAGAGGCCTCGATCCCCAGGAGGAAGACCAGATCAAGAGAATGGCCACACTTATGAGTAGCAGTGGTAACCACCTGTGTCAGGCCCAGTGAGTTCATCAACTGGAGGAAGTGTTGTCCAAATTGCGAAAGTTCATCATCGATCCAGGCATTGAAGTCACCCAGGACCATCAACCTGGGTGACTCAAATGCCATATCGACAACAAAATCCACCACTTCCTTAAGGAATTGCTTCCCATCTCCAGGTGGACGGTAGATGAGAGTGATTCTATAGCCCACACCTGCTACTACAGCACATTCAAATGAACTGGCCTCCTCAACTGGAACACTGATGAGTTCCAATTTGGTCTTGAAACAAACCACAACCCTCCCCCCCCCCGCAGTCCAACCTCAGGCGGTGTATCACCGCATACCCGGCTGGAATTGCGGCCTCAAATATTGAGCCTGCATTATCATCCATCCAGGTTTCAGTGATACAAGAAAGATCTGTTGACCCAACAAGATCGGAAATCACTGCAGTCTTCTTCCTGACAGATCTGGCATTGCACAACAATGCCCGGGTTGGACAGAACTCCTAGGCTGCCCCGACCACCTGCCCATCACCAACGATGGTGCCCTTGGGTATGGGGACCAAACAAGATGGCCCACGATCCAAGCTCCACTTCACCCCAGGACATCTTCTGGGCTAAACAACCCTGATGAGAGCATCCCGCTCTTCCAGCCTCCACTGTTCACACCCCCACCCTTCCCCCCTCCTACGGGCAACACCCAAATCCTGACAATGTTGATAGGTGGAAAAAAACAACGGAGGGGGTCAAAAAGGGTGGAGGGCATGGAGAACGGAGGCTGAATAGCGCACAACCGGGGGCATAACAAACTGACACATATCCCAGGCCCACAACCTAACAATACAATCTAAATCTAACTACACAATCTAAAATAACAATAATATAATACCCCAATAATGTCAGCCTATCTTAAGCTTATCCTCCTCCTTCTGTACAGCACTGACCCTAAATTCTCTATCACCATACTCAGCCCCTTTTCTACTCCTTCTTTCAGGTCACTATAATCTGACCACTCTGCACTCACAACAGTGTCCTCTACTAATTGCTTTCCCTCCCCTTTCTAGAGGACTGATGCCTCACTCACTGCTCCAAACATAGACACACAGAATTTTCCAACAGATAAGGACCTCTTGGTCCACCTAGTCAGCCCATTTCTTCCTACATGTAGAATCACTGCATATCCTACTTGATCTCTGGCTCATTCATGTCTCCAAACAATAGCCACCTTGCTATTACTAGCCAGGAGAACAGCTTTGTATTCCGGTATTTATCTGCTTTTTATTTTACTCAAGAAATGTGCTCCTCTATACTCTTGTTTCATTCTGCTGTAATACTTTATACTTTAATTGTAATTTTTGCACTGTTCATTTTGTATTTATTGTACAACCTTTGTAAAAATAAGGATATCATTATACTATCTCAGAAATTAAGGAAATTATTTGTAACAAACTGTGTTAATGCAACATTTAGGATTCAGGATAAAGCAACAAAAGAAGGGAAATGTGACTTTAGGGTTTCCAGCCCTAAAATCCCAACACCACCCCTAAAGAAAATTGGGGCAGAGCCTTCCTAGGGATTGTCAACCCTATAATTCACCCCATTCTATACACTCCAAAAACATATACAACTAATGGGGTGAGCATGAGGGTTCACAACCCCTAGGAAGACTCTGCCCCAGATTTGCTTTAGGGGTGGTGTTGGGGTTTTAGGGTTGGAAACCCTAAAGTCACATTTCCTTACTTTTGTCACTTTAGTCTGAACCCTAAATGTTGCATTACTGCAGTTTTTTGCCAAGAATAAATAGATGGCTAGATGGACAGACAGACAGATAGATAGATAGATAGACAGACAGACAGACAGACAGACAGACAGACAGATAGATAGATAGATAGATAGATAGATAGATAGATAGATAGATATTATATGGGTGTGTTTGCACCCCTGTTGTTAGGGTTGAACAGTTATTTCTATGTTAAACTCAAGATTTATCACTTTAATAACTTCACAATCGTTCAAGCAATTTGCATGAAATTTTGCATAATCCTTCAGGGACCAGAGACCTTTTGATGTAACAAGTTTTGTTCCAGTTGGATACCTGGGTGAGGAGGTACAAAGTATAGAAAATTTTAAATTTACCATTTTATTTTCATTTCTTTGTCACACCACAGCACAAAAACAGTTTGAAATTTTGGTCTGAAAATTTTAGGATGAAAAGGTATAGCCTCACAGATGTGTATTTTGAAGGCTTGGTGAAAAAATATTAATCTGTTACAAAGTAGTTACATTTTAAATTTCCCATTATTTTGAATGGAAATTTCACTCTCAAGTTAGATGTCCCACTTGAAAAAGGATCCTTTTTCACAAATGGATAATCCTTTTTCACAAGCAGGTCATCCTGTGTCACAAATGGGAAATATTATATCATGCTGCTGCCATCTTGTTTTCAGTTAGGAAGGGAAACAAAATTAAATAACTAAAAAAAATTATGTGTCTACTAAAAACCACACAAGTGTTCTATTAATCTGGACTTTTTATTAGCCAATTCTAGGGTTAGTTTTGGGAAAAATCACTTGCAAATTTATTTTTTCAACACTTTGTAGTCCTGTTTTGTGTCTTTTTTTGTGCTCTGGAATCCTGTTACTCAAACTGCAAAACAAGAGACGTGAAAAGGAATCCTGTTTTGCAATTAGTGAAAAAAAAAGACTTCCTTTTTTGGTAAACTGTGAAAAAAGACATGAAAAATTATCTCTGATGGCCACCCCTATTAATTTAACACATTTCCCTGGTGTCTAGTGGCATGCCCAACCCTCCAATCACCATCCTCATATTTATAAATGTTTCCCTGGTGTCTAGTGGTGCCCCCCCATCCTCAGAGTGATTGTAGCAAGGCATTTGATTCTGTACCACACAAGCACCTGCTGATGAAGCTGGAGGACATAGGGGGCACAAAAAGTATAGTCAGATGGGTGGTCAATTGGCTCACAGACAGGAGTCAAAAGGTAGTGATAAACTGAATGAGGTCAACCATTGGCACGTTTACTAGTGGGGTTCCACAAGGATCTGTGTTGGGCCCTGTTCTCTTTAACATATTCATCAGTAACATAGGCAGTGATATTCTGGATAAGCTAGCCCTTTTTGCAGATAACACTAAGCTTGGAGAGTGGGTGGACACTCCTGAAGATGTTAGGGACCTACAAGAAGACCTCCAAGAATTAGAAAGGTGTTCAAATCTGTGGCAGCTGAAATTCAATGCAAAAAAGTACATTGTGATGCATCTCAGAAAAGGGAACCTGGAAACAGAATATTGGGTCAATGGGGTAAAACTGAGCACCTCAAAGGAAGGGAGTGACCTGGGGGTCATTATTACAGACATCATGCAAAATTTAGGGTTCAGACTAAAGCACAAAAAGTAGGGAAATGTGGTTTTAGGGTTTCAAACCCTAACACCCCACCACCACCCCCCCTAAAACAAATCATGGGTGCTGTCTTCCTTGCAGTTCTCAACCCTAAAGCTCACCCCATTATTTGTGTATGTTACTGGAGTGTATAGAATAGGGTGAACTTCAGGGTTGACAACCCAAAGGAAGACTGCACACCTCATTTGTTTTACGGGTGATGGTGGGGGTCAATACTTAAGTATGATGGTGTTCTTGTTTGACTGCGGGTGTGCAGGGTCCTCGGGGCCCTGCAATCTCATCCACATATGTTTTTGATAGTATAATCATATCCTTATTTGCCCAAGGGAGTGGCCCTGTACTACCATCCCTCTATAGATGCATAAATGTATGTTGCTGTATAATCACAGGGCCCTCTGGGCTTTACACGTGCAATATTACCAAAACTGCAACAAAATTGCCACCATAGCCTTCTTATTACCCCACCTAATGAATCTGGTACTGAAAAGTTTCAAATCCTTGCCAAAATATTACTCCATGCTACTGCAACATCATTATGTGCATCAGGAGTGAAAACACAATTTGACCAGAATGTGAAAAATTATATCTGGTATCCCTTACAGAAATAATTATATGAAATGTTATCATGCTGCGCACATAAAACACTCAAGTGATATGCATGCTGCAAGTATGATTTAAATGTTAAATTGGAATCAATTGCATGCATATGGCATGTGTGCAGCAAGCAAGTGTTTAAACCATGAATTTTATGTTAAACTGGAAAAGACTGTATGCATGTGGCATGCGTGCAAAAAGCAAGTGGTCACTAATAATTGCACATGTAAAAGTTAAGTGACTTGTTCCCATCTTACACCCATCTTTTTCCTTTGTTTATTGTTTACTTTTATGTGCATGTGTCCAGGTCCACCTTGCAAATGAGCTCAATCAATGGTTCTTCACCTGGTAAAATAAAGATTGATTGCTCAGGATCACACCATACACAAGCTGGGGTTGATGATGAGATTCAAACCCAGGTCTTCATGCCTCCCAGTCTCCTGACTTGCAGTTCAGTGCATTTAACCACTAAGCCATTCTGTCTGCACACATATATGGCTCACTTTTACTTCAATACAAACTGTGTCTGACAACATCTGTACGCATGCGTCATGCTTGTAGCCGCTGCTGTGCTTTTCAGTTTTCTTTTTCTTCTCTCAGTCATCTCAGCTTCACAGTTGAACTGTAGCACACATACCAATGGAAACACATGGTTTTTCCCACCCTCAATACACAAACGTACCCACACAACCACTTAATTACTTCTGTCTGACCTGTACTCCTACTATTTTCTCTCCATGGTTTTGAATGCTTCAAAGCAAACAGACTTTAAGGTGCAAACAGAAAAGTAGCAATAACTTGACACACACCCACATGCCCAGTCCTCCCCCTCATGCACATACACTGTAGCCCATGCACACACACTGTAGCGGGTACAGCCATGCTGCTACAGACAACTCACCAAATAGAGACATAAGTAAAAAGTCTCTTACTTGAGTACTAGGGAGCCAGAGGCAGGAGTCTTTAAGTGATGATGGTCATAGGTCAGAGGGCTGGGGCGTACCCCCTAGAAATGAATGGAATTATTTTTTGTTTCTATTTTATATGTTATGATGGTAAGTTGAAGAATAATGAAGGCCACTGTTCTACTAACAAGGGCCTTGTTAGTTGAGCTATGGCCTTCATTAATCTCCATCTTTCCATCAGTAATGTATAAAATAGTAATACAAAAATTCCTCTATTCATTTCAACGGTGCACCCCACTGCAGTATCCTTTGCCATTTCTCATAATGTGCCTGAGCATGGGGATGTGGAGGTCAGCTTCACTGGGGGGACATAAACCTGACTATAGTGGGGCTCCAATAGTCTGTGCATACCATACCGCTTAACTGTCCATGAATGCAAGGGACAGCTCTAGAATGTCTGTAACATCTCTAAAAGGTACAACTTATTTGATTTGACTGAAAAGTGATATGCAAATCAGGAAAAATTCTAATGTGTATGATTTATCTGTATATACCCCAAAGCAGTGCATCATATTTGTGCTTAAACCCACCCAGTTACAAACCAATTTTTTTCCTGGCTGGAGTTCTGCCCCCTCCTAAAAAAAAGAATGTTGTCCCAATTTTTCTCCCTGATTCCATTCCATTCAATACCCATCCCCTATGTGTCATGAAGCCATACAAAGGTGAAGAAACATGAAAACACATCAGTATTTCAGTCCTTTCTCCTACTCCAATCCCCTGTAAAAAAAAATTGCTTTTACTTACCCGGGCATGTGGCCAAAACCTGCAGCCTGGCACATTGTGCCACCAGCCCCGTTTTCAGTCTGCTCTCCCTCTCTCATGCTTCCAGAAGCTGCATGGTAGAACCGACCATCACAGGTCCCCAATGTGGTCTGTGATCAAGTCACCTCACCAACTGAACCTACCCAACCTGGGTTGCTTGCTTCTTGCTTGGTTGCTGTTGTGGCTGCTGCCACACTGCACTGATCAAGGCCTATGAAGGCCACCCACACTGCTGTCACCACTGCTGCTAAGCTTAGCTTGCTGTCGTGGGGTCTGTGCTATTTTTTCTTTAAGCATGGTGAGCCTAGTAGAGTAAGTAGGTAGCCTAGTCTCGAGTTAACTTCTAGCTCACCCTCTACCCCTTCAGCTACCAGCAGAGATGGAGACTCACTAAGAGTAGACCAACAAAAATATGCTGCCACAACACTGCTATTGAGAGTTCAGTGCTCGCCGACTCCTCCAAGCTATAGTGTACAATCTGTCTATTCTGTGGGGGGAAAGACTGTGTTGCACTTGCAAGACTCGTGTGCTCTTTCTGGGCAGGAGCTCATCCACATCATATGTGATTGTGTCACCACTAATAGGTGGAGAGAGTGGACAACACAATATAGACACAGTTGAGTTTGTAGAGTACCTTCAGTGTGAGCACACACAGGACAGGTGGGCACTTATTGTGCAAAAGATTGAATCTAAATTTAATGCCATTATTGCCACACAATAAGAACAACTGAGGCACAAATACAGTGGGAGGTGGGGCAACTGCCTCTTCCCTACCTAAATGGCACTGCTGTTTAATGGTGGAAATTAATTCTCAGGTGCTAATGCAATGGTTTCCACTGTGTTTTGAGGTACTGTATCTCCATATTTCATGATGTGTCCTGATTATCATGTCGGCTAGTGTCCCTAATTGTCCCTTATTCTGAGTGTCCCTCTCCCTCATTGCAGTGACAAAATGTGAGGAATTGTGCATGCTTCCAAGACCCTACTCAACACAAAGAGTGCTGAGCATGGCCAAAGTGTATATGCTCAGTACAGAATGACAAAATGAAAGTAAGTAAGGTGAAACAGTCATAGAGAAACACATTCATAGGACTATGCATAAGGGATTTGTGTGGTCCAAAACAAAAAGGATAGGCTTCACAACACAGAGGACCCTCTTTGTATTAGTGGAATGGAGATATTGACTGGCTGTATTCTAGGCATTTAATTGCAGTAAGCAAACAATATTTTACAAATTAATGGTGATTTAATGACAAAAATTAAAAGTCATGAAACAACTTGCAAAAGGATCAGAATTAATGAGTTTACCTACTTTTTATAGGAATCCAAATAAAAATGTATTTTAATGACTCTAATTGCTAGCAGTACTATAAGAATTAGAAACCAATGTGTGTTTTTTTAGATAAGATTTGCACCAGCTTAGCTGCTGCACACATGACAAGCATGCAGCATGTGAACCTGATGTCATGTTTAAATGATGCTCACACCAGCTTAACTGCTGCACTCATGTCAAGCGTGTAACATGCGAACCTGATGTAATTTTTAGAAGATTTTCACACCAGCTTACCTGTTGTTCACATGTCAAGCTTGCAGCATGTAAACCTGATTTGCTTTTTAGATCTGGTTTACTTAGGATCACTTTGTGCATGTGAACTGCATACAAACATTGCACAATTTAGCATATGGCATGCATTCTGCATGTACACAGCACACCTATATTTCTGTAAGGGATGTTCATGTGGTGGTGGTGCAAAAAATAGCAATTTTTAAAATTTGTGGTAAAATATCTAATATTACCACAGTTAGAACTGAGCACACCAAAATTTAAATGGATGAACATAACTTTGCCATTTTTGCATAGTTTAAATACAGATTTTAAACATACACTTCTTATGAGCACACTTTATGAACAAGGGCAGTGAAAATATTCAAATCCTTCCCAAAAGGTGATTTCACCAAGTGACCACACAATTTCCTTTCAGGATAGATTTGTCTGATTCCTGAACCATTGTCAATAAGGTGGAGTCCCAGAAAGGCCATGTTGAAAATGTGGGCTCAAAATATGCAAAAATGGCAATATTATGACACAAAGTTGAAAACCCCATTGAAATTCATTGAACCATATTTACCTTAGTTTCTGATATTGCAGTCAGTGGCTCCAGCAGCAAGACGTGTCATTGAGAGTGGATCTTTGCCCAGCAAGCTGTTCAGGAGAGTGAGGGTGTGTGAAGGGGGTGTGGGGAGTGTGGAGTGGTGGGTACTCAGTGGGAAGTTGGGGTTGGGGGGTCAGATTGGCAAGGGACCATTTTCTTTTTTACAGGTAAAAAAAGACATTGAGGGACAGTTGCCTTTATTTCAGACAGGGATGGGATGGATGATTGCCACTAGACACCATATAAATTTTTAAAAAGTAGAGGAATGGTGATCACAGGGGTGGGTGGTGCAACTAGACACCAGGGAAACAGTGGCCAGATACAAAGATGGTGATCAGAGGGGTGGGAGGTGCCATTAGAAACTAGGGAAATATTAATAGTATGGGGATGGCAATCGGAGGGGTGGGAGGTGCCATGAGACATCAAGGAAACAGTGGCAACATATAGGGATTGCAATGTGAATGGTAGATGTGCTACTGGATACCAGGGAAATATTAAATAATATGGGTAATGGGGATTGTGGAGGTGCCATTAGATGCCAGTGAATCTTTGCAAAATACAGGAATGGCAATCAGAGAAGTGGAGGGCACCACTAGACACAAGGGAACAGTGGCCACATATGGGGATGGTAATCAGAGGAGTGGGATGGGTGCCACTGGGCATCACAGAAAAATTAAACAATATGGGGACAGTGATCAGAGGAATGGAGGGGTGCCAGTAGACATGATGGAAACAGTGGCAAAATACAGGGACAGTGATTGGAGGGGTGCAGGGTCCCACTAGATACCAGGGAAATATAAACAATACAGGTTGGTGATCGGAGGAGGGTTCAACTAGATACCAGGGAAACCATGGCAACATATGGAAATGGTGATCAGATGGGTGGGGGTGCCAGTAGACACCTGGGAAACTTAAAACAATACAGGAATATTCATATGAAGGAAAATAAGGTAATATGAAAAAAAGCAGAAGCGAGCCATGAAAACATTTAAAATGTAAAAAAAAACCTTACATGTTGGGGCCATTTTTCCAATGGTTAAGTGCAGAATCCACCTAACGGTGTCCCAATGAACAAGATATGTGTGTTGATCTCTCTCCAGAGATGTAATTTTTAAGGGTTTTGAAATTTTTTAGAAAAAAGGGAAAATAATATGGCGGCATATGAAAAAGGATTTTTCCCTCACAAAAAAGGATTGACCCCATACTGTCATTTCATACAGCTATTTTGAAGTGCTGACTGAGCATGATCAGAACAGAAATTTCAAAATTAAATAACTTTGGAATGGGTTAATATTTTTTCACCAAACCAGTCAAAGGCACATCTGAGGGCCAAGCCCATTCTACCCTTAACATTTCAGACCAAAATTCCAAAGCATTTGGGTGCAAGGCAATGACAAAAAAACAGCAATTTTTGACTTTTTTTTGCTATCCACATCTCAGAATCTGCACATCCAACCAAAGCAAACCTGGGCAAGTCAAGAGATCCTCCCCACGAGACTAAGCATGCAAAGTTTTGTGGGCATCCATTGAACAGTTGCAAAATGTGAAGTTTAACATATAAATCTCTGATCAACCCTAAATACAGTGGCACTACTGTGTCACTATAGTATATACATTGCAAAAAACAATTTTAATGCTCTAGTTAGGGTTAAAGTGACAAAAGTATGGAAATGTGGCATTTAAGTTTCAAACCCTAACCCTCCCCGAGGCAGCACAGCAGGTGTGGGCCATGGGGTTCTCAATCCAAACACTCACCACATTGTCATAGACTGTACACATCTAACTTTATTTACAGACAGAATGTGGTGAATGTTTGGCTTGAGAACCCCAAGGAAACCCTAACACCACATTTCCTTACTTTTGTTGCTTTAACCATAACTAGAGCATTAATTTAAGTTTTTTTCAAGTTATTTCCTTACTTTTTAGATAGTATAGTTGTATCCTTATTTGCCTGTGGGAGTGCATGGCACACTGGGCCTGTGCTCCCATTCATCTATGGATGTGCATATGTATGTAACTGGGCCCTAAGATCCATTTATAGGACAACAGTGACCAAATAGTCAGCAAAGCCATCTTATTACCCCATCTCACATACTTGGTACAGACAATTTGTGAATCACAGCTAAAACAGAAATCTGTGCAATGGCAACACCATTCCACACCACATTGTGAAGATACATTTTGTACAGGATTTATAAAATGACAGCTGTGGCAAATATGAGGTGGGGTAATAAGATGGCTATGTTGAACATTTTGGATCAAAATATTAAACATTTGCAGTTGTGAGAGTGTGTAGCAAAATTGCAATTAATGCGTATAACTTTGTCATTTTTTCACATTTTGACCCCAAGTTTTCAACAGAGCCTCCTTATTACCCCACCTCATGAGCAAAATCAAGAAATGTTTTGAAATCCCACCCACAAAGTGAATTTGCCAAGTGACTGCTAAATCACCTTTTAGTTGAGAGTTGCATAATATCACTGATATTGTTCATACAGTGGGGTCCCCAAAATGCCATGTCGAAATAGTGTTGTCAATATATCCAAAAATGGCTTAGATATGCACCAAAGTTGAAAACCCCATTAAAATACATCGAACCGCATTTACCTTAGTTTCTCATACTGCCGTCGCTGGTTCCAGGAGCAAGATGTGTCTCTGATTGGAGAGTGGATCTCGAACCCAGGACCTGTTCAAGTGAGTGAGTGTGTGTGTGGGGGGTGTACTGGGAGGTGGTGGGTGCTGAGTGGGAGGTGGGGGTGGGGGCAGATAAAAGAGAGACACCTTTTTTTCAGGATTTAAAAAAACATTGAGGGGTGGTTTTCTTTATTTCAGCTGGACACTGATGGGGGTGGAGGGTGCCACTAGACACCAGGGGCATAAAAAGGCAGCATGGGCATGGCGATTGGAGAATGGGAGAGGAGGGAAGAACCACTGGACTACCAAGTAAGCAAATATTTATTGCGTGGATGGTGATTGGAGAATGGGGGGCCAAGGGACCACTGGACTACCAGGGAATCAATGAGATGGTGATATGAGGGGGGGATGGTCCACTAGATTACCAGGAGATATATTTTTCATACATGGACAGTGATCAGAGAATATAGGAGGGGCCACTGGACCAGCAGGGAATCTATTATTTGACATGGGGACCATGATCAGAGATTGGGGAGGGGTGAAGGACCACTGTAACACCAGGGGATATTATTTTATTCAGGGGATGGAAATCAGCATGTAGGGGGTACCAGTAGACACTGGGGAGCCATGGCAGTTCAAACTATCATCAGTCTTTACTGTTTGCAGTCTTTTTGTTCAAACAGTACAGTTTGGATGGTAAAGAGCTGTCAATGGTTATTTTTCAATCAAATAATCCTTACCTAAGCAAGTGATGGGTGAAATTATTCTCACCAAATTAAAATACATTTGCAGTGTTAATTTTAAAATAGTAATAAAAGAATCCAACAAAGTATGTTTTGGAGACCTAATTACAGGTCTTGTTCATTAGTTACCAGGCAGTACATCACAAACTATTTCTCTGAGCACCAACAGTAAATCCTTAACAATTGACAATTCAACTGGTTTTAATTTACCTGCCTGTTTAATGGCTATCACAAAAAAAATTATAATTCATAAATGGTGAGATATCTTCTCACCACACTATCCAACAGCACACCTTTGGCACAGACCCCATCATTCCTGAAAATTTCAAGAAAACAATTCATTCAGTCTCTGCTGTTGATGAGGGCAAAAAATCCCATGTGAACCAACAGGAAAGAAGAAGTTTTTTTTATGTTGTTTTACCACGCCATATCTCAAAACCATACATGATGCCATGACAAAATATTCCACATTTTGAGGCATAGGCAGAATGGTCATGCATGCCGAATATCAGGCTATTTTGTCAAACAATGCCAACGTTATTAAAGAATAAAATTTTGAATTTAACATACAGAAGTGCTAGTACAATCCTAACTGTGGGGGTGCTATCACACCCCTATAATATATATTATAGGGGCATGACCACACCCCTATTGTTAGGTTTTGAGTAGGCTGTTTAATGTTAAATCCCAATTTATGCACTTTAATAACTTCGCAACCATTCAACAGATTTGCATGAAATTTTGCATGCTTACTGTTGTGGGGTGGATCTCTTGATGTCCCAAGCTTTGCTCTGGTTGGATGTGTAGATTCTGACTTCTGGATAGTGCAAAAAGTTAATTTTCATAACCTTTTTCCAATTGGTTTTAATTGGTTTTCATCTGACACCTGTAGTGCCCAGATAGTTTGGAATTTTCATCTGAAATTTTTTGGGTAGAAAGGGGCTGGCCCACATGTTTGCCTTTTGTTGGTTTAGTGAGAGAATATTAATTCTTTTAAAAGCTATTTCATTTTAACATTTTTATAAATTGGTTATGAGCATGATCAGTAAGTACCTCAAGAAAGCTGTATGAAACAAAAAAAGAAACATTTTCCATGATCATGTCATCCTTTTTCGTGAGAAAAATATTTTTTCATTTGGCCATCATCTTGTTTTCCATTTTCTCCTAAAAATTCTAATTGTAAAAAACATATAAATGACATTCTGGAGAGTGACCAGTGCATATAACTTGCTTATCGGGACCCCCTAAGCTGGATTCTTCATTTAAGTATTTGAGAAATGCCCTTGAAATGTGTTTTTTTTTAAGAATATAAACCTTTTGTCACATTGCATGAGTCACGAAAAAAGATTCTTTTTCTTGAAGGAAAAATCATTTCTGGTTTGCCAGCATCTTTTCCCTGGTGCCTAATGGCATCCCACCCTCTGATTGCCACCCCCTAATAGCAGGATTTTCCTGGTGTTTAATGGAGCCCCCCACCCTCTGATTGCCTTCCTCATATCTTCTTTTTATATTACATGTTTAATATTTCTCCCTGGTGTCTAGTGACTCCCCCTGACCATCCAATTGCCACCATCCATAACAATTTATTATTTCCCTCTTGCCTAGTGATGCCCCCCATCCTGCCATCATATTTTTCTGTTTTTTTGGATCCTTGGTGTCCAGTGGCACCCCACCAATTGCTGTCCACATAATAATTCATTTTGTTCCTGGTGTCCAGTAGCAACCCCACCCTCTGATCCCCTCTCCTATTGTGTATATTTAATAATGAAAAGAGTCCCCCAATGTCTTTTTTTTGTTAAACCTTTAAAAAAGATCCCTCACCAATCTGCTTCACCCCCCTGAGCTTCCATTGAGCAACCCCCACTCCACCCCCCCACACACCCACTCAATGTAACAGTTTCTGGGGTGAAGATCCACTCACTGATGAAAGACACGTCTTGCTGCGGGAACTGCCAACTGCAATATGAGAAACTAAGATAATTGCTAAAGCTGTGTGGAATGAGAAAATTCTGAATGAGTGGAATTTCTATGAAATTTCACAAAAGTCTGTGAAAGTTTGTGGAATTTCATCAGAATTTTGCTGAATTTTTAAAATCTATTACATTGGCCATAACTCAGCCAACTATTGAGCAAGATCTCTGTCTAAGGGCTATCACAAAAAAAAATTATAATTCATAAATGGTGAGGTATCTTCTCACCACACTATCCAAAGGCACACTCTTGGAACAGACCCCGTCATTCCTGAACATTTCAAGAAAATAATTCATTCTGTCTCTGCTGTTGTGAGCAAAAAATCCCATGTGAACCAATGGGAAAAAGTAGTGTTTTTTTCTGGGGTTTTTTTTTTTGCCACTTCATACCTCAAAAATTGTACGTGTTGCCATCACGAAACTTTCCACATCCTGAAACACTGGCACAATGGCTGTGTATGCCAAATATTGGGCTATTTTGTCAAACAATGGTAAAGTTATTAAAGTACACAATTTTGAATTTAACATACAGTAGAAGTGACAGTACAACCCTAACTATAGGTACACTACCATGCCCCTATAATATATATTATAGGGGCACAACTGCACCGCTATTGTTAGGGTTAAGTAGACTGTTTAATGTTAAACCCCAATTTTTGCACTTTAATAACTTTCCAACTGTTCAATGGATTTGCATGAAATGTTGCATGCTCAGTGCTTTCAGGTAGCTCTGTTGATGTACCAAGTTTTGTTCTGGTTGCATGTGTACATTCCAGCTTCTGCATAGTGCAAAAAGTACATTTTCATAACTTTTTCCTTAAGCTTTAATAGGTTTTCATCTGACACCTGTAGTGCCCAGATGGTTTTAAATTTGGCATGATTACTTTATGGTACATGCACTAAAAATGTATCCCATTTCATGGCATTAAGATGCATAGTCTCAAACCTTTATGTGCTCAAAGTCTGTCATTTTATTTGTTGCAGGAAATGTCTTGAAAAATTTTATCTGCATATAACTCAGGCACCTTTGGAGCTAGACATGTCTAAAGTGGCAAGAATAACCTTTTTAGTAATGGTTATAGAATCGTCTAAATATGAACAGAATTGGAATAGAACTTTTATGTTACAGGGTTCATACTTTTACTATGTAAATATTTACAACATTTTGTGAAAACTCTCAAAAATGTGAATGTTTGTAGCGTCTCCACTCTTGCTGCATATACTTAACATTTGACAGGCAAATCTGATGTCAGTGTATCCTGAGGTGTCTAACACAACAGGATAAATTGTTTTAGTAGTTTTACATTAACAGCAAAAAAAAAAAAAGATTGGTAACATTTTCTCAAATATTTATGGTAGCATATTGATGACGTATTCAGCACTCTTTTTGTGGAATTAGTATTCACAATGCATGTATCACTGCTTCATTTGATGAGCTGGGCAGAGCTTTTTGCAATCCTACTTTTCCTCTCTGGGTGACTATTTTGCCCCCTTCTCTCTTAGCATAGGCAGATTAACTCCATAGAACTACTGATCCTGCTGATGTCCTCTTTGTTCTTTACAGTGACAAAGTCCCCTAAAACAAGTCATCTTCTCATTTTCCTATCAACTTATTCTATTGGAATAGTTAGAATTCTTCCTTTCCTGGTACTACAGGCATTGTCTTCCCCGTTACATCTTTTGAGTACCTCTAAGTCCCAGATTTGCATGTACATCAGGCTCCCTGAATCATAAATTTACTGGGTGTGATCCTTAAATATCCTGCATTCAGGCTAGAATTGTTGACACTCTCTGCTTCCTTGCTCCAAATGGTGGGGGGAGAGGGTCTACCACTTGTGTGCTATCCAGCTCAGCTGTCCATTTCTTGGTGAAAGTATGTATCTAACTCCTGAACCTGGTGACCCCCTGTACTACCTGTCTGTCATACCCCAATCCTTTAACTTGAATCCCCCTGACAAGGCTGAGTGAAATTAGAAAATTCCAATTTTAAGGAATTTTCATGAAATTCCACTTGTGGAATTTGACTTTAAGTACAGATGTTATTTTGCCATTTATGTTAGCAAGCAATTAATAAAACTGAAACACACAGACTCCATGTAAGGTCTGAGAACCTACCAAATTTAATGGAATTCAGTTCTCTAGTTCTTAAGTTTCATGTGTTTATAAATTTGCAGTATACATTCTTGCAAAATTTAATTTTAAAATGTGAAAATTTGACTACTTTTAATTCAGTTCTATTTAAAGCTGTAAATATCATCTTTGTCCAAAGTGACCATGTGGAATAGCAGTTGTTACCTCTGCGATCAGGTCTGCTGCTGACCAAGGCAAACTGATCGGAGCCATCTTTGTTGATCTCTCGAAAGCCTTCGATCGAGTAGACCACGCACTACTGTGCTCCTCTCTCTTATCACTTGGCTTCTCCTTCCTGGATCAGTAATTACCTTACAGGCAGGCAGCAGTACACCAAGTTCAACAAGGCCCTGTCTGAGCCTGCCCAGGTAAACTGGGGAGTCCCCCCGGGCTCTGTCCTGGGGCCTCTCCTCTTCTCCCTCTTCATAAATGAGCTACCTTCGGCTCCCACTCATGGGTCCTCAGTGCTATACGCAGATGACCTAGTCATCATGACCAGCTCCTGAGACATCTCTACCATTAATGCGAAACTAAACTCAGACTTTGACCAAACCCAAACTTGGTTACAGTACCATAAACTTATGATTAACCTGCAGAAGATGCAGGCCATGCTCTTTGGCTCAGCAGCCAAGACAAATCTGTCCCGGATTCACTACAGATCTCTGGGGCTGATAGGTCCCTACTGCTAGTTGTAGATTCTGTCAAGTACCTGGGGGTGACTCTTGACTTGCAACTGGATATGAACATACATATACGCAATACATGAAGGGCCTCAAACTGCAAATTGGGCCACACATACAGAGTAAAAAGCTGTCTCATTCCAGCTGCTCATTTCGCCTTAGCCAGGGGAATCCTCCTACCTACACTTTGCTGTGGACTAGTCACCTTCACTCACATTGCAAAAACTAGTCTAACAAAGTGGGACTCAGCATACAACAGCATATGTCATTTTGCGTTCTCAGCCCCCCTCCTCACCCACCACTGTGAGCTCTACTCCCAGCTTAAATGGCTCCCACCAGAAACTCACCACTCTTATGTCATGGGCAACTTCATAGACAGTGTTGTTAGATCTGTCACCCCCCATATACTCACTGAATCCCTCATTCCGGCTACTTCCTCCTACCATCTATGTTCCAGTGACTCTCATGCCCTCCTGGTACCCAAGACCCACACTCAAATAGGTGACCAAGCCATAGCTGCATACGCCCCCAGGTTTTGGAACTCTCTTTCATCAAGCATTTACTCATCTCTCTCCCTCCAATGCTTTAAAGCCTCCCTCTGAGGCTTTCTCAAAATGGCCTCCACCTGCCTCTGCACTAGAAAACCCCCCTCGGCCTATGCCGCTCCAACTAACTGAGATGCTACCTAAATAATATGACATAGACAGTGCCCCTCAGCACTTTATACTCTTCTTGTTCTCACAACTTACTAGAAGGGTTAGACCACTCAGGCCCACCTGCCCAACAGGGAGAGCATTGTTACTGTATAACTTCTTTATCTTGCTCTGGGCCCCCTCTATCCCAATTTGTCTCCTCTCTGCCTTCCTGCAAGCTTTGCAGCATTGCTGCCCGGCATGATGAACACTGACTTACATATGACTACCATACTGTTCTTCTACCTACTGCCTGCATTATAAACCCCTGTTGTTACTTGTATTGACCCTGTGTGCTAATGCTCTTTAATGTAATCCTTCACTTGTTTTTGTCTGATGTTCATGTATGTACCTTGTAATCTCCAGGGCCGTACCTGAAAATAGGCACTTGGCTGTCTAGTATGCTTACCTGGTTAACAAAAGCAAATAAATAAATAAATACATAAATAAATAAGTAGCTTAAATGTTTAAAATCTGGTTAAATTTGGATATGTTGTTTTAAAACTAGAGGGAAATAACTGAAACTTAAATTTTGGCAACATGTTTGGCAAGCTATAGCTCAGTCCCGTTTGATACTAGAAATCTGAAACTATGTACATATATAAATGAAGTGATAACATGTATACTTGTAAAATGTTATAACAATTCAATGAATACTATCAAAATTATACTAAAATAATAGACATCTAAATTTGCATAACATTTGGCTACTTATAACTCAGCCCCAGCTGATGCTTGAGACTTAAAATGTAGTGCACGTACTCTGCTGAAGGTGCTCTAAATCCTGAAGTTGTGGAGAAATCTGGATATGAAATTTTAAAATTATGTCAAAATAACTGAAAATTAAATTTTGATTAAAAGTTTGGCCAGCCATATCTCCACCCTTTTCAACTGATGAACCTGTCATTTCGCACAATTATGTAAGCCATAGTTTACTGTCAACATTCCAAAGTTGTTGTCAATCAGTGAATACTTTTAAAATTAGAACAAACTAACCAAATTTAACATATGGCAAAATTCCACAAAATCTTCATGCAAATTCTGCAAACTTCTGTGGAATTGGAATGGTAATTCTGTGGACATTCCATGGGTTGCATTTTACATTCCACACAGCTCTAGTAAGTGCAGTCTAATGTATTTTGATGGGGTTTTCAACTTGTGTCATGACTTTGCCATTATTGCATATTTTGTCCCAAATTTTCAACACGGCCTTTTTGAGACCCACCTCCAGAACAATGTGGATTCAATTATGCAAATGCAGCCTGAAGGGTGACTTTTCGATCGCTTGGTGAAATTATCTTTCTGGCAGAATTTGAACATTTTCACCAACCTTGTTTATGTGGTGGGGTCAAGAGAAAGTTATGTTGAAAATTTTGGGAAAAATATGGAAGGATGGCAATGTTATACACATGTTGAAATTTTCCTGTGCTCATTACTTTGGCAATTTTAAATATTTTGAGCCCACATTTTCAATATAACCATCTTTTTACACCACCATATGAATGCGATAGCTGTCATTTTTTAAACCATGGCCAAACTGTGTTTTCACACATGTGGTGTGCAATTGCATTGCAGTGGCTTGAAATCATATTTTGGTAAAGGTTTCAAAATCTTTATAATGGGGCTCATGAGATGCAGTAATAAGAAGGCCATGCTGACAGCTTTGTACTTCTTTACCACAAATTTAAGTGCAGAGCCTAGAAGGCCCTGTGCTTTCACAGACAAAAGAGGATGCAATTATACTATCTCAAAAAGTAAAGACATTCTTTAAACTTCTTTAATGCACTAGTTAGGGTTAAAATGGCAAAAGTAGGGAAATGTGGCATTAAGGTTCTCAATCTTAATACCCCACCCCCAACCTGCAGGCAGGAATGGGAAAAATCATTATGGTTTTACCTCTCTTGCCTCTTTGCAAATCAGGTGTGGGGTGTGCTTTGGGGATCTCAACCCTAATGCTCACCCCATTCTCATATACTGTATCCATCTCAGCTTATTTACTGATGTAATGCAGTGAGTGTTAGTGCTGACAACCCCAAAGCACACCCCACATCTGATTTATGAAGAGGGAAGAGAGGTAAAACTATAATGTTTTTTCCTGTTGCTGTCTGCAGGGTAGAAGTGGGTTGCTAAGGTTGGAAACCCTATTGCTAAATGTTCCTACTTTTGTCACTTTATCCCTAACTAGTGCATTAATGAAGTTTTCTGCAAAGAAAGAGCTCCTGGTTCCTTACACCCCTCTGTGACAGCTATGCTCGGCTGATGAGGGATTGCTGGAGATTCCAAGGGTCAATTTAAAGTCATATGGTGCTCGTGCTTTTGGATTTGCAGCACTGACCCTCTGGAATTCTCTGCCCTGGCAGCTTCGGGAGTGCAGGACGGTGGGGAGTTTTAAGAGGGCACTTAAGACTTTTCTTTGGGGGAAAGTTTTTCAGTATTTTCTTGATTTTATCCTGTATTTATTGTGTAATTGTTTTATTTGAACTGTACAGCACCTTGGATGTTTGAAAGGTGCTTAACAAAAAAATGATATTATTATTATATATATATATAGATATATATATATATATATATAGATATATATATATATCTATATATATATATATATATATATATATATATATATATATTCATGGCTAAAAACTCTGTTTAATGCATCAGTTAGGGTTGTTCCACAGCAACAGAGTGAGGAAATTCAGTGTTAGGGTTGAAAACCCTAACTGAGCATTCCCCACCACCACCACCACACACACACATACATGCAAGTAGGGGAAGGACCAATGCAACACAACCAATCACAGACATGCAGGAGGAGGAGTATACCTGTGTTACTGTAGGAAGTGAAGAAATCCAACTTGAGATATCATAGATTATTCACAAAGTTGTTCTTCAAGATTAGTTCACATAAAGGTGATCCAAGCTGGCAGTAGAAAAAATGGTGTACCTCGCTTTGTTTTCAACATATGGGTGATGAAAGGCATCATGAGCTCTGCAATGTTAGTCTATGGCAAATTGCTCAGTTTGGAACAGTGTAACTTTGCAATCCTTAAGTATTTTAGCACTATAGCAGGAAAAAGCACATCTGTGGGACCAGGTCTTGCCATCCTGCAAATTTAAGACCAAAGGAACCAACCGTTTGCTTGCAGGATGATGGCAAAGATGTTCAGTCATTAGGAGCATACTTACACAAAATACTTTCACAAACACGAACGTGTCATAGCATGACACTTTCGCATTTGTGAAAGTGATTTGCGCTAGTATTTCAGGGATTGTGCAAAATACTGTTTTGGATCTTGTGAACCCCAAAATACCATGGCCCGGATATTCAAACTGCGCCCAAAATGTGCGCAACAGCAGGAGCAAGCACAAATCAATTGCGCATATGCGCAACAGACGCGATATTCAAACATGGAGCAGAACAAATTGCGCAAGCAGCCAACGTCTGAATATCGCACAAACTGCGCCATAGCACAACCAGGAAGGGGAAGCTGAGCAAAAAGGTTGCGCCATAGCACAACCAGGAAGGAGAAGCTGAGCAGAAAGGATGCACTATAGTGCAACCAGGGCAGCCCAGCTGAGCAGTCCAGAGGTGCCATAGCTGCACATCCAGGGAGGCAGACTGGAGCCCACCACCAGCCATGCCACACATGGGCACAGGAACACACTGCAGAACCAACAAGACACCTGCACACCCCAAGCACAGCATCACTGGGGGTGGGACGGATGATCTACTGGCCCATGGGGACAAGCCAACAAAGCACAGCAGAGCCATGGCGCTTCCAGCACAACCACTGGCAGGCTGAAGTGCCACACACAGGGGTTGACAACCACAGTGCACATCAGCCCCCGTCGCACAGCACACCCTGCACCGTGACCCCAAGACACCACCCATGTGCAGTGATGGCACTGCAGGAAACCATGCATCCCCCTGCACACGTCAACCCCATGCAGCAGAGAAGCATACAAGCCAGACACACCCTGTGCACCCAGCAGTGGGTGGCAGCAGATGGCAAGACCAACAGAAAGTCACTGCCATGCTGGAGATACCTCCCCATGCACACACACACACACACACACACACCACACACACACACACACACACACACACACACACACACACACACCCAGGACCATACCACCCCAGATGGCATGCACACCACTGCAACTGAGCAACCATAGCCAGCTGCAAATCAGAGACCAACACAGTATTCATAACAAAATATAAATGTATTATCAAAATGTAAAGCACAAAACAATCAACCATAACTATTTACAAGGGAGGGTAGGGGTACAAGGTAGGGGTGGGCAAGGGGTAGGGATGAACAACTTGGAGAGGGAAGGAAGGGTGGTAGGGATGGGTGAAGTGGGAAGAATAATCTGGCCTAAGGCCCAGCAGGCTGGCCTTCTCCACCCAGTGCCGCTGTTCCCGGCGTGCCTCCTCCATGAGCCATGGCTGGATGTCCCTGAGGGATGGCCTGGTTATCCAGGGACACTTGCGTCAGCCCATGTAGCTCCCGCTGTATCCTCCTGAGAACAGTAAGGCCTAGGAAAATGGGAACACAGTCAATGGCTGTGACTGACCACAACCCTGAACACCACCCAACCTGCAAGCCATATAGCCCAATGTCCCGCACCTGTGATGGCATGCACCCACCCACAGTGAACATGCAAATGGCCATCACAAACAGGCGGCACCAGCTATGTGCACCACTGCACACACACACACTGCCCATGTCCATCACAGCACAAACAAGGCTGTCAAGTGACGTGGCAACGTGTTGCGATGCCAGTTACACAGCTATGTGCCCAGTGCATGCATGGACCACCAGTGATGCATACACAGATGTGCTGTGACACTGGACAGTGATGCATGTCGCCTGTGTCGTGCATGGTTGTGTTGTGCATGGCTGGTGGTCATGCCCCCCCAGCATGCAATAGCATCCATTAAGTAATGATACTCACACTCCTCAAGCAGCTGTGTCTGCCGCTGCTGCTGCTGCTGCTGCTGGGGCGCACCACCCACAGCACCACCGACCGGCACCGGGGCCCTGGCACGGCCCTCCTCACCCCGTGCCTGCATCCTCACATCCCGGCCTGTGGGAGACATATGTTGAGAAAAACATATCAGTGTGACTCCAAAGCTGACTGCCTCCTGCCCCAGTGAGAGTGCCTGCCCACACAACCAGCCCCATGCATCTCACACCTGCACACACTGACACAGCCAATCATGTCAGAGCCATCACCTATGCACATCCACCAAAACACACTCACACCCCTACAGAGAATACAGGTGCATAGATGGTACACCCACCTGGCCTAGGCACCATGCCCCTCCTGGCACGTGAACGTAGCCGCTCATGCAGCTCATGCTCCCTCCTGCAGAGGTCACTGTATCTGTGCCGGCACTGCTCAGCAGACCGGCACTGCCCAGTGACCCCCACCAGGTCACTGGCCACTTGCTGCCAGACCTGGGTCCTAGCCATGGTGAGGGGCACCTCACTCACAGTGCCCATAGTGGAGCTCCACCAGAACCTCAAGTTGGCCACTTCCATGGGGCTCCATTGCACTGCCCTCCTGTGTGCCATGCTACCAACTTTACAGCAGGCAATATGGTGCCCCGCTGCGCCATAACCCCACGTGGAGATGTTGCGCAATAGACCACCATAGGTTCCAATCGCGCTGTTCGAACAGTGCCGTCAGTTCACATAGCGCTGTCACCAGACAGCACAATAGGGCCATACACATGGCAGCCGAACAGCGCCAGGGAGTAAAGGTCAGACACCAGGTCATGGGCAATGACGCAAGGCCACGCACCGCACCATCTGATGTATACGCATCCTGTGCAACCGACCACCTGCATACCAGTGCCACAGTGGACTATTGCGCAGTAGTGCCACAGTGCCATATAGTGCCCAGTGCTGTAGCGCCACTGGCACAATGGTGGCCATGGCCTGAATTGCCGATCATGCACATTACGTCAGCAGCGCGGCAGATGCCTGCGTAAGCTATCTGGGCATGCGCAATGCAGTGTACCACACAGTCACAGATCTGCACCATTGGCTCAGCCGGCTCAACCGTATTGCGCAAAGCGCAACTGCGCGATATTCAGCTGACACATGCAAATCATCTGATCAGCCATTCAAAGGCGCAGTGGCGCGATTTGCATCTCATTATAGTTGCTCCACTCCTAATCTGCATGCATTGCGCTATAAATGTGCAACATTGGGCTGCGCTGGCCAGATTAGGGTACTGCAGATGAGAGGTGAGTTGCATGCTGTGTGATGTTCTGGACAATGGTCATGGGAAAATGCTGTAGACTGCAAAGTGACAGGTGTCCACTTCCCCCCATACAGATTGCCATGACCGAGCAGAGACAAGGTGAGGGTGAGGATGGTGGGCGTAGGAGGAGGCCCAACTTTACCTCAGCAGAGACAGAGGCCCTCTTCCAGGCCTACCTGGAGGAGGAGCCACTACTGAGTGGACGGCGGGGCACCCCTCAGTCCCGTGCGGCTGCATAGAAGGGGGTAGCTCGGGCCTTGAACCTGCACGGAAGCCACCAGCACTCCGTGCAGGAATGCAAGAAGAAGATGGGGACAGACCGCAGGAGGTTGAAGGAGAAGGTGGCAGCCTTCAGGGCCGCACGTGCTGGCACTGGCGGGGGCCAGCCAGCGGTGTTGGAACCGACCCCGGCTGAGGACAGACTGGCTGCATCAATGCAGTGGAGCGCTATTGAGGGCGTACCAGGAGGTGGATTCCAGACAGGTGGAAGCCCATCACTGCACGGTATGACATGGTGGTGGTGTTGGGGAAGGTTGTTCACATGCACTCACATGTACTCTTTTTCTGTTACAGATCCTGTTCGTCTTCAGGAGACGGTGGTGGTGGGTCCAGGCAGTGATGATGACCTGCTGGACATGGAAGAGGGTCCATTCACCTCTGTCACCAGCCAGCATGCACTGCAGCAGCATGCATGCGGGGCCGCCAACTCTGGTGTCGGTGATTCGGGTGTGGGGGGTGCACAGCCTGTGTCTCAGCAGTCTGGCATGCAAGCATGCCAGCACGCTGTGACTGTGGCTGTAGCATGGACCTGCACCATTGATGATGCAAGGACTGCAATGGGCAGTGATATGTGTGTGTCCCATGACGGATACACAGCAGGCCAGCACGTGCCCCTGGGCCTTTCTGGTTCCAACTTGTGTACCAGCATGTTGGCACAGTCTCAGGCTGTGCCTGTCAGCACCAGTGGGGCAGCACCGGTGGCTGTGCAGGTGTCTGGCACTGTTGCGGCCACAGCGGTGGAACAAATGGACCCTGGGGCACAGTGGTTGGAGGGACAGCAGCAGCAGTCACCCACCAGGTCTGGGGGTACAGTGTCAAGCAGTGGCACATGTCCACCGCCCTTTGATCCACCCATTCCTGGTCCTGGTGAACAGCGCCCACCCTCAAGGGGTGTTGTGCATCAGGACCTTCCACACCCTGGGGGACAGGATGCCATTGGGGCACAGTACCCATTGGACGAGCACACCCACCTGCTGCAGGAATCAGTACAGCAGAAGAGGTGGGTTGCAATGTCCATGGAGCACTGTCTGTGGCTATGGAGCGGCACAGCAGGGAGTGTGCTCTGGACCGTGCAGAGCTGGTTAGGTATCTGGGATGGATGTGACCGCGCCATTGACAGCTGACCCAGGCAGTGGTCTCTGTCGTGGGCGCGTGGCACACAGTCAGGTGCCCCTGTACCGCACACCCCACATAGTTCACTCTCCACTCCCCGTTTCCGGTGTCGTGTGACACCAGGCCTGTCGATGCCGGGTTCTGCTGTGGGCATCCCGAGCACCCCTGGTGCAGGTTTGTTCGGCATGCTGCAGACCCCTGTGCGGGCAAGGTCGCGTTCGCGCAGTGGGACCCCTGGTGGTCCAACAGTGCCACCTTATGTAGCCCCTGCTCAGCCTGCCAGGGCTGTTGGGTCACGGCGGGGCCGCCCAAGCATCCGCGGTGGCCGTGGGACAGTGCTACATGACTGACCTGTCTCCCAGTGTGGGCTCTGTCTGGTGCTGCCCTGTGTGCAATGTGTGTCATGGTGGGCAGTGCACTGCTGGGTGCTCTGCTCAACATGCCGACACACGGACCACCTGCACACCCTCCCAACTGCTGTCCACAGGTGCATGTGCATGATGATGCCTGCATTGTACTGTACACCAAGGTGCAAGGGTGCCCAGCATCTGACACACGTACTTGGACAGTACAGGTGGTGGGGGTGGTCGGTGGTTCTGTGTGTTAGCAATGTCGGTTCTGCTGTGCTGTGCATCTGCCCATGTACACTCTGTGCCTGGTGTGTGTGTGTCCATATGAGTGTTCACCCCTCCCTGATGGTATGTTTGTATGCCTGGACCCTTCCACTCCCCTGGCCGTCATGCACCCCTGGTGTGTTACCCTGTGTGCCTGTGGTTTGCGCATGGACAGTGTTGGTTGCACATGTCCCTTGACTTACCTGTGTTGTGCATAGTGCTCCTCTGTGATGGTGTCCGGTGCAGCTGGGCCTGCCGGATCAGTCGGAGTCCCGCCGTCCTGGGAGCTGCTCATCACCATCAACACCGGTGCCACTGGTGTCCCCATCGCTGTCCCCTCTTCAACCTGTAGGGCTATCCCACAGTCTTTGGCCATGTTGTGCAGGATGCAACAGGCCAGGAATATCCCACAGGCCTTTTGGGGGCTGTACTGTAGGGCACCGCCGGAGGTGTCTAGGCATCGGAAGCGTGCCTTGAGCATCCCAAACACCCGCTCGATGATGTTGCGTGTGGAAGCATGTGCCTCATTATAGCGTTGCTGTGATGGGGTCATGGGGCGCCGGTACAGTGTGAGCAGCCAGGGATGGAGTGGGTATCTGCTGTAACCTGTGTGGAGATAGTGGAGATCAGTATCATGTTCAGGTCCATATTGCCCATATCCTTGTGTGCCAGTACAATGGCACCTGTGGCATTCCCACCCTTGCCCCGAGTTTGCATTCCATACATGCGTACTCACCCACTAGATGGCCTGTGGGGATGTCCCCACTCTCGAATCGATGGCACAGTGCGGACTGATGCCATATGAAGGCATCATGTGCTCCACCAGGGTGTGTGGCACAGACATTGATTATGCGCCCAGTGGCATCACACACCACCTGGCAGTTGACACTGGAAGCCCTTTCTGTTCCTATATGCAGCCCATCAGGGCCAGGTGGTAGTGCGAATGGCCACATGGGTGCAGTCTATAGCCCTAGCATGCCAGGCATATGTGCTACCCTGTGGAACTCCTGCATGTTTGCTGTCGCTCTGCCGCAGTGCTGGGGAAATGGATGTACTCCGCAGCATGTGGCAGCAGTGCGCTGAGGAATTGGGTGAGGATGCATGATGTGGCTGACTGTGTGATGCCTGTGGTGTCCCTGTCAGCCTCTGGAAGGTGCCCGTGGCGAGCAGGCACATGCAGGGCTGTCACCTTGGTCTCCACTGACAGAGCATGACTCCGTCGTGGGTGCCTGCATCACATCACTGCACAGCTCACAGAGCCACCTCAGTATTGCCCTGTTCAGGCGGTACCAGCCCACGATCTCTACATCTGTGTACAGCTCATAGCTGATGCAGAACGCAGTATTGCCTGTTGGGGCATACTGCCGATGGGCCCCTTCCATGGCCTTGTCCCCTGCAGCTTGCATTCTCACTCCCCTCATTACAGCTTCCATGTGGAAGCTGGCACTGTCCATCTCCCTGGCTTCTGACCCCCCCTGGCTGGTGTTGCTGTGTTACCCCCACTGTCCTGACTGCTACTTCCACTGCACCGGGCACCCCCCGCTGGCCTCTTCAGCCTATGGCCCATGCTTGCCTTGCCTGCCCTAGCCTGTCACTGTCTGTTTCTCTCTCTCTCTCTCTCTCTACCCACTTGGCATCCTTGTAGCATTCTTGCGCCGCTTCCTTGAGCCTTTTTATTTTGGTTTATTTCCGCTAGAGCGCAATTTCCGGCTGTTCCGCTGTTGGGCATTGTGCAAGTCTTTGAATATCGCATTGCGCTCTTTATGCATGGATCCACCCCCTTTGGTTGCGCATGCCTTCATTTGCATTGCGCTGTTGATCAGCATGTTTTCGGTGGCGCAACTGCCTCCTGCTGAATATCGCAAAATGGCGCACTTTTGGACTTGCGCATGTGCAACCCTATTGCGCATGGCGCAACCCTCTTGAATATCTGGGCCGACATGTATAGTCTGTGTTATTTGTTGGTGGCAGCGTGTGGCCCAAAATGTGCAGTTGTCTGCAGTGATATGTGTTTAGCAGTGCGTGGAATGTCCGGGATGAGAGTTAGTGGTGGCAACCCCATGTGACAGCCCAATGGGAGCATGGGTGTGTGGTTTCATGGTTTACATAGTTGTATGTTATTCCTGTTACCTGCTGGTGGCTGTGTGTGATTGGTTGAGTTGCCTTGGTACTTCCTCTACTTGCATGTATGTGTGGTGGGGGTGGGAGGGAATGCGCAGTTACAGTTTTCAACCCTAACACCGAATTTCCTCACATTTGTCACCATGGAACAACCCAAACTGATGCATTAAATGGATTTTTTTGCCATGAATTTCCCTTCTTTTTGAGAATGTGCTCTGTAAATAATGAATGGAATGTGGCGGTGGGAGCGCTGGGCCCACCATATAATTTTTTGTCACTTTGCTGCGCAAAAACTGTATGACCAAGTGTAATAAAAATTGAGTACATAAACAGAAATGCAAATGGTAATGGCAATGGCGATGCAGAAGGAAACAGTAACACAATCAGCAATGGAAATGCTACCAAAAATGCAAATGCTAAGGCTAACAAAAGCACAAATGGTAACGAACACGCAAACAGTAATGGTAACGCAATTGAAAACAGAAACAGTTACAGTAACAGCAATGATGACGCCAAACGGAACAGTAACAGAAATGGAAGGACAAACGCAAGTGCTTATGCAAATGCAAATCGTAACATGCAGGGTCATGGTAACACAATTGGAAATGCTAATGCTTATGGTAACGCCAACGATGATGCCAAGGAAATCAGAAATGGAAATGCAAATGGAAGATCATACACAAACACAAATGGTAATGCACACGGTGATGCAGAAGTAAATGCAAATAAAAACAGTAATGGAAACGCAAATGGTAACAGTAATGCAAACACAAGCACAAACACAAAGGGTAACGCACACAGTGACGTAAATGGAAACGGTAACACAAACGGTAACGGAAACACAAGCGGAAATGCTGACTGTAATAGTAAGGGAAATACACACCCTGTTTTTCCCCAAAAGGTGCATTCAGAAGCACAGGGAATACAAAGAATGTATGCATAATAATGGGCCTCTAAGCAGAAAATGAACACTTGGAATACTAAATTGCTTATATCTCAGGAACCGAAAGACATAGAAAAAAAATTTTAATCTGATATTATTTATGACTTTCCTGGCTAGTTTTGTGCTTAGCCCCCTGCTGGGGGGCTAAACATTTTTCCAACAAAAAGTCCGTATCTCGAAGCATTTTTGAGATACAGGCCCCAAAAGACACGGCGGACTCCGTAATGTTAGTCTATGTGTAAATGTGTCAACTTCAGAGTGACGTAACTTTGCAGCCCTCTAATATTTGGTCACCAAGCCACCACAAGACACATCTGTGGTACAATGGCTTTCTTCCCTCCAAATTTCAGCCCAAAAGACCAAACCATTCTTTTGCAGCAGGGTAGCAAAGATTTCCTATTCTTTTGGGCATACTGTGGCAAAATAGTGTTGTGATCTGTGACACTTTCACAAAACAAATCACAAAAGTGTTGAATGTGCGACACTACTTTGCAACACTACTGTTTGAAAACATTTCAAAAACATATGTCTGGGGTGTTTAACCCCCCAAAAAAGTCATGGCTAGCATCCTCAGGACTCGACTAGGTGAACGCAGCAAGAAATATGTCCCTAGATGGTCCCAAATTTAAATGGCAAGCATTTCTGTGACCACCAACTGAAAACAAGATGGTGGATTTGTGACACTACAGGGGTCATTTGCAACACTAAAAACTGCATTTGCGACACTTGAATTTTTTGTTAACTTTTCCCATTGACTATAATGGGAAACTTGTTTTTTGAATAACTTTTGAATTGTTTAATATTTTTCATGAAATCTTCAAAAGACACATAAGGAACCCTTGCTGCATGTTCCCGAAAGGTTTTGGACTGGTTGCACGGACTGTGCAACCTGTAGGTGCGAGCAAAGAATGCGCAAAAATGCATAATTACCACATTCTACGGTGCTATGTAGCTCTGCAACTATATATCAAACCATTACAAAACTTTGCATCTCTGTAGATCTATGTTACTGCTCTTTGCATGCCAAATTTCAGGAAAATCTGTCATATGGTGGCAAAGTTATTAAGCTGCCAATTTTCAGAGTTTAACCTTAAATGGGGTACTCAACCCTAACTATAGCGGCACTACCGTGCCACTATATATATATATATATATATATATAATTTATTTATTTATTTATTGTGTAGTTGGAATTACAACCTATGAGCTAAAAGCTCTTTTACATATATATATATATATATATATTTATATATACACATATATATTTATATATATATAGATATATATATATATATATATAGATAGATATATAGAATACTGTAAATCCATTGGTATGGAAGGTCCAATAAAAATTAAATGTTGTACTGCATTATTATGTGTTGCATTTTGTTGTATGGTATTTTATTGTGTTTTGTTGTGCTGCATTGCAACCGTGTGTAAAATTAAAGTACATTAACTCCATGAAAGAAATAAATGAAATATTTCTGAAATTATACAAACCTGTAAATGTCCTCCATTCCACTTCAGGCGGCTGATATTGAGTATAATCTGTTTATCATAAGGGGCCAGGAAATCAACATGACCAACTTCAACATACTCAAAGGAGTCATTAGAACGAATGTGCCAGTTTACAATGTCATATATACCAAGACGATCTCCATTTGCATCAAAGAACACTTCTTCCCCCATGCTGTTCATAAAATGAACATTTCTTAAATAGTGGAGAATCTAAAAGTTGACATGTAAGAGATCAATGGTCAATAGACAAATTTCTACATGGCACAATTATTATTTTTTCATTGCCCTATTACTATAGCTCCCCTGCCACCCAGAGCCACACCCATCCTCCAGTGGGAGAATGTGTGGATGGCTGTCTGTACAGTTGACACCTGTAGATGCTTTGAGTTATCCTCAGTGCAAGGTAAAGAGCCAGGGTATTTGGCACTTCAGTTCACTCAGTTTGTATTCCAGCTTTTAATAAAGTACTTCCTTTTGAAACATCCCAAATTTAAAGCCAGTTACTTTTTATTTTTCTGGGGTCCTTTTGAGTGTTCCAGGTACGTGTGGTATTTGTGGTTTGTGCTCATGTTTCCTATCCTGTGACTGCACTGGCTCCTTATGAGAGCATGAATTCCATTGAGGTGTTTTGAACCCAGTACTACCAGTCAATTGGCCAGAAGGGGAACCACAAATTCTAAGTCACTCATACTTTTCTTCATCAAGAACCTTACCTCCATGTTGATCCTTGCCTCCAGTTGGCTACAGTTTGGGATTTCAGGTACAAATCTTTATCCAGGTCCACCAAGTGATAGTGCAAGACACTGCTACCACTCAATGATGCTAGCTCCTTCTATTTTTTTTACTTCATATGGAAAATATATGGGTGCCCCAAGGGTGCAGCAGCAGTGCTTCTGCTTACAATGTTGGTGACCTGCGCTCAGGATTGAGCCCAGGCCACTGGAGGGCCAGTGTAAGGAAGGAGGCTTGCCAATCCAAGAGCATGCTATCCTCCTCCAGGGAGGGAGGGTGTCTTCCTCCACTGTAACACTGTCACCTGGGTGGTCACAAGTAGTAGTGCATGTGGAGAAAGAGAGGGGGAGAATGGCTGCTATACTGTGCATTGGCAGGTTTATTGTGCACATCCTTGGAGCCCCCTGGGTGATGGAGTCCTTAGGGTTGGGGAAGAAAAAAAAAGTGCGCACAGAAGACATTTGAGCCACACCGTGGCAATCTACTTCCTCCATCATGGAGTTTCTTACTGGGGAAGACATCTCCAGAAGGACTATCACCCAGGCTGGATCGCCCCCCATGAGAGCAAGCAATGGAGAAAAAAGGATAAGCCTAGTCTGCTAGGTGGCTGGGTGATAGCCCAATGGAAGGGAAGCAGCACTGGTGACACAGGGAAAAATGCATGGCACAAAGCAAATATTGTTCATCATTATCTGGATTTAAGCATTCTTATCCTTTACATGTCTTTCTAAATTTTATTAAAGAGCATTTGCTACTTTTGGGAAAGCTTAAGAACATAAAGGGCTAGATTTTCTGCCATGATGCTGCAGGAGCAAGTCTCAATTTTGGCCGGTGCCTATTGCATCATAAATGTGGTAATATTTTATTATTTTCCTTACATCACACAATGACAACATACAGCACAGCAGACAACTAAACAATAAAGCAAACAATTCCATATAGGCAACCTGGTACAGTGTAAATCCAATTAACAGTGATTGCCAATACACCTACATCATGCTTTGTTCTGTCACTGGATCCAGTGGAGGAAAACCCCACCCTGCAAACAATTTTCAAATGTTTTCCTCTCATTTATGGCACTTCATTTTGATTTTCAGCAAAATAATGACACATGCATGACATATTGATGCATGTGCATTACAGGGCTCCCAAGGCGCCGCAAGTGGCAGCAGATGTTCACAATAGATTGATCATATTTTAAGCAGTTTAACATATCAAGGCAAGTGTTGGAGATGTGGCACAATTGTTTCTCAAGTCCAAACTCATGGCTAAAAATTCATTATATTAATATTTAGAGACAATTCCAATAATATTTCATAAATGGTTTGTAGTTCTGTTCCTTTTCAACTTCACTAATGGGTTTATTTAAATGGACAGAGTATACTTGTTTGCTACCATTGCTTTACTCCTGCTGCTTAATTCTTTGCTGAACTCACAATCCTCTGTTGTGAAATCTTAATAATTTCTGTAGCAAAAAAACTGTTTATAAGAGAGAGGACCATAAGTTCATCCTAGGATTAAGTAACAAAAGCAGCTGAACTCTAACGAACAATGATCCTGTTTCTATGCAAATGAATCTAGCATGGAAGAACTCTGGGAAAAATGCAGACTACATGTACTATATATCTATATAAACATAAACTGAATTTTGTCTCAGTGTTACATATTTTGTAGTTTTCTCAATAGTGACAACCTCACTTTAGTATTGTTTATACATGCTTCATATATAGCATTAGAATTCAAACACCATTTTATTAAAAAGACCAGACAAAAGTTGTTAGTTCCCCTCCACCCACTGTAATATTGCTTCTTCTTTCCAAGCCAGCCTCCTACTGGGCTTTCCAATCTTGTTTATATAAACCCTCCTCCCTCTCTAATCCCCTTATCCAGTTTAAGTCTTGTTCAGTGAGTGTACACCACCAAAAGTGTCGTGTATTGCTTGTGCAACATTGTTGATAGTCAGGTGGCTACATGTATAATTGAGTTGTTTGCCTGTTATATGTGGAAGTTTTGACCATCCACAATCTCTGTTCCTTGTTGAAGTATTACCCTGTTGGGGCATCATGAAGGTAAAGGAACCCTTTTTGAGATGGGTTCTACTGGGGGGGGTAAATGAGAACACAGAGTACTGCCTTTAGGCTAAGGGCAGCTTAGAAAGTAGCCTAGAAAAACTGAAAAGCAAGAGCTGCAGTACAAATACGGACTAAATGAGCAGTGACATAGACAGTTGATAGCTGATGACAACTGATATCAGACAGAGGCATGACTTCCAGATGGAGAGAGGTACTGGCTGGATAGTAAAATGAAAAAAGTGAATCAAACCCTAACTCACAGCAGAAATCTTACAATTAAGTTAAATGTTATCATTAAATATATAAACTACTTTATGATTTGTAGACTAAGAAGAAACAAAACTGTGGAGAAAACTGGTGAGGATCCATGGCCTGGGCTGCCAACCATGGGTCTGCATGGCTAAAGTTCTCACAGGTACCAGCTGAGCTCTAGTGTAATCCAATTGATGCAGCTTAAGGGGTGGTTGGCCCTAAAACAAACACAGCCAAAATCCAAATTCAGGAGCATATCCACTCCATTTAAACATGAGAATTGATACTTTAACAGGGATACATTCATTAGAATGTCATGATGCTGACCCTAAATATCTCAAATTTATGGGCATTGAAAGGGTAATGCCTCCTGGAAGGGAAGGTGAGCATGTGAGACTACTACTGAGATAAGAGATTCTCTGGATTTACACACTAAACACTGTGAGTCCCAAAGGTCTTGGTGAAATGTAGGATTTGAAATCATTTCTCTGAATATTTTGTGATATTGAATTTTGAAGTTATATGCTTTTCTGAAACAAAATGTCATGCTTTGCCCTCTCCCCCATTTTTAGTTTTACCAATACTATGAATAAAATATCTTAAGTTTTCCTCTTTGATATACCCTGATCCCATCCCTATCCTCTCCTGGGGATCTTCTTTTGTTCTTTTTAACCTGTGTAGATGTTAATGATTTATATTTCTTTTTGTTTTTGTAGATCTGGAGTCTTTTGAAGCTAATGCACTTCTTCCTTCTAACCTCTTTTTTTCCTACTTCCTGGACCATGAATCCATAGACCCTGAGGATTATCTGAGAAAATGTGAGGTGATCAGGACATGGATCTGTGGGAGTGAGGACATCTATCTTTTAGATCTTGAAGTTTGTGCATAATACAATCTGTGCATAGCTGTAGTACTTAATTCCTATAGAAGTATTCAGACTGATATGTAAATAATAACTTTTGTATTTTTTGGGGGGGATTACTTTGTATAGTCATGGTGTAGGAAATTTTCACAATCTTTTGTTAAAGTTCACTGGTTAACTTTTTTCCACCTGTCAATCATGTATGTCCTTATAAGTTGAGGATGATTTAATGACAGGAATGTCTGTAATTCCACACTCCCTGACAAAGCCATGACTGGCAAAGTGCTGGGACATTTACTTCTTACAAGGTGACTGTCATTAAGCTCTGTGTCTATGCATTCTGCAAATAAATGTTTTAAAACAGAGATACACACTTGAGATTTTATGGGCAAAACTTTGCCCCAACCTTTGGACCTTACCACCCAGTGAGACTGCTGGGAGATGCCACGGGAGACAAGCAACCCATAGAGAAGAACCCCTGCCCGAGATGAGGGACTTCATCCTGAAGATGCAGACTTCAAGGGGAGTGAGTTAGCACATATACCCACTAGGCAAGCCCTGAAGGCAAGATTTAGAAAATATGATCATGACCAGTATGACTATATTCATAGAGCTGGATGGCATGTAGGCAGAAGTGGACAACTGAATGATGACTGCTGAAGGAATAACTGATATGACTGAGGCTAACTGAATGATGCCTGTTGAAAAGAATGAGTGATGTTAATGAAAGAGGAATAAATGACAAGGTGCTAAAAATAGGAATGCATATTGAAAACCAAAATCATAGGTAAAACTCAACCACAAGCAGAAGCCAGAAACTGTAGAAAACTATGATTTATTTATTTATGTATTTATTTATTTCAAAAGTTTTACCAGAAAAGTCATACTGAGCTGGTATCAGCTTCCAGATGTGCCCTCAAGAATATAGAAATTCAAAAAAGCTTACAGAATAAATTGCCAAATAATCAATTACCATAGAATAAACTATGGAATAGGCAAAAGAACATTAAACAGGTTGCAGCACAGCAAAATAAGGAACAGGGAGAAATGACTGATACTAAGGAGTGGGGGATGAGTCAAGTGAAAATGCTAAAATAGATGGACTGTGTAAGCTAAACTGAAATGAGTGTATGAGTGGCAGCAGCTGTCTAGCTATAGTCAGGTGAAATTAATTAGGAATACGTGGAACTAAGGATAAAAGATTGCAAGTGGCTTGGTTTGGACAGAAGGTAGAACAGGCTAGAAAACACAAGTGAAATACAGTAGGAAAAAAAATGTTTTACTTATTTAACCGGGACTAGCACACTAAGCTGAAAGCTTTTTTACAGGTGCGACTGGGGAGCACAGGAAAGTTAAGTGACTTGCTTAGGGTTACACGGTATGCAAGTGGAAGCTGTGCGGTTCAAACCCAGGTCTGATCTGCTGGATGTCACCAGATTTGCAGTTCAGAGCCTTAAACCACTGCGCTATACTGCCTCCCATGCCAAATGGCACTGTAACACATAGAAACCAGCAAGTACACTGAAAACCACACTAAGTAAACTCAAGAAGGTAAATTAGAACATGAGTGCAGCATGATTGGCTGGCCTAGAAAAAAGAAGGAAGCAAATGCTACAGCCAAGATAGGTAGAAAAACAAAATAATTACTTAGAAAGTTACTGAAGGCAGTAGCTTAACAAAAGCAAAAGGCACAGACCAAACAGAAAGCCTAAAAAGGTAATGAGGAAAAGCAGCAGCAAATGGGGTGTGTATGGGGGGGCAGTGCCCCCAGCAAAAGCCTTCAGTTGTAACAAAGAAGTGGAGCTCCCAAATGAGGCTAGAAAAAGCTGGTTTAAATAGCAGAGGAAGAGGAAGGGGTGTGGCTTTTTGCTCCCATCCAATAAACTACAGGCATATCCTTTTAATTTGGAGGTGGTCATTTTGCTGGGTTATAGAAACTTAGAAACACAGAAACATTGAATGTGATGGCAAAAAATGATCGTGGGTCCATCAAGTCTGCTCATAAATTATCCAGGACCTAGTATCAGTCCAGGGACCTATCCCTCCACAATAGCTCATTCTTCCCGACCCTTGTACTTGTTATCTGTGTCTTTAAACTCTCCCACCCCCACTTGAAACCTGCGACGATCTAGCGCCCACCACTTTGGCTGGCAGGCTGTTCCATGGCACCACCACCCTTTCTGAAAAATCTAATTTCCTCAATTCCCTTCTGAAGCTCAATACCCACAGCTTCCCCCCATGCCTATGTGTTGTTTTGTTTGTGCTCTTATTGAATATCTCTGTGTGGGGCACTCTGTTTATGCCTTTCAGAAAATTTAAGATTTTATTTATATCCCCTCTCTCTTTCTCTCTCTCCTGGCCTCAAGTGAGCACATTTTCAGCTCTTTCAACTGCTCCTCATAAAAGACTCCTTGGAGGCCTTGTATCATCTTGATTGCCCTTGTCTGCATGGCCTCTTTCCTGTCTTTGTCATTTCTAAGGTGAGGGCTCCAGAACTGGACAAAGTACTCCATGTGTGGTCTCAGCAGGGATCGATAAAGGGGGATGATCACCTCCCTGCTCTTACTATCTATTCCCTTCCCAATACACCCCATCATCCTGCTTAGTTTGCTGTATGCTTTGTTATACTGACTTGATTGTTTTAGCGTGTCACAAATGATGACTCCCAGGACCGCACCTAAGGCATGGGTTATCATGGAGGATATTAGCCTTACAGCGAAATTTTAAAGAAAACACAATTGCACATTCCCTAAAAATTTAAAGCATCTTGGGAAACATATGCAAATCCCCATGAGAGAATTTGGACTGGCTGAACTTTAAGCAGAGTTGCTTGGTACCGGAAGGCCTCACAGTGCAATCAGCAAAGACTAAGAACAACAGATACATACACGTGGTTCATTCTCATTTGGACTGTGTGTGCCATATCTGTGTCTTAGCGCAGGAAGAGAGAAAGAGCCAGCCACCCCTTAAGGGGTTGTTATTTGTTTAGGCCATAGGGAGCCCAAAATAGAGAAGGAAAAGAACTACAAAAGAACCCCAGAGGAAATGCCCTGAGGCATGGGTTGTCCCAGAGGACATTGGCCTTACAGCGAAATGTGGAAGAAAACACAATTGCAGATATCCATGCAACATATCTTGGAAAACATATGCAAATCCCCATGAGGGGTTAAACATAAGTTTAACCACATTTAGCCAGTACTCTGTCCATGGGTTACCTTTCCCTAGGAGCATTACTTTGCACTTCTTTGCATTCAACTTCAGCTGCCATGCACTTAATGAACTTTCTGGTCTTTGGGGATGTTCTTTTAGTTCCCTAACTCCCTCTGTGTTGTCCACCCTTTTGCTATGCTTTGTGTCATCACCAAAAATGGGCACATTTACCCTGAGTTCCCTTGCCAATGTCACTAATGAACATGTTCAAAAGGACCTGGTCCATGACCGATCCCTGAGGTACCCCACTTGTGACATCCCTCTCTTTTAACCTCATACAATAGAATATTTGATTTCCAACAGTGCCGTTGGAAATGGAGAGTTTAAGACATGCTTTTTCAGTAACAAATCTTGTCTGTGTAATACCTGATCTCAGTTACTGCCCCTGATGTCCTCTGTTTAACAAAGACCAGTCACTCTCAGTACTTTCAGTTTGTTTTCTCTTATTGAATCAACTCTCCCTGCAAACTACTCTATGAGCAAACCCACCATGAAGGCCATGGTGATGGGCTTGGCAACCATGGCTGAAACCAACTTTAAATTCTCTTCCCTGTCCACTTGCTCATTCTCTTCTTTTAAACAACTTACTTGCTACCTTCCTCCTCCCTCCAGTTTTAAACTTACATCTATTACCAATAAATGCTGTCTCTTTCCTTTCTCATTTCTCACCTTGCATTAATTGTACTGTCTTCCCCAAGTGTTATTGTTACTACAGAGTATGGTATCGACATGGATGGTCCCACAGATATTCTTGCCTCTCATACCCTTTTATGCCTTGCAATTCCCATACTCACTGTATATACTGTCCTGTTTATACATACAGGAATGTCCTTGACCTTGTTGTTCACTGGTTCAGTTTGACCTCTCTTGTTACAAACTATCCCATCTGAAAGTCACCATCTCCCACTTCCCTGTGAAAAATGTCACCCCTCCCAACTACACAGTCTAATTTGTTCAATTTATCCTTCCTTTGCTGACAAAGCTCCCCTTCACTAACTGTTGACACACAACTTCATACTCTCAGAAACCCTTTACCAACTGACACCCTTCAAGACACATGCTCTATCACATGGGTCACACCCAATCTACAGCATTTATAGATCAGCTCCATACTGTCATTTCCACAGGCTGACACCTTGCAAAAAACCCAGTCCTAGTTCTATCTTCATATCCACCTTTATAACTGGAATTCTCACCAGATTCATTTCTGAGCTGTACTTCATGATGCTAAGTTTACATACTATGCTTTGCAGATTACAAATTACACGTTATCTAAGGTGCTGGTAATCTCCAACTGTTTCAGATCATTACTTCCTTTCTTCACCCCTGAACCCCTTCTTCCACAGTTTCCTCCACAAACAAATGACAAGCTTTTTTATCTTTTTTCAAGTTGACTTCCTAGAGTTGACACTGGGAAGTGCCAGTGGCAAAGTGCCAGTGGCTCAGTAGGTTGCATGTGCATCTCTGGGGCTGGTAGATTAGAAGGTCATAGGTTCTTGTCCCACACAGGATCTTGAAACTGATGCTATAATGCAGCACATGAAAGGAGTTCCACTATTAAGGTGCTGTTGTTCAGACGAGATGTTAAAACTAAGATCTCCTCTGCCAATCTCTGGTAGCTAACCAAGTGGAAGTGAATGATCCTATGGCACTTATTATAAACATAGGGGCTTTTCTTTGGTGTTCTGACCAACATTCCCCTGTCAATAAAATAGTTTCATGTAACTACCCCCTCCCTCTAGGATGTACCAAGAAATGATCGGTGTCATTTAGTGTGCTTTTGTCACAAAATGTGAATAAATAAAATAAAATAAAGAAGTTGAAGAGCACCAGATCCAAGTCAGCATATCTAGTTTGCTGGACATCCATCCCTTCCCATCTCCTCTTTCTTCTCTGTTCTCATCCCTCCACTGACTTCCTGTGACCTGAATTAATTAGTTTTATCCCTAAAAAACTTCCTTGTTAGATACACATTTCTCCCCTCCTGAGCATCTTATCATGTCTTCCTACAGTTCCTTCACACATGTCTGCAGTCATGAACACATACTTTGACACTGGCACCTTTACTGACTCCCACAAATCTGCTACTATCTGTCTCTCTTCAGAATATCTACCCATGATTCCGATATTCTGATGAACTGTAGCTTCATTTTTAATATTTCCTTTCCTCAGTAAAGTATTTCAGAAAGTTGTTTTTACCATTTGAAATAAGGTGCACCCAACTTCCTCAGAATAGCTCTTTCTGGTTTTATACTCAGAAAATGGGTTGACAAATTATTGCATTCTGATTGGTCAGCAGCTGTGCAATGTCCTGGCTTAAAAACTGGTGTTAAGAAAAAGGGCATGGCTACATCGGGAACTGGCAGAACTTCTGGGAAAGGGAGTTTTTTAGATTTGATGGCATGCACCTTACAAAAGAAGGGATACAAATGCTCAGTCAAAAGTTTGATGTCTTCATAGGCCATTTAAACTAATAGGTGGGGAAGGGGCACCTGCACCCATCACATCATATGGGCTACAGATGCCCCTCCCCATCAAAGGTTACTCAGTCAACGCCAGGACACTGCATCACAAGCAGCACATGTGCCACAAATTGCAAAATTTCCACAAAGATGTTCCAAATGCATTAGGAACATACAGTACACTATGGACCCAGGGAGGGAAAAAAGAAAACTACTTCAAAGAAGACAAAAGCATTATGGGAAAGAGTTAATCTCAGTGATCTTGAGCCAAGGAATTCCTTCACGGAAACCACAGAAAGGAGGGCTTCAGAGAGAAATAAGTCTTGTAAATGAAGGAAGGTAGCACATGGAAAGGAATGATAACTAATGCCAGAAGTCTGACTAACAAAATCCCTGACCCCGCTATAGCAGAGGATGGACTAGACTTAATGACTGTGACAGAAACTTGGTTCAAAGGAAGCCATGGATGGGACATGGTCATTCCTGGATTCAATGCATACAGGATGGTCAGAAAGGGGAAAAAGGGAGGGGGCAGCATTAAACATCTGGGGGGAAATCAAAGCCACAGACATCCAGGGGACTCTATGTGTTACTGAGGCACTGTGGGTAACAGCTAAGATGGGAAATGGGGTAGCTATTAGGATAAGAGTTGTCTACAGGCCTCAGTTGCAGGGGGAAGATGGTTACAAAGAAACATTGGAAATCATAAATAAAATGCCCAACAAGGGCGAGGCAATTATAGTAGGGGACTTTAACTTACCAGACATTAACTGGAGTTCTCAGATAGCATCAAAAACAAAAGGCAGGGAATTTGTAATAACCCTGTAGAGGGCAGGGCTGAAGCAACTTGTTGATTCACCAGTCAGAGGTGGAGCTGTCTTGGATTTGGTTCTGACCAACAGTGACAGGGTAGAAAGGATAGAGGTAGGATGCCATCTTGGCAGCAGCATATGTTCGGTTTCCATGTCAACACAACTATGGATACCAGCCTTTTCACAGTCAGAGTTCTGGACTTCAGAAAGGCAGACTTTTCCAAAATGAGAACCAACCTAGCAGAGAAACCTAGGCACGGGGAAGGGGTGGATGAAATGTGGAAGAACCTCAAAGGAGCTATGAAGGAGGTAACAGAGCAGTATGCTAGGAAGATCAGCAAGGCAAATAAGAAAAGGAAACCCCTCTGGTTCTCCAAGGAGGTGTTTATTGGAAGGCAGTGACTGAAGTTCAATGGGGTGGAGCAACTAACCACTCCTCCAGCTCAGGCCATAAAAGGCCACACCTCCCAACTGCTTCCTCAAGCATTTTTTATTGCAGCCAGAGGCTCTGTTGGCCACTCCTTCTCCCTACTTCTTTTGTTCAATTGTCTTTCATTGCCATCTGTTGTTTCTGTTTTGTCTCTCCTCTGGCTGACCCATGGGCTTCTCTCTGTCTTCCCTGTTCCCCTTCTCTCTGTTTTCCTCATTTCCTTTCCCTTTCTCTTATTTTCCCCTGTGCTCATTGTGCCTGCTTGCTTTTTCTGGCTGTCACTCCCCTACTTGGTTTTGTTTGCTGCTCCACAGCTTGTGGGTTCCTTTCCGCTACTTCCTGTCTCTGTTTCTCCTCCATGGGGCTGGCTCACCCTGCCTCCTCCTGCTCAATTGTTTTCTTTGTCTTCTGCGTCTAGTCCCGCGGCTGTCCTCTTGTCTCTGTTTGTCTTGCGTTGCCCCCCCCCTGTGTTGCCCATACCTCTTTCTGTGTTTTTTGTCTCTGCTGGCAGCTCCTCCATTTGCCTCCACTCAGCCCCAAAGCTCACAGACTTGAGCCAATTGTTATGTTCATGGACATTCACTTCTACTCTTATCCCCGGGCTTCCAAGTTTCTGCTTTTTTCTGCCACCACAGCCTCTTGTTGCACCATCCCTTCATTCTCCTTCCACCATCCTGCTTGTACAACTTATTCAATTCTCACACCTTCTCCTTTCACTTTGTTCCTCTAGTCCCTGCCTGCATTGCGGTGTACCTTCAAACTTCACTCTTTCCCCTTGGGCATTCAGTCGCTTCCAATTGCCTCCACCTTCTGCTTTCTTTCTGCTGCCTCTGTTTTCATGCTGCTCTTTTGAGGTTTATTAAACCTCAATTATAGTCCTATGTGAGGACTCCTCTCTACTCGCTGACTTAGTTGCTGGTAATTATCTGCTGTGTACTCCATGTCATGTCAGCCCAACTACAACTGCTGACATTGAATCAATTTATTTTATTTTACTATTTTGTTTAGATGTTTGGAGTCGTGGTGCCTAGTTTGTGGCTTCTCTGTTTTTCCCACAGCGGAGGACAATGTTGTTGCAGCAGACATCGTGACTCTGGGTAGTGGAATAATTTTATAAATTTCAGATCTTTTACCAGTCACTGGCTTGCCTGACTTTCTACTTCTGCTCTGTGTAGCTTTCTTGACATTTAATATGGCAATTAGCATATTGAGTCAATTCAGTTTTGAACCTCACCTATTCCTGTACTGGCATTCACAGCCTCCTCCTACCTAACCAACGACCACTGGCTTGCATGTCTGCGTGTATCTGTAGCAGGTTACGGTGCATCTGTGTGTATCCATAGGAGGTTATGGTGCATCTGTGTGTAGCCATAGCAGGTTGTGGTGCATCTGTGGATAACCATAGCAGGTTACGGCATGTATGCGTCGCATAGTGGGTTATGGAATGTCTATGTCAGCTGTAGCAGGTTGTGGCATGCCTGTGCATTGGGGTAGCAGGATACAGCATGTATGAGCATTGCCATAGCTTGTTATGGTGCATTTGTGTGTAGCCATAGCAAGTTATGGTGTGTCTGAGTATAGCTGTAGTTGCCATAGTGGGTTACAGAGTGTCTATGTGTAGCCATAGTGGGATATGGCACATACGTGTGTTGCCATTTCAAGTTACAGTGTGTCTGGACATACAGTAGCTGGTTATGGCGTGCCTGGGTATAGCCATAGCAGGTTACAGCATGTATGTGTTACCATGGTGGATTATGGTGCATCTAAATGTAGCCTAAGTGGGATTCGGCACACAAGTGTGTACAGCGCTTATGTGCATCGCCATAGCAGGTTATGGTACATTTATGTTTAGCCACAGCAGGATATAGCACATCTATATGTAGCCTTAATGGGTTATGGCATGTATGTGTGTCACCTTAGCAAGTTATGGTGCATCTGTGTGTAGCCATAGCAGAATTTGACACATCTGTGTGTTGCTGTGGAGGGCAATGGCTCCTTCCTACCTCGTCCCTCTCCTAAATCTCTGTTGGGGTTTATTTTGTCTTGTCAGTCTTGTCTGTCTGTGGTATTGTCCACTGTCCACTCATAACATCCCAAAGCCTGAAGGGAAGGCAACCGAGACCTTGGATTCCCCCGAGGTTTCCTCCTCAAAGGGGATGTTTCCTCTCCTCTGGTCAATGGTCATAATACCTAAACAGGTTCAGTAACTCCCTAGGTCATGTAGACAGGTTCTGCTGTTGGATGAAGATGGATGGTGGTCCCTTAAGCTGTTCCCTCTTTCCTTAGGAAGTTATGCCTCCATGTCTTACTTTCAGACCTATGAGTGGTTCACTGGTCACCTGTCGGCTCCTGTTACTCTACCTTAAGCTCCTGACTGTACTACACCTACTGACCTATGTTTCAGGTCCTCGGTACAGGTAAGCATTCACCACCCTGCATGCTCTGCTCGAAACTCTTTTGGGCACCTTCCTAAGGTACTGTTAGCCAAGGGAATCATTCCTGCAGCACCTCTAGTGCTGGAACCCTCCTCTAGGGTTGCTTGCCTTCATACCCCTACAGGGTGGTATATCCCATGGATAGAGATACAAACAGCCAAAGATTTTCAAAGTTGCACAAGCAGAACACTATACTTTGTTGTGTAGGGCCAATGAATTGGAAGGCAGTGCCTGAAGTTTAATGGGGTGGGGCAACTAATTGGTCCTCCCACTCAGACCATAAAAGGCTGCACCTTCTAACTGCTTCCACAAGCATTTTTCATTGCCCCACCATCCTCCCTTCTCCTCAAATGGTTCATCTCTCTCTCCTGGGGACTCCTTCCTTAGGTACCTGTAGCAAAGAGAATAATTCCCATGGCACCTCTAGGGGGTGGAACTCGTTGTCTAGGGTTCCTTGCCTTCATACCCCTACAGGGTGGTATGAATAGAGAGGTAAACAGCCAAAGGGTTCCAAGTTGCACAAGCAGAACTCTATCCTCAGATGTGTAGGCCCATTGAACTATAGTAAGGGAGAAAAGAAAGTCCTACAAGGCATGTAAGGCATCAAACAAGGATGAAGACAGGGAAATGTACATAGCTGCACAGAGGGAAGTGGGAAAAGTAATACGAAAAGCTAAAGCTCACACTAAGCTAAGGATAGCACAGGGTGTTAGAGGGGGAGACAACCTTTTTTTTAGGTACAAAAGAGAACGAAAGACTAAAGGAGGAATAGTTAAGGCTAGCAGTTTCAGGAGGGGGACTAATAGAGAAGGACAGTGAGAAGGCAAAAGTCCTAAATAAATATTACTGTTCGATGTTCACCAGGGAGAATGCAGGGGATGGCCTCATCCTGCAAAGCAGTTGCACCCAGGGACCAGGGGTAGACTCGAGACCCTTCATGAAGGGGCAAGTGTTGGAAGCCCTAAATAAATTAAAAGTGGACAGAGCCATGCGGCCAGATGAGATTCACCAATGAGTTCTCAAGGAACTGGGGAGTGTGATGGCAGCACGCCTGGTGGAATTCTTCACCAAATCACTGGAAAGCAGGACAGTGCCTGAAGACTGGAAGAGGGTGACAGTGGTCCAACTTCATGAATCAGAGAGCAGTGAGAAGGCTGGAAATTACCATCCCATAAGCCTTATATAGGTGGTAGGAAAACTGATGGAGACAGTGTTCAAGCAAAGAATAGTAGCACTTCTTGAAACCAGCAGGTTACAGGAGCAAAAATAACACAGTTTCATGGCTGGAAGGTCATGCCAAACAAACCTGGTGGGCTTTTTGACTGGGTAATGAAGGCAGTGGACCAAGGTGGAGTGGTGGATGTGGTCTATCTGGACTTTAGTAAGACCTTTGACCTGGTTCCTCACAGACGACTGGTAGAGAAGCTGGACCACATCAGTGTAGGTAAGGAAGTGGTGGGTTGGGTGAGCAACTGGCTAAAAGGAAGAACACAACGGGTGCAGGTAAATGGAAGTGGTATCAACAGAGAGGGAAATGACTAGCTGAGTGCCTCAGAGGTTGGTGCTGGGGCACCTACTCTTCAATGTGTCCATAGCTGACATCAGTAATGGAGTGGAAGGGAAGGTGTACCTGTTTTCAGATGACACCAAGGTCTGCAACAGAGTGGACACCCCAGAAGGAGTCAAGAGCATGGATTCAGACCTGAGGAAACTTGAGGAGTGGTCAGACACTAGACAGTTGAAGTTCAATGCTAAAAAGTGCAAGGTCATACACTCAGGCAAAGGAAACTCCAAAGTAGGATATTACCTGGGAGGGGAGCAGCTGCATGCACCAACCAGGAGCGAGACCTAGGGAGTCATTATATCAGATGATCTATAGGTAGGGAAAGAGTGTGAAAAGGTAGTGCTAAAGGCCAGTGATATGCTGAGCTCCATAGGGAGGGGAATCACAAGTTGCAGAAGGGAAGTGGTGCAGCCACTTTACAGGGCACTGGTGCACCCCCACCTGGAGTGCTGCATTCAGCTCTGGAGTCCACACTTTAGGAAAGACATCGATAGGATTGAGACAATGCAGATCAGAGCCACAAAAATGATTCAGGGTCTGCATCAAACAGCATATGAGGATAGGATGAGGGAGCTCAACATGTACTCCCTGGAGCAGAGGAGGAAGAGTCAGGACATGATTTAGACATTGAAGTATATAAAGAATATAAAAAGGGTTGGGGTACAGGAGCTCCTTCAGGAGAAGAAAAAGTGTCAGAACTAGAGGACACAATATGAGGCTCAAGTGTGGGTGATTCAGGAGCAATGTTAGAAAGTTCTTCAGTGAGAGGGTGATCAACCCAGGGGAATTGCCTACCCTGGGAAGTGATGGAGGCCAAAATGGTAAATGGGTTCAAAAATGCCTGGGATAGGCACAAATCATCATTACACAGAAAGGATGGGGGGAGTAATTATCCATATCAGGCAGACTAGATGGCTCTTGTGGTCCCTTCTGCCCTCAGTTTCTATGTTTCCAATGTCAGACTACTACCACTGGTTAAAACAAGATCTATCCAGAGCTGATACAATTGCAGCTGAGGAATCTGGGGTAAAAATATTGTAAATTACCAAAGTTACAAGCATGCATTTGCAAAATGTAACATAGGTTCAGAAATGTGTTGGACTATAATATTTTTATACCAAATTTTCAACATAGCCTTTTTATGACCCTGCCTCATGAAGACGGGCAGACAAAATGTCCAGCTCCTGTCTTAAAGGTGTTTTTGTGCAGGGACTGAAAAATCAATTTTTGGGACACAAAAACACATTTTTGGCAGCAGTTGAAAAATGACAGCTGTCACATTCATGAGGTGCTGTAAAGAAATGGCTATGTGGAAAATTTGGGGTAAAAATATTAAATATTACTAAACATACGAGCCTGCATTCTCAAAAATCAGTGTAAGCTCATAATGTGTTTGTTTTGTAATGTTTTTAACTAAATTTCCAACATAGCCTTCTTATGACCCCACCTCATTAACAAGGGCAGAGAAAATTTTCAGCTCCTGGCCGAAAGGTGATTTCATGCAGGGACCACAAAATCACCTTTCAAGATGTAAAAAGAAAACATATTGGCCAGGACTTGAAAAAAGACAGCTGTCACATTCTTGAGGTGCTATAAAGATATAGCTATGCTCTAAATTTGGGTTAAAAATATTGTAAATTACCAAAGTTACAAGCCTGTGTTCGCAAAATTCTATGTGGGCTCATAAGTTGGTTGTTTTCTAATATTTCTGCAACAGATTTTTAACATAGCCTTCTTATGACCCCACCTCATGAACAAGGGCAGATAATTTTTTTCACTGGTGTCTGAAACATGATTTCATGCACAGACTGCAAAATCACCTTTCAGGATGTAACAAAACATTTTGAACAGGATTTGAAAATGGTCAGCTATTACAGTCATGAGGTGCTGTAAAGATATGGCTATGATATAAGTCGGGGTAAAAATATTGAAAAGTATCAAAGTTATGAGCCTGCATTCGCAAAATTCAATGTAGGTACATAACTTTGATGCTTTTCAATATTCACACACCAAAGTTTCAGCATTGCCTTCTTATGGCTCCACCTCATGAACAAAGGCAGAGAAAATCTTCAACTCCTACCCAAAATGTTATTTCATGCAGGGACCATGAAATCACCTTTTGGAACAGATCTGCCTCATATCGGCAGTGACATTGTTCATGAGGTGGGGTCCCAAAGAAGGCATGTTGAAAATTTGGGCCAAAAATATGTAAAAATGCCCATGTTATGGCACCAAGTTCAAAACTACAGTAAAATACATTGAACTGCATACCTGTGTCTTCAGCTCTCTGTCTGGATTAGCAGTGTGAAGGTATGTCTGCGGTCCAGAGAGGCTTATGGCGTTGGACCTCTGATGGGTAAGTAAGGGCTTGGGGGGTGCAGGCTGGTGGATGCTCACTGGGAGGGGTGGATGGGGGTAAGGAGCGACTGCAAAAGGCATTGATGGTCCTTTTTTTTTTTTTACAGGTGGAAAAAAAGAGACCGACGAGGGGTCATTTGCAACACTGTAGGATTGGGCACCCTCAGTGTCATTTCTATGTTTTTGGTGTGGTGCAGGGGTGGGCACTGACAGGGAGGGTCAGGTGGGGAGAATTTGATTAATAAAACCCAAAATATATGTAAAGAAATAAGTGCCGGTGGTAACAGAAGAATACGTCCCATTCTGCTGTGACCAAGATGGCCACCACATGCTACTGGTATGTGCGACTACGCAGTACAGTGTGGTGGCCATGTTGGACATAACAGAGCGTGCCATGTTCTGCCGTGACAACTGACACTGTGAAATAGTTCAGTGCTGCAGTCAGTAGGGACAACATGGATGGACTGCTTCACAGACGCGGAGGAGACTGTGATGCAAATCCAACATGTTGTTCATTCATAAGGAATGTGACATCCTTTTTCTCAGTGATCTTAAAAGGACTGCAGGGCTATGCCCACTGCATCCCTAAAAAGTGCTGGCAGTAGTGACACAGCAATGTTTACTTCCCTCTCCCTGAATGCTGCTGCAGTCCCCAAGCTTGTGACTGGGCTACCCTGAAGCTGATCCCCTCCCAAGCATCTCCAGCTACAGGAACCGGCAGCTGTTTCCACCACAAACAAGCCCATTGCAGATGCCAAGCCAGTGACTGAGCTGCCCTGAAGCTGATCCCCCCAAGGATCTCCAGATGCAGACACTGGCTGCTGTTGCCACCACAAACAAGGCTACTGCAGTCCCCAAGCCTGTGACTGGGCTGCCTGAAGCTGATCCCCTCCCAAGCATCTCCAGCCACAGGAATCAGCCACTGTTGGCACCACAAACAAAGCTATTGCATTCCCCAAGGCCGTGACTGGGCTTCCTGAAGCTGATCCACTCCCAAGCATCTTCAGCCACAGGACCCATCTACTGTTGCAACCACAAACAAGGCTACTGCAGTCCCCAAGCCCATGACCGTGCTGTTCTGAAGCTGAGCCCCTCCCATGTATCTTCAGCTGCAGGAACCGGCCGTTGTTGCCACCACAAACATGGTATACTCAAATCACTGCTTAGATACTCTGGCTGCGTTTCCAGCTTGGATTTTAAACCTTGGCCCCATTTCCAGGGCTGCTGTCTGACACGCCACAGCTGGGACATGCTCTGTAGTCTCTGTTAATCTATAGCTGCAAAGTGTCTTAGTTAATCTAAAGCTGCTAAAAGCTGCTAATTCTTTTATATTCCTAGCAAGCTACTACTAAGTTGTACTGGTGAAATGTAATTCTTGTATTTGTAAAAAAGCTGCATATTTCATTCTTAGCCCTCTCCTAGGTGCATTTAATTTGTATTTGTAATTGTTGAAATCAAATGGTTATTTTTGCCATCCTGTGATTTTCTTGCCTTTATCTCTCAGACCTACTTTCTCTTGTTGTCTTTGCTACCACCATTCAGACACCTTCCATCCCCCTTTTCTCTGCTCTTTTCTCACTCTCTTAACTTCTACTCATTCATTCCCCCCCCCCCCGGCTCACTCCTTTACAGATCTTTGGCTCCTTTTGCTCACTTCAGCACTGTTCATCGTCTGCAATTTTCCTTGCCCCATTTTCAGTAGGTGTGCACTTTTCAGTCCTCACTCACACACACACACACACACACACACACACAATTGTGAATTTTTTCCCTCCCCCTACTCTGATAATTCTGAACTCCTTCCCATATAAACTGAGGGCTCTAACCTTTCTCTTTCCTCTCCTTGAAGGCTACTGCAGCCCCCAACTCCATGACTGGGCTGCCCTGAAGCTGAACCTTCCCAAGCATCTCCAGCCACAGCAACTGGCTGCTATTGCCACCATAAACAAGGCATGCTCGCCACACTGCTCGAACACTCTGGCTGCACTTCCAGCTTGGATTTCAAACCATGGCACCATTTTCAGGGCTGCTCTCTGATACTCCACATCAGGGACACACTCTGTAGTCTCTGTTAAACTATTGCTGCTAAGTGTGTCTGTTAATCTATTGTATAGCTGCTAAAAGCTGTTACATTTTTATATTCATAGCAAACTGCTACTAAGTTGTACTGGTGAAATTTAATTATTGTATTTGTGAAAAAAGCCACTTATTTCATTCTAAGCTCTTCCTGATGCTGCTGTGTGGTGTCTCCCAAACTCCCCCCACCATGCCCACCTTGGCAGTACTTTCATATATAGGCACAGTATATGCAGGGAGTGTGATGTTTTTTATTTGCCTAATTTCCCATTGGCATTTTATACAAGGACACTGATAGGTGTCTCTACATTTCTTTCTGACCTGCTTCTTGCTAAATCCTCTGTTCAAGGGTAGAATAGGAAAAACAATAAACACTTATCTTGTTTTTCTGAAGCCTACAAGGGTCAATTTCTCCCTCACATCTATACCACTCAATCTGCAGTCTAACCCTGGTGTATATCCCTAAAGTTTGTCCACTGCATTGCTTCCAGATAGGTTTAAGTTAACTCCAGGTTCAGACATAGAAACATAGAATTTTATGGCAGATAAGGACCACTTGGCCCACCTAATTTGCCCATTTACCTACCTAACAGATATGCTGCAGATCATAGTTAACCAACAGCCTACTTCCTCCTACCCCCCACTAGAATTGCCTTATGTCTGTCCCATGCATTCTTGAATTCTCCCACTGTTTTTGACTCTACTACTTCCTCAGGAAGGCTGTTCCATGCATCTACAACCCTCTCTGTGAAGAAATACTTCCTCACATTACCTCTGAGCTGTCCCCCCCATCTTCAAATTGTGCCCCCATGTTCTTGCACATCTCTTTTTCTGAAAGATGCTACCCTCTTGGACTTTGTTGATTTCCTTGAGTTATTTGAAAGTTTCTATCATGTCCCCCCTCTCCCTCCTTTCCTCAAGGCTATACATTTTAAGCTCCTTTAATCTTTCTTCATAAGTATTCTGGTGCAGACCCTGCACCATTTTGGTTGCCCTCCTCTGGACAGCCTCCACCCTGTCTATGTCTTTGTGGAAATGGGGTCTCCAGAACTGTACATAGTACTCCAGATGTGGTCTTACCAACTGTCTGTACAGAGGGCCAACAACTTCCTGTTTTCTACTGGTGATGCCTCTCCCTATGCATCCCAGTATCCCCCAAGCCCTCCTTACTGCCTTCTCGCATTGCTGGCTCACAATTAGGTCATCTGATATGACTACCCCCAGGTTCCTTTCCATTTTTGTTGTTATCAGTATCTCACCCCCATTGTGTACTCTTGCCCTGGGTTTTTGTTTCTCAGGTGCATTACTTTGCACTTCTTTGCATTGAATCTAAGCTGCCATACATTTTACCACTGCCTCAGCTACTCTTTTCTCACCCATTATAACCCTATGCTTCATTTTTAATAGGGCTGACAAAGCACCTTAGACTTATTGGAATTGCTGTTAAACTCTACTGTACCTACCCTGACATAGACTGTTCCAGTTCAGCTGGACCTCTCTCAAGCTATATTGTCATGCTTTTTGCCTATATCTGAGATCATAATTTGCTCAATCTGCAGGATAGCTTCATAACTACCTCAATCTTTGATCAGGCTCTCTTACTTTGCAATTTATCTTCAACAGATGATCACTTTCTCTCTCTCTCTCTCTCTCTCTCTCTCTCTCTCTTTCTCTCTACTACCTTCTCTCTCTTTCCTAACACATCTATGTCTTCCAATCATGCGGCATGCTGGATACCAAGCAGCCCTACTCTATATTATCTCTTTCCTTCTATCAGATCAATTGGTGGTGTTAGGAATTACCTCTCCTCCTATTGCTCCTGCACCTCCACCTCCAGCACTGGAATACCCCACACCTCCTCCCAGCCTCCTGCCTATTCTTTTTATCTCAAATAAATAAGCCTATTCCCTTGAAACATGGTATGCCCGCAACCTCGCTCAGTTACTCCTAGCTGTAATTCCACTAAACTAATACCCTTATTCATTTTGCTTATTCTGGCTGGTGATGTTGAGCTGAACCCTGGACTGACTGGACCACAGTTTGCTCCCTCCAACCCGTCATTCCACATTTTTCCCTCCTTCAAGGGCCTAATGATCACCCGCATCAATGCCCAGAGTCTGTACCCAAAGATGGCTGAAATAGAGGCCTGGGTCTTACTTCATAACCCAGATATGCTAGGTATCACAGAGACATGGCTTAATCCTAGTATTCTACCACATTAAGTAGAATTGAATGACTATTCCTGCTTTAGATGGGACAGGTCAGGTAAAAAAGGGAGAGGCATTCTTGTTTACGTTAGATCATGCATTGCAGATTCTGAAGCTGTTCATCCTGCTACTGTCCCTCCCCTAGCAGAATGCATACTCCTTACCTTAACCTTGGGTAATGTCAAAAGATTTATCTTAGGCTGTGTCTACCTTCCCCCAAGGATGCAAATAACATTCTCCCCTCCCTTATAGCTTCCCTTTCAGTTCTTCCTGGCCACAATCTCATCCTCTGTGGTGATTTCAACATTGATTGGTTGAACCAGAATCAAAACAAAGCTCATGTGACATTAGCTGATTCCCACCTTACTCAACATATCTCTGAACCTACTAGATTAAATACCAAGTCAGGTAACCACACTTTATTGGATTGGGTAGTCTTAAATTGCCTCCATAGGGTGCAGTCTGCTAGTATGCTTTCTGACTGTATCAGCAATCACTCCAGTTATCTGCATATGGAGTAACAAATGCCCGATCCCTCCCACCAATGTTACTTAATCTAGGAACATGTCACTCTTTGACTTAACAGCCTTCCTGTCAGCTCTCTCTCTAGTGCTGACTGGGGTCCTAGTAAAGCCTTTCCAGATATCTATCGAGCCTTAGACTACTTTATTAATACATTGAATGCTATAATCAACCGACATGACCCCCTAACAAAAAGGAGATCCAAAGACTTGAAAGCACCTTGGCTAAGTAAGGATCTGAGGCATCTTATGATCCATCAAGACTCAGCCTGGAAAAACTTTAAGAAAAGCGGCAAACCCTCTAATTGGCAGACTTTCAGGCAACTTCATAGCTTATGTAAGAGTAAGTTCAGCAGCACCAAATGGAAGTACTATAGTTCTCTGCAGACCAAATGTCTCAGCAACCCCAAGGTCTTCTGGAAGCAAGTAAACCTTAATTAAACAGAACTCCCTGATCTCCCTAGCACCTTACTCACTGGGGGTACTACCCTATCTACCCATTTCTATTGCAGACAGTTTCAACCATTTCTTTACTGATATGGCTAGTTATACCTCACACTCCTAACTTCAACCGATCTTCTCTCCCTCATGAGCAGTTTCCTTCTAGCCCAGAGTTTCATCTAACATTTGCTAAACGTAAAGAAGTACTGCAGTCATTACTAAAGTTAAACGATGACAGTTCTCCTGGCTTTGACTCCTTAGAACCTTGCTTTCTGAAACTCGGTGGATCAGCCCTTGCTGTCCCCATTCGTGACCTGATAAATAAGTCTCTTACCACTGGAAACATGCAAGCTAAATGGAAAGTTGCAATAGTGGTTCTGCTGCACAAGGGTAGCCCTTTCATAGTCAAACATTTCAGACCCATATCAAATCCTCTGCCACCTGTCAAAGATACAAGAATGAATTATATTCAACCAACTCCACTCTTACCTGGAATGTCATTACCTCCAATCTGATTGTAAACATGGTTTCTGAAAGAACTACAGCACCCTCATAGCCCTTACCAAGGTAACCACAGATATCCTTGGCTCACTAGATAAAGGGCTTTAAACAGGGACCATCTTTGTAGACCTTAGGCCTTTGATTTGGTAAACCATAACCTACTCTTGCAAGAGCTTCATACTTTGGAATTGGACTAATTATCACTCTCCTGGTTCCATAATTACCTATCTGGCCTCTCCCAAGGAGTGAAATGGTCAGGGGTTCTCTCTTCATTCAGTTCTATTACCCACGGCGTATCTCTGGGATCACTCTTGGGGCCTCTTTTGTTGTCTCTATTTACAAATAACTTACCCTAAATTGTGGTGGGTCCTTGGTGAAAATGTATGCTGACAATGCCATTATATACTGATCTTCTTGCAATACCCAATGGCTTAACCATAACCTTAAAACAGACTTCCATACACTTGAGAATTGGCTCAATTTTTTATTTAAACACAGCCTGCCAGCAACTTACTGGCTAATTCTAATTCATGTATTTAAATGCAGCCTGCCAGCTCAGGTTACTGTATTTCTTGTTGCTTTACTGAGCTTAACTTTAAACTCACTTGTAGATCAAAACATTTTAACTTAGACTTGCCTGTAAAGTTCATTGATACTGCCTGGTGTATTTTACTATTACTTCACTTGCTTGAACACCACTTTCCTTACTTAAAAGCTCATTGTTAATTTACTTGAACTGCTATTTGTAGAAGTTCACGAATTTTACTGCTTGATTTTTTTTTGTAATCATAGTTTATTAAAATTTCAATATTCATTTACAGTAAGCAAATAGAAACATCCAAAATGGAGCACCAACCTCACAAATTAAAATATTCAAAATATACAAACAATAACAATTTTAGAAAACAGATCAATCTAGCTCAGAGACCAGTATTTAATGGGAAGCACTCTAAGACTTTTCAATAGGGCCTAAAAGAACTCTAAATAAAAACAAACATTAAAAAGGTTCAGTAACATCAAATACACAAATAGAGAAAATTACAAAAATTATATATAAGGGGGAGGATACTCTGGGCCAGCACTGCTGCACCCAACTATTTATGGCACAAAAAGAGGATAAACCTCCAGCTGATAATTTATTCAAGGTCTCCAATAATCACCACAAAGTGTCTCTCTAGCAAGACACTTATAATGACATTTCTCAGCTTGGTATACAAAATTAATAACTTGATATCACCCTTCTACTGTAGGTAGTTTATCTTGTAACCAAAGCTTAGATAAAGCCTTTTTCAAACAAAAAATCAATAATAATATAAGGAGGGCCTGTTGCCTTGAAAAATTGTAAGACTGAGGACATATCTGGAGTAATACCAATTTACCAGACATAATCAAAGTCTCGGAAAAAATCACTTGCAGGGCTCTCTCAACCACTTGTCAAAAAGGGAGTAGCTTTGGACAGCTCCAAAAAATATGTGACTGATCTACTCAAGGTTCCCCATAATTCTGCTAGCAGTGGGCATACTGTTGTCCCATATATTTAGCCACGCACAATGGCGTTAAAAAAAAATCTCATCCTGCACTTCCATGGAAATTCTTTAACATAAGGAGATACAGATAAATGATAATTCGGTAAAGCCGATTGTAACCATTCCTCCCATGTACAAACTTCGTCTAACTCCTGCTTCCATTGGGTAAAAATAGATCTAGTTTCCTCTGTCTTTGATGTACAGATAGTCATGTACCAGTTTCATACCTATTAAATGAGAAAGCACCTCTCCCCTCTGAGCTAAAACAATAAACCTGATATCTGGAGCATCAAGCAGCATATGAAGGGAATGAATGTAGGGGATAGTATGTAAATAATAACCCATCTGAAGAAATCTAAAATGTTCCCTTTTCTTCAGGCCATAGTTAGCCTGAATTTCCTCAAAGGACAGATAGTCCAAAGATTTAAAGAGTTGGAAACAGTACTCCAACCCTAAACATGGCCATCCTCTTAGGAACACCTCCTTCCTATAAGACAGGTTGGCTCCATTCCAGGCCATGGCTGCAGTCAGAAAATGGTGTTGCTGGGTAAGAGATGTTTGATATTCATACCAGATCCTGACAACCACTGTAGTATAATGGAAGAAATGGGATAGTGGAATCCGGGGATAGAGGACGTAAATAAAATCTGACCAATATCATGCAGGTCATTCAAATCAAATTCAATGTTTTTCCAGTGTGCTGAGTAAAAGGGACTAATCCAAAAGCAAATAATATGCAAAAACACTACTCTAACATACCATTCTAGATTCAGGAGCCCAATATCTCCATGGTCTGGTGAAAGATAAAGAATCGAGGTGAGAGCCCTTGGCTACACACCCCACCATATAAAGAGAAAAGATTTCTGCCATTTTCTAATAAGGGTCTTTAAAGGGATAATGGGTAAGGTTTGTAACAGAAATAGAAGTTTCAGTAAAATCACAATACAAATTACTTCTATCCATCTCAAAAAAGACAGGGGCATTGTTGACTACAACTGAAAATCATGCTGTATTTTCTGGGTTAAAGGCTCAAAATTTAGAACGCCTATGTGATCGGGAGATTTTCTTAACATCAACCCAAGTACCTAAATGAGTTCCTGTTCCATATTATCAGTAATAAAGTACAAATCTTGTGTGGGGGCTTATAATTATGTACTATAACCTCAGTTTTTGTCTTATTTAAATGGAACCCAGCTAAGTATTCAAACTTATCTAAAATCCACAATACAGCCCTCAAAGATGCAGAAGGGTTAGTCAGGGTTAAAAGAATATCATCCACAAACAATGCAATCTTATAATCCCCCCCCAAACAAGATGCCCTATACAGTCTGGGCCAGTCAAATATGTGAGGCCAAAGGCTTCAAATACAAGGCAAATAGTAATGGAGATAAGGGGCAACCTTGATGGGTTCCCCAGGCTAGTGGAAAGGAAATCTATAAGGATCCATTAAACTGAACATAAGCCATGGGTTGGCATAAATTTGACAAAACATTGTGATAAACACTGACAGAAGGCCAAAGGCATCTAAAACCAACCAGAGAGAAGGCCAGTGAACCCTCTCAAAGGCCTTCTCTTCATCAAGACTGGCCAGGATCAGTGGGATTGAATGCACATAAACATAATCCAATAGCAAAAAAGTCTGCCTGACATTGTCAAACACCTGATGGCCATGAATAAATCTTGTCTGATCCTAGTCAACCAACAACGGGAGAAGGCCTCCCAGCCTGCTAGCCATAATCAACATAAACAACTTGTAATCGATATTTAACATAGAGATTGGCCTGTATGAATCTGGTCTGGTTGAATCCTTCCAAGGTTTTAATATAGCTGTAATAATCACACTATTCCAAGAGGGTGGGGGAGATTTCCCTTTTTCTACCCCCTCATAGCCCGCAATAAAACTGGACACAGTAACTGCTGCAGTTCTTGCAACTTATAAAATTCAGTGGGAAAGCAATCAGCACCTGGGAATGTCCCAGTCTCTGAACACTTAATGGCCTTGAGCAACTCAGTATGAGTAATGGGAGAAATTAAATTGGCTGATTGTTGATGGAAGAGCTTAGCCAGTTTAGCGTGCGCTAAGAACTATGAAATATTCTCAGCAGATGGCTCAGTTGAATCCAGAGAATACAAACTTTTATAGAAACACTGAAAAACCTTTAACATTTCTCCCATACTGTGGGTAAGTTTAGATGTAGCCGGATCTCACATCTTTACAATGGTGGACTCCACTTTCTGTAGTCTTAAAACACATGATAAATATTTGGTCCCCCCCAGCACCATCCAGTAATACTCTTTGTTTTAAACAGTATAAAGCATGTTCAATTTTACAATCCATAAGCTTTTGCAATTCAGCCTTAACTTCCAACAATCTACCCCGGGCTGACTTGTCCCCCAGAATGACAGTTTGTTGCAACCATTGAGCCTCCCTATAACATTCCAAACTTTTTGCCCTCCAAGACCTTCACTTGGCAGAGGCATAAACTACCAATTGATTACATTTTATCGCCTTCAAAGTATTCCAGAGAACAGTGTCACTCACCTCCCCTGTATCATTAAATTCCAAAAAAACATGAATATGCTCAGCAAGATTATGATATAGTTCTCGATCTTTTAAATAGACCATGTGAAGCCGCCAAAGTTTAGTTGTGGGTTCTTTAATATGCCCTATGGTGATCAAAACAGGAGCATGATTTGATAACCATATAGAACCAAAATCCACTTGTTGGACGTCTCCCAAATGTTCAATAGTCATAAAAAAATAGTCCAACCTTGCCAAGCTACCATGACTCACAGAGTAATGTGTATATTTTCTAACATTAGGGTGCAAAAACCTCCAACTATCCACTGGCCCCAAATGTGTCAAAGTCTTATTCATATACTAAACAGAAGAAGAATGGCAGTGACGCTTAGGATTAAAGGCATCCAACAAGGAGTTCAAAGTAACGTAAAGGTCTCTACCCCAAATAACTCTTCCCAGAAATGACTGATGTCAGTTGGGAAAAACAACTTAAGACATACCGTTTTAGATGTGTTCAGAGGAAAATAGGTGTTAACAAGTGTCACCTCCTGGCCATATAATAAACCTTTCACTAAGACATACCTGCCCTCCAAATCAGAAAAAGAGTTTTTAACCTCTGATGGGAGACCATGCCCAACCAAAATTAGAAACCCTCAATATCTACCCTTCTCTAATGATGCTTAAAAAACCTGAGGAAAGCCACATTTTAAAAACTTACTGTACTCAGCAGGGGAGAGGTGCATCTCTTGAACAAATATCAGGTCGTTCCACTGTTGATGTGCATAATGAAGAAGGTGGTGTCTTTTAATGGGATTCGAGACCCCATTAACATTGTATGATAAGATAGTTAAGTTATGAGATCTAAAATTTGCCATAACTACAAATGATCCAAGCTCTACATGAAATAATCTGCTTGCTGGTCCAGAATGCCCCCAAATCACAACCCCGATATAGCCCTTTATGGTTAATATTACACATATCTACAAAAGGTCAGCCCTCATCTATGAAAACTTCAGGAAAAATTTCCCACAGCAGGAACTAATGAAGTGATTCTATAAGTCTGGTTCCAACTGAAAGAGACCCTAAGCTAATGCTACAGCATAAGCATAGCAAAAATTGTTAAAGACAATCAATATCAAATGATAAAACTATCTGGTGAAGGGCCAAAGACTTTAATCGAAAAACTATGTTCCCCCCTCGCACCCATCACTGTGAGCTTTACCATTAACTGGCTTTCCCCTCCCTTGACAGCCGGCACCAACTCCATAGTGATAAATTTCCTAAGAACGTCTGTCTCAGGCCCCTTCCACATTACCTTGTCTCCTCTCTTTCATCTCCACCAACCCCCACTCATGCCCTTAGGTCAATTGAGTCCTGGCTGCTGTTAATCCCTCACCGACGGACATCAGCAGGCCAAGCCACCTTTTTCTACCACTTCCCAAACTTGGGAATGACCTACCTGTCCAAATCCATCATTCCTCTTCTAGGCATTCTCTATGCTCTGCCCTGTCTAACTTCTACATGGTAAATTGTTCAAGTATCTGATTCCTTTACCCCTACACCTCCCCTTGCCCAATACCCCTTCCCCCAACTATCTCTGACTCCCTTCCCACTGAGTTACCTCCTCCTACCCCTCACCGATACCATGAGGCCTGACTATTGGCATTAGCTACTGCTATGAATTCTGGCATATACCATCAACTTCTGCACTTGCCCTCTATTGCACTTCCAGCCCTGTTCTCTCTGCATAATGTGTTCTCCATAGAGTACTATGGCTTTCAAACACAGTATTGTGCTGATCTAATCCATGTTGAACCATTTTGTTGAAGATAACCTAATGTATGTAACCTAACTTATTCTATGTCATTGTAATTCCTTGTACAATGTAACTCCTATTCCAAGTATCAATGTGTGCAACTGCTCTCTATCTATAACCCCCTCCCCAGATCACACCTTAAGATGAGCATTTTGTTGCTCAGTGTACCTTTCCTGGTGAAACATTTCAATAAATAAATAAATATCAGCATTAAAAACATTGTGACAACAGCAATTAGGTATAATCCTGCATAGGAAATAACACTGAAACTTAGCTGAAATCCAAAGTGTATATTACCCATACCCATTGGTTTAAGATTCAATAAAAAAATCTTATTTTGAAGAAGACAGATAACTAATAGAGGATTAACCCAGTGCAACCCTTTATAACTGAGACCCACCTCAGAATATATTGCAAAAAGGCAAAGAAATATTAGATACTTAAATAACTGAATTAGACATATTACATACATCTTACTTAACCGAAGGCCCTGAACCAAAACAGCAAAGCCTGGTTCCCTTTGATAAAGAAATCTGGTACTCCCAAAACTGGCTTCAAGTATGAATTTAGCAGTCAGATTTAAGCAGAAAAGAAGGAATCCTAACTTACCAAAAAAGAATAAAACTGTAAAAATGTCCCAGAAAATATTATTTATCCCTGAACTAATCTTTAAAACCATTAACACAACAATGAAAAAGTGTCTACTAGACCACCATAAGAAAAATACTTTGCCTATAAAACTGAAATAAACCAAATGGCACATATACTAAGAATAAATAACTTCCACAATAGGGAGCCATTTCCTCATGGCTCCTGGGCAATGCCAACATGTCACAAAGCACCACAGGGATATTAGTCTGCTGTGACACCAGAAAACCCCAGAGAGGAAAATAACCAGAAAACCCCAGAGGGAAAAATATTTTACTGCTTGATTTAAGCTAATTTTGCTTCTTGCCTGCTTCTTTCACTGCTGCTTTAATCTCCTCTAATGCTTTTTCTCTCCTGTTCCCCAGTTTTCTTCTTCACCCCCCACAGTCAGGCCTTTCTCTCCTACTGTCCTTTTCCTCCCTGGCACCTTTACAAACCACACCCACCAATCTACCTGCCTTCCTCTGTCTCCTAGTCCCTGCTGTTCCTTTTGTTTTCTCATGCCCATTCTTCCTAGCTTTCTCCACCCACCATCCTGCTGCCTTTAATTAACTTTTTGCTCTCCCCTTTCTCTCCTCTAGATCTGTTCATTGCCCATACTGAGTGCTCTCTTCCATGGTGCAGCACTCCTGGAAGCCGCTGCCTGCCTCCTCGCCAGCTTGCCCATCCCAACCCAAGGTACACCAGTTGGCACCGATCCAATTTCAATCTCAGTACATTCCACTCCAGCTCTCCGGTGATTGGTCCTTGCTCTGGCCATATGGCTTTAATTATGGGCTGCTTTTCTTTACTTAACCTAGCCAGCTACTTTAGTCCTTGAGCTGAAAATCTAACTGTAACTTAGCTGGCTAAATGGATAAATCTAATTGTTCTTTTAACTTAGCCTGCTATTTTAGTCCTCGAGCTGTTAACTTAAGTTGTCAGTTACTGGCTAATTCTAGCTTTTTATTTATATGCAGCCTGCCAGCAACTTACTGGCTAATTCTAATTCTTTTATTTAAAAGCAGCCTGCCAGCAATGTATTGGCCAATTCTAACTCTTTTACTTAAATGCAGCCTGCCAGCTCAAGTTACTGTATTTATTGTTGCTTTACTGAGCTTAACTTTCAGCTCACTTGTAGTCCAAATGTTGTCCTGCCCACCTTCTCCCACCCCTGGCACTCTTTAAATGGTCTCCAAACCCTGAGATACCTCGCTTCCCACTCTGTCTCAGCCAATAGGCTGATAGGCAGACGTTCTGCCTCTTAAAGAGAACCCCACACATTTAATAGTAAGTTTCTCTTTTCTCATACTATCCAAATGATGCTTCTATCTAATCACAGGCTTACTTGCAGTGTTTTACTCCTCATCCAAATCTAGACTTTTGTTTTGTTTTTTCTACCTATTCTCACCATGCTTTTACCCCCCAAACCATATCCTGCCACTTCCATAGAGGTCATCATTGCTGATTATCTCTTAATCTTTCACCTCTGCGTTACTTTCAGTACTATAACTCTCAGTGCTAAAACCGCTGTTTCATTTTGCAAACCTTTTCTCTTGTCTCCCTTTGCTAACCCAGTATTACAGCAATCATCTATGGCTCCCCCAAACCTCTCTGGACTACTGTTTACAGCCTTTTTGCTCCTTCTTCTCTCTTGGCTCTCATCTGCTCCCTGCTCCAACCCTACTCTAGCCTCAATTCCCACTTTCACCAACTTTCATTTCTCTAATCTTCTTCTACTGCCCCATCAAATGATGAGATTTTACACCACTATTACTCCCCAGGGGTTTCATCTACCTTGTGTTAAACATTTTGGAAAAACAGTTTTCCTGCCATTTGCTTATTTCTCCTTTTTTCATCGCAAACTCTGGTATGTTATTCTCCTTGTTCTCCTACTATCCAGGGATGCTGAAGTTAATCCTGGCCCTGTGACCCATTATTCCCACTCTGAAGCATCCCTGAACAATATAATAAGGCTATGCACTGATCATCATAATATTAGAAGTCTTGTACGTAACCATTCGGACCTTGAGGCATGGGTCGCTCTTTATAAACCAGATATCCTTTGCTTGTCTGAGACTGGGCTTAAACCCTCTATAGCAGACTTGGCCTGTTTCATAGCAAACCATAATATGTTGTGCAGAGACATATTCTCCTTTAAAAGGGGGGAGGGGTTGCCCTATTCTATAAGAATCACCTTAATCTCTCTGCCATCCCTCCTCCTGCGTCCTTCGTCTGCAAATCACCTTATGCCACCCTTACCCTGGGTGCAGAAAAACTACATATTGTCTGTACCTATAATCCTCCTCCTCTAAATGGCCCCTTAGAACTTGAATAATTACTGAATCAAACTACCTTGCTCATAAGGCATAATTAAGATCTCATTCTGGGGGACTTAAATCTTAAATGGTTGGGCAAGACTCATGGCAACATGGCTTTAGAAGAGGCCATAGTACATCCTCTGCCTTATTCAGATTCACCGTATCCATTCTCAGCTCCCCCGACAATGGACAACTAACTGGTGCTATTTTCATCAACCTGACAAAAGCCTTCGATACTGTCCACCACTCCCTCCTGCTGAGCCAACTAAAAAATGCTGGTCTCTCCAATGATTCAATCTCTTGGTTCAAAAGCTATCTTGAAAATCTCTCCCAGCATGTAAAAATTGGGGATGTGCACTCTGATTCCAAACCTGTCCTCTCTGGAGTCCCCCAGGGTTCAATACTGGGCCCCCTACTCTTCAGCCTGTTCCTTAACACCCTACCAGACTCCTGCACTGAACATATCACCCTGCATGCCGATGATGCAGTAATCCTTGCCACACACCAGAACCCCAAGAAATTGCAAGAAAATCTCCTACTCAGCTTCTCCTCAGTTGACAATTGTTTCAAAAAGCACAAACTGATCCTTAATAAAAAAAAAAACAAAGGCCATGATCTTCAGCAGCTCCCATAATAAACATAAGCACTTCCAACTCTCCATTATCACCAGACAAGGTGCCGCACTGGAACAGGTCAAAAACATTAAATACCTCGGGATCACCCTTGACCCTCACCTCTCCTACACTGCCCACATCGACCATGTCACCAAAGCTGCTAACTCCCGGCTAGGCCTGCTATTCCATCATAGGAAACACCTGACACCCGAAGCCCTCACTGTAGCTGTCCAGAGCTCCATCATATCCATCATTGATTATGGTATTATCATTTATGGCTCTGATACAACCACTGCACTCAAACGTGTATTCACTGCCCTCAACAAGGCCTGTGGACTTGTCACAGGCTCCCAACACCTAACTCACACCTGTGACCTCTATTCTCAAACTGGATGGTTGAATCTTGCCAATCGAATAAAACACCATACTTGTATTACTACTAAGAAAATCTTGCTGGGCCTTGCCCCCCCTGGAGTCTGTGCCCTCATACAACCAAGAATCCTCACCCGCCATACCAGGGGATCGAAACCTCAGCTTCTGCAAATCCTGCATTGCCACACAACACAAGGCCAAAGATCCTTTGCTTACCGGGCCACTAGTTGGTACAACGGTCTTCCTAGCGACATCTCATCCTCACTATCAATCACTTTTAAGACTCGGCTCCACCTAACACTCACTGCCTCCAACCTCTGTGACTGTTGTGGCTAAACATGTCTTTGGGTTCCATAGCTGAAGATGCCCGTTTGGATCCACATCTACTCCTGCACTTTGCCAACACCCCTCCCCCATCTTCACCTCCCCGCTGGCCCATGACAAATGCCACCCAGCTGCACTACCTCTATTCTTACCCGCCTTCCACTGCTCCTCTCTCTGTCCCCCCCACCTACCTCCCCTTTTCTCCCATTCACTTAGTCTCCCGGATTTCACCCTCCTCCTTTCCCTATCCCATTCCTAAAGTTTCACCTTATTGTTCTTTTTTCCTCTACAAGACCATGTGTTGTATTTTTTTAATTTTATAAATTGTTATCTTTGCCATGTTTGTCTCAATTGTACCAATGACGTGGAACCTTTGTAAAAGAGCCTGGGCTCAAAGGTATTTGTAATCCTAGAACAAATAAATAAAATAAAAATAAATAAAGACTTAAAACTCCCTCGTCTCCCTAGTGCAAAGCCATACTCTCCATCATCTCTTAACTGGGTCCACAAGGGTCACCCACCCCAGTCAAACTCTAGCATGCTGATCGATTGGATATTATTGAATTCCATAGATCGTATCCCTATTGCTGGAACCGTCGCCAATGCTATTACTGATGCTCCCCAATATTTTGTGTCTGGAGTACCATATCTGCTTCTTCTCACCCTCTGCATTATGCTTAAGAGAGCCTGTTGCTCAGCTACTTTGTTACCTAGACTCCTTACATTCAGGGAGAGTACCCTCCACTCAACACCCACCTTTTCCTTGCCCCGTCCCCTTCCCCCTGACTTTACCCTCTTGGATGCCTCTCATTATAAACCCTTCTGTCTTGGGAGATCAGCATGAACAGATCCCCTACCAGGCAACCCTGCACACTAGCTACACCCTCACCCCCCTTCCTAGTTTAAAAACCCCATGGAAACTATGTGTTCCTCCAGTTTCTGCTTCAAGACCATCTGCCAAGCCCTACTCAAGTGCATTCTGTCTGCTGCACATAAGTCACCGTTGACCCATATGTTACCCCAGTCCAACATCAGCCCATATCCATGTGAGTGACACCAGTCTACCAGCCATAACTCCACAATCCTGTCCTTCCTCACCCTGCTCACCCTGGGTACTGGAAGCACTTCTGAGAAGGCCACCGAGCACCCAACCTCCATGCAAAATTTCAAATCCCTCCCTAACCAACTCCACCTGACTCTCTGCCAGGTCATTATTGCCTACATGCACCACCACGTGAGGTTTTTCCTTTCCTCTCCTGATACACCTAAGCAAAGCCTGCCCTATCCCTCCTGCTGTTAAGCCCTGAATGGATTCCACCCAAATCCGACTGTGTCATTCACCCCTCCCTCCCCACTGTGTCGTTATTGCAATTGAACTAATTTTTTTGAAAACAGGATGGGCAGATGTGTCCACCCTTCTAAAAAATCTATCTCAATATAAAAAATAATTTGAAACTACAATAAAAATAAATAAAACTAACTGAATATTGCCCTTCAGTGTTTATTGACTGGTTTATTTGTTTTTCATTTAATAGTCAATAAGGTGTTGCACTTACCTGCCATGGCAGAAAATTACCAGTGTCTGCACAGCTACCATTGAGGAAAGGACCATCCCCAGTTTTGCAGGAATACAAGTTATGCAAAGCGTTGGCAACGGCATAAACAGCATTATAAACATTACAGGTATCCCTGAAGGTAGCTGCATCAAGGAAGTTGATGTCAAGATTAGACAGTGTCTCCGCTCCATTGCACCCTTTAGTTATTTCACCTGAGACATCATCTGCCCTCTTATTGCTGGAGGCACTGGACCATCTGCAGCCGAAGACTTCCTCCCAAAATTGTTTCACAAAAATGTCCCCCGTGGACTTGAAAGGGTGAATATTATGAAGGAAATCTTTGAAACCTGGCATCTCACATCGGCGAAGGGAAATCCCGAGGGTCCCTTCGAATGATCTCAAGAACAGAGGTCTGGAATAGACTGCCACATCAGACCACCCCTCACTGGCTATCCAGAGTTTACCAGTGATATCAGCCTTTGCAACCTCCTCCAGCAAAAAATAGGAACTCACCTCTGTTGAGTAGACTACAATCACATTTGCAGTGGATTGCCTTATCACCTCCACTATATGCTGGATCCTTGTTTCTGAGTAAATAGTTGGCAAGATTTCAAAGAAGGCAAGGCAGATACCAGCACTGTCTAACTCGGATCTCAGAACTTGGGTTCCCATTATGCCATAATCATTGCTCTCAGCCACAATACCAACCCAAGACCAGCCGAAGTGTATCATCAACCAAGCCATAACTTTTGACTGGAAATCATCACTTGATGCAGTTCTCATAAATGAAGGGAAGTGATACTTGTTACTTAAACTTGCAACAGAGGATGCATAGCTGATCTAAATAATAGTAATAAAATGTACTTTTAAAAATGAGACTGATATCACCATTGGAGATAAAAACAGGAAGATGACATTTAATATCTTTGTAACTGACTTAGAGATATTATGATATTTTGTTGTTCATTTTGTCAAAACTGATATCTTGAAAGTTAGCTTTTTTATAACAAAGTACTGAACCAATCAGAGAGCAACTTTCACAATGCTGATGACATATGATGCCAAGAGCAGCACTAAATCCATCAGTTTAAAAATTAAAAAGAAATAGCTTAATATTCAAACAAATAGCATCTTCAAAAGCAATCACTAGTGAACTCATGTATAAACTGAATACACAGTGGTCTGATTTAAAGCAGCAGTATTTGTTAGTCCATAAAGTAGTTTAATTCTATAGTTTTTAGGTAACAGTGCATTATCAATCATGCATTTTACAGCATTCAGGTCCATAACTTTTTGGTTATAGAAATTTCATCTGTTAGGCTGATAAACAAGCAGAAACCTTGTTAAACCTGATCCTGTCTCTGCTCCTTCCTATAGGATCTTCTTCATTGTACAGTGACAGTGAAAGAGTCCTGGGCTCTCATCTGTCAGTCTGGGATTGGACCTGTGATGCTATCCCAGTACAACATCACGGGTCTAGTCCCAGCACACAGATGACTGTAACAATAATTATGAGAATCACTCCATGCAGCCCATTGCACTAATGTCCACTTGGCAGCCAGCTTTAATGATTCCTGCTCAGAACTCACCTTCAGTTTCTCCGACTCACTGACTCACTTGCTGCAACCTGCCACAATCACAGACACTGACAATAGACTCCTACCTCCCACAGTATTCCCCAAACAGAAAAATCTAAATAAAAAAAAAAACATCATCTGACACAGCATTTCATTCCCCTCGCATCTAGTGCAAGCCCTTTCAAAGAATCACATTCCTGCTCGCCAAACAGACCGCTCATTTCCAGAAATGGCCACTCTGCTTATGGCCACCTTGAGAATCTAAAACAAAAAAAATTATCAAATCAATAAAATAGAAACATAGACACATAGAAACATAGAGGTTGATGGGAGATAAGGACCACAAGGCCCATCCAGTCTGCCCATTTCTTTTTCTACCTTATAAATGTGCCATCGACCTTTGCTCTGTCAGTGGCCTATCTATTCATACTCATCTGTATTGCTCCCTTATGCCTATCCCATGCCTGTCTGAAGCCTTGCACTGTATTCATAGCCACTACTTCCTGAGGTAGGCCATTCCATGCATCCACCACTCTTTCAGTGAAAAATAATTTCTTCACATTCCCCCTTAATCGGCCTCCCTCTAATCTAATTAGGGTGGTGAGGGTGGCTAAGGCAAGGAAGGAGCAGAACCTGGCCAGGGAATTTAGGAGAGGGAACAAGGGGTTCTTTAGATACATTGGGGAAAAATGAAGGGTGAAGGGGCAGATTAGCAGGATTAAATCAGGGGAGAGATGGGCACAAGACCCAGGGGAGCAGGCTGAGGTACTAAATGAGTACTTCACCTCAGTTTTCACCAAGGAAAATGGGGGTGCTGCATCATACATGGGAGGAGACACAGATACTGAGGAGGGGACCCTTACAGATCGGCAGGTCTGGGGAGGGAGGCATCACTGGCAGGAGGGAGGGCTAAGCGGGAGAAGAGGTACGGAAAGTGGAAATCACAGCAGAGAGAGAGAGAGTGAGGGAAGCCCTCAGCTCCCTTAAGATGGAGAAAGCACTGGGGCCGGATAAATTGCATCCCAGAGTGCCGAAGGAACTAGCGGATGTCCTGGCGAAACCCCTGGTGGAGCTTTTCACCATCTCTCTGAGGACAGGGTGGGTGCCCCAGGACTGGAAGGTGGTGCATATAGTGCCTATCCACAAGGGTGGATCAAGGGAGGTGGCAGGGAACTACAGGCCTGCCAGCCTGACATCAGTGGTGGGCAAGGTGATGGAGGGCATTTTCAAGGAGAGGCTGGGGAGAACCTGGAAAACTCAGGGTGCCTGGACGATAGACAGCATGGATTCATCCAGGGTAAATCATGTCAGACAAACCTTGTGGAGTTCTGTGACTGGGTGACGAGTGCCTTGGACCTGGGTAGACCAGTGGACGTCCTCTTTCTAGACTTCAGCAAGGCATTTGACTCTGTTCCTCATGTGGGCCTGTTGGACAAGCTGGGAGAAATGGGGGTGGGGAACCAGATGATCAGATGGATAGGCAATTGGCTCCAGGACCAGACCCAGAGGGTCGTAGTTGGCAGGACAGTCTCATCCCCAAGGAGGGTCATTAGTGGGGTCCCACAGGATCAGTCCTGGGCCCTCCTGTTCAACGCCTACGTCTCTGACATAAGGACAGGAATCAGGAGTGAGATGAGTCTCTTTTCGGATGACTCAAAACTGGGGGCGGTGGTGGATGGAGAGGAGGGGAGGGTGGCCCTACAGGGGGACCTGGAGGCTCTGGAAAGATGGTCTAGAAAGTGGAAGCTGAGGTTCAATGCAGGGAAATGCAAGGTACTCCACCTGGGGGCAAGAAACCTGGCCTAAGTGTACACCCTGGGGGGAGAAATGCTACAAGTCTCGATGGTTGAGAGGGACCTGGGGGTGGTGGTGGATGTCAAGATGAACAACTCTGAGACTTGTAGGAGGGCAGCAGCCAAGGCCAACAGGATGCTGGGATGCATTGCTAGGGGGATCACCTCCAGAAGGAGGGAAGTGATACTCCTCTGTATAACTGCTTGGTGAGTCGCCACTGAGTACTGCGTGCAGTTTTGGAGGCCACACTTAAAGAGGGACATTAAATTCCTGGAGAGGGTCCAGAGGAGGGCAACCAAAATGATTTGTGGCTTGGGGGACAAGACCTATGAGGAGATGCTCAAAGAGTTAAATATGTACACATTGGAAGAGAGAAGGGACCGGGGGGACATGATAGAGGTCTTCTGGTACATGAAGAGGGTAAATAGGGGAGGAACAGTCAGGGTGCTTCGTAGGAAGGAGGAGGGGGGGCACTAGAGGGTATGGGTGGAAGCTGGAGGGGGAAAGATTCAGGGGAGAAAGGAGGAGGTGCTACTTCACTGAGAGGGTGGTGGAGCCATGGAATGTGCTGCCTAGGGGGCTGGTGGAGGCAGAGACGGTGGAGAGGTTCAAGACAGGGTGGGACAGGTACAGGGGAAGGGTTCTGGAAGCAAAATTCAATGCAGCAAAAATATCCAGAACTGGGAAGGGAGAAGCCAGAGAAGGCAAGGGGGGCAGCAAGGTCAGCACCCAGGGTGGGGGCTGACCAAACGAGCAGACACGAAAGACCGTTAGGCCTATTCTGCTGGCATTTTAGTATGTTAGTATGTAATCTCATGCTTTGTCATCTTGTTCTGCTATTTTTCTTATATTTAAACATGTTAGACTCTTTCATCTTGTTAATGCCCTTAAGGTGTTTGAATGTTTCGATCATATCACCTCTCTCCCTCCTTTGCTCAAGGGTATACATATTGAGCTCCGTTAATCTGTCCCCATATGTCTTCTGATGCAATCCCTGCACCATTTTGGTTGCCCATCTCTGGACTGCCTCAATTTGGTTAATGTCCTTGTGAAGGTGTGGCCTCCAGTACTGCATGATACTCAGATGGGGAGCTAACCAGTGTCTTGTAAGAGGGATTACACCTCCTCTTACGACACTTGTGATACCCCTACTAATACACCTTAATATCCCCTAGCCTTACCTACTGCTTTAGAGGTCTGATTGGATGATTTCAGGTCATCGTGATGATGATGTCCAAGTCTCTTTCTTCCTTTGTGACTGCCAGCAACTCCCCTCCCAACCTATAGGTGGCTTCAGGGTTTCTCTTCCCTATGTGCATGATCTTGCACTTCTTTACATTAAATCCCAGTTGCCACTCTTCTGACCATTTTGCTAGTTTATCCAGATCTCTTCTCATTCTGCCCACTCCAACTGGATCATCTACTGTGTTGCAGATCTTGGTGTCATCTGCAAACAGACAAGTCATACCATTTACCACCACTCTCTGTTTTCTGCCCATCAACCAGTTTGCCACCCAGATGACCAACTTCTGACCCACCTCGAGCCTACCCAGCTTATTTATCAATCTTCTATGTGGAACAGTGTTGAAAGCTTTGCTGACGTCAAGGTAGGCGACATCAACTGCTCCCCCTTGGTCCACCACTCTGGTTACTCAGTCAAATAAATCTGTGAGATTAGTTTGACAGGACCTTCCTTTTGTAAACCCATGCTGTCTTGGATCCTGTGCCCCTATGGATTCCAGGTGTTGCACTATCCTTTCCTTAAGTAGTGCCTCCATAATCTTGCCCACTACTGAAGTAAGACTGGCTGGTCTGTAGTTCTCTGCCTCCTCCCTGCTACCACTTTTGTGGAGTGGGATCACATGAGCCCTTCTCCAGTCTTCTGGGACCTCTCCTGTGCTCAGAGACTCACTAAACAGTTTGGCTAATGGCTCTGCTAGTTCCACCCTTAGCTCCTTAAGTACCCTGGGATGTATGCCATCAGGTTTAATTGCCTTGTCCACTCTGAGCTTAGCAAGCTCTTGTAGGACCCTTTTTTTTGTGAAGGAAGTAGTGCTCACCTCCCCCCCCCGTGTCCATGGTGCTGAGCTGTGGGCCCTGCCCTACCTTCTCTTCAGTAAATACTGAGCAAAAGTATGTATTTAGGATAGATGCTTTTACAGGGTCCTCCTCCTCACATGCCCCATTTTCTCCTTTGAGCTTAGCAATACCCCCTCTGGACTTTCTCCTTTCAGATTCAGTTTCAAAATGCTACAGTACAAAAACTGCACAGTTTGACCAGAACCTCTCATTGCCTCCAAAGTAATGGCTGAAACTCCCAGACAAGGGATTGTGGTTCCTGACATCCTCTGTGGTTCCTGATCCTCTTTGTAAGCCAGCAAATAAATACATAAATAGAAAAGAACTTCACTCAGTCTCAGGGCAGGCAGTGGGACTGGGTGAATAAAACACTTCCCCCATAATAACAGAACAAGCACCATGGTGGGGAAGGGGTAGCATTCCATACACTAATACAGCACCAACAGGAATATTTTTTCATTCAGTATAACTACTAATATAAAAAATAAATAAAAATGCACTTTTTGAAGCTTTTTTTAAATTATTTCTTTTATTAGTAGAAACATGCCATTGTATAATAGCAATAATGCACTCTAGGGTGTGCATTATGTTAGGATAATGTCACTTCTTGGGTGCTAGATGCACTCGGGCTATGGTCTTTTGCCCAACCACCCAAGGCGTGATGTTATCCCAGCATAACACACACCCTGTTGTGCATTATTGCTTAATTTTAAGTTGTGCATCTGTCTAGACTGGACTCACTTCATATTGGCTCCCTGCCAACTCTCATCTGCATTGGGAAAGATAGACTTCTTTTAGCTCTTTTCCCCCTCTTTTTTGTTAGTATCTTTAGTTCTGAGTGCTTAATTTATCAACATTATTTGCTACAGTTTCTGTCAAAATATAGATGTTTATTCCAGGGTTACGTCTGAGATTCCATTATTCCAGGTTGCTACGTAGTGAGAGATCTGGTATCAGCCAGCATTTACTTTCTGTGCCTCATTTTCATGCTGGTTTTTGGCTTCGTTCTAGTACTACTAGGTGTTGCACAGTGTGGCACCAGTTGGGAAAGTTTTGTGTGTTTCTATCAAGTTTACTGTGTTTTCTAACTAGTGGATGGTTCAGATTGCTTAGTCTCTCCAAGGAATATAATTTAAATTTCCTCCTACTCAAAGGACAGAGTACTGCAGAGGCTTACCTATTTTTCTCAATATTTCCAATGCCATCTTGTTTGGAGACTGAGGTTGTTCCCCTTCTACGCTGCAGCTCAACAGCACCAACTAATCTTGCCAGAGTCAATAGCTAAAAGCATGGACCACTTGAGAACTTGCAACTGCCATCAACAAGCACCACTCACTTACCACTGCTAGATGTTTTCACTGAGTCTCTGGGAGAGAAGAGCAACTGTTCAGGAGCTTGTCTTTGCCATTTCTGAATGCAGCTTTATAATAAATAGTGTTCTTTTTATTTGTTTCCCTGCATTGCTATTCTGGGAGTTCTTGCATGGAAGCTGAAGGGCACTGCATGCTTGTGTGATTCAATCCACACTGGTGCCTGAACGTTGGAAGGTTTTTGTTTGTGGGAGAAGCCCGAGGTTTGAACCACCATTTATTAGGGGAACATGTGCCTGCAGGGATTCCATTCCTTCACAGGGAATCCCGGTATCAGGATGATGAAGATGGCACCAAAGTCTCACAAGAATGAGGTCATGGTGGCAATCTTGGGTAAGAGTAGAAATTAGAAATGCCTTTTGTTCTTTGAGTTCAGGTGCCAAGATCCTGGGTGTTGCCTGATCTTGGCTACCGTCATGAGGGAGACGACTGAGTTCCCCTGTGTGTTTGTTGTTTAATTTCTTGGGCATGCATTTGGTGGTCCAGCTCATGTTTGCATGCTGGCAACCCTTCTGTGCTTTAGTGCTGACCCAGTGGTCACCACCTTGAGTGGCTGTGGGAGCCACACTTTTGTATGGTCATACATCCTGCAGCCATCCTATGTGAGTGGCCTACAACTAATCAGTCTGGCACAGTGATTCATTATGGTTTTTGCTGATTTGCTCATAACTGCACACTCTCTTGCTAATATTTGGAGTTTTCACCTAGGTGGGAGTGTTATGGCAGCCTTTATCAGGGCTGGGATATTGAATAGATTAACCTTAAGCTGATATTTCATGGAGCTATCTGGAGCCAAAGCTGGACTCCTGGCTGTTTTCTAGTCTATGTTGTCATTATCCTATTGCCTATTCTGGCTGTTCTTTTGACCAAGGTTCAGGTGTGGTGTCTGCCTGTTGTTCTTTGCAGTGTTTTATGGCAAGAGAGTGTGTAAAACAAAATACACATGACCTTCTTAAAGTAACCTGATGCACTTTTCATCTCCGATTTGCAGGTCCAGCAGTCCTTCTTTGAGATGGATCAAAGAAACAGAGTGTGTACAAAATGCCTCAGCATCCTACTGTCAAGTCAGTCCAGAGACCTATGTTCCCTTTGTGTCGGGGATCATAATTCACAGGGAAGTAACTCAGCCTTGGGGTCCTCAGCAGATGACTACCTTGAGGATTGTGCTTGGGACTCAATGATAGACAACCTTCAAAACATGATGGAAATTAAAGCACTGACAAATCTTAAACATCCAAGGGAAGATAAAAATGGACCAAAGAATAAGCCAAGGTAACCAAGGAAGAGTATTTGGATGAGAAAGAGGGAGAACAATAGGAGGACCTCTCCACCCAGCTGTCTCCCAATAACACAAATACAGAGATCATCAGAATGGTGTGCGAGATGCTGAAGTTCGAGGTGCCAGACTCTCAGGAGGAACAAACACTGAACTCACTGGTGAGAGAAAGAAAAAGTCACCAACTTGTTTCCCAGTCTGTAAGGCTCTCGAGGAGTTACTGTTAAAGAGTGGAATGCACCAGACCCAGCCAGAACTAGTAAGAAGGTCGTCTTTGACAAATGGTAACTGTTACCAGAAAACAAGCAAGATCAGTGGTTGATTCTTTGAAGATTGGATTCGCAAATAACCTCCTTATGCCACCACACTCTGCTACTCTCAGAAGGATCCACAGTGCCAAGAGACCTGACAGATGAAAAGGTGGAGGATGCAGTAAAAAAGGCACATGAAATCATGAGTATGGTTACAAAAGCAGCCACAGTTTCCATTTACACTACTAGAACTGTATGGAGAGGAATGCAGGCCACACAGGATGACTTCCCAAAGGCAAGGAAACACACAGCCATGCTAGACTATATGATGCTGACCATCAACTATGTGGTGGACACAGCCATGGACACATTTAAGATGTTGACATGTGCCACTGCCACAATCAACAGGGCAAGGTGACACATATGGCTGAAAGTGTGGCAGGCAGATCAGGAGTCAAAGAACATGTTGACAAGATTACAGTTTAAAAACAAAATGGTGTTTATCTCAGGGATTGAGAAATATTTGAAGCAGAAAGGTGATAATAAAGTTTCAATGGAGGACAGGTCTGGTTACCTCCCTAGTTTATGGAAGATCAAGTTTTGTGGCAATTTCCAAAGAGGCAAGAGGAATGCCTATTTTCAAAGTACAGAATCTGGTAATTTTGGATTCAGGTCAAATTTCCTCAATAGGTGGGAAAGCTTCTCAAACAGCAAAGGTTGAAGAGGATGATCTAGAGGCAGAGGTGGCAACCACATAAACAATTCAGGCATATCAACCAACCATTCAGACATAACAATTCATATCAACATGTCAGACATCATGGTGGGTGGTCACCTGGGGAACAGTGATCACCGTATGGTGTGGTTCGATATAAAAACTGTGTCAAAAGTGAATCATACAAAGGCAAGGGTCCTGAAGTTTAGGAGGACCAATTATACAATGATGGTATAATGCCTCTGGGATGCCCCGACAGGGTGGAAGGACTAGGGTGGAGTGCAGCAACAGTGGGAATAACTAAAACCAGGTATAGAAAAGGCAACAAACCTCTGTGTCAGGCATGTAAGCAAAAGCAAAAGGAAAAAGAGTCCTCTATGGTTCTCAAAAGATGTGGCTGGGAAGGTAAGTACAAAAAAGTTACATTCAGGAGGTATAAAGAGACACAGAGGGAGAATGATAGGGAGGTGTATCAAGAGAAGCAGAGTGAGGCAGGGAAAGCAGTCATAAGCACAAAGGTGCAAACAGAGGAGAAGATAGCCTAGGTAATAAGGAAAGGGGAAGCAGAAACAGCACTGCAGCACCACCCTCTGTCAAATAACCATCAACAAACATAGATATGTTTGAAAAAAATGTTTAATTCATTCAAAAGTGCACTGACCTTTTACTGAAACATGAAGTATTTTACATATTTGCTCAAATGGTATGTTATTCTACCCTAGTAAGTTGCTCTCCTAAATTATTGGACCATAATCAGAAACTATTTAATTATTGCTAAAATACTGTGGCTTGTCCCTTTATTATTAATTGCAGTTGGATGTCATTTTACATTGCCATGTCTTATACGCATTGTGCATGTTCCAATGGTGCATATACCATTAAGTGTGGGATTTAAAAATGAGGTATTACTGTGGGTGGGACACTCACAGAAGATGCTTTTGCAAAACTGGTAGGAGTTAGTGGGGGCCAAGCTGGTGGTTCCATGGTTTCATGTTTTACATGGTAAGAAGTCAGCACACTTTTGTATAAATTAAACCTTATTGTTTTCAAATGCATTTATGTTTGTTGGTGGTTATTTGATGGAGGGTGGTGCTGGGGTGTTGTTTCTGCTTGCTGTTTCTCTTGTTTTGCATACCTGATCATGGAGTGGACTTGGTTTTCAGTACAGTAAGTGAAGAGGACAATATGTAAGCAATAGGCAAAAGACCAGGAAGGGGATTGTAAGGTTAAGGAAGGGGGGAGTGTGGAAGGGGACAAGAAAAAATCAGACATCCTGAACAATTATTTTTGTTCAGTTTTCACAAATAAAAGGGATGGTGCGGGACAATAGATCAGTGTCAGGGGCATCAAAGGAAGGGGCATGGACACTAGTCCATTTACAGAGGAGAACTTACAAATCTTAATGTGGACTAGGCAATGGGGCCAGATGGGATACATCCAAGGTTATTGAGGGAGCCCAGAGAGGTGCTTGCTGCACCTCTGACAGTTCTGTTCAACCACTCACTGGAAACAGAAGTGGTTCCAGAGGACTGGAGAAAGGCAGATGTAGTACCACTTCACGAAAGTGGTAGCAGAGAGGAGGCTGGTACTTACAGGCAAGCCAGCCTGACTTCGATGGTGGGGAAATTAAAGAGGACAGGAAATGATTTCTAATTAGCAGCTGTTTGTAATTTTCCTAGTTTCAGAAATGATATTCTTACCCCTAAATGGTCCATGTGTAACTGTACCTAAATGAAACACAATGTGAAACACTGTATTCCTCATTGTTTTGTTTTTATGGGCAGCATTCCATTATTGTTTCCTTCATAGAACCAGTCAGCTGGAATTTTAACTATGTCATGGTTTGAGCTCAGAACTCTGAACATGGTTCTGATAGGACAAAAACTCATACTTAGCATTTTGCACAGAAACCATGACATTGTAAAAACTCCAAATTATTAGTTCCATGAAGAGAACTGTTCCAGAATACTGTCCATAAAAAGCAAAGAATTAAAAACTCAGACTTTCACATTGGTGTTTATTCAGTTGCAGTTAAATATGGATCATTTGGAGGTGTGAATTTAATTTCTGTAATTAGGAGCATTACTAACTGTTGCTTGTTAGCACACATTTCCTGTTTCATGTAATGGAATCACTACTGAAAGAAAGGAGTGTAGAATATCTTGAATCTAGGTGCTTAGAAGATCCAAGGCAGCATGGATTCACTAGGGGAGGTCATGTGAAACTAATCTTTAAGATTTCTTTGACTGTGTGACCATGGAAAATATATTAGGGTGGAACAGTGGATGTGGCCTACCTAGATTTCACTAAGGCCTCTGACACTGTTCCACATAGGAGATTCATAAACAAGCTGGGCAGCCTAAGAGTGCTACCAAAAGTGATAAACTGGGTAAGTAACTGGTTGTGGGATAGGTGACAGAGGGTGGTGATATACGGAGTTCACTCCAAGGAAGGTAGTGTGACTAATGGGGTGCCGCAGGATCAGTACTAGGATCAGTCCTCTTTAATATTTTTATAAGTGACATTGTAGAGGCACTAGAAGGGAAGGTATGTCTTTTTGCAGATTACAATAAAATCTGTGATAGAGTGGACACTCCAGGGGGAGTGGAAAAATGAATAGAGATCTAGGTAAGCTTGGGGAGAGGAGTGGTCAAGAATGTGGCAACTAAGCTTCAATGCGAAAAAGTGCAAAATCATGCACTTGGGGAGTAGAAACCCAGAGTCAGAGTACAAAATGGGGGGAGTGGTACTGTTGACCACCAAACTGGAAAGAGACCTTGGTGTTATCATATCTGATGACCTAAAGGTGGGCAAACAGTGTGCCAAGGCAGTGGGGAGAGCCATTGGGATGCTAGGGTGCAGAGAAAGAAAGCAGTATTACCAGCAGAAAGAGGGAGGTGGTGATGTATAAATCTCTGGCAAGACCCCACCTAGAGTATTGTGTCCAGTTCTGGAATCCTCATTTCTGGAAGGACATACAGCAGAGGCGGTCCAGAGGAGGGCAACTAAAATGGTACAGGATCTGCATCAAAAGCCCTATGAAGAGAGACTGAAGGACCTCAATATGTACACTTTGGAGGAAAGTAGTGATGGGATATATGACTAAAGACTTTCAAATACTTCAAGGGTATAAATAAGGTTCACGGGGAAGCCTTTTTCAGAGAAAAGGATGCTAAAGAACAAGGGGTCATGCTATGAAGCTGGAAGGGGACTTGACTCAGGGGAAATGTAAGGAAGCACTTATCTTATTCACAGAAAGAGCAGTGGATGACTGGAACAGCCTCCCTGAGGAGGTGATGGGAGAAAAATCTGTAATAGTATTTAAGAAGGCATGTGGCAGGTATAAGGAAACCTTAAAGGTAAGTATGGGGGGATTGGCTGGAGATCAAGAAGGGTCTACGGTGTGATTGTAGATCAGGAAAATGGGCAGACTAGGTGGGCCAAGCAGTCCTTATCTGACATCAAATTCTATGTTTCTAAGTTTCTATGTTCCTATGTTAATTCCAACATAGGGTTCAAGGCATGAGGAGAACATGGCCCAGGAACCAGAGGTTGCTGTAAGAGAAAGAAGACAACTCTTCCACAAGGCTTGTGCCAGTTCGATATTGGACAACTGGGTACTAGAGATGATCAAAAGAGGCTATGCAATAGAGTTCAAGAAAATTCCCAGGAACAAATGATTTATACTGTCACAGATATCCCCACAGGAGTCACCAGTCCTACAGTTGAGGGCACCGTGAAATCAACTACTACAGGATGGCACAATTATACCAGTAACAAGACACTAACAGTGACCTGGCATATACTGTACTCAGTCTTCTTTCTTATTCACTAAAAGATTGGGGATCTTTGACCTATTCTAGATTTAAAGTTTCTGAATCAGTTTGTTTGTGTCAAATGTTTCAAAATGGAAACATTAAGGACTAGAATTGCAGCAGTCAGGAGAGGAAACAACCTCACATCACTAGATCTGAAGGATGCATACCTATACATACTGATATGACACACCAAAAATATCTGAGATCCTGTGTCCTTGATTGACATTTTCAGTGCTAGTTGCTTGCCCTTCAACCTCTGATCAATCCCACGAGTGTTCACAAATGTTATGGCAACACTGGCAGCTAACTTGAGAAAAGAAGGAATGCATGTGGTCCTCTATCTTGATGACTGGCTGATAAGGGCCAGAACCAGGGAAACACCCAAAAGAGCAATGAGCAGAGCACAAGAAGTAGTGCCTCAAGACAGATAAATAATAAACAGGACAAAGAGCAGTCTCAAGCCATCCTTGACTGTGGAACATCTCGAAGTAGTGTTCAATACCACACAAGGAGCAGTACGGCCATCACATGACTGCATCATCAACCTGAGAAGACACTAGCGTAATTCAACACTGCAAGTTCTTGATAATCTGAGACCAGATGCAGATACTGGGGTTCATGAAACTTGTGCACTGATCTCCACAAATGGGTGAGATTTTTTCAGGTTCCAGGAATCCTCGTTAGCAGGGACTGTACATGGAAAAACTGATTGCCAACCACAGGGGACAGCAAGACACTAGCCTTGTATTTTATAGCTCAATACTGGTACCTTTTTCATACAGTATTTTCCTGATTGATTGCTGTATGTTATGAAATATAGATAAGCATTTCATGAATATTTCTGAATTACTGTATGTTAAGAATTTCTGTTATACAATTTAGGCTGAGAATGATATCAATGTTCTGTTAACTAAGTTTGTGCCTACTCATTATCAGTAAGGTTATAATATGCACTGCACCTTTATGAAAGCTGGATTGCACTTAGTCATTGCACTTCAAATACAAGTCTCCGTCATGCATCCATGGCCCTTTAAGAAAACCACAAGATGAAACCGCTCAGTTCTCGAAGGGTGTTTTTAACCACCACTGCTCAAGTAAAACATTTTTATCTGATTCACAATGTATGTGCTTGGAAACTGAATTTTCTTCATTAAAAGTTTGAGTAGCTCAAATAGCTTAGTGCTAGTATTTCTGCATCTCTTGTCTGCTTCTGAACCAGGCATGGGTTGGTCATGTGGAGAGATGCTTTTGTTGACTTCTTTGACATTTGTAGTTTATCATCACTTGTGAGGAAGCAAGACTATATACGTGCATATATATTTAGTGATGAGTAGGGGGTTTAATGTTAAACCCCAATTTGTGCACTTTAATAACTATCCAACCATTCAATGGATTTACATGGGATTTTGTATGTGCTGTATCATGTGGTAGCTCTGTGGATGTGCTAAGTTTTGTTTTGTTTAGATAAGCAGATTCTGAGTTCTGGATAGTGCAAAAAGTTAATTTTCTGGTCATTGCTTTTGTTGTTTTTGGTTTTTACTTGCCTACAGCCCAGATGTTTTGAAATTTTAGTAGGAATTTTTTCAGGATAGAAGGGGCTGGCCCACAGATGTGCCTTTTGCTTGTTTGTTGAAAAAATATTAATCCACTCCAAAGTTATTTAATTTTGAAATTTTTAAGCATTTGGTTCTGAGCATGCTAAGTAAGCACTTCAAGATAGCTGTAGAGATGGGCGAAGTGGCCTCAATTCGCTCAGTGGAGTGATTCGCGGGGTGCAGGTGAATTCGGGGAGTGCTCTGCAAGTTGAAGCGGAGAACTTCGTGTTATAATGGGTACTGCGAAGTCCATTGAAAATAATGACTTTGCATTACTCCAACTACCCAAACCACTACTCCACCAATTTATAAGGCAAAGTACATTGAAAACAATGTACTTCGCCTCACTTCGCCTTGTTTTTAAGCTCCAAAGGCACATTTTGCAGTGATTCATGGGATTTTAGGTCACATGGGCTCTAGATTGTTCTCCACAGCCTCAGTTTGGGGTAGTGTGTGTAGGAAGCTGTAGGAAGCAATGTGCTCTGAGAGCTGTCTGTGATTCAGACCTTCTAAAAGCTGTTAAAAAGCCTTTTTGAGTATTTTTTTTTGCTGAAACTTTAGTTCATCGATAGTAGGAAACCCTCCTTTGCTCATATCATTGAGCATTTCTTGTTTGTGTAAGGATTTTGAACGTTAATGTATAACATTCAGTCTGTGTACTGGGAGACAGTAGAAGTGTGCTTTGGGGGAGGGGCGTATCTGTGGTGTAGGTAGATTAACTTTGAGAAAAAGACAGTTCTTTCTGTTTTGGTGATCTTTTTCTTGTATAACTGGTTAATGAACACACAGTAATATTTTCAATAATTCTTGAAATTTTTTTGCTGATTGTTGTGGTGCAGCAGTGGATAATTTTAGTTTGTTTAAAATACGTGGTTATATTACTGAAGTTTTCAATTTGCTACGCATTACTTAGTGTGTATGTGAGTAGGTGTGTGACACGTGTCATCAAATCAGACACCTTTTATTGTGCCACATAGTAATTTCAGCAATGTGAACCTGCTAGCCACTGCAGCTGCATGATTTTTTGTGGTATCTTTACTGGTACTAGTACTAGTGACTGATACTGCAGTACACCTACCCCTCCCAAGGCCCACCCCAACCATCAAAGGTATTCTTTTCCAGATTTGAATTTCTGATGGCGAGCACTGGTTAGGTGTTGTGCCTTTGCATCTGCGTCTCTTCAGTGCGCAGTGCAATCTTAATCTGTCTGTGCATTTGCATCTCTTTAGGGCCCAGTCTGCATCTATAACTTAAGTCACAGTTGTTTCTCTGGCTTCCCTTGAGAATACAGGACTGGTGTGGTGCATATATCTGCATGAACATTGTACTCGTTAATATGCGTTTTTAAGTCAGGGCCATCATCACGAGTCACTCGTGTTACAAATCATGTTCTTCATCATCATGGTCACAAATGTATTCACGATTCATGATCATGTCACAAATCACATAATTCATTTTTTTACTAGTTACTTGGATGTATTGTAATCCTGTTTTGTAGTATCTCTCCAGGCTTTACCACCCCGCCACTGTACTCATTAATAAGAGTTTTTAAATTGGGGAGTTTTGTGCTACAGCTCATTGAGGAAGTACAGCCATAGGCATTCACATTCCCATACAGTTTCATATTGGTTATCTCACACCAAATCATGTTCTTCATCATCACGGTCACAATTGCAGTCACAAATCACGATTCACATTCACGTCACAAATTTTTTTACTAGTTACTTGCATGTATTGTAAGCCTGTTTTGTAGTATCTCTGCAGGCTTCACCCAATCACCACCACTGTACTCATTAATAAGAGATTTTAAATTAGGGAGTTTTATGATACAGGATCAGCTCATCGGGGAAGTACAGCCATAGGCATTTGCATTACTTCCTGTACAGCATGTGAGTTACAGTACTGTAAGTAGTGGTGGGCGAAGTGGCTCCAATTCGCACCATGAAGTGATTCACGGAGTAATAAGGAATCCATGGAGTACTCCGCAAACCGCAATGTGAAGCAGAGTACTTCGCTTCATAATGAGGAATGCGAAGTCCATTGAAACCAATGACTTTGCGTTATTCTGCCTTCCTCAAACCACTTCTCCACCAATTTTAAGGTGAAGGACATTGAAATCAATGTAATTCGCCTCACTTCACCTTGTAATTGAGCTCCAAATGAAATTCTGCAGTGATTCATGGGATTGCAGGTCACATGGGCTCTAGATTGTTCTGCACAGCCTCAGTTCTGGCCTGGGTAGTGTGCGTGTGTAGTGGTAGCTGGAGGCAGTTTGGTCTCAGAGCTCTGTGATTCAAAACCTCTAAAAGATATTTAAAATGCCCTTTTGAGTCATTTTATTTGCTCAAAATTTAGCACATCGATTGTAGGAAACCCTTCTGTGCTCATATCATTGAGTGTTTATTGTTGTGTGTGGATTTTGAATGTTAATTTAGAACAGTCAGTCTGTGTACTGTGAAGTGTGTTTTGAAGGAGGGTGTATTTGTGGTGTAGGTACATTAACTGTGAGAAAAAGGCAACCTTTCCTTTTTGGTTATATTTTTCTTGTATAACTGTGTTAATGTATACACAGTAATATTTTCAGTAATTCTTGACTTTTTTTGCTGATTGTCGTGGTGCAGCAGTGTATTATTTGTCTGTTTAAAACATTTGGTTATATTACTATAGGTTTTCAATTTGCTACGCATTACTTGTAGTGAGTGTATGTGTGTGAGTGTGTGTGTGTGATGCATGCAATTAAATCAGACTCCTTTTATTGTGCCACAGAGTAATTGCAGCAGTGTGAACCTGCTATCCACCGCACCTGCATGAATTTTTTGTACTGCTTTGTAGTATCTTTACTGGTTGTGGATTGTTACTGTCATGCACTAATCCCCCAACTGGCAAAAGGTATTCCTTTCCAGATTTGAATTTGTGATTTATGAGCACTGGTTATGTGTTGGTGTGCCTTTTTGTATACATCTCTTGAGTGTGCAGCGCAATCTTAATCTGTCTGTGCATTTACAGTGCACCATTAATTCTGGGAGACTGCATTTCTTGTTACACTCTCATTTCACTTCATCAGCACTGGGGAATTTTTTGGACACAAAATAGTAGCATTTCGTCAGCACTGGGGAATTTTCTGGACACAGGACAGTAGCATTTTGGGGATGCACATTAATTCTGGTGACTCTGTGTGTGACCACTGTGTGCATGACTGAGTACGCCATTAATTCTGAAGACTTTGCATTTTTTGTTATGATCTCCTTTCACTTCGTCAGCACTGGGGAGTTTTCTGGATACAAGACAGTAGCACTTTGGGGATGCACATTAATTCTGGTGACTGTGTAGGTGGGGTGCTGCCAATATTGTTGTCAATCCACCTTACTTTGCATTAAGGCGGAATGACAATGTAAAGTAATAATCACAAGGCGAAGTGAGTCTTTCCTATGGGGCACTCCACATAGCAAAGTGCCAACATGAAGTGCCCACTTCACGGGCACTTCACCGACGTAATTTAAATTTGCTGCATCTCTAGATAGCTGTATGAAATGAAAAAGGAATCCTTTTTCATACTAACATTATCCTTTTTTGCAGGGGACAATCCTTTTTCATATGCCACCATCTTGTTTCCTGTTTTTTTCTAAAAAATTTCAAAAGCCACAAAAATGACATCCTGAAGAGAGACCAACATATCCATCTGGCTCATTGGGACCCCATTATGTGGATTCTGCACTTAACAGTTGGAAAAAATTACCCCCAAATATGCTTTTGGTAACATTTAAAATCATTTTTTGTGCCTCACTTTCTCAACCTTTTTCGAAACTCATTTTCTCAGTAACCAGTTTGAAATGAAAAAGGAATCCTTTTTTGTTTGTGGCCAATCTTTCTGCATGAGGGGAAAAGTTCTATTTCCCTGGTGTATAGTGGTGCCCCCCATACCTCCAATTGCTGTCCTGTAATAATTTATTTTCTCCCTGGTGTCTAATGGCAGCCCCCATCCACTGATCACCATTCTCATATTGATTTTTATTTCTCTTGTGTCTATTGGAACCCATACCCTCCAGTCACTGTCCCCATGTTGTTGTTTTTTCTGGTGTCTAGTGGCAACCTCCCAAACTTTGGTCATCGTCCTACCTGTAATAAAGAAAATGGTCAATCAATGCTTTTTTTTAAACTCCTGTAAAAAAGACAATGGACCCTCACCAATCAGACCCCCCCAGCCCAACCTTCCACTCAGCACCCATCACCCTGCACCACTCCAATCCTCACACACCCTCGTTCAACTGAACAGGACCCAGAGTGAAGATTCATTGCCTGCTCTAAGACATGTCTTGCTACTGGAAAAGCTGACTGCTATATGAGAAAGTAAGGTAAGTGCTGTTCATTGTATTTCAATGGGGTTTTCAACTTTGTTGCATACCTTTGCCATTTTTGAATATTTTGACATCAAGTTTTTAACATGGCCACAGTACCTCATGAACAATGCAAGTGGAATTATGGAAATCCACCCAGGAAGGAGATTTTATGGTCATTTGATGAAATCACATTTCAGGTGGGATTTTAACATTTTGACTGCTGTAGTTCATGAGGTGGGGTCATAAGAAGGGTATGTTGAAAATGTGAGTCAAAATATGTAATAAAGCACAAATGTATGCATATACATTGATATTTTACTATGCTCGCTCATAGCTTTGCTAATTTTCAACATTTTGACCTCAAGGTTTCGACATAACCAGTTCTTTACACCACCTCATGAATGTGACAGCTCTAATTTATCAGATCCTGGCAAAAGTATGTTTTTGCACCTGTGGTGCAAAATGATGTTTCCTTGCCACGAATAACGTTTCATGGGGATTTTTAAATTCTCAGTATGGGTTTCATGAGGTGGGGTAATAAGATGACTATGGTGACAATTTGGTTGCTGTTACACTATAAATACAACTTGCATGTCCACATCTGTGAAGGAATAGGTGCACAGGGCCAGAGGGCCCTGTGCTCTCAATGGCAAATGAGGATACAATTATATTATCTCAAAAAGTAAAGAAAATTCTTTGCAACATACTCTGTTAACACACCATTTAGGGTTGAGACTGTGGCCAAAAAAGTAGGGAAATGTGGCATTAGGGGTGCAGTCTTCCTTGGGGTTGACAACCCTAAAGCTCACCCCATTCTATACAATCCAGAAAAATACACACCTAAAGTGATGATCTTTAAGGTTGACAACCCCAAGGAAGACTGCACTCCTAAAGTCACATTTCCCTACTTTTGTGGCTGTAATTTTAACCCTAAACAGTTCATTAATGGAGTTTTTTTGCAAAGTATATTTACTGTATATGTTTTTGCAAAAACATTTGCTAATGTACTACTTAGGGCTAAACCAACAGAAGTAGGGAAATGTGGTGTTAGGGTTTCCATCCCTATCACCCCACCCCCACCCTTCAGGCAGCAACAGGAAAAACACTGCAATATCACATCTCCTGCATCTTCACAAATAAGGCTTGGGGTGTGCCTTGGGCTTTTAACCACTAATGCTCACCCCATTCAATCATTAAAACATTAAAAAACCTGAGATGTGTAAAGCATATGAGAATGGGATGAGTGTTAGAGTTGACAACCACAAGGCACACCCCACTCCAGATTTTGAAAGAGAGAGGAGAGGTGAAACCATAATTTTTTTTCCTGTTGCTGCCTGGATGGTGGTGTGTTAGGATTGGAAACCCTAGCACCACATTTCCCTACTTTTGTCAGTTTAACCCTAACTAGTGCATTAAAAAGGTTTTTTTGCAAAGATGTCCTTTCTTTTTGAGACAGTGGAATCATATCCTCACTTATGTAGGTCCTTTCTGGGCCTAATGCCCTGCACCAAAGGAACAATACATTCACCTACAGAACTACAGGGCCCTTGCAGGCTGTGCACATCAGTGAAGCAACAGATGTGAAGAATCAATGGGGCTGTCTAGTAGGCTGCAGAAGTGCAGGGCCCTGTGGTTCTTGCACTTTCATGTGGCCGCAGATATAGATACACAGGGCAAAGAGTGCATCTGTCAGCCAGTGCACAGGCCCTCTGCCACCCAGTGGTGCAGAAGGACAGGGCCCTATACCAAGAGGACAGCTGTCTTTGCTACATGGTACCTAGGCCTGTGCAGACAACTCTGCACCTTTCATACCCTGGCTGGGTGGATTTTGTGTAACAGTTCCATCCCCCCACCCTCAACACATGCAGCTGGGTCACTGAGCTCACCCTGAATGGAGCTCACTAGCATAGGATCACAAAACATACCCATTGGGGTCAAGAGTGGGACTACACACATTTTTTAAAAAATTTTTTTTATTTTGACCCCAACTTTTAAGACACTCATTTTATGTCTTGTCTTATAAATGTAACATGTATCATTTATAGTATACTGGCTGAAATGTCATTTCATACCAGAAGTGTGAAAACGCATCTCATCCATAATTTAAAAAACAGCATGTCATGTTTATTAAGTAGTGTAGAAAAATGGCGATGTTGAAAGTTTGAAGTCAAAACAGTGAAAATTAGTGAAGTTATGAGTGGATGTGGAAATACTGCAATATTCACCCATAACCTGGGCATTTTACTATGTCTGTGCACCAGATTGTCAGCATAGCCTTTTTATTATCACACCTCATGAACCTGGTAGTGAACATTTTCAAAAACCTAATCTGCAGCATCAAAACGTCATTCTGTGCCATGGGTGTGAAAACACATTATCACCAGTATTTGAAAAATTACAGCTGCCATATTCATGAGGTGGTGTAAAAAAATGGTCATATTGAAAATATGGGGTCAACATATTTAAATTTACCAAAGTTGTGAGAAAGCATAGTATAACATCAATGTATGTGCATAATTTTTCCATTTTTACATACAGTATTTTGACCCCCAAATTTTCAATATAGCCATCTTATGACCCCACCTCATGAACCAGGGTAGTGAAAATTTTCAGATCCTGGCCGAAAGATGATTTCACCAAGTGACTGAAAAATCATCTTTTGGGCTTGATTTGCATACTTCCACCACCATTGGTTATGATGTGAAGTCCCTAAAAGGCCATGTTGAAAATGTGTGGTCAAAATATGCAAAAATGACAAAGTTATTCATCAAAGTTCAAAACCTCATTGAAATGCATAGGACCACATTTACCTTAGTTCCTCATATTGCAGTTGGCGTTTCCAGCAGCAAAACATGTCTTTGATTGGAGAGTGGATCTTTGCCCTGGGATATGTTCAGGTGAGTGAGGGTGTGAGGGTGGTGTGTGCTGGTGGGTGCTCGATGGGAGATTGGGATGGGGGTGTCTGATTGGTGAGGGACTGTTTTCTTTTTTTACAAGTTTAGCAAACAAAAAAAATTATCAAGGGATGGTTTGCTGATTTACAGGTTACATTAATGTGGAGACAATTATCGGAGGGTAGGGGTGCCACTAGATAGCAAGGAAAATCACACACATAAGGGGAGAGTGATCGAAGGGTGGCAGGTACAACTTGACACCAAGGAAATATTACATGAATACTGGGACAGCAATCAGAAGCTAGGGGTGCCACTAGGCACCAGGGAAAAATGACATCAATACAGAGATGGCAATCAGAGGGTAGGGGATGCCACCAGACAGCAGGGAAACATTACATTAATAGAGGGATGGCAATCGGAGGGTAGGGAATGCCACCAGACACCAGGGTAACCAAACATACTTAAAGGGACAGAGATTGGAGGGTGGGGGCAACACTAGACACCAGGAAAATGGCAGCTCACTGCTCTCACTGCAGCCTGCAGCAAAAATTACAGCTGCAGTTGCATAAGTCAAGAAGTCCGATTGTTCTCATACAGAGAACATGGGTGAACAGCTCCTCTTGCTAAGCTTGGCATCCTGTATTTTAGGTGCCCAAAAAAGGCATTTCTGGCAACTTTTGAAAACAAACACCAGAATCTAGCTGAGTTTGTTTAGTTAGGTTCAGGTGTATGTTTTATTAAAAAGACTATTTTTTGCACCTTAAATGTTTGTAAGTTTAAACAGTGAAAAAAAAAAGATGGCCATATGAAAATGGATTATTTCCTTATGAAAAAAGATTGGCTTCAAGCGAAAAAATAATTTTTTGTCATTTCAAACATTTATCCAAAAGTGCCTGTGGAGCATGCTCAGAACCCAAACTCTGGAACAGATTATTATTTTTTCACCAAACCAGTGAAAAGCCCTACTCTAGGTCAAGCCTAGGGAAGCGGGGAGAAAAAGTACTTCAGGAGGGTTTGGCAAAACTAGAGGAATGGTCTCACACTTGGCAGCTTGGTTTCAATGCCAAGAAGTGCAAAGTGATGCATTTAGGAGGCAAGAACCCAGGGCACAATTACTGTCTGGAGGGTGTCCTATTAACAAAATCCATGGAATATAAGGATCTGGAAGTGCTGGCAACCAAAGAGATGAACCACTCTGCTCAGTGCAGGAAGGTAGTGGTGAAGACAAACAGGATGATAGGGTGCATAGCAAGGGGGATTACTTCTAGGAGTGTGGAGGTCATCTTGCCCCTCTACAGGTCCCTGGTGAGACTACACCGAGAGTACTGTATGCAATTCTGGTGCCCCTATTTGAAAAGGGACATCAAACTACTACAGGGGGTACAGCGCAGGGGAACAAAAATGATCCTGGGGTTGGGGGACAGACCATATGAGAAGAGACTGAGAAAGCTCAATATGTCTACCCTGGAGGAAAGAAAGGAGAGAGGGGATATGACTGAGACCTTCAAGTACCTGAAGGGTTTGAACAGAGTAGACACCAGGTGTATGTTCAATCTGAAGGGTGGAAGCGAAACCAGGGGACACTATGAAGTTGGAAGGGGGAAGGTTCAAGAGGGAATGGAGGATACACTGTTTCACAGAAAGGTTGGTGGCAGGGTGGAATGCTCTGCCAGAGGAAGTCATATCACTGCAGAGGGTTGGGGGCTTCAAGAGGGGGTGGGACAGATTCAAGGGGAGGGTACAAATTGGGAGGGGGTGACAGATGAGGGGAGGGCATATAAGAGAGGAGGGGCAGCTGCAGCCTAATGGACTGAAGTGCTACACACTTGAAAAGACTAGATAGGCTGAATGGCCTGTATCTGCTGGCAATTTTGTATGTTCATAAGTCCATTCTACCCAGAACATTTCAGACCAAAATTCCAAATCATCTGGATACTAAGGTACAACAAAAAAAAAAAACAGTTAAAATAAACTCAATCCCCTTCTCCACACAGCTTTAAACAGGAGCTTCGTATGGCTCTTCTATGCTCTAGACCCTGCTCCTGTTCTCTAACCACCCACTCCTGTACTGGTTAGTCCTAGTTGCCTACTGGCTCCAACCTCTGCTACTCTCAAACCTGCCTGGAAATCTTGCTATTTCCTCTCTTCTGTCACTTACTCACTAGTTGTATGATTTATCATTGTTAGTTATTGGCACTTATATTTCTCTTTTGTTACTACATATAGATTCCTGCAAATGTACTGTCATTGTTGAAAATTTTGTGTAAGTGTACTATGTCTGACTTCTACTTGTTGCCATGATGTTTTCTTGAACTACCACTGTGCTCCAGGAATTCTCTCAATACCTGCACTCCGCCCTTGACTCTGGTAACCTTGTCGGTGCAGTGTTCATTGACCTCTCCAAGGCCTTTTTGACACTGTCTGTCACCCCTCCTGCTCAATTCCCTTCACCTTCTCAGTTTCTCTGCTGGTCCCCTTGCCTGGTTTTCCAGTTACCTTTCCGCTAGATCCCAATGTGTAAAGATCAATGGCTCACTCTCCAACACTCACCTGGTTCACTCCAGGGCCCAACAGGGCTCCATCCTGGGCCTCAACACTCTTCCCAGTTCCTGCATGGGCAAAATGCTCCTCTATGCTGATGATGCAGTTCTCTTCGCCTCTCACCCCAATCCCCTCACTCTCCAATCATCCCTCCAGCACACTTACAATCAAACTGAAAGGTGGTTCCTTGGCTACAGACTAGTCGTAAACCCAAAGGAGACCAAATCAATGCTCTTCTTCCACCACCAAAATAAAGCTAAAAATGCCCCCTCCTGATTTTCCCCAGCATGCTACACCCACTAGAGCAAGTATCCACCTATAAATATCTAGGCATCACCTTCGACTCTAACCTCACCTTCCACACCCACATCAACACCCTTTGCTCCACCATAAACTCTCAGATTGGCCTATTATACTGACCCAGGGACTGTCTGCCCCAACTTGCCCTCTGGCAGGCCATCACCTCCTCTGTCCTGTCTTTAGTGGACTATGGTTTGCCCATCTATGCTGCAGCGGACAACACTGTCTCTCCAAAATGCAGCTCTCCGTCAATAAGGCCTGTAGGCTCCTGATCGGAGCCACCAGCTGCACGAACACCTGTCTACTCTACATTATCAGACCTGCCTACTCGACAAGAAATTTCTGCTCAGATTCTCCACCCTGGGGTCACTGTCTCCTTTCGGCATGCATCCCCATCCATTACCACCCACTGCTCCATTAAAGCCACCTTCCTGGTTCTGAGAACCAAGACCTCACTTGCTAAGAGGTCTTACTTCTACCAAGCCCCTGCATTGTTCAACTCCCTCCCACTTCAACTTTGTCTGCCCTCCCTTTGATGAGGTGCCTTTGTAAATGAGCCCCTGACTCAAAGGTTGTAAATCCGACATGTACAAAATAAATAAAATAAATAAATTGTCTACATACCCTTTGTTGTAATCTCCTGGGTCGTACCTGAAAATAGGCAGCTATGCTGTCTAGTGTACCTACCCGGTTAACAAATACTAAATAAATAAACATTTTGCACTGTCCAGATCTTGGCATTCACACATCCAGTCAGAACAAAACTTTGCATATCAGGGTCCTTGGAATTACAACAGCACATGCAACATTTTGTGTATATCCCTTCAATAGCTGCAATGTTATTAAAGTGCAAAAATGGGATTTAACATTAAACAGCCCACTCAGTCCTAAGTGTAGTTGCATGACTGTGCCACCATAAGATATATATATATACACACACATATATATATATATATATATATATATATATATACTGTATATGCACATATCTGTGTGTGTGTGTAAATAGATATAGCTACAGATATATATTCTTTGCAAAAACTTGGCTAATGCACTAGTTAGTGTTGAATTGAAAAAAGTAAGGAAATGTGGCATTAGAGTTTCCAACCCTAACACTGCACCCCATGCTGCAGGCAACATCAGGTGTGGGGTGTGCCTTGGGGTTGTCAACACTAATGCTCACCCCATTCCATGAGTAAATAAGCTGAGAGGAGCACAATGTATAAGACTGCAGTGAATGTTAGGGTTGACAACCCCAAGACATACTCAACACCTGTTGCTGCCTGCAGGGTGAGGGTGGGATGTTACTGTTGGAAACCCTAATACGACATTTCCATACTTTTGTTACTTCAACCCTAACTATTGGATTAAAGAAGTTTTTGCAAAGAATTTCTTTACTTTTTGACATAGTATGATTGTATCCTCATTTGTCTGTGAGGGCCCTCTGCTCCCATCCCTCCTTCGATGCATATGTAGAAGTTCTTGTGAAAGTACAGGGCCCTCTGGGCCCTGCATTTGCATTTTTTTAAAACAGGAATGATACTGTCAGCATATCCTTCTTATTACCCTAATTTATGAACCCAGCAATAAAAAAAATTAAATCCCCATCAATACATGATTCCATGCCACTGCAATGCCATTGCATGCCACAGGTTCAAAAACACAGTTTGGTCAGGGTTTGAAAAATGACAGCTGTTACATTCATGAGGTAATGTAAAAAGATGTTTATGTTTAAATGTTCTAGTCAGAATAGTTGAAATTGCCAAAGTTATGAGGGAGTGTAGCAAAATTTCAAAGTATGCACATACAGTAACCTTAGCATTTTTACATATTCTGACCCCAAAATTTCAACGTAGCCTTCCTATGACCCCCCTCAAGAACAAGGCCAGTGAAAATGTTTAAATCTTGCCGATACAGTTATTTTGTCATGCAACTGTGAAATTGTCTTTCAAGATAGATTTGCATAATTCCACTGACATTTTTCATAGGGTGGTGTCCAAAAAAGGCCATGTTGAAAATGTGGGGTAAAATATGCAAAAATGGCTAAGTTATGCAGCAGAAGTTGAAAACCAATTGAAATATATTGAACTGCACTTACCTTAGTTTGTCATATTACAGTTGATGTTTCCAACAGCAAGGCATGTCTTCCATAGGAGACTGGATCAATAGCCTGCCACCTGTTCAGGTGAGAGAGTGTGTGGGGAGGTAAATGGGGTGCAGGGTAGTGGGTGCTGAGTGGGAGGTGGGACTGGGGTTGTCAGGTCAATGAAGGACCATGTGCTTGTTTACATGGAGGAAAAACAGTGAAGGACCATTTTAATTATTTTAGATTGGGAGGGTGATCAGAGGGTGGTGGCCAGTAGACACTAATGAAGGTTAAACTTTGCATGAATACAGTGATTCAAGGGTGGGTGGTGGCACTAAATATCTGAGAATATATATATATATATATATATATATATATATATATTATAGTGCCACGGTAGTGCCATTATAGTTAGGGCCGAGTACCCTATTTAAGGTTAAATCTGAAATTTGGCAGCTTAATAACTTTGCCACTGTATAATGGAAAACACCAAAAGGAGCTTGCACTAGGTTGTTTAAAATGAATATGCTTTCAGTATAACCTCTCGTGCAGCAGCTTTATTGTGGTGGGTGAGTGCCTGGATTTTTGTTTTATCTCTGTATAATGGATTTGCCTGAAATTTGGAATGCACTGTCTAGTACCATAGATCTCTGGCCCTGCCAAGTTTCGTAATGGTCGGATATATGGTTGAGGAGCTACAGAGCACCAAATAACACATCAATTGCGGGTTTTTGAGTGTTTCTTTGCTTGAGCCTACAGGTTGCACAGTTCGCACTACTGGTCCGAAACCTTCAGGAAACATGCAGCCAGGGTCCCCAATGTGCCTTTCAAAGATTTCGTGAAAAAATATTAAACAGTTCAAACGTTATTAAAAAAAACTGTTCCCCATTATAGTCTATGGGAAAAATTTAAATATTCGAAAGTGTCACAAATGCAGGTTTTACTGTCACAAGTGACCCTTTTGCTTTTGTGATTCAGCCATTTTATTTTCAATTGGTGGTCAGAGAAATGCATGTTGATTAAATTTGGGACCCTCTAGGCACATAATTCTTATTGTGTTCACCTAGTCGAGCCCGGAGGATACTAGCCATGTCTTTTTTGGGGGTAAAACACCCCAGAAATATATTTTTTTAAATTTTTGTAAACAGTAGTATCACGAAGTACTTTTGAATATGCAATACTTTCATGACTTTATTTGCAAAAGTGTCATGATTTGTGAAATGACTTTGAGACACTTTGGCCAAAACAATAGAGAATCTTTGCCACCCTGCTGCAAAAGAATGGTTTGGTATTTTAGGCTGCAATTTGCAGGGAAGAAAGCCAAGCTCCCACAGATGTGTCTTTTGGTGGTTTGGTGACAAAATATTAGAGGGCTGCAAAGTTATGGTACTTCCAATTTGACATTTTTACCCATAGGATAACATTCCGGCGTCCACTGCATTTTTTGGATCCAGTGTCTCGAAAATGGTTTGAGATACAGACTTTTCATCACAAAAATGCTTAGTTCCCTACTAGGGGCTAAGTACAAAACTAGCCTGGAAAGTCAGAAATAATATGAGATTTTAATTTGTTTTCTACGTCGTATGGTTCCTGTGATATAAGGAATTCAGTATTTCAAGTGCTCATTTTCTCGTATGAGGGCCATTATTATGGCCACATTCTTTCTATTCTCTGTGCTTCTGAATGCATCTTCCTGGGACAAAAAAAGTGTGCGTTTCTGTTACTATTACTGTTAGCATTCACGTTTACTTTTAAGCTTGCACTTCCATTACTATTTGTGTTACCGTTAACATTTGTGTTAAGGTGTGTGTTATCGTTGGGATTTGCACTTTAGTTTGCTTTACCATTTGCACTATTGTTTCCTTTTGCATCACCCTTTTCATTACCGTTTGCGTTTCTGTTAACGTCACCATTTGCGTTTGTGCATGTGTTTGCGTGACTGTTACCATTTCAGTTTATGTTTACGTTACTGTTACTACTAGCATTTGTGTTTGTGCTTGTGTTTCCATTTTCATTTGCATTAACGTTTCCTTTTGTGTCACCGTTACTGTTAGTGTTACCATTACTGTTTACATTTGTACTTGTGTTTATGTTGCTGTTTGCATTTGTGTTACATTTGCATCACCGTTACTGTTATTTGCTTTTCTGTTTACATTACTGTTACTGTTTCCTTTTGCACTTGCATTAATGTAACTGTTTGTGATTGCATTTCCATTTGCATCATTGTTACCATGTTTGCATTTCCATTTGCATCATTGTTACCGTTACCATTAGTGTTTATGTTTGCGTTACCATTACCATTTGCATTTCTGTCACTGTTACCATTTGCATTTGCTCTTGCATTTCCATTTGCATTACCATTTCCTTTTACGTCACCATTGTCACCATTGTTTGCATTTGTAGTTCAGTTTCCGTTGCCATTTCCATTTGTGTTTCCGTTTGCATCACTATTACTGTTATCATTAGCCTTTACCATTTACATTTGCATTTTTGCTTGCATTTAAGTAACCATTTGTGTTTGCATTTCCGTTTGCATCACTGTTAGCATTACCATTAGCATTTGCATTTAAGGTACCATTACCGTTTGCATTTGCTTTTGCACTTGCATTTACATTACCGTTAATCTTTTTTTGTCTTACTGTTTATGCTTGTGTCACCATCACTGTTAGCTTTTGAGTTTCCACTTGCATTACCATTTGTGATTCCGTTATCATCAATTTGCTTTTTACGTTACCATTTGCATTTATGTTTCTGCTTGTGTTTATGTTACCGTTTGTGTTATTGTTTCCGTTTGTGTCAAGGTTGGCATTCCTGTTTGTGTTTGTGCTTAAACATCACATTTTTTGTGTGAGTATAGCTTTACACCTGTCGAACGGATTTGTGTGACATTTGCAATACTTGGTCTACTATGGTACTTCTGTGCATTTACCAATTTTCATTTGACATCTGCATACGTTTTTTGCACAATGAAGCGCCAATAATGTATTGTTCAGCACTCATATGCTGTTTTACGCTCGTGCTGCTCTGCAACTGTTGAAGAGATTTGGATAAGATGTTGTATACATGGAGCGGAATGGTACATCTATTAATTTACCAATTCCTATTTCACTGGTACATACGGTTTTTGCACAGTGAAGTGCAAACAAATTCAGTTTGACCTATTTTTATGCATTACATTGCATGACACATAGCGCTGCCAGTGTGTTGTTTATTGATCTGAAACTTGGCAAGTAGCAAGAGATTTGTTCAGGGAGCATGCCAGTTTTTGTTTGGTGAAAAAATGTTGTTCCATTCCAGAATTATTGTCATTTGAAGTTGGCCCCACTCATGGGTAAAGATTTGTTTGGCCACTAGGTCTGACATTTTAGCACATTTTCAGCCACAATTTCTGCCATTTTGTGGTGGAAGCCTTCTTAAAGATGCAGAAATGTTAAAATTGAACATCTCTGGAATGGTTTGGTCTTTTCACATGACATTTGGAAGGTGCTGAGTGGATGGCCTCGCAATGTGAATGATGCTGTTTACAAGTTGGATAAATAATTCGCTGTGGAGATACTGCATGATGCAGTTAATGTTTGTGCACAGCATTCTGCGAGGTGCTACTGGCTTGAAATTTATAGCATAGGTAGTCCTAGTGATATGGAGGTGCCTTGCAGTGGTTTGGTATGTAAAACATAAACAGGTGTGGAATTATGCCACTGCAACAAATGAACTTTTGGTTCATTCTGCTTCAATAACTTTTGAACCATGTGTTTGATTTGCCTGACATTTGGAAAGTAGAAAGATGCATAACAGATCTTTAACTGTGACAATTTTCAGGTCACTGGCCCTTATGGTCACTGAATTGTGCCTGTAAAGTTGTTTGCTCATGGTGATGTGTGACTGTTGAATGGATAGTCACACAATTCTGGACACACGGTGTGCCATGGTACATGTCTTCTTTTACCAATTTTTGGTTCCGTCAGATATATTGTTCTTAAGTAGTGAAGTGGCAAAAATTTTCTTTTCATCACTTCTGTGCAGTTTTCCCAGAGTAGCACTGTGCAACTGTTGAACAGATTCAGATAACATTTGTTATACATGTTGTGGTATGGTAAATGTCTTCATTTACAAATTTTCATTTCAGTGAGTCATACAGTTTTTACACAGTGAAGTGTCAAAGATTCACATGGTGGGGCCCCGCAATCCCACCACCACCACATTCCATTCACTATTTATAGTGCACATTCTCAAAAAACTCTGTTTAATGAATCAATTAGGGTTGTTCCACAGTGACAAAAGTGAGGAAATTTGGTGTTTGGGTTGAAAACCCTAACTGCGCATTCCCCCCCACACCCACCACCACCACACACACACACACACACACATACATGCAAGTAGGGGAAGGACCAAGGCAACATAACCAATCACACACAACCAGCAGCAGGTAACATAAATAACATACAAAACTATCTAAACCATGAAACCACACACCCATGCTCCCATCGGGCTGTGGCATGGGGTCATCACTACTAACTCTGATCCCGGACATTCCACGCACTGCAAAACAAATATCACTATGGACAACTGAGCATCTTGGGTCACATTCTGCCACCAGCACATAAAACAGACTACACATATGGTATTTTGGGATGTACAAGATCCAAAACAGTATTTTCCACATTCCCTGAAAATTTTGAAAGTCACTTTTGCAAATGTGATAGTGTCATGCTATGCATTTGCAACACTTTCATGTTTGTGACAGTATTTTGCAACACTATTTTGCATGCTTTCACAAATGCGACATGGTTGTGTGTTCCATTTGCAACACTTTTGTGTTTGCAACAGTATTTTGCAAAAGTATGCTCCTTATGACTGCACATATTTGCCATCATCCTGCAAGCAAACGGTTTGGTCCTTTGGGCTGAAAGTTGCAGTGTGGCAAGCCCTGGTCCAACACACGTGCCTTTTCCTGCTTTGGTGCTAAAATACTAAAGCATGACAAAGTTACACTGTTCTGAAATTGAGCAATTTCCCATAGACTAACATTGCAGCACCCATGATGCCTTTCATCACCCATATGTCGAAAATGTATCAAGGTACACAGTTTTTGCTACTGCCACCTTGTTTCACCTTTAGGTGAACTAACCTCATGAAACAAGTTTGGAAATACTGTATGATACCTGAAATTAGATTTCTTACCTACTTGCTACAGTAACACAGGTATACACCTCCTGCTGGTTGTGTGTGATTGGTTGTGTTGCCTTTGTCCTTCCCTACTTGCATGTGTGTGTGTGTGGTGGGGTGAGGGATGCACAGTTAGGGTTTTCAACCTTAACACTGAATTTCCTCACTTTTGTCACTGTGGAACAACCCTAACTGATGCATTAATCAGAGTTTTTTGCCATGTATATATACACATATATATATATATATCTACTGGAATTGTGATCAGAGGGTGGGGGTGCCACTAGACACCAGGGAAATGGAGAAAGGTGAAACTGTTTAACCAGGAAAAACACAGGAGGCCAAAGCCTGTTTCCAGCTGAGATTTGGGAGCACAAGGAAGCTAAATAACTTCCTTGGGGTCACAGATGAGAAAGGAGAATTTGTTTAACCAATGAAGGCACACTACCAAGAGTTTGTTTCCAGGTGTGACCTGGGAGCACAAGGAAGATAAGTGACTTGCTCACAGTATACAAGTGTGAGGTGATGGGATTCAAACTGAGATCTCCAGGTTTAGGGTGACAAACAGAGGGTGGGGGTGCCACTAGATACCATGGAAAAGATGCTGACTGACAAAAAGGCAGTGCTCCCTCATAAAAAAGAATCTTCTTCTATAACTCATCATATAAAAAAAATATTTTTTTTGGTACCAGGAGTCACGAAAAAAGATTAATCAACTGGAAAAAAAAGATAAACAACTTTGGACGGGATTCATATTTGTTCACCAAACCAAAAAAAGGGACATCTGTGCCCAAGCCCCTTTTTACCCTGAAAATTTCAGGCCAGAAATTCTAACAGTCTGGGCACTAGCCTAGTTTACATAAAAGGAACACAATGAGGGGGTCAGGTAGCATTGGATATTAATGACAAAGGAATATTTTAGTGATAAGTGAGTCATGGGAAAAGATTTTAAACATAAAAAATGTTTCAAGCCATTTATCCAACAGTTAAGTGCAGAATCTAGCTAATAGGGTCAAGATAAACAACATACTGTACATGTGTTGCCTGCACTCCAGAATGCCATTTTGGAAGCTTTTTACATTTGAATTTGTGATAAAAACTGAAAACAAGATGGCTTCCAAATGAAGAAAGATTTTCCCTCATGAAAAAGGATAAGTCAATGTGAATTTTTTTTTTCTCCGTTTCATACAGCTATTTTTTTGGTGCTTACTGAGGATGCTCAGAACCAGTTATTCAAAATTTCAAAATGAAATCACTTTGGAATGGATTCATATTTTTTCACTAAACAAGCAAAAGACACACTTGTGGGCCAGCCCCTTTCTACCCAGAAATATTTGGACCAAATTTCCAAACCGTCTGGGTGCCAACCAAGTTGACAGAAAACCCATTCAAACCAATAAAAATCCTGAAAAACTTAATTTTTTTACTATCAGTATCTCAGAATTCACACATCCAACTGGAACAAAACTTGATATATCAAGAGAGCTACTATGCAATACCATATATGCAAAATATCATGCAAATCTGATGAAGTCATTAAAATGTAAAAATTGGAGTTTCACTTTGAAGTGCTCATACAACCCTAACTATAGGGTCGCAACCACACCCCTATAGTAGATAGATAGATAGACAGACAGATAGATAGATTGATAGATAGATAGATAGATAGATAGATAGATAGATAGATAGACAGACAGACAGACAGACAGACAGAAAGAAGATAGATAGATAGATAGATAGATAGATAGATAGATAGATAGATAGATAGATAGATAGATAGATAGATACAGGTGCATGTGTGTATTATATATATATATATATATACACACACATATATATATATATATTTATACAATGGGGTGAGTGATAAATGAGTTTAATAAAAACATATATACTCACTTCCATTGTATAACAAACACTAAATAAAAATAAATAATAAAAAATAAATATATTGTGATGTATGCACATGGCCATCCTCTTACATTTATATATACTGTACTCTGCATACATCACAACTACATTTATCAACACTTGTTACATCACATAGTTCAACCCCTGAAATTAAATCTCAAAGACTACAAACGCTGTCGGAACTACTTTGCCATACAAAAACCAGAGTAATTGAACACACCTGAAATCCCAGCTACTAGTAAAGACAAATGAGCTGCCCATGAAGAGCCAAAGATACCGACATAGAAAAGATTCTGCAGCATGAAACCAACCTACAAAACAATTAAAAATAAAAAGGACACTCTATGCACAAGGTGTGGCACAGTGGAAGGGAACCTGGTACACATTTTCTGGTATTGTGAGAAAGTCGCTCCCTTATGGCAGTCCATCCAATCTAACTTAGACCCCCTTTTGGGCCTTGATGATTTATTCACTATAGAAATTTGTATCCTAGGGATGCTTTCCAATATACAAGTGATGGAGTGTAGATTCCACATGGCTTTAATCTTGATGGCCGTCAAAAGATTGGTCCTTAGGCATTGGATGGACTAATTGGTTATCTCATATGCAGAATGGATCAGTGAAATTTCTCTCTGCTTTCAGACTGAAAGGTTGATAGCAAATTCTCAGAATTGTCTGGTTTCGTTTGAGTGGAAATGGGGCAAATTATATGCTCTTTATTTGAATTAATGTCTTCTTGGGTACACCTCTAGCTACCTTGGCAGCTGATATACCTTTATGCATCTCATATGTTTCAGGATCAGCTCCCTTTCTTCTTTTTCATTCTCCTTTTTCTTTTTTTTTTCTTTTTCCTTTATAGAAGGCACATCCTGGAGGAGGGGGGATGGGAGCCTGGGGATCTGGGTGAGGGGGGTAGGGGAATATTTCTCATTGTTTTTCCAGATTCAGGGATTTCTGTAAAATGTTGTATATTGTCACTCTGCAGCTGCTGTACAGTTTATGTTATTGGTCATAATATGCAATCCCTGTACTGTTCTCTCAGCTATATTATCTTTATATAAAATAATAAAGAAATATAATTTCAAAAAAAAAAAAAGGACAGAAAAACCTAAACATAAAATAGAGATAGCAAAAATGGCCTGTACAAATCACCAAACCGCAGAACAAATAAACAAATTAAATCTAAAGAGACTGGAGAAACCAATGAACATTACAGAAGAAATCTACCTCAGCTGCCATCAGTTCGAAATGGACAAAGAACCGCTGCTGGAACCTGACATGGACACAAACAACACAGGAGAAAAATGACAAATCAGTACTACAACTACTACAAAACCGACTGCAGAAATAGACAGTAACTATATTCAAGAATACATAAACTCCACGAAAAAGGACAACACCAAACATAAAACTGAAACAGATATTACACACCTAGAAAACTTCCTAAAAGACGAAATAGGCATATTTCTACCCATTCATAACATATCACCTCCTCAACTTGATCAGTTTCTATGTAAATATTTTATAACATGCCAAAAAAAAGACAGTTCACAATATGAACCCTTAAGCTTAAGAGCAAAGTTTCAAAGCTTTGAACGACATTTAAAAGATCACGGATATAGCGAATCCCTTTCCCAGTCCAGTACCTTTACAAAAACAAGACAAGTATTAATTTTCAAACAAAAAATACTCAAAGTGGAAGGCAAAGGAAACCGGCCCCAAGCAGCAGATGAGCTCACTTTTGAGTTAATTGATGTACTGTACACCAAAAACATACTTGGACCTGATAACCCTATCTCACTGATCAATACAATGTGGCTTAATATTACCCTTTTCTTCCGAATAAGAGGAACAACAGAAGCCAGAAATGTACAGTGGGGCGACATCTGACTAGGAACAGATGAAAGAAACACCAGATACATTGAATACATAAAAGAAAGACAAACAAAAACTCGTACTGGATCCAACCCAAAGGACAACAGAATACTAAAACCTCGTGCCTACGAAATTAAAGACATAAAACATTGCCCTGTAGCTAACTACATCTCACAAAAAGGAAAGACCATCCAAAAGCAATACTGACACAGCCCATTCTTTTCTGGCAATAACCACTCACCGAAGGCAACATACCCTATCAGCTGGTATAAAAACCAACCACTAGGTATTAGCAGCCTTGGAAAAATTGTAAAAAATATGGTTAGTGCAGCAGACATACAAACAGAAAAGAAACTCATGAACCACTTGGTTTGAAAACATCTTGTGCAGAAACTAGTTGACAGCAACGTGCCACCTACAGAAGTTATGCAGATAGCTGGCCACAAAAAGTTACAATCCTTAAATGCTTACTCATGCATAAATGAAATAAAACAACAAAACACATCGCACTTACTAAGCAGCCACTCAAACCAACAACCAAGCACCTCAAAAATAAACTGCTTCACTTCAGCTGAATGCCCAGACATATTATCACAGCCACAGCCATCTACTTCTAAAGTGCAATACAAGATGAAACATGAAACGCCTACAATGTCTCCTTGGCAAAAAGGCATAGCCACATGTTTCAACCAACCCACAATTTCAGCAAAACACATCACATGTAACATCATCCAAGGTACAGTAACTATTGAACACCAGCATTACAATCCTGCACATGTGTTTTACAACACAATAACTAAATAAACATTTCTCTCTCTCCCCACAGGAAATAAATACGACAGTCCACCAAGAAAATGAAGCAAACCTCTATCATCAGACAGCGACAGTGACTGAAAAAATGGACTGAGGATTACCCCAAAACACACTGAAAATGAATGAAAATAAGAAATAAACTTACCCCAAACAAATACTCTATATAACACCAGTGAAATGAACCGGACACATCCTGAACTTCATTGTCATGTAGTATCCATATTATAAATGTACTCTGGTGAAGTAAAACTGGAAAAGCACTCACTCACACCAAAAGGTAAATAATATTAATAACACACTAAAAATATAAATTCAATAGATTCTGAAACAGCACCGAGAGTAACATGAAACTGCTACACACGAGATCCCGACTTAACTTCACCCACAAACATAACATAACAAATCAGAACACTTGCTCCATGATCCTCATAACACATCCACCTATCAGATAACACATTAAACAACCAATCACACTTACATTGAAGACTACAAACACCAATAACAAATCAGCACTACACTTCCTCTTAGCAAACTAACCAATAGCACACACACCTTACGAGGCACTGCAGACAAACACGAACATAAGAAAAAACACCACAAAAAAAAAATCAAAAAGAAAGACAGACACTATAATTTAATGAACCAATACACTCCTGCCCTATTGCATAAATTGGACACATGATGGGCAGGAGGGTGATACAGGAAATATCACCACTCATGGTTAGTGACCCAGGATATCCACCATGGCTCCACCACGCCCGCCACCGTGAATATCCTGAGGTCACTAGCCACCGTGGTGATATTTCCCATATCACCCCTCCTGCACATCATGTATCCATATATATATATATATATATATATATATATATAGATATATATATATATCTATATATATATATATGTATAGATAGATATGGATGTAGATATAGATATATACTGTAGATACCATTAATAGGAGCACAGTCATCATGCCCCTATACTTAGGAATTGAGTAGCCTGTTTAATGCTAAACCTCAGATTTTGCACTTTAATAACTGCAACTGATCAATGGATTTGCACAATATTTGGCATGCACTGTCCCGTGGAGTAGGTCTCTTGATGTGACATGATTTGTTTCAGTTAGATGTGTGAATTCTAAAATCCAGATTGTGCAAAAATCTTAAAATTCACAATTTTTTGCAGGTTTTTCCTCATCTTCTTGTACCCACATGGTATGGAATTTTGGTGGGAACTTTTTATGGTAGAAACGGCTTGGGACACAAAACTGCCCTGGATTTGTTTGCTGAAAAATATTAACATGTTACAAAGTTATTCAGTTTCTAAGTTTCCATTATTTTCAATGGGAATGTCACTTTCCAGGATAGATGAATGGAACAAAAAGGATTTTGGTCTCACAAAAAAGAATTATTTTTCGGGAGGGTCTAATCCTTTTTCACCAGAAAAAAATCCTTTTTCATGAGCCTCTATCTTTTCTTTTTTTTTACACAACAAACGGTCATAACTGTCCAGGGATGTCATTTACAGACATCCACACATGTATCTTGCTCATTGGGAGCTGATGACCTTCACTTTTCACTATTATTTTAATAGCCCCCATGGCCTCTGAATTTTTTTTTAACTATTTAAATCCTTTTTCATCACTCTCTATGATCCTTTCTCATGAGTCCTTTTTCATTCAAATGAAAAAGGACCATGAGTAATAAAACACAGAAGAAAGCCTTTCCCAGCCTTTACTCAAAATTTTCTATTTCCATAGTGTAGTGGTCCCTCCTTCCTCCCTGGTCACAGATCCCTTATAAAATAGAAGTTTTTCATATAGATATACATATATTTTTTTTTCTGGTATTTCTTCCTTGGTCCTGGCCAGCACTCCTTACTCCTATCCAGTGTCCCCCAAGTGCTGTCCCCTAAGGATCAGACCCTCTCCCTTGAGCCTCCACAACTTACCCTTAGTGGCAGGGTGGTGGGAAATGTCTCGTCCCTCCCAACATGGATCCAGCCAGGGACATGTCTTCTCAGGGGCGGCATCTGCAAGGGAGAGCTTCATGCTGTGTGGCCAGGACCTTTCCCCACTTTTCTCCCCTGAGGAGGTGGGACATGCAGTGACGCCAGCAGAGAGAGCATGCACACATCTGCATGCACTTCTCCAGGTGTCTGCCCCATCTCTTCCCCTTTCTGTAGTGTCAGTGCACTGCCCCCACCATCAGGGGCTAGTGAAGTGCCCACAGCTAGTGACCCCCTTCCCTGGAGAAGGAGAGCAGTCCATCGGATGCTCAATCCTTCTCCTCCCCTGCTGACCTCCGGTGGCCTGTGCTCACTCTCGAACATGGGTCATCGGCATAGTGCGAGGTAAGATGTTCGGTGCCTCAGCCTTAAGTACCACCAAGCCTACTATATAGTTTTTTATTAGTTATAAATGATTATACATCCGAGTTCAGAGCAACAAATTAGGAACTGTCAAGGCAGCAGGGGTTCAGTTAAAATAGATATTCATAGCCTAGTAATAATGTACAATATTTAGTAACGGCATCATGCGGTTACAAATTCATTAGTGTAGATAGTATCTCAATCAATTCATTCCATGGATCAGTGCCAGCATCAGTATTATCTAATTCTTTTATAATATACACCAATTTTTTGCAGAGCAGGGTGGCTTTGAATGAATATCACCATTCTTTTTTAACTTCTAAATTGTGGGGGTGGGTACTGGCATTCCAGTGTTTTAAACTCACTCTTTTAAGAGCAAGTGCAGCTAAACTTATTACTTTCTTTTGAATCTGGATAGTTTCTAGTAAGTCATATAAGTTTAAGAGGAGCACAACTGGAAAGCATGAGATATTGATTCCTAAAATGATTGAGAGTTCCTTCACCAAGTCCTGCCACCAGTTATTAATGGCAGAACAGTCCCATAAGTTTTGAGTACATGTTCCTTCTATTGTGAATCCATGCCAACAATATTTAGAATATTGTGGGTTTATCTTTGCAATTGTAACAGGTGTAATATAAGCCCTATTGATAATTTTATGATGAATACTTCTATTCTTTGCATAAATAATTTTTGTATTAACTCCTATTCTGATTACTCTCGGTTGATTTATTTGTAAATCTACATCTAGCTCTTTTTCTCACATTTTACATTGTCTTGTTTTTAGATATTGTTGTGGTTTAATAACTGAGTTGTAGAAAAAAGATAATCTTTTATTTTTGACTAGCATGATGATTCTTTCTTCGTTTTCCCATTTCTTACATAAATTAACTATTTTAATCTTGTTTTTCAAACAAAGTTTTTTTGAAATGTGAGAGAAGAGCGACATAGGAGATATAATTTTATATATCCTGGTTTCTAACTAAATCTTTGAATTTGGTATATGTAATAAATTTACCATTCTCAATATAAAGACTCCATTGTTTCGTGTTTCTGTAAAGTATGGCCTATTTTAAGTATATTGTGCTCTGAAGTCATTGAGAGTATCACTGTGGGTGAATGTAACCATGGAATCATGTGTAAGATTGCCGTTTTCCTTGATGCAGATAGCTGCATGAGTATAGGATAAATCAGATCAAAATTGTTAAATTTTTGATAACTTTGAAAAAAATAATACATCTAGAATTCTAAAGTTAGGAAGCCTTCTAATAATTTCCTACATAATGAATGCATCTTCTTGAGGTGAATACGACCAGCTCCATACCAAAGTGATAACTTGCGTGTTTAAGTAACTAGACAGATCTGGACACCCAACCCCCCCCCCAACATGAAAGCAAATAATGACAATGCAATTCTGGGTTTACCACCACACCACAGAAATTCAGAAAATATTCTTTTGATGTAATTGAACCATTTAAAATTAGGGATCCCTATTAATGATTGTAAGATGAAAATTAAGTAAGGAAGGACCATCATTTTGATGGTCTGTATTCTTCCCCACAGTGACAGAGATAATTTATTCCAAAGTTACAATTTTCCCCAAATCTTCTCTTTTGCTCTCTGATAGTTATTTTTGACTTTTTCTTTAGTGTTATTGGTTAACGTAATCCCCAAATAGGTTATTTGGTGTACTTTGTTAAAGTTCTGCAATAAAGACAATTCTTGTTCAGTTTTTCCTTTCAGTAGATGTACAATCATAGATTTTTGTTGGTTTAACTGATACCCAGGACAAGAGGAAAAATAATCTATAATTTTCAATAATGCTGCAACTGAATTTTTTAAAACTGAACAAATTTAAAGAATGTCGTCAGCATAAAAACTAGGTTTATACTCTACTTTGCTAATAATACCATTTTTTATTTATTGTTTAACAAGGAGTGGCACAGTAAGTTGAAAGTTTGCTTACAGGTGTGACCTGGGAGCACATGGAAGTTAAGTGACTTGCTTAAGGTCACACAGTATGCAAGTGGGGGCTGTGGGATTCAAATCCAGGTCTCCAGATTTGCAGCTAAGAGCTTAAACCACTGCACTATACTGCCTCCTTAAAGTTTTCCTAAAGTTATTCAGTAATGGTTTGGAATCGAACATAAGATGCAAATTATGGGGGACAAAGGGCATCCTTGCCTCACTCCCATCTCCATATTGATTTCTGAAGTTAATTTACTGTTTATCAGAATATTAATAGTGAGGTTACTGTAAAGTAGTTTTATGATTTGCTATACATTTGAAGGAATATTCCATTTTTCCATAATGTAAAGCATGTAAGCTCTATTGATCAAGTCAAAAGCCTTGGAGGCATCTAGAGTCAAGGAGTAGTATGCTTTATTTAGAGCTTGAGCATATTAAAAGCATAAATGGACTTTTTTAATGGCAGAGGATGCTGTTTTGCCTGGGATGAAGCCTTTCTGGTCTGGGTAGATGTGAAGGGACAAGACCATGAGTAATCTAGAAGCAACAATTTTTGCAATAATTTTATAATCACTGTTCAAAAGAGCTATTGGTCTGCAACTGCTTAGTAAATGTTATAGTTTTCCATCTTTCTGGATTAAAATAACTTTTGCTTGTAACATTGATGGATGGATTTGCCCCCCCACCCCACGTCCACCCAGTTCTGAATTATTCTCAGCATCCATGGGGCTAGCAGATTAGAAAAAGTTTTATAAAATTTGTTTGTGAAACCATCTGGTCCTGGAGATTTATTATTGAGAAGATTTCAAATTGCTTTTTTGACCTCAACTAATGTAATTTGTTTTACTGGGAGATCGAAAGGTTTAATTCCACTGTTCTGTATAAATGAATCCTTTAAGTCAAAGCCTTTTATAGGGATCTTTCTGTATGTATTAATTTAGTGGACTGACATAATAGATGCGATGTCTACCTATTCCATTTTTATTTGATTATGAGCATGTCTTAAACCAGTAATAATATTAGCTTCTTTTCTTTTTTTAAGCAATTGGGCTACAATTGTGCCCGTCTTATCCCTGTGAAGATATTTGGCATTCTTGACTTCCCATCCCCAGAGGGCCCTGTGATTCCACTGCTACAGTACATACATATAAGCATCTATGGATCTATGGATGGATGGGAGTGCATGGCCCTGTACTTCCATTTATAGGACAACAGTGGCCAAATTGTCAGCACAGGCATCTTATTACCCCACCTCATGTATCTGGAACAGACAATTTTCTAATCCCTACCAAAATACAATTATGTGCAACTGCAACGCCATTCTATGCCATAGCTGTGAAAATACATTTTGGGCAGGATTTGGGCAGTGCACTCCCATATGCAAATAAGGATACAATTATACTATTTTGAAAAGTAAGGAAATAAATTGTAAAAACTGTCATTAATGTTCTAGTTCGGGTTAAAGCCACAAAAATAGGAAATATGGTGTTAGGTTTACCGACCTAACACCCTCCTATACACACACACCAACAGGCGTTGGGGGTGTTCCTTGTTGTTGTCAGTCCTAACGATCACCCCATTCTCCTATACTGTACCTATCTCAGTTTATTTACATATGGAATGGGCAAGTGTTAGGACTGACAACTCCAAGGCACACCTCCAATACCTGTTGGTGTGTGCAGGGTTGGGGTGGGGTGTTAATGTTGGAGACTGTATTGTCACATTCCCTGCTTTTGTGGCTTTACCCTAACTAGACCTTTAACAACATTTTTTGCAATTGATATAGATATAGATATTCCAGAGAGGTAGATATCGATATAGCTATTTCAGATAGATCTAGATATATAAATAGATATAGATATAGACATAAACATAGACAAATCACATAGATACAGCTATAGCTACAGATATAGGTACAGATACAGATACAGATACAGATACAGATGGGTTCTAGAAAGAAGAAGGTGGAAGCCCATCATGTCTGTCTACCTGCATCAGCTTCAATGTATTGGCCTAGATGACACTGCTGCAAAATAGTTTGTATGCTACCATACAGGTACTGTAGGCAACAACAAGTTAAGGCACAAGAGGACATTTCATCACTTAAAACTATGCTCAGAGGTGTACCGCAGGGTTCAAATTTAGGTCCCTTACTATTCTCTCTCTCTCTCTCTCTCTCTATATATATATATATATGTGTGTGTGTGTGTGTGTATGTGTGTGTGTATATATATATATATATATATATATATATAAAAATATTAATGCTGGTTTCAGTTCAGCAAGTGTTCGCCTGTTCGCTGATGATACTGTTCTCTATGTTGCAAGACCCTTCCTTGAACTCACAGGTAGAGAACTACAGCAAGAATTTAACCTGGTGCAGCAAAATCTCCTGAATCTCAAACTCCTGCTGAATGCTAAGAACACTAAACCTATGTTTTTTTCCTCCAAAGTAAATTTGGTTTATTTTCATTCCTTGGGAGCCAAGTCACAAATAACAACCATACTGGGGAAGCAAATCAAAGTAGTAGACAGATTCAAGTATTTGGGACTCTGGATTAACCACAAACTCTCCTTCCCAGTTCATATAAAAGAACTGGTTAAAAGTTAAAACAAAGATTAGGTCTGTTTTTTAGAATCAAACACCAGTTGTCCCAGCAAGCTAAATTGAGATTATTACAAACCTCATTCCTCCCCCTCCTGGACTATGCTGACCTACTGTATGGTCATGAACCCTGCTCAATACTGGCCAAGCTTGACACCTTGTACCACACGGCACTAAGATTCATTACTAGCACACTGTACAATATTCACCATTGCTCCCTTTATGCTCTTTTTGCCTGGCAGTTCCTAAAAACATGGAGATTGAAAAATGCGGCCATCTGGATTTATAGATCCCTAATTGGTAAGCTCCTACATTACTTATCTAGCCTTCTAACCAGCACCCATGGTAGTTATTCCTTCAGAAGACACTCCTACATCTTTCTCGACATTCCAAGAGCTAGAGCACACTTTGCGTCATCATTCATAAGCCATCCCTTACAAAAATAATTATATGAAATGTTTTCATGCTGCACACAAAAAATCACCCATGTAATATGTGTGCTGCAAGCATAATTTAAAGTTAATTGTAACCTACTGCATGTATGTGGCATGCATGCAGCAAGCAAGTGTGGAAAAAATGCTTTTTATGTTACATTGAAACAGACTGCATGCATGTCGTATGCGTACAAAAAGCAAATGATCACTGATAACTGCACACATAAAAGTTAAGTGACTTGCTCAGGATCACATCACATACAAGTGGGGAATGATGAGTTTCAAACCCAGGTCTTCAGGTCTGCAACTCTTCAAGTTTGCAGTTCAGTGTCTTTAGCCACTGAGCTATGCTGCCTGCATGCATATGGCTTGCTTGCACTTTAATAGAAATCTGCATACATTTGCATGCATTCAGCATGCTTACTGCCATTGTTATACTTTTTGGTTTTCTTGTTTTCCCTCATCTCAGCTGCATAGCTGAACTAACACACATACCGATGGAAACACATGTGTTTCTTTCCACCCCCCAGTACACACACTTATCCGCACAACTACTTAATTACTTCTGTCTGGCCTGTACTCCTACTGTTTTCTATCCATAGTTTTGAATTCTTCAATGCAAACAGACTTTAAGGAACAAGCAGAAAAGTAGCAATAACTCAACACTCACCCACATGGCCAGTCCCCCCACCCCACCCAGCACACACACTGTAGCAGGTACGGCTATGTAGCTACAGACAACCACCAAGTATAGATGTAGGTCGAGTGTCTCTTACCTGAGTACTAGGGAGCCAAAGGCAGGAGTCTTTAAGAGATGATGTCCATGGGTCAGAATGCTGGGGCGTACTCCTTTGAAATGAATGGAGTTATTTTTTATTACTATTTTATACATTATGGGGGCAAGTTGGAGAATAATGAAGGCCACTGTTCTACTAACAAGGCTCTTGTTAGTTGAGTGGTGGTCTTCATTAATCTCCAACTCTCCATAATTAATGTATAAATTAGTAATAAAAAATACCCTCATTCAAGGGGGAAATGGCACATTTCCCTGCAGTCTCCCTTGCCTTATGTCATAATATGCCTGAGTGTGGGGATGTGGAGGGCAGCTTCACTGGGGGGTGGTCATAAGCCTGACTATAGTGGGGCTCCACTTGTGTGTGCATACCATACCATACCACTCAACTGTCTCTGAATTCAAGGGACAGCCTTCATCTAACCCCATAAAACTGCTCTGCTCCTAATCCATCCATCATGGAAAACAAGCTGCTCACACAGAGGATGTCCTGTAAATTTAGACTTTATGGCAGGGGTGCCATTTCAGATTTCAACAGGGGGGAGCCAACAACCAGTGGATGCCAGGTGCTAGTTAGACCCAAGGTGGCAAGATCTAGAATGTCTGGAACATCTTCTAAAAGTTTAAACTTATTTGTTGTGACTGAAAAGTGATATGCAAATCAGGGAAAATTCAAATGTATAAGATTCATCTGTCTCTACCTCAGAGCAGTGCATCAGATTTGGGCTTTAAACCCACCCAGTTACTAACCAATTTTTTTTCCTGGCTGAAGTTCTGAACCCCCACCCCCCCCAAAAAAAAAGACTTTGTCCCAATTTCTCCCCCCAACTGCATTCCATTCCATTCAGTACCCATCCCATATGGGTTGTGAAGTCACCCAAAGGCACAGAAACATGAAAAACACAGCAATATTTCAGTCTTTCCTCCTTCCCCAATCCCCCTGTGAAAACAATTATTACTTTTACTTAGCCAGCCATCTGGTTATAACCTGTAGCCTGGCCCAGTGTGCCACCAGCACAGTTTTCAGTCTGCCCCCTCCTTCCTGCCAGAAGCTGGATGCTAGAACTGACCATTCTATGTCCCCAATGTGATCCACGACCAAGTCAGCTCACTAACCAAACCAACTCAACCTGTGTTGCTTGTTTCTTGCTTGGCAGCTGCCATGGCTGCTGTGCCACTGCAATGATCAAGGCTTATGAAGGCCACCCTCACCACTGTCACTGCTATTGCTAGGCCTAGCTTACTGCAACTGGGGACCTGTGCTGCTTTTTTATGCGAGGCGAGTATAGTTGAATATGTAGGTAGTCTAGTCTTCTGTTAGCTTCTAGCTTACTCTCTGCCCCTTCAGTCACCAGGGGAGATGGAGAATCACTAAGAATAGACCAACAAAAATATGCCATCGCAACACTGCTATTGAGAGTTCAGTGCTCCAAGCTGTAGTGTGCAGCACGTCTACTCTGTTGCGGGAAAGACAGTGTTGCACTTGTGAGACTCATGTGCTCTTGCTTGGCTGGAGCTCCTGCATGTCACATGTGATGGTGCTGCCACTAATAGGTGGAGAGAGTGGAAAACACAGTACAGACACAGTTGAGTCAGAAGTGCACCTACAGCATGAAAGCACACAGGCCAGGGGGCACATATTATGCAAAAGATTAAGTTCAAATTAATGCCATTATTGCTACACCATAAGAACAACCCTAGGCAAAAATGTGGGGGGGGCAACTCCCTCCCTCTGCTCTACCTAATGGCACCCCTGCTTTATGGTAGAAGCTCATTCTCAGGTGCTAGTATTGATAAAAGTAAATACAATGGTTTCCACTGTGTTCTGAAGTACTGTATCTCCATGTTTCAGGATGTGTCCTGATCATCGAGAGGGTGAGTGTCCCTCATTGTCCCTTACTTTGAGTGTCCATGTCCATCATTTCAGTGACAAAATATGGGGTATGGTGCATGCTTCCATGACCCTAATCAGCACAAAGAGTGCTGAGCATGGCCATAGTGTATACGCTCCATACAGAAAGACAAAGGGGAAGTAAATGAGCTAAAACAGTCATGGAGAAACACATTTGTAGCACTAAATATGCATAAAGAGATTTGCATAGCACAAAACAAACAGGTCAGACTTCACAACACAGAGGCCCCTCTTCGGACAACTGGAACAGGGGATGTTGGCTGACTATATCCTAGGAATTTAATGCAGTAAGCAAACAATACTTTACAAATTAATGGCAATTTAATGACACAAATCAAAAACCATCAAACAACTTCCAAAAGGATCTCAATGAAAAATGTATTTTAATGGCTCTAATTTCTAGCAGTAGTAAGAGATGCAGAAACTGATGTGTTTTTTCAGATAACATTTGCACCAGCTTAGTTGCTGCAAGCATGGCAGGCTTACAACATGTGAATCTGATGTGATTTTTAAATGATGTTCATACCAGCTTAACTGCTGCACTCACGTTAAGCGTGCAACACATGAACCTGATGTGATTTTTAGAAGATGTTCACACCATCTTACCTACTGCATACATGTCAAGCATGTAGCATGCAAACCTGATTTGCTTTTTAGATCTGGTTCACTTAGGTGCACTTTGTGTATGAGAACTGCATGCAAACATTACACAATTAAGCATGTGGCATTCATTTTGCATGTACTCGGTACACTTATAGTTCTGTAAGGGATGCTCTCCCTGCATTATGGAAGAACCTTCAAAAGTACCTGAAGATATCAACTATTGTTAAAATGCCAGCCTTCAAAGCACTACTCAGACAGTACTTCAGGGACACTTGCAACCATTACTATTAACTTCACTTAGATCTAGAGCCCCATGTGCTTAGCTTGCATCATACTATCCTTGCCCATCTGCCCCTAAAACCTTGTACGGCCTCATTCTACCTCTATCTTACCTGGCCTTCAGTTTCACTCTTGCCCTACCTTAACTGCCTCTCTGCTGTTGGGGGCTATACCTATGCATTTTTCTCCTTGGTACTTCATCTATACACACTGTTTTTCCTTTTGCTGATTGCTCATTATGAGTTAGTGTAATATATATATATATATATATATATATATATATATATGTGTGTATACATATGTGTATATATATATATATATATATATATATATATATATATATTAGAGGCAAAAACTCCATTTAATGCATTAGTTAGGGGTTGTTCCACAGCGACAAAAGTTAGGAAATTCGGTGTTAGGGTTGAAAACCCCTGACCCCCTCCCACCCCCCCAATTGGCATTGGTGTGCGATTGGGATCATCAGTCTCAACTCTCACCCCATGACATGTGTAAAGCAGCAGAAGTATAGGAGAATGGGGTGAAGTTAGGACCAATGATCCCAATGCACACCCCAATGCCGATTAGGGGGGTGGGCGGTGGGTCCAAGGGGGGTTTTTAACCCTAACACCGAATTTCCTCACTTTTGTCGCTGTAGAACAACCCTAAATAATGCATTAAACTGAGTTTTTTTGCCTCTAATTTCCCTTCTTTTTGAGAATGATAACGAGAAATAGTGAATGTAATGCAGCGGCCACATGATGTCTTGTAGCATAGTAACAGGAACAGCAATGCAAACAGAAGTGCTAACAGTGGCGCACATGGTAACGGAAGCGTGAATGACAACAGAAAGGGGTAATGCACACGGTGGCGTAGACGGGAACGGTCAGCCAAGTGATGTCTTGTCACATAGTGACATGGTGCTCACAAATGGAAATGTCAATGGGCATGGTGATGCAAAGCAAAACAAAAAGACAAACAGTACTGTATACACAAATGGAAAAAAATAACAGAAATGCAAGCGGAAATAAGACGCAAAGGATAACGCACATGGTGGCGTACACGTGAACAGTAAGTGAAACGGGTACGGAACTGCAAGCGGAAATGGCAATGGTAACAGTAATGTAAGTGCACAGGCTGGTTTTCCCTAAAAGCTACATAGAGAAAGACAGTGAGTATAAAGAATGTATGCATAATAATGTGTCTCGGAGCAGAAAACGAGGAGCTGTAATACTAAATAGCATATATCTCAGGAACCATACGACATAGAAAAAGAATTTAAAAGTCATATGATTTAAGATTTTCCTGGCTAGTTTTGTAGTTAGCATTTTTCTGACAAAAAGTCCGTATCTCGCACCATTTCCGAATCTGGCGGACCTGAAAACGCGAGCGCCGTAGTGTTATCCGATGGGAAAAAAAGAGAAGTTCGGAGTGCCATAACTTTGCCTCCCTGTATTATTTTTTCACCAAACTACTGAAAGGCACATCTGTGGGATGTTGGCTGTGTTCCCTGCAAATTTCAGTCCAAAAGACCAAACCGTTATTTTGCAGCAGGGTGCCATAGGATTCCTATCATGTGTCGGGCGCCGTAATGTTATCCTATGGGAAAAACTGTCAACTTTGGAGTGCCTTAACTTTGCCGCCATGTAATATTTTTCAATACAACATTGAAAGGCACATCTGTGAGATGTCATCTGTGTTCCCTCCAAATTTCAGCCCAAAACTCCCAACCGTTCTTTTGCAGTGGAGTGCCAAAGAATTACTGTTATTTTGGGCATAGTGTCGCAAAGTAGTATCACAATTTGCGAAAGTGTCGCAAAAAAATTTGCAACACTTTCATGAGTGCGACACTATTTTTTCATGAAATCTTCAAAAGGCACATCGGGGACCCGGCTGCACGTTCCCTGAAGATTTTGGGCCGGTCACGCAAACCGTGCGACCTGTAGGCATGACAGCAGAATTCCAGAAAAAGCGTAAACGCATGCACAGATCACGCTTAATAACTCCACAGCAGTATATCCAACCAGTACAAAACTTGGCAGATCCCAAGGCCTATGGTTCTTGATCATGTATTCCAAATTTCAGGTAAATCCGTCAAACAGTTGCAAAGTTATTAAGGTGCAAAATTTGGGTTTAACATAACATAGAAATGGCTCCTCAACCCTAACTATGGTAGCACTACTGTGTTACCATAATATATATATATATATATATATGTGTGTGTGTATATATATATATATATATATATATACACACACACATATATATATATATATATATATATATATATATATATATTTATATACACAGTGTGTATATATATGTGTATGTATGTATATGTTATATATATATATATATATATATATATATATATATATATATATATAGGATACATGATGGCAGGAGGATATGGTAATATTCTCACTCCTGCAGAGTGAGATATCTATGCCTCACAATGCAGGAGTGAGAATATTTTCCATATCCCACAATCTGCACATCATGTGTACGATTTATGCAATAGAGGACACATTTATGCAAGTTTTATTTGTCTTTGTAGTCGGTTTAGTATGCTTCATTTTGTGGGATTCTGCTATGTGTTGTGAATGGGAGTGACTGTTGTACTCTGATTGGTGGGAAGCTTCAGTGTGTTTTGGTCCTGTTATGTGATTAGTTGTTTGTCTTGGTTGTCATGTATGACTGGTTATGTTGTGCTTGTGTGTGAGATGTGATTGGCTGTTGCTGTTGAGTGGACGGGAGTTTGGTTGGCGTTCTTCTGAACTGGATTACGTGGAAACATTTTTATTTAATGCTAACGATGTGTTCACTGTTATTTGTTGAGTTCTGTTTGGTTTATTTTTCATGGACTATGGTGCTGCATATGGCATGTTGCGATTTTAGAGCTCTGTCTCTTGTGGTTTCTTTCACCAGTGGTCTGGGTGGATTACTTTTGATTTGTGGACAGTTTAGCATTTGAAGGAATTCTGAGTAATACGGAAAAGATGTAGAAGGTGCTTCTGATAATGATATGTTGAAACAACTGTGGGAACTTCTGGTAAAGTGTTTCTGGTTTGGCAATTGTGCTTTGTGTATGCCATGCTTGTGTCAAAAGGAGATATTTTTGCATATTTTTGTGATTTGTGCTGTTTTTAGAGATTATTTGTACTGACTAGCAGTTTGATTGGGCAGGTGGTGCTGCTGACATAACCTGAGTGAGAATATCAGTTGCTGACATAGACACTGTAGGTGGGATATTCAGACTGCACCAGGCTGTGGCGCAAGCCTGGGCACAACACAACTGAGGTATGCCAGGGTGCTGACAGGGTGATATTCAACGGTGCTGCACCATGGCTCAGCACCATTGAATATCGCTCTGTGGCCACCCACATTGCACATGGTGCAGAGGCACTGCACCAGCGCAAGTGGCCAGAGAGGGGCAGGGGGATGCGGCAGCACAAGTGCCATTGCGCTAGGTGCATCAACCATGATATTCAAAAATGCACATGCAAATGGGGCCATAATGCATGCAAGGCACAAATGGGGTGATTGGAATGTCATTATGGTCCCATTTGCAAGCAGGTGCACCGATCCCAGGCGACTTGCACCTGGCGTCCTGCCAGGCTGCAGCTGTCAGGGACCGACGCCCCTGCACAAGTGGCAAAGTGCCCCACTGCCCAATCACAGGCATATGTATGAATACAATAATGTCCAATATCCCTCGTGGTCCAGTGGACCGCTCGCAGCCCGATCACGGGCAGAAGTATAGAAAAAGATTTTATCCCATCCTTGGAGGTCCAGCGGTACCCCTCCCACCCTCCCACTGAGCCCTCCACTCTGCTCCCCCATCAGCAGTGGGTGGCATTTCCACCTGCAAGCCGCCCAGCTGCTGTGTTGCACCCTGCAATATGGCAGCTCACCTGTGGGTGGCTGGCTGTTGCTCCTTTATTTTTGGAACAACTGTATGTGACACATGTAGGTGTTGCACCTGCATGAGTCCATGCATCCCTGGGGTGAATATCGGGATGTGCGGGGGTATGCTCACGGCACTGCCCCACTTTGCACTACATACATTACTGATGTGCCCCAGCACGCGCCGGATTTGTGCCACGCACTTTTCCCTTTTGAATATTGCGCCGATGACTAGTAAGGTGATGTTGCAACTGTGTTGCGCCATGTGCAACCCTTCTGAATACCCCACCCTGTGTGTGTAAATGTAAATATCTCCACAGTGTCTATGTCATCAGTCATTTATCTCACTGTGCAAATACATGTTTTTATTTGCAACGTTTATCACCCACCCTATTGTATAAATATATTTATGAAATAGGGGTGGAGATAAACAGAGTGTGATAAATCCATTTATCTGAGTAACTGTGTACATAAATTTCATTTATGAATACAGTGCTTATGTCATCAGCCGTTTATCTACACAGTGCTTATGTCATCAGCCATTTATCTATACAGTGTTTATGTCATTTAGAATGTTCAGCCTCAGAAGCAGTATTAACTATATTCAAATGTGAATAACTTTAAAACGAAAAATGATAACATGGTACTGTGAGCACAAATGTTGTTCAGCATTGAAATATCTACAAAATGAGTGGTGTTTTATTTATTGATACCCTTTAAATTTTTTTATAATTAGCAAAAACACAGCAGAAAATTAATATTTTTTTTTCATTTTGTCCACAAACAAATGTAAATAACTTTAAAATGACAAAATGATAGCATGGCACTGTGAGCACAATGTTTATTCAGCACAGAAATATCTACAAAATGAGTGGTGTTTCATTTATAGATACTTTGTATTTTTTCAGAATTAGCGAAAAACAGCAGAAAATTCAATTTTTGTGCATGTTTTCATCAAACAAATGCAAATAACTTAAAAACCAACAATGATAATATGGTACTTTGAGCACAAAAGTTATTTAGCATAAAAATATCTACAAAATGAGAGGTGTTTCATTTCTAGATTCCTTTTAGATTTTCTATAATCAGCAAACAATGGCAAAATATTCAATTATTATTCACTTTTTTGACTAACAAATGCCCCTACAAAAGCAAAAACAAAAGAACTGCATAAATGGAATATGCAATGAAAAACTCATGTAATAAATGATTTATCTGCACTCAAGCAGTTTGACCTCGAACACCTCACTCATGGCTTATGCCACTCGTGAGGTTACCCGAGTTCAAACTGCTCTTGTGCAGATAAATCATTTATTACACTTGCTTCCATTGCATATCCTCTAAATATAAAGGAGATACATGATGAGCAGGAGTGGAATATGGAAAATATTCTCCCTCCTCGAGAGTGAAATATACTGTGCTCACGATGCTGAAATGAGAATATTTTCCATATTTCATGATCTGCCCATCATGTGTGCTCTTTATACCATAGAGGTGAGACCAATTTCAGTGAGAGAGTTTGTTGTTATGAGGATCACATCACTTTAAATGATGCTGGTGCTGTGGTAGTGCGTGTGTGAACTTTTATGAATGGGTTGTTGTAGTGAGCTGTTGTTGATTGGTGTGTGTGTCTGGGTCTTGATTAGGTGTGCTGTATTTTGGTAATTGGTCGCCTGAGGGAGGTTCTGTTCTGTGACAATGAGGAAGATGATAATGATTTCTTTTGGCAGGTCTGTGTCTTCATGTTTGGCTGTTTAAGATTTTTTTTAAACATTTCAGGCATCATCTGTTTGATTCAGTAATGTACTAAACTTGGGTTTTGAAATACAGCACAAAGAGATTTGGAGATTGTTACATTTAGAAGGAGTGCTGCAGCTGACTGTCATTATCTATCTTAATTGTGTTAATTTCAGTGTAGGGCTTATTTTAGAACTCAGCAAATTACAGTGGTGTTTCTTAGTGTTTTCAGATGCAGGTGAGTGATGTCAGCAGAGTAGGTATAAATGGTATTTATTTTAACTCTGCTGATGTCATCAGGATTTATTTCACTCCAGTGATTATTTCACGGAATTGGTCTCACACCCATGGTATATATATATATATATATATATATATATATATAACGCTAACTCATAATGAGCAATCAGCAAAAGGAAAAACAGTGTGTATAGATGGAAAATATTTCCGTGAGTGCAGGGTGAACTGGGATAATATCACGAGTGGCGAAGCCACGAGTGATATTATTGCAGTTCACCCTGCACAAGTGGAAATATTTATCATATGTCACTTGTCGCACATCATGTATGTGATTTATACAATAGGGCCCTATTTTAGTATGTAGTGCAATTTATATTCATCGTTCTCTGTGAGTTGTTGTTTTACATTTTCTTTTTCTGACTAGGTAGAGCTGCATATGTTGTTTGGTTCTAGCAAGGTTATTTGCACTGTGCGTTAGGTTGTGAATGGGGTGGTTGTACTATTTTATTCGTTGTTAAAATGAACGGAGACTTTCTGATTGGTTGGTGATGCTTGCTATGCATTCTGCATCCTTTATGATTGGTGTGCTCTTGTTTGTGGGCGGGATTATGTTCGGGGACAGCGCTCCCGTTCAGGTTCGAATGGTCAGTTGTTTTATTTTTTTGGATTCAGATTTTAATGGGGCTGATAAAAGTACTGTTTTATGCATTTTGGCTTTTAAGAAAGTGTTTGCTGAATTGGGTGGATATTGACTGGGTTTTACAGGTTAATTTCGGTTTGTTGCCAGTCCATGACAGGGATTAAAATTCAGTTCAGGATGGCTTCTGATGATAAGTCACAGAAGAAGTTTATGTTGGGGTCTTACTGGGAGACCATCATCAATGGAGTGTGCACTTTGAAGTAGATGAGCTTCCGTGAGTCACACTTGCAGTTTTCGAGCAGCTCCTGTTATGTGAGCAGAGATAAAGAATGCTGTGTAGGTACAGATGAGATTTTTAGTCAGGATTGTTTTTTACAGTGTTCATGTGTAGACAGTGAGGGTTTGTGTGGGTGATCTGATGTTTTGGGAACTTGGCATTTTTTGATATTTTAATCTTCTGGTTGTTTTGAAAAGAAGCCCAGTCAGGAAGGTGCTACTACTGAGGTAGCTATTGTTGGAATAACAGCTACTGACATAGACACTGTTGAATATCAGCAGCTGATGTAGACACTGTGGAATACTTGCTAAGCTATTCCATGGTGTCTACGTCACCTCCCTGATGTTCAATAGTGGTGAAAATAACATTTATTCAGAGTGTTATTCCTTCACCCCATTGTACAAATATATATATATATATATATATATATATATATATATATATATATATATATATATATATATGTACTCCGATGCCTTTGTGCATTTTAAGTACTATTTTTATATGTATGTATTTGATATATAATTTTGTTGCATACTGTATAATGTCACAGCTATTGTCTTCATTTTATACCATCTTGGCTTTGTATTATCTATATTGTAATGTTTCAGTGTTGTCTTCGTTGCCCAGGTCCACTTTGTAAATGAGTTCACTCAATGGCATTTCACCTGGTAAAATAAAGATTGATTGCTTGATTAATTGATATAAATATACCTGACAGACATGATCTGCTATTGTACCTTGTATCATTTTTATGTTTGCTTGTGTGTATACACAAGCAAGACATATTGCTGCCACTCCTGGCAATGTAGGGATTTGGGAGGTCTGTGCTGCAAGAAGTCAATTGAGTTGAGTTCTGGAGGAGGCCTGAAACTCTAAATCCAGTCCTGACAAGGCTTCTTCTGATGCTGGTCAGCTGGCTGATTGAGAGAAACTCCTTACTTTTTAAAGATGCAGCAATACCAATCACAGGGCTTTTCCACCCATTGGCCAGCTAACAAGTGTCATAATCAGCCTCTAAGAAAAAGAAACCCTCCCCCTTCCTCCCTCTGTGTGCTGTCCCACCCTCACCCTCCATTCTCCTGCCTAGTGTGTGAAAACACTCCTGAACCCTCCCTCTCTGTGTTGTCCCATGCTCCACCTCCATTCCCCATTCCCAGCCATGACTGGCAGTGGTTCTTCACTTCTGAACCCACTTCCCTCCCTGGGGTTTGGGTCAAGTGTCCTGTTGGCTGTGATTGATGGTCATTCTCTGATCCCAACCCTGCTGTCTACCCTGGTGTTGGTAGAGCAAGTGTGTTGTTGACTGCAGTTGGTGGCTAGTCTCTATTTGCAACTGTGCTGCCTATCCTGTGGCAAGAGAGCAAGTGTACTGTTGGCCGCCATAACTTGCACTTCTCCACTCCTTTCCCCACTGCCTGCCCTGGGGTCCTGGAGCAAGTGTGCTGTTGGCTGTGACACTGGGCTGCCCACCCCCAGTGCCACCAAACAACACACCAATACTGAGGTGTCCAGTCTACAGTGCTGGTACCCAAAATAAAGGAAATGGTCTCTTGCAGTTCTATTGTTTGCTTTTTTTTTACCTGAAATAAAGAAAAAAACAGTGAAGTCTGCTGCCTAAACCAACCCCTCCAACCCCCACTCAGCACTCACCACTCCCCTACACCCCTAATTTTTCTATCTGGTCCAGCACTGCCCCTCAAACATTCTGCCGCTCTTACTGCACACATACAGGAACTCACTAAAAACAAAGTAAATGGCGTTTTAATGCATTTTAACGGGGGGGGGGAGTGGAGCAGCAAGATGGCTGAGCTGCTGCTCAGCTCCTCACCACGCCTGGAGATTGCACCAGTTTAAGGCTTTTTAGAATTTTTTTGAAACTTTTTTGGATGTATTTATATAAAGTACTGAAGTAAACCCTCACTATTTTGATGCTGACTGTTTGTAAGAGAAATTTAGCACTATCACCTGCTGTTTTTTTTAAGAGAATCCATGCTCTGCATAATCACAGGGTCTACCGGTAAAATGCCTGGCTTGTAATTATTATTTTCTGTGGGCTTCATGAATGAGTGTTTAGTGCTACTCAGTATTTCTGCTAAACACTTGTTTGATATTGAGATAGGCCAGATGCAAATCTGCTATATTCAGTCAGGATATTCAGATTGCTGCATTGCCCAATCACAGCGCAAGTCCCCACATTTGCACCTCATTATAGTCTGCACATGCCCTATTTGCATGTTCAGAGCTATAAATGATCTGCAGTGCAGCACCACACACCACTGGTGACTGGCAGGTACTGCAGATTGAAGGTTTGTTTGCTACAGCTACACTTTTGAAGACTGTATAGCCATGCATCCACCATGCCTGGGAACTGCACAGAAGGACTTGGAACTGTACTCACACTTGTTACTCTTCCACCCCACAGTCACTAGAATGGCAGAGAAGGAGGAAGTGAGATGGAGGAGACATCAAAACTTTACTGAGGATGAGCTGAAGGCCCTAGTCGAGGCCTATGTCCATATGGAGGACCTTCTGTCAGGGAAGACAGGCATGCTGCAGGAGAGGACACAGGGATGGAATGCGGTTGCCAGGCTGTGAATGCCCATGAGCAGTACAATTGCATTCCCCAGGAGTGCATGAAAAGGATGAACAGCAAGAGGACCAGGAACAGAGAGCACCTGTCCACTATGCAAGCAGCCACACAGGCCACAGGGGGTGGGCCATGAACTGTGCCACCATAGATGGCCCATGAGGAGTGCTTATATCCACCCCATCCCATGCCTCTATGGAGGGTGTCCCTTGTGGGGGGTTCCTGACAGAAGAAAGCCCTTCAAAGCACTGTGAGTATGCAGGTATCACTTTGTCTGTATGGCTGCATGTTGTGTTCCTGAGTGTGCAGGGTATGCCACACATGGATGCACACTGTGTCACTATATCACTGTGCAGGGCTTCTGTCATTGTACGGTCCCCCCATGGGTATGCAGTGTTCCTTTTGCAGCCTGTGGGCACTGCAGTGGCAGGCTGTGTCACAAGGGATGTAGGCCTGCTGGGATGGGGTGACTGGTGGTAGTTCATGACCACACATGTACATGTGCCACGTCTGTGTGCATCCACCACTCATGCCAGTGCAATGCACTGCCTTGAGCTGCCACTGTTGATGGTGTGCCCACACACCAGCTACAGTGTCTATGCTCCGGGGGGGTATGTGCACATCCCAGGCCCAAAGGATGTACACAGTGCATAACCATGTAGGCACAGCCCAGTGGCATGCATTGCACACACCATATGGTGGTTTAGGTGACACAGGCCCCAGTTCAGGACCATGCCATGAGGTGCAGTACCAGCACACCTCTGCTGCATGGCACACAGCCCCATGTACTCTGGTAAGTGGACACCCATGGCCATGAAACCCTGACCATACACTAATTTCTGCCTTACAAAACCATCACCCTTCACTGGTGCTGCAGGGCCCAGACTGCAGATGAAGGGGCCAGAGGAGGAGGAGGAGGAAGAGGAACCCAGGCCATTAACATCAGCCAGGGCCATGGCAGGATCAGGCAGGACACCCATGTTCCAGCACCTCCTGGGGTTTGTGGGTCTGAATGCCCTCTCCGACCTTTAGTTGCCAGATTATCTCCTGGTGCTAGCATCTGCCACAGGGGATGATGATGAGGAAGATGCCACACAGGCAGTGGTGATAGCATACAGTAGTGTCACTGACACAGCACCAGTGGCTACCTGGACAGCAGTGGACAGGGTGGCTCACAGCCTCCACGCATGGCCCCCACCAGGTTGCCTCTATGCTGACCGCACCTGCAGCAGTTGTGGGTGGCCATTGCTGGAGTGTGGCTGTGGGGACTGGGGCTGTCCCCATGATGCAGCAGGGTGCTGTGCATTAGCAGCATCCTGTCTGTGCTCATGACATGCCTGTACCAGGTCCCAGTGTGCCTGCCCAAACAGAGTCCCTGCCCGAACAGTGACAGATCATGCAGCATCCACAGGCTATGGATGTGGCACTGCAGGCTGGAACAGCCCCCACCCATTAGCAAGCCCCTCAGGACAGGTCCCCTGCTGACAGGCTGGATGAGTACACCCAGCTCCTGTGGGCATCTGTGGAGCACCAGGGTGTGCTCAGGAGGCATGTCAGAGCTGCGTGTGCAGGTAGGCATCCTGGATGACCAAGTGTCTGAGGGGTGTTCCTGGTTAGTTGATGAGATAAGCAACTCTGGAAGGAAGTGGTTGGTGAGATTCACCAATTGCAGGTGGACATGACCACAGGCTTCAAGAGAATTGCATAGGCCATTGAGGTGGGCCATACTGCCCTGGCACCCCGTGGCCACAGGAGTGCCAGTCACACCCCATGTAGTGACATAAACACTCCCACCACTCAGCATCACTTGACCCCATTGCTTCTGACACTGTCCCCTGTCTCAGGTATTCCCAACACCCCTGGAATCCTTCTGGACTTCAGGAACATGACACCCATAAGCACATGGTCACATGGGTCTACCCCTGCTAGTGCAGTTGGGTCACCCACTGAGGTGGGTGACACCCCAGAGGGGGTCATCCATTGTGGGCATGGACACCCACAAGTCTGTCTGTGGTAGCTGTGGTGGGAAACAGTGATGCCACCTGTGTGCAGTCCTCATGGCACAGTCCCCATCCAGGCATTGCTGGCCCAAACACCCTGCCAGCAATGCCCAGGTCCACATACAGTTGCACATGCTTGCGCCTGTGGCATGCATGTCCGTGCTGTCAGTCTGGTATTCAGGGTATGTGCTGGGGCACAGCTGCTGTGTTGTCTGGCATAGTCATGGTGAGAGCAGCCTTGTTTGTCCACTGTGCATGTATGCAGACAGTGTCCCCTGGTCCTTGCCAACCACCACAGCAACCCCATGTACCCCCATAACTGATGGTACTACAGTGGCCACACCTGCATGGGTGTGTGCTTCCACCACTGTGGTCCTGTCAAACATGCTGCATTAGCTGACCCATGCATGTGGTCCCCCCAATCCCATCTGCTGTTGCACATTCCCCTATGGTCTCTTTCTGGTACCTGCCTGCAGTCTCTGAAGTACTCCTCCACAATTGTGTACTACCATGCCCTGGTGGCCAGCTGTGGGTCCCTATGGTCATGATGTGCCTGCCTACCCCCAGCTGGTGGTCCTTCATCCTCTGAGCTGTCGCCCACCTTGACCTGGCCATGGATTCCACAGTCCATGGCCATGTTGTGTAGCATGAAACAGTCTAGGAGTATACCACAGACCTTCTCTGGGCTGTACTGTAGGGCATCACTAGTCCTGTCCAGGCATATGAAACCTATTTTCAGCATGCCGAACACACACTCGATGATACTGCGTGTCATGGCATGTGCCTCATTATACATATCTTCCACCTCAGATGAGGGCTGGTGTATGGGAGTGAGCATTAACAGCTGAAGGAGGTATGATTCATCACCTGTGGGGGATAAACAGAGTTTAGTGTACATCATGCATTCCCAGGTGTGCAATGTCCCTATGCACGTGCATATCACCCTCAGCTCTGTGTGCCACCCACACTGCCATTCCCATCTCCTGCCCCCCAGCCATGCCCACAACATCACATCAGTGGGTGCACTGTTTGTGTGTTGCATGCAGGGCACATGCTGGGCATGGCATGGCCACTCACAGCCATGCTCTGCTGTACACATACCCAGCTCCTGCAGGCACACTGCCCCTGTCCTGTCCAGCTGTGGTTCTCTGAACAACTATGGCACCTGTGTTGGTCCCAGGTCCTGTGCCAACACATGCCTGGATACATGTGCATGATGTGTGTGTGTCCCCAGCCCTGACCCCCCAGTGTACAGCCCCCCCCACTGCCTGTAGTTCATGGTGCAGTGGGCACACGTGGGCCACAGCACAACATGACTTTTGGTTGTGGCGACCCCTGTCAGTGTCCCACCTGGCAGTTACACCAGCTGTATTGTGTGCCACTGTGTGCTATCTGGGCCTGTTGTCCAGCCCCACTCACCCACAAGGCAGTTGCTAGGTATCCCCCCACTCTTGAACAGGCAGCACAGGGCTGACTGATGCCAGATGTTGGCATTATGTGCACATCCAGGGTGCATGGCACAGACATTGGTGATTGCACACCACCTGGCAGTTTACAGAAAGTAAAGCCCTTCCTGTTGATGTATGTGATGCCTTCAGGGCCAGGTGGTGCATGTATTGCCACATGGATCCAGTCTATGGCCCCTAGCATGCTTGGCATGCGTGCCACCCTGTAGAAGTGCAGCTTGGTTTCTGTGTGCTCTGCCTGTGTGCTTGGGAATTTGATGTACTCCAAAGCATGTGACAACAGAGCGGTGAGGAACTGAGTGATGAGATGGGATGTGGCGGACTGTGTGATGCCAGTGAAGGCACCCACTAGTGTCTGGAAGGTGCCTGTGGTGAGCAAGCACATTGCTGCTGTCACCTTTGTCTTCACCATCATGGAGTGACTTCTGTGTGTTGGTTCCTGTAGGTCATCATGGAGTAGCTCATTGAGCTGTCTCAGCAGTGCCCTGTTGAGTCAGTACTGACCCACGAACTCTGTGTCACTCAGCTGTTCATATGTGATATGGGCACAGTACCTTCTCTGCTGGGCCTACCGGCTGCGGGCCCTTCCATGTCCCCTTTGCTGTTCCTCCCATCTCCCCTTTCTCCCCTCATGACTACTGCCATCAGAAATGCAGACCCATACATGGCTGCTTTGTGGTGAAATGCTGCTCTGTGCCTGCTGGAGGCTTGGACTTAGGCATGCTTTCTGCCTATCTTTTCACGGCACATCTGCATGATGCACCGCAGATGCACAGCACATTTTGGCTGAAGATAGGGCTGTGCAGCACATTCATGGCAATGCCCCCTCCACATGCACTGCTTACATTATAGTTGCACTCAGGTGTATGTGGTGCTGCGCCGTGCATCCCTGTCCTTTCAATATGGCGCTGCAGTGCATCTTGTGGTTTGCGCCACTGCATCTCATGTTGTAGTGTGCATCTGCCTTGAATATCTTGGCCCTAATTTATTGTAAGCATGCGAATACTGGTCATTTGTATTTTCTGCATATACATGATTTATCTACATGTCTGCCCTGGGTATTGATCAGTGCTGCAGTATGCTGATTGTACACCATAATTTTAATGTTAGAAATTGTCTTTATAAAAATTACTTTTTATATATTTATTGCTCACATTTCAACGATTCGTTTTTTTTTTTGCACTATATCATTAAGGTAGCATAACAAAAAGGCAGGCAGATAGATAGGCAGACAGGCAGACAGACAGAGCATTAGCTAGGATGGATAGATAGATAGATAGATAGATAGTTAGATAGATAGATAGATAGATAGATAGATGGATGGAGAGAAAGATAGTAAGATACATAGATAAATAGATAGGTGCTGCATTGTATCATGGCCAGCTCCACTGTGTGTGTGTAGCTACTTTATATCTATGTCTACACATAGAAACATAGACTTTGATGGCAGATAAGGACTGCTTGGCCCACCAAGTCTGCCCATTTTCCTACCTATTGGATAAGCTGCAGATTATAGTTAACCAACAGCCTACTTCTTCCTAACCCCCACCAGAATTTCCTTATGTCTGTCTCATGCATCCTTGAATTCCCCCACTATTTATGACCCCATAACCTACTCAAGAAGGCTGTTCCATGTGTCCACCGCCCTCTCCATGAAAAATTACTTCCTTATGTTGCCCCTGAGCCATCTCCAATCTATCTTCAAATTGTGCCCCCTTGTTTTTGCACATCTTTTTCTGAAAGATGCTACCCTCTTGGACTTTGTTGATTCCCTTGAGGTACTTTAAAGTTTCTATAATGTCCCTCCTCTCCCTCCTTTCCTCGTGGGTATACATAACAAGCTCCATTAGCCTCTCTTCATATGGCTTCTGGTGCAGACCCTGCACCATTTTAGTTGTCCTCTTCTGGATTGCCTCCATCCTGTCTATGTCTTTGTGGAGACTGGGTCTCCAGAACTGCATGCAGTACTCCAGATATGGTCACACCAACTGTCTGTACAGAGGGATAACAACTTTCTGTTTTCTACTGGTGATGCCTCTCCCTATATATCCCAGCCCTGCTCCCAAGCTCTCCTTACTGCCTTCTCACATTGCTTGCTTACTTTTAAGTCATCTGATATGATTATACGCTGGTCCCTTTCCATTTTTGTTGTTGTTAGTAAGTACCCCCATTGTGTACTCTTCCTCTGGGTTTTTGTTTCCAAGATGCATTACTTTGCACTTCTTTGCATTGAATTTAAGCTGCCATACTTTTGACCATTCCTCCAACCTTCCCAAGTCCCTTCTCATCCTTTCCACCCCCTTGTGTATCAACACTGTTGTAGATCTTTGTGTTATCTGCAAAGAGGCATATATTTCCTTCCAGTCTCTCTGCAATGGCACTTATAAAAACAGTAAAAAGGACTGGTCCCAGTGCAGAACCCTGCAGTACACCACTAGTAACCACCCTTTCTTTGGAGTGGACTCTGTTTTTACTATTACCCTCTAAGGTGTCCTGTTGTCCAGCCAATTCTTTACCCAGGCTATCACCCTGGGACCCACTCCCAGGCTGGCTAACTTGTTTATTAATCTTTTATGTGGGACTGTGTCAAATGCCTTGCTAAAGTCTAAGTACAGTACAATTCACATTAAACTGTTCCTCCAATTAGTTGCTTTAGTATTTCTGACTGAGTTGCATAAGTGTTGCTGGAACCTGTTCAAAGCCCTGCACAAACTGTTTCTTAAGAGTTAAAACTCTGTTTTGCATGGCATTATGACTGGACTGCAGAGGCATTCCAATTGAGTTGCAAACACATTTTACAAATGTTATGCTTCAGCTGATTAAGCACTGAAAAACAATGCAATATGAGTTGCCAATGCATTGCCAACTGAAAAAAACAATGCTAAACCAACTCATTGGTGGAGCAGTTTATTGTGATTTGTACCTTGTCAACAGCCCCTCCCTGGTCTACTACTTTGGTCACCCAGTCAAAAAAATCTATTAGATTCGTCTGACATATTCTTCCCATTGTGAATCCATAGTGCATTGGCTCCTGTGCACCGCTGGCTTCTAGGTACTCAACAATTCTTTCTTTCAGAAGTGATTCCATCATTTTCCCTACCACTGAGGTCAAACTAACAGGTCTGTAGTTTCCTGTCTCTGCTTTGCTCCCACTTTTGCGAAGGGGAATCACATCCACCCTCTCCAGTCATCAGGTACCACACCATCCTCCCATGATTTGTCAAAATGGGTAGTCAGCGGTGTCACTAGTTTTCCCCTTAGTTCTTTTAGAATTCTGGGGTGAATCCCATCAGGTCTCAATGCTTTGTCCACTTTAGTTTCAGGAGTTCTTTCAGAACCCTTTGTTCTGTGAATGGACTGGTATCTACCCCCTATACAGAGTGCTTCCATTGATTGGGCTAGGTATCTCCCCCATGTCTTCTTTTGTGAATACTAAGCAGAATTATTTGTTCGGTATTCCTGCTGTTTCACTGTCACCTTCTGCCCACCCACCTCCCTTTATTAAGCCTCACTATCCCTCCCTTGGTCTTTCTTCGCTCCCTAATGTACCTATAAAAGGTGTTATCTTAACTGAGTTGGCTATCTTTTCCTCAGTTTGCTCCTTTGCTATTTTGTCTGCCTTCCCCACTTCCTTCTGCTTTAACTGGTACAGTTCTCTGTCCTGCTCCTTCTGTGTTTCCTTATACTTCCTGAATGCTATCTTTTTCTCTCTAATCTTCCACGCCATCTCTTTTGAGAACAATAGTGTTTTTTTCCTTTGTTTTGATTTGTTTATTTGCTTCACACAAAGGCTTGTTGTCTCTATGATGGCAGTTTAGTTTTTCTCCATTGTTCCTCCACTTTGCCTTCTTGCCTGTTTGAGAGTGCTTTTCTGAGGAACTCTCCCAATTTGCTAAAATCAGCCCTTCTATAGTCCAGTACCCTTACATTTGTATGGCTCGACTCTATGGCTGTGCTTATCATGAACCACATGGTTTGGTGGTCACTTGTTCCCAGATAGCTACCCACTTCTAAATCTGAGATCCTCTCTCCATTCCTGTTTGAGAGCACCAGGTCTAACATTACTCCCTCCTGAGTGGTTTCCAGCACTAGCTGTCTGAGGCATGCCTCCTGTTGGGTTTTAAGAATCACCCTGCTCTTGGATGTGGCTGCAGCAAAGGTGCTCCTGTTAACCTGTGGCATATTCAGGTCCCCCATAATCAATATCTCCCTTGTTTCTGCCATCCTAAGGATGCCTTCTATCATTTCCTTGTCCATTTCCTCCCCTTGAGATGGGGGTCTGTATACAACCCCCGGGCAGACTGTGGTGCCATTTTCTATCTCCAGGGTGACCCACACTGCCTCCTCTCCTCCCTGTTCATCCTTTAGTTCCATTGCTTTAATCCCTTCCCATATGTTAAGAGCTACTCCTCCTCCTCCTCTTCTACCCTCCCTGTCCCTTCTGTAGATTGTGTACCATTGTATGTTGACATCCCAATTATGGTTCTTTGTGTATGATGTTTCTGTGACTTCCACAATATCCAGGCTTCCTTCTTCCATCAAGGCCACTAGTTCAGGAAGCTTGTTACCCAGACTATGGGAATTGGTATTCATTGTCCTCCATTTTTTGATGGTCTTATCCCTTTTAGCCCCATCCCTGTCCTTACTACCTTTGCTTTTTTCTCCATTTACCCCAGCCCTTCTCCCTGTTGGTTTCTCTATTTTCGTGTTTACCTCACTAACTACCCTGTTTTGTGTGGGGGGCTGGGATTTTCCTCCTCCTTTTCAGTGCCTCCCCCTTGGCTAGTTTAAAAGCTTGCCAAGGAAACATTTAAACCTGTCACCTAGGATCCATATATCTCTATCTCTATCTCTATCTATCTATCTATCTATCTATCTATCTATCTATCTATCTATCTATCTATCTATCATTTATCTATATGTCTGTCTATATATCTATCTATCCATCTATCTATGTGTGTATATATTCTTTTCAAAACAAATGTTGTTAATGTATTACAGGTATTTGCAAAACTCTTTGTTAATGCACCAGTTAGGGTTCAAGTTAATGCCACAAAAGTAGAGACATGTGGTATTAGGTTTTACAACCCTAAGTCCTCACCCCCACCTCCCAGAGCAAAAGGAAAAAATCTTCAACCCACCCAAGCCACGATCCCCAACCCTGTACTCAGAGTCTAAGTGGTATTGCACAGATTAATAAAAGAAAACAAGATCCCCATTATCCCTGGTGGTCTAGTGACCCCCCCACACGGCAGTGCCAGTCCACCCCCACCGACCACACCTGAATAACAGCACAGTGAATGACAGCTGCTGTCATTCACTGAGCTTGTACTATTTACAGTAGTACGCACTCGATGAAGAGCTCAGTCAGTGGCTGGCTGCAGTGGTGAGAGGTGTACTGTGCCAGTTGTCTTCTGGGAATGGGTGGAGGGCTGGGGTGGACTGACACTGCTGGGTGGGGGCTACTAGACCACCAGGGATAGTGGAGATCTTGTTTTCTTTTATTAATCTGTGCAGCACCACTCGGACATGGGATGTGGGGTCATGGATTGGGGTTTGGGGTTCTTCTAGCCCTGCAGGGCATCCCTCATGCATTTGGGGGATTGGGGCATGGGGTTCGTTATCATGGGCAATTTATTAATTATAATGTGATCGGGTATGGGGGTGCATTAGCCCTGCAGGACAATTTATTAATTTTATTGTGATTGTGGCATGGAGGGGTTTGATAGCCCTGCAGGGCTTCATTCACACATGTACAGGGGATCAGGGCTTGGGGAGGTACTTGAGCCCTTCAGAGTACCATGCTGCCAGCTTGCAACAACCTCTTCAGATATGGCCTCTGTTCGGCGTACCTGTTGGGTTGTCGCAAGTTGCAGGACTTAGCCGGGAGGGTCTGACCCTTACAGAATTGGGCGCAGGGTTTTTGTCACTACAGCACCCCTCGTATGTCACAACTTGCAACATGTGTAGGGGCGATTCTAGAATCAGGGCCCAAATGTTCAACATAGCCTTCTTATTACCCCACCTCATGAACCTGGTAGGTGGAAATTAATAAATCCCCAGCAAAACATCATTTTGTGCCACAAGCGCAAAAACACATATCGGGCAGGATTTGAAAAATAGCAGCGTTCGGGTTCATGAGGTGATGTGAAAAAATGGCTATGCTGAAAAATTAGGTTAAGAATACTGAAAATTACCAGTTATCAGTGAGTGTAGAAAAAAATCAAATACACTCAGAACTTTGTCATTTTTACATATTTGTGACCCCAAATTTTTTACATAGCCTTCTTATGACCCCACCTCATGAGCAAGGGTTTTGAACATTTTCAAATCCTACCTAAGAGGTGATTCCTCAAACTTACTGCAAGCTCATCTTTCGGGCCAGATTAGCATAATTCCACCACCATTGGTCATCAGGTGAGGTCCCAAAATGGCCATGTTGAATATTTGGTGTAAATGTTGAAAAATGGCAAAGTTATGACTAAAAGTTCAAAACCTGTAGAAATACTTTAAACTGCACTTTCCTGATTTTCTCATATTGCAGTTGCTGATTCCAGTTGCAAGAAGCTTTGTTGATAGCAATGTGGATCTATGCTGTGGAACATATTAAGGTGAGTGAGAATGTGTATGGGGAGGTGCCGAGTAGGAGGTCAGTGTGGGGTGGGTGGGGCTGTGGGGGGGTCAGAACAGTGAGAGACTGTTTTCTTTTTTGTATGTTAAAAAAATAAGGGGTTTCAGGGAACATATTATGACACTGGGGGATGGGCATCCCAGTATTGGGCTATGAGTCAGTAGCACAGGGTGGGCACCATGGTGCTGTCATGTACATATTTGAAATGGTGGCGGATGACCTGGAGTTGAGGAGGGACAATGGAAGCAGTACTATGGGTAAGAACCCTGGTCCTGTAACATTAACACTGGGAACAGTGCCAGGCAACCTGGAGAGGAGGTGAGAAAGTAGTACTGGAGTGGGCACCCTGATCCACTTAAGAAAAATTTTACTCAGCTTGGTAGCTTGGGAGATAGATCAATAGATAGATAGATAGATAGATAGATAGATAGATAGATAGATAGATAGATAGATATACAGACTGACAGACAGACAGACAGGCAGTCAGACAAAGACATACAGAGAGGACAGGGATCACTAGCTCACTGTTTCATCTGCAGCCAACAGAACAAGTCCAATTGCAGCTTTATCATTCAAGAAGGTCCTGCTTTTCTCATACAGAGAACGTGGGTCAACAGCTTTACTCACTAAGCTAGGCACAGCTAGGTACCCTTGATTTTGGGGTGCCTAGAAAAGGCATTTCTGGTCATTGTTTTAAAAAGTGAAAACCAGAATCAAACTAAGTGAGTCCAGTTTATGTAGGTTCAAGTGTTTGTTTTTTAAAATTACTGAATTTTTATGTTTCCATGTTTTTTTACTTGGGTGAAGGTGAAGAAGATGGCGGCTGTGATGATACAAATATTTATTTTGTGCTGTGAGAAGCAAGTGGTGAGAAAACATAAATCAGTCTTATGGCATGGAATTTTTCATCTTGTAGCAGAATGTTATAAAAAAAACATACCGAGCATGCTCAGAACAGCACAAAACAGAACATTAAATCCTTATAACTCTGGAACTGTTCAATATTTTTTCATGACACTTTCCAAAGACACTAGCTTGGCACAGCATGCTTCAACCATGAAAGTTTTGGGAAAAAAATTCCATTCTGTGTAGGCTGTTGCTGAAAGTAAAACTCAAAACCCATGTTAAGTATAGGACAAAGATTAGACGACTACGTGAAAATGACATATGTGGATTTCAGAAACTGCACAAGCTAGCATCACGATATTTACCACTTATTTAGACCTTGCCTACTAGACAACGTATGCAAACTTTCAGATAATTTCATCAAATGCTGCCAAAGCTATTAAGGAGCAAAGTTAAGGGTTTAACATTGACCCAGTTTCTTAACCTAACTATACCGGTGCTATCGCACCAGTGTAATAATGGCATTAGAAAACCCACAGACATGATTGACAGAAGCATGTCACATGACTGTGAATTAAACCTGGGGACTGGAGGAGGGCAGAGGTGGTCCCCTTACACAAGACTGGAAGTAGGGATGAGGCAGGCAATTACAGATCTGTAAGCCTGGCCTCAGTGGTGGGGAAGCTGATGGAGTCCCTACTTAAGGAGAGGCTAGTGAAGTTCCTGGAGTCAAGTGGTGCAAAAGACCCAAGGCAGCATGGATTCACTTAGGGTAGGTCCTGTCAGACTAATCTTATTGATTTCCTTGACTTGGTAACCAGGGTGGTGAATTAGGAAGGGGTGGTGGATGTGGCCTACTTGTATTTCAGTAAGGCCTTTGACACCATTCACTCATAGAAGGTTGGTTAACAAATTGGGGAATCTGGGTGTGGGCTGGAAAGTGATAAAATGGGTTGGTAACTGGCTAAAAGGCAGGATCCAGAGGGTGTTAGTAAATCAGAAGAGGGGGAAGTGACCAGCGGGGTTCCACAGGGATCGGTGCTGCGTCCACTTCTATTCGATGTCTTTATAAGCAAAATTATAGAGGGACTGGAGAGGAAAGCATGCCTGTTCACAGATGACACCAAGATCTGTAACAGAGTCGACACACAGGAGGGGCTAGATAAAATGAGAAATGAGCTAAGACTACTTGTGGAATGGTCAGGGGCTTGGCAGTTGGGTTTTAACACTAAGAAGTGCAAGATATTGCACCTGGGACACAGAAACCCAAGAGAGGAATACAAGATGAGGGGGCAGGTTCTAGCCACCATAAGTCAGGAGATAGACCTGGGGGTTATCATATCAGATGACCTCAAGTCAGCCAAACAATGTGAAAAAGCAGTGGGGAAGGCAAACAGAATGCTGGGGTGCATAGAAAGGGGCATAACCAGTAGGAGGAGTGAAGTGGTGATGCCGCTGTATAGATCACTGGTGAGGCCTCATCTGGAATACTGTGTCCAATTCTGGAGACTGCATCTCAGGAAGAACACAGACAGAATGAAGCACTCCAGAGAAGAGCAACAAAAATGATACATGGACTGCACCACAAGCCTAATGAGGAAAGACTCAATGAACTAAACATCTATACACTGGAAGAGAGAAGGGAGCAGGGGGATATGCTAGAGACTTTCAAATACCTTAGAGGAATAAACAGGGTACAGGAGGGGAGCATATTTCAGAGGCAAAAGTGCACAAGGACAAGGTGACACAACATGAGGCTGGAGGGAAGGAGGGAGGCTTAGGGGCAATGCTTGGAAGTATTTTTTCACAGGGAGGGTGGAGGGTCCATGGAACAGCCTACCAGTGGAGGTGTTGTAAGTGAAAACAGTAGAGGGATTCAAAAGTGCATGGCATAAGCATAAATGCACCCTGCTGTACAGCAGAGTAGGGGAAAAGCAGTCCAGATAAGAGTAGGGATTTCCAAACCAAGTAGGGAAATGGGCAGACTAGGTGGGCTATATGGTCCTTATCTACCAACAGATTCTATGTTTCTATAAACACTTGGTCAAGTTCAAGTCCTATTATCCTCCCCCCAAAAGCCTAGTTGGAGCCATTTTACAAGTGTAATAAGCCACTCCAGGATGTGCATCATAGCATTTTAATGCACTACCCAGGGCATAAGGGCACTCAGCTTTCAGCCTCAGCATTATAAAATTCCTAGGGCATGCAATATATTATAATTCACACCCTGTCCTGGCTTTTTACTTACATATACTGTAGATATATATGGAATATGCCATGCCACTAAGAGAAATATATGTGGTATTGCTCCCAAGTTCAGTTTGACCTTATGAAATCACGAGTGGTTAAGCCACAAGTGATGTCAAGGGTCAAAGTGCATGAGGAAGAAATGTCAAAGGTATTTATCTTTGGGTCATGGCATATTCAATTTATGTAAGGCCTTTTTATGTCGGCTTGCTCTCACACCGAAGCAACATCTTGCCGTAGTAGCACTTTCAGAGATGTGTCAGAGTTGTGGCAAATGCAGGGGATGCTTTAGACGGTGCATCCCTCAGCCACCAACCAGTGAGCATTCTGCCAATGACAGCAGTTTCAGAGAGAGCCATGGAGTTGAAAGAACTCTGCCATTGCAATCAAAGACAGGCTCATCATTGCAGTGGCAGATGACACGCCTCCATTAAGTGCCTTTCCTGGTGAAGCATTTCAATAAAATATGGTGGCTCCTGCCGTCCACCACACAATACCCACAAAGTGACATTGGGGTGCCCAATCCCCATGTTGGCATGTACCCCCAACCCCCACATTATGTGGCACAATGTAAGATGGTGGCTTCTGCAGCCTGTCACACACTCCTGAAAAGCTGACATTGGGGTGCCCAATCACCATGTCAGCATCCCCCCTCTTAGTGTGTCTTTCCTGGTTAAACAGTTTCCCCTTTCCTTTCCAACACAGGGATGCCCACTCCTGGTGTTTTATGGGCCCCCCAGCCCATGTATATGGCTTGCCGACATCGGGGTGCCCAATCCCCATGTCGGCATCCCTTCCCCCCGAATTGTGGCACACTAGGAGTCCACCCTAGTGTGCCTATTTTTTTTTATATGTAACCTGAGTAAATAAACAAAACCTTCCCTTGCAGTCTTTTTGTACCGCTCTGCAAACAAGAAAATGGTCCACCATTGTCTCCCTTCACCCCTCTCACCCATACTTATCCTCTGGAAGTCAGAAGCCGCAATCTTCTCTGAACCGGGACACTTCTGCACTCTTCAAAGCCGAACCGCTAACTGAAGAAATGATGGTGAGCTTTATAATGGAGGGTTTCAACTTAGGTTGATATCTCAGCCACTTTTAAGAATTTTGGCCCATATTTTTAACATGGGGTTCTTGGGACCCTACCTTGTAAACATGTCACTGTCATTTACTTTCTTGGTCCAGAAAGGTGATTTTGTGATCGCTGTGTGGAATCACCTTTCAGGACCGATTAACAAAATGACAGTGCCACTGTTCATGAGGGGAGATCCCAAAAAGCCCATGTTGCAAATTTGGTGAAAGAAATTCCAAAAACTGACTGCATTATGAGCATGCATTGTGCAGTTTCTACGCACAATTGTAACTTCACCAATTTTTAATATTTTGTCTCCTGATTTTCAACATTACCATTTTTTCACACCTCCTTACGAACAGTATAGCTGTCATTTTTCACATCCTTCCTGAATGTGTTTTATTTTTTTATTTTTGTTGACAGCAATTGGACATACCTTTGAGTCAAGGACTCTTTTACAAAGGTTCCATGTCACTGAACAATATAACAGAACAAGATAAGGAACAGTAACTTACAGTACAGAGATACAGAACAGATTACATACAGAATAATATCATGATCATACATACAATAAATAGTAGGCTACCATATGGGTAGGAACTAACAAGAGGGAGGCAATTAACACATGATTACAACCGTATAAGAAGTGAGTGAAAACAACAGTGAGTTACAGAGTGGGGAATTAAATACCATTATAATTGCAGCTATATACAAGCGTGGAAAAGGGATGATATGTACAGCAGGACCAGAATGTCCATTGTCAAGGGTGAGTGAGTAACAAGGGGGCAAAGAAGGGGGGTAGGGAGTGGGGCAGAGGGGTCGGGAAGCAACTAAGTTAGAAGCAGTCACAGGAGCTAGCAGATAGCAGGTGTGACCTGAGGAGAGATTTGAAATGACCCAGTTTACTTTCAGTTGCAATGTCACTGGGAAGGGTGTTCATCCACTGCGGGGCTCTGTAATTGAAAGATCTTTTGGAAGAGGGAGGTACACCCCCAGGAAGTATTAAAGAGGGCATTGGAAGAGAGATATGTGGTTTTGAGAGTAGTGGCTGGTTGTAGCATAGCAGAGAGTCCATGGGGTAGGAGATCAGTGGATATTTTTTTTCGCGAGGAGGCAGGTTTGGTGCCACATCAAAATTGAGCCAGTTAGCGAAGCTCTATAGAGTGCATGTGTGGATGTTATGGTGTCATCCAAGGACTAGCTGGCAGGCTTTGTTCAAAGCAATTCAAATTCTGTGTAGTGCAGAGTTGTTGGCAGCACCATAGAGCAAGGTGCCATAATCAATAAGAGAGAGAATTGAAGAGAAGACTGCCTCTTGTAACGCTTCAGAGGTGAGACAGTGCTTATGCTTACAAAGAAGGACAATTTTCACATTTACAGCTGAACAGAGGAGATGAATGTGCACATGATAATTAAGAGAAGCATCTAGAATGATCCCAAAGTATTTGAAAATATTTACCTGGGCAAGGGGCTGTTGTTGGCAGTTAAGGATACGTAGGGGATATCCTTTATTTTTGTTTTGCTGGAGGGAGAAAAGCATGCATTTGGTCTTTTTATAATTTAATACTAGTTGATGTTCAGCAAACCATGTGTCTGCATCCGAAAAGGCTTTTTGAAGGAATACCTGAAGTGTGTGTGTGGGTCAGGGTGGGAGGCGAATAGAGCAGCGTCATCTGCATAAAGAAGTACTTTGCTCAAGCAGACACTAGGGAAGGTGCTTAGGAATATGCTAAATAGAAGAGGTCCAAGAATGGAGCCCTGGGGAACACCGGATCTCACAGGGAGACTGTTAGAAAGAGTATTAACAATCTTAAACTGTTGGAATCTGTTAGTAAGGTAGTGTTCAAGCCAGTTGGAGGCATTCTGGGATAGACTGAAGAGGGGGAGGGCATCCAGGAGAAGGGAGTTATTAACAGTGACAAATGCCTTTGACAGGTCAATGGATACTGCACCGGCCAGGTGGCCCTTGTCAAGGGTGGTGTGAATAGCGGAGGAGAATTCACTTTGAGCTGAGATGGAGCTGTGTGCTTTGCGGAAACCGTGTTGTTCCTGACAAAGAAGACTATACTTTGATAGATGTTCAGCCAGCTGGTCAGAGATGATCCTTTCCAGCGCCTTGGTGGGGGGAAGGATAGAGATTAGGTGATAGTTCCCACTAGAGGTAGGATCACCACCCTTGTGGATGGGGGTAATCAAAGTGGCTTTTCGCTTGGCAGGAAATTGACTAAGACAGAGGGAGTGATTAAGAAGGGAAGTGAGGGGGTGAGGAGTTCATCAATGACTAGTTTCAAAAGTTTGAGATCTGGGGAGTCACTACTAAGGCGGGAGCTCCCAATAGCCTTTAGGAAGTATGGCTTGGCATCTCTGGTGGACAGGGCTTTGAAGTAAAAAGAGGGGATTGAGGGAGGCAGGGAGGAAGGGGGAGAAGCAGGGGAATCAAAGATGTAAGGTATGAGTATACTGTTGAGGTCAGTAAAGGAGGAGTTGAGGGAGTCTGCCATCTGCTTGGGGTCAGTGATCATAGTGCCATTTAGATCAAGCTGCAAGGGAAGGGGGACCTAGTGTTACCACATAGTTCTTTAAGATTGCCCCAGAATGTTCTCCCTTGGCCCCAGGACCTACTATGGGAAGCCCCATAGTGTCTGGCCTTAGGTTTTCAAATTTCACAAGTGCTGTCTGTCTTCCAGCCTGCCAGTGTCAATAGCAATTTGCCAGAGGGCATCCCGGTGGCGCATAAGGTCAAGAAGTGTTTGGGAAAGCCAAGGGGTGGAGGGACCTTTGATAATTCACTTGGTGAAGGGGCAAATAGGTCACAGGTGTACTTAAAAGAGTGGATGAAATAATCAAGTGCCGAATCCATGCTGGTGGCAGTGTTTATGTGAGACCAGTCCCAGTGAGTAAGATGGTGCTGAAGTGTTTGAGGCTCCCAAGTTTCAGCCTATGCTGGAAGGATACTTTGGGGGGAGGTTTAGTAATTCTGGAAGACCAATGACAGAGCACAGGGGAGCGGTCACTCAGAGCATTGGGAAGGACTGAGACACTAGAAAGTCTATTAAGGCGGTTGGTGAGGACTAGATCCAGGAGGGAAGTGGACCCGGTCCTGGCGTTATAGTGAATGGGTGCAGAGACAACTTGGGTAAGATCCATGGTGGTGATGGCAACTTTGTATGTTGTGAAGGAGCTGTTTAACCAATTAATATTGAAGTCACCAAGTGTTATGCATTCAGTATTGGAGGGCAGATGGGAGAGGTAGTTTAAGGTAGCCTGAAATGTCAGTTTTTGGTTGCAAGGAGGGGTATATACTGAGGTGAGGAAGAGCATGGCCATGGCCATAGTGACTGTGACCTTCAGAGAGAGGGCTTCGGCACCATGATCCAGTATAGAGGCGGGAGAGTTTGGACTAGTAAGGTGTCCCGTACGTAGAAGACACAACCACCACCATGCTTGCCAACCCTGTCAGCAAGAAAAAGCGAGTATCTTGGGATGGAGACCGATGAGTCAGGGGTTGTTTTAGACAGCCACATTTTGACCAGGAAGAGTACTGTATGTCTGGCTGGTGTTGGACCATCCATCCATCCTTGGAGTGAGCCAAACTTTTTCTGAAGGCTACAAATATTGATGGATGCCAGTCGAAGTCCATCAGTGGTAGGACAGGAAGGGGAGAATGATGGGGCTGGGCTTGGGTTGGGGTGGATATTACCAGAAAGAAGCAGGAGAAGGAGAATAAGAGCCCTACAGAGATAGGGTTGGTGAAGTTTGGAATATCTGGAATGAGATGAGGATAGGGAGCTGCGAACAAAGGGGATAACAAGGATAAGGAGTGCAAGAACTGTAGGGGCAGCCAGGAGGATGGTGTACATGCTCCAGGGGTGGGGGTAGTGGGGGTGTTAAGAGCGGCTGGGGGCGTAGCGGTATGGTTGGGATAGTAGGGTAGCTGTTTTCACACCTGTGGTGCAGAATGGCGCAGTCACAGTGGGAAATCAACTTTATGAACAAATCATAGTGCCACTCTTCATGGGAAGAGTTTCAAAAATGCCCATGTTGAAAATCTGGTGAAAAAAATTCCCCAAAATGATTGCATTACAGGCATGCATTGTTTCAACACATGTTCATAACTTTGCCAATATTTCATAGTTTCACTCCAGATTTTCAACATTGCCATTTTTTCACACCACCTAATGAACAGTAGAGCTGTCATTTTTCACATCCTGCCAGAAATGTGTTTTCACACCTGTGGTGCCAAATGGCGCAGTAGCTGTGCAAAACCACCTTTCAGGATTGAGTAATGAAACGATAATGCCACTGCTCAAGAGGTGGTGTCACAAAAAGATAATTTTGAATATTTGGAGTAATAATACTAACAAACAGCTGGGGCATTAGGATTTCCAACCATAATGCCCTACTCTGTAGAGACAGACAGGCATCAGGGTGTGACTTGGGAGCATCGGCCGTAATGCTCACACTATTCCACCCCCACCCTGCAGCCAGTGACAGGAATCGAGGTGTGTCTTGGGTTCTTTGGCCCCAACATTCATCCCATTCTCCTATACTGCACCAATCTCAGTGTATTTCCTTATGGAATGGGGTGAGTATAATGCTCGAAGACCCCAAGGCACACCGCGACACCTGTCAGTGTCTGCAGGGCAGGGTGAGGTGAAATGGCATAAGTGTTATGGCTGAAGACACAAAGCCACACCCCAATGCCTGCCACTTTCTGCAAGGTGGGGGTGGGGTTGGCATCAGTTCAATACTTCACTGCCATTCCTATTATGCAACTCTCTTACTCCTGCACTACCAGTGCCAATACATGTGATGCTTTGCATGCATCATTGCATCATCATGTGAGTGAGTTGGGAGCGAGTGCAGTCAGGAGCCAGTGCATCTGGGAGCAGCAGTTAAGGCCTCAAGGCACCAGGGAACCATTTAAGGAATGAGGTTGGAAGTGATGCTGTCGGCTAGGGAATGAGGCGAGTGTCAGTTGGTCACACAAGGAGAGTGCTGGTCAGGCACAGAAGAAGAGTGCCAGTCTGGGATATGAGGACTTGACCAGTAAGAGTGAGGGAAGTTTTACTGTTTAAAGTTTATGAACATTGGGGTGTTTTGGAGACTAAAATGTTTAAAAATTGCTGTTGATCCAGTGAGCGCTGAGCTGGAGCTAGCACACAAGTCGGGGGTTGCTGACTCCAGCCAATCGTGACGTACTATATGGATAAATTTGTGCATGGGGCCTAGAGTGAGGGTAAATGTGGTATTCTCAGCCATGGTTCCAAATTGATATATATATATATATATACACACACACACACACTGAGAGAGAGAGAGAGAGAGAGAGAGAGATCCAACCATTGCATATCTCCTACATACAGTATATTTATATTGATTGATTGATTTCAAAAGGTTTACCAGAAAATACTTACTGAGCTGGTAGTAGCTCATTTTCAAATAAATTTCGGGGGGGAGGGGTGAGGAGAGTACAGTACAATTACAAAGCACAATGTTCAGAAAATGCAAAACCAAGTAAATGAATGTAGCAAAAATTAGCAATTTACTGGCAATGCTCCTGAGCAGGAACTATACAAGACAATAAAAGGGCATAAGAATATTAATATGAATATGCAATGTGCAAACAACAATACTAAGAAGGTGGGGATAATGAACAAAAAATGGGACAGGGAGGGTTATGCTAATAACAGTGCAGGGTGCAGAGTAGCAGACAAATTCCAAGACTCGGTGCAAGGGGCAACTGCAGGAGTGAGTAGTGAAATCAAAGAGGAGAGCTTTCAAAACATGAAGGGAAGGAGGAAAATTAATTGAAGGAGGCAGAGATCCCAGAGTTTAGAGAAGCAAAAAGTGAATGCATGCCCAGCACAGGATCTATACTTTTAAACTAGTGGTGCACGGATTCTCTTGAATCTGTCTCGAGAGCACAAAGTCAGATTTTTGGTGATTTGAATACTGATTCTGATCCCATTCTATTTAAGGAATGGAACTGGGACTAGAATTTCCTATTTCACTTCTGATCCAGCAGACAGCAATTAAATCAAGTATATTACCTCCTCCCTCAGCTTCCCCCAGCCACACACATGTACAGCACGACAGGAGAGCTGGGCTCTTGAGAAGAGGTCAGTGACTGCACTGTATATAAATCCACATAGGGACAAAGACGCTGCTTGAAAAATTTATTGTGTACAATATCACAGACTGGTTATATGTAGAATGCTCTTACAGCCCAGTAACATCCCGGCACTTCAACCATAGTCTTCGTCAGGGGGCTGGGTTAGTCAGACTTCTCCTCCCCATTTGTCCCCTGACCTGGCAGCACAATGTTACCCAGCTGGGTACTCTGTTCACAGAGTAAAGCTTATAGTAATGAGTGGCTTTAGGGGGATTATAACATGAGAGACAGCATTTTCTACAATGAAGTCACAAACAATATATCTCATCAAAACATACAAGCGGAGTTTTAGCAATGCATTCAGTACTTTAACAGATACCTATAACACATTTGTCATGATAGGACTTGGTTTGCTCCCACTGCATTGAAGTAAAATAAAGAATTCTTTGATTAAAAATCCCTTTTGCAAGTATTATTCATTGCAGCCCCCACAATTGTTTGGATTTTCCAGTTACATCCGGGGTGGCAGCACCAGAGACTGAAAAGTCATTAGCACTATTACCTGTGACTGCACCTAGTTTCTAGGACCCTACCAGCTTCTGACATTTAACAAGTGTATGCTATTGTGTACAATAAATTTTTCAATCAGCACTTTTGCACCTCATTTACAATGCACTCACTGACCTCTGCTCAAGTGCCCTGCTCTCCTGTTCTGCTGTCTGTTTAATTTACGTATTCATTTTTTTATGTATTTTTATGCAAACTGGTTGATGGGCAGAAAACAGAGAGTGGTGGTAAATGGTATACAGTCAGAAGAGATGCAAGTCACAAGTGGGGTACCTCAGGGATCAGTCCTGGGGCCAGTCCTCTTCAACATCTTCATTAGTGACCTTGCAGATGGACTAGAGGGTAAGGCTTGTCTGTTTGCAGATGACACCAAGATCTGCAACAGAGTAGATGATCCAGATGGGGTGAGCAAAATGAGAAGAGATCTGGATAAACTATCAAAATGGTCAGAAGAGTGGCAACTGGGATTTAATGCAAAGAAGTGCAAGATCATGCACATAGGGAAGAGAAACCCTGAAGCCACCTATAGGCTGGGAGGGGAGTTGCTAGCAGTCACAAAGGAAGAAAGAGACTTGGGCATCATCATCATTGATAACCTGAAATCATCCAAGCAGACCTCTAAAGCAGTAGGTAAGGCTAGGGGGGTATTAGGGTGTATTAGTAGGGGTATCACAAGTCGTAAGAGGGAGGTAATAATCCCTCTTTACAAGACACTGGTTAGGCCCCATCTGGAGTACTGCATGCAGTATTGGAGGCCACACCTTCAAAAGGACATTAACCAGATTGAGGCAGTCCAGAGAAGGGCAACCAAAATGGTGCAGGGACTGCATCAGAAGACATATGAGGACAGATTAACAGAGCTCAATATGTATACCCTTGAGCAAAGGAGGGAGAGAGGTAATATGATCGAGGCATTCAAACACCTTAAGGGCATTAGCAAGGTGAAAGAGTCTAACATGTTTAAATATAAGAAAAATAGCAGGACAAGAGGACACAGCATGAGATTAGAGGGGGGCCAATTAAGGGGGGAATGTGAGGAAATTCTTTTTCACAGAAAGGGTGGTGGATGCATGGAATGGCCTACCTCAAGAAGTGGTGGCTATGAATACAGTGCAGGGCTTCAAAGAGGCATGGGATAGGCATAAGGGAGCAATACAAATGAGTATGAACAGATAGGCCACTGACAGAGCAAAGGCCGATGGCACATTTATAAGGTAGAAAAAGAAATGGGCAGGCTGGATGGGGCCTTGCGGTCCTTATCTGCCAATGCACACTGTTCCTGTTCCTGTTCCTGTTCCAGTCTGCTGGCTGCTTTACTGTGTCACTGCAGACATCAGTATAAGCATTGATATGTAAGAGATTCAGGAGAAGAGTTCTACAACTGAGTTCAGCTTGGAAGCTTCATTCTGTATAATCACTGAGAGCACCACCATTGTGACCTAGAAGCATGAGCACAGTGAGCCAAACACCTGAAGATTAAGCATCTGCAGCAGCCATGAATCCAGTGTGTTTTTCAACCACCAAGGGATTCTTAGAATGCAAGGCTAAGTAAGAAGCAAACTTCGTGATTCTGATTCATTCACAAATACAAGCACTGAAGCAATCAGCCTAAAGCAACTGTTCTCCATGGTAGAAAAACTCTGCTTTCAAGAATTGATCCTAACATATAACATTTTTACCTTGGAGACATACCTGGAGAGGCAACATTCCCCAAGAGGATTGGGGGACAGGGTGATTAAAATTCCTTCCTGTGGCCTGGAATCTTTTCCAGGAGAGAGGAGTGGGAAAAGGCAGCTGCCCTCTGTACAAAAAAACATTATTAAACTTAGTGCTGAAGTTTTGGATAAACACCTTGAAGTCAGCAGTGAGATTAAAAATGTAAAGAAAGAGCTTGCACAATTGCAGCATAACCAGCAGTTTTCTTAATTAGACAAAAATCCTAAATCTGACTTGAAAATCATGAGGCAGAACTCAAAATCAGGAAACAATCCAAACTGGAAAGAGAAACCATTGACTTTAACTCTGGTAACATTCTCTACTGGCAGAAACAAGCCAGGTCATCCAAATAAGGGTGCTCTCATTCCAGGAACAGACCCAAGAGAGGTACAATTCAAGAAATCACCAACAGTGATCAGATGCAAATACCTTGGATGCATGAGATGGCAGTTCCAATAAACCTGATTTTTTTAGGACAAGAACCACTGGAAAACACCAAGAAAAAGAGAAAACAAAAACTAACGACACAAGAAGGAAAACAAGTAGAGGCAGAAGCTCCAGGAAACAGAAATCTCAAGAGTGTGACCAGGAAACCAAAGAAATAATTAACTTACAAGAGGTAGGAGTGTGACCAGGAAACCAAAGAAGTAATTCACTTATCAGAGGTAACCCTTACTTCAGAACAGATTTTATTCCTTCCTAAGGAACATCATTTTGTACCACAAACTGCCCAACAGGTTTGCCATACAGACTAATCTACAAAAATTGTTTAGAAACAAACCAGACTTTATGAATTATTTGCAAAAAAGAATTCTGATTCTGTTGCAATGGAAGATGATATTGTAACTGCAGGGGAGGACCTGATCTTTGGGGTACAGCTATGGAACTTGATTTATCAGCTGAGGGGGCAGGTTTTCAGCCCACTACAAAAGAATGCTGCTGCAAGAAGCTCTCTGTGGAGTAGCTCTCCACGTGAGTAGTGGGTGTCACCTGTGGAAGTCCACTGAGGAGGACACGGTGGAGTGTAGGAATCTATGCTCAGTTTTTGTCTGGTTAGTTTTATCAGTGTTGCAAGTTAGTTAAAATGCTCCTGTGGGGGGTTGTAATGATTATTTTTTAAAATATTCCTATGTGTCCAAATGATCTAGGAGAAAATGGGTAGACTCTATCCCTGTTAGAATAACTAACAGAAGTAAAAAACGATGTATATCAAACTACCCGAGGAATCAATGCCTCAGTTATCCAGACATTATGTTTATTAAACAAATTACCAAGGAATCTGTATCCCTGTATAGTTTACAGACTGTTGTGTTAAAGGGGATAGAAGATATGAAGAGAATTGTAGGGCAAGTAATTTGAAAGATTTACTGCCATTTAAGACAACTAAAACAAGGCCGCATGGTGGCAATAAGGGCTGAGGTTCTGGATGTGACACCTTGCGCCACGCTGGCGACCCTGGATCGAGAGCGACCTTCAGTTGCAGAGGGTCAACAGGGAATGGAGAGGATTGTGCAACTGACGGACTGCTCTCCTCTCCAAGGGAGGGGAGGGTTGTCATCCCACTCCTTGCTGCTCCCTAGTGGAGGGTGGAGGGCAGTACCAAAGTTAGGGAGGCACAGGAGTGTGGGTTCATGGTGTGTACATGCCTCTATACATTCACACTCATGCCACGAGGGGGAGGTGGGCAGAGAGAAAACCAGAAAAAGTAGTGGACTAGCAGGCTTTTTTATGGCCTGGATTTGTCCCAATCCTGACTCTTCCTGGCATCTGGATTGTGCTCAGGTGAAGCCGGCAATCCTCTCTTGGACGCCATGGAGGAACCACTGGGTAGGACTGCATTGGGATGACCGGACTCTGAAATATGAACTCTCTGATGAGAGGCAGAAACACAAGAATAAAAAAAACAAAACCAACTAAAACATGGCTACCATTTTTTTAAAATATAAATATTAGTGTTCTTGTCCTGAAAATTGATTAACTGAACATATTTATTAATCAGACTCAAGTACAAGTAGCATGCATTACTGAAACATGGTGTGCTGATTTGGTCCCCCCAGAAGCTTCTCATGTAGAAAACTTTGTGATAGAGAGATTAGATGGGGTAGGTCTGGTGGGGAGGGTGCATGCTATTTTTATGAAAATGTGTTGTATAGGCATTTGTGCAAACTGAAAAATACTAAATGTGAAAGAGTATGGATTGAGGCTAAAATAACACATCTACTAAGAGGATGTGGGCCTTCATTTTTGTGGTGCTTTTATCACCCTCCATTACATAGTGAGCAAGCTATGATAAACTATCTAAAGAATTGTATTGATGCAGTATTTTGGAGGCAGCTGGTCTGTACATTAATGATTATGAGGGATGCAAATACAGTACCTTACCACTGAGCAAAGTAATGTGGGAGAAAAATGCAATACTGTTGCTGAAGGAACCAGATAAAATAGTGCATTAGATGTTGCTGTTATTACAGACATGTCTGAATGGCTGGATCCTCCCCCCCAATCAAGATCTTACCCCAGAGCAGAGCCTCTGATCTCAAAACTGTTTTGATTACACCTAGTTTTTTTTTAAAGGCGCAAAAAAGCATAATGAAACTGAGGATGAAATGTGTAGGAAATAGACAGGGGAGAAGGACAGGGTACTAAACTGTTTGACTCTGGAATTGAATTCTGATTTTTTTTTGTCTGGAAATGACCCTAATGACACATGGCACGAGGAAACAGGGGAATTCAATGAAGTAATGAACTGTTGTACCTGTTGTCAGAGTAATGTTGGCAGGTGGGGGGACACGCCACGGATAACAGATGAGCACAAGAAGTAATCCATCAGATACAAGGGTTTTAAAACAGAATGGTTTGGCAAGATTTAACCAGCTGAGGAATAAGGTAGTTAGAGAAGGTAAGAGATTAAGAAGAAGGCATTATTGGCCCAGTGGCATGGAGGGAAGAGGCACTAGGCCTCACCTGCCCACCATGCTGGCAATCCAGGGTCGGGAGCAATATCAGGATGTCAGGGGTTGACTGGGGAGAGGAGAGGAGAGTCAAGCATCCCCAGGGCAGCTCTCCTTCCCTGGGGATTGTGGGACACTGGCCCCAGAAATTGCCTCACTACTAGTGGTGGGTGGGGGTACAGGCAGCTAGAATCACAATTTGGGGAATGGGGGAACAGCTGCTGTCATCCTCCTCCACATGGGAGTGTGCGTAGGCATGTCTAAATGGCATTGCACATCCACTCCTCTGGAGGTAAAGTGGAAAATGGACAATGGCAGGGCAGGATTACACCAACCTCTCACAGGCTCCGCACTCAGTCTACAGGGCCCTTTCACAGTAACCGGATCCATTCCATCAGCAGGTGGAAACTGCCGACTCCTACTATGGGGGGGCAAGCCATTGGGCAATGGGGCTGGAGAGGTTTTTTTTTTTTATTTTTCATTTATATATTTGTTAACTGGGTAGAGACACTGGGTGAAAGCCCTTCTTCAGATCTGACCCGGACAAAAAACATTCAACAATGCAGGACAGAGAGAGTACAAGCAATACAATAAATAGATAAACAACAATTCGTTGATAATCATCAAACATTACAAGTCAAATTGCTAATGTTAATAAATATTGTTTAAACCTAAATGTAAACCCTGTATATTAATTGATGGTTCTCAAAAAAAGACGTAATTCATTTCAAAGGATAGGGGCCTGATATTCAAATGAGGGAAGACCATACTTGTTTTTAGCAGAGTGGGCTACCAGGACTAAACCCTGATTTGATCTTAGGATGGCTTGACCTTCATGAACTATTACCAAATCAGTCGAAGGAGACAAATACTTAGCATCTATGGCCTCATGGACCTTGTTACCTAAGGCATACATATATTTAAGCTGTGGTGATAACCAGCCCAGAGATGAATACTAAGAGCAATGATGAGTCATGACTAGAACATCCAGAAGAAAGAGGCAGCTATTATTGTAAGCAACACTTAAGACCTGCCTCTCCCTCACACCCAATTTATTATACTGAGGGGAGACATAGTTCAAGTGTAGCATTAAGATCCCCGTAGCTAATGTTTAATGGGAATCATAAGATGGATAAGACTTGAATTTATAAAGCATCCCCAACTTATGATGGATTGTTTTAATTAGGTATCAAGGCATTTCAAGCCTGCAAGCAGCTGCTGTGTTAGATGATCTGCTAAAATTAATTAAACAGCAGTTGCAGTGTACCAGAATCAGTAAAAGTTAATTAAATCAAGGTAGGCAGGCTACAGTGTATCATAGGCACAGTCTTTTGAGTCGAAATGCATTTATTTCCTTGGGTTTAAAGTGGCTGCAGCAGTGAGTACTGCAGCACCAGGGAGCTGAACAGAAAAAAGGTGCCAAGGTTTAGAAGGGCCACTAGGGTGGTGAGGACGGCTAAGGCAAGGAAGGAGCAGAACCTGGTCAGGGAAATTAGGAGAGGGAACAAGGGGTTCTTTAGATAAATTGGGGAAAAACAAAGGGTGAAGGGGCAGATTAGCAGGATTAAAACAGAGGAGAAGTGGGCACAAGACCCGGGGGAGCAGGCTGAGGTACTAAATGAGTACTTCACCTCAGTTTACACCAAGGAAAATGGGGGTGCTGTGTCATACATGGGAGGAGACAGTGAAACTGAGGAAGGGGGGACCCCTACTGATCGATGGGTCTGGGGAGAGGGGGAGGCATCACTGGCAGGAGGGGGGAAGGCTAAGCAGGGAGAAGAGTTAGCGGAAGTGGAAATCACAGCAGAGAGAGTGAGGGAAGCCCTCAGGTCCCTTAAGACGGAAAAAGCACTGGGGCTGGATAAATTACATCCCAGAGTGCTGAAGGAACTTGCGGATGTCCTGTCGAAACCCCTGGAAGAGCTTTTCACCATCTCTTTGAGGACAAGGTGGGTGCCCCAGGACTGGAAGATGGCGCATATAGTGCCTATCCACAAGGGGGGGATCAAGGGAGGTGGCAGGGAACTACAGGCCTGACATCAGTGGTGGGCAAGGTGATGGAGGGCATTGTCAAGGACAGGCTAAGGGGGACCTGGAAAAGTCAGGGTGCCTGGATGATAGACAGCATGGATTCGTCCCGGGAAAATCATGTCAGACAAACCTTGTGGAGTTCTGTGACTGGGTGAGGAGTGCCTTGGACCTGGGTAGACCAGTGAATGTCCTCTTTCTAGACTTCAGCAAGGCATTTGACTCTGTTCCTCACGTGGGCCTGTTGGATAAGCTGGGAGAAATGGGGGTGGGGAACTAGATGATCAGATGGATTGGCAATTGGCTCCAGGACCGGACCCAGAGGGTCATAGTTGGCAGGATAGTCTCATCCCCAGGAGGGTCATTAGTGGGGTCCCACAGGGATCAGTCCTTGGGCCCCTCCTGTTCAACGTCTACATCTCTGACATAAGGACAGGTATCAGGAGTGAAATGAGTCTCTTTGTGGATGACTCAAAACTGGGGGCGGTGGTGGATGGGGAGGAGGGGAGGATGGCCCTACAGGGGGACCTGGAGGCTCTGGAAAGATGGTCTAGAAAGTAGAAGCTGAGGTTCAATGCAGAGAAATGCAAGGTACTGCACCTGGTGGCCAGAAACTCAGGCCAAGTGTACACCCTCGGGGGGCAAATGCTACAAGTCTCGATGGCTGAGAGGGACCTGGGGGTGGTGGTGGATGTCAAGATGAACAACTCGGAGACTTGTAGGAGGGCAGCAGCCAAGGCCAACAGGATGCTGGGATGCATCGCTAGGAGGATCACCTCCAGAAAGAGGGAAGTGATACTCCCTCTGTATAACTGCTTGATGAGGCCGCGCACCTCGAGTACTGCATGCAGTTTTGGAGGCCACACTTAAAGAGGGACATTAAACTCCTGGAGAGGGTCCAGAGGAGGGCAACCAAAATGATTTGGGGCTTGCGGGACAGGACCTATGAGGAGAGGCTCGAAGAGCTAAATATGTACACATTGGAAGAGAGAAGGGACTGGGAGGACATGCTAGAGGTCTTCTGGTACATGAAGGGGGTAAATAGGGGAGGAACAGTCAGGGTACTTCAAAGGAAGGAGGAGGGGGACACTAGACGGCATGGGTGGAAGCTGGAGGGGGGAAGATTCAGGGGAGAAAGGAGGAGGTGCTACTTCACAGAGAGGGTGGTGGAGCCATGGAATGTGCTGCCTAGGGGACTGGTGGAGGTAGATACGGTGTAGGAGTTCAAGAGGGGGTGGGACAGGTACAGGGGAAGGGTTCTGGAAGCAAAATCCAATGCAGCGAGAATATCCGGAACTGGGAAGGGAGAAGCCAGAGAAGGCGAGGGGGGCAGCAAGGTCAGTTCCCAGGGTGGGGGCTGACCAAACGAGCAGACACGAAAGACAGTTAGGCCTATTCTGCTGGCATTTTAGTATGTTAGTTTGTTCTCCTGGTCATTTTTACCTGTGAAGAAAAGGTTAAAGAAGGATCCAGTAGGATTCCCAAGCACTTAAACTCAGAGACCTGCTCAACTAAAACACTTTGAGCATCGTGAATTAACAGATGTTCATTTTCATTAAGCTGACTGGAGCTACCAAACACCATAACTTTAGTCTTCCTTACATTCAAGACCATCATATTAGAGGAATCCAACTACATAATCTTTGAAACTCTAATTCCAGCACTGCGTTTATATGTTCAATAGATTGGCCCTGACAATAGAATATCAAGTTGCCAGAATAGAGAAGACATTTACTTGAACAAAGTATAGAGGGAAGCTGATTGATAAACAAAGAAAATAAGAAGGGACTAAGAATGGACCCCTGTGGTACTCCACACACAATAGGACAAGAGGTTGACAAAACTGGGCCAAGTGAAACATATTGAGAGTGACCCTGCAAAAAATCATGAATTAAAGCCACAACTAAATCAGTCAATCCCAAATCAGTGAGTTTCTGACAAAGCAAGAAGTGATTTATCAGGTCAAAAGCCCTGGACAGGTCCACAAACACCACCACCATTAGCAAACCACCATTGCAACCATGTAGGACAGCATTTGTGAACTTGACCAGGGCTGTACCAGTCCCCTGACCACGTCAAAAACCATGCTGTTTGATACACAGGATATCACACTTCTCCAGAAATTAATTAAGCTGATTAACCATCACTTTTTCTAGTATCTTACTTAATGGGTTTAAGATGGAGATTGGATGAAAATCCTCCACTCTGACAGCATTGGCCTTTTTGGGGACAGGCACAACTCTAGCTTGCTCCCAAGTTAAAGGAAAAACAGTTGAAATACATAGATTTTATAATTTACAAAGTGGTTCAGCTATATAAGGGGCAGCCATTTTAACAAACCTTGCATCCAGCCCCCCCCCCACCAATCTCCAAATGTATAAGGCGAGGAATAGAGTACAGTACAAGTCACATTAAACTGTTCCTCCAATGAGTTGTTGTAGCACTTCTAACTGAGCTCCATAAGTGTTACTGGATCCATCACAGAGCCTTACACAAGCTGTTCCTTAAGAGTTAAAGTACAGTTTTGCTTTGCATTGTGGCCAAACTGCAGATGCATTCTGAATGAGTTGCAAAACGTTTTGCAAACATTGCTCTTGAGCTGGTTAATCATCAAAAAACAGTGTAATATGATTTGTCAATGCATTGCCAACTCTTAAAAACAATGCTAAACCAACTCATTGGTGTGACAGTTTAATGTGACTTGCACTATAATTTCAGGACTTCAATAGCGGTAGACCACATAAACAAACATTTAGATGAGAAACCACTTTCTATATGTCTGTCAAAAGTGTCATACACTAAATCGAGTTGTGCTGGAAATCCATCTTTACCAGAACACCCAGAACACCCATAAATCGAACTAGAAACACCAGAGAAACAATGTTTCAACAAGTTGGCCATCTCTAGAGGGTCAGTAATCGATTTCCCAGAAGACTGAAGAGAAGTAAGTAATGCTTGGGCTTTAGGAGAAATAAGAGAATTTACAGTATCCCAAAAATGTTACGAGTCCAAGGTCACACCCTCCAGTTTATGTAAAAAAAAATTAATCTGGGCATGCTTTATGTTTTTGCTTAACAAATTCCTAGCTGCCCTATATGCCTGTAAAAGCATCTGAGAGGGAAATAGTTTGTAGGCCTACCAAGCTACCTTCTTTTGTTTTATGAAGGCCTTTAAATCATTTGTAAACCATTGATGTAATGCCCCTTTAACACAGAAAGTTCAGAGAGGAAACAGCTTGTTTTGGATGACCAGTAATTGTTGGCAAAAGAAGTCAAAAGCAAAGTCTGGATCAGGTATCAATTCCAGACAAGACCAGTCCAAATTCTGCAATTCACCAAGCAATACATCAGATTAAATACTTTTAAAATTATGGAATTGAACTAGTCTAGATGGAATCTTGCTTTGCTTAAAGTTAAGAACACCAAAGGTGACAAAATGGTCACTCACTGAGTCACCAACATGAGATACAATATTAACTTTGTTGGTGACAAAGCAATCTAAAAGTGAGTGGTTCATGGGATCCATGTTTAACCTAGTAGGTTCCTTATTGAGTTGAAACAGCTTATAGGAATTTGATAAGCATTCAAGACCAATTCAAATTTATATCAAGACCAATTCAAAATTATATCGCCCACCATGATAAAGTCATGGTTAACAATAAAGGGGGTGGTTTTATCAAAGAAATCTTGTAATCCACATTTACCACATTTAGGGGGGATTATAAAGAGCCCCCACTGCAATGTGTTTGGCACCACCTAAAAGCAGATCTAATAATATCCAATAATTTTTTCACCTCAGAATACAGACTGGAAGAAAGTGGAGTGACCTCCAAATGCTCCAAATAGTAGACAGCCACCCCACCACCTGATTTGGCACCTTTTCGATCAGACCTCAGAATCTTATATTCAGGCAACATACATATACCATCCAGTATAGAGGGTTTTAATGAAAACACGGTAACTACCACCCTATCTGGTTTCTATGAAGTCATAAGAGATGCAACATTAGCCAATTTAGGGAACAAGCTTCTAGTGTTTAAATTTAAAATTTGAAATCCATGAGAAAGATACTAATCTGAAACATGTGTTACCTCTGCAGGAAGCAGAGGGCACATAGGCCCAGGATTAGGTTTAACATCACCTGATAACACTAGGAGCAAGTGAAGAAAACATACATTTTCTGAATGACCATACATGTATTAGTAACACCCTGGCCAATGATGTGGCCAGTGAGACCAAAATGCAACCAACCAACCTCAAGATCACTTTCTTAGAATACAACAAACAAAAGGCATTCATTTCACCCATGCCCCACCTTAAAAGGTTAGACATAAAAAAAGTCATTATGATGTAGCTTCAGAAGTACATGTTCAATGCCCTCTGTAAATATACCCAAATTACTGAGGGATAAACAGCAACTCAGCAAAATAATCCAACTACATGGCAGCAACAGAACCATTTTGCAAAGTTAAACAATTGCAACCAAGGTAAGCAAACCTACAGCCTTCTACCACCTCTATCTCCTCAAACTCCTCTAACTCTGGATCACTTAGTCACACTTTGCTGCTCTGAGACAGCTTGGGCAGCCACTACAAATGCTGCAGTGTTTAGAAAGGGCAAGATTTAAACTCCTCAACCCAACCAGTGTGCCGCCACTACCAATGAGGGGGGAGGGTGTGACACAACTAAATTGAGGGTGAAACTGATTGCCATGGTAACACCTCAGGGCTACCAAGCTGAATCTACAGAAGACAGCAGTAACATGCAGTAAAAGCACAGTAAATCAAACTCCCCAAGTCAATGCAGTTAGCAGCAGCAAGAGCAAATATTAGGAACAGCTGGCAGTAGCAAAAAAGTGTAATGAATAGCTTGCATCTGCACAAAGTAGAGTTAAAAGATCCCCTGTCACTTGCAGAAACAAACGTTTAAAACAAGTACAGATAATAGCAGCTCAGATACAGTCACACATTATAACAGCTTGTTCCAGCACTTTAAAAACACCCATAAGTCAATTTCTGTACTTAGCCACTCCAGAAACTTTCATCTTTCAAAAATGGTTCAGCCTTGGTTCGTGAAAGGAGCAGCCCACCCCAGCAAGGGGAGAAAAGGAAGATAAAAAATAAAGAAGGCATTATCAAAATAAAATTGAGAACTTGAGAAAGTCTGACCCTAAAAATGGGTGACAAAATACAAAAAAAATATTGGGATCAGGGATCTCTCATAAAAATGTAGAAAAATGGCATCAAAGTTGTAATTTGAATGGGAACAATTAAGAATTTGTAAATTCCATAAATGAGACATTTTGCAATATCAGTAAAAATCAACTCCCCTAGAAAGAAATTAAGCTAAGCAATTGGAAATACCAGTTCATTTATTTTTCAGTGGATATAGATGGAGTTGCAAAGGAATTAAAGAAACTCAAACTGGGGAAAGACATGGGACCAGACTGAATTCCAAACTGGGTGTGGTGGGAGGGTGCTGATGTTTTGGATCCATGGGTGAGCAATATTTTTAATAAAGCATTAATACAGTGCCAGATTCCAACACACTAAAAGAAGGCCAAGGTGATAGCCATACTACAGGTAAATTTAGCAGCTGACACTGGAAAAGACTTCCAGACTATTTCACTTACTTGCATAATTGCAAAATTATGTGAGGGTTTTATTTACAGGTGGCTTATGGCCTGTGTTTAGACCAAAATTGACCTAAATCATTTTGGATCTCAAGAAGGAAGCTTTACTACCACTGAAATGATAACGTTGCCATAGGTCTGCATACAAGCATGGGATATGGGAGATCATGTAAGGGCAGAGCTTGTTGACTACTGAAAAGCATTTGATCTTATTTACCATGAAATATTGCTAGGAAAGAAGGATAAATATGGCATCCCCAGTTACCTGATCATGGATGCATGACTTTTACAGGAAATGTCCCAATGGCTAAAGGTGGATAGTATAACATCATGAAAAGGTACAATTAACGGGGTGGAGGTCCTCAAAGAACAAAACTGTGTCCCCTACTTTTTTTGTTAATAAATGACTTGAGTATGAGTACTGTTGGACACTCTGTCCAGTATATTGACAACATGACGGTCAACAACATTTTTGATATGGAGGCCAGCAGCAATATGCAAAAAGATTTAGGGAGGATTGAAGAATGGTCAGTGAAGAACAACATGGAAATAAATCCTGTTAAAACCATGGAAATTCATTTTGGGAAATGGACCAATTAGAAAGTACCAGCTTTGAAGTTTGGTAAACAGGAGGTGACTGTTTTAGATAAAGTCAAGTTGTTAGGTTTTCACATAGGGGATAGCTGCTCATGGAACAACCGTGAGGAAAGCATTGTGAAAAAGACAATTCTTATCTGTACTCTATGTCTTGGTCACACTAAGGAGATCTGGTCTAAGCCAATCAGACATGATCAATTTTTATTTAACTGTGATTAGACCAGATTTGGAGTATGGTGTGATGGTATGGCATGGTAAATTAACAGAGGGAGAACCTCCTGAAATTGAAAGGTTACAGAAAAGAGCAAGGATGATTGGGTCTATGTGATAATGGTGAATGTCTAAAGGCGATGGCCATTATCACTCAGTCAGAGTGCCAAACACATTTTCGGCACTCTAACAACCCTGGTGCACCAGCACAATGGTGCCAGGAAATATTTTTATTACTTTCCCCCCCACACCCCTCTACTTGAGGATTCTCAACTCCAGGGGGGTGCATGTCAGGGGGGTGAAAGTAGTAAAAAAAAAAAAAAAAAAGGTTCAGGCCGGGTGCAATAAAAATCGCACCAGTGCCCGGACCCAAACCCAGTACCTCAGTCACCCCAGCCATTGCCAAATCCCTGATGCCATGCCACAGCTTGACCGATGGCCACAGCACCACTTCCTACAGCCTCTCAACCCCCAGCCCATGCTCGCTCCCACACCCCCACGCACGTACGTATAGCGACATCCTGTCACCTAGTTCGCCCACCACCTCATCCGGTCGCCCTACCCGTCGGTCACCGTGAATGGATTGCGCAAGGAAGATGTCGCCATAATGGACGGCGCCCTTCCTCATGTGCCCACTTCACGGGTTACCAGAAGGCTTATCTTTGGGTCCAATGTAAATTATGCTTATGCTTTGAGTAGTTGTAAACCATTACTGAAGGAATAAGGTTAAATAATGTATTTGATGTGGTTACTAACATGTACAAATGCCTGGATCCCACCAAGATCTTAACACAAAACTGTTTTGAGTACACCTAGTTTTTTAAAGGGTAAGATCAAGTGTAATGAAATTGAGACCAGATGTGTAGGAAGTGGACAGAGAAGAAGGACCGGGTACTAAACTGTTCAACTCATCAACTGAATTCTGATTGGTTTTCTGGAAATGACACAAATGAGACATGGAGTTAGGCAATGGGGAAAATCAGTGAAGTAATGTGCAGTACAATTGTAGCTGTTGTCAGAGTAATTGGGTGGGGGAGGACCATTTGTGAATAATGGATGAATACAAGGAATTAATCCATCAGAGGAATGATTTGGCAAGATTTGACCATCTGAGGTATAAGGTAGTTAGAGAAGATAAGAGATTAAGAAGAAGGTATTATCAAAACAAGATTGAGAACTTGAGAAAGTCCAACCCAAAAACTTGGTGGCAAAATACAAAATATTCTTGGGATCTGGGACCTGTCATAAAATGTAGACAAATGGATCAGAGCTTTAATTTTGATGGAACCAGTTAAGAATTTGTAAATTCAATAAACGAGACATTTTGCAACATCAGTAAGAAATTAAGTTCCTTGGAAAGAAACCAAGCCAAATAATTGGAAATGCCAGTTAATTTGTTAATGGATGTAGAAGGAATTGCTAAGGAATTAAAGAAAAGCAAAGTGGGGAAAGCCATGAAACCCAATGGAATTCCAAACTGGGTGTGGTGTTAGGGTGCTGATGTTTTGCCTCAATGGATCTGCAATATTTTAAGTAAAACTATAATATATAGCCAGATACCAACACAGTGGAGGGAAGCCAAGGTAATACCCATCCCAAAGGTTAATTTACCAGTTGATTTCAGAAAGGGCTACCTGCTTATTTCACTTAATTGCATAATTGCAAAATTATGCAAGGGTTTTATTTACAAGTGGCCTTTGGCCAGTGATCAGTGGTCAGACCATAACTGGCCCAAATCAGTCTAGGTTTCAAGAAGAAAGCTTGACTACCATTGCAATGACAAAGTTGCTGGAGGTCTGCATGCAAGCATGGGGTTGGGGAGATCATGTAAGGGTAGGACTTGTTGACACAAAAAATATTTGATCTTATTGACCACAAAATATTGCAAGTAAAGATGAGTAAATATGGTATCCCTAGTTGCCTGATCAAATGGGTACATGACATTTTACAGTGAAGATCCCAATGGGTAAAGGTGGACGGTATAACATCAAGTAATGGTAACATTAATGGAGTGAACATCCTCAAGGAACAAAACTGTGTCCTCTACTTTTTTGTTAATGATAAATGACTTGACTGTTGTTGGACTCTGTGTCAAGTATGTCACCAACATGATGATCTTTGGCATATTTGACACAGAGGCCAGCAGTACTATGCAGGAAGATTTAGAGAAACTTGAAGAATGGTCAGTAAAGAACAACATGGAAATAAATCCCAGTAACATAGAAACATAGACTTTAAAGGCAGATAAGGACCACTTGGCCCACCTAGTCTGCCTATTTCCCTACCTACAGGATAAGCTGCAGATCCTAGTTAGCCAACAGCCTATTTCTTCCTATCCCCCACAAACATTGCCTTACGTCTGTTCCATGCATTCTTGGATTCTGCCATAGTTTTAGACCCCACCGTCTCCTCAGGAAGGCTGTTCCATGTGTCCACCATCCTCTCTGTGAAAAAATACTTCCTCACATTGCCTCTGAACTGCCCCCCCATCTTCAAATTGTGTCCCCTTGTTCTTGCACATCTCTTTTTCTGAAAGATGCTACCCTCTAGGACTTTGTTGATTCCACTGAGGTACTTAAAAGTTTCTATCATGTCCCTCCTTTCCTCAAGGGTATACATATTAAGCTCCTTTAGTCTGTCCTTGTATGGCTTCTCTTGCAGACCCTGAACCATTTTAGTTGCCCTCCTCTGGACTGCCTCTATCCTGTCTCTGTCCTTGTGGAGATAGGGCCTCCAGAACTGGACACAGTCCTCCAGATGGGGTCTTACCAACTGTCTGTACAGAGGGATAATAACTTCCTGTTTTCTGCTGGTGATGCCTCTCCCTATACATCCCTGTATCCCCCTTGCCCTCCCTACTGCCTTCTCACATTGCTTGCTAACCTTAAGGTAATCTGATATGATTACCCCCAGGTCCCTTTCCATTTTTGTTGTTGTTACTACCTCCCCCCATTGTGTAATCTTCCCCTGGGTTTTTGTTTCCCAGGTGCATTATTTTGCACTTCTTTGCATTGAATCCAAGCTGCCATACTTCTGACCTTTCCTCCAACGTTGCCAAGTCCCTTCTCATCCTTTCCACACCTCCTTGTGTAACAACCCTGTTGCAGATCTTTGTGTCATCTGCAAAGAGGCATACTTTTCCTTCCAGACCCTCTGCAATGTCACTTATAAAGACATTAAAAAGGACTGGATCCAGTAATGAACACAGCGGTACCCCACTAGTAACCCCTCTTTCTTCAGAGTGGACTCCATTTATGGTTACATTCTGTGTCCTGTTGTGCAGCCAATGTTTTACCCAGGCTACCACCCTGGGACCCAATCCCAGACTGGTTAATCTGACTATTAAACTTTTGTGTGGGACTATGTCAAATGCCTTGCTAAAGTCTAGGTAGGCCATGTCCACAGCCCCTCCCTGGTCTACTACTTTGGTCACCCAGTCAAAGAAATCAATTAGATTCATCTGACATGACCTTCCCACTGTGAACCCATGCTGCCTTGGGTCCTGTGCCCCACTGGCCTCTAGGTACTCAACAATTCTTTCCTTCAGAAGTGATTCCATCACTTTCCCTACCACAGAGGTCAAACTGACAGGTCTGTAGTTTCCTGCTTCTGTCCTGGTCCCACTTTTATGAAGGGGAATCACATCCACCTTCCTCCAGTCCTCGGGTACCACACCATCCTCCCATGATTTGTTAAAAAGGGTAGTCAGTGGTTTCACTAGTTCTCCCTTTAATTCTTTTAGAATTGTAGGGTGAATACTGTCAGGGCCCATTGCTTTGTCCACCTTCAGTTTTAGGAGTCCTTTCAGAACCCTTTCTTCTGTGAAAGGACTGAGATTGACCTCCTTATCCAGATTGCTTCTGTTAATTGGATTAGGCACCTCCTCCTCCTCTTTTGCGAATACTGAGCAGAAATATTCATTCAGTATCCCTGCTTTTTCACTGTCCCTCTTTGCCAACCCACCATCCATTCTATTCAGCCTCACTATCCCTCCCTTTGTCTTTCTACTCTCCCTGATGTACCTATAAAAGGTTTTATCCCCCTTCTTAACTGAATTGGCTATCTTTTCCTTGGTTTGGGCCTTTGCTATTCTAACTGCCTTCCCCACTTTCTTCAGCTTTAACTGGTACAGGTCTCTGTCCTGCTCCTTCTGTGTTTCCTTATACTTCCTGAATGCTATTTTTTTCACCCTGACCTTCCCTGCCACCTCTTTTGAGAACCATAGCGGCTTTTTCTTTCATTTTGATTTGTTTCACACAAAGGCTTATTGCCTCTGTGATGGCAGTTTTGATGTTTCCCCATTGTTGTTCCACCCCTCCTTCTAGCCTAACACCATGGAAATTCATTTTGCAAAATGCACCAGCTTGAAAGTGCCATTTTTGAAGTTCAGTAACCAGGAGGTGACTGTGTTAGATAGGGTAAAGTTGTTAGGTTGTGACCTACAGGGTAATGTTTTGGGGAACACCATGTGGAAGGCATTGTGAAAAAAAGAGAAAAAAACAATGCTTTAAAAAAATGCCTGTCTGTATTTTCTGGTCACCCTAAGGAGATTTGGTCTAAGCCAATCAAATATGCTCTATTTTTATTTTACCATGATTAGGCCAGTTTGGGAGTATGGTGTGGTAGTATAACATGGTGGATTAGCAGAGGGGGAGTCTGCCGAGATTGAAAGATTACAAAAGAGAGCTATGAGGATCACCTTTGGGTCCAATGTAAATGATACCGATGCCTTGAGCAGTTGTAAGGGGGAGAGGCTAGAATTTAGATAGAATGTCCAGGGAATTTTTCTCTGAAATTTGGGCACTAAGTCATACACTTCTTTCCTTCTTAAACAAACTCTGGTCAGAGCCACCTCGGCTGCAAATGCATTAACTTGATAAGGGTGTTGCATGGGCTTAAACTTAAAGATGAATTGCCATAGTCAGCTCCATGTGTAAATTTCATTTTTGATAAAGTTAGATCATTTATCTGGTTGATCCTGTGTTTCCCCATGTGTTTAAAATGTGAGCAGTGAGTGCGGCTTGTAATAGATGGGGCAGAAGAGGCAGCTCCAAACCAAGACCTTCAAGTAAAGGTAGAAGGAATGGTGCAGAAAGGAAAGATATGGCTACATTGGGGTCTGTGTGCCAACCTGGATGGATAAGAGTCTATACTGAGGTAATGACTTGCTTCCATCCATGAGGGAACCATTGTCCTCAGTGGATGGTCTAAATGTTATTTCCATAAACATTTAAAGTAGCCACGGGGGAGGGCAGAAGACATAGAGGAGGCAGAAAAGGGGCCACCAAAGGCTAAGATAGCTAATTAGGAGATCTTGAGCAGAGAAAGTCCTACCAGGATGCAAGTTATTCAAGGAAGCAGGTGATTAACAAAGGTAGAAGGAGAGAAGAAGGAACAGTCAAAGGAGAAAGGTGATGAAGGGGGGTACAATTGGAAAATGGAGGAAGTGACAAGAAGAGAGCTGAGGGCTGTCAATGTGGTACAAGGTTTGCATCAGAAGCCCTATGAGGAAAGACTGAATGAGTTCAATATGCATACGCTGGAGAAGAGGAGGAAGAGTGGAGATTTGATGGAGACATTTAAACACCTCATGGGAGTGGAAAAGGTACAAGACGGAGATATGTTTCATAGAAAAAGGTGCTGTAAAACAAGGGGTCATCATATGAAGCTGGAAGGAGGTGGATTCAGAAGAGATGTGAGATACTGTGAGATAAACTTCTTCACAGAATGGGTGGTGGATTCCTGGAACAGATTTCCATGGGAGGTAGTGGGAGTGAAACCAGAGATGGGTTTCAAAAATGTCTGGGCTAGGCACAAAAGAATCCTAGGAGGAAGGAAGGAAGGAAGGGGGTTGAAAAGACTGGCAGTTACAATATAGACAATCAAAGAACACTTATTACAAGAGTAAGTTCAAAATGATCAATCAAGTTAGAAACAACAAAATAAACTGTGTCAGCCACTTCTACAGTTGGTTGGAGCCAAATGCAAGGGGAATAGTCAGATTGAGTGAAAACAGTAGCAGGGGGAGAGGGAAGGAGTTTTAGCTGGTACCTGAGGGAACCGAGGAAGACAGTGAAGCAGAGGGAAGAGGATAGCTGGTTCTTATGTCACTGCATAGCAGCAGAGCATGGCTAAGGCCATCAAAGTGACTGCCTAGCACAAAAGTGAGGATCAGGAACAGTAAAGGTGCAAGGATCCCTAGGGGGAGGGAGCAGGAGGTAGAAGGGGTGAGTGATAGGAGTGACGGGAGGTAAGAGGGAAGTTACCTACACTGAAATGTGGATATGAATGAGGTACAGAGGATCTGGTGACATGAGGGTAAAGGGAGAATGGATAAGGAGGAATAAAGTGAGCAGCGATTAGTATGAGATTGGGAGTTGTTCACAAAGCAGCAAAAGGAGTTGCAGATGATGCTAGCTTGGACAGGGAGGTAAAGGGACAGATACCACAGATCACATTTGCATCATCAAAGACCAGGAGCAATATTTTTGTGACAAACTTATGGTGGTCTTCCAGAGGCAGACAATCTTTATTTCAGTAAAAGGCACCAAGATCAGGGCAGAGCTAGACATGGATGGCATTCACCAAGGTATTGGAAGGATTGAACCACTTCTAGATGAGTGCCATCCGAAGCTGAGATGATTGGCAGAGTTTGGAGTCTGGTCAATTTGTTGCTAGTGCCAAAGATCATAGACACAGACTTTCTTGTGCTGACACAGAGTGGGTTTGATCAGAACCAGTGTCACACATTGTGGAAGTCATGCTGGAAAAGGCCTTCTATGACATGGTAGAGACACCAGAGGTTTAGATGAAAGTGTCATCTGCATATGCATGTATATGCAAGTTTTCAGAAGCCAAGGATTGGTCACTAAGGAAGATGGAGAACAGGATGGGCCCCAGTATGGAGTCTTGTGGGACTCCAACTTGGATGGGAAGTGGAGGTGATAGGGCGCTACCAACCTGTATTGACTGTACACGGCCCAAGAGGTAAGAACAGAACTATCAAAAGCAGGAACTGAGAGGCCAGCAGAACCCAGCTTATCCTGAAGGAGTGAGTGGTACACCAAGTCAAAGGCCCTGGCCAGATCAATGAAAATGGCAGTTGTAATCTGCCCCAATCCATCCTTGAGAAGACAGTCAGCTACACACAACAATCTAGGTGACCTGTTCCCGTTAATTAATGTTCCTTTGTCAAACTGTAGATCCAGTGAATTGTTTCATTTTTGTTTGACAGACCCAAAACAAATTTTCTTCTTTTTTTTGCCATTTTCTTCATTTTCTCCATTTTCTCCAGAAATGCAATAACATGTTGCAAATTTAGGCAATGCATAAAGTAATTTTGGGAAAAGACTTTCTTGAGATATAACCACTTTATGCATGCATAACAGGGCAGCTGCAACTCTTCTTTATAATTCAAACCACCCTGCTCACTGTGTGATGAGGAACAACAGTTGACTCCCTTTAAAGAAATACTACTTGGAAACTTCTGAGTTCTGAGTTTAGGAGCCTTTAGAGCGCTCACATTTCCAGCTAATTATTGAAAGAAAACATTTTCACAACTTTGGGGCCAGTAGTATATAGTAGTATGTAGCCTAGAGGTTAGAGAAATGAGCTTTGAATGAGCTTAGTACTGTACATACTTGGTACCTAGTGAGCCTTACTCAGTTACCAAAAAAAAAAACCTCAACCCCTGAAAAAGAGGCACTTGTGCCTAATGAGCTTTACTTGGTTACCAAAAAACAAAAACAAAACAAAAAAAAACTCAATGGCCCAAATTGTGAAAAGTGAAATACGGTATTTAGGGATAATGATTTTGCCCAAGATTAAACTGCCACACCAGGACAATGGACCCAGTTTGTTAGATAATGCAGTTTGGCGTCTGGTTTTTCAAGTCCAATAAACAAACTACAATCAACAAAGTAACATGGTCTATCCAGATACAAACTCTGGTACACTGTATGGCAGGGAAATTAGCTATAGCTACCCCATAGCACTATGAGGTCAAACCTCTAAAATATTTTGAAACACCTTGCAATGTTTACATACATGAAGAAGAATCTTCACAGTTTTTCTATGTCTTGTGACCAGATACAAATCACAATGCTATGGGACATTTAAAAATAGATTTATTAAGTTAAAAGTAGTGTAGCACCCCCTGCCCCCCCTCCAAACACATCAATGTTTCACGCTGTACTAGTGCTTTTTCAAAGTCTTGAAAAAGCACTAGTGCAGCGTGAAACTCTTTCTACATCTGTGTGACTTCCCCAATGAACTGAGTCAAACATTACCACTCTTTGCAGTCTTGCTACAGTACCACAGTCAATATCATGGTTTTACTTTTTCCTGTCTGAGCAGAGCTGATGCCACCAAACGTTAAAGTTCCTGACCATGAGGCATCCCAGACAATGTGACACAGATTTCACCTTCACTTTTTCTTTCACCATAGCCGCACTCTCAAGACAGCTTCTGCACTGTCCCAAATCACCATGATGCTGCATCAGATCTTGCACAACTCTTCAGCTCTGAAACAAGCAGCATCCCAAACCAACTTTGCCACACTGGTGCAATGAGTGGAAGATACTGAGCGACACCTTCATCAGTTGGAGGTAAAAGAGGAAGACCTGGAAGCCAGACTCAAAGAGCAGGACTGCTCTATTCAGTACCTCCTTTCCAAGGTAGACAACTTGGAGAATCAAACCAGATGGAATAATCTTAGGATGGATGTACTACCAGAAGGGGCAAAAGGTATACAGAAACATACAAAGGGATGGCAGAAGGAGACCAAAGATCCATCTAGACTGTCCAGGAGTTTCCATGGCCCATTACACATCCTGGGATGTAGCCCCCCCAAATGGCATTTGCCTCTTCCTGATCCTGTGGTTACTACATAAGCCCTTGCTCTATCCTATCCCTACTTAAAAGCTGCCATGGTCCCTGCACCTACTACCTCAGCAGTCAGTCTATTCCATGGTTCCATGACTCTTTCCATAAAATAATACTTCCTCAGATGCCTCCTGAAGCTCTCTCGCCATAGCTTCCACTTGTGCCCTCTAGTGGTTGAGCTGGCTACCCTATAGAATAATTCTGAGTAAGGCACCTTATTTGTGCCTCTCAGTAACTTGAATGTCTCAATCATATCCCCCCCCCCCCCCTTAATCTCCAGAGAATATATTATTAATGCCCCCAGCCATTCCTCATGTGAGAGCCCTTGGAGGTCCTGTATCATATTGATCACCCTTCTCTTCATAGGTCTCCCACCTATCCCAGTCCTTCCTGAGGTGCAGACTCCAAAACTGGACACAGTACTTCAGGTAAGGCCTCACCATGGACCTACAGAGTGGGAGGATTACATCCCTTTTCCTACTGTCAAATCCTCTCCCTATGCACCCTAGCATTCTGTTTGGTTTGCAGTAAGCTTTGTTGCATTGGCTCAATTGCTTCAGGATGTCACTTATAATGACCCCTAGGTCTCTTTCTTCTTGCGAGGTACTGAGTATGGCCTGTTGAGCCAGCATTCAGTCTTAGGGTTTCCGTTATCTAGATGCAAAACCTTGCATTTTTTTTGCATTGAACTTCAGCTGCCATACATTTGATCATTTTTCAAGCCTTTGCAAGTCTTTTTGCAGGTCCCTGATTGCCTCCTCACTGTCAGCTCTATGAGCTAGTTTTGTGTTGTCAGCAAAGAGTTCAAGCTTACCCTGGATGCCAATGCCAATGTCGCTAATGAACATGTTAAATAGGACCAGGCCCAAGACCAAACCCTGGGGCACACCACTAGTGACACTTCTCTTCTTTGACCTCACCCCATTGACTACCGCTCTCTGTCTCTTATCACTGAGCCAGTTTCTCACACATCTGACTATTGTCTCAGCAGTGCCTAGGTCTTCCAACTTTTTCAACAAGTGGTTATGCAGTACCAAATCAAAGTCCTTGCTGAAGTCAAAATAGAGGAGGTCCACTGGGTGGCTCTTCTCCAGCTCTCCTCTGTGGAGAGGTACCACATCTACTTTTGGCCAGTCTCTTTTTCACAACTCCTGTTTGAAGTGACTGGTTGAATAAATATGCCAAAGGATCTGCTAGTTCCTCAGCCAATTTTTTATCTTTCTTGGGTGCAGTCCTTCATGCCCTTGTGCTTTGTTTGTCTTTAGGTGCAGCGGTGCCTCTCTATCAGTGGAAACTGACCAAGTTTCCATTTGCAGTTTTGCATTATCAGCTGCTTTAATGCTGCTTTCTGACAGTGGTCCAACATGCAGAAAATGTTGTTCAGATCAACATCCTTCTACCCATCATCCTTAATGATCTTACCTCAATCTATGGGTTTTACTATCCCCCCTTTTTCCCTTAATGTAACAAATTAATTGCTTGTTGCCAGTTTTGATTCCCACAGCTATCCACAGCTCTTTCACCATCTTGGCCAGCCTCACTGTCTTCTTTGCCTCTTTGCTTTTCTGAGTGTACTCATCCCAGTTGTCAATGCTCTTGTTCCTTTTATGTTCTTGGAAAGCTTCCCTTTGACTCTAATTGCTGTCTTGACCTGGTCAGTGAACCACAGTGGCCTTTTGAGTTAATTCATTTTCATCATTGACTTAACGCAAAGTTTTGTAGCCTCTATTATGGCCTCGCTGCCCATCTGAACCCAAGTTCATGTCCAACAATAGGAAATGTTAAAAAATACATTATTCAGATACATGTATCAAGTAGCACCCCCTCCAAAATTGCACCAATGTTTTGCGCCACACTGATGCTTTATCCAGACTGGTCTTGATAAAGCGTCAGTACGACATGAAACATTGACATAATTTTGGAGGGGTGCTACTTGACACATGTATTTGAATAAAGCCTTTTTTAACATTTCCTATTGTTGGAAGTGAATTTGGGTTCAGACGGGCAGCTGTGCATCTTTTGCTTTTGTCATTGTCCATGGTTGTTGCTTGGCTCCATCAAACAAATCCTGAGCTGCCAGTATTGATTGTTTTTCCTTCTGTTATGGCTTGTTTAACTAGCCCCAAATGTCTTCCACATCCATTTCTTCCTGAACCGTGGACAGTTTGTCCCTAGTTTTTAGTTTCATTTTTTCAAGATTAGGTCACCTAAAGGTCAAGACCTTATCCCAGGATTGTGTTTTTACATCCCTTGGGGACAACTTAAATCAAATGGAGTTGTGGTTGATATTTGCCAATGGTTTTCACACCTTAACAGCTCCAACTACCTCTGAATTTGTGAGGACTACATCGAGGATGGCATCCAACCTAGTAGGAGTGCTAACTAGTTGGGTGCGTAGACAGTCTTGTAAGGCATCTACCACAGTTTGACTTCTTTACATTCTTACAATTTGGATACTCCAGTCAACCTCTCGCATGTGCAGGCTGCCCACTACTGCAATTTCTCCTTTTGGTGTCGCATCTCTGATTTCTTCTAGAACTGCCACATCCCTCTCATCAGCCTGACCTAGAAGTGTGTACAGCACCATGATGTAGACCTTCTTACCTGCTGTTGAGCTGAGCTGTACCAGTAAGGATTCTACACCTTCCCTTTTGTTGAGATCAAATGAAGCGGCTGTTATTCCATCACAAACATATTATATTACACCTCCCCCATGCACGCTTTCTATCATGTCTATAAAGTGAATAACCCAAGGCTGAGATGTTCCAATCATTGTTTTCCATGCCCAAGTTTCCCTGATGGCCACCAGCTCCACTTTGGAGTCCACCATCATTGCCTGTAAGTCACTTTTTTTGTTTCCCAGGCTTCTGGCATTGAAGCACAACCCTTTCCAAGAACTTGTAGGTATATTTGATCTCATTCCTTTTCTGCAAAAACATATCCCTTCAGTTCTCGATGCCCTCAACTGTCCTATCCTTGAAAATGAGAGGCCCACAGGTCACTGACTCCCAGGCTCAGACCTATTCTTCTGAAGTTACTCTGTTACCCAGTTAAAGAAAATATACTGCAGCTAGTGAGGCAGTGAGGGCTGCTCTTCTGGGAAGGGCATCAAATATCAGTTTATCAAGACTTCTCCAATAAAATATCCCTGTGCCACAGGGCCTACACCCAAGTAAAGTGAAGGCTGCATCATTTTGGTGCTAAAACTGCCCTCAGGCACCCTAGCCATCCTTCAGATTCAGATAAATGGGGCAACGTACCAATCTGAATCCCTTGCTGCAGGTGAAGAATTCATCCATAGACACTGGCTTCACTACACCTTTCCTGCTTCCCCTGATGACAATGCCCCCAGATATGCAATGCCTATGGACATATATACCTTGCAGCCAATGAAGAGAGGCTCAACCAGTTGCTGAAGGATGACAGACAGTGGGTACAAAAGAAAAGAGGACAGGGCAGGAAAAGACAGAACTCTGCAGTCCAACTCAGTGCTGCTAAAGCTGTCAACTGGTCCTGTAGCCACTGCAGATTTGCCATCTTCAGAATTGTCAAGCAACCCTGCAGTTTTAATCTCTCTGCCCACACACATGATTGATTTGACCCTATCAGCCTGGCCAAGAATTCTGTCCCATCTGTCAATGTACAAGTTTCCTGCTCTAAGCCCCTAGAGCTCTGAACTGCATACCAAGCAATAGAAAAAGGGGCATAACCAGATACACACTGATGGGCAGACCAAGCTGCCATACCACTAGTGTCACACCAGCCTTACCCTCCACCAGCTCCTGCCATGGCAGCCCCCAAACTTTAGCGATCTCTTCCCAAACAACCAGAGTAAGCCTCACATCTAGCCCTGCTTCTATGTCTACTTGTTTTGGACTGCTCAATATCCACTAATCAATTGCTCCCCCTTTACTGTGACTATAAGTACCCTCTCCCCCTACTTTGGGTACTAGTTTGGGGAGGCAATTTTTATTTTATTTGTTTATTTAAACATTTGATAACCCAGAAAAGCACACTGAGCCAAAGCTCGATTCCAGATGTGACTCGGGGGTGAGGGGGAAGGAGTTACAACAGTATACATACGTGCATACTGTACATACAGTAGATACATGAGAATATTACATGCAATCAGATAATTTTGTATAAAGTTGCATATATACAGTTATTTACAATCAGTTGCATAAATACAATAATATGCAGCAATGTTGTAGACAAGCAAATTATCCGTGTGTGGTCTATTGCCCCAGAGAGACTTAGATAGCCATCTTTTCTCCTGCTGTGGCACTTCAGGACTGATTACCTTACTGAACCCTGTCTGTCCACATAGGGACTGCAGCATGGGCTGCATATTTAACACGTGTCCTTTTGGAGTATAATACCATTCTCCCCACACAGGTTCCTACTACAGACTCAAGCTGGTTAAATTGAACTAATTACTGGACTCAGGTTTCTTTACTCAGTCTGCTCTTGGCTAAGGGTTGCACTTTCTTAGCTGTAGATTATTTTGCTATCTGTGTGTTAGTTGTTCAGGTTTTGTTTAAATGGTTCACTTTTTTCCTGTTTTTATAAACCATGATTAGGACCCTGTTGCTAGGATTAACAGAAGGGGCAGTGGGTCCAACCTAACATTGACACTTGACTGCACCAGACCCCTTAATTGCATATCCTTGTTCTAGAGAGGTATGCTACTCCCTCATTACTATTTATTTAGTTTTTTTTTAGCAGGAAAGGAGGATTAGGCAATTCTGCTTATTTTCAGCCTTGTTCAGGGAAGAGAAGAAAGATACAGATGCAAACTGATGTACAGAACCAGATTAAACTGTTAGTGATATTTTAGTGAACCGGCATACTAGGCTGATCTATGGCAAGGACCTTGCCAGGTGACCCCATCACCCCAATAACTGGATATGTGCTATTTGATAGGGGCAGCAGGGCAGGTCTGCATCTATCGACAATGAAGTTCTGTGTCATAGGTACTGGCTAGACCCTATTACAGCCTCCACCTCAGCATTGAATGTTCATTGCACTGGCATCCCCCGCCTCACTGTTTCATTTTTGTCAGCAGCTTTGTGGTTTTCTTTGGAGGGGTGGTGGCACTGCCCTTCTCTCTAGGCAGAGCATTCATCCTTCCCTGGTTGTCCCTCAAACCTCAAAACAGATACACCAACCAGATGACTGCCCCCTCTCCTCTTCCTATACCCCCACACTGTTATGTCCTGGCAATGGCAGCCTCATCCTTATACCCCCTGAATCCCTCCTCTCCCCCATTTCCCCCTACAACTACGGTAGAAGACTGAGTCCTCCTCTTTCTTGCCCTACCACTAAGTGTCTTTTGATACCACTGTGTTAGCTTCTAAATGTCAACAGCCCCATTGTTTTTGTAATTCACTCTCATGTGGTCCCTCTAACACTGTGGCACACTGATTGCAGTGCGTGCAGGCTGGCAGGCAGGGGTGGATGGTGTTAGCCTACTCTAGTGTAATTTTCTGTATGGTCTGCCTGGCTGAAGTGACTCATCCTCCCATACCTCAGAGTCCCCCATCATGAGGGTCAACCGATATAGCGAGGACACCTGTAGTACATCACAGTTCAAATTCATCAATATCCTCCTTGCCCCCTCAATGTCAGGTCCGATGCTCCAGTGACCCACATATGCACCCATATAGCAACAGTGCCTTTCACACAGCAGGCAACAAGATGGGACCACATACGTTTGAAAGACTCTTTCCAGGCCCTACTTGACAGCTTTTCTATTTTTTTCTATATTTCTATGAACACTTGTGGGCATGAGTGGAAGTTGAAGGGGTGAATCTTCAAGAGGGAGCTTAAGAAACACTATTTTACAGAAAGAGTGATTTTGCCATGGAATAAACTGCCAGCTGGAATAGTGGAAGCAAAGTCCATGACATCAATCAAGCTGGGGTGGGACAAGGCTAAAGCACAATCAAAAGCAACAGGAGCAGTAGGAGGCATTAGGTAGAAGTGTGGGAGGAGTCAGGTCCTGGGATATGAGAAGATCCAAGGAATACATGGGCAGATAAGATGGACACTTGATCTCCTTCTGCCATCTTTTTCTATGTTTCTAAGAGTAAGTTCCCTCTTCCTCATGGCAGCTCCAAATCAGCCCTGATGTGGCTTGCCATTCCTGTTGTGAGGAGCCTCACTGTTTCTGCTCTATGAAACACCTGGTCTTCACCTCATACTACCTCTCATGCTAGTTAATGCAGCCCTCTCCCTGCACACACACCCTCTCGTGTTGAGACCATACACTGCTACTTGGTTGCTTTTAGTATGCACTATTACTGATATTTATTTGTTTCTCCCTCTGTTACAATCAGAAAGTTACCTATTTGATCTTGAATTGCTGGTATTTCTCTTTACAATTCTTTCTGGGCCCTCACAGCCGTTTTCATGTTACTCATAATATTGTTATGTTATGTAATGTTATTGCTAGCTACCAGGTTCATAACCCCATTTTCTTGGCTTGGGCACTGGAGTTCTCTGAACCATCTGCCCTTGGGGCCCAAGTAGGCACATTTGAACCTACTACTAATACTCATTGGCCTTACATTATTTATTTATTTTTATTTATTTATTGAGTATCTTGGATTAAACCTTTGAGAACAAACTCACTGCATAGGTTCCACATCAAGGTAAACCGCAGGAGTTATTCCAACAAAGTTACAGTAAACAGTAGCAAGAAATTGGTTACAAGACAGTGAGATTTAAAAAATGATGTCATATTTATAAATAGTAGACAAAAGGCACAGGGGAAAGAGGGATGAGAGTGTGACAGAGTGAGGGGAGGGTTCAGGGGAGGAGGAAGCAGAGAGGACAACACAGAGGGGTAGTGCTAGAATCACCCCAGGTTGTGGGCCTCTTCAGAAGAAATGTATAGATTGCATAGATGCCAGGCATTGAGGGGTAAGGCCATGCCCAGTACTTACATGCTGGTACTGAAATTCCTGAGGGGCCAGGACATTGGGTTGGAACAGGGCCAAGTACAGGGTACAGAGAGCATAGATATCTTACTGGTGACAAGGTGAGAGGAGTGGGGGTGGAGGTGTGGTGGGGAAGAACATTTAGAGGTTTAGTAGTGGGTGTGAAGGAGTAGAGTGGCAGCAGTAGCAAAGATGTGGTGGGATTATCAACAGTTGGGTGGGAGGTCCTATAAGAACCAGCTGCAACAAGCATTGGCATCCAGATGGGTCCTAAAAGCTCATGTTTAAAGTGACCTAATGTAGTTATGGCAGTGATGCTTGCAGGCAGGTTGTTTTGCCATTTAGGCACCAGATGTGCAAAAGCTTGTTGTCCTAGTGAGGTGTGACATCTTGGGATCTTGAAAAGTGTACTCCTGGAGCTTCTTGTGAGGCAGCTACATGCATGGGGGGTGAGGAGCTGTTGGACACTGGCAGGCAGCACACCTAGACTTGCTTTTTTGCCAGCAGGCAGGTCTGAAACTTGAGCCTACCCTCAAACTGAAGCCATTTGGCTCGGGCATATAGGTCATACGTGTGTGTGTGTACCACTCTGAGCCAGTGGAGAGGTGGCAGGCCTTATTTAAGGATGTTTTTATGTGATTGAGGGTGGAGTCCATTACAGACCCATATACTACAATTCCATAATCAACTAGGGAGACAACAGAGCTGCACATGGCCAGGTTGAGGGCTTCAGGGGTCAGGCTATGCTTGTGCCAATAAAGAAGGCCAATATGTGTGTTGAGGACCTTTACAACATCGTTGATGTGACTGACAAAATACAAGGTGCTGTCAACTGTGATCCCCAGGTATTTAAACTGCTGTACCTGGTCCAGAGATATTCCTTCAATATTCTTAATGGTGAGAAGGTGCGTTCAGTGTCTGTTCTGTGGACTGGAGAACATCATTGACTTTATGGTCCTTGAACCATCTTTCTACTGCAGTGAAGTTATCCTGTAAAGTGTGCTCCAGGGTAATAGGGTCAGAGTCATTAGTAAATAGAACTGCATTATCTGCATAGAGCAGAATTTTGCAGTGGCAAGCATGTGGTATCTGATTTAGGAATATGCTGAACATCAAGGGACCCAGTATGGAGCTCTGGGGAACACCAGAGTGAACTGGTCTGCTGTGAGATTAGACATTGTCAATCCTAACTTGCTGGGTCTGGTTGGAGAGGTGCAACTTAAACCATCTGACTCTGTCATCAGAGAGTCCAATAGCCGCTAGTTGCTCAGCTTGGAGGTCCTGATTAGTCGTGTTGAATGCTTTCGACAGGTCAATGTAGGTTGCACCAACTTGATTGCCCTGCTAGAGGGTGCTGTGAATACAGCCTGTAAACTTGAGCAGAGCAGTTGTGGTGCTATGACCTTTGTAGAAGCCATGTTGTTCAGTACACTGTATGTTATATTTATCTAGGTAGTTCAGTAATTGACCCATGACAATCCTCTGAAGTGCCTTAGATAGTGGTGGGAGACTTAAAATGGGTCTATAGGTGCCAAGCAACGCTCAATCACCACTTTAGAAAACTGGAGTCACTAATGCCACTTTCCAGGTCCAGGAGAACTGAAAGAATCTTAGCAAGGCATTAAAAAGGCAGGTAAGGGGCTCCAGAATATCTTCCAAGGTCAGAGCTATGAATTTTAGGTAAAGGGAGTCCCCACTGTGACGTGATTTTCCCAGGACCTTTAAGATGTTATTCCTGGCTTTCTTTAGGGTGATGGTTCTGAAGCAAAATGGAGGGTTCAAGGGTGACTGGTCCTTAGTTTGTACAGCGGCAGTGGAGTGAGTAGGGAGGAAGAAATTCAGGGGTAGCACTTCAGAGAGATCAGTGAATGCTTTGTTAAATGCGTTTGTGATTGTTTCCTGGTTAGTTGTGGGTAGGTCTTCAATGTTGAACACCGTGGGTGCCGCCTTACTATCTTTTCCCATGACTTTCTTAAGATTATCTCAGAATTTTCTACCATCACTCCAAGATCGAGTGAGTGCTTCCTGGTTGTAAAGATTTTTTGCAACACGTGTTACCCTAGTACAGTCATTGCAACCCTTTTTGTAATTTTGGATATCGGCTTGTTTGCCAGTCTCCCGAGCTCTATACCAAAGGCGATCTCTAGTTTTCAAGCTCTCAAGAAGTGCCAAAGACAACCAAGGGTTGCTTCATTCTTTTATTTTGCACTTTTTTATTGGGGCATGTTTATCACATACCACATTGAAGAGCTGGATGAAACACTGAAAAGCTGTATCAGCAGTACAGAAAGAGTAGACTGGGACCAGTCCTGTTGCCACAGATCTTTTCTGAGTTGGTCCAGGTGACCTTGTTTAAGGACTCTGTTGGTGACAGTCCTGGCAGGGGATTTGGGGAAGGAACAGGTCCAGCCACAATGAACTGGTGAGTGATCACTGTAGGCATCAGGGAGGACAGTGATCTTGCTGATATTTTCTGGCTGATTTGAAAGAACCCAGTCCAGTAATGTGGAAGTTCCAGTCTTATAATTTTCCCTGGTGGGTGAAGTGACTAGTTGGGATAAGTGCAATGCTGGCACTGCATCCCTGTAGGGAGTCACTACTGGGGAAAGCCAATTAGCTTTGAAGTCACCCAGCAGCACAGTTTCCTTGTTAAGGTTGAGGGTGCTTAGACACTGCATCTAAGAGTTGAGCTCAGGTGTTTTTTGGCCCATTGGAATATACACAGAGGGGATAGTAAGTGTTCTGTTGTGAATCCCCAGGTATATTTTTATTTCTAGGGATTGAATGCTGGACCCTGTGTCATGTAAAGGTAGGATGTGCACCTGTAGGTAATCTCTGAGGTAGATTATGCATCCACCACCTCTTTTGGTAAGATGATCAGCCCTGAACACAGTGTATTCCGGGATCTCAATACTGGGGGAGACGCAGGTCTCAACTACTGCTAGGATGTCTGGGTTATGTTGCTGTGTCCAGGCTTATAAGTTGTCCATTTTAGGAGGGAGACTACATATATTAAGTGAGCCTATTATAAGTTGACCAGCATTGCCTTGTGTCTGTACCAGATGAATTAGAGGTCCTGTGTTGGGGTGAATGTTTCCAGAGAGTAGCAAGAGCAAATGGGCTATGCAGCATAGATATTCCTTCAGTAGTTTGGAGCTAAGTTTCTGCAGTTGGCACTAAGACCTACACACCCAGATTTAAACCTTGTTTTCTTTTAGTTATTGCAGTCTGGGGGTATACTATTGAGCTAGACAGCTACATTTTTGTGTTTTGGGCAAAATATAATTAAAAATGCTCTTTGTAATTGCAAGCAAGCTGTGACCCCAGATGCTACTTCCGGGTCACCAGTGGAGCTTTAAGCTGCCCTGCTGCGAGCAGGTGAGCATTTGTTTTATTGTCCTGCGGTTGTTGCTCTAATAAATGAGCATAAGATATAGCCTGACTGTGCTTGTGCATTTTAATTTAATTCAGTGCCTGAGACTGTGTGTCTCTTTTACTTTGAGCCCTGCTTCTAGTTACATGGGACCAGGAAGAGGGGTGTTGTAGTTTCAATTGCCAGAAGCAAGCTACACACCCAGATTTAACCCTTCTTTTCTTTTAGTTACTGCAGTATGGGGGTATACTATTGAGCTAGACAGCTAAATTTTTGTGTTTTGGGCAAAAATATACTTAAAAACACTTGTTGTAATCGCGAGCAAGCTGTGACCACAGACACTACTTCCGGGTCACCAGTGGATATTTAAGCTGCCCTGCTGTGAGCAGCAAGTGTTTGTTTTCTTGTCCTGTGGCTGTTGCTCTAATAAATGAGCATAAGTTATACCCTGACTGTGCTTGTGCATTTTAATTTAATTCAGTGTCTGAGACTGTGAGTCTCGTTTACTTTGAGCCCTGCTCCTAGTTACATGGGACCAGGAAGAGGGGTGTTGTAGTTCCAATAGACAGGAGCGAACTACACACCCAGATTTAAACCTTATTTTCTTTTAGTTATTGCAGTCTGGGGGTATACTATTGAGCTAGACAGCTAAATTTTTGTGTTTTGGGCAAAAACATACTTAAAAAAGCTTGTTGTAATTGCGAGCAAGCTGTGACACCAGACGCTACTTCTGGGTCACCAGTGGAGCTTTAAGCTGCCCTGCTGCAAGCAGATGAGTGTGTGCAGGGTGCATGCAGTTTTTCATGCAGAGATGCGTGCAGAGACATGAGCGTTGGCGCATGTTACTCGTGTTAAGCGTGTTGAGTGAATTGAGAAACAAAAAGAGGACCAAAAAAACCAACATGTTAAACAGCAAAATTAGTGCACCTTCTGATCAATCCTGTCAGTAGATATATAAGATTGTATTATTAAACAGGAGTGTAGATAATGGATCAAACTATAACATTCAGAGATAAAGTAGGGATATTATGCAGTGAATGTGACATGTACCGGTTTTCTGATATACCAATAATTGATACACCATACATATGTTGTAAAGGTAAACAGAACAAATAAATGAGTTTAGAACTTTCATTATTTAGCACTAGACTAAAAGCCTTAGAAATTAGTCAACAGAAATTAATAACTAAAATGGTAAATGAAGAACTTAACCAAACAATAACCAGTGAGATAGAAAGAGCTAATCTAAAAGGGGGAACTGTTTTAGTCCCCATTAACACAGAGCCCAGTTCCCAAACAGTTCAGCATATTACACCCTCTAATATGCGCTCTAATGATACACTATCTAAAAAAAGACCAAGGGATATGGATATACAGGACAACCCAGATAATGACTGGTATGATATTCAAATCAAAAGACCGCCCAAAAAAAAAAAGAAAGGTAGGAAAGCAGAAGCCTTTAGATTACCACTGTTAAATAGCTTTGACCCACTGACTTCAACAGTCGAAGGGGACATTATACCATCTGCTGATTTAATAAACCATGAATCAGTTAATATGACTAACATGGATTTGCTCCCCCACCCCAACTGCTGACGGTACTAAACCCTACTGAAGTGGTCTCTAACAGCACCCCAACATCAGATACTGAAATCATAGTTACCACAGAAAGCCCTCCGCTATTACAACCTCAATTGGAAACAAACCAGGGTCATGAGTTACCAGTTAATATGACTAACATGGATTTTTCCCCCCGTCCCAACTGCTGATGGTATTAAATCCCACTGAAGTGGTCTCTAACAGCATCCCAACATCCGATATAGAAATCACAGTTACACCAGAAAGCTCTCTGTTATTGGAACCTTAAATGGAATCAAACCAGGGTCATGAGTTACCAGAGCAAATATTTATACTGGGAGATTCCAAAATGAGGTTTACAAATAGATATACAATAAGGGGAAACAAAGAAAACATCACCAGTTGCTGTTATAGTGGGTCATCAATAAAAGACATTACCAACTTGATCCCAGATATGTTAGAAAATGTGTTTGGACCTAAAACTGTGGTTCTACATGCCGGAACTAATAACTTTGGGAAACGGGAGGTAGAAGAAATCATTAGGGACATGGAAAATGCTATTAAATGCATACAAGATCTAAATGCAATTCCCATGATTTCTGAAGTTCTACCAGTACCGAGGGCAAGTAACCACAGGCTGGCTATGCAGGTGGTGCCTGGCAAATAATATTCCTTGTATAAGAACATGGGAGAAATTTGAGAATAGAAATTAATTGTATGGATATGATGGACTACACTTAGACATGGCTCAAGAATTTTGGGGTGCATAATCAATAATGTGGTTAATACATCAAAAAACTAACAAAAAGGGGGCATAGGGAACATTTGTATAATAATGACAAAATCGATAAGCCAAATCTGAAAAATTCTAAAACCAAAACAAATACAGAAAGCACATGTATAAGGAAATCAGGATTAAACTCCTTATTAACAAATGCAAGGAGTTTACATGGTGCAAAAATGGCTGAATTCCAAATTATTCTAAACAAGGAAAGGATAGATATACCGGCAATAACTGAAACATGGTGGAATGATAACTCAGAATGGTGCAATAGTATACCAGGTTATAAAACATATTATAAAAATAGATAAGATAAAAAAGGGGGAGGAGTGGCCTTATTTATAAAAGAGAACATAAAATCAAAACAAATTATTGACTTGATGGATAGTACCGTATGTGAAATCATATGGGCTGAAATATTAGGGGATAAACTACCCAAACTTCTCATTGGTCTATGTTACAGGCTGCCAGATTCAAACCAAAAAATAAACAAGGAAATCATAAAGAGTATAAATAATAAACCAAACTACAATGAAATGAAATGATATTGATGGGAGATCTCAGTTTTCCAGGGATAAATTGGAAAGATAACATAGGTAGTAACAATATGGAGAACTTATTTCTAGATACATGCTTAATAAATGGTTTACATCAATTAATTCATAAACCTACTTGAAATAATAATATACTTGATTTAGTATTAATAGATGTTCCAGATAAAATAAAAAATATAATGGTCAAACCACCATTACTACACAGTGATCATATGACAATCATTTTAAACAGTTCTACTCATATAAAATCTGTAGTAGGTAAAACAATTGTTAACTATAATAGAGCAAATTTTATTAATTTAAAACATAATCTATCTAGCTGGAAATGGGACAATAAATCATTGTCATGTAATGACTTATGGATAAAAATCAAAACTAAAATCCTTGAGTTGGAAAACAAATATATTCCAAACCAGACTGTGTATAATAAAAAAGGTAAAATTCCATCATGGATAACTACAACAATTATTAAACTAATTATACAAAAACAGAGATGCTTCAAAGCCATGAAAAGAGAAGGAAGTGAGTATAATATATGGAAATATAAGACATCTTTGAAAAAATGTAAAACTAAAATAAAAAATGAAAAAATAAGGTTCGAGACAAATCTAGCTTATATTAAAGATGGTGGAAATGTTTTTATTCTCATATAAATAATAAAAAACCTAATTCAAGAACTGTTGGGCCATTAATTATTGACAACAATGAAATTACACTTCAGGACAGTACAGAAGAATTTAACAAATACTTTTGCACAGTCTTTAATGCTAAATCAAAAACTGTAAAACAATTAACAAATAACATAAGTAAAAGGGACCTAGTAAGTGAAATAACTAAAGAGGAGATTATGACTAATTTAAATAAATTAAGCATAAATAAATCACCCGGACCAGACAAATTACATCCTAGGTTATTGAAAGAAATTTAAAGAGTGGCTTATTGATCCTTTATACAAACTTTTCAATATGTAAATAAATACTGGTGATGTTCCAAATGATTGGAAAACAGCTACTGTGGTACCAATCTTTAAAAAGGGTACTCAATCACACATACAAAATTACAGACCTATTAGTTTAACCAGTATAGTAGGTAAAATCTTCGAATCAATACTCAAAACTAGGCTCAAAAGTGATTTACAAAATAAGGGACTAGTGGATAAATCACAACATGGTTTCAGAAAAATGAGGTCCTATTTATCAGGTAATATAGCCTTTTATGAGTATACAAGTAAAAATCTGGAAAATAATAAATCTCTGGACGTAGTATTCCTCGATCTCTGTAAGGCATTTGATAAAGTACCACATGGACATTTAATAGAGAACATGAGATTTTTAGGAATTAAAAATCAGATTATAAATTGAGTTGAAGAATGGTTAAATGACTGTACCCAATGCGTAAGTATAAGGGGACACACATCCGGAATACAATCTGTGACTAGCGGAGTCCCTCAGGGATTGGTCCTGGGACCAATTCTTTTTAATATATTTATACCAGATATGACATCTGACCTAAATAGTTTTGCTATAAAATTTGCTGATGACACCAAAATAATAACACAGGTTGAAACTCTAATAGATTGTCAAATGCTTGCCAGTGATTTAAAAAAAAATTAAATATGGACAGATAAAAATCAAATGTCCTTAAGTATTGACAAATGTGTCATTATGCATTTTGGAACAAAAAACCTGCATTATCAATATGAATTAAAGGGCAAAGCAATAAGATCTATAATGCAGCAAAAAGATCTAGGTGTAATAATAGACTTTGGCCTAAATTTTCAAGTCCATTACAACGACATCATAAATAAGACTAATAGGATAATAGGCTGTATAAAGAGGAGCTTTACTTCCAGAGATAGAAGATGTATTATGCCACCGTATAGGGCTTATGTGAGGCCACATCTGGACAATTGTTCCCCTCTGTGGAGCCCCTATCTCAGACGAGATATAAATAAAATAGAAGGGGTACAACGGAGAATAACTAAATTAGTAGTTGATATTTCCAGCAAAAGTTATGAGAAAAGATTGGAAGAGCTGGGTATGTATTATCTGGAACAAAGAAGAAAAAGAGGGGATGTTCTATTCATGCACAAGAGTCATAATGATGATGAGTTACTCACACAATTAGATATGTCTTACAATAAGCATAACTGTAACTTAAGAAGTTACAAATACCAGCTGACCCTTACATATCCTAAAACAAATAAAAGGAGATCTTACTATACACAAAGGATAAGTCCCTTGTGGAATTCACTCCCTAGTTCCCTAGTAGAAAATGCTGATCATGTTAATTTTAAACAGAAACGTGATACATTATTGTTATAATAAACATGGGAAGAACCAGCTTGGCTAGAGACATGCTCATATGGGCCTCGGCCTTTTGTATGTCTATACCTCCTAGTATAACTCCTAGTAAGTATCCATCCTTGATGTTGATAAGCCTAAGAAAGAGAGCAAAGGGGTGCAAGCAACTAGGACAGTGAGCAAGACCTCAACCTACCCACTGCCTAAATGGCAAGGGGAACCTAGGTTCACTGCCACTGTTTACTATGTTTACCATTAATATACACTCTATCAAGAAGCAGAGAATGACTGCCAGTTGTATTCTTTCTCCCATTCCATGGATTAGGGGATTTGAGCGAGCCCTTCTGTGATCCTCACCCTGTAACTCTCACTCTTCCAATTACTGCAGTACAACACTTCCTCCTATATGGCCTCCCTGAATGGATTTTGTGGAATGTGCATGGGCTCAATTCCCATCTTAAAAGGAAGTGCCTCTTTATCAGACTGAAAGGCATGGGTGCCAAGGTACTGTAGTGCTGTTGCAAGAAACCAAGCTGAGCTGCATTAGGCAGCTAAACTTCAAAGGGACTTGGTAGGGGATGAAGTATATAGCTGCACCCCCTCATCTAATGCTGGTGTATCAATCCTGAGCCACAACTCCCTTTGTTGGTCAGTTGTGGACACAGCCCAATACTCTGATGGCAGTTGGGTTCTGGTCAAAATAATCACCCTGGAAAGACCCTTAATAATAGCTAATAGCTATGGGCACAACCAGGATGTCCCTGACATGTTCCATGCCATCAGTCGAATGATATTTGAGCATACTGACCTCTCCACTCCAATATTTGTGGGGGAGGCATTAACTTAACATTGGATGCCAGCTTAGAGAGAAACTCTGGCAAGCTAGAATCTCATACAAAGGCACTGGCTGCAGTGCAGGAGCTAATGTCCATGCATATACTTAAGGACATTTGGCACCTGCAGCATTCCACTACCCTAGATGTCTCCTGTTTCTCACTGGCCCATTCCACATCTAGCATAATCAACTTCTGGCTGACCTCTTCTACCACTTCTCACTTGATACAAATCATCCACATACAGTAGCTTCCCTGTACAGCTCTGACCGGTTCCATGTGATAACGGCGACCGCATAATAGCAATCACCATTTGGGCGAGTCTACATCACCAAAAATTAATTTTGGCGATGTAGACTTGTGGCAAACATCAAGACGACACCAGAGACTTACATTTTTTTTTTTTATGTGGAGGGCTGAGCCCCCGCACTCCCCACTAAAGGATTCTCATCTCCAGGGGGATGCATGTCGGGGGGGGTGCAAAACTAAAAAAAAAATAAAACCCATGACCTGGTGCGAAAAACAAGTGTGCCCAGAACTGAACCCAGCATCCTCCCAACCCCAGCCTGCCACCAACCCACCACACCGCATGGCCAGCTCAGCAGCCTACTGCCATACTACTCCCCACAAATCCTCCCTCCCCTTCTGCCCATCACATGGTGTGGTCCCTCCCCACATGCCCCACATGTATACATAGCAACATCCTGTTGCTATCATCGCCAAACCCCCTACCTGGTCACCCTCCCTGCCCACTAGCCCTGTGTAAAAGTGCTGTGATTGAGCCACCTTTCTGAAAGCACTCAGTTGCAGTCACCTAATACATGGGATATCCTCTGACCATGCCCTGATGGAGCTCTTGGTATTCTGGGGCTCTTCCTCCCCCAGGTTTGCCTTGTGGTGCCTGGACCCTCTATTACTTCAAGATAAGGGCTTTACCCCATGGATAAACAAAGAAGCCAAGCTTTACTTAGAGTTCAATGACAATGGCTGTACAAACAAATCCACTCTGTGGGAAGCCTTTAAGTCTTACATTCAGGGTAGGATAATGGGCTATGTGGCATGCTGCCATTGCAAACAGGAGACTGATCAGAAAAAAGCTAGAAGCTGACCTTAGAACTAAAGAAAAAAAATACAAAGAAACTTTCCCTGTAAAGGTTAAACCATCTGTCCCAAGAGAATTATATTCCCTATGTACTCATTTCAACTTCCTGTCAACCAGGAAGGCAGAACTCACAGTGCTCCCCTTAAGATACAAACATTGAGACGGAAGAGAGAAGGCAGGAAAACTCCTTTCCTGTAGGCTGTGAAAACAGCAGGCTGATAGATTTATTTGTGGCTTGCATGATCCGACAGGTATGCTGCACTCTCAGCGTACCAAAATAGACAAATCATGTGCTCCTTCTACGAAGGATCATACTCCTCACAGGGCCTCCCAACCCTGACAAGCTGAGCACCTTCCTCAATGGTATTCCCATCCTCACTCTCAGAGAGGCTGACAGAGAGGCCACCACTCAAGAAATAAGAACTGCAGTATCAACACTCTGCCCTTATAATGTACCCAGTAGTGATGGCATCCCAGCTGATGTTTATGAACTCATAGCAGGCACTATCTCATCTGTGCTTCAAACAGTATTTCAGTAATCATACCACCTCTCCATTTTATGCCCATGTCAGTCATTACAATGCTGCAAAATGAAAGGAAAGACCCTATTGAACCAGGGAGCTACAGATCCATTTCACTTATAAATGCGGATGTGAAAATCCTCACCAAAGCATTGGCCATCTGATTATAATGGAGCATCCCCCTCCTGATCCACCCATCTTAGGTGGGCCTTATGAAGTGCCACCAGAGAGCTCTGACCATCACAGAGCCCTGTTCACCCTGATGGCATCAGTCAACTCTAATCCTGCACTGGCTACAGCGGTGGGCATTGAAGCTGAAAAAGCTTTTAATTTGGTGGAATGGGAGACACCTTCATGCCACTCTGGGAAAAATGGGGTTCAGACCCCAATTCAGGGGATGGGTTAAAACACTTTATGAGTTACCCACTGCCAGAGTCCTTAGCAAATTCAGTGCTCTCTGATCCATTCTCCTTTGCCAGGGCTTGCCTCTACCCCATATGCCTTTTGTGCTCACTATAGAGACACTGCCATTGCTGTACAGAATCATCCTGACCTACTTGGCTTACAGATAGGACAGAGTGAGATTTGTATAATTCTGTATGGGGTGACTGCCTGGTTCTCCAGAGTGATCCCCCAACTGCCATTCAAACCATCCTTCAGTACTTACAGGCCTTCCAGGATATTTCTGAGCTGGTGCTCAACCCATTTAAAATGGAGATCAGCCAACAGAGGCAACAGCCTGGATGCACTGTTGGTAGCCTATTGGCACATTTATATACAGTAAGCTAGACATTTAACTAAAACATTTGATATTTGTTGGGATTACATTAAATATTTTTAACTACATAAAAACATGATATTGCTTTGAAAAGCTGAAAAGATCATTGCATCTACATCTGTGTATTAGAACAAAGTAATTTGCTAAAAATGTTAAAAATTGAAAAAAACTAATATTGGACATTATAAAATCTCTTATGAATTATTTACAGTTCCCCAGAAGAAGTTGAATAAGGTGAAACATTGTGGATCTTCCAAAGATATATTGAAAAATAAATAAAAATAAATTTTAACATGTTCTTTTTGTTAGGCTATTTATTAGCCAGAGGTACACCACAGACAGCTAGCATTCAAGTATATGTTGTACTAACATATAGGGCTAAAGGCATTATAAAAGTAGATGTCAGGACATCATAATTGCTATGCACTTTACTTTCCAATATACACATGTATTTCTTGCTTACAAGATGTTAGGACACCTGTGTCCTTGTAGTGTTATGATATATGAGTCGCCATTGATATCTTCTGATGATTTGTATTACTACATGGCTATGTACAAACTGTACTTCTTTGTTTCCACAAAGTGATGACTATAACAAAATTGTATAATGTTATCTAGGACTGAGGAGCCACCTCTAATTTAGCCAATACTGCTCATCTCTGTAACTAGAAATGTTTCTGTCTTACAGTAACCATGGTAATTATTTTAGGTATATAATGTAAGACATTATGTCTTCTACCTCAAAGACCCCAGAAGACAAGGAGCAACCTCGAGGTATAGGGAATGGTTAGCATTGGCTCCCAGTTCCTAATGGTAAGAACTGCTTAGGGCAACTGTGATTTTCCTTTTGGTAGTAATAAACAAGCTTTATTACTCTTACGGAATGTGTCTGTGATTCCTTGCATTCCCATTATTGCCAAGAACCTGAGAGTGAGGTTTAGATTGCCTGACAATTGGTGACCACATGCAGCCAATATTTGGAGTTTGCAAAGTTTTCACTTGTTGCTACAACTTTCCCTTCCCAACGGGGACAGTAGGTGTGCATACCCACATCACCTCTCCCATTTTTCACCCACTTTGTAATCACTTGCAAAGTCTGTCTGCTTACTGGGGGTGGTCGATGCTGACTCACCTCACCCCACAGCAGTTTTGAACTGCAAGCTTGCAAGTGCACAGTAGCCCGCTTGTGAACTAATGCACCTGTTGTGGATCAATACACAGCACGATGCCTTTTCACAGTTAGATTTTTTATTCCCTCACACACAATGGCCACCTTATCAAATATCTGCACAGAACTGAGACTTGATGTCTCAAACTTCCTTGCGCCCCATGGAGGATGGGCTGACTTTGTGTGGGATGCAAGTCAATCCAAAAAACCCTGTACTGGGGATTTCAACCCAGTACTCAGAGACGAGACAAACGGCCAGAAAGCAAGAAGCTAAAGGGCTGTTGGTCGCAGCTCTCTAAGCTGCTTTGGAAGCCTACAAAGTGAGGTTTCAAACCCTTGAACTGCAAGGTTCATCTCTTAAGCAGGAGATGGGACTGTGGGAAACTGAATGTGTAAGATGAGAGAAGGATTTGGGGTCTGAGCTCCAAACCCTGCGGAATGAAAAGGATTCCCTTTTGCATCATTCTGTACAAGCAAATGAGCAGGAACTTTGTATGTTGAAGCAGGAGTGTAAAGGTTTGAGACAGCATAAGGGGCAGGCTTTGCAAATGAACGACTTATTAAGTAGAATGAATGATCAGATGTGTGAGGAGCTGGGAGAGTTACAGGATGAGATAAACTAGGTACATAATGACTTAGGAGCAGCTACTAGGGACAATCGCTAATTGAGCACCATGTATAGAGTGTTACAGAAGCAGATGCGGGATGATGTGAGTCAGAATGTTGCAAAAGTTAGTCATGAGGACTGTGAATACAAAATGGTTAACTGCGCCATCAGCGAGAGGTGCTGGCTGGTCACATCAAAGTGATGGGTGACATAGCCCTCGCCTTGATGACATCATCTGAGGAGGAGTCAGATGATGACATTTCTCAGTACAATGCCCAGTCACACCCCTACTATGGCCTAGTAACCCCAACCCACCATCCATAACATGGCAGACCCCTGTCACATGAGACCACATCACTACATCATCACGGCATGATGACCATCATGGGAGATGTCAACATGGCAACCCCCATGATGGGGGGGGGCAGGCCCAGGCCTAGTCCAAATGGCACCACCGATCACCATTATTTCTGTGGATGATAAGGAAGAGATAGAGAAAATTATTGAGATTGCCTTAGGCAACGTGACCATCCCTGAGGGAAACAAACAGATTCTCTGATTCCAGATTAAGTAGCTGCTACAGGAAGCTGCCACTCAGGAAGGAATGGTCTGCACTATGGCTGAAGCTGCAGCTTAGGCAGCCCTGCAGGGCACCCGAAGATAATCTACCTCCAAATGATCATCATAGCAATCCCCTACAAATGGCCCACTCTGTTCAGCAAATAGCTGACAGCACTGGTCGGATGATCTCATCCAACAACCTTAGTTGCCACTTGGAGAAGGTGCATGCTAAATGTGAAATGCTTAGTCTCACTGCAGACTACCAGGTCCAGATCCTACAACAGACCATCGGTCCTAGCCTATGGGTGAAACTCCTCAATGCTGTCCGACAGGACAGCCCTGCCACCTTTGATGAAGTGGCATCTGAACTCATCACTGCCCACAACCCAGGTGTGGTAGGAGTGATTCTTGCATACCCTGTGAAACAGAATGCAAAAGAAAATCCAGCGACCTTCCACCAGAGGCTCTGGATGGCCTACCGAGCAGGGAAGAACCTCACAGCAGAAGCCGCAGATGTGGACCTCATTGAATACAAAACCCTTTTCCTTTGGAACATGATTTCTGCAGTGCGAGAGAAGGTAGAGCCAACCACCTATCCCACCACAGAAAGGTTTGCCGATATTCTTCAGAAAACAAAGAGAGTTTATCAACTCTACATCCGTGATTCAAGCTCCTGCTCCAAGAAGGTAGCTGCCATGGAAGCCATTCCAGAGGCCACTATACACTACACAGTGGAGGGCAGGCCCAAGAGAAACAGCCCTTCCCCACAGATAACCAACACCCTCAGCAGGCCCAACAAAAACAATCCTGGGGTGGGAACTGGAACTACCACAAAAACAAGAAAAACAAGAAAAACAATAAGGGTAAACAATAGAGACCAGGCCCTTCATATAGAGAAATAGCTGATGAGAACCGAAATCTCTGAGACCTCATCGGGAAAGTGCGCTCCGTAGAGGATGCTGTTCCAGTATGGGCCCTTGCTGCAATACAACCAGGAGAGCAGGCCTCCACAGGCCATGGAGATATAGGAAGCCCAGGCTTTCAGGCCCCCACAGTTCTGAACCTGGAAGCAGCTCCCTATATGGCATCAGTACAGCATGGTGAGATGGTTCACAGGAACCAGGCCCAGACTCTCCTTCAAGAGCTTCCCCATGCTTCCACTGGTACTGATTGACAATTACAGGCCCCACTCCATATTATAAACAAGCTAGTCTTGGATACAAATGGAAAGGCCCTGTACAGAGGCCGAGGTTGGGGGCCGCCTACTCACAGTACTGTTGGATACAGGCGTGGCTGTGTCTGTATTACAGGATGACAACCCATATACATCACCTTGGTCTACTGGATGGAGGACCAATATGTCTGGTGTAGATGTGACTAGGTTACCTGCATACTACTCCCTGCCACTACCAGTGACACTGGGACACCCGAAGACATATCACACCTTTCAGCTAATGGTACTGCTTGATCATCCTAGTATAATCGGAATTGACTTCTTGGCACTGCATGGCCATGTGGTAGACCTAGCCAACATGTTACTGATACAAATTTAGGGACAATATCACACCATCATGATCCCTGACTTACATTTGGTTGCAACAATCTCTACAAATGACAAAGAGTATGATGTCATGGATTTGTGTAAGAATCATGAGCTTTTCCCAAAACTCCTTCCCATCCTACAAAGACATCTGGAGGCATTTGCCACCAACAAGCATGACTGTAGCAAGGTGCACACTGTCATTGAAGTGACAGGTCAAGCACATGAGAGGCAATGGCAATACCCCTTCCCATCTGAGGCCTTGTCTTCTCCTAGAGAAATGATTAAATCTCTCCTCTAGCAAGTTTTAATCAGGACATGTGTTTCCACTGCAAGTTCCCCAGTGTGGCCTGTGAAAAAAAACATGGTCGCCTGGATGCTTACTATTAACTACAGGAGACTAAACCAGGTCACCCCTAGTTGTGCCCCAACTGTGGCATCAGCACCAGACATGCTACAACTACTGACCCCTGACCAACAATGGTTTAGTGCCCTGGACATCTCCAATGGTTTTTGGTCATTGCTATTATCCCCCAAAAGTCAATATAAGTTTGCCTTCACCTTTGAGGGCAGGCAGTACACATGGACCTGCTTACCACAGGGGTTCCAAACCAGCCCCTCCCTGTTCCATCTGTATATGATGGATGCCCTTGATGGTTTCTCTACACCCCAGTGTCTCTTGCAGTATGTGGGCAACCTGTTGTTGGCCACAACCACACAGGAACATCTGGATCTCTTACATGAACTACTGACCCTTATCCAGAGGGCAGTCCTCCAATGTAACCCAGCAAAAACACAACTATGTCAGAAAAAGGTACTCTTTCTGGACCTGAGAATAACAGATCAAGGCCAAAGCCCTACCTGGAAGACAATACAGGGATTGGAAGATGTGTCACTACCCACCAGCATGGCCACCCTTAGGAGGTTTCTAGGCATGGTAAATTATTTCAGAGATTTTATTTGTGATTTTGCTCAGAAGGCCGCCCCTCTGTATGAACTACTAAAAAAGGATGTCCCCTGGATTCTTACCCAAGCTGTGACATCACTGAAACAGGCCCTGGACTCAGCTCCAGCTTTGGTCAACCCCAATCCTGCCTTGCCATTCCATCTGGAATCTGCCATCTCTGACATTGCTATGTCTGCAATGTTGGCCCAGAAAGTCCATGGCACCCTGAGACCCACTACATATGCATCACAGCTCTTGACCCCAGTGGAACAGAAATACAGCCTTTGTGAAAGGAACCTTCTGGCCACCTACTGGGCTGTCAAGCACTTTCTGTATATCATTGGGTACTCCCCCGATTATTAATACAAACCATACCCCCAAAACCCTTTTTGCTATCAGACAGAGTAAAGGATGGGTCAGTCTCTAATACCAGACTGACACAATGGTCCCTCCTTCTCCAAGACAGAGACAACAAGGTCCACCCAACCAAAATGCCATCCATGCTGGTGCATGGCCTCCCTTTCCAAGGAGAACCCTGTGACTGAACACTGCAGCCACCTGATCTACCAGATCCAGGTCCTTTCCTTCCTACTACACCGCAGCTACTTGAGAACACCTCACTGTGTCATGCCTTCACAGATGGACCAGCTTCCTATTATCAGGGAGAACAGATAGCAGGAATGGGCATATTTGTAGTTTACCCTTTTGGTAACACTGTTAAGATTTCTAAATGTTGCAGTGTGGCATCATCACAGGATGTGGAAATGACAGTGGTGGCCTGTGCCCTCAAGTTCATCCAGCATGGGACAGAGGATACCATAATCTTCACAGACTCTAACTGGGTTAGTTGCTCTCTTACAGAATTCCTTCCTTTCTGAAAGAAGAACTCCTTTACCTCTTCTGATGGCACCCCCCAGTGAAACACAAGGAACTGGCAATATACATACACTCACTGGCACAGAAATTTGCTCACAAACTCTATGTACATAAATTTAAGACCCACTCCATACATGATCACTACCATGCCTTCAATAACACTGCTGACACCCTTGGCAAGGAAGGGACCCGAGGGGGACACCTGGTTGATGGACCATCCAGAGGCCAGAGCAGCTGTGCACATCGTATTCATCAGGAAGAAGCCTGAACCCTTCTCCACCTTGGATTTGCCAGAAGCCCAGCATGCTGAATCCGAACTCAAAGATGAGTTCATATTCCTGGACAAAGATACTGAGAAGAATTTACCTGTCTACAACCCGTACTGAAGGCATGAAGGTAAGTTACATCTGTCCCTGGATGATAAGCTCATCTGGTACCAACCAGATGAAATCCCCACCAAATTGTGGGTGGCCCCTCATCATCTCAGATCTGAATTTCTGCACCGTGCATGATACCCCCACTGGTGGACACCAGGGAGTGGATAATACACTCCAGAGACTTAAGACCATCGCCTGGTGTCACCAAAGATGTTAAACAGTACATAGACAACGTCTTGTTTGTGTACAAAACAACCCCATCCCTACTAAACAAAATGCCAAACTACTACCACAAAGGCATTCCAGCCCTTGGCATGTCTTACAGATTGATTTTATTGGTCCCCTAACCAATACCAGTAGAAACAACAAATACACCCTTGTGGTAACTGATCTTTTCTCTAAGTGGGTTGAAACTTTCCTCACCAAGACATGCACTGCAAAAGCCACTGCCAAAATCCTGGTGTAACAGATTTTCTCCAGATGGGGCCTACATCTCAAGGTAAACTCTGACAAAGGAACCAGTTTTACAGGTGAGTTGATGAAAGAAGCCCTTGAACTCCTTGGAGTCCATCAGAAGTTCTACATAGTATACCACCCACAGTCATCAGGTCAAGTAGAGAGGGCCAACAGATGGATTAAGAAAATGCTTTCCAAATTCATTTAGGACAATCCCAAGAACTGAGAATCCCTACTGCTGTTACTCCTTATGGTAATTAGTGGCACGCCCTCAGTCACCACCCAGTTGACACCCTTTGAGGTGATGACTGGCAGTAGTATGAGATTACCTGAACACCTGTTGTTTGACCTGCATACCCCCACCGCAGACCATGTCTCTGTGAATCAAAATGTGGAAAAACTAAGAAAAGACCTCATACACACTCATTTGTATGCTGTAAATTGCATGGGCAAGGCCCAGAAACAGTCCAAAATTCAGTTTGACAAACACGCACAAGAAGTGGATTGACAAGTTGGAGATCAGGTAATGGTTCTCAAATTTGTGCATCCAACACATTCTTTCTCCAATAAGTGGTAAGGACCCTATCCAATTGTCAACAAGCTCAGTCCAGCAGTCTGTCAGGTTAGACTCATGCAAAACAACAAACTGACTGACAAATTGTTACATGCAAACTATTTGAAACTGTATAAAGGAGTATAATTACTTTTCCTCACCCCATTTGGTGGAATAGTACTAAGCTGCTAATGTTTGATTTTCCTTTTCAGATACATTGACAAGATGGCTATCTTGTTCCATTTTCTCCTCATCTCAGGAGTTATCCTCTGCATCCAATGCATGGTAAAGCACCTTCTTGCTCACCTTGATCCACCTGCAACTACCCCAGAGGAAGTCTCCATCAATATTCCCGACAATTTGATTACCGTTCAGGAAGGTCAGATGCCTACCTCACTGCCTAGGTTGTTACTCCTGATAAATCTACCCTACTGATTGAGTGGCAAACCAAGTCTCAAGGAAAAATACTCCCCATGGACAGACCCTCCCAGGGAACTTTCCATGGATGGCCCAATGCAAAATTATCCCCAAATGGTACTTTGTCCTTGCACCAGACCTCTCTTAGACAATCTGGTTTATACAATATCACTGCCTTAATTGACCCCTCATATTGTGATTCACTGTCTAAAGATTCTGCCAGGAAAGTTTGTGCTGTACACAACATGGCCTCAACTGCCATGTATTTATCTGTGTTACCCCCCCCCCCACTGAGAAACAACTTTTGGAACATCAAAAACAAACCCCTAGTCCTTGTAGTGGTCTCACAGCTACTGTTTTACCAGGCTCACTGATTAACAACTTACAATATATGCATATACCTGTTTTGTTTAACTTGACTTACTGGAATATGAAAGAATTTGGCATGTGTGTCATACAACTAACACATCATTGTTTTATGGTACCTTGTTACTTGATAGCCTAGCAGCTTTTCTGATCCATAACCAAGACCCTATTGCTGGGGTACATACCACCGAGCATAGAGGCAATTACAGAAGAAAACCTCAAACAGATGACCAAAGTCATAAAAGAAATACACGCAACACATCTGTTGTCACTGGTGCCACTGGCACTGTAACTGGTGTCTTTGGGACTGCAATGCCTATCTGGAATAAAGCTGACATTGCTACTATCAAAGCACATCACAGAAGTTTGAAACTGTTATCATTAATGACATCATACCCCCATTATTGCATGATGTGGATGGCCTTAGTCAGGAAGAAAGATATACTGTATATAATATGCATGACATCGCTAAGGCATTTACAGATTCTAAAGATAAGATCAATGCCCTTATTGCACAGAACAATAAGGAAGCAGATGAGCAATACATTGCCCATGAAATATTATGCTCCACCTATAGATCATATATTATCATTACCATCAACAACTTCCTCCTCGATCTGGAATCCAGAAGAATCCCTGATATCATACATGATAGACGTATCTCTAAATGGTATTGTCCTCAGTGCAACTCCCCTAACTGTGTTGCCATGTGTATGTTACAATCTCTTACTATTCCTATTGCTACTGCTAGAAATTTAGGATTTGTGACCAGGCACTCTAATACTGGTCCTTGCTTTATGTCTAAGAAATGTTCAATAAAGGATACTAAGTTTGTGCCTTTTACTGTTTCTTTACCACGTTTTGATCCTACTACAGCTATATTTGATAAACTAGCATCCATACACTCAATTGGGCTCCTTGATAACAACATCTACAGAGAATGCCTTGACTTGCCTCCTCTGCTGGTTTTCCATTCTCTTCTGGATGTGTGGGTCGCTCTGCACATGGTCTGTTGTGTGAAGAAAGAGTATATTTATTTGTGACGATGTGACATATTTGAGGTTATTTAACCTGTATGTGGATATTCCCCAGACAGTATCAATTGGTCCTTTTCCATGGACGATGACATCACCATCAATGGCACAGAATACAAGGACTCAACATCTGCTCCAGACAATTCTCAATTGTACCAGTCTAACCAGAAGGAGGTTCACCGCCTGTCAACACGGATTTCCAAACAGACTTATACTTGCCCAGTACAGCTACAAAAATGGAGACTACCTACTGTTAAAACGCAATATAATTCAGATGGTGAATTTTGTGTGGTAACTAATTTTAAACAGTTCACATATAGAGAAAAGACATGTCCAATTATTGATTCTATAACAGTCCAAAATGCAGGGAAATCACCAAAAGTTTTTTCAAACAAAACTCTTATTGTATATACGGTGGAGCTGGCCACTCTTCTGGTACTTAATGAACATTTTCAAATGAAACCAGCCTGCTCAAGCAAATAAATGCTGTGACACCTTCAGATTTCTTGATTCAATTATTTAGTGACTTAATTAGCCCCAACATTTCGCCTAGTATTAGTCTTCTTCAAGGAATCTGTGAAAGATATATATATATATACTGTATATATTATGGTAGCACGGTAGTGCTACCATACTTAGGGTTGAGGAGCCATTTACATGTTAAACCCCAAAATCTTGCACCTTAATAACTTTGCAACTGTTCAATGGATTTGTCTAAAATTTGGAATACAGAATTAAGACCCATACACCTTGGGATCTGCCAATTGTCGTACTGGACAGATATACGGCTGCGGAGTTATTAAGCGTGATCTGTGCATGCATTTACGCTTTTTGGGAAATTCTATGGTCTCGCCTACAGGTTGTACGGTTTGCGTGACCAGTCCGAAATCTTCAGGGAATGTGCGGCCAGGGTCCCCAATGTGCCTTTTGAAGATTTCGTGAAAAAATATTAAACGGTTCAAAAGTTATTCAAAAAACAAGTTCCCAATATAAGTCAATGTGAAAAGTTAACAAAAAGTTCGACAGTGTCACAAATGCAGTTTTTACTTTTGCAAATGGCCCTTTTACTGTCACAAATCCACCATTTTGTTTTCAGTTGGTGATCAGAAAAATGCTTGGCATTTAAATTTGGGACCCTCTAGCAACCTAATTCTTTTTGTATTCACCTAGTCGGACCCTGAAGATGCTAACCATGTCTTTATTTTGGGGTAAAACACCCTAGAAATATGTTTTTCAGATTTCTGGAAAAAGTATTTTCGCAAAGCAGGGTTGCACTCACGAAAGTGTCATACATTTTTGTGAAAGCTTTTGCAAATTGTGACAGTACTTTTCTAGGCTGTGGGAAAATGACAGCAAGTCTTTGGCACCCCGCTGCAAAAGAATGGTTTGGAGTTTTGGGCTGAAATTTGGGAAGAACGCAGCCGACATCTCACAGATGTACCTTTCAGTATTTTGTTGAAAAAATATTACATGGCGGCAAAGTTACAGTACTCCAAATTTGACACTTTTTCCCATAGGATAACATTATGGCGTATGACGCATTGCAGCAATCGTTTGGCGCTCTGTTGCAAAATAACGGTTTGGTCCTTTGGGCTGAAATTTTCAGGGAACACAGCCAGCATCCCACAGATGTGCCTTTCAGTGGTTTGGTGAAAAATATTATAGCGACGAAAGTTATGGCACTCCGAACTTCTGTTTTTTTCCCATAGGATAACATTACGGCGTTCGCCACACCTGTCAGGGCCTGTATCTTGGAAACAGTGTGAGATACAGACATTTTGACAAAAAAAAGCTTAGCCCCCTTACTAGCCAGGAAAGTGATAATTCATATGACTTTTACATTTTTTTTCTATGTCGTACGGTTCCTGAGATATAAGCAATTTACTATTCCAAGTCCTAATTTTTCTGTTCCGAGAGTCATTATTTTGCATACATTCTTTGTACTCACTGTCTTTCTCTATACAGATTTTGGGGAAAGCCAGTCTGTGCACTTACATTACTGTTGCCATTACCATTTCCGCTTGCGGTTCAGTACCCGTTTCACTTACCGTTCACGTTTGCGCCACCATGTGCATTACCCTTTGCGTTTTCATTTGCAGTTGTGTTTGCATTGTTTTTAACATTTCTGTCTACAGTACTGTTTCTCTTTCTGTTTTGCTTTGCATAACGATGCGCATTATGATTTGTGTTTGCAGGCACAATGTTACTATGTGACAAGACATCATGTGGTGGGAGCGGGGGCCCTATGGGCCCCGTGCTCCCGCCTTCGGGTCCCACGCTCCTGCCACTGCATTACATTCACTATTTCTCGTTATCATTCTCAAAAAGAAGGGAAATTAGAGGCAAAAAATTCCATTTAATGCATCAGTTAGGGTTGTTCCACAGTGACAAGAGCAAGGAAATTCGATGTTAGGGTTGAAACCCCCTTTGCACCCCTCCAGCCCACCTCCCAACTGGTATCGGGGTGCATGTTGGGGTCATCAGTCCTAACTGTCACCCCATTCTCCTATTCCTCAGCTTCTTTCCACATGTGATGGGGCGAGAGTTAGGGCCGACGACCCCAATGTGCACCCCGATTCCAGTTGGGGGGGTGGGCTGGAGGGGTGCAAAGGGGGTTTCAATCCTAACATCAAATTTCCTCACTTTTGTCACTGTGGAACAACCCTAACTGATACATTAAATGGAGTTTTTTGCCTCTAAAATATATATATATATATATTTTAGTATCAAAGTCTCAATAGTATTTATACATATTTTAAATACCTCTCACTTTTGACCATGCTATTCAAAGAATTATATCTTATGTTGTTTCACTGTTGTATACTTATGAGAACCATGTGCTATTTATTTTTAGCACATGGTTCTCATAAGTTTTCTTAAATATGATTCCATACACAAAGTGAAATAGGTTAAGCATTCAGCAAGGAAAATATTTAAATCTGAATAGTTTCTTACAGTTATGTGAATCATATGAAAAACATAATAAGTGTGGCTTTTCATTTTATTTAATTTACAGATACTGATGCGATTTCTAAGAAAGAATAATTCTGAATAGAAAGTTTAATGGATTTATAGAAGGTAAAAAATGAAAATATCATTAATTTAGTAAAATAACGAGGTTTCATGATCTAAATGTATTTTAATTTTGTTTTTGTTCTAAGTGATGATCATAAGGAAACAAACACCTGGGTATATGTGGTGACCATTTGGCCCTTGCAGGCAATGTTAAAAAGTAAAGCAATTTTCAATGCAGAGAATATATGTAGCCTTATATGGGATATATGTTTTTGCAACTTATGTTTTTGTAACTTGTTTAAAAACTAAACATTTTTTACAAGGTTTCCATTAAAAGAATGTTGTACACAACAGTGAAGTAACTTAAGATATAATTCTCTGAATAGTATGGTCAAATTGAGTGGTATTTAAAATATATATAAATACTATTGAGACTTTGATACTAAAATATATATGGCTATTTTCATGAAAATCTTGTACCCATGGAATGGAAATGTTAAGAGTGTGATATAAAGTGAGGAAAAAAATAAAAAATAATATTTGAAATGCTGTTTTAATGCTTTGTATATGTAGAGATACATATAATAAAATTGTGGTCTGTAGCTGCCTGGAATTTTTTTTTTTGTTGTTGTCCAACCCAATTTTCTTGCTCTTTTATTGGTCCTAAATTGTGACATGGAAATTCTGTAGGTTTTAGTTGTATGTTTTCTGTCAGTTCTGCCATTTTTATGTTTAAAGTGTGCTTTCAACAATTCATATGCTGTCCTGTAGTTATTTTACCCTACCAATGTTGTTTTTCCGATTATTTTTATAGTTTGAAGCCCCTCCAAAATGTGTTCTGAATGTACTAGTTGGTGTCCTCAGCTAGTACGTTCAGAACATGGCCAATTATTTACTTTTTGACATATAAATTCCTTTTTTTTAATGCTCCTGTGTGTTACCAGTGCTGCCCTTGCTATATTGCCAGGTAGTACATCTTGCCTTCTCTTTATTGTTTGAGTCAGGTCATTTTTTCAACCCTTCCAACCAATGGTGTCCATGTTCCTATTAGGTACATTCAGAATGCCCCCCTCTCTCCAATTGGTAGCCCGATTCTTTTGGGATTCCAGTTTTCCCTGTGATATAGGTGGCCAGTGGGAGGTGTAAAATCTACTGCACATAAGTGCTTGCCCCCTATCTTGCTGTTTTTTTGTACAGCAGAAAGTGTCTGTGTCCACCTGGAGCATCCGTTGTACATTCAGAATGAGTAAGAGCCCCAGTCATTCAAAGTGCACTCAGAGTGCCAAAAGGTAAGGTTCTGACCAAGTCTGCCAGTTTTAGGGGCAGGGGATCATTGTGCAGCTTATTTTGACTCCAGCAGTGTGATTTCCTTACTGTTTGCTGCCCACTGATGTTTGCTTCTGTGGCTGGTGGGTGATTTAGTTCTTAAGCTTGGCCTTCCTGCTACCAAAATGCTAGTTTAAATCCATGGTTTGTTGTTTACAATTTTTAATACCACCCACTTTATGGTCTCCACATAGCTGGATGCTGAGCAGGCCATGTTGAGACCATGCAATCTGTGGTTGTTGGGGTTGGGGGGAAGGTATTGTTTGGGCTGGACTAGAAATGCTGTTTCTGTTGCATTCCACATTGTCAATGAGTAATAATAGTCTCCATGATGTTTTGTAATGTCCATTGTATTTTTTGTTAAATCCATGCTTTGCTATGCTGATGCTTAACATAGAAACATAGACTCTGATGGCAGATAAGGATCACTTGGCTCACCCAGTCCACCAATTTCTCTGTCTATTGGATAAGCTGCAGATCCTATTTAACCAACAGTCTACTTCCTCCTGCCTCTCACCAGAATTGCTTTATGTCTGTCCCATGCATTCTTGAATTCCTCCACTGTTATTGACCCCACAACCTCCTCAGGAAGGCCATTCTATGCATCCACCATCCTCTCTGTGAAAAAATATTTCCTCACATTGCCCTTGAGCCTTCCCCCCTCTATCTTCAAATTGTACCCCCTTGTTCTTGTACATCTCATTTTCTGAAATATACTACCCTCTTGGACATTGTTGATTCCCTTGATGTACTTAAAGGTCACTATCATGTCCCCTCTCTCCCTCCTTTCCTCTAGGGTATACATATTAAGCTCCTTTACTCTCTCCTCGTATAGCTTATGGTGCAGACCCTGCACCATTGTTGTTGCCCTCCTCTTGACTGCCTCCATCCTGTCTATGTCCTTGTGGAGATGGGGTCTCCAGAACTGCACACAGTAATCCAGATGGGGTCTCACCAACTGTCTGTACAGAGGGATAACAACCTCCTGTTTTCTACTGGTGATGCCTCTCCCTATGGGTCCCAGAATCCCCCAAGCTTAATCATGTTTGACAGAATTTTGTGTAACCACCCACTGCATGGTCTCCACATGGCTGGATGCTGTGCAGGCCATTGTTTGCTGCTCAACCTTCAGCCATTTTGAGACCTTGTGATCTAAGGTCATTTGGAGATGGGGGGATGCAAAGTATTACCCATCTGCTACTAAATGTTTTTCTGTGAAATGGTTTGCCTGCTGTGTCCATTTCTGTAGTGCTGGGCCCTGATGTCCATCTGCTTTTGTGTTACCACCTACCACGTGGCTGGGTGCTGAGTAGTCCATTGTTTGCTTCTCAACCCTCAGCCATGTTTAGACCATGTAGCTGTGGGAATGGGGGGGTGCCCAGGTACTTTGGGGCTCAGAGCGAGGATATGCATTGTTCTTAAAATGTTTCACAATGTTTTGCTAAAATGTGCTTCCTAATCTGTCCTGCATGATCTTAACATGGCTGCATGCTGAATGCTCTTTTGTTAGGCACTCAGTGGGCAGCCATTTTAAAGAAAGTTTCCAATATAAGGTATTGGGTATCATAGCCCAATACCTTATATCATCCTGAGCTCACCCCTGCAAAAAGTTTAATTTTAATGTTAGTAATTTTAGCATGGAAAGGGATTGTAACTGGCACTAAACCCATAGCCAGCCAATTCCTTCCAGCTTCCTGCTGCCCCCGCTCCACCCTTGCACTCTTTGAAACTGTGATGTGTGGCCACAGAGAGAATGGGGGCCAACCCCATAAATGTCTATGGGGGCTATTTTTAAAGGCATTTTTTAGTAATTTTTAACAGTCGTTGAGGAAAATGAAAGCAGTTGCTTAACTAGTAGGGACCCTACTAGTTAAGTGAGGGCTTTAATTTTCCTCTAGGACTGTTAAAAATTACTAAAAAAATGGCTTTAAAAATAGCCCCCATAAACTTGTATGGGGCTTGCCCCCACATTCTCTCTGGGCACAAGTCACAGTTTCAGAGAGCATGGGAGCAGAGTAGGGGCAGAGCGGGGGCACCAGGAAGCTGGAAGGGACTGGCTAGCTAAGTGTCCGGTTCCAGTTATAATCCCTTTCCATGCTAAAACTATGAAATTTAAATTTACATTTTTTGCAGGGGTGAGCTCACGTTGCTGTAAGTTATTGGGCTATGAAGCCTAATACCTTATAGCAACTAGTCAGCAATTCACTTTAAGACCATGTGTGATGGTGGTGGTGGGATACAAATGGTAGTTATACTGGAATTTAGCTGCTGTTGCAGGGCACCATTCTCCTTACATTCATCACACTGTTTTGTGTAGCAACTAATGGGTGATCTTCTTCCACCAGCTGTGATGTAATTGTCCACCTTCTGTATTCTGTCATTTCATGTGCTGTGAAGTAACTGTTGGGTGATCTCTTAGTTTCTTTCTTGTCCCCACTGTGAAGTATTGGCCCACCTTCTGTTCTGCCATTTCATCTGCTGTGAAGCAACTAATAGGCAATCTCTTTGTTTCTTCCTTTCCCCTGTTATGAAGTAATTATCCACATTCTGTTCCATTGCTTTATCTGCTGTGAAGTAGGTCATGGGCTATCTCTGTTTTTTCCTTTCCTCCTCTATGAAACAAATAAACACAGCCACAACAGTAGCAGTGCAAATAAATTTCAGTGATCCAGCTCCAGTTGGGGACACCCGATCAGATGTTGCCAACTGAAAGGCAATTCAAAGGACCCAAACAGGACTGCCTATGTCACCTGCATGGTTTGCATCAACAATAAGTGATAAGTGATAATATTAAGTTTGCCTACAAAGCAGGCAGCAGTGTAAAGAAGAGGACTAAACATGAAATGATGTCACAATTTGGAGGCAAACATTGTGGACGTCATGAAGAAAAACATGAAGAATAGATAACAGGAACGAGAGTGGGTCAGAGAAGTTTTGGTGCTGAAAAATTACAGGATGCTATGTAAGCAAGCAGAACCCTTAGAATTAGCTGGACAGCACTCATGAATGCATCTCGTAGTGAACAGAAACATGTAAAAAGCATACATGATTCTGTACTGCCTCAGGAAATTACAAAGTAAAAAGCTTTTCTGCAACCCCTCTGCCGTACAAGAATGCGTTCTTAAAAAGAAGCCAATGTGCAAAAGTGTTCCTATCAAAACTCCTTCATTTACTACATGCAGAATTTCTAAAGCAACACCCATAGTGTCATATCAGTGCCATCAAGTTCAACAGTTTGTGCAGCTAGCATATAAAACTTGTCAGACAACAGAAACAGGACACGTGCCTATGCAAGTACTGTGAAAATGACACATTAAAATTGCGATCATTAAACCACATGGCAGATTTTTACAAACTGCCAGAATGCAAAGTCATCAGTATTTATGAAACTGTGGAGCTGACAGTGTGTGCAAATGAAGGTTCCATGTTTTTTCAGAAAAGACTGTCTGGAGGAGGTATGTGGGGCTTGTGCAGTGAAAGTAATTAAAAAACATGCAGAGGCTCTATTGAATCAACATGGGTTAGACATTTTGAGATGGTACCAGTGAGAAACCATCACAGTGAAGAAAACAAATCATGGCATTAACACGAAAACATCCTGCAAAGTGTTAGTCAGCAAGAAGACCACGTTACAACAACTTATTGGAAGGCCTACATTTTCTTGGTTGCCATCTACATGTGGCATTTTGGCAAATAATGCAATTTGCATTACTCAAGACAAATCTACCACAAGCCTGGGTCATTATGGTGCTGGACTTTGCAGAACACTATGCCTGCAAGCACCAGGATGAGATCCAGTCCCGCCACTGGCATCATGAGTGGGCTACAGTGCACCAGATAGTTACATATTACAGGTGCTCACATTGTAATGGCCTTGTCATGGAATACCTGGTGTTCATCTCAAATGACCTCACACATTACCACCATGCTTTTCGACATTTTGTTAAGATGGCCAATATACACATCATGAACACTCGCCACATAAAAATTAGGGAAGAGGTACATTTCACAGATGGTTGCGCCAGTTAGTACAAATCAAAATGGTCCTTCTATGGAATTTCAAAGGCTTCATCACAGTATGGATTCCCTGTCGAATATGCCAATTTTTGGATCACACCATGTTAAACACCCCTCAGATGGGGAGAGTGATGTGGTGAAATGGTCAGCAACCAGGGTCGTAAAATCACGAATCACTATAATTTCAATAGCGGAAGAGATGTTCACGTAATGCTGTGATAATCTGATCAGAGTGCCTCCAAGTGATGGGTGTAGGCATTCCAAGAGAACATTTTTCTGGGTGCCTGACAAATTCATGAGAAGGTCAAAATGACCAGGTGTTATAGCTTTTCCTGGGACAAGACATGTCCAAAGTGTAAGATCTGTGGAAGGTGGTGTGATTGCTACCAGAGCACTGTCTTGTGTCTGCCATAAGTGTCAAAATGATGATGGCCCATCTGTGAACATGGAGCATGTGGATCAATGGACTTCAAAGAGGCTCAGACTGAAACACTGCAGCACCAGTACTTCTAAGACAGCTCAAATGCTTGATCTCAGGAATGACACTGTCCAGCAATGCCAGTGACAGACTCCTCTATAAATCAGTGCACAAAAAAGAGTGCCCATGAACACAGCACTGCCGATACAGACATTCCTGCTGTTTCCAGCACTGCAGTGACTGACCCCTCCTCTGCTCTTGCCACTCTACTAACAGACTCCAGTGACTGACCTCTTTGCTCCTGCAACTCTACTGACAGACCCCCTCTGCTGTTACTAGCACTTCATCAGCCAACCTGATTTCTGCTTCAGGCACTGAATCAATGGACAATTCTTCTACTCAAGAAACTTCAGCAGTGGTCTTCACTGCTTCTGTCCCTAGTGTGCTTGCTGACTGTCCACCTGCTAAAAAAAAGTTAAACCCAGACAAGATACAGCTGGAAAAATTCTGTGCAGTCTACTATTCCAAACATTTTTTTTTTATTGGGCAAGTGCTTACATTTAATGAACTACAATGTACTTTAACCGTCAAATTCCAGGAACAGCATGCAAGTCAGTGTCTTACATGGCCACAACAGCAGGACACTGATATGATGAGACAGCAGAGACTTTCCCATGGACCTGCACATCTGTCAGGAAATGTAAGCTTTGCAGTTGCACAGGATGAACTGCAAACTATCACCACAAAATATGAAAAGCTCAAGAATTACTGGAATTGACAGCATTTAAAGTGTTGGACAATATGCTAATTTGCTATGCACAATCTTTTCTCTGACTTTTTAATTTTTACATCTGATTGATGTTTTCTTTCTTATTTCAGTGCACTTCAGTGCACAAATATATGATTATTTACAACATAGATCACAACTAGTAAACTTTTATGAACCTACATTGTTGTTTGTTGGCCTTTACCACATTGACAATGCACGTTTGGTGTCCGCTATACATTCAGAACACAAGGTTGGTGTCCATTGGTACATTCAGAACACAAGGTTGGTGTCCATTGGTACATTCAGAACACTGAAGCTTATTTTTCTTGGTCATTTAAAAGTCAGTTATCTTGCAACACATTACATTTTTCACTGTAGGGTCATGACATGTTAAAATGCTAGAAAAAATTATCTACTCTGCATTTGAAAATTAACCCCTCATGTCACAATTTAGTACAACATTTTCATGAACATACCCATATATATGTATCTTTCACAGTTCCCCTGAAGAAGTCTAATACTAGGCAAAACGTTGGGACTAATTAAATGAATAAATAATTGAATCAAGAAATCTGAAAGTGTCACAGCATTTATTTGCTTGAGCAGGCTGGTTTATATTACTGATTCTAACTTCTGCTTTGTCCCTCATCAAACCACTATTATTGGGCACACAGTTATTACTCTTGTTCCCCTTGTGGAACCTGATATCATTGATGGTAACCCTGATTATCAGCTTACTCTTTCAGAGTACTTACCCTATTTTAATGTACACATTGATCCTTTTACTTTAACTTTAAAGTCCCCTTTAGACAGGAAGTACACCTACCTCATCCACATCAGCAATAATATTTCCAAAGCTAATGAAGCAGTATTTGACCTTATTAATTATGATGATTTTAATAGTGCACTTACTAACACTTGGTTAGAGACTACTTTTAAAGGTTTTGTTATTATACAAGCATTTTTGATATTTTTCCTTATTATTATGCGTTGCTGCCTCTGGCACACACCATGCCAACACTGCGAGCAGCTGGAGTTCCTTTACAAGGCTTGTGAATTGGGTCTGTAAATGATGCCTGCTCTCTCTCCACTTCCTTAATCTTGCTTGTGTTGCCCCTTCTGAGGCAACAAGGAGGGGGAATGTTACACAAGGTCCCTTCACCCTAATTGGTACCCCCAGAGGTACATCACAGACAGCTAGCATATAGGTATATGTTATACTAACATATAGGGCTAGGGGCATCTACCGTATATGAGTAGATGTGAGGATATGTATGCACATAATTGCTATACACTTTACTTTCCAATATACACATGTATTTCTTGCTTACAAGATGTTAGGACACCTGTGTCCTTGTAGTGTTATGATATATGAGTCAGCATTGCCATCTTCTGGTAATTTGTATTACTACACAGCTATGTACAAACTGTACTTCTTTGTTTCCACAAAGTGATGACTATAACAAAATTGTATAATGTTATCTAGGACTGAGGAGCCACCTCTAATTTAGCCAATAGGGCTAATCTCTGTAACTAGAAATGTTTCTATCTTACAGTAACCATGGTAATTATCTTAGATATATAATGTACGACATTACTTCTTGTACCTCAGAAACCCCAGGAGACACGGAGTATCCTCGAGGTATAAGGAATGCTTAGCATTGGCTCCCAGTTCCTAATGGTAAGAACTGCTTAGGGCAACTGTGATTTTCCTTTTGGTAGTAATAAACAAACTTTATTACTCTTATGCAACATGTCTGTGATTCCTTGCATTTCCAGTATTGCCAAGAACCTGAGAGTGAGGTTTAGACCTCCTGACACCAGTAAACTAGAATAAGAACATTGGTGATTTCCCTTGGGACCCTTTGCTTTCATTATCCATCCATTTTTGGCCTACAGTGATCCCAAAAGGTATTAAATACAGAGACATCTGAGTTCAAGCTGATCTTCCTAAGGCAGTACCTAGCAATTCATTCCTTTTTCTCAAAACTCTCAAGGAAGTCTTTGATAGATAGAAGGCCTTGAATCTCTCATTGGCCTGGAAAATTACAGGAATAAAAATGACCCTCTCGAATTAATACACTGCCTTCCCCTGTTTGCAATAGACATACCTGCACAATTTCTTGCCAAGATAGATGCTTTGATTAGTGACTTTCTATGATAGCGTAACCCCCCCACACACACACACTCTACAGTAAGGCCAAATTGAGATCCCACTGGAGCAGTGGTGGCTGGAACTTACCTGGGTTTTGCGCATTCTAAATAGTGTTAAGATGCACTCAAACCATGTAGTGTCCCGCCCCATGCAGGTCTTCCCTTATTTGTTTTACTCAAGCATGACAAACATCTGGAACACCCTCCACCTCGCTCTTCCGTTCTCCTCCTGTCCTGCAGTCCAAATCTTCAAACCTATGATGCCCCCCTCTGTCCACTCCTGGAGAACCTTGAAATGCTGGCTACACTGCTCCCTGAGATCGCAGGCTCAGAACCCTCTCTGCCACAATAGCCTCACCAAAATTGGTAAGCAGTTGGTACACAGGGCTTCCTGGGAAGATAAAGGCATTTTCCACATTCATGATTTGTGTCCGCCTACCTTTATGGACCTGGAGTCCTTAGAAAGCCTCCAGAGATGTTTTGCTCACCCCAGAAGTGACTTCTAGAGTACCTTCAAATTCAAGGTGCCATTTCAGAGTACCAAAGGAAGCTGCCCCATTGGATCCCACTCACTCTAACCACATAATTTCAAGCATGGGCAGCCTCATAAAGGGGCAGAATAAGTATTATATATAAACCTATCCTGAAGGAAGCCCTGGACCCCTCCAGCAATGCTGGGACCTGTTAGTCATAAGCTCGGGGGAAGATTTCCCAGAGGACCAGTGATCTCAACTGTGGACACTTGCACATAAAGTATGACCAGACTCTAAGAGTCTTCCAGATCAGTCACTTATAATATTACAATGAGCAAGGTAGGTCCACATGCTAATGGGGTATGAAGGTGAAAAGAACTATATAGGACAGCTAGAACAAACCTAATATACTGTACTCACTAAACTCACAGATATGATTGACATCACTTCATATAGAAAGACAAACCAATCACAAACTTGTTTGGCTGAAAAAACTTTTACTGATAACATTTATTTATTTTCATATTAGTACAGTTGTGTTGCATCAATCACATCATCAATTTAAATCATAAAACATCTTTTGGTAACTGTGAAAATGGGTTGATAAAGTGCCAAAATTAATTGTTAAATTGCAAAACATGGATGCAAGGAAGCAAGAGTTTACATACTTCCTCTGTTAACACCAGAAGATACTCCAATGGTGTTTCTAACACACTGCTCTTTGACTGGGAGTGCAGCCCTACTGAGATCTTGTTGCAATAAAGAGCACCTGTTAGAGGGCAGTTTGCATAAGTAAGAAAAGTTAGTCATTCATACCTTAATGGGTATTATACCTATGGTAGCTCACTTATGGCTTATTTACATTTCCTACTTTGCAGTGCATCAACCCATGTGCTCAGGTGTGAAGGCTGTGTGAAGCATGGACTGCTAGCATTTAAGGTGGACAAATCACCAGGCCCGGACAGAGTACATCCAAGGTTACTAAGGGAACTGGCTGAGGAACTAGCAAAGCCACTGGCAGGCCTGTTTAATAGTTCACTAGAGTCAGGCATGGTACTGCAGGACTGGAGAACAGCACATGTGGTGCCCCTCCACAAAAATGGTCCCATGGATAACCCAGGCAAATTACAGACCAGTCAGTCTGATCTCAATCGTGTGAAAGCTCATGGAGACCATACTTAAGGAAAGGTTGATAAAATATCTAGAGGAGCATGGTCTCTAGGATGTGAGGCAGCATGGATTCATGGAGGGGAGATTATGTCAAATGAATCTGATTTACTTCTTTGTCTGGGTCACTAAGACAGTAGACAGGGGCCAAGTGGTCAACATCCTCTATCTGGATTTCAGCAAGGCCTTTGACTCTGTGCCCCACAAATAGGCTGATCAGGAAGTTGACAGATCTCAGGGTTGGGGATAAGATGTCCTGAAAGGTGGAAAACTGGCTGAGGGACAGAACCCATATGTGGCTGTTGGCGGAGTTTTCTGGCACCAGAGAGGTCACCAGTGGTGTCCTGCAGGGCTCTGTGCTGGGGCCGGTGTTGTTCAATATCTTCATCAATGACATTGGTAATGGCATTAAGGGCAAAATATGCCTATTCACAGATGACACCAAGCTCTGCAGGAGAGTGGACACAGCTGAAGGGATACAGGACCTACAGGATGATCTAGAAGAGTTGGAGAGGTGGTCTGAGATCTGGCACCTTGGCTTCAATGTCAAGAAATGCAAAAAGTTATTCACATTAGAAACAAGAATCCCAGGATGGAGGAGTACTACCTGGGTGGAGTCCAGGCATCTGCATCAGAGGAGGAGAAGGACATGGGATTGATGATCACTAGTGACCTGGAGCACTCCACACTGTGCAAGAAAGCAGCAACAAGGGCAAACAAGATGCAGGGATGCATAGCTAGGGGGATCAGTAGTAGGAGAGAGGAGTTTATACTACCCATGTACTGGTCACTGGTGAGGCAACATCTACAGTATGGAGTTCAGCACTGCTGCTCATACCTCAAAAGGAACATTAACCTGCTGCAGAAGTTCCAGAAGAAGTCTACAAAAAGACAGCGGGTCAGCAGGGTAAGGCATACAAGAAGAGGTTGAGGACATTGAACATGTACTCCCTGGAGGAAAGGAGAGATATTGGGGACATGACTGGGACATTCAAATACATGAAAAGAATAAATACAGTGGATAAGGAGGGCCTTTTTAAGCTGAGTGGCAACCATAACACAAAGGGACACAGTCTTAAGCTGGGGGGGTTAGGAGGGAGGTAAGGAAGCACTTCTTCACAGAGTGGTGAACACTTGGAATGTGCTACCAGAGGAGGTGATCTTGTTGAAGACAGTGGGCAGCTTCAAGAGAGGCTGGTATAGGCATAGGGGGAAGGTAACTATCATGGGTAGGGAGAATGGGAGGAGTGGGAAGGGGGGGCAGGGAGAGTAGCTCAAGCTGTGGACCCTGCAATGCCAGCAGACTAGAAAGACCAAATGGCCTTCTTCTGCTGGCTTCTTCATATGTTTGTATGTGTAGACACTTACTAGAGTGCCCTAAGGGTACTTTGGATCTTTCTTACTTTTTGGTCCAGTTCAGCAGTGGGGATGTGTGTCAGAGCAAGTGCATTAACCTGTGGTGTGAATCCTCTGCTAAACTCACTCTGATGGGAAGCCTTCTCTCCTGGCATCCTCCACTGGTCCCATGAGTCTCTCTGCTGGAACCAGGAAATAGAGCAGAAAGACGGCTGGCATGTGAGTAACAACAAGGAACATATGTAGTATTGGGACAAAAGTATTTCATGTAGCTTTTGGTCCATTGGGTCCAATAAAGTATTTCCCCACTTTAAACTGAAGTCAGTGTGTATTTTGTCTTGTTACTGTAATTGTTTATAACAGGCATGAGTGTTGAATAGGCAAATAGTCAAATGGCAATGGGTGGTAGTGATCACAGCAAGTGAATGCCCAGAACAGCAGTAGAATGCCAATAGCAGCTAGATGGGAGGATCAGTGATCAGTTAAGTGCCTATGCATGTCAACTGTGTTGCTGTCAATTTAAAATGTTTTAAAGTGTTTGGAGGTGTGTGGGCTCAGGAACTGGGTGGCGGGAGGTAGAAAGCAAAAGGTGGGCTAAGGAACAGTTCGTGCTGGATGAGCTGGCGCTATTGGGTAGACAGTAGGACCATGTGGCTGTAGCCAGCCAACTGGGTGGCTGCAGCCCCAGTAGTTTTCAGGGTCCTGCACCTGTAGTCTGCTCATAGAAGAGTGGTAGAATGCCAAGGGGCAGACAGATGGGAGCATCAGGGATCAGTTAAGTGGCTTGGAACTTCAACCATGCTTCTGTTAATTTAACATGTTTTAAAGTGCTTGAAGGTGTGTGGGCTCATGAACTGGGTGGAGGGAGGTAGAAAGCAGAGGAATGGTCTTCCAATTGAGCTACACTGCAAGATGGAGGTGTGATTGTTTTTCTCCACATCCACCCAGCCTTTACTTCATTTACCAGTACCCCAACCCTGCCAAATAACTTATCTTTTGGTGTTTGGGAGTTCTTCTTTACATGGCAGGCAAAAAAAACATTATTTAAGGTGGAGTGAAAGTCAGCTAAACATGCCTTAGAGGATGCTTCTTCTTCCCCGTTCACTCCAGTAGCCATAGCATCAGGGCTTGTATTGGATTCAGCTCAACCCTACCAATGCAGCCATCCTTGATGAGCTGATAGAGTTTCAGGCTGAATTTAAAAATCTCCAGCTAGACCTAAAAAAATTCTCTTTCAGTGCTGGAAGTTAAAGTCGGAGACCTTGAACAGTTCACCATGACAATGGACTCTAGGGTTGATTGCCTGGAGAGACTTCTGGCCAGATGATTACAGGATCAGCAGGATTTCTGTGAGCAGTGAGAGGACCTGGAAAACCAGTCGAGCCACAATAACTTGAGACTGTATGGTGTTCCTGAAGGAGAGGAGGGCCATGACATGATCTTGTTCTTTCAGGATTTCCTTGCTTCCTTGATCAGTCTCTGGGACATCGCTCAGCTGCATATTGAGTGAGCACACCGCTCTTTGGCTTCTCTGCTACTGCTCTTCTGAAATCAATATTTTTGTCATTTTATGAGTTGTGCCAATAAGCAAGAAGTATTACTGAGAGCATGGTGAAAGGGGACATTTTTGTATACTGGGCATTGTATTTACTTAGACAATGATTATTCGCCCCTTTTAATGACTAAAAGGCATGCCTCTGCCCCACTTTTGAAGCAGTTCCGAGACCTGGAACTCAAGTATACAACACCCTACCTGGCTTATTAGTTTCCCAGATGGCCCTTGTATGTTTGACTCCCCTGACACAGCTTTTCAAGAGCTCAACACTAGGAATCTAATCTCCTTCAAGGAGCAAATGGATTTTGAAACAGTCCAGGAAAAAAGAGCCCTTCAAAAAGACTTGTGGAACAAGGCATCTCCTCAGGAAAAAGACAGTAAGAGCAGTCATTGGCGGAGATCAGAGCACTACTGCAAGGATTTCTCCAGGAAGACACTACCTGAAAGGCAGTGGACTTCAGTCAGACTTTCTCTATTGGACTGCAAGCAGTAGAGGAGTTTGCCCCTACTGTGGATTTTAAAAATATTGCTATCTAACAGTGTTTTTGCTTTCTTGCCTGATTCCTTCTTACTGGTCTGCTTGATATTTATTAGCTCCTAACTCTTTTTTTTTTCCCGCTCCCCTATGTTTCTCATTGTTTGGAGGAGAGTACAGTATATCATTCTGTTTTGTATTTTTCTGATTTCCGGTGCTTTCTGATTCTTTGCTTTCCAGGCTCTTTCTCTTTTCTCACCTAGAGTTTTATCTTTCCAGTGGCTGACTTGTTTCCCTTCAGGCTTGTCTAGAGTGTGCTCTGTGCTTCACCTGCTCACATGGTTAATCACCCAGTATGTTTGTCTGCCTGCAAATCCTGACTGTTTCTCTTTTCTATTTTAATCTTTTATTTTCTCTCTCTCTGTTCTAGCTCCACCTCTTTTTTTTCCTCTGCAGGGAATCAAGCTGCTCTGCCCAGACTCTATAGATGCTCAGCCTTCCCATATCTCTGCATTTGTCCCCCTTGCAGATTACTCTGGCTTGGAGCGTGTATTTCCTTTTTTATATTCTCTTTTCTTTTTCTCCTTTTTTCCTTTCTTTCTTGATGTTGGTTTTTGGGCAGACTGTGTTATTGCACTCTCTTTTTTTTCAGTTATTTGTTGCACCTAGGCCTTTGCATGAATATGTAGGTGATTTTTAATTTTTTCCTTTCACTGCCTCACTCATTCCACAGTCTATGTCACTATCTACTGGTGTCTTGTTTTTATTACTTACAGTAAATATTTTCACTGTTTTCTCTACTATACTTTCTACTCTGCCTACATTCTTCCTTTTCTTTATATACTTGGTTATTTACCCCACTGTGTGCTGTTTTATATAATTTCTTAGTGGATTTCTCTATTTCAGTTTAACTTCCTCACCTTCTGTTGCTCTCGTGACTTTAGGGCTTTTTTATTTCCTCATATTTTATTTGCTGATAGTTTTTCAGTTATTTCAGGGAAAACATTTTTGTTGGGGCATTGGTCTGCTGAGGTTGGTGGGGGTAACAACAAGCTAATAAAAGGGATAGCATTTCAGTTTTTCTTATGTATAGGCAGGGTTTTTTCCTTTTGTAACTATATTATATACAATTAAGGGGAAGGGTCTGAGAGATGTTTTTCCTTTTTTTGAGTACTATCTGACATGAATCATTTTGTGGGACTGAGGCTTTTCTTTACTTCTTTACTTCTTTTTGAGACTGTTCTCTGTTCTAAAGTGCTGGGTGGGTGCACTCTCAACCCTATGTCTTTTTATCTTCTACCTAGCTGGGTGCTTTGGTTCTCCAAAACGCAGCCATTTTTCTAATTTACCCTACAAGGTTCTTTTTGAACCTAGGGGGCTTTGAGTCCATCTTTAATCCACCTGTGACCATCAGACACTGTTCCTGGCTGCCTAGGAACAGGTAGGAATTCCCTTCTCCCCACTTTGGAGGTCATTTACATTATTCTGTTTCACTATTCATAGACATGAAGGTTAACCAGTTTTTTCTCTTTTTTTTCCTCTTTTTCGGGGTTTTGTTCCCCTTCAGCCCAGTATGGGCTGTTTTTGCCTTTGTATATAGAATTTGCAGGTCTTGTTCATCTGTTGTTTTTACCAAGGTATAGCACTATATCCCGACAGATTTGAGATTTGGAGAGGTCTTTCAAAGCAGTTGTTATACTAAACTTTCAAAGAGCAGTTGTTGTGACTCTCCTTGTGGGGGAGGTTATATTGGGATATAGTCCGAGCTTATTTATGGCAATCTGGTAGAGTTTATATATATATATATATATATATATATATATCTGTGTTTGATACCTATTCCTGTTTTGTTTGTATATGGGTGGGTTGTTTTTTCTCCATACGTTAACCTACTTGCGCTGTTGGTTATGCTTTCTGTAATATGGAGAGTTTTTCGATGCACTATTTCAGAAGTCTCGAAAGCAGCAAGGACGGAAATTGTTCTTGTCTTATTTAGGGAGACTATTCTCTGTGTGGGAACAAAGTTTCTCTTTCACAGGGAGGTTTGTCTTTCTGGCTAAATGTTGGGGTAGTTTTAGTGTTTTAGTCTGTTGCATACTGTTTTTATTTGTACTCTGGGTACCCACAATAAAATTATTTCTCTCAATGTAAGTGGAATTCACAACCCTGTGAAACACACCTGCCTGCTTCATTATTTTAAACAACAGCATGCTGATTTCTTATTACTTCAAGAGACCCACCTATCCCTCACTGAGCATGCTAAGTTTTATTCACTAGGTTTTGATCATGTATTCTTTTCATTGCATAGATTGGGTAAGTGAAGAGGGATTTTAATTTTCGGAAAGTGCTGTCTCCCTTTTGAGCCTTTCCATATTCATGAAGATATGGCAGGTCACTATGTTATAGTTACAGGTTCTCTCTTTTGATTGACCCCTCACATTAGTTAATATTTATTTTCCTCCTGGTACTACCACTCCCACATTTACTTCTTTTTTCTCCCATGTTTTGGATTATTTGTAGGGATGGGTTATTTGGGGAAGGGACTTAAATTTCACCCTCAATCCGACACAAGATGCCTTGGTTTCTAAAGCTTTTTGGTTTTCAGTGGCTAATAGGTACTTTATAAAGATGTTGAGCATCCTTGGCTTGGTTGTTGCTTGGTGGCCTCTTCATCCATCTGTCCTGGAGTACACTTATTATTCATCCCAGCATAGTTCATATGCTCAGCTAGATTATATCATCACTACAGTGGAACACACTGACACAGACTCCTTGGCAGATCATGGTCCTATCCACCTATCTGACCATAACCCTGTCTTAGCTTCTTTTTATCTAGGTAAACCATCATGTTTTACTATCTGGAGACTCCACCCAGCTCTTCCTAGAGACTCAGCTCTTATAGATACACTGAAACATCTGATCCCCCAGTTTATGCAGGAAAATTATGTGGAAGGCATATCTCCTAGTATCTTATGGGATACTTTAAAAACAGTACTTAGAGGTACAGTACCTTGATTGCTTACTCTTCTTCTTTACACCAATCTATGGAGGCTAAAATAAAGGAACTGCAGCATTCTCTTTGGAGTCTTCAACAAGAGCAGGCATGGGACAATAATTTGCTTTGAGACCAAATAAATAAACTTCGGCAACAATTACAGAAATGTGAACTTGAAGGTGGGGCGAACTATGTTTTATTTGTGATATAGTTATTATGATATTAGCTCACCACCTTCATTCTCAGGGCAGCATCCACGGTTGTTAAATTACGTCCTTCATTCTGTGACCCTTGTTCCACTCATATGGATGAGATACTCTCTATCTTCCTTTCATTCTACTGTTCATTATATTTACCCAATTCTGCCTTGCTGTATGATGCAGCCGTGCAGTCTTTTCTTGACAGGATCCCGCTGCCTAAGCTTCCTTCTACCCAAATTCGATCTCTGTCATCCCCCATTTCTTCAGTAGAATAATTGCAGTACATTAAGGCAGCCAATCCAGAAAGAGTCCAGGACCAAATGGATTTCCACCTGAATTCTATAAAAACTCTTCTTTACAACAGTTGTTAATTCCACTACTTCACTGGGTCTTCTCTTTGGTGCAGATGGGACAGTATCCTCCCCATTATTGGCAGTATGGAACAATTACAGCTCTACCTAAGCCAGGAAAGGACCCTACATTACTTTCTTCATACTGACCTATCTCTATTTTGAATGTTGATTATAAACTCTTCATGTTGGTGTGGGCCACCAGGTGAGAGGGCCTTCTCCCCTCCTTGCTGGGCCCAGACCAGGCAGGATTTCTTTGCAAACATCAAGTACATGACAATGTATGTCATTCTTTTCTTTTGCTCGAATATTCATAAATATGGTCCATCCCCCCAGTCCTGACCAGCTTGGACACAGAGAAGGCCTTTGACCAGAACTCCTGGTCCTTCCTCTGGTCTTTATTACAAGCAAATGGATTCCCCTTAAACTTTTGTGTTAATGCTCCAGCATTTATACATTTGCTTATTCACTTTTGTTAAAGTTAATGCCATCTATTCTTCATTTTTCCCTCTTAGATGAGGCATCTGCCAAGGCTGTCCCCTCTCCCCTTTTATTATTTGCTTTGCATATCGAACCTCTGGCAATTTGTATTCACTGTGCTCAAAATATCTATGGTACTCCTTTAGGGAGCCTTGAATATAAAATAATATTATTTGCCAAAGATATCTTACTTATCCTCACAGACCCCACTACTTCTTTAAAGGATCTGTCGAATACATTAGCCCAGTTTAAGACCCTAGCTGGATTTTGTTTAAATCAGGATAAGATTGAGTTCTTAACTCTTCATTATACCCCCTGAATCTATCATAAGATTATTCCCAATCAGGTGGAATAGGAACAACCTTCATTAATTTGGAGTCATGATTCCCCACAATATGGCTTATATAGACATACTAAACTCTGAGGCTGTCACGGAAGCTGTTTCTCAGAATTTGCTGTCTTGATTCACTATTCCTTTTTCCTTTTTTCAAAGGGTAGATGTCATTCACTCTAATATTTTACCATGTGTCTTATTTCTTTTGCAGATGCTCCCTCTACCTCCTCTATCTTATTATTGTTGTGATTGGCACAAGCTGATTTCTAATTTTATTTGGCTTGGCAAGAGGCAGAGACTCCGTTCCTCTCTTCAGTATCTCCCAATGGATAAAGGGGGCTTAAACCTTCCTAACTTCTGTTGGTATGCTGTGGCATCTCAGTTATGCATTTTTTGTCTGTGGTCCTCCCCGACTTTCCAGGTTCCTTGGAAAAATATTGAATTTGTCCTAAATGATTTACATGATGTTTCTCGTTATTTTTATTCCTCTCCCCCTGAATACTTTCCTCTTTCTAACTTCTCGGGATTGACTTGGGAAATTTTATCTACTTGGTATAAATCTACGTCACTCTTTTCAAATACAGATGCTTTTTTCTTCAGTGCTCTGGCATGGAATTATCAGATTCCCCTTAATTCCTGTGATCTGTTTCTTCACCACTGGGCTAAACTAGGACTGTGTTATGTACATCAGGTCTTCAGCTGTAAAGGCTTTCATTCCTTTAGTGATATTTAGAATCAATTTAGCATGCCTTCTTCAGATTATTTTAGGTATTTACAGTTATGCACATGTCTTCTTTCTCATACTACTTCCCAAAGTTTTATATCAAAATCTTTATCTCCATTGGCCCAATGTTTTCTTGCTTGTCAGAGTGGAGATCCTCCAGACCATATGAAGGATTCCATGGCATCAATCTTTCATAAATGTCAATCTGAAATATTCCTGAAATAAATTTATTTATTTATTTATTGAATTTTGTTGACCCAGTAAGCCCACTGGGCCTAGAAGTCCCTTTTTCAGGGGCAACCGGGGGGAGGGGGGATACAGATGGTAAGCTACTGAAACTGAACCAGATTAAGCTGTTGGTGATATTTTTAGTGAATGAGAGAAATCTGGCCAGGACACGGGGAAATTCCCCTACTCTGTGGTGGGGGTGCTGTTGGACCATGGCCATGACCTTGGAGCCTTTTCAGTTTGCTGGGGTACCTGCAGGAGAACAGAGCTCTGCTCCTGCAGGTCCAGCTAAGGAGCCTATCTTATCTGGCAAGTCTGTGTATTCTGACACTATGGACATGGATTTGAATGATAATCAGTAGTGGAGAGTGACTCTTCAGGATTTTTGCCCGCAGGTGAATTATGGCTCAGGATCTTGCTTGCTTCTAATAGGCAACGTGTTATGGATGTTATTGAAATGAATGCCAGTTCCTGTCTGAAATCACCTGAGTCTGCTGCTAACTGTGCTGAGACGAGGTCTGCCCCTGTTTCTGAACCATGTGTTCTACCTACTAACCTGCCTAAGTGTTCTGCTCCATTGACATCTTCATCTGCTGTGAGTCAGCTGCCTGCTGTTCCCACTTGTGACACACCAGTATCAAAGGCATGCCGCTCTGATGACTCAGCAGCTTCCACGTTTACTGCTCCTGCCTCTGTCAGCATGCTACCTTCTCAAACAAGCACTGCTGCTACTCCCTCTGAACCTGTGAGTACTGTCTCTTTACCTTTACAATCCTGCTCAGTTCGACCTGCTGCAGAGTTCACCTCATGACAAGGGAGGGTGGAGGCGTCTTCACTGGTTACTCACAGGGTGAGTGACCTCTCCCATTCTCTGGGAAATTCTCTTCGGGGTGAGGGATGGAAACCTGGTGCTGAGGGCCATTGGATCCCTGACCCTGTTCATAGCCTGATCCCTAGACACAGTCGCCAGTCTGAGACTACCAAGTGCCTTGATATAAGGGGGACTGCCTCCCTGCCCATTACCTTTACTACAGATTCTGACTTGGATTTGCACACTGCAGACATGCAACATACTGTTTTGGAGCCCACTGCATTGCGGATAGTTCCGCTACTGTCTGCTTCTTCTTCGGCAGATGAAGGCCCTAGTCACAAACTGCCTACCTAGGGGGACTGTGTGGAGGATGCTTCACCACTTCCAGAACCTCCTCCTGACCACATAAATCATGCCAAAACCTATTTGGAAGAATTAAAAAAAAAGACACTTTTAGCGGACACGCTCCTCCACTACAGAGGAGGAATGCTGTTCACCTGCAAAATTTGGGGGACTTAGCTCTTGCTCCTGATCAGATCTATGTTGGGAAAACCCTTATAAAGGGATCCTTGTATTTTTTTTATGAATTAGACCTATGCTGTCATACATGTTTCTGGTAACTGCCTATTTGACATAAGCTTTAAGATTCCTCAGGGTCTGGATCGGTTCTGAGCCAAGTATGAGACAACTCAGATATTCTGCTCTATGGTTGCCCTTTCAGGCTATCCCTCTTACCAGACCAGCTATTAAAATTGTTGCTATTTTATTTTGGAATGAGAATGTCACTGTCCATGATATTTCCCATTGGTTGCAGCAGCGGTGTGAGATCTTGGGAGTACTGCAACCTATCTTTGACACAAAGCATTTCTGGGCAGGAGGTTGGAAATTTAGGGGGAAGCTTAGACAAAAGAAATGTAGACCCCATGCATTTACCCAATAACCTGTTTTTGGGCCAGGAGCGGGGTCATTGTTTCTGTGTGGCACAACCTTGGACCTGTTTTAAATGTGGGTCTGCTATGCATCTTAGTGCTGTATGTGATAGTTTGCATTGCTCTCTTTGTCTTTCATTTGGTCATGCTAGTATGGATTGTACTGATAAGCTCAAATGTAATCTATGTGATGAATCTGGTCATGGGTTTTGGACATGCCCCTGGGTACCCACAATAGGGATGATTGTCCTAATCAGTATACTATCCTTACTGAGGCACAAAGGAAGGATATTGCAGCCACTAAACCTCCTACAGAACCTGTTGTTGTTCCTGACCCCCCTCCGATCCTGCTCTGGTGGTGTCTGCTCCTCCTGAGCTCCCACCAGTGATCCCTGTTGTAGACCTCTTACCTGAAGTTCCTATGGACCTTGAGTCTGATATACCTCCCCCTGTTCCTGCTGCTGTTGAGGTGGATGCTGATTTGGCTCGGCAGTGGCAGTGGACATTTTGGTCATGCCACTGCCTGAAGCAGGTATGCAGGCAAGAGGATGGTGCAGAAACAGACCAATACTAGGTCTAAATTGGCTAAAGCTTCTTCTCCTGGTACTGGGGTACCACTTAGCAATAAATTTGAGGTCCTTTCCAGAAAATCCCAGTCTTCGGACTTGGGGGTGATTCAGACACATCATCTCAGACTCTTTTATCTTCTGATTCTGAGGGTGACAAATCTCAGGATGCAGAACCTAGTGTCAGCCCTCAAAGTCTTGATGTTTACCCTCGCTGAAGCACTCAGTCTTTGAAGATTACCTGATCACCCCTTCCCCCCCTTTTGTGTGCCTTAACTTTTGCTCATGGCTCATGCCATTCACCTGAGCATTGCTACACTGAATGCAAATAGTGTTAAAAATGCACGACGACGATTGCTGAATTTTAATTTACTTCAGGAATTGTCTTGTGACATTTACCTTATCCAGGATACCCGATTAAATACCCTTTCATTAGTGTCCTTGGCTAAGAAACTTTGGCATTTGGGCCCCTCTTTTTTCTCTTTAGGGGTGGATACTTGTGATGGTGTTGGGATTTTATTTAGGGGGATGGTTTCCACATTACTAAATTAGTGGAGGTTGTTTCTGGGAGGGCACTTCTTTTGGATTTCACTTATTCACATACTTCATGGAAATTAATTAATGTCTATGCACCAGTCCACTAAGAAGGGTAGGGTTGACATGTTTACTACTATTAAATCTTATTTATTTACGTCCAAGCATATCATTTGGGGGGTGACTTTAATTGTTTAGTGGCCAGAAAGGACAGGGGGGCCCTTACTGATAAAGACTTCTGTGACACCACCTGTCTTAACCGTATTCTTACTGTTGAGGGTCTTCAAGATACATATAGGGTGTGTCACCCCAGGGAGGTCATACTTTTTTTAAGGGCCGTTTATCCACTAGGATAGACTTTCTTTTTACTGATGATGTGGTACATGTCCTCAGAGCTAAGACCATCCCTGCTGAGACTTCAGATCATGTTGTTCTGACTGCTTCCCTAGAGGTGGGACCCCATGCCTCTACTGGGAGGGGTTATTGGAAATTTACTATTACTTTGCTGGATAATGCCCTTTTTATTCGGTAGGTTCAGGATCTTTGAGAGAACTTATGTCACTGGCAGGGCTTGCAGATGATTTAACCAAGTGGTGGATGGACACTAAGAGTGAATTGCGGTCCCTTGCTACTCATTTTTCCAAATCGACTACAATTACACAGTACAAAAAGTATCTAGCCTTGCGGACCCATTTAGAGACGTTGTATTCTAATATTAATACACAATATCTTAATTTAACTTCCCAAGTTCAGGTAGTAAAAAAGGATATGGCAGCCCTACAGTATTCCAGGGCAGCTTCCCTCTTACATGAGCACAGGGTTTGTTTCCCTGGTAAAAAGGGGTTTGTGGACACTTTCGACAGTAGTAGTTGAAGACCATCAGACAGGCTTCTGACTGAGGTAGTGGGTCATGATGGCACCACAAGTACTACTATGACTGACATCTTGCAGGCAGTTGCTACTCATTTTACTGACATGTATACTGCTCCTTCTTTGGATGACCAAGACGTTAGACACTTCCTTATACCCATTTCCATTCTGGCTTGTACAGATAAGCTTCTTCTTCCCTTGATCTCCCCGATAAGTTGTGATGAGGTGGCTTGTGAAATTTCACACCTAAAAAATGACACTGCTCCTGGTACTGATGGAATTTTATAAGTCTTGTAGTTCCCTTCTTTGTGATATACTCTTGCTATTCAAGAAGGGAAATGGGGGGACCTTAATAATTGGAGACCTTTGAGTCTCTTGAATGCTGATTTGAAAGTTCTGATGAAAATTTTGAATGCTCAGTTGCTGAAAGTAGCTCCTACTCTGATTTTACTTTCCCAAATGTGTTCTATTCCTGGTAGATCTATTGAACATAATCTCCTACTGATTAGAGAACTGGTGGAACAGGGGGAAAGATGATGATGTTACTAGGTTTCTCATGTCCTTTGACCAAGAAAAGACAATTGATTGGGTCCCTCATCATTTTATTTTCCAGGTGTTCAGATCATATGGTACTCCTGATAAGTTTGTTTCCTGGCTTGCTTTACTATATCGGCATGCCTATGCACTACCCCTGCTGAATGGCTATTTGGGTTCTTATATCCCTATTCATCAGGGGGTACAGCAGGGGTGCCCCATGAGCCCCCTGCTCTATGTTTTTTTGTTTAGACCCATTGTTGAGAACCATTGCTCAGGATGCTCTCATTCCTGGTATTTCTTCTCCACAAGGCTCAGTATGTGCTAAAATTTCAGCATATGAAGATGATGTGTGTGTTTTTGTTTCTGATGTTACCTCAGGACACAGAGTATTGCAGCACTTTGATACCTATTCAGTAGTGGCTGGGGCATCATTAAACAAACATAAGAGTTTTTTATACTCTCTTGGTACTACATCTCCTGCCATTATGGACCTACAGGGTATTGCTGTTCTACAGCGTCCCATTAAGGTTTTGGGCATTCAGTTTGGGAAAGGGAATAATGCTGTTCTGAATTGGTCTGAGAAGCCTGAGATTGTTAAATATCAAGTTGTTATATGGAAATCATGGCAACAATCAAAACATATAAAGGTTACACTTATTAAATCATTACTCTTTCCCATTTTTTTGTATCTTAGTGTTGTGTACCCTACACCCCAAAATTTGGAGACTGTTCTTCTTAGTATTTTTTTCCAGATTATTTGGAGGAGTAGTTTGAACCCAATCAAATGGGATGTGATATATCTCCCTGTTGCACAGAGTGGTTTAAACTGTGTCCACCCCATTACATTTTATTACCGAATTTTTTCCACTGGAATTTGGTTAATCCAGCTTGTCCACAGTCTGCTGTATGGGTGGTCTATACAGATTCTTGGCTTTGTCCATTGCATAGGTTATGGGGCGTGCCGGGGGGGAAGGGCCCTCCCGGTTTCTTCCTTCTGTGAATATTTACGGGCTGTTATTAAGAAACTTAACAAATGGAAAGTGCTCCTGGATCAAATTTTGTCTAAATTGGGTAAATTTATTTATGGGTTTTTACAATCTCAGGCTCCTTCTATTACTCCTGTTTATAAAGGTATTATAAAGGTATTCCGGACCTCCATCATGGGTGGGTGCTTCAATGTCTGACTGATAAACTGATACCTCCCAGCTTGTGAGATATTCTGTAGCTTAGTAGTCATGACAGACTCAGTGTTAAGGGTAATGCCAAACATAAAATGGTGTCAGAAAGGATGTGTCCCTGGGATACTTGTATGGCTCAGGAAGAAACTATGGACCACTTTTTCTTTCACCGTCCTTATGTTCAAGTTTTTTGGCAGGATCTGGCTGTCCATTGGCATCATTCTTGTTGGCAAACTGTTACTTATGTTGAAGTGGTGGGTGGTTTCTTGCTGTGCCTTTCTACTCTTCCTGAAGGAGTAGTGCAGCTCCTATTTGATATGAGTAAATTTCATTTATGGCAGGCAAAATGTAAATTCCCCTTGAAACAAGTGTATCAAACACCTTCATGTGTTATTGAACAGATAGAACATGATTTATCTCACCATTGCTTTTTTGAAAAGCAAATTCTGAATTATGATGCATGGATAGCTCATTGGAAGGAAGTTCCTTTTTTAAAGGATAAAATAGGATGAATTGTTGTCCTTTATTCTTGTATAAACATATTGTTTCAACTTATGTTAATTTTATTTCTGGATGTTCCCTTCTTACCCAGTATTTCATAGTTCCATCTTCATTACTTGTTTTGCATCCTTTTACTTATTCTGTATTATGAGTTATGCATTTTTGGTTGTTTTCTTATTGTTATGTTATGCTAATAAAACCTTCCCCTACTCTTTTTCGATAAGTGCCATGGGATCTTTAGCATCCACCTGAACTACCACCAATCCAGGCAGATGGGACCTCGGTTTAACGTCTCATCCAAAAGACAGCACCTCAGAAGTGCAGCACCCCCCCCATGCTGCACTACAGTGTCAATATTGGGATATTAACCCAAGTGCCAGATGTGGGAACTGAACCCGCAGCCCTCTGATCTCCTGGCCTCAAAGGGAAGTGTGCTACCTACTGAGCCACTGACACTACTGAAATGTGAGCTTGCTCAACAGGAGAGGTCCTTGTTGGCCACTTATAAATTGTTCATGGCACTGTATCTCCAGGAATTCGCTTGGAAGTATAGGATATGCTTTTTTAGAACTCCTGCTTTGCTTACATCTTTTTTGGGCCCTTCATTAGGATCATGTTGGCAAAATTGTGGGGAACACTTAGCTGGTCAGGTACATATTTTATGGTCCTGCCCTTTTCTTCATTCTTACTGGGTGGATATTGCCCAAGTGATTTGTTTGTATTTTTGACATAGCTCTTTCCCCTAGAGCTGGTTTTACTCCATGTTCCCAAATAGAATTCTTTGATTTCAGGTAGGGCCTTAAAATTATTACTTATCTTATTGATATGTGCCAAATAAATTATAACCAGGCTTTGTCGCCAAACCCACTTGCCCCAGATTTTGCAATGGGAAGTTTTAGTTGATACCATTTACAGACATGAGAGGTGTAGCTATACATATTTGGATAAGCTCTCTTATCTTTGAACAGATTTTGGAGCATTGGGTTTCTTACAAGGTGGAAACTGACTCCACTTTTATACCTTGATAGACTTTTTAATTGCCCAGATTTCTTATATTGATTTTTTACTTATGGGGGGAGGGGAGGTGAGGGGGAGGCCTGGGGCTGGGGAGGCAAGGGGGTCTATAGGGGCTTTCCAGATGGTAGCATACTTCCCCCTGTTTATTGTACTTTATTTCATCTTACTATATTTGCTTCCTGCTTACAACCCCTGTCCTTGACCTCAAGTTATTTAGTTAGCTATTTATGGGATGACACCCATGATTTTGAGAACAGTTGTATTGTTGATGGTTTTTTCATTTTGATGTTAGCCCTTCTATGGGACTTTTTCATTTATCTGTAAAAATTGTACATTATTATTTTTTTAAATAGGTGATTTACCTTTCCTTTACTTCTTGTTGTTATCTAATCTTTTTTATTAATGTATTCTCTAGCTGTACTGGGTTAATTTAGTTCTAGATTGTTGTAATTTTGTAATAAAACTCAATAAAAATGTTACTGTATTATAAAAAAAAACAGAGGGGGAGCTGAGGGAGGGTTGAGGCTGGATGATCCAGTGCTATTCAGTAGGCAGCAGGACTACCCAATAGCACTGGCTCATCTGCCAGTGTTACTGGGTGGGCAACAGGACCACGTGGCTGCAGTCAGTCAACCAGGTGCTTGTAGCCCCAATAGTTTTTAAGGACTTGTACTTATAGTCCACTCCTAAAAGACTGGCAGAACACCAATGGGCAGATGGACAAGAGTATCTGGGATCAGTTAAGTGGCTGGGCATTTCAACTGTGCTGCTGTTTAATTTAAAATGTTTTTAAGTGCTTGAAGATATGTGGACTCAGAGCTGGGTGGAGGGAGGTAGAAAAGAGAGGGTGGGCTGAGGGAGGGTTCAGGCAAGCTGAGACAGCACTATTGGGTGGGAAGCAGGACGACGTGACTGCAGCCAACCAATCGGGTGGCTGTAGCCCCTTCATATCACCGAGGAGGTGAAGCAATCCCTCCCATAAGTGACCCCAAAGCATGAGTGCAATGAATTAGGAGTGTGGCATATGTAAATAAGTGGCATCTGGGAGCATTGGGAGGGCATCTGCAGGGAGGACTGCAGACTGCAGGCCACACGCTGGGTCAGCCACTGTGAGCTCTCATCATAAGCTGTCATCATAAGCCACAAGCTTTACTGTTTTAGTTATTTTAATAAATTCTAATCATTATTTATTTAGTTTATTTAGGTTCATTTTTAGTTTAACTGGTGTTGTTTAGTTTGACCTCTCACTGACGCCTGTTGTAGCCCGCTGCAACGCATTTCTAAATGGCCCTTGCTGATGCCTGCTGTAGCCCATTGCAGCACATTTCTAAATGACTGTTGGGCCTTTTTTGGCTCATTTGGCTCATTTCTTGATCACAGTATTTTAATTTTTGTTATCGATAGAGAGGATGTGTGCCGCTGTGTGCGATTCGGGCTCTTAACTTGAACGGAGCGACTGCTGGAGACGAAGCTGGAGCAGATATTCACCTCGGTAATATTTTTGGCTGTGTTGTTCGATGGATTGTGTATGAGCTGTGGAAAACCTGTGAACAAGCTAAACCTTTTGGTTTAGGGGAAGAAAATCAGAGGATTATGGATTTGTGATGCTGTGACTGTGATTGCATAGAAAGCGTGAGTTGGTTCATTATCGGTTTTATTATCGAGCTGCTGAAATGACTTGCTTCTTGACTAAGACTTGAAGAATTGAGTCGAGTTGGGTTGGAATATTCCTGACCATATTGTTGGAGCTACTGACTTTAATTGGATTTACAAAGGCGTTTTTTGGTCTCTGAGTAGTATATGAATTACAGCTGGATTTACATTGGAATGAAGATTTGAGTGGGACTAGTGTTCAAATTGTTAATTTGTTGGACTCAATTTATTTATAAGTTGCCTGACTGATATGAATTAGAGCATTCTAAAGAAATTGTGGGGTTTATTGCAGGGTGAACTGCTGGGGGTGTCTGTTGTTTATTTGCTGTCCTTGCTGGGCTTAGGATGGGTGGTATTGGTCCCGGCCTACAGGAGGGTAGGCACAGAGAAACAGTACCTCCTAGGCCTGCTAGTGGGGTCCACTGATGAGTGGTCTCTTCTGGGAGCCGTAGTTCTGCTCCCAGGGGGGGTTAAGTTTTTTGTTTGTTTTGTTATCCTTGCCGGGCTTGGGATGGATGGTATAGGTCCCAGTCTACCAGAGGGTGGGCACAGAGAAACAATGCCTCCTAGGCCTGCTAGTTGGGTCCACTGATGAGTGGTCCCTTTCTGTGGGCCGTAGTTCAGTTCCCAGTGGGGGTAAAGTTTCCCCATAAGTTTTGGCAGCTATTTTTCCTTGCAAATCTTTCATTGCATTCTGTCATTAATGCCTGAATGGGTTATAAGCTTATCAAGTTGCTTTGTCTATTAGATTCTATAGATTTTAGTGAGAGCAAAATTTAATTATTGGATTGGGGAAGTGAGAGGCTTTAATCCTTTTTAAGACTTTTAACATCAAAATTTGAGCGTTATTGCCATTTCAGGATTTTGTGGGATATGGTTTTGGGATAATATGGTTATTTGCTTGTGTGTAAATGCTAAATGAATATCATCTGACTTGTGTTTCATAATAAGTTATTGAGTTAAATTTGTATATTGAGATTGTTGAGTTGTTTGTTTGGATATTTTTGGATAAATTATTATTTATTGAAATGTACTGGGAAGGCATTAAGAAGGTCAGGAGCTATTCTCCCACTTTGCTTCGTGACCTCCGCTCTTTTCACTGTACCCTTTGGCGCCTGAAGTTTACAACAAATGCCGATCATTGGGGATAGTGAGAAGGCATTTGAGGGGTGTATGGTTCGGGCAAAGTGGGAGAATGGAAAGGGGTCGATCGATCGAGGTAGTGGGGACTTGGAGATGCCCTGGGGTGAAATGTGTTCAGGAGAGGGGTCTTTCCAGCCTGATTCCCATACCCAAGGGCTCCACAAATTGCAGGCCAGTACTGTGCTCCTCCTCGAAAACCCATTCAACCCAGGCGGTGTTATATAATTCCAGGTCAATTAAAAACAAGACCGCTACTATAGTGGATCTTGTTGTAACATCTGATCTGGCATGCATCACCAAGACTTGGTTGGATGAGAATGCAGGCCCTATTTTGGCTTCTGCTGCTCCATCTGGGTTCTCAGTGATACACAGCCCGAGGTTGGATCATAGGGGCAGGGGTGTAGTCATCTTTTTTAGAACAGAGCTGGGTCTTGTGGATGTATCAGTGGGTGTCACTAGATCCTTTGAATGTATCCTGGGAGCAGGTGCAGGGTTCAGGATTCTCCTCATCTACAGACCACCTGGTGATGGTGGAGAATTACTGAAGAAGTTTGCAGACTTCATCGTCTACGTAGCACTGGAGTTGCCCAGGTGGTTAATACTGGGTGACTTCTACACTTGGGTCGATGATGAACTCTCGCCTTTTGGGAAAAATCTCCTCTGACTGATGAAAATGTAGGGCCTGACACAGGTGGTTACCTCTGCTACCCATGTAGGGGGTCACTCATTGGACTTAGTGTTCCTGCTGGAGTTGGAGGTCACACATTTGGGGGTGCAACCAAATGTGTGGACAGACCATCACACCATGAGATTTAGCTTCAGGGCACCCCTAAATAGGCCTGCTCCTACGGAGATGGTACAATATCACCCTTTAAGGGGAGTTACCCCAGAAGGTCTTTCGGCAGTTTTGAACCTATCGGGTATTTTGAGTGAGTGCAGGGATCCAGGGGATCTCATACTTGCCTATAATAAGGCTGTGGGTGATGCCCTTGATCAAATTGCACCTGTTCATGTTCATCCACTCACTCAGCTCCCAAGATCTTCATGGTTTGATGATTCTTTGAAGGAGGTGAGGAGAGTAGGACGAAGGTTAGAGAGAGCTTGGCGAAAGTCCAGCCTGGATGCTGACAGACTTAGATTGATGGACCATTTTAGGGTCTATCAATCAGCAATCACCCATAAGAAGGCAGAATCTCTGTCCTGGGAGATTGCTGCTGCTCTGAATCGACCAGCCAAACTCTTTAAGACTGTTGACAGATTGTACAATCCACTCTGTCTGCAGTCTGGAAGAGATTTTTCACAGATGAAGTGTGATGAGCTTACTCAATTCTTCACAGATAAGATTGACAGCATCAGATCAGGTATCCGTCCCACTCTCTCTTTAGGGAGTTGTGATGTTGGCAAGAGGAAGCAATCCCTTGTGTCTCCTGGTCTGACTTTAGTAGGCAGGCATTCACGGATGTTGTGAGGATTATCCAGACTGTACAACCAACCAGCTGTAGTTTGGATCCGGGCCCTATGCCATTGTTAGTAAGTTGCGTGGATGTTATCTGCCCGATCCTTTTGCTGAAATTGTCTGGAAATCTTTGGACAAGAGGTTTTCCCAACCCCCTTAAAGGAGGAGGTCATTCGGCCACTCCTTAAAAAACCTTCACTGAATCCAGACGTCTCAGCTAACTACAGACCTATCTCTTACCTGCCCTTTGTGGGTAAGGTTATTGAAAAGGTGGTTGCAATACAGTTGGATGACCATCTTATGAATCACAACATCTATGAAGCTCTCCAGTCAGGATTTAGGAAAAGACATAGCACTGAGACTGTCCTTGTCCAGGTTTTAAATTATAGAAACATACATAGAAACATAGACTTTGATGGCAGATAAGGACCGCTAGGCCCATCTAGTCTGCCCATTTCCCTACCTACAGGATAGGCAGCAGATCCTAGTTAACCAACAGCCTATATCTTCCTGCCCCCACAAGAATTGCCTTATGTGTGTCCCATGCATTCTTGAATTCTCCCACAGTTTTAGACCCCACAACTTCCTCAGGAAGGCTGTTCCATGCATCCACTACCCTCAAGACCCAGCTCTGTTCTAAAAAAGATGACTACCCACAGTAGTGTGGTGGGTAGGTAACTGGCTGGGTGGCAGGACACAGAGGGTGGTGGTAAATGGCTGTCACTCCACAGAGGGAAGAGTGACCAGTGGGCTACCACAGGGATCAGTGCTGGGACCGGTCCTATTCAACATCTTCATCAGTGACATTGCGCAGGATGTAGAAGGCAGAATTTCACTGTTCGCTGATGACACAAAGCTCTGTAACAGAGTAGACACACCAGATGGTGTAGACAGAATGAGAAGTGACCTGCAGAAACTTGAAGAATGGTCAGGGTTTGGCAGTTGAAATTCAATGCAAAGAAGTGCAAGATAATGCATATGGGGCACAAAACTCTGGCACAATATATCAGTTGGGGGTGAGGATATAGCATGCACCAAGCAGGAAAGGGATCTTGGGGTTGTCATCTCTGATGACCTCAAGGTAGGGAAACAGTGTGACAAGGCAGCAGGTAAAGCAAATAGGATGCTGGGATGTATAGGCAGGGGCATCACCAGCAGGAAAAGGGAGGTCATAATTCCACTATACAAGACACTAGTGAGGACCCACCTGGAGTACAGTGTACAGTTCTGGAGACCATACCTACGTAAGGACATAGACAGGGTAGAGAAGGTTCAGAGGAGGGCAACAAAGATGGTGCATGGATTGCATCACAAGTCCTATGAAGACAGGTTGAAGCAACTGAACATGTACTCTCTGGAGGAGAGGAGGGAGAGAGGGGATATGATAGAGACATACAAGTATCTTACAGGGAGGAACAGGGTGCAGGAAAACACTATTTTTAAGTGAAAAAGATGTTCCAGGACTAGAGGGCATTGGATGAAGTTGGAGGGAGGACGATTCAGAGGAAACATGAGAAAGAATTTCTTCACAGAACGGGTGGTGGACAAGTGGAACACCCTGCCAGAGGAAGTGGTGGGGGCTGAAACAATCACGGGATTTAAGAATGCATGGGATAGACATAAAGGAATTCTAGAGGTCAGGGATAAGGGGCAACAGACTTCTAGGAAAACAAACTGAACTTACAAGCTCAAATGGGCAGACTGGGTGGGCCATAGGCCCTTATCTGCCGACACTGTCTATGTATCTATGTATCTATGTATCTCTGTGAAATAATACTTCCTCACATTGCCCCTGAACCGCCCTACTTCTATCTTTAAATTGTGTCCCCTTGTTCTTGCAAGTCTCTTTTTCTGAAAGATGCTACCCTCTTGGACTTTGTTGACTCCCTTGAGGTACTTGAAAGTTTCTATCATGTCCCCCCCCTTCTTTCCTCAAGGGTATACATATTAAGCCCTTTAGTCTCTCCTCATATGGCTTCTCTTGCAGACCCTGCACCATTTTAGTTGCCCTCCTCTGACTGCCTCTATCCTGTCTATGTCCTTGCCGAGATGGGGTCTCCAGAACTGGACACAGTATTCCAGATGGGGTATCACCAACTGTCTGTACAGAGGGATAACAACTTCCTGTTTTCTGCTGCTGATGCCTCTCCCTATATCCCTATTATCGCCTAATAGCGAGAGATCGAAAGGCTTGTACTATTCTAGTCCTTCTTGATCTCTCTCTGCAGCATCTGATACTGTGGACCATGGTGTGCTGTTGGAGTACCTGCATTACAGTAAATTACCTGCAGTAAATTACAACTTCCTGTTGCTAGCCTTGCTTGTAGAGCAGAAAGCAGCTAACTAAAAGAAGCTAAATTTTCTTATTAATTTAAAACTTATATCTCAGCAGGAGTCAGTGTCTGTTGAGATTAAGTAGACAGATACATTATTAGAAGTAGAAGGGGTCTTATTTAGGGTTAAAAAAGAAAGAAAGTCAGTGTGTGTTCTGTGCTGGGAAGGGTATTGTATCAGCTGACTTTGCTAAACCTGTAGGGGGAGAGAGAGCTTAATTGGGGGTGTGGCTTAGACACTAAAAAGCAGGTGACTCAAATTACAACTTCCTGTTGCTAGCCTTTTTTTCTTACTAATTGCCCTCCATCCCACCCTAAGCCAGTTCTACTTTTATAGCCACAGGATTTGACTGTCAACAGGAACTTCCTGTTTGGCAGTAGGAAGGGAAGGATCATAGAGAAACATTGGTTTTGTCAACCCTAAAGGAAAAAAGTAGCTCACTCTCCCCCCCAGCTGCTGGTGGTCTGACACTGAGCAAGGAAGAAAGAGGCTACTGAAGAAGATGGGAAGTTGCTGTCCCAGAACAGGAAGGATGAGAGTTGTAAGGAGAGGAGAGAGTAAGCATACAGAGAAACAGGAGAAGGGACACAAAATAAGACATGATAGGAGTGGTGCAGTGCAATGGCTGTGGGGCGGCAGTGTTCTGGGAGACATTCTGGAGGCTGCGATGCTGCCCTATTTGCAGGCACCTCTCTGTTCTGAGAGAGGAGGTTGCCCATCTCCAGGCTGACCTGGCTAGGATTCGTGAAACCTCCTCCCCCACCCAGGGACCACCGGGGTCAATGCCACTACCTCAGAGGTTGCCAAGAAAGAGGAGAGGTTGGACCAGGGTGGGCTCAGGGAGGGAGAGGGTGGTAGAACAGAATTGCATCCCTCCAGCTGTACCTCTCCACAATTCATTGGCTCTTCTGGTAGATAGTGGTTCCTCTATGGAGACACCTGCAGTGGAGACCAAGGAGGATGCTGGTCACAAAAAAGACCCTCAGGAGGGTGGTATGGGACCCCACAGGGTAAGAAAACAACTTCTGGAGGGGGACTCAATCATTAGGGGGTAGGAATGGGGGAGGAAGTGAAGAGGGAGGAAAGGTGCCTTCCTGGCACCACGGTTTGGAGGGACAGGAAGTGAATCCCTCAGGATCGTGGGAGGAGCTGCAAGAGGGAGGGAGCTGGATGTCATTGTCCACCTAGGGACAAATGACCTGGCTATGAATGGGATCAGAGCAGTGCAAGAGGAGTTTGTAGAGTTGGGGAGGGGCCTTAGACAAGTAGCGCATACGGTAACCTTCTCGGAGGTGCTGTCTGTCTATGGCAAGGGTGATGCTAGGGCACTCATCACCAGGGAATTCAATGAGTGGTTGAAAAACTGGTGTGAAGCTCAGGGTTTTGGCTTCATTGGGGACTGGGGAGCCACCTGGAGGGAGGCAGATCTATACTGGTGCGATGGTCTGCATCTGTCCAGAGGGGGAACCAGGATCCTGAGAGAGGTTTAAATGCTTCATTGCAAGCATTTAAACCAGCCAAGGGGAGGCACTGAAAGGAGCATGAGAACCCAGCCCCCACAAAACATGGTAATTAGTGAGGTAAACACCAAGTAGAGAAGTTATTAGGGAGCAGGACAGAGGTAAATGTAAAAAAAAGGCAAAGGCAGTAAGGACAGGAATGGGGCTAAAAGGGGTAAGGCTATCAAAAAGTGGATGGTGATGAGGACCAATACCCACAGTCTGTGTAACAAGCTCCCTGAACTAGTGGCCTTGATGGAAGTGGGTTGCCTGGATATTGTGGCAGTCACAGAAACATGGTACACAGAGAACCATGACTGGGATGTCAACATACCAGGATACACTATCTACAGGAGGGACAGGGAGGGTAAACAAGGAGGAGGAGGAGGAGGAGGAGTAGCTCTCTATGTAAAGGAAGGGATCAAAGCAACAGAACTAAAGAGTAAAGAGGGAGCAGATGAGGCACTCTGGGTCACCCTGGAGACAGGAAATGGCACCACAATACACATGGGGGTTGTATACAGACCCACATCTCAGGGGGAGGGAATGGACAAGGAAATGATAGAAGGCTTCCTTAGAATGGCAGAAAATGGGGAGATATTGTTGATGGGGGACCTGAATATGCCAGATGTTAACTGGAGCACCTTTGCTGCAGGCACATCCAAGAGCAGGGTCCTTCTTGATGACCTCACGGGCATGCCTAGACAGCTAGTATTGGAACCCACTCGGGAGGGAGCAATCTTAGACCTGGTACTCTCAAATGGGGACGGAGAAAGAATCTCAGATTTAGAAGTTGGTAGCCATCTGGGAAAAAGTGACCACCAAACAGTGTGGTTCATGATAAACACAGCCATACGATCAAGCCATACAAAAGTAACAGTATTGGACTTAAGGAGGGCTGACTTTGGGAAAATGAGAGAGTACCTCAGAAAAGCACTAGCAAACAGTCAAGAAGGAGGATTGGAGGAACAATGGGGAGTAATCAAAACAGCCATCACAGTGGCAACAAGTCTTTATGTAAAGCAAATCAATAAAACACAACGAAGGAAAAAAACACTATGGTTCTCAAAAGAGGTGGCGGGGAAGATTAAGGAGAAAAGGATAGCATTCAGGAAATATAAGGAAACACAGAAAGAACGGGATAGAGAACTTTATCAGTTAAAGCAAAAAGAGGCTGGAAAGGCAGTCAGAATAGCAAATGCCCAAACTGAGGAAAGGATAGCAAATTCTGTTAAGAAGGGGGATAAGACCTTTTATAGGTACATTAGGGAGCGAAGAAAGACCAAAGGAGGGATACTGACGCTTAATAAAGGGGAGGGAATGTGGGTGAAAAAGTGAAAAAGCAAGGATACTGAATGAATATTTCTGCTCAGTATTCATAAAGGAAGAGGAGGGGGAGGTACCTAAACCAAACAACAGAAACACTCCGAAGACGGGGATCGATACCAGTCCATTTACAGAAGAAAGTGTTCTGAAAGAACTAATAAAATTGAAGGTGGACAAAGCAATGGGGCCTGATGGGATTCACCCAAGAATTCTAAAAGAACTAAGGGTAGAACTAGTGACACCGCTGTCTACACTCTTTAACAAATCATGGGAGGATGGGGTGGTACCTGAGGACTGGAGGAGGGCAGATGTGATTTCTGTTCACAAAAGTGGGAGCAGGACAGAGGCAGGAAACTACAGACCAGTTAGTTTGACCTCAGTGGTAGGGAAAATGATGGAATCACTTCTGAAGGAAAAAATTGTTGAGTACCTAGAGGCCAGTGGGGCACAGGACCCAAGGCAGCATGGATTCAAGATGGGAAGGTCATGTCAGACAAATCTAATAGATTTCTTTGACTGGGTGACCAAAGTAGTGGACCAGGGAGTGGCTGTGGACATGGCCTTCCTTGATTTTAGTAAGGCATTTGATACAGTCCCACACAAAAGATTAATACACAAGTTAGCCAGCCTTGGAGTGGGTTCCAAGTTGGTAGCCTGGATAAAAAATTGGCTAGACAACAGGACGCAAAGGGTAGTAGTAAATGGAGTACACAGTGAAGAAAGGAGGGTTACTAGTGGGGTAACGCAGGGTTCAGTACTGGGACTGGTCCTTTTTAATGTCTTTATAAGTGACATTGCAGTGGAACTGGAAGGAAAAGTATGTCTCTTTGCAGACGACACAAAGATCTGCAACAGGATTGATACACAAGATGGAGTGGAAAAGATGAGAAGGGACTTGGCAAGGTTGGAGGAATGGTCAAATGTATGGCAGCTCAGATTCAATCTAAATAAGTGCAAGGTAATGCACATGGGAAATAAAAACCCAGGAGAAGAGTACACAATGGGGGGTGAGATACTGACAACAGTAAAAATGGAAAGGGACCTGGGGGTAATTATATCAGATGACCTAAAAGTGGGCAAGCAATGTGAGAAGGCAGTAAGGAAGGTTGGGGGGATACTAGGATGCATAGGAAGAGGCATCAATAGTAGAAAACAGGAAGTTGTTATCCCTCTGTACAGACAGTTGGTGAGACCCCATCTGGAGTACTGTGTGCAGTTCTGGAGACCCCATCTCCACAAAGACATAGACAGAGTGGAGGCTGTCCACAGGAGGGCAACCAAAATGGTGCACGGTCTGCCCTTGAGGAAAGAAGGGAGAGAGGGGACATGATAGAAACTTTCAAGTACCTCAAGGGAATCAACAAAGTCCAAGAGGGTAGCATCTTTCAGAAAAAGAGATGTGCAAGAACAAGGGGGCACAATTTGAAGATAATGGGGGGACAGTTTAGAGGTAATGTGAGGAAGTATTTTTTCACAGAGAGGGTTGTGGATGCATGGAATAGCCTCCCTGAGGAGGTCGTGGAGTCAAGAACAGTGGGGGAATTCAAGAATGCATGGGACAGACATAAGGCAGTCCTAGTGGGGGGGTAGGAGGAAGTAAGCTGTTAGTTAACTAGGATCTGCAGCTTATCTGTTAGGTAGGAAAATGGGCAGACTAGGTGAGCCAAGCCGTCTTTATCTGCTGTCAAATTCTATGTTTCTATGTTTCTGCACTTTCTTTGTGGACTGTCTGGTACAGTTCTACATTGGTTTCGATCTTTCCTCATGGGGCGGACTTAGAGGATTACTATGGAGATTTATTCCTCTGATACCATCTCTCTGTCCTGTGGGGTACCGCAGGGCTCCATTTTGCCGACCATGTTGTTCGCAGTCAAAATGCTGCCATTATGAGATATCATTAGGAGTTACAGTCTGGGTTTTTACTGCTATGCAGATGATACCCAGCTGTATTTGTCCTTTACTCCCGGTCAGGATGAAGCAATCCCTCTGCTTAACAGCTGTCTAGCCAAAAGTAATGACTGGATGAGCACCAGCTGGCTAAGGTTAAACCCGGCTAAGACCGAGGTGTTGGTTGTGGACCCAGGTCACCTTGAGGTGGGCCATAGGGCTGAGGTACCATCAGGCCTATGGCTTGGTGGTGCCTAGCTCTTGACCTTAGGCCAGGTGCATAACCTGGGCGTTATTGTTGACAGCGGTTTGACTCTGAAATCTCAGGTGTCAGCCGTTGTTAAGTTCTCTTTTTACCATCTGAGGAATATCGCCCGGGTGAAACACCTGGTTTCTCTTGCTCACCTTCCCACTCTGGTCCACGCCTTTGTGACCACTCGCCTTGACTACTGTAATTCCCTTTACCTGGGGCTACCGGGGGTTGATATTTGTCACCTGCAGCTAGTGCAGAATGCAGCAGCCAGGCTTTTGACTGGAACATCTAGGCATAGTCATATTACACCTATTCTGCTTGGGTTGCACTGGCTGCCGGTACAATGGCAAATCACCTTCAAGGTCGGGTTATTGACCTATAAAGCCCTACAGGAACAGGGACTGCAGTATCTAAAAGATCTCCTTACTCCCTACTGCCCCTCTCACTTACTTCAATCCGCTGACCAGGGTTTGCTAAAGATTCCCGGGTTTCATTTGAAAACATCTGGAGCTCATGCATTTTCATATGTAGCTCCTGCCCTGTGGAATTCTCTACCTCGTTGGATATGAAGCTGCCTGACCGTCGAGAATTTTAAAACAGAGTTGAAACTTTTTTATTTGTAAAAGCTTATGGCCTTTGATCTTATACTGTTAATATTGTATTTGTTTTATTTATTGTTATTTGTAAAGTGCTTTGATCTTTGGAAAAGCATTTAAAATAAACCTTTACTTACTTACTCACTTACTTTACTTACTTACACTGGTCAGGGCCCTGTAGGTAAGTACACTACAGGGGAAGGGAAGCAGAGTCTGTTTACATAGTTGGAGGATTCGAGCATTAGTACTGCTGTAGGCCCCCCCCCTCCCAATGTCTAGGGGTCAGCTGTTCCAGGGAAGAGGGGGCCTACCCCAGAACCTGACCAAAACTACTTTTTTCAAGAATTGGAATAAATACTGCCTAACTCAAGATGTCGTCTTTCCTTTCACTCGAGGTGTCAGGCAGAACTTCATGTCCTCAGGTGACCAGACAGGTGACGACCCCAAAATTCAACATGGGGCCACCGGAAACCCCACCAGCACCGAAGCAGGAAGGTGCAGAATCTTCTAAACTAAACACTTGGTCCCTGCTAAAAAGACACACAGCAGCTGGTAGATCTAAGAGTTAAATTTCATTAGAACCCCTAATGGATCACATTTAAAAATAAGCCCAGGGGATTTAGAACTATCTCCCAAACAACTTACTTTATTTCTCCAGAGCTCCTGAAATGATTGCAGAGCTCCAGAGCCTTATTACTTAATAAATTACAAATTAAAACTTCATGTGACTAACTTTGTACAATTCTACAGAGGGAGAATTTTAAAGGCAGAATTTTTCTTAGGTAGAGCAAGAACTTTATCAGCAGAACTTTAGAGGTAGAGATTTTCCACCAGGACCAAACCTCTCAACCTGCAACGGGAAGCTCCAATGAATCCTCTGGCACTGGTAAGTACCTATTTACTGCTTCACTAACAACTGGTGCTCCTTCCCACAATTCAACTCCCAGTGCACCCTTAATTTTCTTCACTGGAGCACTGCCCTTGCGGGAAAGTGAAGAGCTTCCCCCAAGCCACCCCCAAATCAATCCATACAAACCAGGGTACTTACATACTGCAGCCTGCTAACCCTTGCTGCCCAATCTCTTCTTTACTCTCACCCCCAAGACCTTTACCTGGATCACCTGGTCCCACAAGTACTGTGCCTCCCATACTTTATCCAGGCTTACTTTGGCGCAAAGCTCCCTCTTTTAAGCAGCTACATAATGTCGACCACCCACAACTTTCAAACTGTTGCCTAAGCTATGCAATCAGAGGGGGTGGCCAAAAGGGCTTCAGTGCTCTTCCCTGCCTAAGGTCCCATGCGGGGGCCTCTCACCTCTAGCCCGGGGACTGTCATGTAGAGCAGGACCCCTTAAATGGTAAAGGCTGCTCCCACTCTCCCTCACAACAACATCCAAACCACCCTGCCACCCAAGCTGCAGAGGCCCTGCCACAGCCTGCTATAACCCTGATGGCCCAGGAACTCAAACCACAAACCAGGGTCTATTATGCCCCCAGGGTCCCACTCACCTTCCTTCCTTCCTCCTAGCAATCTAACTGGACTCCTTACGAGATTTCCCCAGGGCCTGGACCCCTTGACTGCAGCTACCTAAAGATGACCTCCCTGCAGATGCCCACCCAGGGCTGCTGACCCTGCCAGGGGACACTCTCCCCACTGAATGCCCTAGCAGAGTGTTGCCCACTGGTCTCTCTCCCACTCCAAAGGATTAGAAACCTTCCTGAACTCCTCTTTTATAGTACCCAAAAACTGTTCTCTACTGCCGCCAAGTGGCAACCAGTGGGAATAGCTCCACCCAGAACCTAACAGAGACAAAACCCACAGGGGAGAAGAAAGATGGGATCCAAATATGGTAAGCGATAAGCCCCTCTCAAATGAGGAGGAGGCTTACGCTACTATCAAGGAGGGGGAACAAATAAGGGTAGGAGTAAAGCAAAAAGAAAAAAAGAAAAAACAAATATATAAGAAACAGGAAGGGAGAAAACCCCTAAGGTAAAACCAATCTTTCAACAACCAGCAGGAAAATGAGAGTGCAGCAAAACACTATCTAGGGTCAACTTAATTATAAAATACAAATATAGAACAATAGAGAAGCCTAGCCTGGCTGATTTGAGCTAACTGGGGAGGATGTGGGAGCCTAGGAGATAGCAGAGACAGCAAGACAGCTGGGAGGGGTGCAAGAAGAGGAGGGAAGCAGGGAGACACAGAGGACAGGATAGGGAAGGGAGGGTGGATAACTGCAATGGACGTGGGGCCGCAATCTTTCTGGGAACAATGTGAAGAGCAGGCGGCTGTCCAGAATGCAGAAACCTTGAACAACTCAAGGCAAAGACAGGGTGGCTAAGATAAGAGTTGGGAAGGAGTGGAGAAGCTGCTGAATTGTCAGGTAAGGGCTATCCCGGGACATTTGAACAGCAGGAACAGGATGGAAGCAGAGACGCTGCCTAGGTGTCCAGGGACATCTCCTCCTCAAGGACAAAGTGAAACTGGTGCAGGTGATTGGAAGGTGGTAAGGAGAAAATGTAGCTAGATAAGAGGATCAGTGCAAGGAGAAAGGGAAGGGAAATGGGGTGGGAGAACAGAGGAAGGTTTTGATATGGGGGTGGCCTCATCTAACAGGTATGCAATACTGGCCAGTTTAGAGGAATGGGCAGTTGGGGTGGTAGAGGATTAGGAAAGCACAGAATCAAAGTATGGCGGCAAGGGGTGAGAGAGGTTGGTAGTTTGGGGGGAAAGGAAGGACAAGTAGTAAGGGTGGAGCAAAAGATGGGGAGGAAGGTGGAGTTAGGGGAAGGAATAGGGAGGGTACTGTGGACGCAAGCAAAGGTAGCGGGGAGGAATGGGAACAAGGGGGAGTGGTGAAGCAGTATGAGGGAACAGTGTTAATACAGACAGAAATACATCCAAGAGAGACAGAAAGCAGATGAAGGGGGAAGTGACTGTTTCACCAGGAGTGCACAGGAGGTCAAATAAAAGCCTGCAGGGGATGAAAGAGTGATTGTCACTGAAGATTCCATAATTAAAGGTATCCACTAGAGAATGAAGGGGCACCAACAGAAGAGAAGAGTGGTTATTTGTATACCTGGGATAGAGGTGGGGAGAGCAGAACCTAGGGCCAAGGAAGTTATAAAGGGGGTGGGTGGAAATCCTTACTTGGTCATGTATGTGGGAACCAAGACTTAGCAAGGGAAGTACAGAACAGGTTCATAGAGGTAGCAAAAAACTGCAAGAATTCAGTGAGCTCTTCGGCTTTTTCAGAGGTAATTCCTGTCCTGAGGGCTAGCACATTTCAGAAAAAGATTGAGGAGTTTAATCACTGGCTATGGAGCTTTTGCAAAGTGGAAGGGTTCAATTGTATTGGAGGATGGAATGACAAGTGGTGGACAAGGGGCTATATTCGAAGGATAGGTTGCACCTTAATTGGAAGGGATTGAAAGTACTCAGGAACAAGCTGAGGGAATACATGGAATAGGATCTGAGTTTAAATTGCTGAGGGGGGGGAGAGGTGAGCAAGCAGGCACAGAAACTTTGAGTGAGGGGGTTTGTGGACCCCCCAACAAAGGAAGTAGCTCTCAGGATGGAGGGTTTGGGGGCAAGAGGGGCATTCAATGACAGGGGGAAAAGAGGGTGCATAGGCAGATCAGAAGTATACAGGAACTAGGCAAGGAGTCACAAAGTCACAGTGGAGGGTGGTGTCATGCAACACTCTCAGTCTTGGTAACTTGATGGCAGAGATGCAGGCCCTCTTAGCAGAGGGGAAGGTAGATGTAGCAGAAGTTTCCAAGACCTGGGCTGTATCATACCATGACTGGGACCTCTCAATCCCAAGAAACAAGATATACAGAATGGACAGTGTTAGGCAAAGCGGGTGGGGGGGGGGTGGTGGCACTAGGGAGGAGATTGAACAGGGGAAAGTGGAGTCACTATGGATCTAGCTCCAGACCAACAGCGGGAGGAAGGTCAGGTTTGGGGTGGTCTACAGACTTTCCAACCAAGAGGAAAAAGGGACAAAGAACTAATAAATAAGTAAGTAAGTAAAGTAAGTAAAATTTTATTTATTTAGCACCCAATACCAGGGGCTCTGGGCACTTTACATAGAGGTGAAAAACATGGACAACATAAAATCATTCATAGCAATAATTTAAGTCAAAGTCATTTCAATAAAATCATTTAATAAAATAATTAAATGAAACTCACTCCCCATTTAAAATATTTTCATATATTAAAAGCTTGCCTGAACAAGTGTGCCTTCAGTGCACTTTTAAAGCTCTCCATGGAGGGGGCCTCTCTTACAGGTCAAAGCACTGAATTCCACAACACGGGCCCAGCCTCTCCATAGGTGCAGTCACCAGATATCTTCAGTTTTGTCCTTGGGACCACAAGATAAACCTCTGTGGATGAGCGGAGTGAGCACACTACATGTACAGGTGTCAAGAGTTCTGACGGATAACCAGGATCCTACCTGTATAGGACCTTATAAGTGAGCAAGCCAACTCTGAAGGCAATCCTCCACCTGACTGATAGCCAGTGCAGTTCACACAAAACCAGGGTCATATGAGCGGACCGCGGAAGGTCCATCAACAACCAAATGCAGCTGGTGGAGATTACCCCCCACTGACCCTGAAGTAAAGAGCATTACAGTAACTGAGTCTGGACATAACAAAACATGTACCAGTGGGGCAGGTCATCAGACGGGGTTAAAGGTTTCATCCGGGTGACATTCCTCAAGTGGTAAAAACCATTTTGGACAATGGAAGACACCTGAGCATCAAGTGTCAATCCATCATCCAGGATGATGCCCAGATTTCACACCTTATCGGCCGCCACCAGAGATGTGGCATCCAAGAACAACCCTGTTCCCTGACCCAGTGGCAACTGTATCCCACAGACTACACAGCTCAGTTATCAGCATCACTGTCTTATCCGGGTTCAGCCTCAGCCAGTTAGAGGTCATCCAGCTCTGGATCGCAGATAGACATTTATTTCGCAAGTCTGCAGCATCCAGTGTTCTGGGTGCAAAAAACATATACAGCTAGGCATCATCTGCTTAGTAGTGAAAACCCAGAATGTATCATCTGATAATATCACCCAGGGGCATCATGTACACTGCAAACAACATGGGTGATTGGATCAAGCCCTGAGGAACTCCACAGGTCAGGGACTTCAGGCAGGAGGAGAAACTCCCCTTTACTACCCATTGTTTCCTGCCTGACATAAAGGACTCGAACCAGCTGATGACTTTGCCGGTGAGTCCACAGAGACCACTAAGGTGATCAACTAGCACCATGTGGTCTATGGTGTCAAATGCTGAAGAGAGATCTAGGAGGATGAGAATTGACCATTCTCCTCTATCTCTCACCCAGAGGAGAACATTTTGCACTTTAACTAATGCTGTTTCAGTGCTATACTTTCTCCTAAACCCAGACTGGAGTGGCTTATAAATGTCAAAGGCCATCAAGTGGGCCTTGAGCTGTGAAGCCACCACTTTCTCCACAACCTTCTCCAGAAATGGAAGGTTGGAGACAGGTCAAAAATTTGCCAAGATGTCAGAGCTGAGAGATGGTTTCTTCAGTAGGGGCCTCAACAATGCTTCCTTCAAGATATCGGAGAAAAGATCTTCTGAGAGCAAACACTGGATAACCTCAATGAATACTGGATGAACAGACTCAACACATCCCACTACTAGATGCATCAGGCCTGGGTCCAGTTCACAAAAAGTGGGTCACAGCTTCAAGATTACCTCGATGACCTCAGACACCCCTCCAGCCGATACTCCTCCCACACAAACAGAGTGCCCCTGTACATACCACACTCAATACTACAGCAGTTTTCACGACCCACTGGAGACATCCCATCCCTATTGGAGGACACCCTGTCAGAAAAGAACTGAGCAAACTCCTTTCACTCAGTGAAAGAAACTGCTCTTTTCGGCTGCAGACAAACTGGGTGAAGTAACCTGCCTATAGTTCAACAGAGCATAGCCACTCTGTTTCTTACTGCAGCAATCTCCTGGAACAGGAAATCTGCCTTCTTATGGTTGATTGCTCTTTGATACTCATCATAGTGAGTTCTCAAAGCCAGTCTGTTCTCCACAGACTCAGTCCTTCTACAGCAATGCCCCCAGTTCTGATCCTTGGTCTTCATCTCCTTGAGAGGCCCATCAAACTACGGGAATCTCAAGTGAGAAGACCTGGGTCATATATGGATTGGTGCAATGGTGTTGAGTGCCTTGTTGACAGCATCATTATATGCTGCCACTGCCTTGTCCAACCCCCTCACACATGCAACACTCTTGCCAGAAAAACCTGTCACCGTCAACAGTCCCTCAGGGGACTGTCCCCCTCAAAGGGTGGTAGCAGACCATCTCAACAGGGGTGGGAATAATAGGAGGGGCCCTGAACAAGAACTCCACTGTGCAATTATCTAACCTAGAGACCAGATCAATCCTGAGACTCAAAACCTCAAGCCCCAGAAAGAATACTGAGTCCAAGACGTGGCCATGGAGCAGGGTCGCAGAAGCAACCACTTGTGCAAGGCCCATAGATGTCATCAACTGGAGGAAGTAATTTCCAAAATGCAAGAGTCCATCGATGACCCAGGCATTGAAGCCCCCAGAACCAACCATCTGGGCAACCCAACACCCTATCGGTGACGAAGTATGTGACTTCCCGCAGGAGGTCCCCCTTGTGTCCCAGAGGGCAATTCACAAGGAGGTTCCTGCAACCTGCACCTAGACTCCCACACTCTGCCATGATTAAAATGATGAAGTAGATCCCACTAGGTGCACAGATAAGTTCAAGTCAGTTCCAAAACAGATGCCACACCCCCACCCCTGCGTTCCCACCTTGAGCAGTGCACTATGGAGTACCCGGATGGGATAGATGCCTCCAAAAATGGACCTGCATCATCTCCCAACCAGATCTCAGTAATGCAAGCAAGGCTGACCAAACAAATCAAGTCTGCCACAATAGCAGTCATGTTCCTCATCAACCTCATGTTTCATAGAACCACCCAAAGGGGACCAGTGGAGGTTATCAGTCCCCTGGCTACCTGCCCACCCAGTGTAGTGGGTACCCTGGGAATGGGAACCAAACATGTCTGGCATCTCTCATGGTCCAGTTTTGCCTCAGGGTGCCTCCTTTACCTGACTACCTTGATACTACTCACCTGGGCCATATCTTCAACAAACTGTCACTTGCCCACATGTCTCCTCACAATACCTACCTCCCTACAGCATCTTGATGCTGTTGCTGACACAGGGAAGTAAGTGAAGGGGTGCAGGTCACACAACAAGGATGCTAAGTAAACGATTCTGCCACTACTAGTACCCCAGCACACCCTGTTTAACATTATTCCTCTTTAAAACTAAGACCACTTAAAAACATCCACCCCCAACATCTAATGCACACAAAGCCCACCCTACCAATAACTCACCTAACTCACTATCTTTCACAACCAAACACAGTCATTTCAACAAAAAAAAATCTGACATGCACACACACACACACTAGCTATCCTCAAACCCACCTCCTAATATCCTTTTAATACAAAACTAAATAACTAAAATGTTTAAACATATATGGAGAATCCTAGCAAATGACAGCAGAGGAAACTACACTTTATGGAAACATTTGTAAATAATGCTCTATATTTTAGATCCAAGTCCCAGACTTTTATCCTTCTTTACAGCACTCTTACCAATGTAGTGTTGTCACTTGCAAGTGCCAGTATCCAGGAGGACAATTCTGGGCCCAGATAAAGGTGCTCTCACCACACTGTCTCTGCAGCTAGAAACTCAGTTACAGAAGCCCTCTTAAGCAGTGTGCGGTCAAACCCAATTCACCAATACTCGAGTCTTGTCAGCAGTTTCAGAAATACTAGGGGCTGTCACCCCCTAAACATCCCAGCTTGCCAAAGATATTTAAGCAGTTTCCAATAGTTGTAACAGTACTCACTGGTCCTAGGGAGAGTTCACTCTAGCCAAAAAACTCTAAACAAACCTCCAGCCGTTCAGTTCCTGAACTTTTTCTCAGGACCAGTCACAAACCAAACCTCTCTGGGGTTTCAGCCCTCCTGCAGCATTGGACCACTTCCAGTCAACGGACACCTGCTCCCCAGCATCCAGACTGCATCCGATCCCTTGCCACATAGAAAAGTTGTTCCCCACCAGACAGCTTCCACTGGTCCCAATTCTCTAGAGAAATGATCTTCAGTTTGCTTCACTGTGAGGAAAAATTGCTCCAGGGACTCCTGTCTGATTTGGGAGCCAGTCTTTCTGAAGAGAAGTAAGTTGAGCAAACCCAGCTGGAAGGTTCATCAGCCTCAATTCAAACTGTAAAAGAACATTTTTCTGTGTCTGGGTCTATGCCATCCCTGGCCCAGACAGACTGTTCCTGTGCCACCCGCAGCACCATCTTGGTGAGAGACCAGTTTCGGGGAGTCAGCCATTGTGAAGCAGCTATGCATAGGGTGCAGCCACCCATAGGGAATGGCCATGAAGTGAAGGTGAGTCATGTCAGCCCTAGTCCCCACCTACAGCTTGAAAGAGCCACAGGTCTTGATGTTGCCAGTGCATTGTTTCATCATTCTGGGTACAGTGAGTAAAACCAGGGTAGCTCCCTGCAACTATACAATTAATTATCTATGGTGCCATCTGTTTCTGTTTGGCAATTTAAAGTGTTTAATGTGACTGAGCCATCTGGCCATGGACACAAATGTTAAGTGTAGTGCCTATGTTCAATCACCTTTATTCCATCAAGGGCCACAGCTACAGCTGCAATGTGACCAACCTGCAGAACTGCCTCAGGCATACCTGTCTTCCACTCTGGGTACCCAGTAGTTTCATAGACTAAGACATTCTGGGACTAAAGTGATTGAACCTGTCTCAGCACATTAAAGTAATCATAAGCTTAGATTCAAACCCCTTCCTGTTCACGCCCCCCCCCCCCCAAATTAACCTGATTTATTGTTTGCTGTTTATTTATTTATTTAGTTTTTGTTGACCGGGTAAGTGCACTAGACAAATCCTGCCTATTTTCAGGCATGACCTGGGGAAGGGGGATACAGATGAATGCCAACTGACCTTGAACCAGATTAAGTTGTTGGTGGTATTTTTAGTGAATGGGATCCCTTACTGTTAACCTGGTTCCTAAGCATAACATTACCTGGTCTAAAGTTACTGAAATATTAGCAAAGCAGTCTGAAATTGCATGGTTGTGTTATTGAAACTGTCTCTTACAGGGGGTTGCAGGGTGAATGCCAGGAATCCAGGCCCTGCTGGGAAGTGTGTGTGCAAGAGCATATCATTAATGTTGGTACTGATTTTCATTCTACATGTTAAGAGCTGCAGTTGCCCAGTTAAGCATATAAGGTCAATAGGCAGGATTATGGGTGGTATTGGCTTCCCAGAGGGCTGTACCTGCTGTAACAATTACCCACTTAAGCACTACTCTGGGTAGAGGCACCAAAATTGTAGTAACACTGCTGGTAGGGGGGCCACAGTAGTTGCTAATCTTGAACCCAGGCCCCTGAACCTGCAGTTAAGGCAGCAGGCAGGGGTAGTAGCCCTTTGGTATAATGGTGCCAGGATTACACATGTAAAAAGGCAGGGTAGCCTAGTGTTAAGACCAAAAAATGAAGAACCAGGAAATCCAGATTGGGATCCAATATCCATTTTGACACCCAGCCCAGTATTTCCCCTAGGATGCTATTTCAATATGGTACAGTGGGTGTAATAAACAAATAAATAGATTTCAAAGATTCATTACCTGTGCTAGCTTCACTGGAGAGGAGAAGGCACCAGAAGCTGTACTGACTAAGAGCCCGATCCTCAGACCTATCTATACCCATGACAGGGTGCGTGCACAGGAATGTAGTGTGTAGAGGTCCCAATCTGTACATGCAGGGACATACAAAACACACTGGAGACTGGGCACTCACAAAACCAATAATTCTAGACACTGCAGCTTATGGAAAAACATAAAAAGGACTTTGATAATGGACTGCTAAAGTCTGAGATGCTTCAGGCATCTGTAGACTTAGTTCTGTTTCATTCCCAACATAGGATTTTAATGAATATTTATTGTTTTTTTATAAGCTGCAGTGTCTAGAATTATTAGTTTTGTGAGTGCCTAGCCTGCAGTTTGTTTTGTTCTTGCCTTTTTCGGTGAGCACCACTATCCCAGTGTGCACCTTTTGTGTCTGAATACATGTAGGGACCTCCATGCATCCACATCTCCTTTGTATGTACACATCCCACAGCAGATCCCTTGCTGCCAGTGCTCCTACACATGTGGCTGGCATGGAGCACAGGAATGGGCATGCACCCAATTTACAAGCACAGCTCTTGGTTGTGGAGGGCCAGCGGAGGCTATGCAGACCTAAGGGCTACAACAGTGGGTACATGTCCCTTCCACACTGCCACAGGAGATGCCATGCTATCTAACAGGCGGCCAGACTACCCACACCAGTTCTCAGAAGCTAAAAGGAGGGCTGGAGGTGTACCAGCACCTGGAAGCAATGTATACATATTTACTCATTTTATGACAGAGATACAGTAGTCCTTGGAGGACAGCAACATCTCAACAGCCCATGTGCATGCTAAGTCAGGCATCCACCAATGAGCTGGCTTGGATCTCTGGTTGGATGCCAGGATTTGGCATGGCACCTCTTCTTAACCCACACTCAGCTCCCCTTCCCCCACATAGCACTCTATGCACTTCTCCTTGAGGGACAGGGATTATGAATGCCAGCAAGTACACTGGCTTCCAATGATGTGGATAAAGGCATCCCAGATATGCATGGCTCATGTATATTTGGGTGCCTTTGTGGGTTGGGCCCTAAGGGTGTTTAAGGTTGGCTCTGCCCACCACAGCCACTGACTGTGTGAATGTGAACAAACAGGCCACCATACTTCTTTTTCATTTCTCCTCAGGAGGCAGTATAGTGTAGTGGTTAAAGTCACTGAGCTGCAAACTGGGAAACCTGGGTTTCAATCCCTTCAGCCCCCACTTGCATACTGTGTAATCCAGAGCAAGTCACTTAACTTCTTTGTGCTCCCTGATTGCACCTGGAAACAAGTTTTGGCTTGGTGTGTCTCTCCTGGTTAAACAATTTCCCCCTTCCCCCTCATTTCAACCCTGTGCTGCATTATCTTGATTAATCTGAGTGCTCCCTTTCTCAGCATGTCAGACACTTTCACATATAAGTTTAAGGGTCTGGTTATAGGGCTTCTTCTGGATATAAGAGGGTCACCTCACATGTTCTTAGGATGTGAGGCTGCTAGCTGAAGGTGAGCAGTTCTGTTGTCCTATGGACATGAGAAATGACACTCTTAGATCCATCTGAAGCCCCACAGCCAGACCCATCAATTATTATAGGTTGCAAATTTTTTTAAAACATTTTTCTTCCCAATGTTTTTTTAATTTATATTTTATTGCATTTTCAGCATCTAAAATACAAGCATTTCCAAACAGAAACATGTCACTGTCACTTAACTGTGCAGTACACACAAAAAAAATGTTGCTTATTAGGTTAGGATTTAATACGGTGCCTGAACAGTGGTACAAAGTGTGAAGGTTTCCCAAATAGCTAATTCTAGCCAAAGATTGTATTTAAAAATAGCCATTGCAGCCAGGAGTAAGATTTTAATCAATTTAATCTATCTTTCTTCTATTCCTCTAATCTAGCAGAGGTAAATGTTCTTTTACTCAGTGGCAGTAAAGGAGAACTACACCCTCATATCTTATAAAGTGTATTTGTTTCCATGTCAACAGAAAAATCTTTTCCTGTAGCTGTTAGGGATCTATGTGTTTGCTTTAGTTTGTTTTTATTGCTTATGCTAGTCCCCTGTAACTGTCCTGGGGGTCTCCATTTCATGGCTGTGTAAATCTCATTCTCCATGAGAGCTGCATTAACATATGAGAATATGATGTCACATTGTCCATTTTTGTCATGACTCTCCAGAGACCTCTGTTGGTCAGTCTTGGAATTGCAGATATCCTTTTTCTGTCACAAGTTTGGACTCATAGCAGAAGCTGGACACCAAAGAAAAAAGAAAAGTGGTCCAACCCATAATTACACTCCTGAACTACTTATAGTCATTCAGGCCCTAAAAAATAAGCATAGAAAAGTATCATCACGCTCTCACATTCTGACAGGAGCTGTGGAGCTGTGTCAGACCTGGCACTTCACCAGCAGGCAGTAAACGACAAACAGTATACACACAAACTGGCAAATTAGCTTTGTTTCCTATCTGCACACAAAAATACTTCCCCAGAAACCTTTCTACAGACAGTACTGTTGTAACCACTACCAACATAGAAGACTGCACTTTGACAAGGGAGACAGAAAAATCAGCTATGTACTATACCCACAGTGCCTTGCTATATAAATATACATAGGCTATACATAGATGTTAATGTTAGATAAGGGCCTACGGCCCACCTAGTCTGCTTATGTGTGCAGATACTTAGCTTCTTCAAGCATCTCTAGAACAAAGTTATATGTCTACATATTCGATGCTTTGCTACAGTCCCCACTACCAAAATAAAGAACTGCACCTCTGAGTAAAGGACATGTAAGTCAACTTTGCAATTTACCCAGAATTCCTTCTTGCTGTATGTAAAACATCGACAGATCCCTTGCATGTCATCATTCTGGGAGTGTGGCCATACACAGAAAACTGGAGGGCAGGCAGAAACAAACACATACAAAAAATGACTGACATATTTTTTTTGACAAAACACATTACACCTTCCACATCTAAAGCATGTGTAAAACAAGCATTCATGGAAAGTGACTAAATCACTTTACAAGTAATAATAGTCCCCCCTGCATCTCAGGGCTGTCAAAAAAGCATACTTATATAATGTAAGACAGCTATATGGAAAATCTATTGCTTAACACTCTTTATCTGTAAATTTGTATTTATTTATATTGTGGGGAACCACAATTGAATATTCAAAATAAAAGTAAGTGGAGTGAAGGCAATTCTGGTCTTTAATAAGGAATGATTTTAAAACACTCTGCTTTACCTGTGGTACACAACAGTATGGGGATACATTTTATGAGTTAAAGCACTGCATCATGGGTGTGTAAATAACATATTGCCTTACATCACCTGACACATTTGAACTCTGCAGTTCAGAGCCAGCTGGTAGATTGAGAATATACAGTCCCTGCCCAGGTTATTGTTTAACAAACATGTTGCAGCAAAGGTGTAAAATACCACATTTACCTTCAGTTAGCTTTGCAAACTATCTGATTTGTAATGCAAATATTTTTCCTTTACATTGCATTCAGTTTATGTGTTTCCAGTGTTTTTTTTTTTCAGGATAGTTGGACTTTCAGCATAGAGATACATAATATAAATGGGCAATGTGACATCATGTTCTCATATGCTAATGCAGCTTTCATGGACAATGAGATTTAAATGACCATAAAATGGAGACCCCCAGGATAGTTACAGATGACTAGCATGAGCAACGAAAAGAAGCTAAAGCAAACATGTACATACCTAACAGCTACAGGAGAAATGTTTTCGGTTGACAAGAAAACAAACTTTAAGAGATATGAGGGTGTAGTTCTCCTTTTAGCACCCTGTTGACACACTAAAACTTCCTCCCCTCCCCACTATAACAAACCCATAGAATATTTTTTTTTTATTGAAGAAAATTGGAATTACAATCCTTTGAGTCATAGACTCCTTTACAAAGGCTCCACATCAGTACAGAAAGAACAAACATAACATATATTGGTATTATATATAGGTACAGTATATACATTGAGTCAAGGATCCTGAAGTGGATTTTTTGGTCTAAGCTGTGACCAAAAAGGTTGATTACAGATTTAGGGGGTCCTAGTTGAACCCTGAGTCAGTTTTTATATAAATTATGATTGCGGGACCTGAGGATGTTTTCTGGGGTAAGGAAAGCATTTATATCCCTTATATTACGGCTTTACTGCATTCATTTGCACTAGATAAAGTGCTAGCAATGAGCTTCCTTTTGTGCTCTGGAGATGGTGGAGGCGTCTTGGTTGCAGTCACAGGTGGCTGATACAAGGAGGAGGTCCTTGAAGCCAGATTTAAATTGGGCAAGACTAGGGGCTAGAGAGATAGAGGCTGGTATGCTGTTTAGCCATAGGGGAGCCCTGTATCAGAAAGATATTTGTCCTATGGCAATCCTATGAGAGAAACATGGTTACAAGACATTAAGAAAATATACACACTGTAGAAAAATTGTGCTTTAGCAACTTACAACATATAACCAATTAATTTAAATAATTATGTCAGATCTGGTTTGTTTTCCTACATTCAGAACTTAGTAGGTACAGAGCTCCCTCCATGGTGATCACAGGGAGAGTACAAATCCTGAGTGTATCTGCATTAAGTTTTCTCTGGATTGGCAGGAAATGGGACTATCTGAGACAAGCTGTTATTCAAGTTCTTCCCGATGCCGATGGCATGAGCAGTCTGTGAGAATCCATTTACTAAGATTCAGTATACAAGGCACACTTGTGGAAATAAGCATACAGTACCTCATATACAACTGAAGAAAGAGCTGTGATTGAGCGAGAGCATCACATGATGCTCCACCAATCTATAATATTGTAAAGAATGTCTTGTATATAGATGTCCAGGAAACTGCCAAGTAAAGTTTCTTTCATTATCAATATATTATTGATCAACCTTCATCAAAATTATATTAATACATCCTTGGAGACAACTCTAATAGTTAATCAAGTGATCTCACTTACAGTCTTAAGATGTCAGAACCACTCACCTTTAGTTTGTGGTCTCACTCTCTAAGACTATGTGTGAGACCACTTTAACAACTGTAAAAGTCATCTCCTTAATGTACACATGTTCAGTAATGGTTAACATTACACCAGCAATTCTGAACCATTTAACATGTTGCAGGCTGTAAGATTTGCAGTCTGACAGTCAAAGCAACTGCAGGAAGTGCAGGCTAGCCAGCTGGCCGTATGGCTCAGCAAGTGGAGTGCTGGGACGGTATTCCAGGGGCCTGGGCTCAATTCCCAGTTAGATCATGTCATGTTGTTCTTGTTACAGATAGTGTTTTGCATGCTTGGTGGATGGTAATATTGCACCTTCAGTCATTTGCCATCTAAATTGTAACAAGCTTCAGGATTTGCAATATGAGAAAGAAAGGGGTTAAATGATGATCATGGTGTTCAGTTGGCCTAATAGCACATCTGATAAAGCACTGGGGCAATATTCACGAGGTCTGGGTTCAATTTCCAGTTAGGTTGCATTTTTTCTTTTCCATTACAATTATAACGGTTTCTGTTATTCTTAATCTGACGTCAATAGTAAAAAGTCTGGAACTGAACTAAGGCAAAAGGCTAAGATAGACAAGTACTGTATATAAACATTGTGTTACCTGAGGATATTTGTACACTCCCAGTAATCTAGCAATTGGGATAGAATTATATGATCTTGAGTCCCCAATTATGGCTGCTACAGGTGGATAGGCTTGGCACTGATAATTTAGAACCAATCTCTTCTGTCCAGAAAGCAACCACAAAACCTCCTGAACTCCTCTTGCCACATTATCACAAGAATCATAAATCCCGAATCCTAGAGTAATGTTTGGCAAAATGATTTTATTGTGGTTTATTTCCTCAATTGTAAAGATCATGGACAAAGACCTTTGGTAATACAGTAAATGAAGTCTGACAGAAAAAATAAAAAAAATGTTACACTTGGAGAGATAGATAGATAGATAGATAGATAGATAGATAGATAGATAGACAGACAGACAGAGAAACAGATAGATAGATAGATAGATAGATAGATAGATAGATAGATAGATAGATAGATAGATAGATAGATAGATAGATACGAACACACAAACATAAAGAAAACTACTAGCAGAAAAAGGCCATATTGTCTATCAGTTCTGCCCTATGTGGGCCCCCTGTATGAGTTTACAGTGGATCTCATCTCCCATTTAACTCCAAGCCTCCCCTTGACTTTGTCCCATCCCCTTTTGAATCCTCCTACTATGTTCTGGTTGACTACCTCTGCTGGCAGTTTCTTCCATCTTAACACCACCCACCTTGTAAAGCACAATCTCCTGACATCCTTTCTGAACCTTTCCACTGTTGGTTTGTAACTCTGCCCCTTCTTCCTATTTTCACTCATGCTAAAAAGGTTCCCAAGGTCCCCCTTATTTATGCTATTAAGGTACATTGCACCCTCAATTATCCCCCCCTCAATCATCTGCCACCCTCTCTATCAGCGAGCATTACCTCCTGTACTGTTCATCTTCTAGGTAAATTCCCTCTGATATCTGCCAACCTCAGTAACTGACATCCTCCAGCCTCTCTACACGTACCATCTGCATACACTGCTGTTCTGTTCTCCCTCTGTCATCTGCCAATGTGTCCATCCTGAAAATGTAATGATGTGCATCATGATCCCATTTTCGTTGTTACATTTTTTTATACAATAGAAACATCTAACTATGTAGAGCAGATTATTTACTCATTCTTAAAATGGGCAATTTACTCTCTAAAGAAATCTCAGTGTACTATATATTCTGGCAATCTTGGTCAGTGTTTCTACTGCAATAAACTGAACACAGCACAAAGTAAGTATCCATCTTTGTAAATTTCAGTTGGACCATTTGGGAGCTGCGGTGTGGTTGGCAAGCTTAAGATTCAGCATTTTTACTATAGTATTACAGAGAGCAAGACTTTATTGACTAACCTGGGCAGGTACTGGTCAGGTACTTCCCCACACAGTGTTTCCTGCAGTCCATCTTTGTAAACTTTCACTAGGACCATCAGGGAAGCACAGAGTGGATGACAAACCTGCCAAATATTTTTTTTTAAAACTTACACTGACTTGGTTACTGTTATTGTCAGGTTTGCATTTTCAGCCATTACTTTAGATCCAGCATTTTCACTACTACAGAGAGCAAGCCCACGGACTTTATCGATTGGCATGGGCAGGTACTGGTAAAGTGGGTACGCTGAGTTTCCTGCAGTCTGACTTTGTTGGTAACTTTCATTCAGACTACCAGGGTGCTGCAGTGTGGGTGATAAACCTGACAAAGGTTTTTTTTTAAAGTTACACACTGAATGTTTAATTTTTACCACTGTTTTACAAAAAGCAAGCCTGTGAACTTTAGTGATTGACTTGGGCAGGTACTAGTCAGGTACCCCTTCCCCCCATCCCAAGTTTCCCATAGTCCATTTTTGTTTGAATATTTCACTCAGACTGTTGGGTAGCCACAGCGTGGGTGACAAACTTAATAAAGGTTTCCTTTTTAAAAGTTACTCTTAAGTTACTGACAAAGGGTTTTATTAAAAGAATGTGTTGGAGTGAATCAATCAAGTGCAGTGTCTGTGGCAGTTTAAAGACAGTTTAGAGATCCAGCATGCATGTGTGGTGCAATTAAACAATGAAGTCCCCCTTAGGTAAAAGCAGAACTATTAACATAGAAACATAGAAAGTGATGGCAGATTGGGACTAGTCTGCCCTGATTTCTACCCCCTCCTCAGAATTTATTGCTTCTATTCCCCTGTGTCTATCTCATGCTGATTTGAATGCACTGACAGTTTTGGAATCAATGACCTTGGCAGGCAGGCCATTCCATGGGTCAACAACCCATTCCCTGAAGAAGAACTTACGCATGTTGACCCTGAATCTTCCTCCTCATAATTTCATATCATGGCTTCTTGTCGCACCTGGAAACAAGCTTCAACTTAGTGTGTCTTTCCTGGTTAAATAATTTTCCCTTTCATTTCCTTTCTTGTCCTCATGGAGCTATTGACAAGAAAGGTATCCTGGATTTGTACTGATTATACCCTTTAGGTACTTGAATGTCTCAATCATATCCCCCCTATTTCTGCTTTGCTTCAGGGAGTACATCCTAAGCTCCTCAAACCTGCTTTTGTAAGTCATCTCATGGAGCCCTTGGATCATTTTCCTTGCCCTCCTCTGTACTGTCTCTAATCTAGCTATGTTCTTTCTGAGATAAGGCCTCCAGAACTGGGCACAGTACTCCAGGTGGGGCCTTAACACGGACCTGTATAGTGGCAGGATCACCTCCTTCCTTCTGCTTGTGATGCCCCTTCCTATGCATCCCAGCATTCTGCTAGCCTTTTGCACTGCCTTCTTGCATTGACTGCCTACCTTCAAATTGTCTGAAATTATAACCCCCAGGTCCCTCTCCTGCAGAGTGGATGCTAGCCTCCCCTCCCCCCAAGTTAGTATTCTGTTCCTGGATTGCTCCTGTTTGCACATTTTTGTGTTGAATTTTAACTGCCACATACCAGACCATTTTTCTAACTTGAGTAGATCACCCCTCATTTGCTCCACCACCTGTGGAGTGTCCACTGTATTGCATATTTTTGTGTCATCTGCAAACAGACATGCCTTCCAACTCAGCTCCCTTGTGATGTCCCTGATGAAAACGTTGAAGAGCAATGGCCGCTGGATGGACCCTTGTGTCACACCGCTGGTCACCTCCCTGTCCCCTGATGCTGCCCCATTTATCATGACCATTTGAGTTTTCTGATTAAGCCAGTTACTCACTTATGATACCACTTCCCTCCCTACCCCTGTATGCTCATGCTTATTTATCAGCCTTCTGTGTTGGACTGAGTTGAAGGCTTTGCTAATGTCAAGGTAGATCCAAGGCTCCCCCTGGACCATTCCACTGTGAAGCTATGTTGTTTGTCATCCTGCTGACCTGTTTCCTCCAGAAATGCTATTATTCTTTCCTTGAGCAGCCATTCCATTATCTTTCCCACCACTGAGGTGAGACTGACTAGGCAGTATTTTCCTGCATCCTCTTTGCTGCCATTGTCATGCATTTTTTATTTATTTGTTTATTAATTTGGAAACAACCTTTGAGCAAGAGCTCTTTTGCAATGGTTCCACATCATGAAACACAGTACAATTCACAGTCATAAAATAACACAGATATACTATATATATGACTAAAAGTATACATCAGACTTAACTGTTTACAGCAATCAGTTGTAGAAAGAACTTTTTTTTTTCAATTAACCAGGTGAGACACACTAAGCTGAAAGCTTTTTTACAGGTGCAACCTGGGAGCACAGGGAAGTTAAGTGACTTGCTCAGGGTCACACAGTATATGTAAGTGGGGGCTGTGGGTTTCAAACCCAGGTCTCCAGACTTGCAGCTCAGAGCCTTAAACCACTGCATTTTTACTTAATTTCCCTCTGGCTGTGGCCCCATGGAATGTCTTTCGGGCATCCTAGTCCATGCCCTGTCTGCAGGAGGCCCCCGATCTGAGACACCTTTCTCCCCTTCCTCAGTAGCCAGCACCCAGTTGAACCCACTCTGGGATAGTCGCCTTCATCTTGGGTGCTCAGAAGTCAAACTCTGGCTGTAGGGTAGGACCCATGGTGGAGGAACTGGAAGGCCAGTCAGGGTTGGCCTGGCTAAGGGCATGGGGGACAGGTGCCATTGCCGGTCCATGGGGATGGTGTTTTCCCTGTTCTGTGCACTACCTCAGCCCCCTCTCCCTTTGTGTGGTGCACATCAACACACTGGCACACAGCAACCCTGCTGGCATCAGCCACACTGGTTATGTGCTTGCCTGGCATGCTGCAGTGCCCCCAGTCTCCACCGGGGGCCACTGGCATGCCGGAACAACCTGCCCCTCCTTCCCCAGAGAGGAGAGCACCATGAGGGCACTCATCCTCAACCCTTCCCCTGCTGACCCCCAGCACCCGAGTTCGCTCCTGAACCCGGGTCACTGGCGTAGCATAAGTTGTGGCATCCAGCACCTCAACCCTCAGCTCACTGGGCCAGATAGAAAGAACTTTAAAACAGCCAAGTTCAGGAGGGCCCCCCAGCATAAAAGGGGGGAGGAGGAGGAGAAGGGTAAATTAGCAGGGAGCAGCCTCATACCTAAGAGCTTGTCTTCAGAGAGGGAGGTGGGTGAGAAGTAGGGAAGAAAGGGCATGAGTGGGATTGGAGTAGGTGGGCCACAGGAAAAGAAGGTAGGAGAGACAGATGAAGGGTTTAGAGGGGGCACAAGGAGAGGTGGGGAAAGGTGTGGGATAAGGAAAGGTGTGGCGTGTGAGAGGAGGCATGATAGAGATCAGAGAATAGAATACACAGCCCTGGTCAAAGAGGGGTATCCTGTGTGGAGGTCTGGGAGCAACAGGGGGGAACATCAAGTGCCCAGCACACAATCACATGCACTACTGGAGACAAGGTAATGTTTGAGTCTGGACTTTAAGGTGCATAGATTTGAGGTATTGTGCGTGACCTCAGTATCTCATTGAGCCAGAGGGGTACTCTGTAGGAGAACGAATGTTGCCCAAGTGCAGTTCTCTGAAGTGGTACAAAGTGCACCCTGCTTTCTACCTCTGGTTCCATACATAACGCCAGACATGGAGAAAATATCAGAGATATAGGGGGGAGCCTTGCCTAGAAGACCCTTCTTGCCTATGAGACAAGTTTGGAACTTCATTCTGTTCCCAAGGGACAGCGACTTTGTCTGTGCATACTGTACAGTGAGCAGGTGTGGGTAAAGTGATCGACATCCAGGGTGAGTCTACAAGCTTTGTTGAGGGCTATTCTCACCCGCTTTACTGCTGTGTCTATGGTTACTCCATAGACCACCGATGTGAATAAAGCAATCCCAGTTTGGTGTTGACAGCCTTGACTACCAAATCAATGTGTTGCACAAAGGAGAGGGTGTCAACAATAGTGACCTGAATGAGTGTACCTGCTCCAGTGGGGTATTAACATTGTTAGTGATGGAAAGGGTGAAGACCCTCCTATTGAGTTGGGGACTAGAGAGGAGCATGGTCTTGTTTATTTATAGTTAAGGAGGAGCTTGTGTGTGCTGAACCAATCCTTGAGCTAGTGGAAAGAAGACTGTAATTCATGTTGTAGTCACTCAATGCGTGGGTTGCTGCTGAGAATGACAGCATTGTCTGTGTACAAGATAATGTTGCTGTCATAGGCCTTAGGAAGGTCATTTAGAAAAAAGGTTATATAGCAAAGGTCCCAGGACTGAACCTTGAGGAACACCCAGAGGTACTTCTCTAGACCACAATACAGCTTGGATGACTTTGACTCTTTTCAATCTGAGTGACAGGTAGGCTTGGAACTATCTTACAGCATTTGCAGCCACCCTCAAGTCTGAAGTTGAGCCAGGAGGGGGGAGTGGTTAACCGTGTCGAAGGCTGTTGTCAAATTGATAAAGATGGACCCAACCAACTTGCCTTCATCCAAAGCCTTGTGCACAAGGTCAGTATACTCCACCAAAGCTGTGGCAGTACTGTGGTTGTGTGTAAAATCATGTTGTTGGGGAAATTACAGTTGATATTTATGAAACTAGTCAGTGGGTTGATCCACGACAATCCTTTCCAGTTCCTTGGATAAGGGGGAGAGAATTGAAATGGGTCTATAGTTGGCAATGCAGAACCTGTCCCCACTCTTGAGAACAGGTGTCACTATAGCTTGTTTCCATACCACAGGGAATTTGGCAAGGATGAGTGATTTATTGAAGAGTTTGGATATGGGAACAGAGAGCTCTTCTAGAGTAAGGGCTACCAGTTTCATGTCAATGCCGTCATTCTCCATTTTGGTTTTGCCCAATGCTTTTTTTACATAATATATTGCTTCCTTGACTGTTACCTATTTAAAGTAAAAGTTTGGGTGTTTATTCATGGTTGGTTTGCTGCTCGGGGCACTTTCGTTGGGTTTAGATAAGGTTGGAGGACAGAGCTGAGATCAATGAAAGTGGTATTGAAAGATTTGACTAGTGAGAGTGGATCCGAGGTAGTATACCCATAAATGTTGAGCAACTGGGGGGGGGGGTTCTTCTCATCCTTCCCAAAGAGATTTTTAATATTCTCCAGAAACCTCTTCCCATCTCTCCAGCTCCTATCCAGCTGTTCCTTGTGGTATTTTGTTTTGGCCTGTATAATTAAATGCGTACACCTATTCTTCAAAGCCTTGTAGATCTGGTAGTCATGCTTATCACTGGTTGACCTGGCCTTTAACCAGAGGTTGTTCCTTTCCCTCATCAGAGCAATGAGCTCTCCAGTAATCCACCCATTGCTGCAGCAATGGAAGTTCCTCTTCCTAACTGGGGCAAATTTATTGCAGACCCTGTTGAGCCCATCGACAAAGTACTTTAAGGCAAGGTCAAGGTCAGTCAGCACATTGATGGGAGACCAATCAAATTGGGAAAGGACTGCTTTGAGAGACCCAAGCAAACCTTTTCTCAGGACCCTGCTCTCAACTATGATGGGGGGGGGTTATATTTGTTGGACCACCTGAGGTGATCTGGGAGTGATCACTCAGGGTATCTGGCAGCACAGTGACCTCAGTTATTTAGGCGGGGAAGCTAGAGAAGAGCCAATAAATCAGTGTATTGTTACCTGTCCTGTAATTCATTCTGGTGGGTTCAGTAACTTACTGCATAAGATATGAGCTAACCATGGCGTCCCTCTGGGGGAGTCAACTTTTTAATGAGCCCGTTTATATTGAAATCCCCAGTAATGATGAGTTCACAGTCCTGTTTGAGAGTAGCCAGAGCATCCATGCTTTTGATAAGGCCCTTGTAAGCCTTTTTAGGTGGTAGATAGACCAAGCTGACAACAAGGGACTTATTATGTTGGCCTACCAGGGGTTTAACAGCTAGTAGTTCATGATCATCAGCCCTTCCAGTTGTGGGAAGCACAGGACAGTGGAGTGAATCCCTGATGTATATGAGACAGCCACCTCCCCTCTTGGTTTTCCTATCATTCCAGAAGGCTTTGTAGCCTGGCAGCATGATTTTGTGTTTTTTTGTCATCTGTTAACCAGGTCTCCCTAAGACAGATAATGTCAGGGCTAAGCAGGGCCGTCCAGTCCTGGAATTGTTCCAGTTTGGCAATAAGGCTACAAATATTCATAGCAGCCATTTTAGGCCATTACTCTTACACCTGCCAGACCCGATAGAATTTGGAGGGCTAGGATTAGGATGCACATTACCAGATAGGAGGAGTAGCATTAGAATAACTTTCCTTGTTGTAAAACTGTGTATTTGTGTGGGTATTCAGGATAACATCACAAGGCAGGCAACAAATTCAGTGCATAAAAAATGCCTGAGAGCATTTATCATTTTATTTTTCTTAAAATCAGAGGAAAATATCTATAGAAATCAGAAAATATAAAAAATAAAGGTTCATTTGATTAACTCAGAAAGGCCACTGCTTTGTTTCAACAGTGCCAAGGCTTTTCCCATCCTAGCATGAAATCAACCAGTGTGGAGACACACACTCTGAGGAGGTCTTTCATCTTCCTCAGTCAGCTGCCTACTGACTCCCTATCTAAATTAATGCCTCAAGGGGCAGGCTTAAATATCTTTTTCCAGGGTGACATCACAGTCATGTGATGTCTATGATTTCTTCAATTAGAATCTCACAGGCTCCCAACCGAACCTATATACTTCTCACTTTTGTAGCTCAGTGCAACATAAGAATTTAAAGTCCCTGCAGTAGTGAATGTATGCTTGAAACAGAACATGCTATAAGAAATTATAAGGTGCCTCTGCTCTAAATGGGTTTTAATGGGAGGTTCAGGAATGGGACCCTTCTATGACAAAAGGGACAATATTTGTACTTTTCACTCTTATAGCTCAGAGCAACATATACTTATATCAATTCAAAGAACACATTTGCCAAGAGTTCCAAAACATTTGCATTGCTGGGTTTACTCATGAAGGTTTTTGGTTGTTCTATAAGTATTGCAGTCTAGTCCTGAAAGTATTTTAATGGGAGGTTCAGGAATGGGGCTCTTATATGACAAAATGAATAATATTTGTATTTAAAGAACAGCCCTTAAAACATTTCTCATAGGGCTTACTTTAGGAGGGAGGACACCTTAGAGGCAATCATTGTCTCAATCTTTATTTATGTGTGGGCAACAGGTAGGCCCAGTTCTGGCCTAGAAGGGTGGAGGAAAGGGACACAGGAAAACAAAATAGAGAATCCTTCTTGTTGCTGTTTTTCATGTAGTTAAACAACTTAACAATATTGCAGTATTTAAGCAACTTACAATATTGCAGTAGTTTTATTTCAAGTCCTTCCCTTGGTTACAGTTTGCTTTTAATGAGCTTTTCTTTCACTCTAATTTATTGAATTTTGCTAAATTTTAAAATGGGTGATTGAGGGTTAACTTGTACCAGAGAACGAGCCTTCTCTGAAACAAGCACATTCTGAGGCTAAATTACAGACTAGCCCCATTTAGAGCAGAGGCATCTTATAATTTCTTAAAGCATTTTCTGTTTCTAGCATAAATTCAGCCCTGCAGGCACTTTGAAGTCCTACAGGCGTGCATATACAAACATATTTATGTGACCAAAGCCCATAAGCACATTATTCAACCTCTGACAAACAGCTTGGCATTATTGCTTTGTGCATTTTGCACTTTATTTACTAGAACTTTATATTTTTAACTGGCCAACCAATATGTTGGACATTTTATTCCTGTGCATTTTATTCTTTTGCACTTAATGCACAAGCCATATTTTACTGCACATTTCCACTCTGAGGAACACTATGGCACAAAAGCACCTTAAGCACCCTCTTCCAATATGCTGGACCTAACAAGGTGCATATCTTTCTACTGCCCTTTAACATTAGCTAGAAAAGCAGCCTTCAACTCCAAATTGGGGGGGGGGGCAAGGGAAGACCTCAGTCTCCTTACCAGGGTACACACTTATGATAGAGGTCACCCTGTCACAAAAGCAAAAGATAATTGTGGGCTTCCCCTTGAGGAGTTTAATTTTACCAGGGAAGGGCTACTTAATACTGAGTGAGGTCAGAGTCAATAAATACAGTACTTTATTGCCAAAGCTAGAGGCAGGATTTAAGGCCACTGGTGGTGACAGTGGCATCTTAATCTTCAGCTAGAACCCTGCTGAGGAGGTTACTGTGGGTACCCTCATCAAGGCACTTGTGCCAGGGCAGAAGTCATGGTGAGACAGTGGGGGGGGGGATTGCATGTAGATCATCAGGGCTAGCAGTTAGAGGAATGTACAAAAGCATCAGAAGTGGGGTGCTGCTCATTTTTCAATGTGCAGCAGAGAGAAGGTAGGAGCCCAAGACCAGAGGAGCAGTGGGCAATGTGGGTATTGGGAGCCCAGTGGGTGGGAGGAATGAGAAAGGAAGGCATGCTGGGCAAACTCAGAAAACTGCAGCAGCAGGAGAGACATGCACTAAGCAATCATGCAGTAGGGCTGAACTGATCAGAAAGTCTAGAGTTGGTGGGGAGGAAAGGAGTGAGTAAAGCGGGCAATAGTAGTGTGCCTTTAAGGCTGAGGGCCAAAGAGTAGGGATCCAATTAGATAGGGTAGGGGAAAAAGGGAGGCGTTAGTGTGGATTTAACAGAGGCTGGGGCTGGGGTGGGCAGGAAAAATACTGTTTAAAATGTAGAAGCCGAGCTGAAGACTCAGGGAGAAAAGGTAGAGCTACAGTCTAGGAGAAGGCTTCAGAGGTGAGCCAATAGGGAGCATTCAACTAGCGGTTCTGGCCAATCAGAGGCCCAAGAGAGTCTTGGAGAGAGGACGGTGAAAGCTGCTAGTGAACCGTACGTGGGGCATCGACTTGCAGTCCTGAGCAGAGGGGACGTTGGTTGGATGTAGGCACTGCTTCTCTGAGGTGGAATCATGCAGCCTGGAGTGCCCTATCAGGGGAAGATCCCTAGGGCACAGACTTGCAGTCCTGAGCAGAAGGGAGAGTGGCTGGAGGTAGGCACCGCATCTCAGAGGTGGAATAGTGCAGCCTGGAACACCTGATCAGGGACCAACTCCTAAAGGGGAGGTCTTAAATGAGTACTTTGGCATTTGTTTATGTACTGTACTGGGATTACTGTTCCCTTTTATCTAGTCCTGGGGAAATGTTCCTTCTCTTAGGGATCTGCTAAATAGATCCAAAGGAAGTGCAGTGAATTCATCACTAAGTTCCCTCAGAATATGTGAGTGGACTCCATCCAAACCCATGGCCTTATCCACCTGTAGTTTTTCCAGTTCTGACTTTACCCTCTCATCCATGAATGGGCTTGTGTCTATCCCCTTTTTCCAATTTTTAGCCCAATTTGAGATGGGTCCATTTCAAGTTCTTCTCTTGTAGATGCAGAGCTAAAATACTCATTTAAGACTTCAGCCTTTTCTCTGCCTTCCTCCACCCTCCTCCCATCTTTACCTACGAGCCTGACAACACCTCCCTGATTTTTCCTTCTTTCACTTATGTACCTGAAGAGATATTTTTGCCCTCCTTGACTTCCTGTACTATTTCCTCCACTGTTTGTGCCTATTCTGCTCTGATCACCCTACTTGCCTCCTTTAAGCTAACCTTGTATGTCTCCCTATCCTTGTCACTATTTGAGTTCTTGTATTGTCTGAACACTGGTCTCTTTTCTCTCAATGCTACTTCTTTTGTGAACCATAGTGGGTTTCTGTTTTTCCTTGCCTTACTGACCAGTCTAGAATATTTCTCAGTTACTTCTGCTAGTGCCTCTTTTATGCTTGCCCAACATTCCTCCACCCCATTGCCTTTTTCTCAAGGATACCCCTAAAGCTTATTCTTATTTGTGTGAAGTCTGTTCTTCTGAAGTCTAAGACTCTTGTCCTAGAGTGGCTCAATTCCTTGACTGTGTTGACCTTCAATCAGATGGATTTGTAGTCACTCGACCCAAGGTGACACCCCACCACCATCTCCCTTACCTTGCTGATATTTGTTAGCACCAAATGTAGGATTGTGTTTTCTCTAGTGGGGGCTGTGATGAGCTGATTTAGTCCAGCCCCTCTCAGGGAGTCTATGAAATTTCTGCTTCTAGTTGTTGATGCAGTGCCAGAATTCCGGTCTATGTCCAGGAGATTTAAGTCTTCCATCAACATGACATACCCTTTGTCAGTCCTCTTTAGTATGCTTTCCATTAGGTCTTTGTCTGCTTCTGCCACTTGCGAAGGAGGTCTATACACCTCTCCTAACCTGAAATCAGTGCAACTTCCCAGTTCAAGTGTGACCCAGAGGACCTGTGGTTAATCTTGGGATTTTTGGACCTCCATAGCTTTTATGTCCTCTCTTACACACAATGCAACCCCCACTCCCAGATGTCCTTTTCTGTCCTTTCAGAATAAGCAGAAACCTAGGACTGCAATATCACATACATTATTCTCATTGAGCCATGTTTCAGTTATTGTGACCCTGTCCAGTCCAGCTTCTGTTATTTTGGCTGTGAGTTCTAGGATTTTGTTAGTCAGACTGTGAGCATTAGCCACTATTGCCTTTCAGAAGTTGGCATCTTTATTACCATTTTTCTTTGAGCTTTGTTTCTTCCATTTGATCTTATTGTGCTTGAGCTGTTTATGTCCTTTTGACTGATGCAAGGTGTCAATATGCGGGTCGGGGGGGTGACCAGGCTCCCGTTTCTTTGGTCCTGTTTGGCTACCACCTCCCCATCTGCTAGCTTAAACAGTTGGCGAATAAATAGAGTTTTTGTCCTAGTGCCCTTACCCCCTCCTGGGTGAGGTGTAGGCCATTGAATTTAAAATAAGCCCTCTCCCAGAAATCATTCCAGTCACCAATGAAGGTGTGGCCCTTCTCCATGCACCATCTGTGGAACCATGTGTTCAGTTCTATGACTTCAGCTTCCTTAATTTTCCCGGAGCCCCTTCAAATCTGTTATCTGTCATCCTCTATATATGCCAAAAACCTGGTGCACCAGTGTTGGTGGATAATGGAGGGTGCACTGTACTTGATGATTTCAGTCATGTTCTCCCCTCTCTCTTTGCTTTCACATGTCAAACAGATATAATATTTGACACAATGCTGACCTGTCCCCATGAGCAGCTGTGTGTTCTTACACCATTCTGACAGCACAGTTATGAGCCTCCCTCCCTTATTTCACTTCACTTCTAATCATAGATAATAGGCAAATGAAGAGCCTGCACTTACCCACTGAACTTGCAGAACACTTTCTTTATTTCACTGCTATCTTACTATGGATACGTCCTCTATATACTGTATAAATAAACTGGCAGCCCTACTAACTTCCTGATGCATTTTGCATCACTTAACAGTGTTTTGCCAAAAGATACCAGCAATGAGAGTATACAGTCAGTATTTCTGACTTTGCTAAAACCTGATTTTGGAGCACAGTTCACTTCCAAACACAGCTTGAAGCACTGAAAGTAAGCATAGTATAGCCACGCATGTATCTGTAATAAATAACTTTTTTTAACCAATCCAACTTCCAATAACACATAGAGTGCTCTAAACACAAACTATTAAAACAAACTGCACTAAAGCTAATGTTTTCTAACTGTTTCTGGTAGATTTTCTACACAGTAGAATAGAGACATTTTCTACTGCCTCCACCAACAATCTAAAATGGTACAATGTCTCATGGTTGCATCCCCGTACTCCAGCAGAAATGCAACTGTCTGATCAGCCTTTAGAACAGCATGTGAACTGTGAGCTTCTTACCCTTGTAAATTAGCACTTACCACTGAAGCTCCTCAAAAAGTTTTGCAAAGGGGGGGCGTGGCCTGGCTGCGCTGAAGATGGCTGCTTAATTTTACATCTCCTTGGGACTACCATTTATCATCACCCATCCTTCCATTCCCAGGTATTCATCAACTACTAGCAATCAAGATATATATCTACTATCATCATAGGCTGACTCCGGTAATATATTTTTACCATACCATAACTCTAAAGCTATATTTTTTACATCTAAACAACTCCGCTGTGAAGGCCTGCAATAATGGCCGATCACTCTCAACAGAACAGCTCCCTTAACAGAGTTGAGTCAATGTTTCAGCAGCTGATTAATGATATTAATGATATAAAAATAACCTCTCAGCAAAACATCAATAATATGCAACTACTTGACCATAAAATTAATGACACGGGTTAAAGTTGCTCAAAATGAAAGCTCCATTAAAGATCTACAAGCTACATCAGGAAACAAGACAGAGTCATTAGATATCTTCAAGATAAAATAGATGATATTGAGAACAGAAATAGATGCAATAATCTTAAATTTTTGGGCTTTCCTGAAGGTACTGAACTTGGGGACACCACTGCGTTTTTAATGCATATTTTGCCAACTTTGCTCAAGCTTTCTCCCAGCCAGGAACTCACTATTGAAAGATCACATCATACCCTAAGCTCAAGGTGTGGTCCAGATCAGAAATCTAGGCCCATCATTGCCAGATTCCTGAATCATGCCCATACTGAACTAATTATTAACAAAGCACAGCAAATCGGATTGCTTACCTGGCAAGGTCGTAGAATCTCCATTTTTAGAGATTTCTCTAAAGAATTCTCCAACAAATGTAGAGCCTTTAACCCTATCAAATCCATACCACATCAGTGAGGAATCGAGTTAGCTCTGCGTTACCCCACTGTATTGCGCTTGTTGCTACCCGACTCAATCAGAGACTTTATTACCCCTGATGCTGTAGCTGTTAATCTGGGAGAGCCTCAGTCTTTAAATACCCTGCCTGGAAATGTGGAAACAACTCTTCCCTCTGACAGCTAAGGCACCTCTCAAACAAATCCTAACACTCACACTGCAGTACTGAATTTTGAACACACTGAGAAGTCCGCTATAAACCCATCTACTGCTGCACCTTCTGCCCGATAATCAGTCCGACCGCAAGAGGAAAAAAATCTCTACTTCAGCTATCAATAAACATTCAGGCTGTGCAAGTATTACTTCAGTACTACCTTCTTCGCAATCAGAGTGGCATGCTGGTTTCTACACACCTCTACCCCTCTCCAACAAGTTTTCTTCACTACAGGAGGATTCTCATTCATCACAGGACGACCTTCGAGAAGCTGTTTCTGAGCCAGTAGTCAGGATTTTTTCAAATACAACCCAGAGTAATGACAGCTCTCCCAATTCCTCATGGGCTGATATAGTAGCTAGTTTACCTTGTAAATCAGCAGAACCACCCAAGAAAAAAAGAAGAGGGAGACTTAAAAACTTCCTCGAATGCACAGAAATGTAACAGTCATAGTTGAAAATTCAAAGGGTATTTTTACCTCTAATCTGTACAATATCTCAAGTTCTTAAATATCTCTAACTCCCTATTAGTCCAGATTCATCTAGCACATTCCGTGTATGCGCAGCAAGATTGCACTCAGCCAGTTTGGAATACACTAAACTGTACATCACGGCTAGAGTTTTCTGGGCAGAGACTTACTGTAGCTCTACTATATTCCTCAGCAGACCCAATATATTTTGTTACTATTTAATAATCTCTACTCTAGACTAATGTTTATAGGATTATCTTAAAATTTGGTTTTATTTACCTCTATATATTTACAGCCAAAAAGCAGTTTGAGTTTTGGTGAGTGCATGTTTTGCTTCAGATTACAAATTAGCATGTTGAGTGGGCTTGGTGGGAAAGTGTATTCTGCCATGAGCTGGGGTCAGTTGTCCTTTCTAGCATTTTGCTTTTACCACATAACCATCCTCATTTATGTGTGAATGATGCTCAATATACAAGTACACTACTATCAGTTTCACTTATCACAGCTAATTATTATTATCGTAGTGTGTGGGGCTCGGTGGCACAGTTCACAATGACCTATTAATACTTTTAAAAAACAACATATCCAATCTAACCCAATTCCTTGCCCCACCTCTCCCCATCTTATCCTCTTTTTCTCCCTTTAGGTATACTGGCACCTACACTGATTCATCTCTATTTTATTAGCTGCTTAACCCTTTCAAAATCTGACACTGCAGGCAATGTTCAAGGTGTATGGACTTCCTTTCTATCCTACTAAAATTGCTGTATTTAATAATTGATGGCACTTTTCTGCTTGAAGCCCTTTTTGTTTAATTCTAACTCATGTTACACCTTCATAGCTGGGGCTTGCTATGCCTTAATTAGGCCAGGTTACTCCACTATAAATACTTAATTTTCTTTCTTTTGGGGAATTTTCTAGTTATGCACCATCATTAAGTTCTTGGTGGGTCTTTTCACTAGTATACACAGAACCTTGAAGCCTGAAGACTATCAATCTATTATAACCATTATTATATTTCTAAGGTGCTTATGTATACCTATACATAATATGATGTTTACTTTAAACACACTAATGCCTATGCATGCCTATACATAATATGATTCTTACTTTAAACACACTAATGCCTATGCAGATTTGGATTTCTTTACACACTGATGCCCTACACACCCATATTTTCTTAGGATCTCTACATATGGACTTCTTCTGTTAATTGATCATCCTCCACATATAACTTTTTCACTTTACTTTACTGATAAGGTTATGTGTGTCACTATGCTATGGAGGACATAATTATGGTTTACATTATATTTTGGAATCTAGTTTCACTTTGCTGGTATTATTTCTCTATTGCCTGAACTTATGTTTTATATATATTATAATCCAGGTTTAATTCAAGTTCAAGCTACATTATCTATCTGGGACTTAACAACAGTTTTATAACTTTTCTGCATATTTTGGTATGATGTTTATGGTTCTACCCAGGGAACCACTATGTTTGTCTTAGTACTAGTCATATACAATTTATAGAATTAGTTACACAAGTTTGTATCTTGGGTTTAAGACTGTTGCACTTTCCCAAGATTTACTTACTTCACTACACACCTTGTAGTGTAATGAGAGAGTCTCGGTGTTTCCATTTCCGTTTCACCAACTCTTATCTCTCTTTACTACTTAAAGAATTTATATAATGTGTTTTATCTTAACACATATGTTTTGTTTAGCAATAATGTTTATTATCTTTATTATCTTAGCACTCTCTCTTCTATTCTATTTCTTAATGAGACACAATGGATACATACATACCAAACATTTAGATTTATAAATTTTAACTGTCCTGCTCACATGAGCTGACGACATCCTATAAGTTATTCAATATGAGTCCCTTATCTTATACCAATAATTTTTTACCCCTTTTATTATCAACATGTGTGACCTAATTTTACTTTCATGGAATGTGAAGGGACTCAATTCACCTTGTAAATGAAAGCAAATACTTTCATTTCTCAAGAAACATAAAACTCATATTGCTTTCTTACAAGAAACTATACTCTTACTAGAGTATGTTGATAGACTCAAGAGGAATTGGGTTAGTCAAACATATGTGTCCTCTTCCTCTTCCTAAAAATGTGGGGTTGCTATTTTACTGCACAAATCTCTTAAATGGTCCCTTATTAAATCCATCTCAGTCCAGGACGGAAGATGGGTAATAGCCCTCTTAAATTCACCTGCAGGTCTCCTCATGTTAGTCAATGTCTACGCCCCAACTCTGACTCACCTGAAGTTTTTCATAATTTAGCCCAGCAAATTATGAACAATAATACCAACAATTGCGCTATACTTTTGGGCAGAGACTTTAACTTAGCTCTGGAGGCACAGCTAGACAGAAGTAACTCATCATGTGATTCTCACTCCAGAAGTATCACTGCACTTTTAATGTTAATGAAAGATCTAGGCCTCTGATATTTGGAGACTACATCACCCCAGAAAACACGACTATACCTTTTATTCTCCATTACATAAGTCTTACAGCAGACTTGATTATTGGCTTGCATCTCCTCACATCACTGATAAAACTATTGACTCAGCTATTATACTGATTACTGTATCAGATCATTCTCCTATAAATTTACACCTACTTTGGGGCCCTCCCCCCTCTAAATCTCCCTACTAGCGTCTGGATCCACTTTTATTGTGAGACCCAGATTTTTTACTATGGGTCAAATCCCAGATTCAAGATTTTCTTTGTTTTAACAATACTCCTGATGTCTCTTACAGTACCATTTGAGAAGCACTAAAAGCCATGATCGGAGGCAAAATCCTTAGTTTTTTTTGGACACAGAAAAAAGCAAAGAGAACACCAATTAGAAGAATTAGAAAAATCTCTCAAAGAAAAAGAGACTCAATATTATAAAAAGAGTAATCCAAACCATAACTCACAACTACACCTCAAAATCCTACAGTTAAGAACCAAAATCAACGTTTTAATATCTAGGAAAGCTGAACTTGCCCTCTTAAGACTCAAACATTGTTATTGGGAACAAGGTGATAAATGTGGAAAACTGCTCTCTTACCAACTCAGAAACTAACAGATGGAGAGACACATTGCTGATCTAATAGACCCATCAGGGCAAATCCACACAGATAACCCTTCAATTAACCATATTATATGTTCCTTTTACCAACAATTATATTCTCAGAAAAAAACCCCACAATCCATACATATACAGCAGTTTCTAGAAAATCTGCATTTACCTCACTTCTCTCAACAGCATATGGCCATGCTAAATGAACCCTTTACCTTAAATGAGATTCAAACAGCATTAACCTCACTTAAATCTGGCAAATCACCTGGGAGTGATGGATTTCCCATAGACTTCTATAAACCTTTAGCTGACACACTCTGTCCCTTACTTTTCAATGTTTTCTTGGAAGCAACCTCACAAGGTAAGCATCCTAATTCCATGACTGAAGCCATTATCACTGTTTTACCCAAAAAAGATAAAGGCCCCTTCCTCCCCTCCTCTTTAGTTACAGACAAATTTCACTACTTAATACTGATGGGAAAATCTTTGCACAACTATTAACTCTATGATTAGAGGTATTACTTTCCAAACTCATCCACTCTTCTCAAGCTCTATTTATTAAGAATAGAACAGGTTCTGATAATCTTCGCTGCTTATTTAATCTAATTCACAAAGCCAGAACCCTTAAGTCACCTGCTGTGGCAATTGCCATTGACTTTGAAAAGGCATTTGATTCTCTTAATTAGAATTATTTATACCATGTATTATCCCATTTTGGAGTAACTAACAAGTTCTGTGCATGGATTCAACTATTATACACATTACCCTCTGCTCGAGTTCTTACCAATTCTACTCTGTCCTCTCCTTTTCATCTGGCAAGAGGCACTAGACAAGGATGCCCCTTATCCCCTACTTTTTTTATTCTTGCTATGGAACCTTTATCAGCTTCTCTTCATCAGTCCTCCACAATTAAAGGCATCCCTATTGGCAACTCCCGTTATTCATCTCTTTTCTATGCTGATGATATTCCTATATTACTAGAAAACTTTGAAACTTCAGGATAACCCCTAATTAAGCTACTTAACACATTCACCTCAATTTCTCTTCTGGCTTTAATTCTCAATAAATCTGAAACATTACCACTTAATCATCTTTGTAAACCTTTCATGAATACTCCATTAGGCCTTCTTTGGGCCCCACAGGGTCTCTCTTATCTTAGAATTTGAATTTCATCAAAACTAGACAAGGTATGGGATGCCAATATCTCACCTTTGCTAGCAAATATTAAAGCCACTTTCGAGCAATGGAGCCTACTTAACCTTTCTTTGAATGGCAAAATTTCTGCCATCAAAATGACAATAGCCCCCAAATTCTATATCTTTTTTTAAATATCCCTTTAATACTTTTGTCCAAATGTTTTGCCAAAATAGGCAATTTAATTGGCAATTTTATCTGGGAAGGTAAAATTCCCAGGTTTAGCCATAAGAAACTCCAATCCCATTGTCAAAAGGTGATTTCGGTCTGTGGTTTCAAGCATACTTCTTGTCCTTCCATGCAGCCCAAACTATTAAATGGTTTGACAAACCTAATGATAAATCCCCATTATGGCTTACTATGGAAGCTTCTCTTTGTCCTGGCAATGTTGCCACTTCTTTCATTGAAAATCCTCTCTCCCCAAACCTAAAACCCCATCCCACTATAGCTTCATTCAAGTTTTATTGGAAAATAATTCATAAATATCTTAAAACAAATCCAACCACTCCCCTTGCTTATACCCCTTTGTGGGGTAACCGTAATATTGCTCTAGACAACCATCCTATTTTCTGCCCAAACTGGAAAAACAAAGGCATATTTTTTATGGAAGACATACTAGAACCCCAGACTCATAAGCTAAAATCCTTCTCAGATCTGCGTAACCTATGGAACCTCTCACATCACGATTTCTGGAAATATTTACAACTGCGTACAGCATGTAGCCTATACTTCCCGCTTATTTCCCTCCAATATCTACATACTAATCATATCTCCAGATGGATCAAGATATCATCCAATCTAAATAGCATCATCTATAAAACTGTTAGGGATATGCTCCCTGACCAGTCCATTAATGTGAAAAATCAATGGAGTAGACTTCTAAATTACAATATATCCAAAGTACAATGGCACAGGTGCTGGCTTTCCTGTCACAAATCTTTCAAAGATAAACATAATTCTCTTATACAAACTAAAATTCTCCATTTGTGGTACAGGACGCCTGCAGTAGTACATAAAATGGGCTTAGTAAATAACAACAGCTGTTGGTGCTGCAACTCTCCCAATGGTGACCTACTACATATTTTATGGAATTGACCCCATTAATAATTTCTGGCATCATATTCATTCCTTTGTTAAAAGAGTGATTGGTCTACCCTTCCCGTTAGACCCCAAATACTGTTTACTTGGCATCTTTAATTTTTGCTCTCATAGAATATCGCATTCTCGAAACAGATGGCTGCACATATTGTTTCTTCAAGTTAAATGCTTTATACTTATGCATTGGAAATCTAATATAATCCTCACTCTTTTGGATATTCTTAAACAGTTATCTCATTATGCTGCCCTTGACTGCATGACACATATTGCCACTGACTGACTCTCCCTTTATAACGAATGCTGGCAGGACTACTTTAATTATCTGAAAATATCTAATTCTACTGTCAACTAATGTAAGGTTAGACACAAACTGCATTCACCTCACAGTAATTCTTCATTGTTCTCCCACTGTGGTCTCGTTTCTTGTCCTTCTTATTTTCTTTCTTTATATACCTTTCACTTTGCTCTGTCTCTCTCTCTCCTTTCTCTCTCTTTTTAATCTGTCTTTCTCATCATTCTCCTATATGTTTCCTCTCATATTTCCCATTCCCCTACTTTCTATACATTCTCAACATATTGGCATGTATTAATAGTATAATAATATATAACCATGATTTTTTTTATTCTATATCTCAATTTAATATAGGTTGTATTGTTTTGCATTATTTTTATAATTCATGATTCTTTACCTCAACCTAGTATATGTTGACAGACAATATGCTGTTCCTTCTTTATCATTATGACTACATGATGTATATGGAGAATGTTGTGTCTTTGTTTGTATAGCCTAATAATAACAATAACAAATTTAACTATGAAAAAATGTTTTGCAAAGTGCACTAAGCCCCAAATTTGGTGAGACAACTTTGTGAGGTCTTCCTGATGCTGCTAATGACTGCCACATCTTCAATGGAGAAGGAAAAAGTTACATCTTTAATAAACATACAGTAACAAGTTGTTGGCACTTAATAAGCTGTTAAGTGTGGCATAATAAGCAGTAAATAGAGTTTAATATGGATGTAACTTATAATTAATTATGCAGTTAAGAAATATATACTGCCACCAACCAGGATCAATTACTCGGTGTAAGAAATCTGGGTCTGGCAGTATAGCCTAAAAAGTTTGAGTAATCAGCTGTTAATGAGCATGCTACATCCAGCAGACCTGGGTTTGAGTCCCAGAATTTCTGCTTGCATACTGTGTGACTCTAAGCAAGTCACTTAACCTTCCCAGTGCTCTCAGACTGCTCCTGAAAACAAGTCTTGCGCCTAGTGGGCCTTACCTGGTTAACAAAGTATAAATAAAAAAAAGTCACAGTTTACTGCTTGGCACATTGGAGTAATTGCCATTGTATTAGACTGAGTACTATCCTGCAAAATATCACAGAAAAACCCCTAAAATAATAGCTCTTGATTTTGACGGGCAACACTGTACTGTATATGTGATGAGCCATGAGTTGTGTTAATATGGGTTCTTGGGCTGTGTGTCAGGGCACAAGTTGGGATCTCTGTGGTCCATGACCTTGGGGCAGTGGGACCCAGCACACAACAGGCAATAGCACAAAATCATTGTCCACCAACATCAATTCAACCAAGCAGCTTTGTGGCTTATTTCAATCAAATGGTGCTTTGTTGTAGCTCCATTTGCCTGGAAGCTGATGGGTGTACAGACTACAGCTCATCTGCCATTTCAACAGGACCTGAAGGGGTCCTTAGCAAATCAACTAGTTCACCTTCACCCTGAAGTGAAACTCATTCTCCTTGATGGCTATCAGGACTTCACACACAGTAAAGAGTAATTCCCTGGCACAGACCACACTGGCCTCCACTTGGGACAGACCTGACATGAGGGTCACACCTTCACTTAAGGAGTTCTGTCGATGCTCTTATATAACCTGGAGGCAACACCATTATAGGGCTTAAAGTGCTGGCACAGGTTATTTGGCCCTGCAATTAAGACAGACCTCCATGGTTCCACACCCTTCTCAATTAAGAGGCACTCCTAGTTTCTTCAGCCATCCAACCAGCTTACAACCATCTTTGTTCTTTCCCTGGGGAACCTGAAGGGGAAACTCAGCACTCACATGAGGTATCAGAATGGCTCAGTTGGTAGCGAATCTGCCTCTGGACCAGAAGGTGGTGGGTTCTCATCCTACAGTGGGATTAGGTTCATACCATAATGACACCAGTGTGCAGTACTCTGTGTGTGCTGTTCTATTGGGGTGTGCCATCCTCCAGATGAGACATTAAACTGAATTCTTTTATACCCATTTCTTGTGCTATGTAGGTAGATTTAAAAGAACCTAAGACACTGTTCGCAAGAGGAGGGGTGTTTTTATTAAATGAAAATAGCCAAAAAGAACAATCACATAACAGTCCATTACAATACAAAAAAACTGTCAAAGCAAGCAAGAAAAACACTAAGCAAAGAAAAAGTTAAACGCCCCTACCAACAACTATGAAAAAAGACAACTCACAATGAAAAACCAAAACTACTTTAAATGTTTCAAAGCCTATTTACTCCCCTCAAATAACTATGGAAGGAATTCCAGGTCAGTGTATTATATTCTTTCTCATAATTCCATTTTAGTTCATTTTGGATTTTATGCATAAGGGAATCTAAAGACAGGCATCTTTTATGCCATACACACTATTTAATATATGCTATAAGAACAATGTGTGTTCTCTACCTATTTTTGATATTCTTTTCCCAAAATGTAATAAGTCAAGTTATCATAATTCCTGCAAAAACCTGATGTCCCATCTTGCACTCAGAATTGACCAACATTTTGTTTTAGCAAATAAAAGATGATGATTGTTCTGATGATTTTTACATGGTTTCTTCCTAGTGGATGCAGCTTGGCCTGTCCCATAATCTGTCAGTTGAACTTTTGTGTTTATTGTTCCCTTTTACTTTCAGCATATCCCACATTTTTGTCAAAATAAGATGATGTAATAGTTGTTTCATTATAATGGATGCAAGGATGCCAGGACAGTGATCAAACATGGGGTTTGTTGTGTAGCCCTGTTCAATGATGTTTCTGTAGCGCTGCTTCTTGCCCAAGGTCAACAACTGGTCATGGTGCAGTGTCTATTGTTTGATTTTTGAAAAACTGTGATGAAGATATTTGGGTAGAGAGTTCAGCAAAGCACAGGAAAGAAGCCCCTGCCTGACCCTGAGGTATCCAAAAAGGACTCACACAAAGCTCTATCCACAGGAACCCACAGTTTCAGAGTCCATGTAGCCATAAGTTAAATTGTTGAAAAAAGAAATAAACAATGAAAGAAAGCCAAGGGGTTTAGCATCAGGAAGCCCTGTTCATTGATGTCAAACTTCCATTTTTTATGTGCCTACAGTGTGGTTTCTTTTAATAGAGTTCATTCTTTGGCTTTCCCCTCCCTTGAGTGCAGGTATCTTTCTCACTGCACCAAGTTCACTTCTAAATTCTGGTTTTGGACTCTTCCCTCTTACCTCTCCTCCTCACATTCTGCTCCACCTCCCTCCTCCTGCCTTCTCAGATCCACTGACGCATGCACTGTAGCTATTCCTCGTAGCTCTACCTCCATAGGCCAGGAAGCTTTCTCCTTTCACTTCCCAGAGCTTTGGAACTCTCTCCCACCTCCCATCTGACTTTCCTCTTCCCATCTTCAATCTCCTTAGCCCTTTGCAATTTCTGTTCCCTAACTGCACTTGTGTTTAGCCCCCAAACCCTCCCCACCCTGGGGCATTATCCTTAGCCCTACTTTACTTCTATTCTCCTAACTGTACATGTTCCTAGTCCCCCCACTTCACAACCCTCCCCAACCTTACGTACTATCCCACATTACTTTATCCCTGACTTACCTCCTGTCCTGTCTCCTAACTGGACCCTTCCTCTGATTACTGCATTACATGCTATCACCTATTATACCCTCTTCTACCACCTGCTACAACAACCTACACTGCCATGTTGACACTCTATTACCGTCCACAACCTACTGTGACATTTCAACACTTTACTGCTTTCTTCCCCCCCACCACCCGCCTCTTCCCCCACTGATGCCCTCCCTTTTTCCATTTCTAGTTTACCCCTATTTTCTCCAGCCTCCCTAGTTCTTATTCCTCTCGTCCCTTCCAGTTACACCCCACACTCCACTCCTACTCCCTGTCCCCCTTTCTCTCCCCTCCTTTACTGCCTGGTCCTGTCCCCCTTGCAGGGCTCTCTGTCATCCTGAAGGAGTATAGATCTTGGATCTGTCTCTCTTCTAACCCTCTTCCTCCCCACCCCACACTTTCTAATCCTGACCCCCTTGCAGGGTTCTCTACATCCTGAAGGGGTATAGATTGGCTCTTTCTCTTTCCCCACTCTCCCTTTCCCCCACTTTCAAATCCATCACCCACCCACGCATCGCCCTACGTCCTTATCCCCTTCATCCCCTCCTGTTCTCCCACCCTTTCTTCTCTACCTCCCCACCATCTTTCTCTCCCCCCTCCCTTTCTGCCTGGTCCTGTCCCCCTTGCAGAGTTCTCAGCAACCTGAGGGGTATAGATCTTGGCAATCCCTCCGTCTCTCTCCCTCTTCCATCCCTCCACCCTCAACCCGTTACCCATCCACTTCCCCACTTGTCTTATAACTGCCCTCCCTTAGGTATACAATAGCACTTCAAATCTTGTGCTCAGTCTACTACCTCTAGCATTTCAAATGTGTTATCCATCCTGTAACCTTTACCCTACAGGATCACCTGTTCTTGGGTTGTTGCAGTGTATATTATATCCAATTATGTTTTTTTTTTTTTTTTTACCCTGCCTGGTTGGTCTGGGTTATTTCTGCTCTGTAATTATACTACACTGTTTGTTTTTAGTAATTGCATTTGTTTTGCTCTGTAATTGCTTTGTGTTTGCTTCTTCTCTCAACTCTTATAACTCCCCCCACCCAATGCTTCTGGAAATGAGCTGTTTACAGCTCATGTTGTCTCTCCTGGTGAAACATTTTCCAAATAAAATAAACTAATATATTCCCCCCCCCCAAAACAGTTAGAAACATGAGCTGGCCCACTGGTGCACTGTGGTAGTATCACCACTTGTGACACCAATGAATAGAATTTGAAAGTGAATCCAGGGTGTCAGAAGGCCTGCCGGGGGTGGAGATAGAGCATCTGTAGGACTGCTCTCCTCCTCTTGGGAGTAAGGTGGGCAGAGCCCAATGCATGCTTGACTCCTGGCAGAAGCTGGGGGGAAGGCAGCCAAGACAAGGAAGGTTGGGAGGCATGGCAGACATTGCAGCACATTGCATGAGATTCCATGGCAGGCACAATCATGATACTGCATGCCATGCCAGGGATGAAAACTGGAAAAGAGTCTAACAGCAGGATGAAAAGGAGCACACACAGATCCTACACTCAACCAGCGGGGCATGCTGGCCTGAACTTAATCCATTCTGTGGCGGGACTTGGGGAAACACACCAGGGGGGCAAGTCCTGGGGAAGACAGACAGCAGGTAAGTCCCAGTGGACATCTGAGTGATGGGACTGGAGTGCTCCTCAGAAGAAGGGCCAAACACAAGGGTTAAAAATAAATATAGAATTTAATGGCAGATAAGGACCACTTGGCCCTTCCAGTCCACCCATTTCCCCCTACCTATGCAGACAGTGCCTGATCTACAGCTCTTTATCCCTCTCTCCCCAATTCCTTTCCATTATGATTCCCATTTGCTTATTACATTCATTCCTGAACCCCACTACTGTTTTTTCCTGCTCCACCTCCACTGAATGGTTGTTCCAGGGGTCCACTACTCTTTCTGTAATAAAGTTCTTCCTCACAACTCTCCTGACTCCACCCCCCAAATTCATAGCATGTCTCTTTGTTCTTCAGCACCACTTCATCTGCAAAAATGCTTTCTTCCTGTATCATATTTACCCTTATGAGGTATTTAAAAGTCTATATCATATTCCACCTCTCCCTCCTCTGTTCAAGAGTGTACTTAGAAAAAAACATTGAACAGTCTGACCTCCATACCCACTGATAGAGGGGTAAACATAATTTATATATAGGCGTGGTTCCAGAGGACTAGAGGAGAGGAGATATAGTCCTGTTTCATAAAAGTGGCAGCAGGGAGGAGGCTAGCAACTACAAGCCAGTCATTCTGATGCCAGTGGTAGGGATGTTAATGGAGTCATTCTTAAAGGAAAGGCTTGTGGAGTATCTTGAATATCTTGAATCCAACAGGTTGCAAGACCCAGGGCAGTATGGATTCATGGTGTGGGGGATGATAGGTCATACAGGATGACCCTGTTAAATTTCTTAAAGTTTGTGACCAGGAAAATAGGTCAGTGTGGGGTGGTGGCCAACTTAAACTTCAGCAAGGCCTTCAGCACCATACCACACCGGAGGCTCATAAAGAAACCGAGTACTTTGGGAGTTGATCCTAATGTGGTAAACTTTGTATGAAATTGTTTGCTGGATAGGCGACAGAGGGTGGTGGTAAATGTCACTCACTTTGGAAGGGGACAGTGACCAGCTGGGTACCTCAGTGTTCAGTACTGGGACCATTCCTCTTTGCTGTCTTTATAAGTGACATTACAGAAAAGTTGGAAAAGAAGGTATGCTTCTTTGCAGATGACACCAAAATCTGCAATAGGTGGACACTGCAGAGGGATGGAGAGAATGTGCAGAGACCTGAGAAAACTTGGAGTGGTCAAGGGTATAGTAGTTGAGTTTCAATGCAAAAAAGTTCAACATTTTGCACCTAGGGCACAGAAACCCACAGGTGGGGTATACAATGGAAGAAGAGGTGCTGACGGTCACAAAACAGGAAGCAACCTCAGGGTAATCATAACAGATGACCACAAGGCAGACTGATAAGGAAGTAGGTAGGACCATCAGGATATTGGGGTGACAAGGGAGGGGTATAACTAGCAGAAAAAAGGAGGTGGTGTTACCACTGTGCAAATCATTAGCAAGATCCCACCTGGAGTACTGTGTCCAGTTGTAAAGACCACATCTTAGGAAGGATATAGACAGGGTAGAGGATCTCCAGAGGAGGGCAGCTAAAATGGTGCAAAAGCTTCTTCAAAAGCCCTATGAGAAGAGGCTGAGGGGTCTCATATATATACCCTGAAAGAGAGGAGGGAGAGGGGGGGTCATGATAGATACCTATAAATACTTCACAGCAGGGAATAAGGTATAGCAGGAGAGTATTTTTCAGAGGAGAAGGTGTCAATATAGTAAGGGGCATGCAATGAAGCTGGAAGAGGAAAGATTTTAGGAGGGATGTGAAAAAGTACTTCTTTACTGAAAGAGTGTTAGATGCCTGGAACAGTCTTACAGTGGAGGTAGTGGGGGTGAAAACAATGGTTGGCTTCAAGCATACATGGGATAGGCACAAGAAAATCTTCGTAGAGAAGCTGGGGGGGGGGAGAGGTAGCCAGAAATCAGGCAGGGTCAACAATGACAGCATAGGCAAGGAAAAATGAGCAGACTAAGTGGGTCAAGCGATCCTTATTTGCCAACAAATTCTATTCTTTCTATATTTAAAATGGGGATCAAGAATGTATGAATCATAAAGATCCTTTTCTTTTTGTCATTAGCCAATACGTCCAACTGCTGACTTGTCTCTCAGCTTATGTCGTTTTTTTGTCCAGTTTAGCATGGCAAAAATTAGCGGTGCAAAATTTAACAATCAAAATACTGTACACACAGGTTTTTGAGTCATCTAAATTCCAGCTGCAGAAGCCAAAAGTATCGTTTCCTGATTCCCTAAAATAATCCCTTTAGTTTTAGCCAAATTAGTGTTTGTACCTGATAGTACAGAAAAACATTTAAAAAGTTTCTAAGCACTATAGGCTGAAGGTTCATCTGCAACCAGTGAAACAAATATCATCTACATAGGCCAATCTTACATGATAATGGGTCAACCGGGGTGTTCAAATTATGGATTTCGGGGGATTTATTTATTCATAGCAAAAGTGGATCCAACAAGTAAATATAAAGAATAACAGGATGCAGTAAAACACTGAGGTTTAGGACACTGAGCTGCAAAACTAGAGACCTGGGTTTAAATCCCACAGCCCCCATTTGCATACTGTGTGACCCAGAACAAGTCATTTAACTTCCCTGTGCTCCCAAGTCACAACTGGAAACAAGCTTCAGCTTAGTGTCACTGGCTCAGCAGGTTGCACGCTTGTCGCTGCGATTGGAAGATCAGAAGGCTGTGGGTTCTATCCCCACATCAGGTAATTGGGTTAAATCCCAATACTGACACTGTGGTGCAGCATGAGGTGCCGTCTTTCTGAAGAGATGTTAAACCAAGGTCCCATCTGCCTGTTCTGGTGGTAGTTCAGGTGGATGTTAAAGATCGCATGGCACTTTTCAAAAAGTGCAGGGAAATTTTTATTGAAGATAAACACATCAAAAATAAACATATACAAACAATAAGAAACTTGATAACCAAAGGAAATACACATTTAGCTTAAACCAAACAAAAACAAAATACAGTACAATCAAATAGCAAAAAATGAGAAAGAAATTATTTTCCATACTTTAGAAAGAAACCTGATTTAAATATTTTTTGAGTCCATATTACTCTCTTTCATCTCTTTACATTTCTATGTAAACCCTTCTGATTCTTCACCCTTATCCCCTTTTTGAATTTAATAATCCATTGAAACATTCCTACCTCCTTTTATTAATATTTTATAAATATTGTGAACCCTTTCCACCATTAGAGCACTTTGTTAGAGGTATGTGTAGAGCTATCCTTCAGATATAAAGAATTCATTGCCTGAGAAACTAATACAATAAAAGTTTCATAGGAAATCTGCTTCAATTGCAGGACCCACTGGCATCTCGCTAGCCATAAAGAAAATTTAAGACAACCAAAAAATACTATTAATGTTTCCATATCATAGTTACTGCTTAAATGAGGACAGTTACCTATTATCAGGGTTTCATAATCCAAACATTTTAACCAGTCCAAGTTCTATTTCAAGGCTAATAATTCCCACAGTAGTTTTGCATAGGCATATGTGAAAAAGAAGTGTTCCATAGTCTCTTCTATGGCTTGACACGAATTGTAAGGGCAATTCCTCTCTTCTTGTTTTTTATGTTTACAACTGCCCCTCACATTTAGCCTCCCATAAACTGACAACCATATTTCCCACATATGTATGTGAATCCTATTATTATTCAGTTGTTGCAACACTTTCCTTCTTAGGGATGAAGGACAATTTTTAAACTCTGGTTCATTTAGGTGGATTTTAGTCAAAATGGCATTGTCCTGGATTTAACCCCAATGATGACAGACAGCTTTTTGTGGTGGTGTTCAGACTGGCAATCACTTTATTCTTATTTTATACACAGTTTCCATCACATCATTCTTATCACCAGTTATTGTTTTCATATTCATCCATAATTTTCCATTTTTAACTTCCTTTTCATTTACTTTGTTTATTGTCTTTTCTTTCTTCTTCATCTTGCTCCCCCAGGTGAATACTTGGGGGCCTTTCTCTTTCTGGTACTTTTCTTCTCCATGTAACGGTGAAAACTGAGACCGCTTTTCTCTCCCCTTGTTCCTTGATGCATTGTTTTCCTTCTTTATTTTACCTCCTTATTGTTTTAACCACTCTTTCATTCTACCTCCCTCCTGGACCTGGTCCTCCCCCTTTCTTTATCCCATAACCTGTCTCCAGCTCGTGTTGGATGACTGGCCTTCCACTTGCTCACCTACACTCCTCTTCTTTGCTTTTCCTCCAATTTTCTATAAAACTCATAATTTCCATATTGAACATGTCTATGGCCAAGTTGGATAAATGAACCCTGTCAGACCTATAAAACCCATCAGTCCATTCTTCAACCCCTCTCAAGATAACATGTCCCCCTATGCTCCGAAATAATGTACCCACCCTTCTGTTCATTTGTTGTCTCCCTTTTTCTACAGCCCTGTGACTGTGCTCATACCTCCAGACCCTCCTCGGAATTATGTCGGACCAAGCCAAACTAACCATGGGCCACCATTGCTTTACTGTGGCCATATTATTCTTTATCTGCAAGTATGTGTCCAACCACGGCAGGCTTCCAATGTCATTATCCTCAGATGTATGATGAGTAAGTCTGGTTCTGGTGTCTTCTCCTTTAACTGTCATGCTGTCGGGAGTAGCTGTGCCCAGCTCATCCCTTGTATTCCTTTCCATACCAACCTACATCAGCTTGGGTCCTGATACAACTGCTTTCCCCTGCTTTTCATTCTTTTCTCCTTTCGGTCCAATAAATTTACAAGTGTCCACAGATCCACACCTCTGTCCTAGCCCTATGACCTAAGAAATTAAGGAGAGGGTTTTATATATCTACTGTTTACCAGCCCCCCCCTTCCCTAACACTTTTCCCCTCCGTTTTCCCTTTCACTGCTTGTGCACCCCTTCTTGGCATACTGTAAATAAGAGAAAAAAAATAATATTGTTCTGACATGGCTCTGATATATCTTTTGTAACTATTGGACTTCCATTGCCCCATTCTTGCACCTGTACTATTAATTCCCCATTGGCCACCATCTTTGACTCCGCCCCTATCCTGAAAGAGTGTGACGAGTCCTGGTTGCGTCCTCTCCCAAGAAGGCCATGCATTTTTTCAATACTGCCGTCACTTGATAGCTTGACACCTTTTTCCCATCCCCATGTACAAAGAACTGACCTGTCCTAGTTCCACTCACTGCGGCATAAGCCCACAGTGCTCTTAAAGGATATAGTATGGGGTTGCTGTGCTCCTTCATGGTCACCTTGGATCCTTTCTCATCCTGATCTGTTTTTGATTTTTGAATCATTACGTCTATCTTGTCCCTATCCCAACTGATGTCCCCACACTCCAAACTCCCACCCTGCTCTTGGCCCACATGCCCCACAACCTCACTTATCCACAAGGCACCTGCAAACATGCTCACATAAATCACCCCAAATAAAGATCCCTTGTAATGGGATTTATAGATATGTGGCAAGCTACCCACTAGCCTTTCCAACAGATGATCTGCTATTGGCCTCCTGGTATCCCTATCACCTTGTTTCAGCCTGCACCAACCTTGCAGCATCCATTTTATTAGCATAGACTTTGAGGGGTTCCTCCATCCTTTTAGTTTACATATTATGCTGATGCCTGCTATGTGCAGTCCCATGGGCCATCCCTTTCTCCCACTGCCAAACTATCAATTTTCCTAGCTGTTCTTTTGTAATTGGCTGACTTACCTCCATGTGGTGCATCTCTCTGAAGGTCTGGAAATCCCTCCATGACCCTTCATATGCATTTAGTGTACTGGGTGCCTAGGAGCTGCAAAACACCATCTGAGTGCCTTCTTGGCAATCCCCCATATGTCCATTGGAATAGGTGTGCATGATCTCTCCTCCCTTGGTGCCAGTGCCCAAAACTGGTCCAGCTGCAGACAGGAAAGGCTGTCAGCCAGTATGTTCCATTCCCCTTCTATGTCTCTGGCTCTAAATTACATGTTCAGTTGTAAACCCCTGAGTACTAGCTGCCTCAGTACACGTGTTACCAACTCCGTCCATGCCCCTTTATTGTTGAGGACCTCCACTATCGACCGATTGTCACACCAAAATGTCACCTGTTGGTTCCTCAAGTCCTTCACCATATTTATGTGGCCACCCAGATTGGCATGATTTCCAACAGTGTTATATCTCTGGTCAGACCTTGCCTCTTCCTTTTGTCAAACCATGGTTCTAAGAACCATCTCCTCCGATAGTAGCCACCCATCCCTAGCCCACCCGCTGCATCTGTGTACAACTCCAAGGCATAATTTCCCAACTACTCTTCCTGCCATATTGATGTCCCATTGTAATCCTTCAAAAATACTTCCCACATGCACAAGTCCTCCCTTATTCCCTGTGACACGTGGACCCAGTTATGGGGTCTGGTGACTCCCGCCATGGTGCTGGCCAGACTGCATGTAAATGCCCCCCTATTGCCATGCATGCAAAATTTAAATGCCCCAGTTCCTGCTGTATCTGTCTCAAATGAACCCTCTTTCTGCTTGTGTGGGTGTATATAGATACATAGACAGTGTCAGCAGATAAGGGCCTATGGCCCACCTAGTCTGCCCATTTGAGCTCGTAAATTCAGTTTATGTTTTCCTAGAAGTCTGTTGCCCCTTACCCCTGACTTCCAGAATTCCTTTATGTCTATCCCATGCATTCTTAAATCCTGTGATTGTTTCAGCCCCCACCACTTCCTCTGGCAGGGTGTTCCACTTGTCCACCACCCGTTCTGTGAAGAAATTCTTCCTCATGTTTCCTCTGAATCGTCCTCCTCCAACTTCATCCCATGCCCTCTAGTCCTGGAACATCTTTTCGCTTAAAATAGCGTATTCCTGCACCCTATTCCTCCCTGTAAGATACTTGTATGTCTCTATCATATCCCCCCTCTCCCTCCTCTCCTCCAGGGAGTACATGTTCAGTTCCTTCAACCTGTCTTCATAGAACTTGTGATGCAATCCATGTACCATCTTTGTTGCCCTCCTCTGAACCTTCTCTACACTGTCTATGTCCTTACATAGGTATGGTCTCCAGAACTGTACACTGTACTCCAGGTGGGACCTCACTAGTGTCTTGTATAGCGGAATTCTGACCTCCCTTTTCCTGCTGGTGATGCCCCTGCCTATACATCCCAGCATCCTATTTTCTTTACCTGCTGCCTTGTCACACTGTTTCCCTACCTTGAGGTCATCAGAGATGATAACCCCAAGATCCCTTTCCTGCTTGGTGCATGCTATATCCTCACCCCCCAACTGATATATTGTGCCAGGGTTTTTGTGCCCCATATGCATTATCTTGCACTTCCTTGCATTCAATTTCAACTGCCAAACCCCTGACCATTCTTCAAGTTTCTGCAGGTCCCTTCTCATTCTGTCTACACCCTCTGGTGTGTCTACTCTGTTACAGAGCTTTGTGTAATTAGCGAACAGTGAAATTCTGCCTTCTAGGTCCCTGTAATGTCGCTGATGAAGATGTTGAATAGGACCGGTCCCAGCACTGATCCCTGTGGTACCCCACTGGTCACTCTTCCTCTGTGGAGTGACAGCCATTTACCACCACCCTCTGTGTCCTGCCACCCAGCCAGTTACCTACCCACCACACTACTGTCCTGCCCACACCCATATTCCCCAGTTTGTGTAATAGTCTTCTATGTGGCACAGTGTCAAAGGCCTTGCTGAAGTCCAGATAGGCCATGTCCACTCCCTCCCTGATCCACCTCCCTAGTCACCCAGTCAAAAATCCAATGAGGTTGGTCTGACATGACCTCCCCTGGTGAAACCATGCTGCCTTGGGTCCTGTAGTCCATTGACAACCAGATGTTCCACCAATCTCTCCTTCAGTAGTGCTTTCATGATCTTCCCACTACCGAGGTGAGGCTGACTGGTCTGTAGTTCCCTGCTTCCTCTTTGTTCCCACTTTTGTATAAGGGACAACATCTGCTGTCCTCCAGTCTTTGGGTACCTCCCTGTTTCCAGTGATCGGCTAAACAGGATAGCCAGAGGTTCAGCCACCACCTCTCTTAGCTCTTTAAGGACCCTGGGGTGCACCCCATCTGACCCCATTGCTTTATCAACTCTTATTACTTCCAGTTCCTTCAGGACCCTTTCTCGTGTAAAGGGACTTGTGTCCATTTCTGCACCATTCTCATCCCTTGTGCTCCCTTCAGACCCATTACCCTCCTCTTCCTCCGTAAAGACTGAGCAGAAATACCTGTTCAATATGTCAGCTTTACTGTTGTCATCCTCCACGCAGCCCTCATCCTCCCCCTTCAGTCTCACTATCCCTCCCTTTGTCTTTCTTTTTTCACTTATGTACCTGTAAAAGGTTTTGTCCCATCTACCCACTGATTTTGCAATGTGTTCTTCTGTCTGAGCTTTGGCTTCCCTTACTGACCTCCCTGCCTCCCTTTGCTTCTCTTGGTACTTCTCCTATCCCTTCTGCCTGTGTCTTTTTGTATTGCCTGAATGCAATCTTTTGGCTTTCACTTTCTTTGCTACCTCTTTGGAAAACCATAATGGTCTCCTCTTCCTTTTCCTCTTGCTAACCTGCTTAATGCATAATTCTGTTGTTCTTGTAATCCCCATTTTAAATACTGCCCACTGTTCCTCAACCCCTGATTCCTGTCCCATTCCCCTTAACGCCTCTTTCAAGTATCTCCCCATTTTCACAAAGTCTGCTCCCCTAAAATCCAGGATACGTGTTTTTGTGTGGTTTGGTTCTGCTCTTTCTGTGATTTCAAACCACAATGACTGGTGGTCACTGTTCCCCAGGTGCTCCCCCACTGTTACCCCCATCACGCTGTCCCTGTTTGTGAGCAGAAGGTCCAGTATTGCCTTCTGCCGAGTTGGTTCCATGACCAGTTGCTTGAGGAAGGCACCCTGAAGGGAGTCCAGGATAAATCTGCTCCTAGTTGATGCTGCTGCTGCTGGGATGCTCCATTCCACATCTGGAATATTGAAGTCTCCAACCAGTACTACCTCACCCTTGTCTGCCATCCTTTGGATGGCTAGCATCAGCTCCCTATCTGTTTCTTCCTCTTGGGCTGGTGGTCTATAGACCACACCTGTGCAGATGGCTGGCCCCATTTTCCTTTACAGCTTAACCCACAGTATCTCTCCCCCATTTTGTTCCTCCTGGATCTCTGTGGCCCTTATGTCATTTTTATTTTTTGGGGGTATTATTTTCTCTCCTCCAGAGCTCCGGCTACGACTCCCGCCCTCCGTTGTTCCCCCCAGCACCATCCCCGGACATCAGACCCCCTCCCTTGTGCACCCCGCGACTTACCCTTCGCGGCAGGGTGGTGGGGAGTGACTCAACCCACCCCAACGGATCCATGCCAGGGAGGCGCCCTTCCAGGAATGGCGCCGCGGGAGAACAACTTCGTGCTGCCGGGCTCGCTTTTTCGCTGTTTTCCTCCCCGCAGGTCATGGCGTGCAATAGCGCCAGCGACTGGTGCTGCGCCGCGGCTCCCGCACGTGCTCCCAATCAAGCCGCCTGCCACGACCCGCCCCAAGCTTGCAGCTACATGCTGACGACCTCAGCCTCCGCTAGGGGTCAGGCAAGCCCCAGCCGCCCAAATCCCCCCTCCCCCCCTAGAGATGGAGAGCAGTCCCTTGGATACTCAATCCATCTCCTCCCCGCCGACCCATGGCAACCCATGCCCGTTCCTGAACATGGGTCGCTGGCGTGGCACGAGGCTATGTCATTTTTCACATACAGTACCATTCCTCCTCCCTTCCTGCCTGCTCTGTCTCTTCTGAATATGTTGTAGCCAGGTATGGTGATCTCCCAGTCATGGTTATCATTACACCAGGTTTCAGTGATGGCCACAATGTCCAGGTCTGACTGTACCATGACAGCATCCAGATCTTCCATCTTGTTGCTAAGGATCCTGGCATGTGCACACATGGCTTTCCATGATTTGACCTCCCTAGACTGTTTCGCTGTTCTATTCCAGCCACTTCCTTGGTTTTCCTTTATCCCTGGTTCTCCTTGCTGTCTGCCCTTCTGCTGAATTTTGCCCCTTTCTGCCTATCCACCTCTTGGGCACTAATCTCCATCTTTTGCACACTGCTTGCAGAGATAGCCACTCCTCTGGTTCACTGGTTCCACTGCTAGCTGTGGGGGTGAGCAAGCAGGTACCTCCTTGCTGGCCTGCCACCCCTTTGCTAGTTTAAATGCTTGTCAATGTAGCATTTAAACTTATCATTGAGTGCTTGGATTCCCTCCAGGATGGATGCAGGCCGTCAGGCTTGAACAAACCTCCATCCTCCAGGTGGGTCCCCAGTCACCAATGAATCCAAACCCTTCCTCACAGCACCAGTTCTTCAACCATGAGTTAAAGTTCCTGTGCATGCACTCTATGCTTCCTTGCCTCTCGAGGAAGTACTTCTGAGAAAGTGACAGAAGTAGCTACTTGCTTGAGACCCTCCCCAATTTCCTAAACGCTTCCTGAACTTCCTTTGCCCCCATTTGCCAGGTCATTAGTACCTAGGTGGATAATGACATCCAGCTCACCCTCCGTCTTGCCTTCCCAGTGATCCCCAGGATCTTCCTTCCATCCCTCCATGCCGTGGCACCTGGTAGGCACCTCACTTCCCTGTCCTCCCCTCCTGTGTTCCTAGCTGGATCCTCTTATGATGGAGTCCTCACCAGGATTCACTTCCTCCTCCTCTGGGGTCCACTGCTTTCCCTGCTGAGGTCGCCTCCTTGGCTAACCTCCACATCCCTTCCTTCCACTTCTCTGGGTACCTCTATTTGGTTGTCCTCATTTGCCAGTGTGGCATATGAGTTCTTGAGTGGAATAGGATCTGGGATGTGCCTCTTCCTGACCGCTCTAACCCTCCTGAGCCCACTGTCATCCAAGTGCTCCTCATTTTCGGCATCCTTTGAGGCAGTTGCTTTGGACTGGATGGTCTCTGGATAGGGGTGATGGTACTCCTGACCCAGTTTACTTCTGCTCTGAGTCTGGCTACCTCATCCTGCAGTCCAGAGAGATGCATGCAGATAGGGCAGCACCTCAGTGTCCAGAAGGTCTGCCTGAATATGGCTGCTCCACAGCCACTGCATTGCTCCACTCCCCACACTATACTGCAATTATACTGCTATTCCACTACTTGTCTGCTACTGAAGCTCTCCTAGTTCCCTTTTTATTAATTTACTGTCCTAAAAATCCTGCCACTGATCCTCAGATAATTTTCTTAAAAAAAAAAAAAAAAACCAATAAATAAATAAATGAGTCAAAACACTTGTCGTGCTGAGGGTGGGCTTCTTCCCCCTTATGCCCCTCTTACTTCACACCCCTTACTGTACCCTGTGTTTAGCTCCTGTCAATCAGATTTAACAGGGCATATAATTAAGAGTTGGGGGAGGAGGGAGGGGGGGCGAAATTTGCAGCAATTAAAGACAGCACAGAATTACACCACCACTACGTTTTAAATTTTCAACAGCCCAAAAACAATTCTAAGTAAAGACAACAAAGAAAGTACAGTGTCACTAAAAGCCTACAATCTAAGTTTAAAAGAAAAATAGCAATTACCAGTTACTCTAAAGCACTGAATTGAATATGTTTCCTTCCTTCCCCTTCTGGCTTCTTCTGAGAAGTAAAATTCACTTGCCACCTCAACTCTGACTAAGCCCCATCTCCAGTTATCACGTAGCTGAGGTCAGAGGCCAGACAATTAACACCCCTCACCCAACTACAGGGCAGTCAGACAAGCCAAGATAAAATTTGCAGTAATTTGCAGCAATAATGGGTGTGTATGAGTTCCTTCAACCTCTATACCTTGTTGTCAGGAAGCTGAAATATTTCCCTTTGTGCATCTGTCTCAATGCCCAGGAATTCTAGTACTCTGCTAGGGCCCTCCATCTTTCCTGGTGCCAAAGGTACCCCAGCTCCTCACACAATGCTTGGAAGCTCTGTAGCATGTTATCTACCTCCCCTCTCCCATTTCCTATCAACAAAAAATCATCAACGTAGCGTATCACACCAGTATACCATGTCCTCTGCTGAAATATCCATTGCAGACTAGTGCTAAACAACTCAAACGTTGAACAGGCTATCGCACAACCCATTGGCATGGATTTATCAAAGTAATACAACCCATCTATTTTAAACTCCAACAATTCCCAATCCTTCCTGCAGACTGGTTGTAAATGAAAGGCTGTCTCTATGTCTGTTTTTGCCATCCATGCCTCAGGGGTGGCCCTGATAATCTGCACTGCCTCTTCCAATGTGGCATATCATACCCTACTATGTTCTTCCCCTATAAAGTCACTGACTGATTCCTCTTCTGGGAAAGGATAGGTGGTGGATGATTCTGAATTCCCTTTCCTGCTTCTTTTGTATCAGCCCTAGTGGGGAAACCCTCAGATTGTCCAGTGGCAGCTCCTTGAATGGCCCCTCAATCCTCCTCTCTGCTTTCTCCTTCATAATCTTCTTCATCAATATCTTCTCTTTGCCCCAGATGGATCCCAGATTCTTTGCTTTTCTCACTACCCGGGGGCCCATAAATTGCAGTGGGAATCTGGTTTCAAAACCTTCAATGATCTGGGCTGCTGTTCCCCGATCTGGGTAACCTCTTAGCTCCCGTCCAAACCTGTCATTGTGTATGGGGGTGCGTGCTTTTGTAAGCATCGCCCTCTCCCTTAACCTCCCAAATCCTTTTCTTTTTCTCTACTTCCCTCTCTTTCAATAGCCTTGTCCTCCTCTACCCATGTACCCTCTTCCCCGGGCTCCTTTATTCCACATTGTTTCCCTGTACCCTGCCTTCTCCTCCCGAATGGGCTGTGCCACTTCCCCTGGCAGACTACCTTGTTGAGCCCCTTGCACCCTTTGTTTGCGGCACCTCGATGCGGGGTGTCCCCCTCCACATTTGGAGCAGGTATGCCTGAATTGACACTGTGGCCATGAACAAAAAGCTTAGTCATAACCCCAACAACATTTTTGAGGTACTGCTCCTCCCCTACCCCCTTCCCCTTCAGGTATCGATTGGTCTGTCACATAATCCATCCACAAATCCAACTGCTTTGTGTCCCATCTCACATCCCCATATGTTGCCATACTCTGTCTAAAGAATTCATCACAATAAAGCCACCCGTACCCTCCTTTCACCTTTGCCCACCTTATAATCAAAGAATAGGTGATCAGTGGAATGCCCAACTCAGTTTTTTTCTCCTTGGCTATTGCCGAATACATGGCAAAACCCACTGACCACCCATCCCATGTTTTTCCTTTTGCAAATTTGTCCTCCTCCTTCTTACCCAATAGCACTACTGCAACTGCCATCTCACTCTTACCTATGTTCTCAGTCTTATCATACTTTGCCGCTGCCTCCATGCTGACCAATGCAAATGCGTCCACATATTCACCTTTCCAAATCTTTTCTTTTGTGGCTAGAGGCACGTGTTCCCCAATTCTCATCCCCAGGGTGCCTATGTGGCAGGTCCCTTTCCCACATTGTCCCATTTTACCTGGTTTGACCACCACCTCGTCAGAAACCGTGCCAGCTTTTATGTCTGCCAAAGCTTGCTCAAACTGCCCAACCCTCCTCCCCCAATGATGATATCATTTGCTCTAAATATTCTTTGATACTGTAACCCAATGATCATACCGCTTTACCTGGTACCCCTGTCAGTCCACTTGGTCCTGTTGGCATGGGGTTCACTAGGATGATCTCTATATCTGGTATCAGTGCCACCAACAGTGTGAGCAGTGGCTCCTGTACATTCCCGGGAATGGGCTCCGGTGTCAGGGATGGTACCAGTTCAGGAAGTTCAGGGACTGGCAGTGGCCCTTGCGGGCTGGTGGGTTTGGTACCCCCCCGGTGCCAGCTCCCCTCTGCCTGGGGCCTGGAGCCTGGGGCCTGGATGGGGGGGCACTTTCACAGCCCCCCTTTTCCCTTCTCAGCCTTCCTCTTTTCCCTTGGTTTCTGTGGATCTGCCCCCTCTACCAGCTCCCACATCTTTGTTGCCTTCTCCACTAGATCCAGTATCACCCTGTAGGCCTCCTCTTTGGATGGCTTGTTCTTCTTTGGTGCCATGCTCTTTATGGTTCTAAATAATCTGACTGAGACAAAAAGATTGGTTTTTAATTCCCCCATTCTCCCTTTACAATGAAATGTCCATCCAGACTCCAAACTTCTCCGCTTCAACCCCCAGGAGGGGGATAGTTTTTTTTTTTACTCATGCAAACGTTTCTAACTAAACTCACCATGCTCATATGTTCTTCATCACCATGTCATTCTGTCCTCCCATATGCTATATCCCAGATTCAAACCAATTATTTTCCAAAATTATCCCCTCCCTTAGCTGGCAGTGTTTCGTGCCCCAGCCTATGTGGCTCTTGCTCAATTCACATAACCTACCACGACCCCTCCTAGTACGGCCTACACAACTGCTACTCCATTTGGCATGAACATTGCAATTCATTCAGGCTTGGAGAGCCTCATTAACATAATTCAGCCTCGGACAATGTAATTCTCCCAATCAATGTAATTTGCCCTACCGTGGAATTTGTAATCATAATAACATTCATGGCCCTGGAGAAAATACTGCCTTCAGCCACTTGCTGAGCCTCCTTAGGCCTCAGATGATTCCCATGCCTGGGCGTAATGACTTGTTTCTCGCCCCACCCCCTTTGTCATATCCCCCTGCTGAATCACCCAAACAATTGAGTGCTGCTGTACCCTTTTGTTTATGTACATCACCTCCCTTCAGCGTGACCTGCTTTCTCTGTTCATTTTTTTTTTTTTTAAATCCGCCCGGGAACCTGACCTGATTGTAGCCCTCTGCTCCTCTGGTTTGCAGCATCCCAACACTGATCATTAACTTGATTATCCCATGTGCCACATTGCAATTTAAATCCCCCCCAAGCCAAATGCCACTGCAGACCCAACAAACATCCTGGCTGGTCATAGGCCCCCCTATCCCCTGACCGTGTGGCTATGACTTCAGATGCCATGTGGCCATTTGATCACAGAGTCCCCTGGCTCTACATGAACTCTCCATCCCTTGCCTGTGCCTCTTCCCCTTAAACCATTCATTGCAGTACCCACCACTGTTTTGTTCAGCACTGACCCTTCCAGTTCGACGCTTCCTTCATGTGCCGCCTCTTTACCCATGCATGACCCCCTAACCCCGCTGCACCTCCCATTCCTTCCTCCAAAGGTTGACAGCCCACCTGGGGGAGCCAACTTGCTGTAATAACTAATCTGAATTCTGTTTTCTGCACCGAATCTCTTGAAACCCTCTGCCTTTCCTGTACCTGTTTCTACCCATCCCCCTTGCTCTCGGCCTTGCGTCCTTGGGCCATTGAACATTCTGTCATTCTCAGGGCACGCCAGCCACTTCCATGCTGGATACTCAGGGTCCGTAGCACTGCATGGCCCTATTCTGGTGCAAGCAACCCACCTGCTCCCCTTCACCAGAAACTATGCTCACAAAATCCTTGACTCCCCCCAGGTTCTGTCTGTTCACTCTTTTCCTCAACCCTTGTTCCTTCCTCCCCTTTTGTAACCCTCCTTACCGCCAACATTCACCGTACACTTATCTGTTGTCCTCGTTGGTCTCTCCTGGTCCTTGCTTCAGTCTGATGTGCTGCCAACTAATTTTTTAGCAGCAAAGGAGGGTTTTTCCCCTCTTCTGCTGTCTCTTTTAAACTGCCATAGCCCCTTCTTTTCCTGGGATCCTTATCCAATCCCTCTCCCCTCCTACATCATTTCATCCAGCCCCTCTTACCTGTCCTGTCTCCTCCCCCCATGATGTCATTCCCCCTCACTTCCTCCTCTCCCCCCCTTCCCAAACTCCTCTTTCTGTAACCTCTGAGCCCTGCCACTTGGGGTGGGTGTACCAGGATAACCTGGTCTGCCCCTTAAAGGGCAAACTGTATTATACAACTGAAGCCCAGATTTTTGGCAGATCAGATTTGTAGATATGGTTCATCTGGTTAGTTTCTGTATACAGGGTTTAAAGAATTCAGGGAGTTTCAATTGAGGTGAATGTTTAGGAGAGGAGGGGTTATACCCCCCCCAACTGGAAAAAAATCATGTAGATTATTTGTAACCCACTGGTAGTATAAAGTATTGGTAGATTGAAGGTCTACTCTGATGGTCTGTGAGAAAAATAAGGAGTGGAAAAAGGCTATGGGATCTACCATACCCAGTCCTCCTTGTCTTTTTGGTAAATATGTGTAGCACTGTTTTATTGGGCTAAGCCTGCTTCCCCACAACATCTGGAAGAAGCAGGCATAAAGTCTTGTCTCCAGAGACATTGGAGGGGGAAAATCATTGCCATATATAACAAGCATGGTATTATGAATCTTTTAATAACATGTATTCTCTTCATTTTCAACAACTTCCACCCCTTCCATCGTTGCACCTTGCATTCTACTTTCTGCAGGACACAATCCAAATTTTCATGTGGACAGTTCTGAGGTCCAAAGGTTATTCTTAAAATGTTAATTGACTCTGATGAGATCTGTATCCCCTGAGTATCAGAGGGGGCAGGGCAGGGATGGCATATAAAAGGCCCTTTACACATTCCAATGTTCAAACTGGAATTTGATATATTTGCATATTCTCTTAATTTCTGTAATATTAAAGGAATTTGGGTAGTGTCTGATAAAAATAAGCAGATATCATATTCATATGCCTGAACTTTTACCAGATGTCAGATTTCTTCCCCTGAGAGGCCTTGATGTCTATGGAAATATGCAATCTTCTGAAGAGGGGGTCGATAGAAAAAATATCAATGAGTGGACTTAGGGGGCATCCTTACCTAACCCGGTATAGATTTTTGCACATGGGGTAATTTGTCCTTTGATAACTAGGTTTACTGTCATTAATGAACATAGTGATTTTATCCAATTGATAAAGCCGCCTGGGATCCCATGATGCTTTAGGATATGGAACAGAAAAGGATGATAAACTCTATCAAAAGCTTTGTCTTGGCCTAGCGAAACTATACAACCTTGCTTTTGTTTTTGAGTATAATATTCCATTACATCCCTGATTATCATGAAGGTGTGCTGGATCTTTCTGTGTGGGAGCCCACATAATTGTGATGGATGTATTAAGGTTCTGGCTACTTTCCTTAATCTGGTATTCAGGATTAAGGATAATATTTTAAAGTCAGCATTTAGCAGTGTAATCGGTCTCCAGTTGGAAATGTTTTATCTCCTGATTTGAAAAGGAACACTAATAGGCCTGAAGTAAAAAAGGAGGGAACTGTATTTGAAAGGAGAATATATTTAAAGACAACCTGCAAACATGTTGCAAGTATAGTTATGAAAGATTTATAAAACTCGTATGGTAGCTGGCCCAGTGGTTCTGAGGGTTGAGGCACTGGATGCCACACCTCGCACCACACCGCCGATTCAGGTTTGGGAATAGAAACATAGAAACATAGAATTTGATGGCAGATAAGGACTGCTTGGCCTACCCACTATGCCCATTTCCCTACCTAATGGATAAGCTGCAGATCCTAGTTAACCAGCTGCCTACTTCTTTCTACCCCCACCTCCTAGAATTGCCTTATGGCTGTCCCATACATGCTTCAATTCAACCACTGTTTTTGACTCCACAACCTCCTCCAGAAGGCTGTTCCCTGCATCCACAACACTCTCTGTGAAATAAAACTTCCTTACATTACCTCTGAGCCGCCGCCCCATCTTCAAATTGTACCCCCTTGTTCTTGCACACCTCTTTTTTGAAAAATGCTACCCTCTTGGACTTTGTTGATTCCCTTGAGGTACCTGAAAGTTTCTATCATGTCCCCCCTCTCCCTCCTTTCCTCAAGGCTAAACATGTTAAGCTCCTTTAGTCTGTCTTCATATGTCTTCCGGTGCAGACCCTGCACCATTTTAGTTGCCCTCCTCTGGACAGCTCCCATCTTGTCTATGTCCTTGTGGAGACAAGTCTCCAGAACTGCACACAGTACTCCAAATGGGGTTTCACCAGCTGTCTGTACAGAGGGGATAACAACTTCCTGTTTTCTACTGGTGATGCCTCTCCCTATGCATCCCAGTATCCCCCCAGCCCTCTTTACTGCTCTCTCACATTGCTTGCCCACCTTTAAGTCATCTGATATGACTACCCCCAGGGCCCTTTCCATTTTTGTTGTTGTTAGTATCTCACCCCCCCATTGTGTACTCCTCCCCTGGGTTTTTGCTTCCCAGGTGCATTACCTGCACTTCTTAGCATTAAATCTAAGGTGCCATACATTTGACCATTCCTCTAACCTTGCCAAGTCCCTTCTTATCCTTTCCACCCCACCTTGTGAATCAACTTTGTTGCAGATCTTTGTGTCATCTGCAAAGAGACATACTTTTCCTTCCAGTCCTTCTGCAATGTCGCTTACAAAGACATTGAAGAGGACTGGTCCTAATACTGAAATCTGTGGCACCCCACTAGTAACCCCGCTTTCTTCAGAGTGGACTTTATTTACTATTATGGTCTGTGTTCTATTTTCCAGCCAATTCTTTACCCAGGCTATCATCTTGGGGCCCACTCCCAGGCTGGCTAACTTGTATATTTTTATTTATTTATTTAGTTCATGAATCGGATTTACAACCTTTTGAGTCATAGACTCATTTACAAAGGCACCTCATCGCAGGGAGGGTAACAACAGCAGTGTGGTAAGACAGGGTGAGACAAACAGGTGAGATACATGCATTATACATTGCCTAAACATGGGCAGATTCTGATGGTACAAGAAAAAATCATAGGTAGAACCTAGCAGGTCATGCAGGCAAAGGCCTATACATAGTTTAACACATTGGTAGATTTCCATGGTACAGATCAAAGTTTTCATTGGTAGTTCCTAGCAGGCATGCAGGCAATGGTCAGTGTAAAATAGAGTGAGTGGGCTTACGCACCTGGGGGGAATGACAGGCCCTACCGTGGGCACGTACACTTCCGAGTGCTAAGAAGGTGGTTGCGTAGGGCAGCTTTGAACTGGCCAATTTTAGGGGTGCTTGAGATGTGCTTGGGGAGGGAGTTATACCTGGACGGTGCTCTGTAATGGAAGGACCTTTGGGCAAGGGAGGTCCTGGTTCTAGGCACCAAGAAGGTGGCTTTGCAGGCTGTACAGGTGGCGGCCAAGTGGGAAGCAAGCTGGAGCTGTGCCATGACACCCGGAGGACACAGTCCAAGAAGAGTCTTTTTTGCTAGTATACCAGTGTGATAATGCAGTCATTCTTCCAGATTGAGTATGTTTGTGGTGGTATAGAGCTGACATGTGTGGGTTCCACTTGAGGCACCAGTCAGGAGCCTGCAGGCTTTGTTGATGGAGGTCTGGATTTTGGTGAGCACAGTGGGGCCAGCGGCTGTGTAGATGGGGAGGCCATAGTCAACTAGTGACAGGATAGAGGAAGTGATGTCCAACCACAGGGTGAAGCCAGGGAGGCAGTCTTTGTGTTGATATAGGATCCCAATCCGGACATTCATGGCAGTGGATAGGGCACTGACATGGGCATGGAAAGAGAAAGCTGAATCAAAGGTGATGCCCAGGTATTTGTATGTAGATACCTGCTCAAGGGGATGGGAGGTGCTGGGGAGGATGGAGAGAGGGGCATTTTTGGAGCTACTTTGGTGGTGCGCAAAGATCATTGCCTTAGTTTTCTTGAGATTCAGGACCAGGCGGTGGTCAAGGAACCATTTTTCATCTTGGCTGAAGGAGGACTGCAGGCTGTTCTGGAGAATGACTGGGTCGGGGTGCGAGGAGAGTAAGACGGCATTATCTGCATATAGTAGCAGCTTTCCGGTACAAGAGCTATATTAAACTTTTGTGTGGGACTGAGTTAAATGCCTTGCTAAAGTCTAGGTAGGTCATGTCCACAGTCCCTCCCTGATCTACTACTTTGGTCACCTAGTCAAAGAAATCTATTAGATTCATCTGGCATGACCTTCCTGTTGTGAATTCATGCTGACTTGGGTCCTGTGCCCCTCTGGCCTCTAGGTACTTGATAATTCTTTCCTTCAGAAGTGATTCCATCATTTTCCCTATCACTGAGGTTATACTAACAGGTCTGTAGTTTCCTGCTTCTGCCCTGCTCCCACTTTTGTGAAGGGGAATCACATCTGTCCTCCACCAGTCCTCAGGTACCACCCCATCCTCCCATGATTTGTTAAAGATGGTAGTCAGTGGTGTCATTAGTTCTACCCTTAGTTCTTTTAGAATTCTGGGATGAATCCCATCAGGCCCCATTGCTTTGTCCACCTTCAGTTTTAAGAGTTCTTTCAGAACCCTTTCTTCTGTAAATGGTCTGGTATCAACTTCTGTATCCAGAGCCTGGGTTGTCAAGGGTCGTCAAGGTTTGGTAGGGAAGGACTAGGATTGAGCATCTGCCAACAGCTCTTCTAATCCTGGGGTAGGTTGGGAAAGTACACCACACTGCGGCTGCCCCTGAGGACACCCAGAAGCACTGCAGATGCAGGTGTTAGCAGAGGGGGAGTGAGGCAGATGTCTGCACGTTAGTGAATGGACATCACTGCACGTCCGCACTCCATTGGGGGACCTACTGGAGGAAAAATGGCTGGGCATGACTGAAGCAGCTTTATGGCCGCACCCTGTGATGTGGAGGGTCCGGGGCCAGCTCAGTTAGGCAGGGCATGAGAGAGTCCCCAGCAATTTGGCAATGGCTGTACCAGACTCTCCATCATGTGAGTGAGCCTGCTGCTCTCCTGGTGGGCAGGGCTGGTGGCTGGATGCCCCTGCCAGTAAGTCATCATAGCAGACATATAAACAGTGACTTGATTAAAAAAAAAACTCATAAGGCAGGCCATCTAGTCCAGGTGATGAGCCTAACTTTAGAGTTTTTATAGAGTTTTCTATTTCCTGGATATTAATGGGGACACTCAAGGCCTTGATCTCTTCAAAGGGTGGTTAGACTTGTACTTTTTTAAGGTATGAGGTTATATCTCTGTTAAGGAGAGGGGCTATTATGTTGTGGGACTGTAAGTAAGTAAAAATTTTTCTATGAATTTCCTCTCTGGACTCAACAGTTTGTCCAAGTTCATTCATTAAACTGGTAAAAGACAGAGTCCTTTCTAGTTTTGAAGTCTTCGAAGGGGTCTCCTGTTGGAGCTTTTTGTGACCCAAACTGTAATTCAGTTTTTAAGATTTTGGCTCTGTCATATTGAACCTCTCGCACGTCATTTCTTATTTGCTCAATTTGGGAGGAAAAATCTTCCCTAGATGTAGCAGCCACAGTAAATAAATATTGCAGCTGATTTCATAGTTTAAGATATTTAAGAAATGTGGTTCTTTCTCTCTGTTTGCCAACATTTTGGAACCACCTTTTGATGTCATTTTGTGTGTCCTCCCACCATTCCCCTATGTTGTCACATAGCTTGCACTTGGAGGTCCTGGCTCATAATAAATTAGTTATCCCTCTTCTGACATAGGGATTTCTAGGCTAGTTGTATTCAGATGCCATCCAGAGTTTTTAGGTTTAGGTGTGGGCTGGTTCAGAAATGAGAGTTTTAGCAATAAATGGTTTGAGAATACTAGAAGGGATATGGACAGCCTGGGGTTTGGCATATTATTTGAGATGAAGAAATGGTCTATTTCTGAGGTTAATTTTCTCCTTCCATAGATATATTTTGGGCCTTGGGTCTGGAGGGTTGCACAATTAATCATGTCTGCCATTTTAGTGCTCTTTTTTAAAGTGTTTGAATCACAATAGGTTTTTCTACCCTCATGGGACCAACCTGGTCTTGGTAGTTCACAGTTAAATTCTCCTCCCATAATCAGATAATAACATAGGATGATGTTGTTAAATATGGCTGCACTGCATTTAGTAGGGCAACTCTTTTAACCTTAGACTAGGGGCCATATACTGAAGTGAATCTATATGAAGAGTTTTTCAATATCACATTGAGTGTTAAAACTCTACCAGGAAGTAAGTCTACCAGTTTAAAAAGTGAAAATAAAAAGGATTTAAAGATTATGCCTACACCGTAAGTCCTATCAGGCCCAGAGGACTAGAATGAGGGCCCCATATGCACTCTGACTGAAACAGATAGGCCTGATCTAGTGTAAACATCCATGTCTCTTGTAGTATATTAGAGTCATGTACCAACTGAAAAATTGCATGCCTTTTTGTTATATTTAAGAGACTGCAACAATTCAATGACCCTATACAAAACTCAACCATGTTTTATGTGTAGATGGTAAGAGTTCTTTTTTCTCCTTTTTTCTTTTTCCCTTCATAATCTGCCATCTGTTTGTTTCCATTTTCCCTTTATTTTGAGACTGAGTGTTGGCGTCTCTAATCTGCATGTCTGATTCCCTCCATGTAGGGGCTAGCACTGAAAAGGGAGTTTCTGATTCCACGTATTGTACTGGTGGAAGGGGTGCTTAGTATTCTTAGTTACACATCTCCTAGGAAATGGTGTTGCTTGGGGGAGGGAGGCTGGAAGCTTTTTTAGTTGTGTCATCCTGGTTTGTTGATGGATCTTGGTAACACACTGGAGGAAATTCCACAGGGTCAGGGATGTTAAAAGATATCTGAACGTCAGGATCCTTGGGTGTTTCTGTGAGTTCTAAATCCTGTCCCTGGGGTTGGTCTTGTTGTTGATCCGAGTAGGGGATCTCCTGTTCTGGCCTGTTTGGGTTTTGTTGCCTCATCCTATGCCTTCTGGATCAGTCATTCTGGACTAATTACTGTGGCTTTTTTTTTGTGCCCATGGGCATTTGGAAAAAACATGGCCTATCTCTTCACAGAGGTCACATCTGGTGTGATTAATACACTGGTGACTACTAAGCCCCACTTCTCCACAATTATCACAACAGGGGGTGTCACAAGTGCTGGACATAGGTGTCCAGGCTCCAGACCTATAGCAGGCCCAAGGTTGTCCAGTGTAAAAGCACCACCTCCCGCAGTCCCTTCCTATAAGAAAGGAGTTTGGAATTCAAGCAGGCATGGGAAAGACAATGTGGGATACTCAAGCAGGCAGCTAAGTAAGGTTGGGTTGGAAACAAAGGTCAAACTTCATGGATCATACGGTCCCCCTCTGCCAAAAACTTCTGTTTCTATGTTAATATGTTTGATCTCATTAATATTTTGTCTCAGTTTCACCTTGTACTTCCATCCTCCGTCCAGAATAGCTTGGAATCTCTGGAAAGCTTAAAACCTCACACTTCTGGGACAACTAGTAAGTGATGTCCTCTACGTGGACCCCCTCATTCCTAAACATTATAGTGACAAACATAATCAGTGGTTTTGATAGGGGGATAACCATGAAGGAGGTCCACAGAGGAGAAAACATCACTTGATTGTACCTCTGCCAGAAGAGGTCTAAGACATAAGAAGATCTAAAACTTACATCAAAGTTGTCTTCACCTGATATATTTATAAATGCAAACACCTCTTTTTGGGGAAAAATGCAAAGATTCTTTCAATAAATTTCTACCAACATATAACCTATCAGTTCTTGTTTCCAGTCCTCCTTTATAGTGTATCCTCACTGCATTTCTCCTAGGTGCAGCTTCTTTCTTAGTTTTTAAGAAGAGGTCCAAAAGCAAAGATATCTTGGGAGGGGAGGTCCTCAGATTGTTTTTTATTGTATTTTGAAGGGTTATGTTCAGTTGGGTGCACCCTTTCAAGTTCTTGCTCTCCTGATGGAGGGAAGGGTGGGCCCACAGTGACTTGTGGTTGAACATTTTTTTTCTTGTCCTTAAGAACCAAGAAGACAGTTATGGTTGAAACATGGTTACTGATTGTCAGAGGCACAAGTACTTGTTTCCCAGCTGGTGGGCTCCATTCCAGGGAAGAATGTGAGAAAGATGTTGTTGGTTGCCATTCTGGATCAGGCAGCCAGTTTCCTTCTGGCATCGTCTTTCAAACTGCTTCAATGAGGGCTTTTTCCGGTGACCACTGAAAGAAGGGGTCTGAGGACACTTGTTGTGCCGTGAAGGCAGACTGTATGACAGCAGAGTTTGTTTGAGGCTAAGCCCTGTTCCCCACTTTGGGGGTAATCTCATCTGCTGGGTCATCACTCAGGTTTGGTAAGTCCATAGGAATGTTTCATTTTGCTAAGGTTAGGGCTGTTCTTTTATTTGTCCTCCCATTTTTAGCACCAGGTTTTAGAGATCTGCTTCTGGCTGAAAATAGGAAAGTTGCTTCCCCACTAGCTCTTGTGAGTTAGTTTGGTATTCTATAGTGTCAGTTTGAGGATCCAACGATTTAATGTTTTTGGCAGAGGCCTCATTTTCATTTGCAGGTATGTTTGTATTATTTTCTACAGGCAAAACAATCTTGTTGTAGTTTTTGTTTGAATAGACAGCAGAAATGTTTTCCTGACCACTTGTCAGGTTAGATGAGGTAATTTTGGTCTGCAAAGAGTTTATTTAAGCTTTTTCCTGCAAAGCCTGGGTTGCCTTTAGGTACGCTCAATGATCAGTATTTTCACTGCCAGACGAATTTGTACTTGAAGCTTCACTCATTAAAATATTTTTTTTTTGCTGCACTCAGCCATACCGGTACATTCTTTTGATGCTACTGTGTCATGAATGTTTGTGTTAGTTCAGCCACTCCCACTGTCAAGAACCCTCCCATCCTGAACCTTTGCTAGTTCTGCTTGTAAAAATGTTTCATATTTCTCATGTCTTTCTTCTTCCTCTAATAATTTCAACAACATTTTTTCTTGAGACATTTCAATATTTGAGCAAACATTTTCACTTATCTTGATTTGTTCCTCCAAGGCAGGTTCTGCAATACTGTTTTCAACAGCCATACATACATCCTCAGTAGAGATGAAAACTTTGTTCCCGATAGCTTCGTCTTTCAAACCCAGCAAATCCATTTGAATCTTGTAGACTTCTTGCACTGAAAGGGCAGAGGAGCAGACCTGCTCTCCTGCCTCTGAGACATCCACTGCAAAGGAGAAGTGACCATCTAGCTGCTCACAGGAAGCAAGGCCCCCTGCAGGCAGAGTGGGGGAATTTTTATTGCAAAGTAAAGAAATACATGCTGGTACGAATAATTTATACAATCAAAACAGACATTGTATATGTATATATATATATATATATATATATATATATATATATATATATATATATATATATATATATATATATATATATATATATATATATATATATATATATATATATATATATATATATATATATATATATATATATACAGGAGGTGGTACAAAGAATAACACCGTGTGACAACAATCCAATCCCTAACAGATCATAATTCCCACTGTATCTATTCATATGACTAGCCATGACTCCCTTCACCAAAACATCCCACCACCTAATATCGATCTATGTAATGTTCATTCCAGTATATGCAATGGTACACCCTTCCACCTCTTTTTCCATTGTTCCCATGTTAACTTGTCTCTGTCATACTGTGCTTGCAGTTTTGTTTCTTTTTCAATCAAACAAATCAATATTGGGGGCAATATCAATTTTTGCTGTAAGACAAACTTACAAATATCAATTATGAAGTGCCAGCCTCCATATTCTGCATTTGTCGCATAGTCCCTGTAATCACATTTTCATACGTTACCATGGTCCACTCCACATTATTCCAACAGTGACCCAATGCATTCCAAACTTCTTTAGCATAACCACATTGTTTAAAAAAAATGCTCAACAGTTTCTACCATCTGCCCACACTGTTCTCTAGGACAAAATCTGTCTTCCATACTCTTGTGTTTAGCATTTTCTTTGACACCTAAATGCCCATGAGCACTGAGCCATACCACATCCCACATACGTGGGGGGCTCCTTTGGTCAACTAAATAGATCTCCAGCTGCTGACAAGCTGTTGGGCTAATATCATTGTATACAACAGTAGTCTGGAAAGACCCCAACTGTATTATATCATACAACAGTTTTCTATACATGACTGATACCTGCACCAGTGTGATTTTCCACTTCCTTAATTTTTCAATGGCACAGAACATGTACGTTGGCCATCTCCCCTGTTTCCTTACTACTAAGGGGCCTCTTCCCCACTGTTGTATCACTGGCACTATCCAGAGGCCTGCCACTTTTTCCACTCAGCATACCCAGGTTTTAGAAATGCTGACATGGTATTAAAAAGAAAGATACTGTGAAAATAACTAATGGGGTTGAACATATTTAATCCATCAAACTTAATTGGCTGATACAGTACTTCTCGCTTAATGGAGTTCAGTCTACTGCCCCAAATAAGCTGAAATGTCTGACTTAATGCAAAAACATCAAGTGGGCCTGGGGGTGGGAATATTGCACTCACATATGTCAATAAAGGAAGATAAAAAGTTTTAAATAATTATACTTTATTTTTCTTAGACTGCTGCCATTTTTTCCAGATTTGAGCTTTTGTATTGCTATAATCTAGTTTTTCTGACCAGTTTACCTGTGCCGTATCAATATTGCCAAAAGTAATCCCTTAGATTTTAATTGTTGTAATTTGTCATTTTTATATTTTGCATTTCCATTACAGATTCCGTACAGGCACTTATGATGTACTTGCTACTCTTTTGTAAATTGATGGCTGAACCCGTCAGTCTGGAAAAGTGCTGGATATCATCCATTGCCTCCTCTACAGACCCTTTGTCCACAAGCAAAAGACACACAACATTAGCATATGCTAAAGTCTTTGTGGTGCTCACACTTTCTGACACGGTCACATTACGAATTGTCACATTCTGTCTAAGAATTTTCAGTAGTGGGTTAAAACAAAAAGTATACAAAATGGTGCTCATAGGGCACCCTTGACTTACTCCTCTATTAATATGTATTTTCTTCCCACTATATACATTAATGAGTGGGGTTGTCGATACAATCCGATAGAGCCTCATAATCCAGGTCGTACATTTTTCTGGAATGCCATATTTCTCTAAAACCTTCTGCAAATATAAATGAGAGATTTTGTCATAAGCTTTTTCCTGGTCCAGGCTTACCAAACATCCCTTTGAATGGTCCTGTTGTACTTGATTGACCACTTCCCTGAGGAGGAGCAAATTATCTGTTATAGTTCTACCCTTGATGATACAAGCTCAGCTCACATCTATCATATTGGGTGCCACCAAACCCAGTCTCTTCACCAACATTTTCATCAAAATTTTTAAGTCAGTATTTATTAGACTTAGGGGGTGCCAGTTCAGTAAACTCTGCCTATCATCCTTTTTATAGATAAACAGTTTTATTGACTGGCCACAATGTGGGGCTATGTCCATCTCATTCAATATCATGTTAAAAACCACAAGCAGAATATCTACTAATTCAGTCTCACATTTTGTATAAAATTCCATTGTCAGGCCATCAGGTCCAGGGGTGGTATTGTTATTAAAGGATCTTATTGCTTCCCTAATCTCTACATCAGTAATAGATTCAGTCAACTGAAGTTTTAACCTTTGTGGGATGTCCGGATTTGACAAGGCAACAACAAGTCTGCAACCATTTCTGAGGTAACCTCTGAAGCTGGAAACATTTTCTCCATATATTTGACCGCTTCTTCCATTATTGCACAGTTAGTTGTCACAATAGTCCCACCCTTGGAATGGAGAGACTCCATTGTTCTCTGTTTTACTCTGGTTCTGCAGCTCTCATAAATATCCCCAGTTACCGATTTCTCTGGCATGCCTATTCTTTGCTCATACAGAAGTGATGCAGCCTGCTCATATTGCAAAACTTCCATTTGTGCCTTAAGTTGTTGAATCTGTCCCACATATTCTCCATATCCCTAATTAATTAACGAGACCAATTGTGTATATTGGCCTCTCAATGTGAGATACTGAATATATTTCCCAGTATAAGTGGTATATAAAAATGTCTGTATTTCTGATCTTAACTCCCTTTTTGTCTGTATCCACCAGTGACTTAAATTCTCTTCCATACATGCCACTGATTTCCTTGCTCTCAGAAGTTCTTGAATCCTATCAGAGCATAATCTTTCTGAAAGCATGGTATTATTCAGTTTACAGAGGTCCTTTCCCCTCCCAATCCCATTCCCCCCGAGACGCACCTTAACCATTAGGTGGTGCGAGGTTTTGATCAATATTGTAAAGGCCTGATGACACTTCAGGGTAGCAGACAAAAAAATAAAATCAATTTGTCTAGCTAAGTGAGTTCTATAAAAGGTAAATCCTCCTGTCTCATATTTTGTCCTACAGTATAAGTATCAACCAAACCTGTTCGGAGCATTATGCTATTTAAGCACTAGTGTCACAAAATGCCTTCGTTGTTTTGTCTCTGTCATTAATATTTGTCACACAGTTAAAATCCCCCACACAAATCAGTAGGTGTGATGTAAATACAAGAGGTTTAACCAACTGTAAGAGATCCACCCTCTCCTTCTTTGACTGTGGAGCATAATGGTTAATCACTCTTCACTGTCTTTTATTGTGTGTAAAATATATCATGAGGAATCTTCCTGGACAGATGTCTAATACTGTAGTCACAATGTACTCAAACCCATAAAAAGAATTCCCACCCCATAACATCTCTCTAAATTTATAGAAAAAAAGGCTGGACCCCAGCACCAAAGCTTTCTAGCATTTTCTGTATCACTGTTTGTATACAGTTGTATATCTTGTAAGCAAGCTGTGGCAATACGGAGATCTTTCAATACAGTGAAAGTTGCTAAATGTCTCCTAGCATTTCTAATATTATATGCAAGAAGGGAAGACATTCAGAGCTTTTTGTGGTGCAGTTGTATCTCAAGACAATTTTAATGCACCTTGTCCTACGTCAAGTTCCAGTCTGTTTACCCAGTCTGTGGCTATGCCTGGGTGCAGTACCCAATTGTTTCTGTTTTGTCCTTGCCTCTTGCACCCTCTCTGCCAAAATATCTTCATCAGAGTCCAATGAGAGACCCTTCTGACAGGAAAATGTCAATGGTGACTCTAAGTCATCTCCTCTATCAGAATCTGGGGGTTGTAATATTTCATAAGCATTAGAAAGGAGTACTATTCCTCATTTTCCTCCCCTCTTCTGTACTTTCACCTTAGGGTTAGAGTTTTTCAATGGTCATTTCTTAGAAGTCACAATTGTCATCTCAGGAGGTGGCATATCCTGCAATTCCATCTCTAGGCCCACCTGTGATAGACCTTTCACTAAAAGGTCCTCCCTCGGCTCTGGGATGTTCACTTCCATGCACTCTTGCACCTTAATTGTTTCCTCAGTCTCAATCCCCTCAGTGGGGAGTCTTGAAGCTTGTATCTGTGCATGAGAGGGGAAGGGGGAGCCGTTGAGTCAGTGTCCTGAATGACAGCCACAATAGGAGGGCTCTACCACTTGTTTATTTAACTGTAACAGTTCTGATTCTCTGTTCTTTCCCTGTATGGTTCTTTGTATCTCAATACTATTTTTTGTGCTTTCTCCACTAGTTGTTCCTGGTCTGGGCGGTCCTGGTGATTATGGATGGCCCACTCACAGTTATGATACACATGGCCTGGTTGTTCACAAAGGTTGAAAGTCTGTTCATTTGTGCACATACTGCTGTTCTGCCCACATTCCATACAGGACGTGAATTGCACCCTAACATGAGCACTGCTAAGGTGCATATGCGACCCACACCTGAAGCAGGTCTTCGGTTGGCCTTGGTAAAAGGAATGCCCTCTTTCAGTTCCTAAAAAAAAAAAAGGTGCTCAGGAGGTGATTTGGCCTTGTGGGCCTGACTGCAACCGTACCTTAAATTTCCAGCCCCTCCATCCAGATATGCTCCTCATCCAAAATAGGGGAAGGGCCACCTAGTACATCACATTTCTTTTGCAGCCAATACTGCACATCATGCACTGCCATGCTTTCATTTCTAAAAAGTATGGTCACTGTCTTGACTGTGGGCTTTGTTATGGGGATGGTCTGAAATGGGGCCCATAATGCAGAATGGCATTTCTAGGGACGTGGATATGTTGTTCATCCACACTGTCTGGCAGGTATCCTTGATGCTTTAAATCTTGCTGGAAGGTCTTCAAGCTGGCTCCTCCCACCCACCCGGGTGGTAAAACTCTCGGCTCCACCCCATGATGCCAGATCTGGCCCGCTGGAAGCTCAGGTGGTGCGTTGAAGCCGGGGTGGTTGGTTGGGTCGTGTGGATGAACAACATATACCATTCCTAGAACTCCTGTTACAGGTGAGTAACCTGTATTTCTAGGGACATGGATATGTTGTTCATCCACACTGTCTGGCAGACTCCTAGCAGTTCTCCGGGCGGAGGGACGCAAGGCGCACACCCCCTACTTAGGGAATAGAGACTGGAGAACCGAGGCCCCAAAACCAGCATCCCGGCATGACTCAAGGTCAATGTGGTAATGGGTGATGAAGGTGTGTGCTGACTTCCAGGTAGCAGCCCTGCAGATTTCCTGGATAGGGACATCCCTGGAAGCAGCCACTGATGCAGCAGTATGGTGGGTAGAATGAGCTCTTATCCCTCTGGGAGGCTCCATGCCCGCCAACTTATAGCAGAGATCTATGCAGGAGGTGACCCACCTGCCTATCGTCTGCTTTGCTGTTGGCCATATTCACATTCTAAGCCTGTGCATCCTTGTCACACAGTGTCTCAAAATAATGCAGTAGATCAAACTCAGTGCCTAACTTCGTAAATCAAGGCATCATAAAACCAGAATGGAGCTTATCATAGAACAACGTCACATGCTTGCCAAAGACAATGTAACTGGTGAGGTGAAAAGCATTTTAAATCTACTTCATAGACAAGCTGAAGTGCTCCAGTAATCAATAATAACAAGGCATCATATGGAACATAATGCTGCTGTAGTACCCACTTGCACCGAGACTGCCAGAGGTAATATTTCAAAATAGCAAATAAAACTTGCAAAGCAGAAATGGAAAAAGTCTGCCAGTATGAAGTTCCCAGAACATAAATCAGTTCCTGGTAAGTAAGAACCCCAAACTGCGGTAATTTCCAATGATCAGCTAGAAAATGCCAAAAGTGTTGAGCATAATTGCAGGTAAAAAATAAATGTTATTGAGTTTCCAAAAGTTGGAAACAAGAAGGTCTTAAACAATCCTGTTCTTGAACAGCTTTATGTCGATTATTGTTTTTAACTTTGAGTTTACCATGTAATGTCAACCATACCAAATCCCGGACAAAAGCTGGCAATCTCGGGTTTAACAATTGCAAGAACACATCCTGACTATCCTGCTCTGTACAATAGGGTAATCTAAGAGGTTCCAAACACTGAACTTGAACCATGGCATCATAAACTGCCTTCCTTGTATTTAATGTCAGTAGACTAAAGTCAACTTTCCAAAGAATAAGTTGTTGAAACATCTCCTTAATAACTTGAGGAACTATTTCTAATCTAGAAAACAGTCTAGTATTTTTATGTTCCCATGCCCTCAAACTGGGCGTAAGCCATTCTGTTAATAAAGTAATCCAAGTCTTACAGTGGGGTCGATTAAGTTCTAAAACATTGAAACACAGAAAAATACTAAAGTAAAAAGCAATGGGATTGAGCATATCCAAACCTCCCTGCTTTATAGTCTGATAAGTAACATGCCTCTTGACAGGATTTAATCTGCTACCCCATAGGGGCCTAAAAAACAAACCATACAATTTAGTATACAAAATCTTCGGCGGGGATAAATATAACTAACATAAAGAAAAAGGGGAACAATCAAAGTCTTTAACAACAAAATACGTTTACATTTAGACAAAGGCCCATGAACCCAACGGGTCAGTGATCCATCTGCAATTGCTAATTTCTGCTCCCAGTTTACAACTGCCAGAGTGTCAGAACCAAACTGCAGCTCCAAAATAGTAACTGGTTCCATAGATACTGAAATACCTGCATATTGAACTAGTCTAGAAGCATCTGAGGGAAACTGATAACCAGAGCATTTTTCCATATTAATACTGGTGCCAGAGGCATTAGAAAAATCAACAAGCTGTTTTGAAATAACAGCTTCATTTGTACATTCATTCACCAAAAGAACTAAGTCATCTGCATATGCAAGTATTTTCAAAGGAGGAAAAGTATGAACTAAAGATATTCCCACTATCTGAGAATCTTTTGGATTCTGCCTGCTTTTTGGATTCTGATGGTTCTTTGCCTTTGAATGTTCTGCCTCCAACACAGGATAGTGTCAGCATTGCTATGGCAGTGGGACCCGGATGTGTGACTGCTGCATCGGCATTGCCTTTGCCGATGGCTACAGGAGCAGTACACCGTGATTCGTCTGTGCTCAGCATTGGAGTCCCCGGGACAGGTATGTTTTTACCGGGGAAAGTGGGGAAACATTTGGGTATGCTTTACAAAGGGGGCCTTTCTTCTGGGGCTGGTCAAGTCACTAATAATATGGACACTGCACCTGCATTACAGGCTGCGGGTTGGATCCCCACCGAGGGTGGTTGGTCCCCTGATCCCGCAGATGCCACTGTGCAGTATTATGCTTCTTTAGTGATTACGGATACTGGGAAGGTTTTACAGGACTCTGGTTCCTTCTCAGCTGACCCAGTACTTTTACAGCAACCTTCATTAGCTGCAGCAAGTGGGGAAACAAGCAAACCTCCTTTGCTTCAGGTGATTTCAACTACAGCTTCTGTTTCTGGGATTACATCTGAGTCTGCTTCGGAGCCTGCTCCTGTACCTCGTGTTTCCCCAGGCCATGAGCGGCCGGCTATTTCCTGGGTAGGGGGCTTGCCAGTTACAGGTGCGAGGTCTGCTCCTTTACACACTCCTTTGGAGCCAAGGTATCTGCTCCTGCATTCTGGATGGCTGATTTGTTTAAGCCAGCGTTTAAGGAATCTCCTCCCTGTCACAATGCTATCCGGCTGCTCTATAAGTGTGGTTTGGTGGACCCCCCAGACAGAGTACATATTGGAAGGTGTCTTTTGAAAGACTCATTAAAATTTTATGCATCAGAAGTTTTTGCTCTCATCCACACTGATGGTAATAATTATGACATTAGTTTCAAGACTATTGAAGCCTTAGATCGATTCTGGGTAAAATTCAATTCCCTTAAGGACACTCCTCTTTGGACTCCTTTTTTGGCTATTCCGCTTTCGAAACCTGCTGTGCATACTATTACTGTTTTGTTTCAGAATGAAGGGGTGAAATTAGCTGATATTTTATTTTGGTTGAAAAAACGTTGTGAAGTTTTGGAGCACCCGGTACCCATTATGGACTCGAACAATTCTGGACCGGTGGTTGGAAAACTAAGTGTAAATTACTTATGACTAACTCTGGTGTTTCTCACCTGCCTAGCTATTTTTTTGGGGGGGAGGGATAGAGGTTCTCTGTTTTATCCAGGACAACCTAAATTCTGTCATAGATGTGGATCCAGATTACATCTCAGTAATGCTTGTGATTCTCTGAAATGTACTCATTGTTTGGAGACAGGTCATTTAGCTGCCACCTGTTTAAATTTATTTTACTGCAATCTTTGTGATGAAAGGGGTCACTCTTATGTTAAGTGTCCCTGGGCCTCCTATAATTCTGTGGATGTCCACTCTCATGAATTCCTTATTACGCAGGCCCAGAAAAAGAGTTGTGCCAATGCCTCTGAGAGGCAGATGCGGATCTTTGATTTGTCCCTGAGCCTCTGACTCCTGGGTCTGTTCTTCAGACAGAATCCGGTTTACCATCACTCTGTCACCCTGCTATTGTTTCTGACAGTATGTCCAATGTGGCAGTGATATTGCCTTCTGAAGCCCCGATGGTGGTGGTCATCCCTGACTGGGTGGGTCTTCAGGAACCTCCATCTATAACTTCCCAGGACCCCGGTTCCCCACCTGGAGATATGGTTGCGGTGGTAGAGCCGGGCCCTCTGATTCTCCCCCTTACTTCTGCAACTTCTGATTTGGATGCTACTGTTATGCCCCCCCCCCAAGTATTGGACATGGATCAACCCTTTCACACTGTTTCTTATAAGAAAAGACAGCGGGAGAAGAGTGGGATTCTGGGCCATGGAGGGAAGGAACGGAAAGTTGGGACAAAGAAAAAACTTTTACAGTCTAATAAATTTGATGTGTTGAGACGACAATGGCAGTCTGGGGGCACTGAGGAGGATGATGAGGACTCGGCCTCAGATTCCTCCTCTGGGGCCTCTTCTGTGGGTGCTTCTTCTGGCCTGGAAGATGGTGGCTCTGGAAGGCTCAAATGGAAGACTCGCTCACAACGTTGATACGATTTGTGCAGCTTTTCTATTGTGGTTTTTCCTTTTCTTGATGAGTGCTTTTCATGTTTTCTCTTTAAATGTTAATAGTATGAAGAGTGGTTTGTGGAGGGATTTAATCTTCTCCGAACTGCAACATTTTCGCTCTGATTTGCTTTTTTTTGCAAGATACTAGAATCAAGACGTTTAAGAAAATAGCACAATGTTCTTCTCTTTGGACTTTGGGGCCCATATTTTGGTCATTAGGACCTGATAAATGTGATGGTCTGGGTATTTTGTTTACCAATCCTGATTTAAAAGTTTCTCATCTGATTGATTTGGACCCTGGTAGGGCTATGAATTTGGACGTCTCTTATAAGACTTGGAGATTACGTATTATTAATATTTATGCTCCTCAGAATAAGACCTCTAGAGTGGCCCTTTTTAGGAAGGTCCAGCCTTTTCTTTGTACAGATCAAATGGTCATTTGGGGTGGGGATTTCAATTGTGGTATTCAAAAGAGTGACAGGGATCTGCAGACGGATAAAATGTTCTGTGACGCTAATGCCTTAAAAGATGTTGTTACTACTGCCAACTTAGTGGATTCTTACCGCATGTTTCATGCTACTGGTGTGGCTTTACTTTTAAGTGAGGCCTGTTACGTCTTAGATTGACTATATTTGGGTTTCCAACTCGGTACATGTTACTCGTTCTGGTATTATTGATTTAGCCTTCACTGACCATTCGGCTGTATATTTGGAATGCCAGTGGGGTGAGAGTCTCTCTTTTGGGAAATCATCCTAGAAGTTAAATGTTTCTTTATTGCAGCAAGCACATCTTATTGCTGCTTGCAAATCTTTTTGGGCTGCCCGACTTTCTGTGTCTTGTATGTATGATTCTTTGGTTGATTGGTGGAGGGATACCAAGTCAGAATTGAACACTTTTTCTCAAAAAACAGTGGGGTTACACCATAGAGCTGATTATTTCCATTATTTACAGTGTAGGAAGCATTACCATAGACTGATTTCTCTTGCTGATTCTACTGGTCAGGACTTTGGCTCCCAGCTTCAGCAAGCTAAATCTGCTATGTATCGGTTTCAATATGATAGAATGAAAACCCTTAAGCATGAATTACGGTTTGGTACGGTGGGTGCAAAACAGACGTTTAGCTCTTTTACAGATCATAAGGTTATTTGTCACAGAAAATGTATAGACGAATTAAAGGATGCTGATGGAACTATGTGTCATGATAAGGCCTCTATTTTGCGTCTTGTTTCTACTTATGTTAAGGATACTTTTGGACTTCCTCCACCTATGGGTTTTTTGCATTCATATGTTGCACGAATAGCACCCCAGGCCCTTCTGCCAGACCATGTACAGCGGCTTGTAGCTCCTATTACTAGTTTTTCCAGACTTTTTGTGATCTTTTGGCTCCAGTATTATGTGATCTCTTTAATGTTCTTTTATGTTCCCCTATCATACCTGAATGGTTGGTAGAAGCAGATTTGGTTCTTTTATATAAAAAAGGTGATAAAAGGTCACTACTCAACTGGAGACCTATCTGTCTGTTGAACTCTGATATTAAGTTTTTGAGTAAGATTTTGTCCCTTAGCTTGTCACAATGTGCTCGTACTCTTATTAGTTCTGTACAAGGCTGTAGTATTCCTCATCATAGTATACATGATAATTTGATATTGCTCTGGGAATTATTTTATAGAGGTCAGAAGTGGTGTATCTCTGGTTTGGTGCTTAGCCTAGATCAGTGTAAGGCCTTTGATTCCATTTCCCAGGACTATTTATTTGCAGTATTAGGTCGCTATGGGATACCGGTTGAATTTATTTCTTGGCTTCAGAAACTTTATTGTAATGCTACTGTAGTACCAAAAGTTAATGGCTGGAAAGGGGATAGGATAGGTTTCCGATGGGGTGTAAAACAGGGCTGCCCATTAAGTCCATTGTTGTATGTCATTAGCATAGATCCCCTTTTACATTGTATTCTTAATGATTTGCATTTCTTCAAAGCCCCCCCTTGCAAACACACATGTGTGTGCTTGCAGCATAGGTGTTATCATTTTGTCCTGTCAGGTAGTATGAACCAGGATGTGGGAGTTTTATTCGGAAGGGTAGGGACCCATCTTTGAAAGAAGCTAGGTTCTGCCAGGTGTATGAGTTAAGTGTGTGGATTATTGAAGAGTTGTGAACTTTAGAGATTATATCGCAAAGCAAGTGATTGTTGAAAGAAATCATACCTGGGATCAAACATTTCTGTTATTGATAAGTAATAAGTGTCTACTTCCTCTAAATTCTCCTGGTTGTGTGAATATATTCACTAGTCTTCTGTACCAGAGTTGTCTGTACTCATTGACTCATACAATGCTCAAAATGTTATGCTTTGTAACTCATCCTTCCTGAAACTGTATTGCTTTCTACTGACTGTTGTTCTGCTGTTGTTCTGCAGTTCTGTAACCTTCCAGGCCATGCTTGAAAATAGGCAGTGTCTAGTGCACTTACCCAGTCAACAAAAATGAAATAAATAAATAAATAAAGCCAGGACCAAAAAATGGTAAGATTCACTGTCAGGGATCTGGAAATACATTCATTTGTTCACCATGAAAATGGAGCTATATCAAGATCAAAACTTCAATATGAGTGAGATAAGGGAATTAAAAAAAAGAGTATGATTTTTAATTGTACCATTGAAATGTGTTGTAGTTTTCTTAATGTAAGGAGTATGATTAAATATAAAGCATACACATTAAACTGCACTATTAATCTGTTATATTTAAGAGACAGACTTGATTCTAAATGGGGATTCTAAGTGGGGGTGGTAGACAAAGCAAAGGAAATGGGCCTGTTCACACTTTAATGGTCAGCCTGGCCAGGGCCCCCTGAGCTATCAGCTGTACTTAACACCTAATCAGGGAGATGAGAGTCAGGTCACAGTTCAGCACCTATCTTGTTCAGATTACTTAGTGACTTGGTCTTTAAAAAAAAATGCATCTCAGGCAGGAAGAAAAAGATATACTGAAAATATATAATGGAAATTGTTGGGGGCCCCCTAGCAGGCAAGGACCATAGGTCTGTGCCACAGTGCCTATGTTGCTTATGCCTTAATCTGGCCCTGATCATATACATGTCTCCCTAGTACAGAGCAAAACTGTCTGCTGTCTATTAACAGTGATACTCCTCTGCCAGTCTTTTTAACATAGAAACATAGAATTTGACAGCAGATAAGGACTGCTTGGCTCACCCAGTCTGCCCATTTCCCTACCTAATGGGTGAGCTGCAGATCCTAGTTAACCAGCAGCCTACTTCTTCCTACCCCACCCCCTAGAATTGCCTTATGACTGTTCCATGCATGCTTGAATTCCACCACTGTTTTTGACTTCACAACCTCCTCCGGAAGGCCGTTCCATGCATCCACAACCCTCTCTGTGAAAAAATACTTCCTTAAATTACCTCTGAGCTGCCCCCATCTTCAAATTGTGCCCTCTTGTTCTTGCACACCTCTTTTTTTGAAAGATGCTACCCTCTTGGACTTTGTTGATTCCCTTGAGGTACTTGAAAGTTTCTATCATGTCCCCCCTCTCCCTCCTTTCCTCGAGGCTATACATATTAAGCTCCTTAAGTCTCTCTTCATATGTCTTCCAGTGCAGACCCTGCACCATTTTAGTTGCCCTCCTCTGGACAGCTTCCACTCTGTCTATGTCTTTGCGGAGATTAGGTCTCCAGAACTGCACGCAGTACTCCAGATGGGGTCTGACCAGCTGTCTGTACAGAGGTATAATAACTTCCTGTTTTCTACTTCTAAAAAAAATTTTAAGAATGTTAAGGTCTGTATTGAGTGGGATAATTGGCCACCAGTTCCTAATGTCTTTTTTGTCCCCTTTTTATATAAATTAATGAGGATACCCTGCCCTAAACTGTTACCAATCCTGCTATGTTCCAAGAGGTAGTGGTAAACCTATGCAAGTTCTTTCAGGATATCTTCAATCAAAAACTTATATAAATCTCTGGACAGTCCTTTGGAGTCAGGAGCCATGCCAGTACTCAGAGAAGCCACTGCATAACAATTCTTCCTGTGAAATGGTGTCCTCAGTCCTAGATTAAATGTCCTGAGGCAAAGGTGGGATAGAGATTTGATGTAAACAGTTGTCTGACAGAACCATGGGAGCCAGACTGGAGGACTGTGCAAGTTCCCCACAGTGCAGGGTTGCTGAGTCCAGAGGCCATAAAAGAGGGACGGGGTCCCTAGCCAGACAAGGACAAGGCTTTTTTAAGGCATCATATATTTTCCTGAAGGATGGTAAGCACATGAAAATAGCATTAAAACTGACACAAAAAGTAATACAGTAATCAGTGGGCCGGGACGAAAAGATGAATGACCATTAAATGTCATCCTTTATCACAGTGTGTTATGGAATAAAATAAAGACTGAAGAATAATTGGAATAAGGTGGAGTTGCACCCATTTTTTAGGATCTGATCTAAACAGGATATGGTCTAATTTACTTCAGCTACTGGAGTATCCCAAGTACTGTTCACATACTGTACCTATTTATGTAATCCAATTGGTTTGTTATATTTTCCAAAGTCCTGCCCTCTTCATTCTGAAGAAATAAAAAATGTTTAGTTTCCACCATTCCCTACAATCTTTAAATAGGTTAATACTGGATTTCTTGCCCTTAGTGTTGTATTTTTGTTCTGCAAGGAGCAATGTTATTCTGCTATATTGAAATGTCAAAATGTCTGATTTAAGTTTCTAAATTTGGGGCCAGATAAAAAGTTTGGCCTGGTGCAAAGCCAAGTTTGCCTGCACAAACCGGGTTTTGTATGCATGTCCCATATTCAAAACACCAGTTAGCGTGGACAAACATGGTTTGCACCCTGGCAGATTTTGGAGTGGAGTGCAATGCAAATTAAGGGGTGGGGATCTGAATATTGGCACAGTTCAATATTCAGAGTAAGCAAGGGCATTTTCCGTGGTCCCCTTGCATAGTGCAAATACTGCAGATTCAGACCACGACTTACTCCTGCACAACCCTAGCAGTTGGTGGAGAAAGTGTGGTCTCCCAACCAGTGCTGGTCCTGATCACACAAAACAGTGTTCCTGGTGTCCAGTGGTCCCTGCACCCACCCAATCTCCATCCCCGTACTGTGGAAAGCTCCCTATTTTTTCAATATCCCCATGGTGATCACTGGCCCAATGTTAAATATTACACTTACCCTGGTGCCCAATGGTCAATCCCCCACCCACACACATCCTTGATGTTGCAATACGTCATCCCTGTTGTCCAGAGGGCTCCTCCACTGATCACTGGCCTGTTGTTGGTAATAAAGTTTTTCTAGTGGAAGTAATCCCTCCCCAAGTTGATCACCAGCCTGATGATGAAAATTTATTTATTTGTTTATTTGCTTTTGTTAACCGGGTAAGTCACACTAGACAGCCAAGTGCCTATTTTCAGGTGAGACCCAGGAGGGTTACAAACTGGGTTACAGAAGAGACAGTGGGAAGTTGAGTTAACATACAATCATGAACGAGGTTTACATCTAGATGCATGACAAGCATAACAGGGTAAGGAAAGTTGAGTATACTGTACATACAGTCAAGTCATAACCTAGGTTTACATCAAGATACATGACAGTTTAACAGGGCTAAAGTAGGAAGCTAACAACAAATTGAGACAATATAGTACTGGATAAGTACAGTGCTAACAACAGAAGATATGATTTACCAAAGGGTAAGTACACCAGAAGATACAATATACAATATACAATATATCCCAGAGTAAGTTTGTTGCATAGAGATGAGAATACCTTTTTGCCATCAGAAAATCATAATCAGAATATAAGTGCCAGCGGGTACCTGGAGGGGTGCCATGACCATCCGCTGGGGTAGGACTGTAGGATTGGCTCGGGTGAGACATGTGACAGTTAAAGTGCCAGGTACCAGGGGTTAAATAACAATAATAATAGTCCCTATGGAGGCAGGGACCATCCCACCATGTCAGAGTGGGAGCATTACAGGATGCAAGAACAAGTGGAGGGACCCTTCAGGTAATTCCATAGGGAGGATTTAAAGCCCAGATGGGAGGAGGAGGACCGTGTAAAGGCAGGGAGTGAATTCCACATTTTTGGGGCATAGGCAGCGAATGCCCGGTCACCCGCCTGGGTGTAGGTTCTAGAAACCAGGCGGTCAGGTGTAGCTCTCGACCGGAGGAGGTAGGAGCATATGTCGGGGGTCAGGGGAAGGGAGTGGGATGCAGGAGTACTGGATCTGATGATGTTGTCAATGAAATTCCCAACTACAAAGGTGCAGTGTTTCTCGGGGGGTAGCCACTCTAAACGTGAGTAGAGATCACAGCGGTGAGTTGGGGGGGCCTCAAGTGCAAAGCGGCATATATTATTGTAAGCTGTGTCCCACTTTGAGAGGCTAGATTTGGACATGGGGGCAAAGGCGACTAGCCCATAGCAGAGAGACGGGAGGAGGACACCCCTGGCTAGGGCAACTCAAGCAGCCGGGGTTAAGCAGCCTTTAGCTCTATAGGTGAGGCCCAGCTTGCCATTCATAGCCTTACAGACATTTTGGATGTGCAGAGTGAGATCCAGTTGAGGGTCAAGAGTAACACCCAGGTACTTGACAGCAGCCACCATCTGCGAGGGAGAGCCATGGGCCCCAAGGATTCTAAGTGGAGTTTTGCTGATGCTAGTGGTCCACCCTCCCATGATTGCTGTCTCAATGTTGAAAATAAAGGTTCCCAAATGCTAGTGGCCCCATCCCCACTAATCTCCAGCCTGATGCCAATGATTATGCTATCCATGGTGTCCAGTGGTCCTTCTCCAAACCTGCACCCATGCCTGATGTGGCAATATGCCAGAGGTGGGGGAGAAGAGGGTCCGTGACTAAGTGCTGAAATTACCGGCGATCCAGTGGCAACACAAAGCACTTGATGGGGGGTGTCACCAGGCTACAAGGGATGCCTGCTGCTTTGATGCTGTGTGTAGCACAGTAACCTGCCTATGATTGTCCTGGACTTAGGCATTGTTCTTCCATGCCTAACTTTGTGTGGCACATTTCCAAGATGTATGGGCAGATGTGCTGCACATCTCTTCTGAATATGGGGATGTGCTGCATATTCATGGGCACACCCCCTGAAGATGTGCTACATACATTATCACTGCACTTGGGTGCAGTCAGATATACTCAACACAGCTCCTCCCTTTGAATATCACCCAGTAGTGCATTTTTTGAGATGCTCCAGTGCATCTCCTTTGAAAATGTCCTCGCTAATGTTTTATAGATTTTCCCTGAAAACTTTATGGACAAATCTTATATTATTCTGAAGCATACATAACATATTTAGAACAATACTATCACCTTATTTTAAGAAACTTTGCTGAAAAAATAAAGTTATGACTCTTATTAATCTTATTTAGAAAATACAGATCCTAGAAGCATGAGAAATATATTAAAAGACTATATTTAATGAGAAAAGTTCAAAAAATGTTAGTTTAAAAGTTATATTATTTCCCATGAAAAAGTTATATAAGAAAAATAATTTTATTTATAAAAGTTGACCTGAAGCAAGTGGGACAATTTTAGGATGGAGTTAAAAATCACCCATACATCATTTGCAAAAAACAATTAAAACTGACGATGATGTAATTCTGAGCTGGAAAGATATACCCAATTTTGCCAAGCCCAGACAAAACTGCTTTTTTTTTTTTATGTGAAAACAACTATGTCAGTGGGACTAAGTAATTTTGTTGTTCTTAAGACTTATAAGGCCAAAAGCCTAAAGCCATGCTTCTCTGAGACCAGCATATGGTTAAGCCATTGATGTGTCCACCAGAAGTGCTGAGGACAAGCCTGGGAGCTGACACAAGATTGTAACAAGGACCAGATTTAAGAGCTGCTTGTTACAAAATGGGACTTTTTCCAATATTGGACAGAGCAAAAAATATAATTAAACACTGGACATTCTGACCAAAGTAATGTTTTAAAATTTCTGCTAAAACCTGAACAATAAACTAAGGGCCAGATTTTCAAAGACCCCTGAGAGTGGCGTAACTTGCATTACTCAAGGGGCTGCAGCAAATCCTGGTTGCAGCAGGGACCTTGCACCAGATTTTATAATCTGGAGGGTCTCTAGTCAAACACTCAAGTTGCCACAGACCGCAAGATCGTCAAAGACTTGCCGCATGTGGTATCGGCCTGAGTGTCCATCGTCCCACCACATAACACTGGAGGAGCTGGGATATTGGGAAGGGGAGATACAGCAGGTCAGGGGGTGCTGGGGGTAGCAGGGTCCCAGGAGGTGCAGTGTGGGCATAGGGAGCCATATGAACATACAAAGCGCACCCTTTAGGGTGCCTGTACAATGCACAATAGAGTGCCATGCCCTTCACATAATCTCTGCCCCCCCATTCACAAAGACTCCCACAATAATGAAAAACCCCATCCCTGACAGTTCTGTGGACCCCAATCCCCCAATGCCATGAGGAAAACCCTCCCAATTACAGTGCACTACCCCTCCACCCCCAAAATCACTGCCAAGGAAACCAATCAGCACCCTGGTGGTACAGTGGAACCCCCACCCTGTCCAGTAGTGTCCCACTACCCAAACCCCCATCAAAAATTGCAGCAGGTGGCCAGCACAGCCCTCCTCTCACCACCATAGCTGGCCACTGACTGCACTTGCAATGATTGCAAACATTATTCAGTACTCTACTTGAATGACATATTTTGGCTCATCTTGGGAGGTAACATAGTGAACTTAACCTTTAATTACAAGATCTTAGGGTATATAAGTTAAGCTTAAGTTTAAACAAAAAAATACATCTTGTGTGCTATAAGAAATTAAAGCAAGTTTTATATACAGACATAATCTGAGACACTAGTGTAATAAGTTTGCAAGGTCTTATACTTAAAGGTCATGCTAAATGCAAAATAAGCTGAAAGCATAGTATATAGCCAATACCATTTATTGTGTTAAATCTTGCTCATTCAATTGCTGTGTTGTTTATTTGCTAAAATATTTGTTTCATTTATTTGTTTTATTTCTTTGTTTGGTTATTTGATTTTTTGAAACCTTTGTTGTTTGTGTTTATGTTATTTTTATTATACTTGATATTTCTGCAAATTAGGGATGCTTAAAATTATTGTATATAGGTGGTAATAAAATATATATATTGTTAATATTTTTAAGCTTGGCCAAAGCATGTTTCATTGTTATCTAAAACTTGGAAAAATAGAGATAATATCATATTTAAAATGTATAATTATTTTTGGGAGTTTGTAAAAAATATTTTGGGGTACAGCCTGAAGTAAATCTAAGTGCTGCATTATAAAAGTGATATTATAACCTATTGTTACAACGTATTTGGGGGCTCATCTGGGATAAATGTTAGTAAATAACAGTCCATGCCTGGAGTGTATAAAAAAATAGATATTATTATTGTTATTACTTGCAAAGTTACTAAATTGCAGAAAAGAACATTCTTTTTTGCTTTTTATAAGTCTGAAAGTACCTTAAACATGTTAAGGGAGCTAAGGCCTAAATAAAAGCAGAATAAAATCTCTAAAATAAAGCTGCAAGAAAAGACTTTTGAAGCATCAGAAAAAGTTACTTGCTTTTAAATTGTTGTGTTTTATAAGGTCATTGCTGTTATAACTGTTGCTAAAAAAAATTCTGTTATTGTTGTTGTTAAAGTTGCTAGTCACTATTGCATAGCAAAGACAACCTTAACTGTAAATGCAAACATGCCTAACACTGAGACAGTGCTTTGTACTCCAGCACAGTAGACTTTTATTAAAAGTAAAAATAAAAGGATAAACCAGCTACAGGAGACGTTGGAGAATAAGTCTTTTAAGTGTGGTAAACATGCAGGTCAGATTAAAATATTGCAAAAGCTGTTATATAAAAGTAAACAGGACTCTATGGATTTACAAAGTGATTTATTTAAACCTAGACAATGGCAAAGACAGTGTTTAAACTTAAAAAGGAAAAAAGTTAAACTAGCAAATGCTTATGAACAAGTTAACAAAAAATGTGATTAAATTAAGAAAAACATATAGAAGATAACAGAGTAAAAGTCAAGTTAAAGAAACATTTAAAGCATTTAAAAAATGTTAAACTCTAGGGGCTGGATATTCAAACTACACCCAAAAAGTGCGCAATAGCAGGAGCAAGCACAAGTCCATTGCACCCATGCGCAATAGACGTGATATTCAAAACAGGAGCAAGCCATATTGCGCAAACAGCCAACATCTGAATATCACACAACATGCGTCATAGCGCAACTAGGAAGGGGAAGCTGAGCAGATACGATGCGCTATAGTGCAACAAGGGCTCCCCAGCTGAGCAGCACAGAGGCACCATAGTGCAAGCAGGGAGTCCCCCATCAGCAGAGCAATGGAACTGCACAACCAGGGAGGTAGGTAGGGGCCCACCACCCATGCCACAGATGGGCACAGGAACACAATGCAGAACTGAAAATGCACCCCAACCCCCCCAAGCACAGCACAACTGGTGGAGGGCTGGAATATCTACCGGCCCATGGGGACAAGCAAACAAAGCACAGCTGGGCCATGGTGCCCCATCACACCCACTGGCAAGCTGAGACTGCCACACAAGGATGGCGGACCACCCCATGGCACAGCAGCCCCCCCATGCACAGCACACCCTGCACCGTGACCCCAAGACAACCCCATGAGCAGTGACCACCACTGCAGGAATCCCCATGCATACCACCCCCCCCCACTGTCACACTGCAATCTCGTGTACCACAGAACCATAAAAGCCAGACCCACCATGAGCACCCAGCAGTGGGTGGCAGCACACAGCAATGCAACAATGCCAGACACAGTGCCAACATGCACAATCCCCCTGCAGCACAGCTGAGAGACTGAACATGTGTCGCCACAAGAGGTACCCCACACAGGAAAGGGCATGCCCCTGACACCACCGCCAGTGATACAGCATCCTGCACAGTAGACAAGTGTCACAGCGCAACCCATCATGAGCCACAGCAGCCAGCACAGCCACCCACAGTGGTGTGAGGAAGCATGCAGCATGCCAGATGCAACACAGTGCAGCAGAAAACACACACCCATACCCTTGGGGACACTAACACAGGGACGCAGTAGTGTGGCAACCAAGCCCCCAGTGGGGGCCCATGTAAACAGTGCACACACAGCCTGCAGTCCACCATGGCACAGGGGTGACACCCACCCTGTGCATGAACTGTGGCCCTGTACGCCACCAGCATATGCCTGGATCACAAGTCACAGACAGTGGTGCACAGCCCCTGCAACACACACAAGCCACAGCATGGAGGTGGGACAGCAACTGCGAGGCCACAGTGTCACCCGAGGCAAACATGCACCACGCCAGTGACAGGAGGCAACCCATCATTGTGACGGTCACAGTGGATGACCTGCAGGGACAGCCACTACTGACAAGGCAGCAGACCTCGCAGGCCACAGACATGCAAGGGTGTCAGCTGCATAGGCCAAGGACAGGTTGACAGGGGCACAATGGACACAGAGCAGGCACCATGGACCACTGCTCACAGTAATGCAATGCACAGAGAACAACACACACCACAGATACCAACTGATAGCCACTCCCACACCAGAGACACGTCCCCATGCACACACACACATACCAATGACCGAACCACCCCAGATGCCATGCAAACCACTGCAACTGAGCACCTATAGCCAGCTGCAAATCAGAGACCACCACAGTATTCATATCAAAATAACTATATTCAAAAAAATACAACAACGACAACAACTATTTACACATATTTACAAACATGGGGTGGAGTGACAGGAACAAGGTGGGGTGGGTAAGGGACAGTGGTGAACAAATGGGAGAGAGAAGGCAAGGTGTGAGGGTCGGTCAAAGGTGGGAGGTTGGTCTTGCTCACTGGCATCCAGCCTGCTCCTCCACTGTCTGGGGCCATTCCCGGGGTCGCCTCCTCCTCTGCATCCCATGCTCATGGAGATCCTGTAGGATGGCAAGGGATTCTGCCGCCATGTGTTCCAGATCCTGGATGGACTGCTCGATCCTCAGGAGTATCCGCCCACCTAGGACAAGGGATCAGAGTCAATGGGTGTGACTGTCCATCCCCCTGCAGCCCACCCATTATGCATGGCATACAGCCATGTGCCACGCTCCTGTGATGGTGTGCACCCACCCACAGTGACCGTGTCCACAAGACATGCCCAACCAGGCAGCAACAGCCATGTGTACCACTGCACACACATACTGCCCATGTCCAGCACAGCACAACCAAGGCCGTACAGTAACGTGGCTATGCAGTGGGCAGGCAGTGCCACAGCCATGTGCCCAGTGCACGCATGGACCACCATTGATGCACTCCCAGACATGCAGTGCCACTGGACAGTGCTGACTGTCACATATCGTGTGCATGGCAGTGGTGTCCATGGATGGTGGCCATGCCCTGCTCCCCACCCTGTCACACAGCATGCAATAGCAATCATGGTGTCATGGCACTCACCCTCATTGGGTTGTTGCTGGCATTGGGGTTGGTCCCCGACAAGCCACCGTTCAGCATCCACCACCCTCTGCTGCTGCTGCTCCATGACCCTCCTCCGCTCTGCCATGCCTGTGGAGACAAAAGGAGAGAAACACATCAGTACAAACCCTAAGCATATTCCTCCTGCCCCAATGTGTGTTCCCACCCACCCAGCCAGACCCATCCATCCTATACCCTGTAAACACCACCACAGCCAACTCTAGACCATCCCTCCCCTATGTGCTGGACACATAAGACAGTGTTACCCATATGGACCATACGGGTGTGTATATGTATTACCCACCTGGATGAGGCACCACGCCCCTCCTGGCATGCGACCACAGACATGCCAGTTGCTCCGGCTCCCTCCATCTCAGGTCCCCATACTGGTGCCTGCACTGCTCAGCCATCCTCCTGTGGCCAGTGGCCGCCTCCAGGTCATTGGCCACTTCTAGCCAGACCTGGGTCCTGGCCCTGTCCAGTGGCACTTCAGCAAACAGTGGGCCATAGTGTGGCTCTACAATGGCCACTAGGTTGGCCAGCTCAAGGGCACTCCACTGAAGGGGCTCTCGTGCGTGCCATCTCTAGTGCTATAGTAGGCAATATGGCACTCCACAGCACGGCAACCCCACGTGGAAGTGCTGCACAATACATCGCCACCATTCCCTATTGTGCTGTCGGTACAGCACCACCATTCCCTATCGCGCTGTCACCGAACAGCGCGATAGAGCCACAGACATGCCAGATGTATAGCGCCAAGGGGGCAAAGGTCGGGCACTGGGTCATGGGTCTCTGGTGCAAGGCCACGCACAGCTCCATCAGACGTCTATGTGCCTAGCGCGATTGGTTGCCTGTGTGCCATCACCACAGTGAACTATTGCACATTGTGCCACAGCGCCATGTAGTGACCCTCGCCGTAGCACCACTGGCACAATGGTGGCCATGCCCTGAATTGCCTACTCACACAGTACATCATCAGTGCAGCAGACGCCTGCGTAAGCTACCTGGGCATGCGCAGTGTGGTGTACTATGCAGCCACAGAACTGGGCCATTTGCTCAGCACGTTCAACACAATTGCACAAAGTGCAACAGCACGATATTCAGCCGTCATATGCAAATCATCCGATCAGCCATTCAATGGCGCAGCAGCATGATTTGCATCTCACTAAACTTGCTCCACACCTAATTTGCATGGATTGCGCTATAAAAATGTGACACTGTTCTGCAGTGGCCATATTCGGTTACTGCAGTTGATAGGTGAGTTGCATGCTGTGTGGTGTTCTGGACTGTGGTCTCAGGGACTTGCTTTTTACTGCAGAGTCACAGGTAACCACTGTCACCCATACAGGCTGAATAATGACTAATCAAGGACTGGGTGAGGATGACGATGGTGGGCAGAAGAGGCGGCCTAATTTTACTAAGGCTGAGATGGAGGCACTCTTTGAGGCCTACCTGGATCAGGAACCACAGCTCAGTGGACAGCGGGGCACCCCTCAGACACATGCTGCTGCATGGGAGGGGGTGGCATGTGCCATCAATCTGCATGGCAGCCACCAGTGCTCTATGCAGGAGTGTAAGAAGAAGATGGGTACCGACAGGAGGAGGGTGAAGGAGAAGGTGGCTGCCATCAGGGTGGCATGTGCTGCAACAGGCGGGGGCCAGCCAGAGGTGGTGCAGCTGACTCCAGCAGAGGACAGACTCACTGCAAGCATGCAGCACAGTGCCATTGAGGGTGTTCCAGGAGGTGGCTTCCAGACAGGTGGTGGCCCATCACTGCATGGTACATCATGGTCTGTGGGGGGGTTGAAGGTAGATCACATGCACTAACATGTCCTTACTTTCTGTTACAGATCCTGTGCGTCTGCGGGGGTCAGTGATGGAGGGCCTGTCCACTGCAGACAGCCATCTGGAGATGGATGAGGGACCATCCACCTCTTCTGGTAGCCGGCGTGCATTGCAACAGTGTGCACACCTGGCTGCCAACACTGATGTCATTAAGACAGGTGTGAGGGATGCCCTTCCTGTGTCTCAGCAGTCTGGTGTCCAAGCATGCCAGCATGCTGTGGCTGTGGCTGTGGCACAGACCTGCACCATTGATGATGCAACGACCATTATGGGCATTGACATGTGTGTGTCATGGAATGGACACACAGCAGGCCAGCTCACGCCCATGGACCTGGCTGGTTCCGACATGTGTGCCAGCACATCAGCACAGTCCCAGGCTGCGCCTGTCAGCACCGGTGACTGGTCAGGTCAGTGGCACTGTTGCGGCCACAGTGGCGGAACAACTGATCCCTTGGGCACAGCAGGCAGAGGGGCAGCATTCACCCACCGGGGCTGGGGGTACAGGGTTCAGCGGTGGTGTATGTGCACCATCTGTGGACTTGCCCATACCTGGTCCTGGTGAGCAGCACCCACCCTCAAGGGGTGCTGAACATCAGGCCCTTCCATACCCTGAGGGACAGGTTGCAGATGTGGCAGATGACCTCTTTGACGAGCACACCTGCCTGCTGCAGGCATCAGTACAGCAGCAGATGCGGCTTGCAATGTCCATGGAGGCACTGTGTGTGGCTCTGGAGCGGGTCGAGGAGCAACACAGCAGGGACACCGAGAGGATCCTGTCACGGATTGACCATTTGCGGGTGGATGTGACCGCTGCCATTGACAGGCTGACACAGGCATTGGTCACTGTCGTGGCCACATTGGGCACACAATCAGGTGCCCCTGTGTCACTCACACCACGCAGTTTGCTATCCACTCCCCGTTCCTGGCATCGTGCGACATCCATCCTGTCGACACCGGGTTCAGCTGTGGGCATCCTGACCACTCCTGGTGCAGGTATGTTCGGTGTGCTGCAGACACCTGTGTGGGCACGGTCACATTCACACAGTGGAACCCCTGGTGGACCATTGGTTCCACCCCATGAGGCCTGTGCTCAGCCTGCCGGTGCTGCTTGGTCTCGGTGGGGCCGCCCATGCATCCGAGGCGGACGTGGCACTGTGCCGCAAGACTGAGCTGTCTCCCAGTGTGGGCCCTGTCTGGTATTGCCCTGTGTGCAATGTGTGTTTTGGTGGGCAGTGCACCGGTGGCTGCCCAGCCTTACACGCAGACACATGGACCACCTGCACACCCTCCCGACTGCTGTCCACAGGTGCATGTGCATGATGATGCCTGCATTGCACTGTACACCAAAGTGCGATGGTGCCCAGCATCTGACACATGCACATGGACAGTAAGTGGACGTGGTGGCCTGTGGACATGTGTGTTTTTAGTGTCTGTGTTCTGGCTCTGTTTTGCAGCTGACCCCTTAGCACTTTGTGCCTATTGTGTGTGTGTGTGTGTGTGTGTGTGTGTCCATCCATGTGGCGTGTTACTGTTCACCCTTCCCTGGTTGTATGTGTGTGCTTCTGTGCCCTGCCACTTCCCTTGCCATCATGCACCCCTGGTGTGTTTCTCTGTGTGTATGTGGGTTGTGCCCTAGCCACTGGTGGTTGCACATGGCCCCATGACTTACCTGTGTTGGCTGAAGTGCTCCTCTGTGATGGTGTCCCAGTGCAGTTGGGCCAGATGGATCAGTCGGGGGTCCTGTCATCCAAGGGGAGGCTGCCCATCCCCATCGTCAATGGCGTCACCGTCATCCCCATCACTGTCCCCCTCTTCGACCTGTACGGCTATCCCACAGTCTTTGGCCATGTTCTGCAGGATACAACAGGCCAGGAATATCCCACAGGCCTTTGAGGTGCTATACTGTAGGGCACCACCAGAGGTGTCCATGCAACGGAAACGCACCTTCAGCATCCCAAACACCCACTCAATGATGTTGCATGTGGTGCCATGTGCCTCATTGAATCATTGCTGCAATGGGGTCGTGGGCCACCAGTAGGGTGTGAACAGCCAGGGACGGAGTGGGTATCCACTGTCACCTGTGTGGAGATAGTGGAGGTTAGTGTCTTGTTCAGGCTCAGACTTCCCCAAACCCTGAGTGTCACACCCATGGCACCTGTGGCTTACCCCACTTGCCCATGATTTGTCAGTTCTACATGCATACTCACCCACTAAATGTCCTGTGGGGATGTCCCCACTCTCAAATCGATGGCACAGTGCCGACTGATACCATATGAATGAATCATGTGCTCCCCCAGGGTGCGTGGCACAGACATTGATGATGCGCCCACTGGCATCACACACCACCTGGCAGTTGACACTGGCATATCCCTTCTGGTTCATAAAAGTGGCCCCATTGGGGCCAGTGGCGTGTGAATTGCCACATGGGAGCAGTCTATCACCCCTAGCACACCAGGCATATGTGCTACCCTGTAGAACTCCTGTATGGCTGCTGTGCGCTCCGCCGCGGTGCTGGGGAAATAGATGTACTCCGCAGCATGTGGCAGCAGAGCACTGAGGAATTGGGTGAGGATGCATGACGTGGCTGACTCTGTTATGCCTGTGGTGTCCCCTGTTGGTCTCTGGAAGGTACCCGTGGCGAGCAAGCACATGCAGGCTGTTACCTTTGTCTCCACTGACAGAGCATGACTCCATCGTGTGGGTGCCTGCATCACATCACTGCACAGCTCACAGAGCCACCTCAGTATTGCCCTGTTCAGGCAGTACCAGACCACAATGTCAACATCTGAGTACAGCTCAAAGCTGGTGCGGGCTCGGTACTGCTTGTTGGGGGGCGTACCACCGACGGGCCCTTCCATGGCCACGTCCCCCTGCAGCATGCCTTCTCACCCCCCTCATTACAGCTTCCATGTGGAACGTGGCACTGTCCATGTCCCTGGCTTGTGTCCCCCCCCGGCTGTTGTTGCTTTTTCCCCCCCGCTGTCCTGACTGCTACCTTCACTGCACTGGGTACACCTACTGGCCTCTGCTCACTGTGGCCCCACACACCTTTCCTTGCCCCTATTCTGTCCTCTTGTTTCCCTGGCCTTCCCTCTTTGTCCCTCTTGCTCTGTCTCTCTCCCTGCTTCATGCGGCTTCCCTGTAGCATTCTTGCGCCTCTTCCTTGCTCCTTTTTATTTTGGCTCATTTCGGCTATGGCGCAACTTCCGCCTGTTCCACTGTTGCGCATTGTGCAAGTCTTTGAACATCGCACTGCACACTTTATGCATGGTTCCACCCCCCTTCAGCTGTGCATGCCTTCATTATCATTGTGCTGTTGCTCAGCATGTTTTCAGTGACGCAACTGCCTCCTGCTGAATTTCGCAGAATGGCGCATTTTCTGACCTGCACTGGCGCAACCCTATTGCTCATTGCGCAACCCTTTTGAATATCCAGCCCTAGGTATCTCCTCAAAGGAATCATCTGACTCAGAAAATAAATTACCTCAGAGCAAAAAAAAAGATACTCCTAGACTAAACAGAACAGTACAAGTTGCATTAAACTGTTTCACCAATGAGTTGGTTTAGCATTGTTATTTTATGGTTGGCAATGCATTGGCAACTCATATTGCATTGTTTTTCAGTGCTTAATCAGCTCAAGAGCAACATTTGTAAAATGTTTTTACTGTTCAGTTGGAATGCATCTGAAGTCCAGTCACAATGCAATGCAATACTGAGTTTTAGCTCTTAAAAAACAGTTTGTGCAGGGCTTTGTGCTGGATCCAGCAACACTTATGCAACTCAATCAGTAATGCTAAAACAACTCATCGAAGAAACAGTTTAATGTGACATGTACTGTAGTTCAAATTCTAATTCAAAATGAAACATATTCAGGAAACACAAAAAATAACACAACATTAGGCAACGGAGAGTTCCTATGTACCTCAAGCTAAGGTGTTAGGGACCACCACCTCTACTACTCTGGCTAAGGGGGGGGGGAGGAATTACACATCTCAAAAAAGAGACAGTCAAAGCCCATTCTAGGTCCAACTGTGAGTCAGGAACCTTACCCAAACTCACTGCAATGCCAAAATAGGTGTTTCTCCAAAAGGGGGGCGAGGTGGAAGGTATCCCAATTAGCAAGGTAAATACAGAGGTGACAAAAATAACCACATGATAGTGTAGCTCAAAACAGGTCCAAGCATAGTTCTCCAGGTCACAGTAAAATAATTAGACATAGTGTTGCAAAGAAAGAGAAAATGATCAACATAGCACATAAAAAATATAAAAAGAAAGTGGAGAAGACAAAACAGCTAATAGAAAAGTTAAGAGCTTGTTCTCAAAAATTGCTCCAAGTTGCTCAGTGGCCTCCTAACCTTCATTTTCCTGTGCAAAATCTTTTCTTAACCATACCTAGAGCAGGTAGGACTAGTAATGTTATGTGACTTGCAAATCCTGTCCACTCTATTGCTGACATGGTAAAAAAAACTTATTGTTAAGAAGAATAATAAAATTAAAATGAGATTGAAAAATAAAATGCCAAGTGAAATTAACAAATTCAGTCTCTGTGCTTAGCCTTTCTCAAAAGGTATCCAGAGTTAGTTCCAACCACAGTGTAAAATGTCATAGTAAAACTACTATATTGACAGGATAGACCAACAGATTCTGCCTGGGCAACTTAATCCCTAAGGAGGGAGCAAAAATATTTTACTTTGACATAAACATTGAGAACAGTCTAAATCATAAGGCTTTGCTTAATTCTAAAGCCACAGTGACTCTAATGTCTAAAAATCTCTCATTAATTGGCCAATGTCTTAGGTGACTCAAAAAAGCTAAAAACCCTCCCTAACAGCTTACAGATTGCAGGTTAAGGAGAAAAAGCTCAAAAGACCTTAGTTAAGGTTTGGCTAAAATTAACATTTGGTAAAATGGTAATTAAGCATCCAGTGTATGCTACAAACAAAGCTGGCAATGATTTCTTATTTGGACATAACCTTCTAAAAAGGCTTAAACATTTTCTGAATTATGCCCCACAAAATCTTGTGGTCACATGTAAAAAGGCCTATTCCATTTGGAAAAAGTCATAACGTTTCTAAACAATTAAATTCATACTATTCAGAGAAAGATAATGTAATAATTAAACTAAATTCTGTAGGTTCTAACGTATTGATGCATCTAGTTTTGGTAATTCTAAAAATTGGCTAAATAAAAAAAAATAAAGCTAATCTGGTTTGTTTTTCAGCACTAGATGTGGTAAATCTGTAATTAAAACATAGGTCTAACTTTCTTCATAAAAAAAGTAAATCCTATTTGTTTTTCTCAGTGCCATCCTGTTGCTGACAAAAGCATCAAACTCAAAGTGCACTGCCCATCAAGGACTGTAAAAATGAGGGGTCGCAAAATAAAAAAAAGTAAATTTAAAGTGCCAGTCAACACAAAGGACTTGTAAATAACTAGTTCTGTGTTGTGCATAGGCTATATATTGTCCAATCAGTACACAGTATTATACAGTGTTAAAAAAGTGACTACAAAATGTTTTTAAACCACAAGATGTTTGATAAGTATAGGCACTTGCCTTTACACTACAGATAGGAACAAAATATACAATATCCTGTATGTAATGCTAGGATTAAAATCTCCCATGGCTTTGGGTTAGATGCAGTTGTACATCTAGATGTGTATATAAGCACAGTCAATAACATTCTGCGGTCACAAATAAGGGAAAACCCTTACTCAAAAAAAGTGACATCATGGGCCTTGAGCTCTGGACAAACTATTCCTCAAGTGTGCCAGATAGTAAGTGTGTTCACTGCAACAGTTTCAGATAAAGTAAAGAAATTGTCTGTTAGGGTTTATGGAAAACAAATTGATTAATACAACTGCATTGTTTGTGCCCTAACTTGTGGTGGTGATATGGATTTAAAGATCCATTCCTCACCTTGCCTAGGTATGTGCACTAAGGTAATACATGTTTTTCCCCCCTTAGTATGTAATCCACCATCAAAGCCGGTCAATTTTAAAAGCTAACTGCTGGTTAACATAGTAATAGGGGGAATCCTTTATAATTCAAAAATTAGTTATTCCAGTTACTGAGGGGAGAGTAACTAAAGGTATTGCTTAAAATTTTTTTTTAAAAAGGAGTTTTAAAAAAGTACATATGAACATATGAATTTGCAGGCAGAAATAGGTCACCTGATCTATCAAGTCTGCTCGAGTGTGCAGCTAGCACCCTCACCTTGCAATTGCCCCAACCTCTCCCCTTCCCAGTTATCCCCCCTCTCACCTTGTCCCATCCTCTTTTTGAAAATACCCACTGTCTTACAGACTACCACCTCCTCCAGTAGCTCATTCCATTCTGCCACCACCCTCTCAGTGAAAAAGTGTCTCCTCATTTCCATTCTAAATCTTCCTCCTTCCAATTTAAGGCCATGCCATCTTGTGTCCCTACCCCTCCTCAGCCTGAGTATTCCCTCAGTGCCTACCTTGTTAATCCCCTTTATGTACTTAAAGGTCTCAATCATATCCCTCCAGTTGCTTCTCTCCTCCAAGGAGTAATTGTTCAACTGTCTCAGCCTATCCTCATATTTTCTGTCCTCCAATCCATAGATCATCTTTGTTGCCCTGCATTGTACCCCTTCCAGTAATTTCATGTATTTTTTTAAATATGGCCACCAGAATTGCACACAGTACTCCAGGTGTGACCTGACCAGTGCCTGTAGAGAGGCAGGATCACTGCCCTGCTCCTAGAGGAGATCCCTCTCATGATACAACCCAGCATCCTGTTGGCTTTTGCTGCTGCCCTCCTACACTACTCTGTAGAGTTCATCTTCCCTGTTACAACCACTCCTAGATCCTTCTCCTCCTCCTCAGTGGAACCTAGCTGCACCCCTACCAGCTGGTAACCCTTCACTGGGTTCTTTGCTCCAAAGTGCAGAACTTTGTACTATTTTGCATTAAACCCCAACTGTCACACTTCTGACCACTCCACCAGTTTTGTCAGGTTGTCCTGCAGCCCCTGCCAACCTGCTATATCAGCCACCACTGCCACCAATTTAATATTGTCAGAGAATAGATTGATCTTATTCCTGTTGCCATATGAGATGTCTGCTATGAATATTCCAAACAGCACTGGCCCCAGTACCAATCCATGTGGCACCTCACTCATGACAGCACTTGGAGATGAGAGTTCCCCATCTCCACCATTACCCTCGGCTGTCTCCCCTGCATTCAATTCTCAATCCATTTAACTATCTTAGTCCCCATCTCTATGAGTATATATAGTTAATAAAAACTAAGGTTAATAATAAAATTAAAATAATTAAAAATAAGGTAAATTCAAGTAAAAACTAATTTTTTCTGACTTTAAACACCAAGTTAGCCAAGAGTATACTTGTAAAACTACGAGGAACAGAAATGTTTGTAAAATGTTCTTTCCATTATAAAGACATGTTTCAAAAGATGCCATCATTGTGGAGTAACCAACCTTCAGGTTACTAGGGCACCCAAACCATAGTAATGGCTCAGTTTATGTATACCAGTACAAAACACCACATGCATCTTAAAAACAAAAAAAAGTGTTAAATAAGCCTAATTTTAATTTAGATTTTGATATAAAAGGAAATGTACAAACAAAAATAGTTAAAAATGTTGATTTTGATTTAGTAAAAGTATAATAAGTTAAAATAGTAAAAAAAGTTTGCAATTTCATTAAAAGAATCCCAATCTACAGTAACTACAACTAATAAAGTTAACCTACAAATAGATGTTAAACTAAAATCCACATACTACCAAAAAGGTAATTTCCAGTCAAGGAATATCCTGGAAAATACTGGTAAAGGTTTTAAGAAACTAGAAAAGTAGTACCTTCAGCACATGGGGGGACAAAAACATAAAATATAACAAAAAGTAACCTACTAGCCTTATACGTACTGTGATACCAAAGGTTAAAAAGCTACAAAATGATGTAAAAGTGAAAATAATAAACAAAAGACAAACTAAAATGTTCAGTGTTATACTCATCATTGAAACTAATAAATAAAAAAAATTAAAGATACAGATATCTGATCCAAAAACTCATTCTGATCGGATTTTTGGCATGTCATCAGTATCCCACCTGATCGTGTTTCTCTATTTGAACAGGTCTAGTACCTACTGATTTTGATAGTGAGGTCCACCGATACTCTAGAACGTATTGCGTGTTGTGTGTGCTGTAGAATTACTTTGGCTGTGGTTGCAGTAAAACCTTTTTTATTTTACATTAGTTGCTCCAGTGTAAAAGTCACTGTAGCTTCACCAGCTGTAGAAAAAATGTCACATAAAACTAAAAGCCTTGTCTGGCAGTATTTCATTGTGGAGTGTGGCACAGATTATACTAGGAGTTATACCAGGGATTTTAAGGTGTACAGAAGGTGGTGGACTCATCATGGTACATCTCCCTCAAAGAGGATTTAATTATTCCCCAAGTTAGGCAGCAGATATTTGTCTAGTTCTTGTTTAAAAGTGTTAAAGGACTCCACTTCAACTACATCTCTAGGTAGTGAGTTCCATAAAGGTATTATGCAAGGGCAAAGTGTGTGCTTTGTCAAAAACCTACATATTTTAGCCATGGCTCCTCTATTTAAACTTTTGGCATGTGCTCAAACATATCAGAAATAAACACAAACAGCAACATGACAAATTGCTAGCTGAAAGGCTGAAAAAGCTGAAAAAGAGAAAAAAAAACACAGCTTAAAATTTATGAACCACCTGCTAAGAAATTTAAGAAGGAACATCAAACCCTGGAAGTATGTATAGCGCTCACATTGCCATTAGCTAATGATCACCCACGAGCTACATTAATTACAGAAACAATAGCAGAGATGCTAGCAATTGATAAACAACTTTATTCTGTGGTAGACAATGTTGTTTTTAAGGGTCTGCTTTCTGTCCTAGAACAACAGTGCATTTCACTTTCCAGGCAGCAGTTCTCTGATCTTGTTATACCTAATATGTATGCCAGATTAAGACAAAAGATGTGTGCTGAGATAAGGAAAATATCTGCACTTACTTTTATAACTGACACATGGACAGCTGAATATTCTACAGAGTCTTATTTGCTCATTGCAGCTCACTGGATAGACAAAGCATTTAAAAGAAAAAAACTATGCTAGATTTGCAACATCTAACAGAACGACATACGGGTGAAGACCTGTGTAAGGAATTCTTACAGGTACTTGAGAACTGGGGCATACAATCAAGCCAGAGGCATCTGTTAATTAATAATGGCCCTAATATTAGCAAAGCCCTTAAGTTAAGTGCTGTTCCCAGCAAGGGCTGTTTAGCTCACACTTAGCAGCTCATTATACACGAAGCAATACTGAGTCAGAAATCATTTGAAAATCTTCTTTCTGTTGGTAGATCCATTGTTGGGCATTTTCAAACATTCATCTTCTGCCACTGTTAAGTTAACATCACTACAACAGAGCCTCCAAGTACCTATGCACAGATTAATTCAGGATGTTCTCACGCATTGGAATACCAGCTATTACATGCTGGATAGATTGCTGGAACAGAGTCGTGTCTTGACAGTCTATACCTCAGAGACTGAAAACAGCAGTTTAACCTCAGCACAGTGGACACTTGTAGAAAGCATGTACGGTATTTTAAAACCTTTTGAGACTGAAACAAAATTAAGTTTGAACTCGGCTTGTGTTTCAGATATTATCCCAACCGCACCAAAGTACCATGTAGTGGTGGGCAAAGTGGCCTCAATTCACTCCATGAAATAATTTGTGGAATCAAGGCGAATTTGCGAAGTACTCTGCAAAGTGAAGCAGAGTACTTCGCGTCATGATGGGCAATGTGAAGTCCATTGACAGTGATGACTTTGTGTTACTCCACCTTCCCTAATCCATTACTTCACACATTTTAAGGAGATATACTACAAAACAGGCTTCACCCAATCACCACCATGGTACTCAGTAATACAAGTTTTTAAATTGGAGAGTTTTATGATACAGGCATTCATATTCCTTCCTGTACAACATGTGAGTTATAGTACTGTAAATAGTGGTGGGCAAAGTGGCCCCAATTCGCTCCATGAAGTGATTCACGGAGTAATGTGGAATCCATGGAGTATTCCGCAATGTGAAGTGGAGTACTTTGCATCATAATGAGGAATGTGAAGTCCATTGAAACCAATGACTTTGAGTTATTCCTCCTTCCCCAAACCATTTCTCCACCAATTTTAAGGCGAAGTACATTGAAATCAATGTACTTTGCCTCACTTTGCCTTGTAATAGATCGCCAAATGAAATTCTGCAGTGATTCATGGGATTGCAGGTCACATGGGCTCTAGATTGTTCTGCACAACCTCAGTTATGGCCTGGGTAGTGTGTGTGTAGTGGTAGCTGGAGACAGTTTATGCTCAGAGGTCTGCAATTCAAAACCTCTAAAAGCTGTTAAAAATGCCTTTTTGAGGGGAAATTTATTTTGCTCAAAATTTAGTACACTGATTGTAGGGAACCTTCTGCACTCATATCATTGAGTGTTAATTGTTTGTGTGTGGATTTTAAATGTTAATTTAGAACGCTCAGTCTGTGTATTGTAAAGTGTGTTTTGGAGAGGGACGTATTTGTGGTGTAGGTAGATTAACTGGGAGAAAAATGCAGTCTTTCTGTTTTACTTATATTTTTCTTGTATAACTGTATTAATGTACACACAGTAATATTTTCAGTAATTCTTGCCATTTTGTTGCCGATTGTTGTGGCGCAGCAGTGCATAATTTTTGTGTTTAAAACATTTGGTTATATTACTAAAGGTTTTCAATTTGCTATGCATTAGTTGTAGTGTGTGTATGTGTGTGTGTGATGCGTGCCATTAAATCAGACACCTTTTATTGTGCCACAGAGTAATTGCAGCAGTGTGAACCTGCTATCCACAGCACCTGCATGCATTTTGTGACTGCTTCCTGGTATCTTTACTGGTAGTGGATTGTTACTGCTGTGCACTAATCCCCCAACTGGCAAAAGGTATTCCTTTCCAGATTTGGATTTGTGAGCACTGATTAGGTGTTGTTGTACCTTTTCATATGCATTTCTTGAATATGCAGCACAATCTTAATCTGTGCATCTGCATTAAGTCTGGGAGACTACACATTTCTTGTTATGCTCTCATTTCACTTCATCAGCACTGGGGAATTTTCTGGACACAGACAGTAGCATTGTGGGGATTCACATTAATTCTGATGACTGTGTGTGACCACTGTGCGCATGACTGAGTGCGCCATTAATTCTGGCAGACTTTACATTTCTTATGTTCTCATTTCACTTCGTCAGCACTGGTGAGTTTTCTGGACACACGACAGTAGCACATTGGAGATGCACATTAATTGTGGTGACTGTGTGTGTGGGGAGCTGCCAGTATTGTTATGACTTCACCTTACTTCACGTTAAGGTGGAATGACAATGCAAAGTAATAATTACAAGGTGAAGTGAGCCTTTCATTTGGGTCACTCCCCATAGCAAAGTGACAACGTGAAGTGCCCACTTCACGGGCGCTTTGCTGATGGAATTTAAATTTGCTGTATCTCTAGTGCCATGCCATAGAAAACGTAATGGTGCCTGGTCTACTGACAATGCAGAAAGCACTGTTGCCTGCAATGAACACTCAATTTATAATGTATGAGTCCTCTAAGGAGCTAGTTGCTGCTACCTTCCTCAATGCAAGATACAAATTGCATTTTTTCACTCTGAAAATGGCAAAAGCTTTGCTCGAGCAGTTGTGAAACAACTGGTGGATGAGAAGCAAGATAGGCAGCATCAATGATCTCACAGGGACATCCAAACCCATATCAAACCAGAGGTGGAAGCTGATGACCCATGGGACAGATTCACGCAGTGCAATGCAGTGCCTCAAGAAAGTATATCGCCAACTTTTTTTTTATGTATCTCACCTGTACTACTGTCACACAGCATAGTGTAGTAAGTCAGGAGTCCTAAAATTTTTTTTCACAGCTTCCAACACTGGTGATGACACTTTTTGGAACACCAAGATTGAAACTTACATATCTGAGAGCTTACTGCACAAAAATAGCACGCCAGACGCAATACTGTTTTGGTAAGCAAATAGCAACACATTCCCAACATTAGCTAAGATTTTCAAAAAATATCTTTCTGCTCCACCCACAAGCATTCCTAGTGAATGCATTTTTAACTCAGCTGGGGACATTATTTCAGAATGGCACTCATGTCTGACAGCCACAAATGACAACATGCTGCTATTCTTGCAGCAAAATTTAATGAACTACAGCTTATGATGGCATTTATACTTTGGAAGCTGTGCTGCACCGTATGTTTATTGCGCTGTGCTACCATTCTAAAATCAGATCTTATGCTGCTATTTTACTAGTTTTACTAGTTTTAATTAGCCACCTTTTATTGAATTTATTTAAGAGATTTAGTGACTGAAATGTTTATGCTTTAGATTTTGTACATTTTATAAAGTCCATTGCAGCAAACATTAATTGCCTGTAATACTTACATTACATATAAGACAACCCCAATACAAACAGCACGTGACCCATATTTGAACTAAGGTTGCCCCAATTCCAGTTAGATTTAAAGTAAAAAACATCTGAATCCAATATCCGGTAAAGATTGATATCTGTGTCTCTCTAAAAATATATATTGTATTTGTAAAATGTTTATAATAATGTAAAAGATTGCTACAACAGTTTAAAAAGAATGCAAAGTTGTAATCATGTTTATTCATTTAGTACTGCACATATTTCTATGCCAAAAAGTACATCACCAATTATGTCATCTAGTAATGTCACATCCTATGATGCCACATCCAAAGATGTCATATATGATGATGTCTTTAGTTACCACATAATAATCCAACTTTGTGTTCTGTTTTTCATTTTCCCTACAATGATCACACTATATACCCATTTAGTAAAATGATAGTTGTGAACTACAAAATGCATTTTTGAACTGCATTTTTAATTCAAAATTGGGGAAATGTAGGAACAAAACCTATCAATTAAAATATTTTTTAGTTTTTTATCATATTATTAATTATTAACTACTATTTTATATTCCTTATACATGCTTAATTAACTAATTGAAGTAATTGGATTAAGGTTAAAGAGGGCATACTATACTTCTGATTAAAATAATGTTTACCTCTACATGATTTTTCTAACTTCAAGAAGAAAACAAACTGCTTAATTGAACACTAGAAAGGGGATATGTTGCCTTCAAAAGTTCTGCTTTAAATTTGCAAGTGCAATTTGCCTAACTGAGAAGGGAATACAGCATCCATTCCATATAAAGAAAGCTTATGTTTTGCTTCACAGAACAATATTAAAGGACAATTTGCTGTCTGAAAATAGGCACTCAAATTTTTGACTTGCTAGAGGCCAGATCTCCTTGGCAACCAGAAATAAAGATGCTTCAATGATCTCACAGCAAAGGTACCTTCAACAAAAAACTGAAAAGCTGATTAAATCTCCATTAACTTTCATAGAAAAAAATACTTTGGTCTATAACTTAAAAATACAACTTGCTGTTCATCTTGAATTTCACAGTTTGCAGAAAAGATGACAATTGTTTTTTGTTTTTTTTTTGTCCAAGTTTTATAAATATATCTAATGGAGATAAGAAGATACATACATACATACATACAATTATATATATACAGTATATATCTATATATATATATATATATATATGTATATGTTTATATATATATATATATATATATATATATATATATATATACATACATATATATGTGTGTGTGTATAATAGGCGTGCAGTCACACCCCTATTGTTAGGGTTGAGTAGGCACTTCAATGTTAAACTCAAAATTTTGCACTTTAATAACTTTGCAACCATTGAGTGGTTTTGCATGATATTTGGTACATGTCTTCCTTTGGGGTAGATCTCTTTCATTCTGATTGGATGTGCAGTCTCCGAGTTACAGAGAGGTGAAAAACATGTTTTTACCCCTTGACTTTGCTGGGATTTTTTTTAACTTGACTATAGCCCAGAGGGTTAGGTTGTTTGGCATGAAATTTGCAGGGTAGAAAGGGACTAAGCCAAAGATGTGCCTTTTGCTAGTCTGGAGTAAAAAGAATAAGTAGTTTTTAAGTTATTGCAATTTAAAAATTTAAACAACTCTTTTCTGAGCATGCTTAGTAGGCACTTCAATATAGCTGGTTGATACAAAAGAGGAATCCTGCATTGTATGAGAAAATTCCTCCTTCGTATGGCCACCATCTTGTTTTCACTTTTGCCCGAATAATTTTTTTTGAAACCTCCTGCAATAATATTATTGGGAGGAGCCAACACATATTAACTTGCTTATTGGGACCCCCTTTGGTGCATTCTGCACTTTGCGGGATGAAATATGCCCGTACAATGCACCTCCTAGTCCCCTACTCACCCTCCTCCTAAAGTGTTTATCCCTCTTCTTTCTCTACCCTTAATCTATCCCCCTCTTGTGAGCTCAATCACTGCCTTGTTCAGGCAGGATCCATAGTGCATGGTAGGAAACAACTTTACCCCCTATCCTTTTTTTCTCCTTTTACTGCACCCCCTCAGTTACTGCTAGATCACTGCCTTGTGCAGGCAGGGTCACCCAGCACACTGGTGGAGTACTACCCCTCACTATAGTTTGACCTCTGCTACCCACCCACAACATCCATCCCCCAACACCCCCTCTCTCACATCACTATATATAAATAACTCTCATCACCTATAACCTGTGTCCTGCTAGTAGGGCTGTCTGCTGCCCTGCCCAGATAGGGATAACAGGACACTGTTGAATTTCAACTTCCCTACTCCCCCCTTGGATATCCCCCACCTATAATACCTCTCTCACATCACCCTGCCGCATTCAACCACTCTTCCCCTCTTATCCCCCTTCTGGTTAACATAGCCTAACACTGGCCTACCCCTACATTCAATTAAGCACTTATAACCTACCACTATACCACTCTTATATGCACTTTAGTCCACCCTGTTGTCTCTATTTGCCTCAAAAATTTTGTTCTGCCTGCGTCTCTCCATACATTTCCTTTCACATCTTCTATTCTACCCTCTGCAATTTTGAATTCCCTCCTTCCATTCTTCCTCTCTTTACTCCTATCACTGTAAATCTTGAATATCTATGTTACACTAATGGCTACTAATTACTATTGTGTCATCTTACCATGTAGTGCTACATACTGTTGCCAAGTAATTATATGTGTTCCAGTGTTACTAACTGTCACCAGCTGTTGCCAAATTATTATTGTGTCTTCATATCTACAATAGTTAACTGTTGCATTGTTAGCTAATGTCATCCACCTGTAATCCCTCCTGCTTTCATTGTATGCAAGTAAGTGAATTGTATTCCAACATTGTAACATTTCTCTGTATTCTATCCCATTGTTCCATACCTCCCAGGTTGCACCTGGAGATGAGCAACTTGTTGCTTAGCATGTCTTCCTGGTGAAACATTTCAATAAATAAAAAAATAAAGAAAGAAAAATTTGTTTAATCATTTAAATCCTACTTCATATCCTTGTAATACGACCTAGGATCCTAGTTCGTAACCACAAGATATGGCCTAGGATCATAGGTCATAAGCCAAAAATAGGAAAAATGATTAAAAAACACTTTTGCCAACATGGGGTGTCCAATCCCAATGTCAGCACTAAAGCCCCCCCCCCACCAGTATGTGAGCCTGGGGAGTAATACTCCAACACCAGGATGCTCACTTCTGGTGTAAAATGATGCCCCCCTCTCCCTGCTAAATCTGTAGTTTATGTTTGCCGACATTTGGTACCCAATCCTGTGTTGGCATGTATGCACCCCACACACTAATATGGCACACTGAGAGCCCACCACAGTGTGTCCAAATACCCATTATACAAAACAAAAACTTGTAAATAAAGAAAACCATCCCATGATGTCTTAAATTTGTTTTAAACCTGCAAACATAAAAATGGTCCCTAATCATCTCACAGGTCCCCCATCCCACCCTCCACTGAGCACCCACTTCCCTGCACCCTCCCTTACCCATACTTACCTCCAGAGGTCAGGAGCAGAGATCTTCTCTGGACTGGGATATGTCTGCAGTTTTCAAAGTTGAACCACAAACCGAAGAATCAAAGGTAAGTCATATAATGCCACTCAATGTGGAGGGTTTCAACTTATGTTGATACCTAGGCCATTTTTTGAGATTTTTGCACCAAATTTTCAACATGGATTTTTTGGGACAACACCTCATGACCAATGTCACTGTCACCTCATTACTCAGTCCCAAAAGGTGATTTTGTGGTCACCATGTGTAATCACCTTTTGGGACGAATTAGCGAAATGACAGTGCCAGTGTTCATGAGGGGAGGTCTCAAAAAGCCCATGTTGAAAATTTGGTGCAAAAAATCCAAAACACAGCAGTGTTACAAGCATGCATTAAGCAGTTTCTTTGCATGCTCATAGTTTGCTAATTTTTGAGATTTTCACTCCAGATTTTCAACATTGCCATTTTGCCACACCTCCTCATGAACAGTACAGCTGTCATTTCTCACATCCTGCCTGAAATGTGTTTTTGCACCTGTGACACAGAATGGTGTGGTTGCTGTCCAAAATCAACTTTCAGGGTGGATTAACAAAATCACAGCCTCTTGTTTCAGTTAGTGGTGAAGAAAAACAGCTGTAATTCAAATTCTACTGCCCCTAGGTAAACACTAACTGTTGTGTTTACCTAAACGGAGCATAAGGGACACAATGGTGCCATCAGTTTTTTTTTCTAGGACCCCTAGAAATACCTTTTTTAAAAATCGGGTCCCCTGTAGTATTGCAAATCCCGACAGTACAGATGCAACACTTTTGCAAATCATGACACTTTTGCATCTGTATTGTCACAATTTGCAACACTACTGCACCAAAAAATACCATTTCTTCACCACACCACTGCACATAAATAGTTAGGGCTTTTTGTCTGAAATTTGCAGGGTAACAAGCCCTGGACCCATAGATGTGCCATTTGGTGATTTGATAAAAAGATTTAAAATGGTTACAAAGTTACAGCACTCCAAAGTTGAGACATTTCCCATAGGCTAACATTGCTGCACCCACAGCACCTTTCAGTGCCTGTATCTCAAAAACAATTTGAGATATGTATTTTTTTACTACATGAAGGTTTTGAAGTCATGATTACAGTTGCAATGGAATTTTTTCATAGTTACTATGGTTACCAAGATATTGCCAAATAAGTGTGATGGGGGTTCCTTTTCAGTACTATGGGGCTGCTGTATGACCCTGTACTTACATGTAAGTGGGAAGGCAGGGCCCAGAGGGCCCACGCTCCCACATACACATACTATTATGCAAAAAATTGACAACATGAAGGGAGTACAGGTTCCACAAACACATAACAGTTACATTACCCTTTCTCAAAAAGAAGGGAAATTCATTGCAAAAAGCTTCATTAATGCATCAGTTAGGATTGATAGCACAGTGACTAAAGTATGGAAATGTGATGTTAGGGTTACCACCCCTACCACCCCACCCCCACCCCCACCACACAACAACACATGTTGGGGTTTGCCATGGGGTCATCAGGCCTCTCACACCATTCTCCTATACTGTAGCATGTCAGCTTGTTTACACATGGAATGGGGTGAGAGTTGGGCCTGATGACCCCATGGCACACCCTGACATCTATTGTTGTGTGTAGGGTGGGGGAGTGGGATGATAATCCTAACATCACATTTTCATAATTTTGTCACTGTGCTATCAACTCTGATTGATACATTGCAGAATTTTTTTTTTGCAATGAATATATATATATGTGTCAAACCTAACTATAATATCCCTCTTTGGTATGATATGGAGACATCAGCATCTTCTGGATCAACCCCTAACTGTTTTATCTATTTCACTTCCATATCCAAGTTTAAACAAAATCCTGTTATCAATTCATCCATAAATTATTGGTTTAAGATGCAAAAATGGCTAAACATCGATCCTACTCCCATACGATATACACCTATTTGGGGTAATCCAAAACTTATATTGGAGAATAAACCCATATACTGTAAATCTTGGGCTCATAAAAGTATCCTTTTTCTTAATGATATATTAATGGATAATAGTAATACTCTGGATTCCTTTAGCAATTTGCAAGCCAAATAGAACATTCCTAAAACAGAGTTCTGGAAATATTTACAAATCAGATCCGCTATCTCTTATACCACTTCTCAACCCAACAATCCACCGAGAACTCACCCATACATCAATAAGTGGATTAATATTCAAAAAGGCCTAACCAGTACCATTTATAAATTAATCAGGGATAAGCTCCCAATCAGTCTCTCGGCCAGAAATAAATGGAACCAGATACTTAATATTGATATCTGATCTTCAATGGAGTAAATGTGGAAATTCTGTCATGACTCGTTCAAAGACGTACAGAGCAGACTAATTCAATCTAAAATTTTGCATTTATGGTATAATACTCCAGCTCATCTATATAATATTGGTTTATTATCAAATAATAACTGCTGGCGATGTAATGCCCCAAATGGGGATCTCTTACATTTATTATGGTCATGTAATCCTATTTTCAATTTATGGCAAATAGTCCATCAATTTGCTTCTAAGGTCATTGGCAATTCTATTCCATTTGATCCTAAATTTTGTATGCTTGGTATTATTGACAGCAGCACAAGTTTAACAAAATACCAGCACAAATGGCTTCAGATATTGTTTATGCAAGTTAAGAGACTGATCTTAACTCATTGGAAATCTCAATTAATCCCTACTTTGACGGATATTTTAAAACATCTAACTTGTATCTCTTCTTTTGAGAGAATTTCCTACTTAATTATTAGAAACATAGAAACATAGAAGTTGTCGGCAGATAAGGACCGCAAGGCCCATCCAGTCTGCCCATTTCTTTTTCTACCTTATAAATGTGCCATCGGCCTTTGCTCTGTCAGTGACCTATCTATTCATAGTCATTTGTATTGCTCCCTTATGCCTATCCCATGCCTGTTTGAAGCCCTGCACTGTATTCATAGCCACCACTTCTTGTGGTAAGTATTCCATGCATCTACCACCCTTTCTGTGAAAAGAATTTCCTCACATTCCCCTTAATCGGCCTCTCTAATCTCATGCTGTGTCCTCTTGTCCTGCAATTTTCTTATATTTAAACATGTTAGACTCTTTCACCTTGTTTATGCCCTTAAGGTGTTTAAATGTCTCGATCATATCACCTCTCCTCCTTTGCTCAAGGGTATACATATTGAGCTCCGTTAATCTGTCCTCATATGTCTTCTGATGCAGTCCCTGCACCATTTTGGTTGCCCTTCTCTGGACTGCCTCAATTTGGTTAATGTCCTTGTGAAGGTGTGGCCTCCAATACTGCACGCAGTACTCCAGATGGGGCCTAACCAATGTCTTGTACAGAGGGATTATTACCTCCCTCTTACGACTTGTGATACCCCTACTAATACACCCTAACACCCCCCTAGCCTTACCTACTGCTTTAGAGGTCTGCTTGGATGATTTTAGGTCATCAGTGATGATGATGCCCAAGTCTCTTTCTTCCTTTGTGACTGCTAGCAACTCCCCTCCCAGCCTATAAGTGGCTTCAGGGTTTCTCTTCCCTATGTGCATGATTTTGCACTTCTTTGCATTAAATCCCAGTTGCCACTCTTCTGACCATTTTGCTAGTTTATCCAGATCTCTTCTCATTCTGCCCACCCCATCTGGATCATCTACTCTGTTGCAGATCTTGGTGTCATCTGCAAACAGACAAAGCTTACCCTCTAGTCCATCTGCGAGGTCACTAATGAAGATGTTGAATAGGACTGGCCCCAGGACTGATCCCTGAGGTACCCCACTTGTGACTTGCATCTCTTCTGACTGTATACCATTTACCACCACTCTCTGTTTTCTGCCAGTCAACCAGTTTGCCACCCAGTTGACCAACTTCTGACCCAATTCTGATTGATAGACTCAATGAATATTATCTTTGCTGGCAGAGCTATTTGAACTTTCTCCAATCATAAATATATATACATATTATAACTTCTTTTTTTTTTTCTTTTTCTTCTTTTGGTGTAACCTATTGCAGCTCCTTCTTTTTCACTGTTTCAAGTTTGTAACCATTATCATATACCTACTCTTTTGTCACTATTTTTATTCTATTCGATATAGTACGGTTAATAGTATACACATTAAATGGAAGTCAGCATAATCTGTATTATCTCTATCATGATAGTACACATGCTTCCATTATATCTCCTTTCTCTTATTACTACAAATTGTATTTTATATTTTACTATATACAGTCCTTTGTGCTGTACTATGTCATGTTTATGTAATTTCAATAAAAGATTAACTGCAAATATATATATATATATATATATATATATATATATATATATATATTGAGCTGTTGAAAATAACATTTTGCAGGAGAAATTGTTGAAAAATCAGAAATTTTTAGACATAAAATATTTTGTGAAATTGTGAAAGTTTGCCTGAAAATGAGCAGCCCTAATGAGTAAATTAAATTAGTGCAAAAGAGTAGGGCTGATAACCACAGTAAACTAGTAACAACAAAAAAAAGTATTATCCCTGGTGTCTAGCAGTCCAACCCCCCCCCCAGTTGATAAGTGGCCCAATTCCAAATTAGTATCCACCCCCTCCACCACCACCCCAGAGAAATTTACATTAATTTCCCCCATCTCAGTATAATAATAAAAAATAATTTCCAATCCCAACTCCCTGGTGTCCAGTGGACCCCCACCTTGTCATCAGATAGTACCCCCCTGCTCCCCATACCATGAGAGGGCCACCAGCACAGCCCTCCACTCACCTCCATGGCTGGCAGACCATCTGAGTGCTTCAATGAATGAGTGCATGCTTGTTCAAGTACGTGCTCATTCATTGGAAGTGCTCAGATAGGCTGCCCCAACCATGGAAAGTGGAAAACTGTTAATAAACCTACTCAGGTTACAGGGGTGTGGGTGGCATATCTGATGACAGGGTGTGAGGTGGGGGTCCACTGGAAACCAGGGAGTCAGGATTGGGAATGTTTTTATTATTATTCTGTGGATGAGAAATTTGTGCTCATTCACTGAAGTGCTCAAATGGGCTGCTGACCATAGATGTGAGAGGAGGGATGTGCTGGTGTCCTGCTCAGGGTACAGGGGAGTATGGGGGGCATTATCTGATGACAGGGTGGGGGGATCCACTAGACAAGAGGGAGTCAAGATTGGGAATATTTTTTATTATTATACCGTGAAGGGGGAAATTCATGTAAATGTCAGTGGGGTGGTGTGGGGGGTATTCTTCAATTTAGGAATTGGGCCAGTGATCGGCTGGGTTGCGTGGGACCACTAGACACCAGAGATGATATTTTTTTTGTTACAGTACTGTGGTTATTACGAGGGATGGAAAGTCTGAAAAGGTTTTATTTTTCTATCAAAAAGGGTACCAAAAATGGTGAAATTTCACCCATAAGCAGTGAATTTCACCATTTTGTGACTGAAATTTCAAGTTTAGTGGGTGAAATTTTGCATTTCGCACCCACAAAATATTTAGCAAATTGCACGAATTTAGCAAAATATTATGCGTAACAAAATGTGTTAATTTTGCACAATACTAATATATTCATTGCACACAACTTTATTAATATATCAGTTAGGGTTGTCATTACAGCGACAAAAGTTTGGAAATTGGATGTTAGAGTTATGAACCCTACCCCTTACCCCCACTCTCCACACAATAACAGTCATCAAGGTGTACCTTGGGTCTGTCAGCCCTAACTGTCACCCCATTAATTTTGTAAGGAAGACGAGTGATACAGTATAGAACAATGGGGTGAGAGTTAGGCCTGATGAACCCAAGGCACATCCCAACATCTGTTAGTCTGTGGTGAGTGGGGGTGGTAGTGGGGGGTAGGGTTGGTAAGTGTAACATCAAATTTCTAAAATGTTGTCATTGTAATGAAAACCCTAACTGATGCATTAATGGAGTTTTTTTGCAATGAATATATATATATATATATATAGATAGATAGATAGATAGATAGATAGATAGATAGATAGATAGATAGATAGATAGATAGATATTATAGTGGCATGGTCGCACCACTATATTTAGGGTTCATCGGTCACTTACATACTAAAGTCAAAAGTTTGGGCATTAATAACGTTGTACCCATTCAATGGATTTGCCTGAAATTTGATATGCACAGTGGGGCATGGTAGTTCTCTTGATTTGCCAAATGCCATTTTGGTCGGACTTACGGTCTTTGCACACCAAAATGCTGAAAAATGAAAAATTATCCCCGTTTTTGGAGGCAGTTTTTGAAATATTGTCTGTGGCACTGCGTGGCAGTTGTGTGATGTGTTGCTCTGCAGCATGGCTCATTTGAAAGAGCTTCACTGGCCGAACATGCCACTTTTCATTTCGTGAAAAAATATTGAGGCATTCAAAAGTGATAGCACTTTTAAGTTCCCATTGTAAGTCAAAGGGAAAATTTGTATGGTTATCTTGCGAACAAAGAATGGGGTTTTGGCCATCTGGTCCCTCCTCATGATCAAAGAATTTTCAGGCTCACAGTCAAAGATTCTTTGATCCTGAGGGAGGGATTTGGAGGGACCAGATAGCCCAATTTTAACAACTTTTAAAATTAAATATCTCAGAAATGGTTTGGTCTTTTAACTTAAAATTTGGAGGGCACTGACGGGATGTCTTGTAGAAGTGAACTATGGTGCTTAGGTGTCAGAAGATACATTCATTGCAGAGATATGGTGTGGCACAGTTTACGTTCTGCGGATAGCGTTTTGCATTGTGGTAGTGGCCTGAAATTTATAGGGTAGGTCACCTTACTGCCATGGACATACTTTTTAGTCGTTAGATGTGTAAAATTTTAACAGGTGTGGAATTCTGCCACTCTGACCAATGAAAATCTCAAACTATAAAATGTTGTATCTCGGACACGGTTTGGTCTTTTAAACTGAAATTTGCAGGGTGTTGAGGGGATGTCCTGTACATGTGAATTATGGTATTTAGGTGTTGGAAAATTAAGTTGCTGCAGAGATATTGCATGACAGACTTTACATTTTACGTATAGCATTTTGCATTATGGTAGGCACTTTTAATGTTAAACCTCACATTTTGCATGTTAATAACTTTGCAGCCATTCAACGGATTTGTACAAAATATGGAATGCACAGTCTAGTTTGGTAGATCTCTTGACTTATTAAATTGCATTTCAGTCAGACATGCGGTTTTGGCACAGCGAAGTACCAAAAATTGCACTTGCACCACTTTTGCGCATTTTTTTTCTGTGTCGTTGCTCAAACACTGTGTGGGCTATTGGTCTGAATCTTGGGAGGTAGAAGGAGCTTGCACCAGGGAACATGACACTTTCTGTTTGGTGAAAAAATATTAATCTGTTTAAAAGTTATTTAAATTTGAAATGCCCATTACATCCTATGGGAAAATGTACAGTATATGTATCTTTGGAATGTTAATGAGAAAGACCAGATGGCCCAAATTGGGATGACCATATCTCAATAACAGTTTGGTCTTTTTACTTGAAATTTTCAGGGTGTTGAGAGGATGTCATAGAGATGTGAACTATGCAATTTAGGTATTGGGGAAATAACTTGTTGCAGAGATATTCAATGACCTAATTTACATTTTTCCCATAGGATTACATTGCAGTCTGTGTCATGACTTTTAACGCCATTATCTCAGAAATGAAGCGAGATACAGACATTTCGCTAGGGGTGGCAAAAATATTTCAAATCGTTGAGTAAGCCTGCAGTGGAATTTTGTCCGTACGTTGCATGGTTCATGAGACATTGTGAAATTACTGTCACAAGGGTTGAAAGAGTGCCTGTCCAGTGCTTTTCAGGGCCCATATCTCGGAAACGGCGTGAGATATGGGGACAGGTATTCTGATGATGTGTGAAGTACTTGCTGTCATGGTTACAATGATGCTAGATTTTTTTTCTAGCTTTTACAGTTCCCAAGATATGCACAAATTACTGTTACAAGGGTTTGGTTCTCAGTAGTGCTGCTGCATGGCTCCATAGCTTTGTGTAAGTGGGATTGTGGGCCCAGATGCATATTGTTGTGCAGAAATTGGCAACTTGGTGGGAGCTGGGCTCTGCACTCCCACCAATATATGTTTTTTTCTACTCATATTACACTTTTTCAAAAAGTAAGGAAATTCTATGCAAAAAACTGTTAATGCTTAATTTAAGGTTAAAGCAAAAAAGTCATGAAATGAGACATTAGGGTTGAACCCCTAACCCCCCCTCACACTCACCACCCCAATCCTCCACAGTCTGACAGATGCCAGGGTGTGTCATTGGGGTCATGATGCCTAAATCTTGCCCCATTCTCATTTACTGTATCATATCAACATGCTCAGACATGGAATATATTATAGGGGAGTGGCCGTGCCACTATATTTAGGGTTATGAAGCCACTTTTATGTTAAAGTCAAAATTATGTGTGTTGATAACTTTAGACCATCTCAATGGATTTGCATGAAATTTGGTATATGAAGTGGGGCATAGTAGATCTCTTGATCTACCAAATTCCAGTTCAGTCAGACTTATGGTTGTTGTGCAGCAAAATGATGAAAAAACACTTTTACCCAGTTATGTGGGCAGTTGTTTTGATTTTATCCCTGGCGCTGCATGGCTGTGTGGTGTGTTGCTCTGTGATATGGCTCATCTGAAAGAGCTTCTGTCTAGGAACATGCCACTTTTCATTTGGTGAAAAAATATTAATCTATTCAAAAGTTATTAAACTTTTAATGTCCCATTGTAAGTCAATGGGAAAATTAATATGGTTATTTTGCAAAAGAAGAATGGGGTTTTGGCTATCTAGTCCTGCCTTATGATCAAAGAATTTACAGGATTGCGATCAAAGAATCTTTGATCACAAGGAATTCTTTGATAGCGATGGCTGCCATCTTGTTTCCACTTTGTAGTCAGAAAAATTCAAATATCTTGACCCAGTGGGACTTCTTAGGTGAAACTATGGTGGGTTTTACTCAGGCACTTTCCCTCTATCAAGCCATGCATGTGGGTTCTTTCAAAATGTTAAAAAAATAGAGTTTTTAACTTTTTTATTCTTTGATCACAGCTCGCTAAAGATCTTTGACCGCGAACCTGCAAATTCTTTGATCTCGAGACTCTTTGACCAAGATCTTTGATCACGAGGATGTGGCTAGATGGCCATTTGAAAATATCAATTTTCTCACCTCAGAGGTGCCTTATTAAGCTAAATGAGGGTATGTTTTTCACAGGGGGCTTTGTTCTTTTGAGGCATGGCTGTGGTTACATATATTTCTGCCTAAAAATTGACTTTTAACATTTTTTATTGTTTGATCATGACCCTGCGAGATGGTCACATGAAAAATTCACTTTTATCAGCACAGGGTCTCACTTCTAAAGGCAAACTAGGGTTGTATCAGTTCGGGGGTCTTCGTTCTGTCGAGTAATGATTGTGGTTTCATGTATTTTTCTCTAAAAATTGAGTTTTAAAATTTTTTATTCTTTGATCATGAGCCTGCAAATTCTTTAATTGTGAGCCTACAAATTCTTTAATCTTGAGATTCTTTGATTATAATCTGTGATCGTGAGGGAGGGACTAGATGGCCAGATTTGGAGGGACCAAATAGCACAATTTTAATAATTTTTCAAATTAAATATCTCGGAAACAGTTTGGTCTTTTAACGTGAAATTTGTATGGTCTTGATGGCATGTCCTGTAGATGTGCATTATAGTCTTTAGCTGTTGGACAATACATTTTTGGTGGCGATATCATGTGGTGCATTTTACGTTTTGCAGACAGAGTTTTCCATGGTGGTAGTGGCTTGAAATTACTAGAGTAGCTAGCCTTACTGCCATGGATGTACTTTTCAGTCGTTAGGTGTGTAGAATGCTAATAGGTGTGTAATTCTGCCAGTGTGATTGATGAATATCTGAAACTTTCATATTTTATATCTCGGAAACAGTTTGGTCTTTTACATTGAAATTTGGAGCATGTTGAGGGGATGTGCTGTTAGGTGTTGAAAAATTAATTTGATGCAAACATATTGCATGACACACTTTATGTTTTGCATATGGCATTTTGCATTGTGTTACTGGCTTCACATTTATAGGGTGCCTAGCATTACTGCCATGGTGGAAATTTGTAGTGGTTAGGTGTCTGACATGTAAACAGGTGTTGAATTATGCCATTCTAATGACTGACACTTTTCTTTCTTTCAAGGTGGTGGGCCCCATGCTACCACCCATATGCATTTCCAGCAATACATATGATATTCAGTACTTGTACTCTTATCTTAGGCAGGAATTTGCAAGCTGGTGGGAGCATGGGGCCCAAAGAGCCTGCACTCCCACTGACTTGTGCAACATTCTACTTTTCTAGGCTTTCTCAAAAAGTAAGGAAATTCTATGCAAATAAACTTTGTTAATGCATCATTTAGGGTGAAAGCACAAAAAGTCAGGAAATGAGACCTTAAGGGTTGCCACTTCCCCTCTCGTGGACCTGCCCATCATCCCAAGATTGACAGCTGACGGGGTGTGTCATTGGGGTTGTGAAGCCTAAATGTCACCCCATTTTTCTTTACTGTGGCTTGTGAATATGATTGCAGATGGAATGGGGTGACATTTAGGCCTCACAACGCCAATGACACTCCCCATCAGCTGTCAATCTCAGGATGATGGGCTGGTCCATGAGGGGGCTGATGGGGCAGCCCTAAAGGTCTCATTTCCTGACATTTTGTGCTTTAACCCAAAATTATACATTAACAAAGCTTTTTGCATGTAGTATATATATATATATGTATATGTAATAGATAACCCACTCTGGGGTGTGCAGTCGTGCTCTGATATACACACACCTTGATGTGCGTTCAACCACCCAAGGTGTGCTTATATCAGAGCATGACCTCACACCCCAGAGTTGGTTATCAATCTTATAAAATGACCATAAATGTGGTGTGGGGGAGTAGTCCTGACGTATGGTATGGTATGGTAAAATGTTATTTATACAGTGATACAACCATTAGGGTTCCAAAAATCCCTGTTCACAAGGCTTACCTGTTTATATTATGCAAAATTATTACAACTATACATTTATAACAATACAAATTACAGAAAAGTACAAAACAATACATCAGTTTTACAAACTTATCAATAACAGGCATGTTAGCATTTTTAGATTTACATTAATTTCACCTATTACAACAACAATGAAAACTAAGTTTGTGATTCAGGAAATTTTTAAAAACTTGATCAGTAGTTGTTAGTTCACATAAAAAAGGAGGAAGACAATTCCAGCTTTTAGCTACTTGATATTGAAGGGTCATTTCACTAAATCGATTTTTTAATTTGGTATTATTAAATCTCTAGCACCAGTTTTTCTTAAATTTAAACCATGTTTTGGTTTTTGTAATTTGTTTTTTAAGTTATCTAAAGATTGATTTTTAAATATATTATGAACCTGATTTAGCCAGATTCCCCTAGCCCGTAAGTCTAATGGAATCCAACCCAAATCCATATACATAGTGCAATGATGAGTTTTAAAATCACACCTTAACACAAATCTTGCAAGCTTATTATAAAGTGTATCCAAGTTATTTAAATGTTTTCTTGCTGTATGTCTGTAAAATATGACTTCCATAGTCAATAACCGGCATTATTAATTGATTGATCATAATCAATCTTGTTTCTCTTGTCATACAATTTGATATTCGTCTCATAGCTCCAATCTTAACGTGTTTTCTTTATTAAATTTGTTATATGATATTGGAAAGTAAGACATTGATCTATATGTACCCCTAAATATTTATACATTTCAGTTTGTTCTAAAAACTTACCCTCTTGTGACTTTATATTTAATTTTGAAATTCCCTTTAAGTCCAATGCAAATTATATAAACTGTGTCTTTTTACTGTTAACTAATAAACCCAGAGATGAAAAGTGACCTTGCATGATGCTAAAGTCACTCTGTAAGTTTAGTTCTACTTCACTTGTAGTTTTTCTCTCTGCTACTAAAACCGTATCATCTGCATATAGATGAATTTTTGAATATCCAATTTTCTTTGGTAAGTCATTTAAATAGACTATGAACAGGAGGGGGCCCAGGATAGATCCCTGGGGAACCCCCCTTGTTACATAGTCCATTTTTGACTGGTGTCCGTTTAGGACAACAAATTGTGATCTTTTATCAAGGTATGATATAAACCAATCACAGGTTTCTTCCTCCACCCCTATTTTCATTAATGAGTTTACTAAATCAAATGCTTTAGATAGGTCCATGTATACCACACCCAAGGACTTTGCTTCCTCAAGAGGGGTTGCTATGAGATCCAAAAAGTCAGTGAGTGCAGTAGCCGTGGACCTACCCTGCCTAAAATCATACTGTTGTTGAATCAATTTATTATATTTTTCCAAGTAGTCCATTAACTGATCATGGACAATTTTTTTTTTCAAATAACTTGGATACTGTGGACAACAAAGCTATTGGATGGTAATTTGAAACATCCTTTGGATCCCCTCCCTTATGTATTGGTATCACTTTGGCTAATTTCCAACTAGAGGGAAACTGTCCCTCTCTTAGACTCCAATTAAAAATGTCCCTTAGTATAGGTGACAATTCCATAGCAGCCTCTTTTAATATATTATTATCTATTCTATCTGGGCCACTTGCTTTATTTATTTTTAATCTATTTATATTTTTTAGAACTTCTTTGTGTATCACTCTCTTAAATCTGAATTTGGGTTCTTTCTCATCTTGGGGACTCTCACCCTTTACTTCATTCAAGGTATTAGTTTTAGTTATGAGATCTAATTTCAGATCGGGGAGGTTTATGAAATAATCATTCAAAATTTCCGCAGCTTTATTTGTTTCAAACACTTTTCCATTCTGACTCAATTTTATTTCACTTTGTTTACTATTTGGATTCATAAGATTTTTTATAACAGACCAATAAGCACCTGGATTTGTTGATTCTTTAATCCACTGTTTATAATAACGAGCTTTTGATTTCCTGATTTTCTGTATTACTTGATTCCTTAATCTTTTGTATTGTTCCCAAATTTCACTGTTTAATGTTTTATTTGCTTTTTTCCAATAATGGTTTCTAATCCTAATCATTTTTTAATTTTTACAGTTAGCCATGGTAAATGTTTTATTCTATGATTTACTTTTTTATATGGGGCAAATTTATCACAAGCATTAATAAACATTGTTGTAAATTCTAATACAGCCTCATTTAAATCTGGGATAAGAAAAAGCCTATACCAAGTGAGTCCCTGAAGATACTTTCTAAATGATAAACTATTACATTTTAAATAACATCTTTTAGATATTTGTGGTACTGATTTTATGGGAAAAGAATTTTTAATCGTAGAGAATACACACTTAACTATATTGTGGTCTCCTAAACTGGGGGTACATACACTTTTCTCCAAGATTGTCAATTCAGATGAAACAAACATCAAATCCAAAATATTACCTTTACTTAATAAGGAACCTTTCCTTGTAGGTGTATCTATAATTTGTATCAGGTTTAAATAGCTCATTGATTTTTCCAACTTTTGACCCCTGGGACAACCCTAAGCTGCATTGAAATCACCAGCCAGAACTACTTGAAGTTGACCAGGTGTTCCATTAAAACATATGAAAATTTGTCAAAATGGATAGGGTTTATTTTAGGTGGAGAGAACTACTCCAATAACCAATTTTAATTCTTGTATCTCAATTAACAGGCATTCAATGCCCTCAATTGACCCAGAGAACAACATTTTGGAGTTACCAATTAAATGATTTATGTACACCAAAACTCCTCCCCCTCGTGTTCCCCGATCCTTCCTAAAGTGGTAGAAGTCCCTTAATTCTATTTCTTTATATTCAATTCCCTTTTTTAACCAGGTTTCTGTTAACATTATTATGTCTGGCTCTTCATGCTCTACCCAGGATCTAAAATAGTCCATTTTATTTATCATACTTCGAGCATTATCTAAGACCATTTTAATTACAGGACCTGGGTTCAATTCAATATCTCCACAGAGAGCCAAGGACAATAACATTGCCCGGTTACATGAACAGATATACCCCATTTGGATTACCATGTCCTTAACACGAACTTCTTCTCTGATGAGGTTGAAAGGATTTTGTCATGAGGACAGCTTAGCTGTTTGTTACTTGAAATTATTAGAACAATTTACATGAGCACTTGATCTTTTTGTCAAAACATCAGTTCTCATGATAACAAATAACTAAACGACACAGACCAAACCCACTATCGACCCCATCATCTTAGATGACAACATCTTTTTCATTTTACAGCTGTGTCCAAATACAAAGGAAATAATCTATAGATGCCTGTTTATAAAAGTAGAAAACAATCAGAAAATTAAAATTTTTATTTAGGTAACAGTACCTTACGTAAGTCAATATTTACAAAATCTAAACACCAAACTGGAGACTTATTTAAGCATTAAACATCTTATTTAAGGTTACCATATACTGCTATATAAGTGTTTATTAAGACATGTTTAGCAATTATGGTAAGCTTAACTAATAATATACTCTCAGGAGTAACTCCTCTATCGCTAATTACTATCAGAGATAATGCAAAAAATCGACAATATATTTAGAATAAATACTTTCTCATTTAATACTGTAAGCTTCTTCTAAAATCAGTCTGTAGTCTCAGATACTTTAAATAATAGTTTTTGATCTGTTACTCCCATTTTATAAGTTTCCAGATTACCTGCTTTTTAAAATGTTACAAACTTATTCCCCTTTCTCTTCTGAGTGGCGCTCGTGCAATAGCAGCGTGAGCCTTTTATGTTGTTACTGCCCCTCCTCCTGTACTGATGAAATTAACAAAAGTCCCACCAAGCACAGCTGATGACGCTCTCCAAACCTCAGTAATCAGGCTCTTGCTAGCAGGGCTGCTGCAGGAAGGAGCTTAGGCACAGAAATACACTGTTACACACAAGCACAGAGTTCTTTTAGTCTGGCTGCAGTTGCTGTTAATGTGAGGTGTTAACACAGCGTACCTGTGGCATAAATAATTGTTTTATCTATAGAGTATCTGGTTGATGCTGCCATAATTTGAATGGGTTTAAGTTGTGGTAATGGTTATCTAGTTGATCCTGTCATTTTTGCTGTGGCTCCATGTTGAAGGGCTTTCACTTTCTACTGCAATGTAGAGTGACCGAGTGCTGCCACTGTTTGTGAGTTGCTGCCAGAAGTTTAAGTGTCACTTGGTTTAAAAAGTAAAAAAAAAAGTTGTTTGTTTCTGTTTTATTCATTTTCTCAGAAAAAGAAAGCTGCCATCTGTACATGGAGAAGTCCCACTTAGGAGCACTTTCACTTTTGTCATACTGAACTGTAGCATAACCGAGCATGTGCGATCTCCAAAAGTAAAATACAGGTACACTTTTAAAGTAAGTCCCCCTTAGTTGAAATCTAAAGTAAAGTGCTTATCTTTCCATTTTTAGCTCTAGTTTATAGAAAAGAAGCCACCAACTGAAGTGCAAGGAGAGAAAGTGCAGAGCGAGACAGTCGGTGACTTCAGAATGACAGACGCAAGGCAGAGTGAGCGTTGCTATAGCAACACTTGCTCTGCCTTGCATCTGTATTTCTGAAGTTGCTGACTGCCTCACTCTGCACTTTTTCTCCTCACACTTCAGTTGGCAGCTTCTTTCCTAGAAACTAAAGCTACAAATGGGAAAAAAAAACGCTTCACTTTAGATTTCATCTAAGAGGGACTTACTTTAAACATGTACCTGTATTTTACTTTTGGAGACCCAGCACGCTCGGTCATGCTACAGTTCAATATTTTAAAAATGAAAGTTCTCCACGGTGGATCTTCTCCATGTACAGACAGCAGCTTTCTTTTTCTGAGAAAATTAATAAAATGGAAAAAAAATATTTTTTTTTTACTTTTTAAAGCGAGTGACACTTAAACTTCTGGAAGCAACTCATAAACAGTGGTAGCACTGAGTTACACTACATTACAGCAGAAAGTGAAAGCCCTTCAACATGAAGCCACAGCAAAAATGGCAGAAACAGCCAGATAAGAATTTTAAATTGCATTTCATTAAAAATGTATGGCAGATTTAAACATATATTGTGTACACTGGGCTCGGGATTGCTGTATTGATTTGTTATTTCTGTTGGTTGTAGACTGCTTGTGCTAGGTGTGTGTGTTTGTGGCAGGTTTTCTGTGTCAGGTGTGGAGTGATCTTACTACTGGTAAGAAAGTTCTGAAGACTGGAAGGGGGCTGGAAAGTAGTTCAGGCATGCAGTCATAGTGGGAGGTGGGCGGTCATTGGGGAAATAATGCATGGTCATGTGATACATTCCATCCAATCATGTTAGTGATATATATATATATATTAGTGGAAAAAACTCCATTTAATGCATCAGTTAGGGTTGTTCTACAGTGAAAAAAGCAAGGAAATTTGGGGTTAGGGTTGAAAGCCCCCCTTGGACCCCCAGCCCACCCCTACCAATGGGGTGAGAGTTCACATGTGTAAAGAAGCAGAGGCATAGGAGAATGGGGTGAGAGTTAGGACTGATGACCCTAATGCCCACCCCCAATGCCTGTTGGTAGGTGTGGGCTGGGGGGTCCAAGGGGGGGCCTTCAACCCTAACCTCAAATTTCCTCACTTTTTTCACTGTAGAACAACCCTAACTGATGCATTAAATGGAGGTTTTTTTGGCCTCTAATTTTCCTTCTTTTTGAGAAAGAGGATGATAATAGTGAATGGAATGCAGTGGAGGGAGGGGCTCAGTGCTCCCGCCACGTGATGTCTTGTTACATAGCAACAGGAACTGCAAAGCAAATGCAAGCAGCAACGGTAGACAAATTGTTATGATAACAGCAACAATAAAGCCAACAGAAACAGAAACACAAGTGCATATGGAAACACAAACTGTTACACGCAAGCTCATGGTACCACAATTGTAAATGTAAATGCTAATAGTAACAGCAACAATAAAACCAACGGAAACAGAAACACAAGCGCATATGAAAACACAAACCGTAATGCACATGGGCACAGTACTGCAAATGCAAAAGGTAACAGTAACAGCAACAATAACATGAAGCAAACAGAAATGCAAGTGCATATGAAAACGCAAACCATTACGCACATGGTGGCGTAGATGGGAACGGTGATTCAAACGGTAACAGAAGCGCAACTGGAAACGCTAACTGACACAGTAACAAAAGGGCACACCCTTCTTTTCCCCAAAAACTGCATTGAAAAAACAAATTGAAAACAAAGATTGTATGAGTTATAATTGACTTCGGAGCAGAAAAGAATGACTTGGAATAATAAATTGTTTATATCTCAGGAACCGTACAACATAGGAAAAAAATTAAAATGTTCTATGAATTATTACTTTCCTGGCTAGTTTTATGCTTATCCCCCATTTGGGGGGCTAAGCATTATTTTGACAAAAAGTCCGTATCTCACACCGTTTCCGAGATACGGACCCTGAAAGACGCAATGGACACCATAATGTTATCCTATGGCAAAAAGCATCAACTTCGGAGTGCTGTCATTTCATGAAACCACCTAAAGGCACATCTGTGTTATGTTGGCTTTCTTCCTTCCAAATTTCAGCCCAAACAACCACAGCGTTATTTTGCAGCAGTGTGGCAAAAATTCCTCTAATGCGTCAAATGCCGTAATGTTATTCTATGGGAAAAACACCAACTTTATAGTGCCGTAACTTTGCCACCCTGTACTATTTCTTGACCAAACCACCAAAAGATCCATTCTCTGTGGGATATTCCCTTTCTTCTCTCCAAATTTCAAGTCAAAAGACCAAACTGTTCCCAAGATATTCAATATCAAAGTTTACTAAAATTTCCCTATCTATTCCATTATAAAATATCTGTCCATCTTGTCTCTCTCTCACGATCAAAGACGATAATCAAAGAATCTCATGATCAAAGAATTTGCAGATTCATGATCAAAGAATTTGCAGATTAATGAACAAAGATTTAAAAACCTTATAAATCAAAAAAGGAATTGTAAACCACCATCATGGTTCGACAGATGAAGCCCCCTGAGTAAAATCAACCCTCATTTGACTTCCTAGGACACCCCTGGGCTGAGAAAATTGATTTTTTAATTGGGCCATCTCGTCCCTTGCTCACAATGCACGATCACGATCCAAGAATCTCATGATCAAAGAATTTGCAGGCTCATGATCAAAGAATTTGCAAGCTCACGAACAAATAATTAAAAATATTATAAATCAAAAAATTGAAGGAATTGCAGTAAACCACTGCCATAGTTCGATAGAACAAAGCCCCCTGAGTAACACCCACCCTCATTAGACTTCCAAGGACACCCCTGGGCTGAGATAATTGATTTTTAAGTTGGGCCATCTCGTCCCTCTCCCACGATGCATGATCGTGATCAAAGAATCTCACGATCAAAGAATTTGCAGGCTCATGAATAAAAAATTTAAAATGGTGAAACGTGAATGTTTTGCCTGTTTGAACTGAACCAATGGCATGCCTTGATAGAACAGACCCTCCTGAGCAAAACCCACCCTCATTTGTGTCCCTAGCCTACCCCTGAGCTGAGATATTAGTATTTTTAGGTTGTGATGCAAGATCCTGATCAAAGAATCTCACAGTCAAAGAATTTGCAGGCCTGTGATCAAAGATCATTAGTGAGCTGTGAATTAAGATTTTAAAAGCTTATAACTATTTTTTGACCAATTTGGATGGAACCAAAGCCATGGCTCAATGGATTAGGGTCCCCTGAGTAAAACCCATCAAAGTTTTACTTCAGAAGTGACCCCTGAGCTGAGATATTTGTGTTTGTACGATCGGGAAACTGAAAACAAGATGGTCAAAGAATTTTGGAAATTCCCCAGGAACAAAGATTCTTGAACCATGATGCTGCAAATTCTTTGACCGCCAGGCGGGACATGGCCAGAACTCCCATTCTTTGATCGCAAGATATACATATAATTTTCCCATTGACTTATAATGGGAACTTAAAACTGCTATAACTTTTGAATGCCTTAATATTTTTTCACCAAACAAAAAGCAGCATGTTTGGCCACCAAAGCTCTTTCACACAAGCCATCTTGCAGACTGGCATGCCATATGATGGCTGTGCAGGACCAAATTTAGAATGTTAAGAGGTGCCTCCAAAAATGGATAATTTTGCATTTTTCAGCACTTTCGTATACAAAGACTGGCACTCTGACAGAAATGCAATATGGAACATCAAGCGATCTAGTGTGTCCCAACTCATGTGCCAAATTTCAGGCAAATCCATTGAATGGGTCCAAAGTTATTAATGTCCAAACATTTGACTTTAGTATGTAACTGGCCACTCAACCCTAGCTATAGTGGCATGACGGCACCACTATAATATATATATTCATTGTAAAAAGACTCAGTTAATGCATCAGTTAGGGTTCATAGCGCAGTGACAAAAGCATGGAAATGTGGTGTTAGGGATAACACCCCTACTACCCAACCCCCACGTCCCCACTCTCCACACACCAACAGGCATTGGAGTGTGCATTGGGGTCATTGGGCCCAACTCTCACCCCATTACATGTGCAAACAAGCTGAGGTGGTGAATATAGGAGAATGTAGTAAGAGTTACACCTGACAACCCCAATGAACACGCTGATGCCTGTTGGTGTTTGGAGTGTGGGGTGGTAGGAGTCGTAACCCTAACACCACAGTTCCATGCTTTTATTGCTGTGCTGCGAACCCTAACTGATGCATTAATGGAGTTTTTTGCAATGAATATATATATATATATATATATGTGTGTGTATGTGTGTATATATATATATATATATATATATAAACATTTTAGAATAATATTTCTTAAAAGAGACTTTTCGAGTCTAATCTTAAATAAAAGCTGACAACATAACACATCTAAAGGTATAACTTTTGATTATGCAATCTGTTGCTATAAGGAAATACACCATCTAAAAGATCTTTAATAAACATGTTTAATTTATGACTCTCTAGACAACACACAGAAACCATGTGCTTGCAAAGAAATCGCATTCTGTGGTCACAAATAAGGGAAACCCTTAGCTCAATAAAGGTGACACTGTGGGTCTTGAGGTTTGAATAAACTATTCAAGTGTGCCAGGTGGTAAGTGCATGCACTACAACAGTTTTATATAAAGTAAATGTCTGTTAGGTTAATGAAACAGAGGTCTGATAAAACTGTTGTTTATGCATAACCTGTAGTAGTGATATGGGTTTAAATATCCATCCCACACCTTGCCTGGATATGTGCACTAAAGTAATGTATAGTTTGCCTGATACATAAATTCAAAAACACAGCCTGTCACTTTAAAAGCTAACTGCAAGTTAGAAATAGTTATGGGGGAATCCTTTATAATTCAGAAATGTGTTGTTCCAGTTATGGTGGGGGGGGGGGATTAACACAAGGTATTACAAAAAAAGAAATGAAATAAAACAGTTTTAAAAAAGTATATGTACTTGATAAAAGCTGAAGTTGATAATGTAAAATAAGAAAATGATGAAAAATATGAGAGATTCAGGTAAAACTTACTTTTTCTAACTTTAACAAGCATTTGTCAATGCCGACTATTGTCTTGCTGGTTTGGGCATTGGTAGTGCAGGAGTTAGAGGAAAAACATAACAGAAGTAGCAGTGAAGTATAGAATCAACATCAACCCCACCCACCCAACAGAGAGTGACAGGCATTTTGGTGTGAGTTTGGGTCGCTGGCCATAATGATCATGCTATTTCACCTCACCCTACCCTGCAGAGTCTGTCAAGTGTCATGTTGTGTCTTGGGGTCATCTGGCCTTTTGCACACCCCATTTTATAAGGAAGTACATTGAGATGGGTGCAGCACAGGAGAATGGGTTGAACTTTGGGGCTGAAGAGTCCAAGGCACACCTTGATGCCTGTCAGTGGCTGCAGGGTGGAGGTGGAGGAACAATGGTGTGAGCAGCACAGCAGACAATCCAAAGACACCCCCCTGATGCCTGTTAGTCTGTACAGGGTGAGATGTACAGTAATAGTTAGAAACCCTAACGCCCTGGGAGTGTGTTGTTATTTGCACTCCAAATGTTAAAACATGACCTTTTTATGACCCCACCTCATGAAAGTATTTGGGACTTCTATTCATGAACAGTGCCCCTGTCATTTTGTTAATCTGTCTTGAATGTTGATTTCCCACAGTGACCACACCATTCTGCGACACATTAAAATGTCAGCTGCACCATTGATAAGGCGGTGTGAAGAGATGGCAATGTGGGAAATCTGGAATGAAAACATTAAACATTCTCGAAGGTACAAGCATGTGTGAAAACTGCACCTTGCACACTCGTAACACAGTCATTTAGTGGAATTATTTCACCAAATTTTTAACATACCCATTTTAGGATCTCTGCTCATGAACAGTGGCACTGTGATTATCTTAGTCTACCCGAACGTTGATTTCCCACAGTGACCATGTGATTGTGCTCCAGATGTGCAAAACTACATTTCAGGCAGGATGTGACAAATGACAGCTGAACTGTTCATAAGAATGTGTGCAAAAATTACAATGTTGAAAATCTGGAGGGAAAATATTACAAATTCTTGAACTTACGACTGTGCATGGGCACTGCACAATGCACACTTGTAACAGTCATTTTATGGAATTTTTTCACCAGATTTTCAACATAGGAATTTTGGGACCTCTGTCCATGAACAGCATCACTGTGATTTTCTTACTCTGTTCTGAATATTGTTTTCCTACAGCGACTGTGCCACTGCACGCCGGACATGTGAAAACACAGTTCAGGTAGGATGTGGGAAATGAAAGCTGTACTGTTTATAAGGAGGTGTGAAAAAATGGCAATGGTGAAAATCTGGAGCACAAATATTAAAAATTATTGAAGTTATGAGCGTGCATGGAAACTGCACAACGCACGCTTGTAAAACAGTCATTTTATGGACGTTTGTCACCTAATTTTCAACTTAGGCATTTTAGGACCTCTGCTCATGAACAGAGTCACTGTGATTTTCCTAATCTAACCCAAACACTGATTTCCCACAGCGGCCATGTTATTTGGTCCGGAAGTGCGAAAACACATTTTGGCCAGGATGTGAAAAATGACAAAGGTGCGTGAACACTGTGCAACGCACGCTCATAGCACAGTCATTTAATGTACTTTCATCACCAAATTTTCAACATAGGCATTTTAGGACCTTTGCTCATGAACAGTATGACTGTGATTATCTTACTCTGTCCCAAACACTGGTTTCCCACAGTGACCATGCTATTCTGCGCCAGAAGTGTGAAAACACATTTCAGCCAGGATGTGAAAAATTATAGCTGAACTGTTCATAAGGAAGTGTGGAAAAATGTCAATGTTGAAAATCTGGAGTGAAAATATTACAGATTAGCAAAGTTACGAGAGTGCGTGGAAACTGCACAATGCACACTCGTAAAACAGTTATTTAATGGACATTTGGCTCCAAATTTTTAATGTAGGCATTTTAGAACCTCTGCTCATGAAGAGTGTCACTGTGATTTTCTTACTCTGTCCCATACACTGATTTCCCAGAGCCACCACGCTATTCTGTGCCGGAAGCGCGAAAACACATTTCGACCAGGATGTGAAAAATGACATCTGTACTGTTCATAAGGAGATGTGGAAAATGCCAATGTTGAAAATCTGGAGTGAAAATATTACAGATTCATGAAGTTATGAGTGTGCATGGAAACTGTGCAATGCATGCTCGTAAAACAGTCATTTTTCTGATTTTTTCACCAAATTTGCAACATAGGCTTTTTGAGAGGCTACCTCTTGAACAGTGGCACTGTCAATTCATTAATCAATCCCGAAGTGTGATCCCATGCAGTGACCACAAAATCACCTTTAGGGACAGAATAATGTCATGACAGTAACTGAATTCATAAGAAGGTGTCCCAATAACCCCATGTTGAAAAGTTGGTGGCAAAATTCCCAAAAATGCCAGAGATATGTATCAACATTAAAAAAAAACTATTTATGAAATTATACAGCTTACTGGCATTTCTTCAGTTCATGGTTGGCTTTGAAGAGTACAGACATGTTCTCAGTTCACAGAAGATCATGACTCAAGACTCTGGACGTGAGTATGGGGTGAAGGGGTTGTGGGGAGGTGGGGCACACAGTGGGTGGGCACAGGTTGGGGACTGGGCTGCAGACTGTGAGGGACCATTTTCCACTTTACAGGAAAAAAAAACATTGTGGGAAGGTTTTTGTTTTTACAGGTACATTTGACACGCTGGGGTAGGCTCCCAGTGTGTCACCTGCTTGTTTTTTGGGGGGGAGTGGACCTGTTGGGGATTGGGCACCCCGTTGGCAAATGAACTTGAGGGGGGGTGTCACCTGTGTTTTTTTTCTGGGATGGACTATAACCGACAGGGATTGTTCACCCCATTGGCAAATAAAGAGTGTTGGGGGATGATGCCAACAGGAATTGGGCTCCCCCATTAGCAGATGAATTGGGGAGGAGGACTGTAGCCAATGGGGATTGGGCACCCCATCGGCAAATAATGAGTGTTGGGTGGGATGATGCCATCAGGAGGATTGGGCACCCCCATAAGTTGGCTTTTCCAGGGGACTGTGTGAGGCAGATGGCACAGCCACCATGTCAAACTGAAACTTACACTGGGAAAGGCATGCCCTGCAATGAGGTGGAGCTCACTCATTACAGCGGCTAAAACCTTTCAAGGTGGTGGACATGCTTTTGCACTGCTGTCATAGACAGCATGCAATCTAATTCGTGCCATGGAGCCCAGCCCCAAAAAGCTGTGGTGCCACAGGCCACAACAGGGCCACACCTCCAAAACCTGCAACTCTGAAGTTACCACAACATGTTTCTTACACAGGTGCAAGACAACATAAAAAGTAAGTTAATCAAGCATATACTTGTAAAGCATAGAAAAAGAAAATTGTTTGTAAACTGTTCTTTCCTTCAGAAGATATGTTTTCAAGAGACACCATCATTGTGTGGTAACTGACTTTCAGATTACCTAGGTATCCAAACCCTAGTAATGGTCTAGTTAATGTACATTAGTACAAAACACTGCATGCATCTTAAAAACACAAACAAGCAATTTTAAATAAGATTGATTTTAATTTTGATTTATTTTTAAAGAAAATGTACAAGAAATAGTAAAGAAACTGATTTTCATTTAGTAAAAGTATAAGGTAACATCACAGTAAAACTTTTGTATTTTCATTAAAAGAATCCCAATGTAACTATAATTACTAAAGGTAACCTACAAATGGACCTTAAACTAAAATCAACATAGTACCAAAAAGGTAACTTCCAATCTAGGAGTAATATCCTGGAAAATACTGATAAAGATTACAAGGAACTAGATAAGTAGTACCTTCAGCACATAGGGGAGACAAAACTTATGAAATATAACAAAAAGTAGCCTACTAGCCTTACATGTACTATCATACTTAAGATTAAAATGGTACAAGATTATGAGAAAGTGAAAATAATAAAAAGTCAAGTTAAAATGTTAAGTGTAATACTGATCTTTAAAAGTGGTAAAAATATAATTTGTTGTATTTGTAAAATGTTTAAAACAATGTAAAAGATTCTTACAGAATTTAAGGAAAAGCGTACTTAGTTGTAATCATGTTTATTCATGTAGTACTGTACATATTGCTATGCCCAAAAGTACATCTCCAATGATGTCATCTCATTAAGTCACATCTTATGATGTCACACCAATCATAATGTCACATGTGATGATGTCATGCACTGATAATGTCATAAATTACCACATAATGATACAACTTTGTGTTCTGTGTTTCACTTCCCATATTATGCTTAAACTATATACCCATATAGTAGGATTATAGTTTTGAATTACAAAACACATTTTGGGGTACATTTTTAATTCAAAAAGGGGAAAATGTAGGAAAACATATTATTTAAATAGTTTATTATTAATTGTTATCGTATAACTAGTCATAGCTTAATTACTTATATTGTTATTATTTTGTACTTCTTTATAAGTGTTTCATTATCAAGTATGTGGCATACTATAGAACTTCTGGTTAAAATTAATGTCTGTATGAATTTCCTAAAAGCAAAGGAAAAATGCAGCTTAAATGATTTTTTTTTTCTTGAGTACATCCTAAACCCTACAAGGGGATGCAGCATCAATTCCATACAAGAAAAAAAAATCTTATTTGAAGCTGTAATATTAAACGGGCATGGTGCAGTGTTAGTCCAGAGAAAGAGGCCTACCTACATTTTTGAAGGGTCAAAGGTTATAATACCCTTGGCAACCAAAGATAAAGAAGAAACTTCACTCCTTACAGCTGGGGCCAGAGCAAGTGGTTGCTACATACTTGACAATGATGTACAGACATGTTTGTATGCCTGCCAGTATCTGGTACAGCCACGCTTTGCTTGAAATACCTTCATTTAAAATCCTTTAGACCTGCAGGGAAATTAAAAGACTTTTGTCTATAACTCAAAAATGCAACATGATGGTAATCTGAAACTTTCACAAGCTGTAGAACAAATTACAACTGCCTGTTTTTCCAAGTTTGGTAAATGCAGCTGCCTTGTGGTCTTTGCTATTTATAAAACATTGTGGCATCCAGACTGTCAGAGATAAACAAACCAGTTTAGTCTTAAATAAAAGCTGACAAAGTAACACATCCAATGATATAATTTTGGGGTATGCAACTTGTTGCCATGGAGAGATACAACGTCTAAATGAAATCTGTGGTAAACAACTTTGAAATTTTAATTAATGGGCCCCCTGGTAAAAACAAAGAAACCATGTGCTTGTAAAAATGTTTTATAAACTTTCCTAAAAAGCTTTACGGAAAAATCATATATTACTCTGAAACCTAAAATATTTAAAACAAGACTATCACCTTGTTTTTAGAAACGTTGATAAAAAATTTGTTGAAACTCTTATTAACTTAATTCAGAAAAATACAGATCCTGGAAACATGATAAATGTGTTAACAGGCCCCATTCAATAGGAGAAGTTCAAAAATGTTGGTTTAAAAGTTATATTATTTTTGCTTAAAACATTATGAAAGAAAAATATTTTCATTTATAAAAGTGGACCTAAAGCAAGTGGGGCATCTTTAGGGTGGAGTTAAAAGTCACCCATACATCATCTGCAAATACCCAATCAGAACTGGTAATGATGCCACTCTGAGCTGAAAAAAATATATTCAATTATTGCCAAGCCCAGCCCAGAATTACTTGATTCTTTGATGTGTAAGAACCTATGTCTGCAAGCCTATGAAATCTGGTTGTTTTTAAGACTTACTAGGCCAAAAGCCTAAAGCCACTCCTGTTTAAGACCAGCATGTGGTTAAGCCATTGATGTGCCCACCAGGGGTGCTAAAGACAAGCCTGGGAGCTGTCAAAAAATTGCAATAAGGTCCAGCTTCAAGAACTGCTTGTTTAAAAGGGGGGCTTTTTCCAATATTGGACAAAGCAAAAAATATGATTGAACACTGGACATCCTGACTAAAGAAATGTTTTAAAATTCCTGCTAAAACTTAATCAAGAGACTAGCTGTGAAATGTATCAGCAAAGGCAAGCCCAGTGCTGCTCCACAGCAGATGAGTCCAGTGTCCTGAGGTTTAAGTGGAAATAAACTAAATGAGAAAAAGTCACAAATCCAGTTATCAAAAACTTTGCCATCCACAAGAAAACCTTTCTGCATACCACTGAGAATGAAAAAAGCTTATCACCATGCCTTGAGCTGTAGTGTCTTACTGTGTGATGTTCCCACCAAAATCCTAATAAGTAACTTTTTAATGATTTGTAATGTCAGGGAAGGAGGATCCAGCCTGCACTGCTTCATCGATGTCAGAAAATTCTACAGTCCCAGATTCAAGGGTGAGAAAGAAAAGAAAAGTACTACAGCCAAGCCACTAAAGGACTTTCATCATACATGTCACTCCACAGAGGGAAGAGTGACCAGTGGGCTGCCAAAGGGATCAGTGCTGGGACTGGTCCTATTCAACGTCTTCATCAGTGACATTGTGCAGGACCCAGAAGGCAGAATTTCTCTGTTTGCTAGTGACATGAAGCTCTGTAACAGAGTGGACACACCAGAGGGTGTAGACAGAATGAGGAGGGACCTGCAGAAGCTTGAAGAATGGTCAAGGGCTTGGCAGGTAAAACTGAACACAAAAAAGTGCAAGATAATGCTTATGGGGCACAAAAACCCTGGAACAACATATCAGTTGGGGGGGGTGAGGATATAGCACGAACCAAGCAGGAAAGGGACCTTGGAGTTATTATCGCTGATGACCTCAAAGTAAGGGAAACAGTGTGACAAGACAGCAGGTAAAGCAAATAGGATTTCTGGATACATAGGCAGGGGCATCACCAGCAGGGAAAGGGAGGTCATAATTCCACTATACAGGACACTAGTGATGCCCAACCTGGAGTACAGTTCTGGAGACCTTACCTATGTAAGGACATAGACTGGGTAGAGAAGGTTCAGAGGAGAGCAACAAAGAAGGCACAAGGATTGCATCACAAGTCCTATGAGAACAGGCTGAAGGACTTGAATATGTACTCCTTGAAGGAGAGGAGGGAGAGAGGGTATATGATAGAGACATGCAAGTACCTTACAGGGAGGAACAGGGTACAGGAATACACTACAGTCCAATGAAAAAGATGTTTCAGGACTAGAGGGCATGGGATGAAGATGGAGTGAGGGCAAGTCAGAGGAAAAGTGAGGAAGAATTTATTCACAGAAAGGGTGGTGGGCAAGTGGAACACCCTGTCAGAGGAAGTGGTGGGGGCTGAAACAATCACAGGATTTAAGAATGCATGGGATAGACATTAGGGAATTCAGGAGGTCAGGGGTAAGGGGCAACAGACTTCTAGAAAAACATAAAGGGAATTTACAAGCTCAAATGGGTATACTGGGTGGGCCATAGGTGCTTATCTGCCAACAGTGTCTGTGTATCTATGTATCCAGAATCAGAAGTTCTCACCAATATTTTTAAAGTTAAAAGAAAAAAAAGACCAACCTCTACTTTTAATCAAAAATTTTATTATTTTAATTACATAAATTATTCTAATTAATATTTTAATTTTACAATTGTGGCTTATCTGGGGAGATAACATAGTGAACTTAACCTTTAATTACCAGATCTTGAAGTACCTAAGAGCCATCAACCCCTCCTGGAATCTGCTGACACCTTCTTAAGTCCCCCAATTCCTGTCAGCCTTCCTTAGGACCTGGTAGTACCCACTTTCCCCTCCTCATCCCCATTAGAAGCAACTGATGACCTGACATAATCTCCTTTCCTCTCCCCAGCCTAATCATCATTCCATGGGACCTGGTAGCACCTTCCACTGTCTTTCCAGTCCTGTTAGATGTCTCTAAATCTGGTGGCAACCCCTTCACTCTCCCCATCTGCATCACCAGTTCTGGGTAACCTGGCATAATCCCTTCCAATATCTCCAGCCTTATCACCCTTCTTTGATACCCAGTGGCACCTACCTGAATCTTCTCAGACATGTCATCAGCTCTTGGACTTGGTTGCATCATCTTCCCACTTCCCATTTGCATTAGTAATCCTATGGACTTAGTATCATCCCTTTCACTCTCCCAAGCCCTTTCAGCCTTCCTTGAGAACATGTAATACCCACCTTCCTCTTCCCAGCCCTGTCAGCCTTCCCTGGAACCTGTTGGATACCACCTTCATCTCCCCAGCTTTGTCAGCAGTGTCTGGGCCTTGTGGCAGCTTCTTCCTTCACCCCATCCCCATTAGTAGTCCCACGAGTGCCTAGCATCATTCCCTTCCCTTCCCTCTTCCCAGCCCTATCAACTTATCCTAGGACCTGGTGGTAACTGCCAACATCTCCATAGCCCTGTAAGTAGTCCTTAGACCTGATGACATCCCCCTTTATTTTCTTTCCTGTCAACAGTTCTAGGGGACCTTACCTATCCCCAGCCTTGCCAGTCTTTCCTGGGTCCTGATGGCACTCTCCTTCCTCCCACTCCCAACCCAGTCAGCATTCTCTGGAAACCTGTGGCACCAACATCCATCTTGTCAGCCATGTCAGGAGTCCTTGAACCTGGTGGTCTCCCCTTCCCTTTCCCATATCCTTATCATCAGTCCTGGGGACCCTGGTATCATCCCTTTTCATCCTCCCACCCTGTGATATTTCCTTGGAGCCTGGTGGCACCCACATCCATCTTGCCAGTCCTGTCAGCATTCCCTGGAACTTGTGGCACCTGCCTCTCTCTCCCCAGCCATGTCAGCAGTGCTTGGACCTGGTGGCACCCCACTCCATCTCCTCATTCTCCACCACCACTATCTTTATCATTTACACATGAATACAAGAGTAAAATTAACTTTATTGATAGAACATTTTTTAAATATTTGCTGAACTACACAGCTGTACAGAGATAAAATTGTTCTCACCAACCATGATGATGGCCATTTACAAAAAATTCATTCATTTTTGAAAGCATCACTGTTTCAGAAGTCTGACTGAAAATTACTCCTTTGTGCCCAAAGACTTAAAAAATAAAATAAAAGAATAACATTTACAATAAAAGTCTTGCTTGTAAGAGGGAAAGATGTTTATAACATGTCCCCAGATACGAACAAGATTGTGATACAGTACTTCATTCCCTGATACAAACAAGATTATATTATACTTCATATTATAAGTCAACCTGGGTCTGAGGAAGCAACTTCCTCTTTAAGATCATTTAGCATTGCTAGCTTTAAAGCAGGTGAAAAATGGGTACTAAACCACACCCCCAAATCCACCTCAGTTCCACCAATTTTTATGATTGATGAGTATATTGTTACTCCTCCAAACCCATTTGCAATGTCAGAAAAGACTTTAAAAGTAATAGGAACTCATTTTTGTACTGTTATTGTTTATTTGTATTTGTTTTATTTTATTCTCTGGGAACTGTGTCAGACCCACTGAATGCAAAGTCCATTTACAGGGGTGAAAGGGAAGCACAGGGAGGTTAAGTGACTTGTTCAGGGTCACACAGTATGCAAGTGAAGGCTGTGGGAATCTGAAGGAGAGGGAGAAAGAGCTGAAGATTGAGCATGGTCTGCAGTAATAATCTATGCTGGAAAAAGGGATATCTGCTCTCAAATTGTAGGTTTTTATGTTTCTATGTACAACCATGTCTGCTGAATGTACCAAGTTTTTTTTTTGCAACTCATTGCTCTAACCTCTGTTAAACACCCTTTTCCCATCCAATGTCAGTCATGTATTCTCATATATCTGAACTCATGTTTGAAAAATTAATGCATTGTGTTCCCTTTAAGTAAGCAGCCACTTCTGTTTCTTTTGGTGGAGAAAGTTCAGAGGAAGGCAACTAAAATGGTGCAGGGTCTGCAAGAGAAGCCATATGAGGAGAGGCTAAAGGAGCTTAATATGTATACCCTTGAGGAAAGGAGTGAGAGGGGGGACATGATAGAAACATTTAAGTACCTCAGTGGAATCAACAAAGTCCAAGAGGGTAGCATCTTTCAGAAAAAGAGATGTGCAAGAAAAGGAGACACAATTTGAAGATAATGGGGGAGGGTGTGTGGCTCAGGGGCAATGTGAGGAAGTATTTTTTTCACAGAGAGGTTGGTGGACACATGGAACAGCCTTTCTGAGGAGGTTATGGGGTCTAAAACTGTGGGAGAATTCAAGAATGCATGGGACAGACATAAGGCAATTGTGGGGGGTAGGAAGAAATAGGCTGTTGGTTAAATAGGATCTGCAGCTTATCCTCTAGGTAGGGAAATGGGCAGACCAGGTGGGCCAAGCAGTCCTTATCTTCTGTCAAAGTCTGTGTTTCTATGTTGCATGCTCAATGAGTTCATTTGCATGAGTCCCTTTGACTATTGCAAATAGTGTTCTGGCGCTATTCATTCTGGTGGCGTACTTGAGGAACCCTGTTGGGGCAGTGCCAAGTGGCTTGGCACTGGGCCAACATGGCCCTATATTCAGTTGAATACCACTGGTGCACTATTTGACTGAATATAACATCTTTGTGCACCCAGGCAATCGCTAGGAGGAGTGCAAATTGCTGTACTCCGCTTTGCATGAATTTGAAGGGTTCCATGTGTTTATATGTTATTTCCTCTCTTCTAGCACTTACTCACTAGTTGTATGACTTATGACTGTTACTTACAGTATTTGCACTTACATTTCTGTTTTGTTACTACATATAGATTCCTGCAAATGTACTGTAATTGCTGAAAATTTTGTATAAGTGTACTATGTCTTAAATCGGCACCATGCAATTCTGCTTAAAGTTGAACCAGCATAACATTCTGTGGTGATCTGCATATGCAGCCCATGATGCTTTGCATTGTGTGGGCATGTGTGATTTTGTGTCTTCTTGAAACTTGGCTTCCCAGCCAAATGCCCTTTGGGGTAACCCTTGCCTCAGTGTTTGCGCACAGAGGTTCTATGTCTTACTTCTCCTTGTTCCCATGATGTTTTCTTGTATCTACTATTGTTTTTGTACCCTTTGTTGTAATCTCCCAGGTCGTACCTGAAAATAGGCAGCTATGCTAGTGTACCTACACGGTTAACAAAAACTAACTAAATAAATAAACAGTGTGGTACTAAATACCATGGAAAACAATATCACAGTCAAATCATCACCGAACATAATAACACCTGGCAATATAATTGCAGGACAGAACTGTGCAGACAGGGAGCATGTAGCACAAGCCACAAGGCAACAAATACTCATCACTGTCAAGCTAATGGCTGCCACCCGCAATGCATACACCCGCTCAGCAGTTATGACATGCTGCAATCATGGCAGTGTGGGGGGGTGTACCTTTCACCATGTCACTGCCACTGTGTGGGGGGACATGAACACCATGCTGTGGAGGAGTGTGGCACTGTACAGACCATGGGAGATGCAGCAATGCAACTCAGGAGCCAACACATGGCTGTGGCGGGCCAGGGAACTGAACTCAGGCATTGGACACCTCCGCCAGCCAGGCTAGCAGTGAATTATGTGTATGTGCTGAACTGGTGACATTGTGTATGTTGGAGGGCACAGTACTGCCATCACAGGGCTGGGACTGGGGCTGCATGCCAGTTGGGCAATGGCTGGTCAGGGACTACTGGTCATAGGGTGCCTGGCTGGTGTATGGTTGGTGCCATCATGGCACATGGGACATGTGGCTGGCATGCAACAGTGTTGCTGTTCAGCCAGCATTGCTGGTGCCTGTGTCCATGATGCTCTGCCGACATGTCCTGACTCTGGAGCATTGGTCATTGTGGCACTGCATTCCTGGTACAACATTTCTAGTGTTCCTGTGCCACACTGACTGGGAAACCGGCCGTGCCTACTTCCCTCACCATCCATTCAGTGACACCTTGTCTTCATGGGGCCTGGTAACACAATGCAGGCTAGGCACACACAATGTTGTGCCCCATATTGCTTTTTGCCCAGTGATATTTTAGCCCATGATCTGCTGCCTGTGATATTTTGCCACACTTCATTGTGCTGGCGATATTAATGCATTGAAGCAATTTGGATATTGGGCACCAAAACTTCTTTGTAACCGGGACATGCAGACAAAACAGTGAATGATTTGATACAATCAGTTTTCAGAGAGTGTGAGCACTCAAAATGGCCCCCAAACTGGACTTCATTTTAAGAAAACCAGATGACAAGATATGGATCCTAAAAACTGGATAATCTAGTCTAAAACCAGACAGGTGGCAACCCTAAGATCATTAAGCATGCACAAAGACTTTGTCTGGGTAGGTTTGGCCACAGTGTTTCTGGCCCATTCTTCATTAACTACCACATCCCCCTTTAGGAGGCCCTTCACAAAGAAGTGCTTAAGCACCTTTTATGATCCTGTTGTGCTGTTAAAATCTCCAAAATAGTCAATTTTCTTGTCACATCTGAGGAATGCATCCTGGCCCTCACACATATACAGAGAGTAAACTAGCAGTTAGCAAAATTATTCAGACTACCTAGTGAAAAAGTAATTTGGTAATCACAAACAGTAAAAGTTTCATTTGTAACAGAGATAGATGTTTTTAGGAAGTCCCTTGTTATATGCAGTTAATATGGTAAATCTGTCCCTGTTATGAATGAGATACATTTAGGAACTCTTAAAACACATTTTTGACAATCTCACAAAGTTAACCTCAGAGTGAAAATTACTAACCTTTAGACCCAATTGATCACACTTTCAGTCCTTTCTATTTGATTTGCATTGTCAGTGCATAAGACAAAATGGCAGTTAGTAAAACAGTACCCTTTTGCCATCATAATGAAAACTGGTCATTTTCTGCCATTATAGTATTTATTTCAATAGCTAGTACGTACCACATCATAATTAATAATATTACAGTGCTGACCGGAGGATAAAAAGCACTGTCCAGTACTCAAATCTTATAACAAGGACAGATCTGCTAAATCCAATGGGATTGCCCTTTGTCTGTCCCCATCCATATTTCCACTTTATCACAAAGACCATGACTGAGCACAGAATGCAAATTTGGCATTTACTTGAAGAAAAATACAGCACAGCTAATTTTTTATGGAGCTTTCTTGAGCTGACCCAGATCATGATCCAGAGTAAAAAATAATACCATATATAACACATGCTCCCATTTGTGACAGGACAGCCTTCACATACAATGCAAGCTTTAGCACCTGAATGTCAGAATCATGGGAAAACATGTTTAAAGGCTAGGAAAACAACATTCTGATTGGCTAGAAATGAGCCAATAATATTTGGTGCTTAACGCATGCTCAGCAGCCAGTTCAGTGAGCATAACATACATAGTTAAGAGGTGGATGGACTACTCAGGATGGGATCTAAGCTGTAGCATGAGAATAAAGTCAAACATAGGGATGCCACTGATTATAAAATAAGAACATTAGTTAGTGATTATTGAGGGGGGGTGAGGGTCAGATGCCCCTTATCTCAGTGGTCTTGTTACTTAAGGAGCATCATAACATATGCAACCTAGAGGGGCAGATAAGATTACATGCATGATTGCAACTTTTCACAGTGGTTGTTTTGTTTGTCTGTTTTTAGAAAACGTCAAGAAATAAACACTCACACACAAATATACTTTAATGTAGTGCTTATTTGAAAGGTAAACCAGTGGTTTTGAATTGTCACATCATTTAGGCAGATTGAAGCATACAATACAAAATGCATGGTATCAAAATGTCCCACTAAGCACATGAAAAAAAAAAAAAGGACAATTCTGAAAATTCCATTATTAATATATATTGCCGTATGTTGTGTTACTAATGTTATTTATGCTATCCTACCAAGTGAAGTAGTATACTGTAATGCATTTCCTTACCATTTTAAATAAACATTATTGGGGGTTTATGAGATGCAAAGTAAGTGTGGTGTAAATATGCCCATTTAGTGTGGATGGACCTATTAACTCCTTAATTGTGAAACAGTATCGTAACATTTTTAATCATTGTTTTTTTCAGTGGAATACCTACAAAATACACCCATACAGAATAATATTTTAATTGATGAAACTGCAGCAAAAACTTTCCGATGACATCCTCCTTTTACAATTAATATCAAATAGCAGGGGCATTTTTTTCTAAATAAAGCTAAAGAATACTTCCAACAATATATTTTCCAGTGAAAGAACAACAAAATATATACACAGAAATCATATGTAATCTTTATACATTGCTTTTAATTAAAAAAAGAGGAGGGGTTAAGAGCACCACATATCCCATAATCAGAAGACAAAACTAATTTTTTGTCAAAGTATATTCTAACCAAATATCACGTTTCCATAAATCTAAAAATTGCACAAAGTTCACTGTCCAATACTCCTGATAGAGAACTGGTCATTCATCATGCCCAGTTTCCACTAATTCCCCTTGTGACAAAGACATGTGCTGTAACACAAATTTACATCTCACTTGCCATATCAGGTATTTCAAATACACACACATCACTCTTAAAGTACTATCATGAAATTGAAACCATGCCAAAGAAAACATGCCTGAATAAGCACCTCATATGAAATAGAACAAAACAAAGACATTCCATTGAGAGGATAACAAAATCCAAAACTGTTTTATGTAAGTGCAGTCAAAATATAAATGATGCATTATTTTTAATACATTATTACAACCAGCCCTAGGGCAATAATGTTTTTGTATTTCCTTATGTTTTAAGTTATTTTTAACGTTAAGCTTTCTGTGACAACAGTCATACCATATCCTATATTTTGTTCAGAATACATCTACCTGTAAGAGTTTTGGCAATAGTTTCAATCTGATCAGGAGATTCCCTATTAAAATTGAGTTGTTAAAAAAAAAATTCTGGCTAAGATCTCATTATAGACATTTTTCCTAATACTGCTTAGAATTTTTTGTTGTGAAACTCTCAACTGCTTTATCTTTTTTTTTTTAATCTTTGAAATAATAAATCCAGGGATGCAATCTCTTACTTCTTGATTTGAGTTTATTTTGACTCCATTCCCCCAAAATACTAGTGATTTTCTGGGAAACCCAAGTTACTCACAGTTGTGAACCACCCTGCAATTCAGGCAAAATATTAACAAACAAGAAAATGCTTAAAACGAAGACCGCAGGATTTATCATCATTTTCAAACCACCTTGTTGGAAATCTAGCTATGAAACCCCTCTTTTTGGGGGTTAAGCCAGCTACTCCATAAACGCTTAAAAAACCCCACTATACAACCTGGTTTACAAACTCTTCGGTAATGGATAAACATAATTTAAATATAAAAAGGTTGGTGTTAGAAAGGTTTTTACAGTGTAGATTTTTTATTTTTATTTTTACAAATCAGCTACTTTTTCATTGTTCCTCTTTCCTAGATCCAGCTTTCAAACACTGCTCCCAGTTAAAAAGGGCCATATCTCCTGGGCCAAAGTAAATAACTTAGCTGCAATTCAGAAAGGCAGCTAGAAGTGGTGTACAGTGCATCATGATGCACCATGCACCATTACCACCATGTGCCCAGTCGAGAAACCACAAGAAGCAAGAAGCAGCCATTTTGCGATTCACAATGCAGCATAAAAAGTGATGCAGTGGCGCTGTCAGGTGCACCATGTGCCAGGAGCAGGATCAAAAGGTCAAGCATGGATGCACAACCCCCGGAGAGAGAAAGGTGGGGGAGGTACTGTAGAAATTAAAACTTTACTGATGAGGAGACTGAAATACTGGAACAGGTGTTGGAGGCACAGAAAAGTACAAGCAGTGCATTGTGGAATGCACAGGGGTAGGAACAGGGCAGCAGGGGTGGAATGGGCAGTAACACTATTGATGCACACAAACCATAATAACATCCATCCACCAGGCAGAACTACTATTCAGCAGGGGTGGCAGGAACGTGCAGCATGACAAACAATGGGCTGCTTGGGATGAGATCGCAACATGGGACATTGCCATTTCCCCATGCAGGCACAGCATCCAGGAGCTGCACAAGCATCATAGCAAACTAAAATGCAGGGTGAAGCAGACGCTGGCCGACAACAGCCACTGTGCAAGTGCCTCAGGTGGTGGACCACAGAAAACCATACTCCTAACCAGTCATGAAGAATATGTGGCATCACAATTGAGCAGAAGGGCCATTGCGGGAGAGGGTGATCTTGACCTCTACTGCCCGCAACATGCAGCAGGTAGGTACAATACAGGTAACAAATGATGCTGCCCACATGGTGCTAGACCAGAGAACATGGGTAAGGCATGTGTGGGGTGCATGATGACACATGCTACATGGCAGCAGGCATTGCATTGGAAACAGCAGCACTGAGGCACACACCACCCATGGGGAGTGTACAGTACATGTTCAGAGGCCTATGTAATGCCACACATGCAAACACACATCACACTGTACATATACAGTTGCACAGTGCAAATAGGTGTCGAGGAAACAGCACAGCGTTGACATTTGAAGCAAGATAACAGCACACATCATGTAGCTGTAACAATGTATAGCACACAGCATGATACACAGTCCACTGAGACACACAAATAGCTCTTACTGGAACAACCATTAATGTGTGGATGGTCAACCAACAGGTCCCAGTGAACAATGAATGGCACGCAGCAACACCCAAAGGCCCATGGACACAGAGGACACCAATGATGAGGAGGATGAGGAGGATAGGGATGAGTGCACAATGAACACAGCTGAACAAATACAGTGGGACACAGATGTGTCACAAGAGAAACAGGATACTATAACCCCATCCCCTATATACCCCCATGGGAGCAACAGGGAATCATCAAGTGAATTTAATAATGTTGATGACACCACTACAGACAGTGACAGTGACAAATCCACTGGCTAAAGCACACAGGTAGAGAGCCCAGCAACACCAGCCTCAGAAGTGCATGCACATAAGGAGGAGCATGTTACCCATGCTGAACCACCCAGTATGGATGAAAACATAGCAAGGTACTGTCAGGATGCAGTGGACACACAAGGGGCCCTACAGCATGAGATGGTTGGAATGCATGCAGCCATGGAGTATCTGAACACTACCACAGAGACATGCCTCATATGTGTGGAGTCCAGGCTTACTGTCATATATACTGCCATGCAGGCCCGCCAAAGGGAAAGTGAGATGCATGCCGTGGACTTCAACACCACTCTACATGGCATCCAGTTGTGCATCCAGCACCAGATAGATGCCACTGAATGTCTAGTACAGGCAACAGAACAAATCAGTGCAGGGCAACACATCCATGGCAAGGCAATGGTGGCAATTGCTGTGGCCATGCAGAACATCACAATGGCACTGTGCACCAACAGAGGTCTGAGCAACACTGGCACAGATCCTGGCAGCCATGACATGGCACATGCCACTGTGGCAACAACAAGCAATGCAGCTACACAGGCCATGGCACCTCTAGCCATGGATGCAGCAATGCAGGCTGACAACACGTAGCACACTGGCTGAACGGGTACTAGGAACACACACAACAGTGGGGGGGATTGGAACACTCCTGTGGTTGACAGCACACATGTGGATGATGAAGCACATGTGGCCCCAGAGAAGGTAACCAGTGAGATGTGTACCAGCACATAGACACTGCACATATGCAGCCACAGGACAACATAGTCTCGCCTGAACAGCCCACACAACAACAATCTGAGTTACAGAAGGATGGATGGAATGGCATGAAGGGACAGTGCAGTGGCACTGAGGCAGAACCATCAACAGCACAGGTCCCATATGATGATACACCAATGGTCCATGCATACGATGTTCCAGGACTAGAGGGCATGGGATGAAGTTGGAGGGAGGACAATTCAGAGGAAACATGAGAAAGAATTTCTTGTAGACAGAATGAGAAGCGACCTGTAGAAACTTGAAGAATGGTCAGGGGTTTGGCAGTTGAAATTCAATGCAAAGAAGTGCAAGATAATGCATATGGGGCACAAAAACCCTGGCACAATCTATCAGTTGGGGGTGAGGATATAGCATGCACCAAGTAGGAAAGGATCTTGGGGTTGTCATCTCGATGACCTCAAGGTAGGGAAACAGTGTGACAAGGCAGCAGGTAAAGCAAATGGGATGCTGGGATGTATAGGCAGGGCATCACCAGCAGGAAAAGGGAGGTCATAATTCCACTATACAAGACACTAGTGAGGCCCCACCTGGAGTACAGTGTACAGTTCTGGAGACCATACCTATGTAAGGACATAGACAGGGTAGAGAAGGTTCAGAGGAGGGCAACAAAGATGGTGCATAGATTGCATCACAAGTCCTATGAAGACAGGTTGAAGGAACTGAACATGTACTTCTGGAGGAGAGGAGGGGAGACGGATATGATAGAGACATACAAGTATCTTAACGGAGGAACAGGTGCAGGAAAACACTATTTTTAAGTGAAAAGATGTTCCAGGACTAGAGGGCATGAGATGAAGTTGAGGGAGGACGATTCAGAGGAAACATGAGAAAGAATTTTTCACAGAACGGTGGTGGACAAGTGGAACACCCTGCCAGATGAAGTGGTGGGGGCTGAAACAATCACGGGATTTAAGAATGCATGGGATAGACATAAAGGAATTCTGGAGGTCAGGGGTAAGGGGCAACAGACTTCTAGGAAAACAAACTGAACTTACAAGCTCAAATGGGCAGACTGGGTGGGCCATAGGCCCTTATCTGCCGACACTGTCTATGTATCTATGTATCTATGTATACACACCACCCTGGAAACGGGGTTGGTGGCCATGGTCAGAAGCCGTGGTGAGACAGACCTGTGGTGCTGAGAGGATGGACACCACAATGCCACCTTCTAGACATTCAAATATACTTTAGGGTAAGGCCACAGCGAGCAGTGTGGTGGAGATCATGTACACATGTGGTACACAGGGCAAGATGGCAGCCAAGTGGATTGTACCTGTGCCTGAAAAAGCACAAGGGTCCAAGAAGCATGGAAAGAAAATGGTATAAGCAGAATAATATTGCATGCAGCAGTGAATTGCAGCAAGTGAACACAAATGCACACCAAACCCCACACGAGCACACACCATGTGGTGAACAACACCCCGGGCTACAGGCACAGCACACCACGATGCAGCCTATCCTCTGTGACAGTGCCCATGCATCTCCATGGTAGCATGCCGTATAGGACTGTGCCACCCTCCTGAAGCCACATGTAGTCTAACCACCACACCCATGGGCCATACAGGGTACACATGCACTGGCCAGTGCATGGCTTCCCATAGCAAAGGCATGGCATGTCTGGCAGTCCACCTGGAATGCAAGCCATAAACAACCCATACAATCTCACATGGCAACGTGCCTCACATCAACTGACCATTGACATTGCCACACACATCGTCCATAATGCACACAGATCAGACCCAGCCACGCATTGCATACATAAGGTGCACTATGGTCACATGAAGTGCACCTTACCACAGTTGCCAGATTACCCAGAACAGGTGGTAGGATGCACATAGAGCACAGGAGGGTCTGCAAATGCCCTGTCCCCTGCGTCCACTAACAATACCCTATAGTGTGCAGGCACTGTATAGTGCCCGTGTGTTGGCACACAGCAAGGTATAGGCCACAGAAGGGAATGTACGGTACACAACCATAATGTCAGGGGTGTGCTGCTGTGTTACAAGCCACTTATCCATGTGCTTGGAAATATCCACCTGTCATGCCACTATGATTGCCACACATGTCCCTGATGCACGGATAGCAGACCCACACTGCATGCTGCAGCACAACACAACCCATGCCTTACACATGCTGGCAGAGCCACGGCATTCCCATGGCTCCCCAGTGATGCTGCCACACCATCCATGAGGTAAGGTGCACCAGCATGGCAAATGTGCCACACACAACACACTGTGACATCCCACAGCCTAACATGTACCAACAGCACACATGTTCACACATGCACCATGAGCATGTATGCCACCACATTGTAATGTACCCACACAGAACAGTGACAGACATGCAGCCATGATGGAGGCCCCACCCCCAAGTATAACCTTGCACAGCACACAACACAGTTAGGTTCAAACAGATGGGTTCCACCTTAACGACTGGTGGTTTGGGTTACTCACCATGGCATTCCACTGCTACATGCCATATTACACTGACAGTGATGGGCGATGGTCACGCAAGAATACCACAGTAACAATTAAGAGAACCCACATGAACAGGCAAATACTAGAGGCATGATATGTACAACAGGCAATATGCATGTGGCTACACATACATGGCTACACATGACTGTTAATGTTGTGGTAGTGTAGCACCTGTGTTTATGTTGTCACAACACACTGGTCCATGGTTAGCCTGTCTGGCCAAGATGAGGCATGCTGCATACAGCTATGCCTTCATACCAGTGTCATGATACATGGCTGCACCATGAGGCATGCACAAAAGTACCACATACATCATGAGTGTGTGGCATACAGGTAAGACACTGTACATGCAAAGACAGGCAAGAAAATGCACATAGGGAAGAAATACCCTGAAGCCACCTATACATTGAGAGGGGAGTTGCTAGAAATCTCAAGGGAAGAAGGAGACTTGGGCATCATCATCACAGATGACCTGAAATCATCCAAGCAGACCACTAAAGCAGTAGGTAAGACTAGAGGGATATTGGAGTGCATTAGTAGGGGTACGGCAAGTTATAAGAGGGAGATAATAATCCCTCTTTACAAGACACTGGTTAGGCCGCATCTGGAGTACTGCGTGCAGTACTGGAGGCTGCACTTGCACAAGGACTTTAACAAAATGGAGGCAGTCCAGAAAAGGGTAACAAAATGGTGCAGGGACTGCATCAGAAAACATATGAGGACAGATTAATGGAGCTCAATATGTATACCCTAGAGCAAAGGAGGGAGAGAGGTGATATGATTGAAATATTCAAACATCTTAAGGGCATTAACAAGGTGAAAGAGTCTAACATGTTTCAATATAAGAAAAATAGCAGGACAAGAGGACACAGTATGACATTAGAGGGAGGCCGATTAAGGGGTAATGTGAGGAAGTTGTTTTTCACAGAAAGGGTGGTGGATGCATGGAACAGCCAACATCAGGAAGTGGTGGATATAAATATAGTGCAGGGCTTCAAAACAGGCATGGGATGGGCATATGGGAGCAATACAGACGAGTATGAATAGATAGGCCATTGACAGAGTAAAGGCCTATGGCACATTCATAAGGTAGAAAAAATGGGCAGCCTGGAGGGGCCTTGCGGTCCTTATCTGCCATCAACTTCTATGTTTCTATGTAGGTTACGACAATATGCACAGACGTCTGGTATACAACAACATATCAATACAGGGTTGCATGAGAACATTTGTGGCACCTACAATAGTGGGACGTCGCACAACTGTCTGACTTACTACCAACAGCAGTGACCACCTGCCTAACACAGGTCGTACTCTGGAGTGTGCAGTTAAGACAGGTGTGCATGTGTGGTGACGGTACTGGTCAGTGTCATCTGGTGTTGGCCCATGGACACACCTGCATGCAACACAGACTATGCATCAGATGGTGCCACTGTGCCACCACACAGTGTGGCAGTCCAACACGCAAAGCCACACTCACTGTGTGTGCATGTATGTCATGTCACACAGCAACAGCATCCATGTACATGGGTGTGAGACATTGGCATCATGCACCCATGGGTGTGACTTTGGTTGTGGATCACCATTGACTGTTGATGTCGGTTACATGTGCTCAACATTCACGTCAAACGTGCGTAGGCATCCCCATGTCCTGAGTGTCTGTGACTGTGTATGAACCTTGTAGGCCTGTACGTACCATTCCTTGCAATGCACAGTGCCCCACCACCCATGAAGGCTCAAATAAAGGCATAGTCACAGTCACAATATCCACATCACATAACTGACTGTGGCACATGAGCAAATATGCCAACCCCATAAAGACCAGTATAACATGGATTCCTAATATACTGTATTCTTATACATCCAAACAGGTCACCTGACCATTGATTAATACCTGATATACATACAGTTGCATGTTCAAAGGGCTTTAGTTCACTATTTCTTTAGGTAAAGCTCTACCATAACATTACCCATGTTATTAGAGGAATAACCCACTCCAGAGTATGGGTTTACTGAGCAGTACTACATGCCTAGGTGTTTGAAGTCACTCAACTCCACCTTACATAGATACATAGACAGAGTCCGCAGATAAGGGCCTATGGCCCACCCAGTCTGCCCATTTGAGCTTGTAAGTTCAGTTTATGTTTTCCTAGAAGTCTGTTGACCCTTACCCCTGACCTCCAGAATTCCTTTATGTCTATCCCATGCATTCTTAAATCTCATGATTGTTTCACCCCACACCACTTCCTCTGGCAGGGTGTTCCACTTGTCCTCCACCCATTCTGTGAAGAAATTCTTCCTCATGTTTCCTCTGAATCGTCCTCCCTCCAACTTCATCCCATGCCCTCTAGTCCTGGAACATCGTTTTCGCTTAAAAATAGTGTATTCCTGCACCCTGTTCCTCCCGTTAAGATACTTGTATGTCTCTATCATATCCCCTCTCTCCCTCCTCTCCTCCAGGGAGTACATGTTCAGTTCCTTCAACCTGTCTTCATAGGACTTGTGATGCAATCCATGCACCATCTTTGTTGCCCTCCTCTGAACCTTCTCTACCCTTGTCAGACCTTGTGACCTCGTGATTTCAATTACCCCTAGGCATGGATGAATGCTCAGTGAAGCCATACTCTGGAGTGGTTTAATCCTTCCTTAACACATGCACACACATGGACATCCGGGTGGTGCATAGGTGCATGTCAGAAATGCAGGAATCACACCACACACAAACAGAACCCTAACATACATGATATTTCCATGTCTACCACTGTGGTTGTGTACCTGATGGCTATGGATGTACCTCCGTGTCTGCACCTCCTCACCGATGTATATGCAGATAATACTGATCAACAGCTATCATGCAGTGGCAGGGCTATGACAGTCCTTTCTGTGTGTTTCATTGTGTGCATGCCAGTGGACCATTGAAGGACATTGCCCGCTGGTATCACACAACACCATTCTGTGTGTGGGTGAGGGTGGTGGAGGCCCTTGGTAAAACATGATGTAATGAGAGCCCCCTACAACACAGCCATGGAACACAATGACACCTCTGTGTGAGTGTAACAGCATACAGTTGTCAGTTGCGAACAACCATCAGATGATCTTGCTTCTGTGATTTGCACCACCACACTCTGCATAATCAAACCTTACACCTGCCTGAACATGACACATTCCAGGTGTCCTCTGGGCCAAGGGTGAATAAGAAATTAGACATGGCTGTGTGATGGTAGTACAGGGACTACACCACACCCTGAGACAGGAGCCAATTGCCTGGATGGCCGGTTACTCACTATCCACTGATGTGTGAGGGTAACCCTGTACTCCCAAAACACAGCCATATTGTCTGTGTCACACATGACGCACATGTATACTGCAGGCAGGTTGGACACAGTGCAGGCACCTTGTCATACATCTCAATGATTGGTGGACTGTCAAACATGCACACATGGATACACATGAAACAGAACATTTTTTACTGAACAAAATCAGACAGGCATATGAATACAACAAACACAACTATCAGTGATCTGCAACATGCAGTGCTGGAAAAAATAAAGGCAATCCTAACAAACTATACAGATCCCTCTGTCACACATGAAAACAAAACATGACCAACTGGCACTTGTGCTATTGTAACACAGTCATCAGGAACATGTGCAAAACTGAACTTATGAATGGGCACATGTTCAATCACCTTGTCCCCAGCACTCTACAAGTATGGTGTCCTTCTTGTATGGAGCTGTCTGCAGTGAATGCCATGAGCACATACAGTGCTGACTGTAGTCCATCGACATGGTGCAGTACAGGGTGCAGGTGTTCACACAGTCCAGTGGCAAAGTCACCAAGTGCTCATCTCCATGGCTCCTCATCCTGCTGAGAACTCCCCACAGCTTCATCCTGGCATGGAGTGGTCAGTGGTGGTGATTTGCACCATTCCTCACCAGTTGCACTGCTCACCCCCTAGCATGTCCTGTGTTTTGCCTGTGGTGTCAGCCATGCCCTTGCCTTCTTGTGTGGCACTGTCACTGTTGTCATCAGGCCTGTCAATGGCTTGCTGGGACTTCACGCCAACATCACGGTGTGTTACACCCTCAATGGCACTGTTCTGTGGGGCGCTATCAGCCTCTGTCATAGGGACTGCTGCTGCAGTTGGCTGCCTAGTTGTTCCTGAGGTACCATGTGCCCTGCTGCAGGTCCTCTCGACATATGCTCTTGCCTCATCCTTCTTCACATGGTGCATTGTACACACCATGCTGTCCCACCATGGTGTTCTAGCTGCAGCACTCCTGGCATTGACTACACCGGCACCTGAAAGGGAAAATAGTAATCGCTGTTATGTGGCATAGCAGGTGTAACACACACAGTACACTATGAGAAACAACAAACACACAGCCTGTGATGCCTCACATAGGCCAGCACTACCCTGTGAGGGGTACCAATGGCATACAGAAAATCTGCACAGTGCAGCTGTGCATGCTTCCAAGACTGAGGACCCACCACGGCCATCCAGGTGTAACCATATCGCAACATGTTTCACATGGACACATGCATGTGCTGGCATCAGCACCAGGCCCAGACCCAGACCCTCACATTTTTATGCATGTAAAACCACAATCTAACTGTCCTGCACCGCCCACACCACCTACACCCACTGTCACCTCAATGATCTGCATGCACATGGTGTACACATCCACCACTCACGAACCACTGAGTCACACACACACACAGCTCTGTTTGATCACAATACATTTGTAATGTACCCCTCTGCCACCTACCTGCTCCACTGTGCTGTGACTTCCTCCCTTGCACTGCTCCGCTGGGTCCCACAATAGCTGTAGACACCTCCTGCTAGTGAACGCCACCTGCTGCATGTGACCATGTGAAGACATAATGATGGTACATTGAATCAATGCCTGTGGCCTGTATTCAACATCATGGACATGTGCAGCCTGTCTGGGTGTGTTGTTCACAACAAAGCCCACCTGAATGATGTGGCCATCCATGATACATCCTGGTGTCCTCCTCCCTGATCCCTCAGAGGTGCTTCAGCAGCTCTGGCTCCCTCCATACCATGTCATTCCAGTGGTGTTTCACCTGGTGGACATTATGACTGATGCCTGTGTGGGCATGCATCTTAGCTGAAATGACAGCCCAAATCCCATCCTTCTCAATGGGTGTCTTGCAGGCACTGCCAAGTAGCAGCAGGGTCCTTGACCATTGCTCCACAAGACTTACCAACATGGCAGTCTCTTCATCTGTAAAATTAGGGGACCTACTTCTTGTGGCCATTGTCACTGTACAGGAGAGCACAATTAGGCACTGTCATTCCTGACTGTGTCCTAGTGTTAATTTTGACACACCCGTGTTGTTTCACAATGTGCCTGCCATCTTTTTGAATGTGTGTAATGTCTCAGATGCATCGCTGAGGCAACATGCATCGGTTTCGGCAACTAGCACTCCATGCATCACTCAAGCATGAACTGCGATGCAGACTGCAACATACTCTCTGTTGCCCAACCCAGTTGTACCAGTACACCACATGGGTGGCTAGTGTTCACTCCCCCCACCGGCCCTACATGTCCAGCAAATAACCCTGGTGGCTAAAGGTCCCACCACCCACTGTATCACCCACCATACATGAGTATCAAATATCCCAGTGTTGCGATCCCACCCCACCCCATCACCCAGACAGTTGTGGCTTGCCATGGTAGCTAGTGGTCCCTCCCTTCCACCTCATCCGTCAGAAGTGAAAGTGTCCGTTAACCCCCCCAGTCCCTCTCTCCATCCATAGTAGTGGTTACAAAAATGTATTCCTTGGTGGTCTAGTAGTTTATATTAACCCCCTCCCAATCCTCAATCCCCAGTCCCTGAGCATATAATTAAGTCCCTGCTCTATGGTGGTCTAGTGCCCCCCCACCTTCCCACCCCAGCAGGTGTCTCAACACCCCGCTTTCACTCCCATCACGAACCCCAGCGGGCAGACTGACACAGCCCTGTGCACTTCACCATGGCCGGCTCTCATACTGCTCTGTCAATGAAAGGGTAAGTACTTGTACAAGAATGTGCTCATTCATTGACAGCAAAGTGTGCAGGCCAGCCATGTTGGAGAAAGAGGGGAGGACTCTCCAGGTCTGCCTACAGGGGTTTGGGATGGGGGTGGGAGTGGGTGGTGTGACACCTGTTGGTGTGGGGGTTTGGGAAGTACTAGACCAGGGAGCATGGAATTAAATATATAATCAGGGACTGGAGATCAAGGATGGGGAGGGGGGGCTAAAAAACACCACTAGACCACCAGGATAAACATTTTGTAACCACTGCTATGGACAGAGAGAGGGATGGGGGATTACTGGATACTTTCACTTTTGATGGGTGAAGTGGAGGGGAGGGACGGGTCCACGACAGGAGTCCAACAGTATTTCTGTTGAACGCCCTGTCAGCGACACTGACAGGTCGACCGCAATCTGCAGTCGGCTGCTGGTTTGCTATCGTTTTGTTTGTTTTCTAAGGGGGACTTCGCCACCGGACCCCTGCACCCCCACTTAAAGATTCTCAGCTCCAGTTGGAGCTGATTAGGCGGGGCTGCAGGACCCCTGACAGGCAGCCAAGGGTTCCAGAGTGTCTCCACTGTGGCTAGGTGCTGTAGTCGCTGTGGGGGATCTCACTGGTGAAATGTCTCTGAGAGGAGGGTAAATAGGGAGGGACCTCTAGTCACCAGGGCAAACCACATTTGTCAGCTGGGTGATTGGGTGGGGGATGGGATCACAACACTGGGGGTATTTTATATTACTAACATACTAACATACTAAAATGCCAGCAGAATATGCCTAACGGTCTTTCGTGTCTGCTCGTTTGGTCAGCCCCCACCCTGGGTGCTGACCTTGCTGTCCCCCTCGCCTTCTCTGGCTTCTCCCTTCCCAGTTCCAGATATTCTTGCTGCATTGGATTTTGCTTCCAGAACCCTTCCCCTGTACCTGTACCACCCCCTCTTGAACACCTCCACTATCTCTGTCTCCACCAGCCCCCTAGGCAGTGCATTCCATGGCTCCACCACCCTCTCAGTGAAGTAGCACCTCCTCCTTTCACCCCTGAATCTTCCCCCCTCCAGCTTCCACCCATGACCTCTAGTGGCCCCCTCCTCCTTCCTTCGAAGCACCCTGACTGTTCCTCCCATATTTACCCTCTTCATGTACCTGAAGACCTCTATCATGTCCCCCGGTCCCTTCTCTCTTCCAATGTGTACATATTTAGCTCTTCGAGCCTTTCCTCATAGGTCCTGTCCCCCAAGCCCCAAATCATTTTGGTTGCCCTCCTCTGGATCCTCTCCAGGAGGTTAATGTCCCTCTTTAAGTGTGGCCTCCAAAACTGCACGCAGTACTCAAGGTGCGGCCTCACCAAGCAGTTATACAGAGGGAGTATCACTTCTCCTTCTGGAGGTGATCCCCCAGCGATGCATCCCAGCATCCTGTTGGCCTTGGCTGCTGCCCTCCTACAAGTCTCAGAGTTGTTCATCTTGACATCCACCACCACCCCCAGGTCCCTCTCAGCCATCGAGACTTGTAGCATTCCCCAGGGTGTACACTTGGTCTGGGTTTCTGGCCCCCAGGTGGAGTACCTTGCATTTCCCTGCATTGAACCTCAGCTTCCACTTTCTAGACCATCTTTACAGAGCCTCCAGGTCCCCCTGTAGGGCCACCTTCCCCTCCTCCCCATCCACCACCGCCCCCAGTTTCGAGTCATCTGCAAAGAGACTCATCTCACTCCTGATTCCTGTCCTTATGTCAGATACGTAGGCGTTGAACAGAAGGGGCCCAAGGACTGATCTCTTGGAGGGCATGTGATCATGTGAGGCCAGGGAATGCTAGCCACATGGCTTATCTCTTGGACATCTGTGGTGGGTGGGGGAGGGACCACTATTCACCAGGGCAAGCTACACTTGCCCGCTGTGTGATGGGGTGGGGGGTGGTATCGTAACACTGAGGCATTTTATAATCATGTTGGGTGGGTGATCATTTGGGGGCAGGGAACACTAGCCACATGGCTTTTCTGTTGGACTTGTGTGGCGGGTGGGAGGGAGGATCCACCAGCTTCAAGGACATATTTTGTTGTGTACATGGGTGGGTTTTGTGTGCCACCTGGGGATTTGGGATGCACTTGCATGTCGCTGTGTCTGTGGCAGGCACACTCATCCCATGTTTGTTCGCCTTCTTCCACACCATCATTTAAATGTGCCAGATACCTGTGCTACATTCCCACCCTGTTTTGGTGAGTGTTTGACACCTAGGGTTGTGCACAGGGTATGGGAACCTTCCATGCTGCAGTGCTGCTACCCACTGTGTGTGCCCCAGTGGCAACACCTCCACATTGCTGTATGCAGGTCATGGTACATGTCATGTAGATGACTGTGTGACATGTTCCATGCTGCTGTGCAATGTGATGGGGGACCTGCTGTGTCCATGTCCGCACATGTGCACCTGTGTAAGGCACACCATGATTGTGACCACCAATGGCAGGTAGTATCCGCCATGTTGGCTGTGCTGCTGTGGGGTGGCTGTGCCATGCATGGTCCACCACTTTAATTGTCATGCTCTTCCCAGTGCACACTGCACATGCTGCACTTCTGCAGATCTGCACATTGTGTGGAAGGTGTCCTATGTGAAGTGTCTTTTGATGAGATTTTCACACATTCAGTGTCCAGCCACAGAGGCCTGCAGCCATCTCTGCTCATTCACTGCTCCAGCTACATGCTGTCCATCATCTCCCACATCAGGGTCATGTGCTGATGGTGGGTCAGCTTCAGGCAATTGCAGTCTGTGTGCAATCATAATGTTGTGGAGTAGGCAGCAGACTACCACTATCTTGCATGCCTGTAGGGGTGTGCACTGGAGGGCTCTACCAGACTGGTCTAGCACCTGAGTAGCACTTCAGCATCATGAATGTCTGCTCAATGATGGTTCTAGTGGAGGCATGTGCATCATTGTACCACTGTTGTGCAGTAGTCACCGGCTGTCTCACAGGCGTCATAATCCATGGGAGCTGTGGGTTTCCACTGTCACCTATGGGGATGGTCAGTATGAATTAGTGGTTCATGGTCATCATTGTCAAATATGAGTTTGATGTCCTGCTGGCTGCATGGCACTGGCATTGTAGTGATATACATGCTGTATTACATGTGTGGCCACCTGTGCATTCTGTGACACTTGTGGGCACCCTGCTATGGGCATGTTGCCATTACCCATGGTCATTTGCTGCCCCATGCTACCCACTGTTCCTGCATGTTACCACATGCCACACCTCAGTGCCACAGAGTTTCCAGGGTGTATATGCTTTGCTACCCCATGTCCAAGTTGCACCTGTCCCCAGTCATATACACAGGCTAGGTGTGTGCTGTGTGTATGTATATGTGTGTGTGTGTGTGTGTGTGTGTGTTGCATGGGTATTGGCTGCCATGTGTGCAACACCATAGCAGCACCAGAAAGGCTGTACTGTATCCGTGACCCTGTGGTACACCTACCTATCAGCCATCTATCCTGAATTTCCCCACCTTCCATTGCCTGGAGCAGGCCATAGTTCCAGAATCTGAATGAGTCATGGCATGATCCTGGGTATTTAGCCACAATATCCAGAAATGTGCTGGCTGTTGCATATCACCTGAACATTCAGGGAGTATAACCCTTTCTGATTCATGTATATATCCAGTTCATTTGGTGGTGCCTGTATTCCTATGTGGGTGCAGTCTACTGCCCCCAGCACCTGTAGGAAGCCAGCAATTCAATAGAAGGCCTGTTGTACAGCTTGTCACTGTGCCCCCTGCACTGGGAACTTTATGTAATGTTCTGCAGGACAGGGCATCAACAAACAGGCCTAGGCACCTGGACACTGATGCCTGTGAGATGGCCAAGGTGTCCACTGTTGGGGCCTGAAAACTCCACTGGAAAGTACATGGAGCACCACACACACTTTTACCTTGACTTGGATTGCATGCCCTCTCCTGGTCCTTGTCTGCATGTCCACATGGAGCTCCTCACACTGGTCTGCTATGGCAACCATGCTTAGGCAGTATTGTGCCAGGCATTGCTCCTCTATTAGGTCCATGTAGGAGATGCATCTATGGATTGCATGTTTGGTGGGTCTTCCTGGTCAAGGATGTGGCTGGACTGTTGGCCCTGTGCTGCAATGGCCTGTTGCTGCTGTACACATCTTCTCCACCATAGTAGCAGTGCCAGGGGATGCTCAGCAATGCCACTGCCCCTGGCATGTCTCCCTGTTGCTGTAGCTGCTGTGTCTGCTGTGCTACTGCACTGCAGAGTGAGCTCTGTGTATCTGCTGTATGTCTCCTTTTGTAGCACTGTAGGTGCAACAGGTGTTGGTTGTTTGTTGCTTGATGACTGTCTCTGAATTCCATTTCACTGGCCTCTGCATGATTTCTATGGTGCAGGGTGCATTGTGCCATGGTGCAGCACACTGTGTGGTGCAAGCACTGGCACAGGCCACCTATGACACAAAGTTCTTTCTTTTTAATGCAAGCAGTGGCTGTGAATAGCACCTGGGCACAAGGTCTGGTGCAAGACGCATGGTTCACCATTCCATACAATGCAAGCCTCTTACATTGTTCTTGGGGCTCTGTGAATTGGGCCCAAAGAATCTTGCAAGGTGACATAACTAAATGTATCTCTGCTACATTTGAAACTTTTGAATTAACTTTATCATTTAGACAAAGAGCCAAACTTTTTTCGTAATTAATCTTATTTCCTGAAACTGAGGAAAATCTGTCCAAATGTTTTGTTGTTGTTGTTTCAACAGATGCTTTTTTTAACAAATAGACACACTTCATCTGCAAAAAATATAATTTTCACTGGTTGGGAGAGATTCGAGCAAACAACTCCTTTGATGTCTTTGGAATTATGTATAAACTATATTAATGGATCCAAGATAATAATGCATAAAAGGGGGCTTAACGGGCATCCTTGTCACATAGAGATGGGTGAAGCTGGAAAATGTTGCTCCATTAATTAATTTGCAAATTTGCCACAATACACAAAGTTAATCTGCTGAGTTAAGTCCAATTTCACCTTACTCTGGTAACTTTGCTGAGTGTGAAGTTGGCAATTTTGCCAGTGAATTAAAACTTCACCAACTTCATTGGTGAATTAAATTTTCACCCCATCTCTAAACTCTTACACTCTCTTGCTCATCATTTTTTCTTATGTCCTCCTGCCCATAATTTCTCCTTTCACCCACTTGCCCATAACTTCTCCTTATGACCGCCTTTCCATAATGCCTCTGTATAGCCTACTGCCCCTAACTTCTTCATTCTCCCTCCTGCTCATAACTTCTCCTTATTTCAACCTTCCCATAGCTTCTTCTTACACCCTCTTGCACTCAACTTCTCCTTACACTCTCCTGCCTATAACTTCCCCTTACTCTTTCTTGCCCATAAACTTCTCCTTACTCCATCCTGCCCATAACATCTCCTTTATCACTCCTGCACATGACTTCTCTGTGTGCACTGCTACCTATAATGTCTCTTTACTCCTTCCTGCCAATTACTTTTCCTTACACTCTTCTGTCCAAAAACTTCTGAGTCCCTCCTCCTATAACTTCTCCTTACTCCCTCCTGCCCATAACATTTCCTTATGGCCTCCTGCTCATAACTTCTCCTTACTCCTCCCTGCCCATAAGCATTTTAGTCCTTCCTGCACACAGCTTATCTTTACTCCCTCCTATGCATAACTTCTCCTTACTCTCTCCTGCCTATAACATCTCCTTATGTCCTCCTGACAAATAATATTCTCTTTATTCCCTCCTGCCCTTAACTTCTCCTTACTCCTTCCTGCCCTTATCTTCTCCTTACTCCTTCCTGCCCATAAATGTCTGACTCCCGCCTGTCCATAACTTCACCTTACTGCCTCTAAAGGAATTAGGAGAAGCTATGGGCATGAGGGAGTAAGAATTTTATGGGCAGGAGTGAGCAAGGAGAAGATAAGGGCAGGATGGAGCAAGAAGAAGTTATGGGCAGGAGGGAGTGAGGATATCTTTATGGCCAGGATAGCATAAAGGGAAGTTATAGGCATAGGGGAATAAGGAGAAGTTATGGGCAAGAGGATGTAAGAAGAAGTTATGGACAGGAGGAGTAAGGAGACATTATGGGCAGGAGGGACTAAGACATTTATGAGCAGTAGTGAGTAAGGAGAAGTTATGAGCAGGAGGGAGAAAGGACATGTTATGGACAGCAGGGTGTAAGGAGAAGATATGGGCAGGAGGGAGTAAGGAGAAATTATGGGCAGGAGGGCTAAATGAGAATTAATTGACAGGAGGAAGTAAGGAGAAGTTATGCACAAGAGGGCATAATGAGAAGTTATGGGCAAGAGGGCAAAAAGAGAGGTTATGGGCAGAAAGGAGTAAAGAGAAGTAATGGGCAGGAGGCCACGAGGAGAAGTTTTGGGTAGAGGATGAAAGAAGAAATCATGGGCGGGAGGGAGTAAGGTAAGTTTTATAGGCATGAGAGAGTAATGAGAAGATATTGGCAGGATGGTGTAAGGGAAGTTATGGGCAAGAGGATGTAAGGAAAGTTTATGGGCAGGACAGAGTAAGGAGAAGTTATGGGCAGGAGAGCGTAAGAAGAAGTAATGGTAAGAGAAATATGTAAGGAGAAGTTATGGGCTGGAGGGTGTAAGAAGAAGTTATGAGCAGGTAAGATATGTATGGAGAAGTTATGAGCAGTGGGGAGTAAGGAGAAGCTATGGGCAGGAGGATGTAAAAAGATGTTATGGTCAAGAATACATAAGGAGAAGTTATGGCAGGAGAGATATGTAAGGAGAAGTTATGTGCAGAAGAGAGAAAGGAGAAGTTATGAGCTTGAAGGCATAAGGAGAAGTTATGGACAGGAGTGATATGTAAGCAGAAGTTATGGGCAAGAGAGATATGTAAGAAGAAGTTATGGGCTGGAAGGAGTAAGGAGAAGTTAATATACAGGAGGGCATAAGGAGAAGTTATGGGCAAGAGAGTATAAGGAGAAGTTATTGCAGGAGATATATGTAAGGAGAAGTTATGGGCAGGAGAGAGAAAGGAGAAGTTATGTGCTGAAGGGCATAAGGATAAGTTATGTGCAGGAGAGATATACAAGCAGAAGGTATGGGCAGGAGAGATATGTAAGAAGAGTTATGGGCTGGAGTGAGTAAGAAGAAGTTATGAGCAGGAAGGCATAAGGATAAGTTATGGGCAGGAGATATTAAGGAGAACTTATGGGCTGGAGGGTATAAGGAGATGTTATGGGCAGAAGGGAGTATGGGGAAGTTATTGAGGGAGGGTGTAAGGAGCAGTTATGGGTAGGATAGGGTTTACCTATGCCGAATCAACAACACTGTTGTTGAAGCTTGGCATAGTGAGATCCCCAATGTCAACAAGTGAAATTTCGCCTGTCTGACATAGGTGTGTTTCTCTTGGGGGGGCTGTACCCCCAACCCCCCATACAGTGGGCTGTGGCCCCCCACCCTCTTCTATAGATTATCACCTCTGAGTTGGAGTTGACTGGAAGGAGGTGGTGAAACATGATGAAAGGGCAACATTTCACCCTCGGGTCCTTCACAGCAACAATCTCAAAACCTGTCGAGATTGTCACTGTGAGGGATTTTGCCATGAATGTTTCAATGTGAGATTTGTAAACCACAGGCTAGATACTGTATGTAAGGAGAAGTTATGGGCTGGAGGAAGTAAGGAGAAGTTATGGGCAGGAGGGCGTAAGGAGAAGTTATGGACAAAATGGTGAAAGGAGAAGTTATTACAGGAGAGATATGTAAGCTGAAGTTATAGGCAGGAGAAATATGTAAGAAGTTATGGACAGAAGAGAGTAAGGAGAAGTTATGGGCAGGAGGTTGTAAAGATAATTATGGACAAGGGGGCATAAGGAGAAGTTATGGACAGGAGGGAGGAAGGTGAAATTTATGGGCAGTACAGAGAAAGGAGAAGTTATGGGCAACAGGGTGTAAGGAGAAGTTTATGGGCAGAATGGGGGTAAGGAGAAGTTACTGGCAAAGTTCTGTGATTGGCAAAGTTACTGGCGAAGTTACCAGTGAAGTTTGCTAGGTGGATTTCCAAGCCTATAGGTCCACTCTGTGGAGACAAATTTTGCAACATCACTGGAAGAACACCAGAAAATTACAACTTCACCCCATCTCTACTGTTGCACACCTCTCTTGACTGAGTATTTATTGCCTAGCCAGTCATTTAACAGGGGAGTCTGGTTTGCTTGTCTACAGCACATCTAAATCCAAATGATAAAATCCTTTGGAACCCAAATATATTTAGAAGTTTTCCATTAAGATGCATGCATTACTTTGTCAATGACTTTTTCCTGGTCCAGCATAAGTAAAAAGCCAGTTAATTTGTTTTTATTACTATATTCAATTATTTCTCTTAGTAAGATTAAAGCATCATTGATTCCCTTACCTGGTACAGAGCTGAACTGTGTCTGGTACATTGTATGTTTTATTGATTCCGTAGGTCTATTATTTAAGATTTTTGTTTAGATTTTGAAATCAGTATTAAATAATGTAATGGGTACCCAATTATTCAAAATATTAGAATGTTGTTCTACTTACAGTATCTGGTGGAATATTTTTCTTGTACAGTAATTCTTTTTATGAAATGGGCATTGAAATTCAAGTTTTCTCATTGGCCAGTTCCTGTGTGGTAATGAGTCTGATGCACAGGAAAAAGGTTCAGTAATGCCAGGGCTCCCTGATTCTGGTAAATCTCCTGTTTAGAATGTTGGTAAAATAAAACTCTGCCATCTTGTTTTTTGGTCAGCTGCGAGTGTAATTTCAGCCAGCATTTAAACCGCTTCCTGAAAAACCTTGAATTTTGATGTCCATTTCATTTATATGTACCAGAGTCAGATGTAGACCACTGTAGAAAACTAGTGCAGAGAACAAAAAAGAAGCAGACAAGGACCTTCTGTTACCCACTAAGAGACGTCACCTCAGTTGCATGCCCACTTGATCTCCTTAATGACCGAACTGCCTGTTACTCAGTACTTCCCTCCCTCATCCCCTTTATTTGCATTTCACTTTTATCTTTAAAACTGCTTTCCTCTTACTGTCCACGTTTGTCTCACATAACACAATAGTGCCTTCTCCTGCTTTACTTCGGCAGTGTTGTTTCACCTGCACAACTGCCGTGTTTGCCCACCTGCTGCCTACCAATGTACAGATCATAAATAAATACAAAAAAGATACTTTCGTTTGTGAATTTTAATACAGAGATAATCCAAATGGGAGTGGTGGCTGGGGGGGATGGTACTGCCAAAACAACCACATAATTTCCAACTACAGCAGCCTTAGTTGGACATAAGTGCTTAACTCAAAAAAACAGTAAGAAGGCAGAGGAACTATTTTATTAAAAATAAGACAAAGATTTAACTTTTACTACTTAAAATAATTAGTTTTACTTTTCATCAACATCTATAATTTCAAATCTCATTTCATAAGTGCAAAAAGACACACCAGGATGTGCATTAGACACTTTAACACATGACTAGGAGGCTGGACACAATCGGCCTGTGGCCTTGTGCCTTACTATGCCTCCTAGCAGTGTGTTAAAGTGTCTAGCACACACCCTGATGTGTCTTATTGCTTACATAGAAACCTAGCAGTTCTTCTGGCATGCATTACCACAACTGTTTATAAAATTATTCCAGAAAACCATCTAAGCCCAGCAGTGAACCCCCTTTTAGAGATTTAATCAGTCTACCTAATTCCTGTCAGGTTATCTTATTACATCTGTCCTGTAAAATGTGTATCACTAGATATTGTGTATCACTAGATATATATATATATATATATTAGAGGCAAACAACTCTGTTTAATGCATCAGTTAGGGTTGTTTCACAGTGAAAAAAGCTAGAAAATTCGGGGTTAGGTTTGAAAGCCCCCTTGGACCCCCAAGCCCACCCCAACAACTGCCATCAGGGTGTATGTTAGGGTCATCGGCCCTAACTCTCACGCCATCACATGTGTAAAGAAGCTAAGGTATAGGAGAATGGGGTGAGAGTTAGGACTGATGACCCCAATGCGCACCCCAATGCCAGTTGGTGGTGGGCTGGGAACAAGAGGGCCTTTCAACCCTAACCCTGAATTTCCTAGCTTTTTTTGCTGTGGAACAACCCTAACTGATGCATTAAATGGAGTTTTTTGCCTCTAATTTCCCTTCTTTTTGAGAATGAGGATGATAAATAATGAAAGGAATGCAAGGCCCCATGCTCCCACCATGTGATGTCTTGTTACACAATAACAGGAACTGCAAAGCAAACGCAAGCGGCAATGGTAATGCACATGGCAAAACAAATGTAAATGGCAAAGCAAATGTTAGTATAAACACAAGCGTAAAGTGACACCGAAGCAAACAGTTATGTAAATGGAGACATCAAACAGAAGTGCATACAGAACACAACTGGTAACGCACACATTCATGGTACCACAATTGTAAATGCAAATACTAACAGAAACACCAACAATAACACCAAAGTAAAAAGAGACGCAAGCACATATGAAAATGCAAACCGTAATGCACACACTCACGGAACAACAGTTGTAAATGCAAATGCTTACAGTAACAGCAACAATAAAGCCAATAAAAACAGAAACCCAAGCACATATGAAAATGCAAACTGTTACACATAAGGTCATAGTACCATAATAGTAAATGTAAATGGTAACAGTAACAGCAAAAGTAAAGCCAACAGAAACAGAAATGCAAGTACACGCGAAAACACAAACTGTTACGCACATGGTGGTGTAGATGGGAACGGTGATTCAAATGGTAACAGAAGTGCAACTGGAAACGCTAACTGTCAGAGTAACAAAAGGGCACACCCTTCTTTTCCCCCAAAACTGCATTGAAAAAACAAATTGAAAACAAAGAATGTATGCATTATAATTGACTTCAAAGCAGAAAAGTACGACTTGGAATACTAAACTGCTTATATCGCAGGAACTGTACGACGTAGAAAAAAAATAAAAAATGTATGAATTGTTACTTTCCTGACTAGTTTTATGCTTAGCTCCCATTTGGGGTGCTAAGCATTTTTTTGACAAAAAGTTCGTATCTCGCACTGTTTCTGAAATACGGGCCCTGAAAGATGCGACGGATGCCATAATGTTATCTTATGGGAAAAAATGTCAAATTTGGAGTGCTGACACTTTGCCACCTTGCAATATTTTTTCTCCAAACCACCAAAAGGCACATTTGTAGGATGTTGGCTTTCTTCCCTCCAAATTTCAGTCTAAAAGACCAAACTGTTATTTTCCAGCAGAGCAGCAAAGAATTCCTGTAATATGGCAGACACCGTAATCTTATCCTATGGGAAAAAGCGCCAACTTCATAGTGCCATAGCTTTGCCACCCTGTAATATTTTTTGACCAATCCACTGAAAGGCACATCTGTGGGATGTTGCCTTTTTTCTTTCCAAATTTCAAGTAAAAAGACTAAACCATTTCTGAGATATTCAATGTCAAAGATTGGCAAAAATGTTCCTATCTTTTCCATTATAAAAAATCTGGCCATCTTGTCCCTATTTTGCGATCAAAGATCAAGATCAAAGAATCTCATGATCAAAGAATTTGCAGCCTCACAATCAAAGAATTTGCAGGCTCATGAACAAAGAATAAAAAATGTAATAAATCAAAAAATAGAAGTAATTGCAGTAAACCACCACAATGGTTCAACAGAATGAAGTCCCCTGAGTAAAACCCACCATCATTTGACTTCCTAGGACACCCCTGGGCTGAGAAAATGTAATTTTAAATTGGGCCATCTTGTCCCTCGCTCACAATGCAAGATTGTGATAACAAAATCTCTCGATTAAAGAATTTGCAGCCTCATGATCAAAGAATTTGATGGCTCATGAACAAAGAATAAAAAATGTAATAAATCAAATAATTGAAAAAAATGAAGTAAACCACCCCGATAGTTCGACAGAATGAAGCCCCCTGAGTAAAACCCACTCTCATTTGACTTTCTAGGGCACCCATGGGCTGAGAAAAATGATTTTTTTTAATTTGTCCATCTCGTCCCTCACTTACAATGCAAGATCGCAATCAAAGAATCTCATGATCAAAGAATTTGCAGCCTCACAATCAAAGAATTTGCAGGCTCATGATCAAAGAATAAAAAATGGTGAAACGCGATTTATTCACTAATTTGAACCAAGCCAATGGCATGGTTTGACAGAACAGACCTGAGCAAAACAAGCCATCATTTATGTCTCTAGCCCACTTCTGATCCGAGATATTAGTGTTTTAGGTCATGATGCAAGATTGCAATCAAAGAATTTGCAAGCCTGCGATCAAAGATTGTTAGTAAGCCGTAAATTAAGGTGTTAAATGCTTATAACTCTATTTTTTGACTGATTTGGATGGAACCAAAGCCATGGCTTGATAGCTCAGGGTCCCCTGAGTAAAACCCATCAAAGTTTTCCTTCAGAAGTGACCCCTGAGCTGAGATATTTGTGTTTGTGTGATTGGAAAACTGAAAACAAGATAGCGGACCTCACGGTCAACGAATTTTGAAAATTCCTCGTGAACAAACAATCTTGAACTGTGAGGCTGCAAATTCTTTGATCGTCAGGCGAGGCCAGATGGCCAGAACCCCCATTCTTTGATCGCAAGATATACATATACATTTTCCCTTTGACTTATAATGGGAACTTAAAAGTGCTATAACTTTTGAATGCCTTAATATTTTTTCACCAAACAAAAAATGGCATGTTCGGCCACCAATGCTCTTTCAAACAAGCCATCTTGCAGAATGGCACACCACACAACAGCCATGCAGGACCACATTAAGAATGCCAAAAGGTGCCTCCAAAAATGGATAATTTTGCATTTTTCAGCTCTTTCATACACAAGGACCAGTACTCTGACACAAACACAATTTGGCAGATCAAGAGATCTAATGTACCCCAATGCTTGTACCTAATTTCAGGCAAATCCATTAAACAGGTCCAAAGTTATTAATGTCCAAACTTTTGACTTTAGTATGTAACTGGCCGCTCAACCCTAACTATAGTGGCACTACTGTGCCACTATAATATATATATTCATTCCAAAAAACTCAGTAAATGCATTGGTTAGGGTTGTTTCCACAGTGACAAAAGTGTGGCAGTCCAGTGTTAAGAGTTACCACCCCTACACCCCACCAGCACTACCCCCACCCTCCAGACACCACCAGGCATTGGGGTGTGTGTTGGAGTGGTCATACCTAACTCAACCAATTCCATGTGTAAAGAAGCTGTGGTGGTGGTGCAGTATAGGAGAATGGGGTGAGAGTTAGGCATGACCACTTCAACACACACCCCCAATGCCTGGTGGTGTCTGTAGGGTGGGGGTGCTGGTGAGGTGGAGGGGTGGTAACCCTAACACCAAATTTCCCCACTTTTGTTACTGTGGAAACAACCCTAACTGATGCATTAAGAGAGTTTTTTGCAATAAATTTCCCTTCTTTTTGAGAAAGTGTAATGTAAGTGGTAAATGGTATGTATTAGTGGGAGCATGGGCCCCCTGTGCCCTGGGACCTCTATGCCCTGCACTCCCTTCACATTGTCCATTTTTTGCATAATGAGATGCATGTGTGTGATCATGGGCATTCTGTGCCCTGCGCTCCCCCTCCCGTTTCAGAGACATATAGGGAGAGGAACCCCTTGTAACACAAAGTTGCTGATATCGCAGGAACCATAGCAGCCACAAAAAAAATTCAAATGTTCCTGTAATCATGACAACCATCACTTCTAGTGACCATAATCAACCAAACCTGTATCTTACATCGTTTACAAGCTACAGGCACCGGAAAGCACTTCATAGCCACCCTTGGAACCCTGGGAACATGTTTTTGCCACTATCTCTGTAACTGTAGAAAGCAGGAAGAAATTCCACTGCCGGTGTCATCTACTATTTCCAAACTTGTTTCAGCAGGTAAGTTGCCAGGAGCAAAAACTTTGTATCTCGCTTCATTTTCGAGATACAGGCACTGAAAGGTGTGATGGGCAATGTTATCCTATGGGAAATTGCTCAATTTCAGAACACTGTAACTTTGGGACCCTTGAATGTTTTGGCACTAAGCCACCAAAAGGCACATCTGTGGGACTAGGGCTTGTTACCCTGCACATTTCTGACCAAAAGACACAACCGTTTGGTTGCAGGAAGCTGGCAAAGATTTGTAGTTATTTTGACATACTTTAGTAAAATATTTTGCAAATCATGAAAGTTTCACAAAAACAATCATGAACTTTTGCATTTAAGAAAGTATTTTTCCCATAAAGTTTAAAAATGTATGTCTGGGGGGTTTAACCCAAAGAAAAAGATATGGCTAGCATTCTCAGGACTCGACTAGGTAAACACAACAATCAGTGTTTACCTAGAGGGTCCCAATTTTAAACGCCAGGCATTTTTCTTTGTCACTAACTGTGAACAAGATGGCCAACTCACAAAAAGTAAAAGAAACATAGAAACATAGACTTTGATGGCAGATAAGGACCACTTGGCCCACCCAGTCTGCCCATTTCCCTACCTAGTGGATAAGCTGCAGATTCTAGTTAACCAACAGCCTAGTTTGCAAATCACGAAAGTTTTGTGATTTTTGCTAACTTTTCACATTGACTATAATGGGGAAATTGTTTTTTAAATAACTTTTAAACAGTCTAATATTTCATCACTAAATCTTCGAAAGGGACATTGGTGACCAAGGCTGCATCTTCACTGAAGGTTTTGGACAGAATGGACAAAGCGTGTGGGCTGTGGGCATGAGCAAAGAAACACGTAGAAATTCCATTGTTTTTTGACATTCTGTAGCGCCACAACTGTACATTCGACTGTAATGAAATTTGCTATATCCAGAGATCTATAGTGCCACACTGTGCATGAAACATTTCAGGCAAATCCATTTTACAGTGGCAATGTTATTAAGGTGCAAAATTTGAGGTTTTGCATTAAAGTGGCTACTCAACCCTAACTATAGTGGCACTATATATAGTCATTGCAAAAAATCTCCATTAATGCATCAGTTAGGGATGTTTCCATAGTGACAACAGTGAGGCAATGCAGTGTTAGGGTTACCACCCCACCACCTCACCCCTACGCCCCATCCTCAAACCCCTAACTCCGCATTCCCCCACCTCACCCCCACCCCCACACACACAGACATGCAATCAGAACAAGACACATCCATCATCATGGTCCAGCAACTGTATGAGTTCTGCTTCCATCAGAGTGCCTTGTGAGTACACACACATGCTGGGCAACCATGGGAGATGGCCCACAGTAAGCATTTTTCTGTTACAAACATCAATAACAAGATTTAAGCAGATGCCTATATTTCAATTGTTAAGAACTGGTGAAACACACAGTATGTTATCTATAGCTTGCTGTATTGGAAATAAGAGTTTGGATAACCCTAGCAACAGTCAGTGGATGTTTGCATATTTTTTCTGATAGAGTGAGTCACTCCTAATAACAAATGGTAATAATAATAAAAGTAATGTTTTGTAGTATAGTTTACAAGCAACATATGACAGCAACAGTTGTTACATCCAAACCTAACTATAACATGCTGCTAATGAGTATTTCCAGTTAAAGCAGCAGTATTACAACACGTGATGGTGCTAGTTTTATACCTGAGCAGTATGGGAAAAGTACTATGTAAGTGTCAGCTGTGTCTGTCCTGCTACCACATGCCTATGTGGTGGCAACAATACCTGTAGCGAGCCAATCATTGAATTATGACACATAAAAAAACAATATTTGGAATGTCTGTGCAGACTAAGTTTCACTTTATGAAAAAGATATGCCAGCACTAATGTGTCATCATACTGTGCTGGCAGTATAGAGTCAATCATACTGTATTTGTTTTTCATTACATACTGTTATGTGAAAGGAGAACAGTGTCGTGATTATTGTGCTTACAGATGTGACTGACTGGCATAGTGTCTTACAATCTTGCATGTGTCTTGCATATGTGTGTGTGTGTGTGGGTGTGCGGGGGTGGGGGAATGCAGAGTTAGAAGTTTGAGGATGGGGCATGGGGGTGGGGTGGGGTGGTGGAGAGGTAACCCTAACACAGCATTTCCACACTTTTGTCACTGTGGAAACAACCCTAAGTGATGCATTAACAGAGTTTTTTTTGAAATGAATTTCCCTTTTTTTTGAGAAAGTGTAATATGAATAGTAAATGGTATGTGTTGGGCCCCGCGCTCCCACCAAGCTGCTCATTTGTGCATAATGATATGTGTTTGTGGGAGGGCAGGCCCTCCAGGCCATATGCTCCCACTTACACATAAACAGGGAGCCATACAGCAACCATATGGGACAAGGAACCCATGTAACACGGATTTTGCCAATATCTCGGGAACCGTAGCAGGTAGAAAAAAAATTCAAGTGTTGATGTAATCATGATAGTGAGTAATTTTCAAAATTAGTCAATCAAATCCATAACTTGCACTGTTTCTGAGATACAGACACCAAAAAGGCATTGTGAGAGCTAACTCTGAGAGCATGCCTGCAGACATGAAAATGAGCAATTGGAACAGTAAATCCCAAATATATCAGGAACCATACAAGGTAGAAAAAAAATTCAAATTTCTTGTTATTTATGGCTTTCCAGCCTACTTCTGCACTTAGTCCCCCTATAGAATTGTTGTGATGAAAAGTCCGTATCTCAAACTGTTTTTGAGATACGAGCCCCGAAAGGCTTCACGGATGCCGCAATGTTATCTTATGGTAAAATTTCTGAACTTCGGAATGCTGTAATTTTGGGCCCCTGTAATATTTTGGTACCAAACAAAAAAGGCTCATCTGTGGGACCAGTGCTTGCAACCCTGCAAATTTCAGCCCAAAGGACCCAAACATTTTGTAGCAGGAGGATGGCAAAGATTTGCTGTTATTTTGGGAATACTCTTTCAAATTACTTTTGTAAATCATGGAAGTTTCACAAAAAAAATTATGAAACTTTTGCATTTGTGAAAGTATTTTGTGAAAATATTTTTCAGAAAACTTTAAAATGCATTTCTGGGGGGGTTTAACCCCCCCCCCAAAAAAAAGATATGGCTAGCATCCTCGAGACCCGACTAGGTAAACACAACAATCAGTGTTTACCGAGAAGGTCCCATTTTTAAACACCAGGCATGTTTCTTTGTCACTAACTGAAAACAAGATGGCTCAATCACGAAAACAAAAGGGCCATTTGCGAAAGTAAAAACACCCATTTGCGAAAGTTTTGTGATTTTTCTAACTCTTTCCATTGACTATAATGGGAAATTTGTTTTTTGAATAACATTTGAAAGGTTTAATGTTTTTTCACCAAATCTTTGAAAGGCACATCAGTGACCAAGGCTGCATCTTCCCTGAAATTTTTGGACCAAAAGGACAAACCGTGCGGACCTGCAGGCAGGAGCAAAAAACTAGCAAAAAGTCAATTTCTTTGTGTTTTTTTAGCATTCTGCAGCTCCACAACCATACATCTGACCATAACACAACTTCCTACATTCAGAGATATATGGGACCAGACCATGCATGGAAATTTCAGGCAAATCCATTGTACAGTGTCAAAGTTATAAAGGTGCAAAATTTGAGGTTTAACATTAAGTGCCTACTCAACCTAACTATAGTGGCACAATATAGTATTTTATATATATATATATATATATATATATATATATTATTTTATTTATATATATATATATATATATATATTTTATATTATAGTGGCATGGTAGAGCCACTGTAGTAGTTAGGGTTGCACAGCCATTTCTATGTTAAACCTCAAAGTTTGCACTTTAATAACTTTGCAACCGTATGTCTGATTTGCCTGAAATTTGGAATACAGATCCACCTGCCATAGATCTCTGGATCTGGAAATTGCTGTTACAGTCAGTTGTATGGGTGCAGAACTGTGGGGTGCTCAAAAAGTGAATATTTTGCAAATTTTTCAGTAAGCCATAATTGACTGAAGTATGCATTTCAGTGGGTTGCAATTTCTTTGTCTACATGTGTCCTGGGTTGAACTTGTTCCTTTTGAAGATTTGGTGAAAAAATATTGCTCCATTCAAAAGTTATTCCATTTTTTTCATGTTCCATTATAGCCTATGGGAAAATGTATATGTGGACTGTGAAAATTCTTGCGATCATATTTTTTTGTTGTCAAGCTGCCTGAAATTGTTTTTGTGCTGCTGCCATCTTGTTTTCAGTTACAAAGAGATAAAAAATGTTGTAATTCAAAAACTAGTACACTTTGTTAAACACCAGCAGTTGTGTTTACCTAATTGGGCCCCAAGGAACATGAATCTGGCATTAGTTTTTCACCAGCTGGTCTGGAAATGTATTTTTAAAAATGTTTTCACCATTTTGATGTATTTTGCTCGTGGCAATATTTTATGTTACTGCGAAAATAATCGCGATCATAAGAAAAGCAACTGCGGCACTATTTTTTGTGTTCGCAGTCACATTCTCATTAGAGAGATAAGAGTGTCATGATAACATTTAAAATAATCACAGAAACACTGCATGAACACATTTTTTAAATGTGTTGTTTTCTTTGTCACTTCATTGTGGCAAGGTGAATTGTGCTACTGGCCTGAATTTTTCAGGGTGGCAAGCCCTAGTACCACAGATGTGCCTTTTGGTGGTTTTGTATGAAAACAGTGTACAGGACCATAGTTACAGCATTCTGAAGTTGAGAAATGTTTCCCATAGGATAACATTGTGGTGCATGTGATGCCTTTCGGGGCCCATATCTCGAAAATGGGTCGAGATAGGGATTTTTTGTAGCAAAAATTTGTAGTTCTCCTGTAGGAGGACTACATACTGAAGTAGGTTGGAAAGCCATGACTATCATGACATTTTCATTTTTTTCTACCTTGCACAGTTACTGAGATATTTGGGAATTAGTGTTACAATTGCTCATTTTCATGTCCATAGGACACTATTATGCCCTCAGAGTTAGCACTCACAGCACTTTTCAGTGCCCGTATCTCATAAACGATGTGAGATACAGATTCCTTCGACATACGTTGCAAGAACTACTCACTGTCACAATTGCAACAACACTTATATTTTCTTTCTAGCTACTATGGTTCCTGAGATATTGGCAAATTACTGTTACAAGGGTTCATTGCCTTATAGAGCTGCTATATAGCTCCATACTTATGTGTGAGTGGAAGTGCAGGGTTCAGAGGGCCCGCGCTCCCATAGACACATATCATTATGCACAAATGAGCAGCTTGCTGGGCCCCAAGCTCCCACTAACACATACCATTTACTGCTTATATTACACTTTTCCAAAAAGGAAGGAAATTCTTTGCAAAAAAAACTCCATTAATGCATCAGTTAGGGTTGTTTCCACACTGAAAAAAAATATGGAAATTCAACGTTAGGGTTACCACACCACCACCCCACTCCCACACCCCATCATCTACACCAACAAATGTCAGGGTATCCATGAGTTCGTCATTCCTACCTCTCACCCCATTCTCCTATACTGTAGCATTTCAGCTTGCTTACACATGGAATGGGGTGACAGTTGGGCTGATGGCCACATGGCACACCCTGACATCTGTTGGTGTGTAAAGGATGGAGGTGTGGGGGTGGGGTGGTAACCCTAACGTCTAATTTCCACACTTTTGTCAGTGTGGAAACAACCCTAACTGATGCAGTAAAAGGTTTTTTTTACTAAGAACACACACACATATATATATATATATATATATATATATATATATGTATGAAATATAAAATCACACATGCCCCCAATGCAAAGCATCATGTGCTGCATATGCAAATCACCACAGAATATTATGCTGGTTCAACTTTAAGCAGAAATGAAGGGTGCCAAAAGGCCTGTCACACAGTTTGCAAAGGGTGCCAACAGAAAACATAGACATGTGTTTCATCCAACCAGGACTCATCAGTATACCTCATCTGTTTGACACCCCAGTAGAATGAACCAGCTACCCTAAGATGGTCTATCTGGGTTATGTTGTGGTGAACCCAATTAAAACAAAAAACAATTTAAAAGACAAAGAATCTCTCTGCACAAGCACTGAGGCAATGGTTACCCCAAAGGGCATTTGGCCGGGAAGCCAAGTTTCAAAGAAATACAAAATCACACATGCCCCCCAATGCAAAGCATCATGGGCTGCATACGCAAATCACCACAGAATATTATGCTGGTTCAACTGTAAGCAGAAATAAATGGTGCTGAGAGGCCTCTCACACAGTTTGTATATATTATAGTGGCACAGTCGTGCCACTATAGTTAGGGTTGAGTGGCCAGTTACATACTAATGTCAAAAGTTTGGATGTTAATAACTTTGGACCCATTCAATGGATTTGCCTGAAATTTGGTACACTTGTTGGGGCATACTACATCTCTTGATTTGCCAAATTGTGTTTCTGTTGGAGTGCCAGTCTTCGTGTACGAAAGCGCTGAAAAATGCAAAATTATCCATTTTTGGAGGCACCTTTTGGCATTGTTAATGTGGTCCTGCACAGCTGTTGTGTCGTGTGCCACTCTGTAAGATGGCTCATTTGAAAGAGCTTTGGTGGCTGAACATGCCGCTTTTTGTTTGGTGAAAAAATATTAAGGCATTAAGGCATTCAAAAGTTATGGCATTTCTAAATTACCATTATAAGTCAATGGGAAAATGTATATGTATATCTTGCGATCAAAGAATGGAAGTTCTGGCCATCTGGTCCTGCCTGGCGGTCAAAGAATTTGCCTGCCTTGCGGTTCAAGAATTTTTGTTCCTGAGGATTTTCAAAATTCTTTGATCGCGAGGTCCGCAATTTTGTTTTTGTTTTTCCGATGGGAAAAACACAAATATCTCGGCTCAGGGGTCACTTCTGAAGTAAAATTTTGATGGGTTTTACTCAGGGGGCTCTGATCTATCGAGCCATGCCTTTGGTTTCATACAAATAGGTCACAAAATAGAGTTGTAAGCTTTTGAAATCTTAATTCGTGGCTCGCTAACTATCTTTGATCGCGAGCCTACAAATTCTTTGATCGTGAGATTCTTTGATCGCGATCATGCATTGTGACCTAAAAACACTAATATCTCAGCTCAGGGGTGGGCTAGGGACAAAAATGAGACTGGGTTTTGCTCTGGAGCATCCATTCTATCGAGGCATGCCATTGGTTCAGTTCAAATCAGTGAAAAATTTGCATTTCACCATTTTTAATACTTTGTTTGTGAGCCTGCAAATTCTTTGATTGCGAGCCTGCAAATTTTTTACTCGTGAGATTCTTTGATCATGATCATGCATCGTGAGAGAGGGACGAGATGGTCAAATTTAAAAATCAATTTTCTCAGCCCTGGGGTGTCCTAGGAAGTCAAATGAGGGTGGATTTTACTCAGGGGGCTTTGTTCTGGTTTACCACAATTCCTTCAATTTTTTGATTTATAATATTTTTAATTCTTTGTTCATGAGCCTGCAAATTCTTTGATTGTGAGCCTGCAAATTCTTTGATCGTGAGAATCTTTGATCGCCAACTATGATCACGAGATAGGGTCAAGATGGCCAGATTTTTTATAACGTAATAGTTAGGGAAATTTTATGAATATTTAACATTGAATGTCTCAGAAATGATTTGGTCTTTTTACTTGAAATTTGGAGGGTGTTTACGGCATGTCCTGTAGATGTGAATAATGGTGTTTACACGTCGAAGAAAATGTATTTGCGGAGATATTGCGTGATGCACTTTACGTGTTGCAGACAGTGTTTTGCTTGTGGTGGTAGCTTGAGATTGATAGGATACATAGCCTTAGTGTCATGGATGTAGTTTTCAGTTGTTGTGTGTGTTAAATGTCAACAGGTGCGGAACTGTGCCAGTCTGATGAATGAAAATCTCATACGTTAAAATGTTATATCTTGGACACAGTTTGTTTTTTTCACCAGAAATTTGGAGAGTGTTGACAGCATGTCATGTGGGTGAAAATTACAGTGTTTCCATGTCAGGAAATATTTTTTGGGTGCAGAGGCGGTGTGGTGCAGTTTACATTCTGCGGACAGCGTTTTGCTTGTGGTGGTGGCTTGAAATTGATAGGATACATAGCCTTAGTTTCATGGATGTAGTTTTCAGTTGTTGTGTGTGTTAAATGTCAACAGGTGTGGAACTGTGCCACTCTGATGAATGAAAATTCCAAATTTTGATATGTCATTTCTTGGACACAGTTTGGTCTTTTACTTGAAATTTGGAGGGTGTTGACGGCATGTCCTGTAGATGTTAATAGAGGTGTTTACATGTCGGACAATATATTTTTTACAGACATATTGTGTGACGCAGTTTACATTTTGTGGACAGCGTTTTCTATTGTTCTACTAGATTAACATTTGTTTAGTGGCTGGCCACGCTGTTGTGAATGTACTTTTTAGTCATTGGGTGTGTAATGTGGCCCCACCCTCCCACCAACTTGCGCAATTTTCTACTTTTCTAATCTTTCTTAAAAAGTAAGTAAATTCTATGTAAAAAACTTAGTTAATGCATCAGATAGGGTTCTTCTACAGTCAAAAAAGTGAGGAAATTTGGTATTATGGTTGAGAGCCCCCCCTTGGATCCCCCAGCCCACCCCCTCTAACCAGCATCGCGCGATTGGGGTCGCCGGTCCTAACTCTCACCCTATTCTCCTATACCTCTGCTTCTTTACAAAAGTGATGCGGTTGGGGGGTGGGCTGGGGGTCCAAGGGGGCTTTCAACTCTAATACCTAATTTCCTCACTTTTTCATTGCAGAAGAACCCTAACTGATGTGTTAACAAAGTTTTTGCATAGAATATATATATATATATATATATATATATATATATATATATTCATTGAGTAAAACTGCATTAATGCATCATTAGGGTTACAACATCAAAAGTAGTTGAACAGTGGCACTGTGATTTCATTAATCCATCCTGAAGGCTGATTTCGCACAGTTACAGTGTCATTCTGCGGCACAGGTGCCAAAATATGTTTTGAGCAGAAAGCAAAAAATGACAGCTGTACTGATCATAAGGAGGTGTGAAAAAATGGCAATGTTGAAAATCTGGAGTGCAAATATAAAAATTGGCAAAGGTATGAGCTTGTGTAAAAACAGCACAACCCACGCTCATAATGCAGTCATATTTTGGAATTTTTTAACCAGATTTTGAACATGGGCTTTCTGGGACCTCCCCATATGAACAGTGGCACTGTGATTTAGTTAATCCATACCAAAAGTTAATTTCGCACAGTGACCATGCCATTCTGTGCCAAAGGTGTGAAAACTCATTTTGGGCAGGATATGAAAAATGGCAGCTGTACTGTTCATAAGAAGGTGTGAACAAATGGCAATACTGAAAATCTGGAGTGAAAATATTAAAAAATTGGCTAAGTTATGGGTGTGCATAGAAACTGCACAACGTACGCTTGTGTCGCAATCATTTTTTGGAATTTTTGCACCAAATTTTGACCATGAGCTTCTTTGGACACCACCTCATGAACACTGGCACTGTAATTTCATTAATCAGTCCCAAAAGGTGATTCCACGCAGTGACCATGAAATTACCTTTCAGGACAGAGTAACATAATGACAGTGACTGTGTTCATGAGGTGGGGTCCCAAGAACTCCATGTTGAAAATTTGGGGCCAGAATTCCTGAAATTGGCTGAGATATCAACATAAGTTGAACCCGACCCCCCCCCTTGACTCCCATTATATGCCTTACCTTGATTCCTCAGATAGCAGTATGGTTTTGAAGAGTGCAGACGTGTCCCTGGTCCAGAGAAGATCACTGCTTCTAGCCTCCAGAGGTAAATATGGGTAAGGGGGGTATGGGGAGGTGGGTGCTCAATGGGAGGGTGGAGACGGGGAAGGGGGGACTGCAGAGATGACAAGGAACTGTTTCTTTTTTACAGGAAAACAAATTCATTGTGGAATGGTTTTCTTTATTTAACAGGTACAAATAATGTATGGTTTTTGGCACACTGGGGTGTGCTCTCAGTGTCCCACATGAGTTTTTTTGGGGGGATAGGCATTCCCGTCAGCAAAGAAAATGGGCTGGGGGGGATCCAACACCAGAAGTGGGCATCCTAGATGAATAATTGAATAGATAAAAATAAATAAATAATCTGTGTAAACTGAGGTGGGCTCCCAGTGTGCCACATAGTGTGTGGGGTGGGGAGGCATACTGACATGGGGATTGGGCACCCTGTTGTCAGTGATGCTGACACAACTTCAATGCGAGATCCTGCATCAATAATTTTGATGTAGGATTCTGCATTGAAGCTAAAAGTTGTCGAGGGATGGCTTTCTTTATTTACTGGACCTAGATAAATACTGTCAGTTTTGTTTACCTAATCAGGGGCTGAGGAACACACTGGGGCATCAGATTTTTAATCTGAACCCCAGAAATGCCATCTTCACCATCTGGATGCCTGCAGTGTCTCAACTTGTGAAAGAAATGGGTGCAACACTTTCATGAAAGTGTGACACTTTTGTGAAAGCATCGCATCCATTTCTTTTGCAATTTGGGACACTACAGGGGTCCTGATCATGAAAATTGCATTTCTTGGGGACAGATTGAAAATCTGATTCCCCAGTGTGTTCCTCAGCCCCTGATTAGGTAAACACAACTGACAGTGTTTACCTAGGGGCAGTAAATACTGAATTTCAGCAGTTTCTGTCTACTGCTAACTGAAAACAAGATGGTGGTAGCTCAAAACCAAAAAACAGAGCTTGAAAGCTTTTTTTTTGCTTTCGTAAAAGCTTTTGTGGTACACATGTATTTTTCCTATATGGTATAGTGGGAAACTTTAAACTTTAATAACTTTTGAACAGATTAATATTTTTTCACCAAATCTTCAAAAGGCACTTTTTTGACCCATTGAAAATTTCAGTGCAGATGGAGAAACCATTCGGTCTGTAGAGACAAGCAAAGAATTAAGAAAAGTTGAGGATTGTTTTTACACTTTTCATGCTCTGCAGCTCTGCAACCAAAAATCCAACCAGAACAAAACTTTCCAGATCCAAAGGTCTATGGTACCACATCTTCAATGCAAAGGTTCACAGAAATCAGACAGATGGTTGCAAAGTTATTAAAGTCATAGTTTTACATAGAAGTACAAGGGACATCGAGCCCAACCCTTGTCCAGCCCTTCCCCCTCTTCTCCAACTACCACGTAACCTAAAGCTAGCCCACTTAAATATTAGGAGCCTTCTCACTAAAATTGCACTGCTCTAGCCGATTGCTTTATCCCTAAAACCAGACCTACTGATTATCACAGAGTCATGGCTAAAATCTCAAACCCAGGATGCTTGCATCTCAATCCCGGGTTACACAGTCATCTGGCAAGATAGGCCTAGCAACAAAAGAGGAGGTGGCATCACCATGTACATTGACTCCTGCCTCCAATCACCCCAGTGCTGCTTTCACAACCACACACACAAAATATTGATTCCTTGAAGGTGAAAATTACCCTCCCCCACTCCATCCCCATTTTTGTAGTTGACTCTTACTATCCCCCTAACTCCCCTGTGTCTGCAATCATGGACCTCCTAGCTGCCCTCAATTCCCATGCGTTGGGTGGGGAGCTCCATATCCTTGGAGATTTCTATGTACACTGGCTCCCCACCTCTAGCTCTAAAATTCAAAATGACATAGTTGCACTAAATCTGGCCCAGTTGATTATGAAACCCACCTGACTAAATTCAAAAACCCACAATCACTCTCTACTAGATTGGTTACTCACCTCCCACCAACATCAGATAATAGCAGCATGTCTCTTACTCGACTCCCTAAGTGACCACCATCTAATCTATTCATTGAGAAAGGTCTATAGGCCAAAGGCACCCACCCCAAAAAAACTTTCTTTTTCAGTCCTTCAAATCCTTTGAGCACACTTCCCTTCTTAATGACCTGGCTAATGTCAACTGGTCATTCATCCCTCATGCCACCTCCATTGATTCTGCCCTGGACAATTTCAAGTCCAAGTTCCTCTGTGTCTGGGATGCCCTTGCCCCACTCAGACATACTCAGTGTGCAGGGCTCTTACCTGTCCTGGATCACTCCTGTTATCATGGCCAGCCTCAGGGCCAGGGACCAGTCTTGGAAGTCCCATAAAGTTACTGCCTCTATCTCGGCTTACCAGCTGTACTGTACTCTTCGTAATGCTTGCACAAGACAAATATGCCAGGCAAAAGCATACTACTTCAAAACTACCTTCCACTCCAACATTAAACACCCCACTAATTTCTGGAAGGTGGTACAATCTCTCTTCTCCCCCCTGTCCCAGCCCCCCGCTGCTGCCCTTCATGCAGGCAGTTCTACAGTAACAGACTCCCTTGAAGTGGCTACAGAGTTCAACTCCTTCTTCACAAATTGTACTTCAACAATCCTGTCCACTCTTCCACCTGCCTCAATGGCACCTCCTACTACATCCCACCCTGCCCAAGACTCCTCTCCTGCTTTTTCCTTCCTCCCTGTGACCCTGGCTGATATTTACAATGCGTTACTTGCCCTAAACCCTTCCACGAGTAAATGTCCCACTGGGCTGGACTCTTAATTACTTTTCCTTTCAGCCACTGCCATTGCCTTCCCCCAGCCTCATTTTCCAACCTTTCCTTCTCTTTCACTTCTATCCCAGCTGAGTGGAAGCATGATACAGTCATCCACCTGCTGAAAGGTGGTGACCCCTCTCCCCAGTAATTATTGCCCTATATCCCTCCTCCCCATCTTAGCAAAACTCCAGGAACATCTAGTCCTCTCCCAACTCTCCTCCTTCCACCTCTCCCCCACTTTTTTCACACCTTACCAGTCTGGGTATTTGGAATTTCCATTCCACCACCACTTCCCTCCTGAGGCTCACTGACTCCATCCTCACCAGTATGGATCACAGCCACACCACCTCCATCATTTTTGATGACCTTGCAAAGGCTTTTGACATTGTATCTCACCCTCTCCTCCTATCCAAGCTCTCCCGCACTGGGCTCTCTAGTATGTATGGATATGTGTGTGTGTATATATATATATGTATAGAGAGAGAGAGAGAGTTTGTCTTGGCACCTCAATCAGTCAGTGAAAGTACAGTACACAATTAAAATCACCTCCAAACAAAATATTTCTAGATGTCAAAAGATAAGGTTGTATTAATTTTATAAATTCTATTCTGGCTACTTTTGTCTGGAGACCATACATGTTAATTAACCTGTATCATTGATTACTGATTTCTGTGTCTAATAGCAAAACCCTTCCAGGGGATATTTCTATCAGCCTTTTAATTATAAACTTCTGTGTTCTAAAACAAATTCCCACCCCTGACCACACCTTGTCTCCTATTGACCACACAGAGCTTCCCCCAAGCTTGTTTTTGCTTTTTTTATATCTGAAATAGACCAAAGCCTAGTGTCTTGCAAGAAAAAAAAGGCATAAGGAAGCAAGCTTAAAACTGAAAAAGTTACTTTTCTCTGTTTCAAGCTTTTAATACTATTCACATTTAGTGAAGCAAAAGCTAGATGAAAGTTGGCTGCCATGTATGTTTTAAGGGGTTAGCAGAGTCACCCAAAAAGATTTTTTCTTCGCTGTAGACCTTGTTTTCAATTTATTTTTTTGAGACAGGATGTGTAGACCCACATCATCTGTTCCTGAGGATTGTCCTTTTTGTGAAGGAACTACTGACGTTAGAGAGAGGCATCAAAATCATCGTCCTCTTTCATGTCGCCCCATTGTTTATCTAATTGCAAGGACTGAAATCTATTTTGTAGAGTTACTTCTACCTCAACAAGTTGTGTTTTATTTATTTATTTTTCAACTTTTTTCTTTTCTTTCTGAAAACTGTCTTCCAGTGGGTGCGGGGAGGGGGGTCTGGGAAACTGATACTGCAACATTTCATTCTGTTTCTGCATTCCATGTACTATTTGCAGATGAAGGGACTGGTATTCTCTCTGTCAATCGAGCAACATCAAAAGGTTCCTTTGAAGGCTGAGAGGTAACTTGTGTTCTAGTTTAAGCCAAGGTCTACTATAATGGCTTGTGTTCTAGCATTGGCTGTACCATTTGAAATCTGAGGGTCATCACTACTTTTTCTGAACTTTGTGTATATAAAAATCTTTTTCCATGGTATCAGAGGAGTTGTGAGCAGCTCAAGTGCAGGATCATAAAGGTTACAGAGAGTGGTGTTGATACAATGAATACTGAAATGTCCCAATTCTCCACATAAAGAGAATTTGGTTAACTCACAGGCACTATTCAAATGTTGTAGTGACCCACATTTATAGCATGATTTTGGCTGTCCTTAGTAAAATAAAATGCCTCTGGCTCACCCCATAAAGAAACCAATAGGGAGATGTTGAGGCCCATGAACCATTTGTCAGAGTTGTACTCTGATTTTCCATGGCCCAGTCCAAAACTTTTCCATGTCCATTATAGATCTGGTATATTTTGCACATCACAGCATTTTTATCAACCAGAATAGAATGTCAAAAATGTTCACCCCCTCATTTGGAAACAAAATGGTGACATACTTGAAATAAAATGTTGTTAGGGGGATTGCTAGAAAAGAAGACTAGACAGCAGAATTTTTCAAAATGTGATACTGATTCCAAAAATGTTCAAGTGATTTTTCTCTTTTAAAGCTCACATCAAATATGCCCTCCCCTGGAGCATGTATCAGGGCAGTATTTCTGATGGCTGAAATTGCATAGATTGCTTATTAAGTATTTTACCTACATCAAACCTGTCAGGGAGTTCCACCAGACCTCCTTTATATTTTATTCTGAGTGCATTTTTACATTTGGCTTGCTCAACAGGATAAAGAATATTAAAAACATACTGGTCCTGGCACTCACAAACTCTTCAGAGAAACGCATTTATTATCAAACTCGTTTTAATAAAATACTGACCAACACAGCACCTGACATGTTTTGTACTGACCAACAGTCAGATGCTATGCTGTGTTGATCAGTATTTTATTAAAAAGAGTTTGATAATAAACTTTTTTCTCTGAAGAGTTTGTAAGTGCCAGGACCATTATGTTTTTAATATTCTTCAGTTGGTTTTACAGCACCACTTCCCAATGTGCACTCATTTGGAAAACAGGATAAAGAATATGACTATGTCATTCCTGCCCCACCAAGACACCTCTTATTTTTCACCTTTTACTCCTTTAGATGTACTTATGCTATTTCCCCCATGCCCCGTCTGCTATTGCCCATATCCCTCTCCTACTTACATTTTGTAATTTCCTGATCAATGGTTTATCCCTACACTTGTATCTTACTTATGTTCCTCCTCTAGCTAGATGCAAAGTAGAACAGCATCTTTTTTTACCTTGTGTTTTGATTCTTTGATGTTTTATTTTTTTGTTTACACTGTTCTTTGACACATGGCGCTAAACCATATTATGTATGTTTGTCTGTTATACCTTGCACAGGCAATACTACTCGTTATTCTCTATTTTTTTCTGAGATTACTGTGTATTACTATAACACTTTGACTGCTTTGTACACTGAACTGTACAATGTGTTCATGTAATTACCTGTTCTCTACTGCACTATGATTACTGTTTCTGTTATTTTGGAGTACTCTCCCAGGTCGTTCCTGAAAATAAGCATATTCTATGTCTAGTGTACCTACCCGGTTACCAAAACAAAAAATTGCTGATTGAATACGCATGTGACTCTTAACAAGTCACTTAATCTACCTAGTGCTCCCAGGTTGCCCCAGAAAACAGGCACTTGTGCCTAGTGGGCCTTACCCAGTTACCAAAAGACTAGACAAAAAAAAAATCATCCAATAAGTAAATAAGAAACAGTCCCGCAAAGCTTGTAGTGCCTGCTCTTTGTCTATAATCCTCCCCTCACTTGTAATTCAGGAGGGAGAGAGTTCTGAAGAAAGCCTCAGTGAATTCATTTGTGGGTCTTTCTGTCTCTTAAAAAGAATACCCAAACCTCCGGACAGCTCTCTGATGTCCTGCAGTATAGTTTTTTTTTGTTCTCCCATTTGCACTCCTCTTCTCCTCCCACTTCTTTTTCCAGAAAAAGTTTATCTAGATTTAAGTCTGTGTTTATCTGATTTAAATTCACAATCTGTATGCTTGTCATGCTTTTGCAGTGACTGCTGATTGAATAGCCATATGTTGATTCATTTGTTGCCTCTCCAGTTTAACACTGAGCGTTTTTTTTTTTTTTGTTTTAGCTTTGTACCAGAAATAGTATTATTGTGTGTAATAAAAGATTCTGAAGTACCTGGAACTTGATGGGGAATTTTCACCTCCTGGCTTTGTGAAGAGCCCACAGCTTGCAGTTTCCTTTTGGTCTGAGAGCATTTCTCTTTGATTGGACAGTGGCTCAGCTGAGTTGTCAGACATGCCTGTCACACACACACTTCAGCCTGAAGATTCCCATGTAAAGGAATTGCTGGGTTCAGAATCCAGGCTCCTTGACTGTTCCATATCCATCCAGCTCTGGATAAAGCATGCTCTTGGGACCAGGTTCAGCTAGAAGGTCTTCTGGAGAGGCAGTTAGCTTAACTGTTTCACAGCTTGAGGTACTTTTCTGGGGTTCACAAACTGCAGAAGTTGGGTCAACTGTTTCTTTAGTGTGTTGACATTTTTCCCTAGGTTTGCCTGGGTGTAGACAGAAGGGCATTTACTTTTCTTCTTCTCTTCCAATTAGTTTTTTCCCCTAAGAACATTGCTTCTTCCTTCTCAAGAATAGCTACTAATACTCTTCTTTAGTCTTGGTGCTTAATAGCTAATTTTATTTCTTCTGATGGTAACTCAATATCCTCCACATTTTTCATGGCAGGCACACCTACTGGCCCAGACTTTGGGTTATTTTTACACTCTTCATTTGTTTTTGTAGTGACAGCACACTTGTTCCAAATCTTTTCAGCTTCTTGCAAAAGGGGGTCAGATGAGGCAGAGGTTGACTCCAGTGCCCCTGCAGCTCCATCCTCATTCTCCACACCAGGCACCTCCTCTCCTCCAGACAAGAAACAGAGAACATCCCCTGCAGGAAGGGTACAGGAGTTTTCCTGATGTCCTGATCATTTTCCCCATTCACTATAATACCACCAACAGGTTAATCTGGTTAGTTACAATTAGTTTGCATCTGCTTCCCCATCATGGGATAAGGCTGAAAATAAGCAGTATTGTCTAGCCCTCCTTTCCCAGTTAACAAAAATTAAATACATGTTCTTTTTGACTATGACATCTAGAAGCTTAACAACAATTGAAGCAGGGTTAGTCAGCCTGCTGTTACCCAGGTCCTCTGTCTCTAGTGGTTCTATACCTTCAGACCTCCAGTTCCATGAATCCTCCCCAGTTTCCAGGCAGCACCTGAACAGATTTGTCATAGATGCTATCAATTCCATCCACAATTCCTTTAGTACCCTAGGATGTAAACTTTGAGGACCTGATGCACTGTTTACCCTAAGGGCTATATGCTGGATCTAGCAGAATGCTAAACAGTAAAACTGTTAGATAAGACTTGCAACACAACTTTGCATTGCATAGTGACAGAACTGCAGATGCATTCCAGTTGAGGTACAAAAATATTTCAGAAAACTCCTTTTGAGCTTGCTAAGTGTTGCAAAACCATATAATACGTAAGCAATAATGCCCGACAGGGTGGGCGGTATTGGGCAATACCAGACCGGCCAGGGGTGTAATCAGGCCTGATGCTGCAGGTGGAGGGCCTTATAGCTCCTGGCCGGTCCGGTATTGCCCATACCACCCACCCTGGAGGGCATTATTGCACTTAGAAAATAGGCTAACTGTGGTATTTTTAGGTGGTATTTTAAAAAATTACCCCAACAAATTCCAAACAAAAAAAACATGAAAATAACAAGGAAGTTAGTAATAAAGTAGTACCTCTGAATTTTTGTGCTGTTCTATCTGTTGTTGAGCCATTAACACCCCCCCAGCACCACCACATCTACAACATGGTATGGAGTTTCTGTTTCAGGTTCCCGTCATCCCGTCCCCCCCCAAAATGTCTTGATATTGTTGAGGCAGTAAAAAAAGCTTTATTTTGTTGCAGCAAGACTGGATGCCTGGACCGGATGATGGGAGAATGCCTTCTTATTGCGAGCTCGGGTCAGTGGACAACGAGTTAGTAGTACGAGAGTGACTTTATCTGACCGTGTACAAAGCAGGAAGTAATCAGAACTATCACTGCTGCTTGTCCTGGGGATTTTTGCTTCATTTTTTTTTCTCATTTCTCGGTCCTCGCTGCCTGCCCTGAAGACTGAGAGTATGAAGAGGAGCATTTTTCAGTGGAGCGAGTGTACTGAAACCGGAGCAGTAAACAACAACAGCCGTGCCAGTGCCATTTGGTGGAGTGATCTGATTAATGCTGGAAGCAGAGGAGCAAAGAACAACAGCTCTGTTAGCAGACACAGGTACTGATGTTCAGGAATGGATATCTCCTGAAGGGGAGAGTCTGTTGTAGTTTGTTGCTGAGAAGGGTTTTTCTTTTGGGTTTGTGATGGGAAGGACTGTTGTGGGGGTCTGGCACTCTCGCTCTGAACTGGCTCGCTCTATTACTCCGTCGGTGAGTGGAAAGAAAGAAAGAACAAGAACAACTAAAAAATACATATATACACTTGCATTTGATGTCTTTTTATATATATTTTTGGCTTTATTGGGTATTGTCAGTCTCTGTGCTTAGGCTATTGCATGAATGGGGGGGTGGCACTCATTAGCTCTCTCGCTAAGCGAGTGTAACAAAAGGTGGCAATTTCAAATGGAGATGAAGCATTTTATCCAATTAGGAGCCGAGGTGGGTACTAAGATACTACAGTGGTTAAGGGGCAGTATAGGCTGGTACTTTTTATTTCCTGGGCATCTATTGAAAGTTAATGTACCCCCCTGGCAAGGGTACTAGCCAATGAAATGCCAGTAAATAAAAAGCCAATTTTCTAAAAGTTGTCAATGCACTGTCAACATTAAAAATACCATGCAAACCCTATGGATTAGCATGATGGTCAATGAGAATTGTATGTGTAACCAGCTATTTTATTTTTCCTATTTGTATTGTATGCTTGTAAAACAATAGATTTGTAACAACCATTGTTTAGTTATTTCTGACCCCAGACCCAGGCAATTATACAAATCTTTACTCTGTGTTCAAGCATCTCAAATTTGTTTTACTATTTTCTATCTAGTGACATCAGGTAGTAATTCTCCATTTAACAATACATGTTTAAACCCAAATGCATCCTATGTCTGCTGTCTGTTAAATAATGAATAATTATTGCCCTCCCTTTCTTGCACTTATTCTTTTCTGCTTAATCTCTCCAACCTTCTCCAATAATGCTGATCTCTCCTCATCAACTACAGCATTCCAGTGCTACACAGCAGTTCCACAAGGCTAAAGATTACTGATTCTCTTCTAAAGTTTGGTGTCATGATCACTGCACCTTATCTTTTACAACAACAGAACAACTGAACCCTTTGCATTCAGAAAACATAGCAACACCTACAGTAGTCTCTCCAGATCCATTTGAGGAATTAAACTCATAGACCATCAAGAACCACTCAGTATCTGTGTGAAATTTGTATCATGTGTGCTGTTCTTGTAGAAAGCAACTCTGGGCCTAACGTACACCGCCAACATTTTACAAACAACTCACCCAAAGGTCTACAAATTATTATCAATTTGACAAACATTTTCCCCAGGATCAATCACATTTACACCTGGGTTATCGTAAACAAACCTGATTTCCTGGTGACCAACAAAAAGTGGCTTTGGTCCAATACACATAGCAGTGCTGTCTTCATCTGCTGACACTAATTTGTCAGGCTGGATAGACCACCTAGTAAAGGTGAGGAGCTTACATTCTTCTTCAAAGACAATCTGAGATATGAGGCCTTCAACCCAAACCAACACCACTCAGGACTGACCTCCTAGCTTCTCACCATTAAAATCACATTTAAAGATGCAACAAATATAAAATCCATTGGCAAAGTGGCCACGAAGTGCCCACTTTGTGTTAGCCTAGTGCTATGCGAAGTGGCAATTGGAAAGTGCTCACTTCACCTTTGCATTATGACTTCACATTGCCATTCTGCCTTAACGCGAAGTAAGGTGAATTGACAACAATATAGGCAGCCCCCCACACATCACATGGCTTACAGTACTGTAAGTCACATGCTTTAGCCAGGCAGAAAGGAAGTGAATCATAAAAGTTAGTTTCACTTTCTCCTTTGCAGTAGTAGAAGGAGGAAGCATTTTGTGCATAGAGGAGAGTTTGGTGGTATTGTTCCTACATATCTTGTGAATTGCCAAAAAAAACCCCAGCTTTTTTAAAAGCTAGATTTTTAGTTTTTTTTTGTAGTGTGTTATTTCAGTTCTTTTTTTTGCTACTGACTTGTTTGTTTTATAAGTTCTGTTTTGTGTGTGTGTGTGTGTGTGTGTGTGTGTGTGAGACTGTGTGTGCATGTGTGTAAGACCGAGTGTGTGAGAAGCAGTCTTTTGAGGTGTTGGTCGGAAAGGGAATTAGTTGTGTGCAATGGACCCAGAAGGAGAGTCTGTGGTCTATGGGCATGGGCAGAGGGGAGTGCAGATGTGTGGGTGTGGTCAGGTGTCATTGGACCATTCCTGACTGGTTGGTGTTGCCTCTCCCCTTCTAGAAGCAGCAGCACCACCAATGCCACTGTCGGCGGCATATCTACCAAGTCCGCCACCACCACCAGCACCACCACCATCACCACCACTAGTAGCAGCTGCAGGGGCTCCAGCAGTGCCCCCTCCATCACCTTCACAGCTGCAGGTGGAGCCCCAGGTGCATGACGGTGTCTGCTGGAAATACATCTGCCCCTCCTGTGCCTGGTACCCCCTGCAGCTCCCCAGTCTGACAGTTTTTTAACTGTGTGGGGGGAGACAGCACCATTGTGGTTTTCTATTTATGTGGTATGCAGGTGCACCGTGGCCCCTGGGGGACACATTTGGGGACTGGTGGCCAGTGCACACATATGGGAAACCACCACAAGGTGGAGTGGCTGGCTGCCACTGAAGGGGCCAAGTGTCCACCTGCTGGCCCTTCTGTGGCAGTGGCAGACGGTGCTGGGGGTGTTGTGCCTTGCCACCACAGCAGGAGGGTAACATCAGAAGCTGCTCTACCACCACCACCATCACCACCATCACAGCCACCAGCATCACCCTCACCACCACCAAATGGATTTCCTGCTGCAGTGGACCCCACCACAGTGCAGGCAGATATTGCACTGGTGTGGGCGGCCCTTGAGGAAAGCAATGACAGAGTGGGTGCTGTGCAGCAGCAGATGGAGCAGATCCAGCAACAACAGCTGCAGATAGTGTCAAAGCTACACCTGCTGCTGGAACACCGTGGAATCCTCCATTAACGTATTTCTTTCTGGACACCCCCCCACTGCTGTAGTGTTTTGTGATTTTTTTTTTATGTTTGATAATAGACAGTCATACATGCTCCTATTGCCCTGTTGTTATAATGCAATGCCTCAGTAATGTATACTTTTTGTTGTGGAGTGGTTGTGGAAAAGCTGGTGTTAGCAGTGCAAGTATAATGTGCTAAATTGCATGAGTGCAGTCAGTGTTGTTTCGTGTGTGTAGGTGTGTGACATCAGACATTGTGCAGCTTCTTGCAAACATATATTGCTGACTTGTAGTGTTTATGGTAGAAAGAATAGCTAGCAGAATAATGGATATTTTACTGTTGTCACCATCATCATCAGCGGACTAAGTGATACGAAACTTTTTCAGAGGTGTCTGGCCAGAGTGCTCCTTTGTCACATACTGCACACATGACTTTTAGGAGAGCATGTGCTTTTTGTGCTATGATCTCCACTGAGTCGTGTGTGCATTGTGAGTGACTGAGGAGCACAGTGGCCCGCTACCTCAGAAAAAATATCATATCACTTACTTCGCTGGTGCTGATGGTACAAATAAAATATACATCATGTATTTTTTGTTATCTTTATTCTTGAGATACTGCAACAAGTTACACCATATGTATGTTTGCATGAAGCTGGACAATCTATGCACACACTGGAAAGAACATTGACGACACACATGCAGTTTAGCACAGCATACTTGAACTGCTCAGTCATGCTTTTTGAGAAACACTTCAAATCATGAATCCCAACACAAAGTAAACATTACTGAGGCTCCATAAATAATTTGTTTGTGAAATAGACATTAAAGAGATTCACCAACTTACAGCATTGCACTCAATAAATAGGCACTTTACTTCCAGAGGAATCTTTCTTGCTCCACATGTCCTTACATAGTGCAATACCTTTCTGGCAAAAATGCCCATAATTTCATTAAAGTGGGTCATGGAGGACTTCTCATTCTAAAGAGCCACCCAAGTTCTGCCCCCCGTGCTCAGTAATGTTATGACGTGATGCCAGGGAGAGTGCAGGGGCATGCTCCATTGTACTGAATGTCCGGCAGCTTTTCGAATGTTTCTTTACGTTATAATGGCCAGTTTGTGCTGAAAAGTGGGTTCATTTCCAGTAACAAGAGCCTTGTTAGTGGAAACAGGCCCACATTTCACCACAAACTGACCATTATAACATAAAGAAACATTTAGAAAGCTGCCGGACATTCACTATAATGGAGCACTCCCCCGCACTCTCCCTGGCATCACGTCATAACGTTGCTGAGCGTGGAGGGCAGAACTTGGGTGGCTTTTCAGAACGGGAAGTCCTTTATGACCCGCTTTAATGCAATTATGGGCATTTTTGCCAGAAAAGTATTGCATTATGTAAGGACATGTGGGGCAAGAAAGATTCCTGTGGAGATAAGGCACCTATTTATTGGGTGCAACACCAGAATAACTATGTAACTTGGTGAATCTCTTTAAAGCAGCAGTGCAACAATCTGTTGACAATTTTGATCTATATTTTTGAATGCTATTTTACATTGCCACTTTACTTACATCCTGACTTGTATGATTCTATAATTTCCAGTATTTGAGTCTGCTTTACTACTTTTTTCATGTCTGAAATAATAAAAGGAGCACTCTTTTTAAGACAGTGCAGACCAGGCCTTTGTCAGTATTTTCCACTGCTTTTCTCCATCAGTTGTTATATATCACTTCTGTTGTAAAATTAACATTTATGCAGCAGGTAGTGTTTTATGACCTCACAGGACAATATTTATTGAAAAACAGCTGCAAAAAGTGATAAAAACCTGCTCAGAGCAATATTAAAAGGTGTGCTCCTTTCTTTTAAGACATGAGAAAAAGTAGTAAAGCAGACACAAATTGTGAAAAGAAGGGTATCATACAAGTCAGGAGGTAACTAATGGCTGGCAATGTAAAATAGTTTAAAAAAGTATAGGTCAAAATTGTCACCACATTCTTGCAATGATGCTTTAATTTATAATTTATGTATAACATTATGTGCTCACAATCACAGCACACAAAATGCATCTGTCTTGTGTGCAGAAAATTGACAAGTGGTAAAGAAGTGAAATAGGAGTGTTACACATATACAAAGTCCTCCAGAATTTATTGCTCATGGAGTCATGCATGCAGTGTCCACACAGTCCCTAGATTTTTTTCTACATCCCCAAAATGCATCTGTCTTGTGTCAAGAAAACTTGACAAGTGGTAATGAAGTGAAATGGAAGCATTACACCACATACAAAGTCCCCCAGAATTTATTGTGCATGTAGTCATGCACGTAATGTCCACACAGAGTCCCCAGATTTTTTCTGCATCCCGAAAATGCATTTGTCTTGTGTGCAGAAAATTGACAAATGGTAACAAAGTGAAATGGGAGTGTTACACCACATACAAAGAGCTGTCAGAATTAAATGATGACTGTGAGCAAGCTGTTGCTGGTCCAATGTGTACTGTGATTCCCACAAATGCAATGTGAATCCGATCATCTCAACTGGATGGAAGGGTAATAGTACTCTTGGTGAGTTGAGATATATATATATATATATATATATATATATCTATATATATATATGATATATATATGGGACATACAATGGTGAGCTGTCAGATAATGATTTATCTTACAACCACAGAAGTTGGCATTGAAGCTCTGGTGAGGTGTCGAGGTCAACAGCACAAGTATAGATAAATCATTTATCTGACAGCTCACCATTGTATATTTCTATTTATGCAATAGGGATGTTTTCTATCCATGCAGGAACATTTAGTTTTGACTGTTTATCTTTATTTTAAATGATAATTTCTGGGAGTTTTGGTTAACTTTCCTAGAGTATGTCTGCCTAGCATAGTGGTTGCTATTAAATGAAACACCACTCATTTTGTTGAAAACTTCTTGGTGAACAAATGTCATGCTCACAGTACTATGCTACCTTTTTCATTTTAAAGTTATTCTCATTTGTTTGTCAAAAAAGGTAAACAAAAATAGAATGTTATGCTGTTTTTTGCTAATTATAAAAAAACTAAAGGGTATTTATAAATGAAACACCACTCATTTTGTAGATATTTTTGTGCTGAACATTTTTCGTGCTCACAGTACCATGCTATCATTTTTTGTTTTAAAGTTATTCACATTTGTTTGTCAAAAAAGTTAACAAAAATTAAATTTTCTTTTGCTTTTTTGTTAATTGTAAAAAATCTATAAGGTATCTATACAAGAAACACAACTCATTTTGTAGATAATGTTGTGCTGAACAATTTTCGTACTCACAGTACCATGCTATCTTTTTTTCGTTTTAAGGTTATTCCCATTTGAATATGGTTACTACTGCTTCTGAGACTGAACATTCTAAATGAATTCTAAAGAGATTTGTGACATAGTAACTGTGTGTATAAATGGTCACTGTATGTATACATTTATTTATACATACAGTGACTCAGATAAGTGCATTTATCACACTGAATATATGCCCACCCCATTGCATCTATGTAAGCAATAATACCTGACAGGGTGGGCAGTATTGTGCTATACTGGACCGCCCTGGGGTGTAATGAGGCCCGACGCTGCAGGCGGAGGGCCTTATAGCCCCTGGAAGGTCCGGTATTGCACAATGCCGCCCTCCCTGGAGGGTATTATTGCACTTAGAAAATGGGTCACTGTATTATATGTGTTTGAAAAAAAAATAGTTATTGTTTAAATTTTAAAACTCTTATTTTGTAATAAAATAGTTCCTCTGCCTGTATTAGAATGCTGTTACCACCCCCCCACACACATACACATTAACTAGTGACTTGCCTTTTGTAGTGTCTCTTTCATTTGCCATCCCACCCCCCCCACACACACACAAGCAGCACTTTTGTTTATTTTAATGTAATAAAGATATAAACTGTCAGTATTTACACAGTCAGCAGTCAGGATTGTTTGTTTGCCATCACCCTTCCCCCAAACCCACGTGGCAGACAACACCCCCCCTCCAACTCCCACCAGTGGCACTTTCATTGTGGGCATGCACAGAATGTATTTATCATTTTATTTAATAAAGGAAGGGATAAGCGCAGTTGGAAGACAATCCTGATGGGATGGCAGCAGGAGCATGATGGCAGCTGGAGCGCGAGTGTGATCGCAAATCAGAGTACTTTCTGTTTTTTAATTTTTTTTTAGACAGCAGTCAGACGTGCAAGGGAGGAGGCTGACATGTGGCAAGGAGAAACTATGGATTCCCCTCCTGTGGCAATCATGGACAACAGACAGATCCCCTCCTTGCATCCCACCTGCCTGTCAAGAAAAGACTGAAGGATCAGGACGCCTCTCTAAGGTGATTGAAAAGAAGAAACAAAAAAAAAGTTGTTTCAGTTTGGTTTGAGCGGGGCTGGATGGAAGCGAAGTATGTGTGTGCAAGTCGCAGTTCATAAGGTGGCTTTTTTTTTAAATAAAATAACCTTACTAGTGGCTGTACTAAAGTTAGGCAATGATTGGCTGAAAAAATCACAAATTGAGTTGATAAATATGACGGTCTGCTTGTCGGTAGCTTGTTTACTGGTTCTGGAGGTGGATCAGCATCGGGTCATGTGTGATGAAAATGCAGTTGCGTTGAGGTGTCGGAAAGAAAATGTAAGTTAAACGTGCTGCACCATAACAGCAGGCAGTTTTTTTGTGTGTGGGTAGCTTTTATTTTTTTTATTGAACGAAATGGAGAATAACTGAGGTGGGGGCATGGCCAGCCGAGAATTCTTGGGTTGGCCAGCCACAATAGGTCCGCTAAGCGGCAGTAAAAAAATGACGGCAGATTGAGTTTTAAAATTCTGGCACCTTGATTTCTGAAATCAGGTCAGTCGGGACTGGCACTTTTAATACCCTGGGCTCTGTTGTCTGTTAGATTCCCACCTTGCCAGGGCTATCAGCCAATCAAAACCTGGGATTTTCTTAGCCCATTTTCTAAATATATATATATATATATATATATATATATATATACACATATAACATTAGAGGCAAAAACTCTGTTTAGTGCATCAGTTAGGGTTGTTCCACAGTGACAAAAGTAAGAAATTCAGTGTTCAGGTTGAAACCCCTGGACACCTCAGCCAGCCCCCAAATGGCATTGGGGTGCGCATTGGGGTCATCAGCCCTAACTCTCACCCCATCACATGTGTAAAGAAGCAGAGGTATAGGAAAATGGGGCAAGAGTTAGGACAAATGACCCCAATGTGCACCCCAATGCTGGTTGGGGGTTGGGCTGGAGGTGTCTGGGGGGATTCAATCCTAATACGGAATTTCCTTACTTTTGTTGCTGTGGAACAACCCTAACTGATGCATTAAATGGAGTTTTTTGCCTTTAATTTCCCTTCTTTTTGAGAATGATGATGATAAATGCTGAATTTAATGGAGTGGTGGGAGCGTGGGGCCCCCCTCCACATGATGTCTTGTGACATAGTAACAGGAACAGCAATGCAAATACAAGGTGGAAATGCAAATGGTAACAGTAATGAAAAAGCAAGGGCGAATGACAATGCAAAGGGTAACACACACAGTGGTGCACATGGGAACGGTAACACTAACAAGTACATAAATGCAAGGTGAAACAATAACTGCAACAGTAACAGAAGCACATACCCTCTTTTTGCTGGAGAACTGCATAGAGAAACACAGTGTGTACAAAGAATGTATGCATTGTAATGGCAATGGAAGCTTAAAACGAGCATTGAAAGTACTTCATTGCAAATATCTCAGCAACCGTACGACGTAGAAAAAAAAATTAAATTTCACAGAAATCATTATTTTCCTGGCTACCATTTTAATTTACATATCCCATATATCTATGTATCTCGCAACAAAAAATCTGTATCTCACACCGTTTTCGAGATACGAGCCCCAAAAGGAGCAGTGTATGCCACCATGTTAGTCTATGGGACGAAATGTCAACTTCAGAGGAATGTAACTTTGGATTCATGCAATATTTTTTCACCAAACCACCAAAAGGCACATCTGTGACATGTTGGCTACTCTTCCTCCAAATTTCAGCCCAAAAGACCAAACGGTTCTTTTGCAGCAGGGTGTCAAAGAAGTCCTATCATTTTGGCCATAGTCTGGAAAAGTAGTGTTGTGTTTTGCAACACCTTTCACAAATTTAGCAAAACTTTCATCAGTTCGACACTACTTTGTGACACTACTTTTTGTAGAAATCTGAAAAACATATTTCTGGGGTGTTTAACCCCAAAATAAAGAGATGGCTAGCATCCTCAGGGTCTGACTAGATGAACACAAAAAGAATTGTGTCCTTAGAGGGTCCCAGATTTAAATGCCAAGCATTTCTGTGATCACTAACTGAAAAACAAATGGCTGACTCACGACACTACTGGGGACATTTGCGACACTAAAAATGGCTTGTTTGACACTTTTGCACTTTTTGTTAACTTTTCCCATTGACATAATGGGAACTTGTTTTTTTAATAACTTTTGAACCGTTTAATATTTTTTTCACAAAATCTTCAAAAGGCACACTGGGGACCCCGGGCACACGTTCTCTGAAGCTTTCGGACCAGTCGCACAAACCATGTGAACTGTAGGTGAGAGCAAAGAATTTGCTAAAAAGCGTAAACGCACATTTTGTTGATGCTTAATAACTCCACAGCTGTATAACCAACCAGTACAAAATTTAGCAGATCCCAAGATCTGCCATGCCCAATCGTGCATACCAAATTTCAGGCAAATCTGCTGAACGGTGGCAAAGTTATTAAGATGCAAAGTTTGACCCCTTAACCTTAAAATGGCTCCTCAACCCTAAGTATGGTAGCACTACTGTGCTACTATAATATATATATATATATATATATATATATATATATATATATATATATATATATATATATACATATACTATATACAGTGCCTTCAGAAAGTATTCACCCTCCTTGGATTTTGTCACATTTTGTTATGTTACTACCAGAATTTTAATGCATTGAAATGATTTGTTTCCCCCTTGATTCAACAGCATACTCAACAATTTAAAGGGGCAAAAATATTTTTATTGTGAACAAAAATGTATGAAACATTAAAAATTGAAATATCTTGTTTACTTAAGTATTCACCCCCCTGAATCAATACTTTGTAGAAGCGCCTTTGGCAGCAATTACAGCTTTGAGTCTTCTTGGGTATGTCTGTATCAGCTTTGCACATCTGGATTTGGGGATTTTCGCCCATTCTTCCTTGCAGATTTGCTCAAGCTCTGTCAAGTTGGATGGGGAGCATCGGTGAACTGCAATCTTTAAGTCTTTCCACAGATTCTCAATGGGATTCAAGTCTGGGCTTTGGCTGGGCCACTCAAGGACATTCACCTTCTTGTTCTGAAGCCACTCCAGTGTTGCTTTGGCTGTATGCTTGGGGTCGTTGTCCTGTTGGAACGTAAATCTTCACCCCAGTCCAAGGTCTATTGCAGACTGATGCAGGTTCTCCTCAAGGATGTTCCTGTATTTGGCTCCATTCATTGTTCCCTCTATCCTGACAAGTGCCCCAGTCCCTGCCACTGAAAAGCATCCCCATAACATGATGCTGCCACCACCATGCTTCATGGTAGGGATGGAGTTACGTGGGTGCTTAGCTGTGTTCGGTTTGCGCCAGGCATAGCGCTTTGCATTCAGGCCAAAGAGTTCAATTTTTGTTTCATCTGACCAGAGAATCTTTTGCCACATGGTCTCAGAGTCTGTCATATGCCTTCTTGCAAACTCCAGGCATGCTATTATGTGGCCTTTTCTCAGGAGTGGCTTCCGTCTAGCCACTCTCCCATAGAGGCTACATCTGTGAAGTGCTACAGAGATTGTTGTCCTCTGGACAGGTTCTCCCATCTCAGCCATGGAACTCTGTAGTTCTGTCAGGGTGGTCATTGGGTTCTTGGTCACTTCCCTGACCAAGGTCCTTCTTGCCCGGTTGCTCATTTTGGGAGGACGGCCTGCTCTAGGAAGAGTGTGGGTGGTTCCGTAATCTTTCCATTTCCTAATGATGGACTTGACTGTGCTCCTGGGAACTTTCAACACCCTAGAAATGTTTTTATACCCCCCCCCCCAGATCTATGTCTCCTCACAATTCTATCACATAGTTCTACGGACAGCTCCTTGGTCTTCATGGTAGAGTTTCTGCTCTGACATGCACTGCCAACACTGGGACCTTATATAGACAGGTGTATTTCCTCTGAAATCATGTCAACCATTTGAACTGACCACAGGTGGACTCTATTCAAGTTTTAGAGTGATCTCTCAAGGAAATTGGATGCACCTGAGCTCAATTTGGAGTTTCATAGCAAAGGGGGTGAATACTTATCAAATCAAAACATTTCAGGTTTTTATTTTAAATTACATGTACAAAAAATTCCAAAAGTTTCATTCCACTTTGACATTATAGAGTAATTTGTGTAGATACGTGACAAAAAAATCCCATATAAAAGTATTTTAATTTGAGTTTGCAACATCACAAAATGTGACAAACTCCAAGAGTGAATACATTCTGAAAGAATATATATATATATATATATATATATATATATATATATATATATATATATATATATAATGGTAGCACGGTAGTCCTACTATACTTAGGCTTGAGGAGCCATTTACATGTTAAACCTAAAATTTTGACCCTTAATAACTTTGCAACCATTCAACAGATTTACCTGAAATTTGGCATACACAATCAAGACTCATACGCGTTGGGATCCGGCAAGATTTGTATCAGTCTGACATATGGTTGCCGAGTTATTAAGCGTGATCTGTGTGCACGTTTACGCTTTTTTGGAATTCTATGGTCGTCTCTACAGGTCGCACGGTTTGTGTGACAGGTCCAAAATCTTCAGGGAACGTATGGCCAGGGTCCCTGATGTACCTTTTGAAGATTTTATGAAAAAATATTAAAGGGTTCAAAAGTTATTCAAAAAACAAATTCCCATTATAAGTCAATGGAAAAAGTTAACAAAAAGTTCAACAGTGTCACAAATGCAGTTTTTACTTTAGCAAATGGCCCTTTTACTGTTGCATATCCTCCATTTTTTTTCAGTTGGTGATCAGAAAAATGCTTGGGACCCTCTAGTAATATAATTATTTTTGTATTCACCTAGTCAGACCCTGAGGATGTTAGCCATGTCTTTATTTTGGGGTAAAATACCCCAGAAATATGTTTTTCAAATTTTTGGAAAAATTACTTTTGCAAAGTACTTTCGCACTTGTGACACTGTTGAATGAATTTGCGAAAGCTTTTGCAAAGTTCGACAGTACTTTTCTAGGCTGTGGGAAAATGGCAGCAATTCTTGGCACCCTGCTGCAAAAGAACGGTTTGGTGTTTTGGCCTGAAATTTGAAGGGAACGCAGCAGACATCTGACAGATGTGCCTTTCAGTGTTTTTGTTGAAAAAATATTACATGGTGGCAAAGTTACTGCACTCCAAAGTTCACACTTTTTCCTGTAGGATAACATTATGGCATCCAACGCATTACAGGAATCATTTGGTGCCATGCTGCAAAATAACGGTTTGGACTTTTGGGCTGAAATGTGGAGGGAGGACAGCCAACATCCCACATATGTGTCTTTTAGTGGTTTGGTGAAAAAATATTACAGGGAGGCAAAGTTATGGCACTCCGAACTTCTCTTTTTTTCCATAGGATAACATTACAGCATTTGCCACGCCTATCAGGGCCCGTATCTCGGAAACGGTGCGGTGCTGGGGGCTAAGAATAAAACTAGCCAGGATACCGATAATTCATATGACTTTTACATTTTTTTTCCATGTCATACCGTTCCTGAGATATAAGCAATTTACTATTCCAAGTCCTCATTTTGTGTTCCGAGAGCCATTATTTTACATACATTCTTTGTACTCACTGTCTTTCTATATGCAGCTTTTGGGGAAAACTATTGTGTGCGTTTCCATAACTCTTACCGTTAATGCTTCTGCTTCTGATTCTGTACCTGTTTCAGTTACTTTTCCTGTCTATTCCACCCTGTGCATTACCCTTTGGATTTTCATTTGCGCTTCTGTTTCTGTAATTTTAACCAATTGTGTCTACAGTACTGTTTACCTTTGTGTTTCGCTTTGTGTCACCATGCACATTACCATTTCCATTTGTGGGCACTGTGTTAGTATGTGTGAAGACATCACGTGCTGGGAGTGTGGGGACCGAAGGGCCCCGCACTTCCGCTGCCGCATTGCATTCACTATTTCTCATTATCATTCTCAAAAAGAAGGGAAATTAGAGGCAAAAAACTCCATTTAATGCATCAGTTAGGGTTGTTCCACTATGACAAAAGTGAGTAAATACGGTGTTAGGGTTGAAAACCCCCTTGGACCTCCCAGCCCCATCCCCCAACCAGCATCAGGGTGCAAGTTGTGGTCATCGGTCCTAACTCTCACTCCATTCTCCTATACCTCTGCTTCTTTACACATGTGATAGGGTGAGAGTTAAGGCTGATTACCCCATGCGCACCCCAATGCCGGTGGGGGTGGGCTGGGGGTCCAAAGGGGGTTTCAAGCCCAACACCAAACTTCCTCATTTTGTCCCTGTGGAACAATCCTAACTGATGCATTAAATGGAGTTTTTTGCCTCTAATATATATATATATATTTATATGTATGTTATGGTAGCACGGTTGTGCTACCATAGTTAGGGTTGAGGAGCCATTTACATGTTAAACCTAAAATTTAGCACCTTAATAACTTTGCAACCATTCAACGGATTTGTCTGAAATTTGGAATACATGATCAAGAACCATACATCTTGGGATCTGCCAACTTTCTTACTGTTCAGATATACAGCTGCGGAGTTATTAAGCGTGATCTGCTTGCACATTTACGCTTTTTTGCAATTCTTTGGTCGTCGCTACAGGTTGCACGGTTTGCCCAACCAGTCTGAAATCTTCAGGGAATGTGTGGCCAGCATCCCCAATGTGCCTTTTGAAGATTTCATGAAAAAATATTAAACGGTTCAAAAGTTATTCAAAAAACAGTTTCCCATTATAAGTCAATGGGAAAAGTTAACAAAAAGTTCAACACTTTCGCAAATGCAGATTTTACTTTTGCAAATGGCCCCTTTACTTTTGCAAATCCACCATTTTGTTTTCAGTTGGTGATCAGAAAAATGCTTGGCATTTAAATTTGGGACCCTCAAGCAACACAATTATTTTTGTGTTTACCTAGCCCTGAGGATGCTAGGCATGTCTTTAGTTTGAGGTTAAACACCCTAGAAGTATGTTTTTCAAGTTTCTGGAAAAAGTACTTTCACAAAGTAGTGTTGCAGTCATGAAAGTGTCACAAATTTTTGCGAAAGCTTTAGCAAATTGTGACACTACTTTTCCAGGCTATGGCAAAATGACAGCAATTCTTTGCCACCCTGCTGCAAAAGAACGGTTTGGTCTTTTGAACTGAAATTTAGAGGAAACACAGCCAACATCTCACAGATGTGCATCTTAGTATTTTGGTGAAAAAATATTACAAGGCAGTCCAAATTTGATGCTTTTTCCTATAGGATAACATTACGGCATCCGCCACATTACAGGAATCCTTTGCTGCCCTACTGCAAAATAACAGTTTGGTCTTTTGGGCTGAAATTTGGAGTGAAGAAAGCCAACATCACACAGATGTGTCTTTCAATGGTTTGGTGAAAAAATATTTACAGGGAGCCAAAGTTATCGGACTCTGAACTTCTCTTTTTTCCCTAATGGATAACATTACGGCATTTGCCGCGCCTTTCAGGGCCTGTATCTCGGAAACGGTGCGAGATATGGACTTTTTGTCAGAAAAATGCTTAGCCCCCTATTGGGGGCAAAGTACAAAACTAGCCAGGAAAGTCATACATCATATGACTTTTAAATTTTTTTCTACGTCTTATGGTTCCTGAAATATAAGCAATTTAGTATTCCAACTCCTCATTTTCTGCTCCGAGACCCATTATTATGCATGCATTCTTTGTACTCACTGTCTTTCTCTATGCAGCTTTTGGGGTAACCAGCCTGTGCACTTATATTACTGTTTCCCTTACCGCTTCTGCCTGTGGTTCCATACCTGTTTCACTTACCGTTCCCTTCTACGGCACCATGTGCGTTACCCTTTGTGTTTTCATTTGCCCTTGCGTTTTGTGTTATTTTAACCATTTGTGTGTACAGTACTGTTTATCTTTCTGTTTCACTTTGTGTCATCATGGGCATTACCATTTGTGTTTGTGGGCACTGTGTTACTATGTGACAAGACATCACATGGTGGTAGCATGGTGACCAAAGGACCCCGCACTCCCGCCGCCGCATTACATTCATTATTTCTCATTATTATTCTCAAAAAGAAGGGAAATTAGAGGCAAAAAACTCTGTTAAATGCATTAGTTAGGGTTGCTCCACAGTGACAAAAGTGAGGAAATTTGGTGTTATGGTTGAAAGCCCCCCTTGTACCCCCCCGTCCACACCCCCAACCAGCATCGGGTGCATTGGGGTTATCAGTCCTAACTCTCATCCCATTCTCCTATACCTCTGCTTCTTCACACATCTGATGGGTGAGAGTTAGGCTGACAACCCCAACGTGCACCCAAATGCCAGTTGGGGGTGTGGACGGGTAAAAGGGGAGCTTTAACCCTAACACCAAATTTCTCACTTTGTCGCTGTGGAACAACCCTAACTGATGCATTAAATGGAGTTTTTGCCTCTATATATATAGATACATATAGATATATCTATATATATCTATATATATATATAGATATATATTTGTATTTGTAGGTGGGGGTTGACATATATAGGCATGTACTCATTGTATTATTTTGTATCACTGGTCACAGATACTGTTGGTGTTCACATTCCAGTGCTTGATGAGAACGTTTTGCGTTGGAATTGGAAATAGATAACTCTTAAGCCAATGAAGGTAAGTATTTTTTTTTTGGGGTGGGAGCATATTTGCAGGTAGGTCTCATTAATGGTTTCTTATTTGGTTACTTCTTCACAGATTTCATCTGCATCCTTCTCAAGTCTGGTTGGTAGTGGTGGTCATGGTCATCGACTGAAATGACTTCTGACAGTGGTGGTGGGTGCTGGTGGTGATAGCTGTGGCACATGATGACATTCCCTGTGACATCTTCCTGCATCTGGTGGTGGTGGCAGTGGCTAACATCGGTCCTGTTGGTGGTGGTCCAGGGGGCACACAAAGTCTTTCTATGTGATAGCAGTGGCTAACATGGGTCCTGGTGGTGGTGATCCAGGGGGCACACAAAGTCATTCTCTGTGGTGGCAGTGACTAACATCGGTCCTGATGGTGGTGGTCCAGGGGGCACACAAAGTCATTCTCTGTGGTGGCAGTGGCTAACATCAGTCCTGGTGGTGGTGGTGGTCCAGGGGGCACACAAAGTCAGTCTCTGTGGTGGCAGTGGCTAACATCAGTCCTGGTGGTGGTGGTCTTGGGGGCACACAAAGTCATTCTCTGTGGTGGCAGTGGCTAACATTGGTTCTGGTGGTGGTGATCCATAGGAGCACACAAAGTCATTCTCTGTGGTGGCAGTGGCTAATACTGGTCCTGGTGGTGGTGGTCCGGGGGGACACACAAAGTCACAAAAAAGAAAACATATATCATACAGCAAATGTCACTGCCTTTTAACAATTTCAGTTAAAACCTGCCAACATTAACCACATCATCATCCTCATAAAGAAAGCTGCCCTCACAGTCATCTACATCTGAAGTCTGAACACTGGGAAATTTTTTCTGCATTGTGTCATCATCTACATCAGTGGTAGGCCGTTTCATGCTGCCACTGCCAGTGCCTCCAGGATGGTACATTTCTACATTACCAAAACTATCATGACTAGGCTGGGGTACAACTACCGAGGTTGCACTCTGTGCTGGTATGTGCCTCTCATTCATTTTTTTGAATGTTAGCAAACTAACATTTGCAGGAGAGTTGTTTGTCCAATGATTCCTAACTATTGCACCTGCTGAGCTGAATACCCTCTCGACACTTACACTGGAGGTTGGGCATGTGAGGTACCTCAGTGCCACTACAGTCAGCTCTGGCCAGTCACTATGCTGAATGCTCAAAATGTGATGATTGTGGTCGAATACCGTCAGCATGTGTTTCAGCAACATACTGCTAGCACTGCCTCTGGCAACACCAAGACCATGCTGTACATTCACCAATTTCTGCCTCAGCATCCACAGCAGTGGAACTGAACCGCTTACTGCCTGTTTGGCATGTTCAAAAGGCCACAAAATTGTTATTACAGAGTCCATGAGGCACCACTGTTCAGTCATCATAGACATGGAGGCCCCAGAACTGTCAAGGCTAGTGTGCATCACAAGATATTCTGAGGTGGCTTTGTATTGTTCATACAACGTCTCTGCCATGTATAAAGTGGAGTTCCACTGGATGACAACTTCCAGCTTCAAGCGGTGCTGAGGGAGGTTGTTTTGCATCTGCAACTGCCGAAGTTGGTCATGGGCCTTTGCAGATCGTGAAAAGTGAGAACGGATATGGTGTGCAACTGTCAGCATTTCCTTTACATCAGGGTGCTGCAGAAACTCCTGCACCACAAGATTTAAACAATGGGCCATGGTACATGAAAAAAGCCAACATTTGTGATGCATTTCACCACATTTGACCCATTGTCACTTGGTATGAACCCAGCTCTCAGGGACAGGAGGTTCAGCCACTTGTCAATTTCAGTCAGTACGATGTCCATCATGTTTTCACCAGTGCATGAACAGGTCACATTGTGCATAGCAATTGTTGCATGCTGTCAAATTCCTGGAAGATTGCTACCACAACACTCCACCTTACTGCACTGATTATTCACACTATCAACATCACAAACAATCCCCGGCACCTGCGCCCAGTGTGCAGTTATACAAGATGTGAACTCCCCACTGTTTTGCCACTTGTCCACATATCCATACTTTAATGGATGAATGGAGAGGATGAATACTGAAGGGCATGTCTTACTGAGTCGGACACAGTACGGTACAACTTGGGGACAGCACATGTGGAAAAGTATTTCCTGGATGGAACTTTCCAATTTGGATAGTCACGTACAGCAAACCGCCAGAACCCGGAATTCTCTACAAAGTAGAAGGGCAAAAGATCAATTGCCAGCATTTCAGCTACAGTAGCATTAAGTTCACGTGACACTGTATGATTGGGTGGATACTTCAGCTTATGAGCAAAAACATTCTGTAATGTGGTCTGACTTAAACATTTTACACGGGGTGTGATGACAAATGTTTCTGCTCTGTGAATGGCAGGGGGTGGAGTGTGGACATTTGATGAAGATGGTTGCATAGGTGATGATGACAAACCCACAAATGCAGTTATTTTGCCAGATTTACCAACAGGAATTGATGTACCACTTGCAGTAGACATACTGCATTCACCACCACCACCACCAAAACTGCTACTCTCGCCAGCACTGGACAACATTTCAAAATCATTATGCTCCTCCACCTCATCATGCCTGTAGTAATCCTCTGCTCTTATTCCCTCACTACTACACACATTTAATTTCTTACTGGATTTAACAGTCATGGAAGGGGATAACATGCTCATTATGGTTGATGACAAGGGTGAACGCCCCACTGTGGTATTAGCTGCCATCTTGTGCTGGGTCCACAGTGCCATGTACCCATTCTTAAGATGTGTGTGCTGTCCTCCTGTGCCCAGATGGCTCCCCTTTTTACCTCGACTCACACGGACATGGTAAACCTGGCAGATTGCAACTCACTCATCATTTGCATCTTGCAGAAAAAAATCCCAAACAAGGGATTATGATGCTCTACTTTTAACATTTTGTCAGTGTCAGTGGCTCAACAGGTAGCACACTTGCCTCTGTGGCTGGGAGATCAGAGGGCTGTGGGTTCAGTTCCCACATCTGGCCCTTAGATTAATATCCCAGTACTGACACTGTACTGCAGCATGAGAGGGGTGCTGCACTTCTGAGGTGCTGTCTTTCAGATGAGATGCTAAATGGAGGTCTCATCTGCCTGGATTGGTGGTAGTTCAGGTGGATGCTAAAGATCCCATGGCACTTATCAAAAAGAGTAGGGGAATTTCCCCGGTGTCCTGGTCAAATTTCCCTTATTCACTAAAAATACCACCAACATCTTATCTGGTTCAAGGTCAGTTGGCATTCATCTGTACCCCCTTCCCCGGGTTGTGCCTGAAAATAGGCAGGATTTGTCTAGTCCACTTACCCGGTCAAGGAAAACTAAATAAAATATAATAAACATGTCCATGATGCTGCTTATTGGACTCCGTTATTTTAAGCTGTGAAGTGGGGTGCTACGTGATTTTTTGGAGCAGAACATGCTTGGGCTGCAACTGACCACCATGACTACCTATCATTATTACTGTATCATCATCATCATCACCATCAACTGAAACTGGTAAATCACAAGTTTTTATGGGGGCGGCTAATGCAAACAGACCCAAACACAGCACCTTAACTTTCTTTTTCTCCTGTTGCCAACTGGGGTGAAATACATCATCATCATATTCATCATCATCACCCACATCCACATCTTCTGCTTGGATGCAGGCATGTGGACTGCATGTTGCAACCATAGCAACATCATCATCATCAGATTCATCATCATCATCACCACCACCACCACCTGATATTTTTTCACCACACTGTGAAATAAATGCATGGAAAATTCATGATCTGAACTGTGGTGGAAGAAATGTCACATTGTATGCTATCATTGACATGATTATAAGAATTCTCATATTCAGTTACTGGGATGTTACTGGGAAGTATGACATCATCTACACTGCCACTTACTCACACTGCTTCACACTCCACTATATTTTTGGACATGGTACACTGGTTAGAAGTGGGACTTGAGGCAGCAGTACTCATACTACCACCACCAGCAACTGCACTAACATCACTGGCTGGGACAACATCTTCTCCTCCAACTATGAGTGACGCTACTGATTGGGCTGTAAAAAACTTTGCAGGAGAAATACCTTTCCTCACATCAGCAATGCACTTCTGCATCTGCGTACTACCATGCACACAGACAGTCTTACCACTGGCAGCAGTGCCATGGTGAGAACCAGCTTTGCTTGCATGTCTCTTTGTGGGCATTTGGGGGGATCAACAACAAATATTCTAAACAAATTTAGATTTTGGAATGTTCACTCTGGGTGGGGGAATGCTGGATGTGATGCCAAATAAACAACTGTGGCTTCAGCAACAGATATAGATGCAAATTCACAAGTGAAAACAACACCTTATCTAAGCAGTGGTGCTGAAGTCACAAACAATCCAATCTGGAAAACAATTCCTTTTGCCGGTGGGAGGGGGGAGCACTGACTGCAGATTTTTACAGTAATGCAAGCAGCAAAACAAAGAAAAGATACCACAATGGCAGTACAAAATCACACGGCTGCAGTGGATAGCAGGTTCACACTGCTGCACCTGCAATTACACTGTGGCACAATAAAAGGTGTGTTATTTGATGCCATGCAGCACCGCATACACACTTACACACACAATTTGTCTACAAGTAATGTGTATCAAATTGAAAGGTTCAGTAATATGCCACATATTGTAAACAACCTGAAATTATCAACTGCTGCACCAGATCCACACAACACAAAATCAGCAAGACAATTTCAACAATTACTGAGAATATTACTGCGTGGACATTAACACAGTCAGTTATATAACAAAATATAACCAAAAAACAAAGAATTTCCTATTTCTCCAACTTAAATCTACCTACACCACAGATACACCCCTCCCCTAAAGCACACTTTCACTGTCTCTTACTACACAGACTCAATGTTGTACATTAACATTCAAAATCCACACGCAAACAAAAACGCTCGATGATATGAGCACAGCAGGGTTTCCTACAATCGATGAACTAAAGTTTGAGCCAAAAAAATAAATACCACAAGGCTTTTTTAACAGCTTTTAGAAGGTCTGAATCACAGACAGCTCTCAGATCATACTGTCTCTTATAGCTTCCCACACACACTACCCTGAACTGAGGCTGTGGAGATCAATGTAGAGCCCATGTGACCTGAAATCCCATGAATCACTGCAAAATTCACCTTTGGAGCTTAAAAACTAGGCGAAGTGAGGCAAAGTGCATTGTTTTCATTGCACTTCATCTTTGAAATTGGTGGAGTAGTGGTCTAGAAAGACAAAGTATCGTGAAGTCATAGTTTTCAATGAACTTCATGTTACCCACCATAAAGCGAATTACTCCTCTTTGTGCTGCAGAATACTCTAAGAATTCACCTTGGCTCTGCAAATCACTTCATGGCATGAATAGAGGCTACTTCGCCCACCACTAATCACATTGGGTAATAAGAGCTTCTTCTTCTGCTTTCTATGTAGGTGATTGACTGCTGAGAGAGAAGTTGCAGAAACGATAGCTGCATGCTGACCTGCTGTGCAGGAGCGGGTATAGCAGGAGACTGAAGAGGATTTTGGAGGTAAACCACCATTGCCACACTAATTTTAATACTTCAGTCCCTTTGCAGTTTGCCTTGTGCTACCAGATTTTCATAGCTCTGTTGTCTCCACTCTGCTTTCTCATTCCAGGAAAGGAGGAGTCTGAGTGGTGGGTGAGCCCCCTCCTCCTGAAAGAGAGAAGGCAGCAAGCTCTGTGGAGGGCCTTTAGAGAACTGGTGGAAACAATGTTGCTTCATTCTCTTCTCTGTGATAAAAATTATATTCTTATTCAGGCAACTGTTCACCCTGCACCCAGTAAATTTTTTGTTCTACAAGTCATTATATTTTTACAAATTCCTTCTTAACTTCTGCAACCTCCAAAACTTTTTTCTCAGATGCCAAATGGCAGCAACATTCTTCTTTTTGATATTTCACTGCACTTAAAATTTTCATATGTACTACAATATTTGTCTTTTTTTTCTTATCTGCTTTTCACCTTTTTTGTGTTTAAATTAAAAATGGATTTCGAGATTTTTTGACTTTTAAGATTCTTGTCTTTAACACACCATGCAACCTAGTCTGTCCAGGTGAGCTATGGTCTGATAAGGTAATCTTTAGATAAAAGTGCATCCATGGTGTCTTTTTAGACAGATCGCTATTACTCTTCTACCAGCATCAGTTTCAGCTATGGGAGTTTCAGTCTTTTAAAACTGCTGAGCACTTTTCCGCAGACTGCCTTGTCTTTTCTCCAGCAGTTTCAGTGGAATTAACTGGAGGGCCTTTCCAATACTTTTCTAACACTTTCCATTGGCATAAATGGAGTAAGTTCTTTATCTTTTCCATTTTACCTCTGACTTTTTTGATACTACTTGACACTCTTGATACTTAGTTTTTTCTGTTGTTGTAATGAGCAACCCTATAATTCTATTTTTATTTATTGTATTAGTATCTACTACCATTATTATCATTTCTACTATTGCCACCATTGATCTTATTTTTCTTTTTCCTTTAATAAAGTTCCACTTTATTCCTGACAAGTATGAACTTCAACATCACTCTAGCATTGGTAGATTTCAAGATCCACTTTTGCTGAGTGACAGTTTGGATCCAACCTTTTGTGGGACTTTTCCACTGGACACAGCTTCAATAACAGTAGCACCACTTGAAACTTTGCTGATCATCTAAAGCAGTGCTGACTGGGTATCAAGTAACTTGAACTTATTCACTTTATCATTTTGATCAGCACAATTTGGTTCACTTTTGCTGGATTCATCACACAGGGAGGTACAATATTTCCATTCTAACCTTTCTCACCTTGTTAGTAACCTTCCGTGAATTAGTCCTGAGTAGCTATCCTTTTTGGAAGAAGCATTCACCATTCTGAACTTTGGACTTGGTCTTTCTGGACTTTCTGGACTGATGACTTCCTTCTATTAAGGTGTATATTTTATTGCCTGTTAATTTTATTGCTACTTTCACATAACTCTGCATTGTATTGTTAGCTATTTGTGTTTTCATATTTGTTCTATATTTAATTGGCAAACATGAATACAAGAAGTGGTAAAGTATTAAGCAAAGGTTCTCCAAAGGGTAAGAGAATGGCCACAAGCAGATATGCAGATAAAAATTGATATAAATATATGGGTGAGTTTATTTTATCAACCTCAACCCACATTGACAATAAACCCTCTTATGCTGATGCAGTGACAGCAAATGAAAGACAAACCGGGAAAGCAGACAGGCAGTCAGAGAAAAATCTCCCTGCTGAAATTTCCCAGTTAATGACTGCTGAGTAGCTCTTACCTCTAGGGACCATGTTTTAGAAGAAGAAGAGCCCTCTAACAGGATAGTTCAGAACAGCATGGGTACACTTTAGGAACAGGAGAAAAGAGTAAAGGAAAAAAATGGTAGAAAACAAAGGGTCAAGAGGTAGGAAAAAACAGCGTGAAAACAAGGGGAGTTAATTACTGATTTTTCTTCCTAACCCCTATTAGTAAAATTTTGCCAGCACCCTCCCTTAAACATATGAAGAAACACCAGAAACCCTGACCATCTAGAGTTAATAATTCAATAGCAATTTTGCCATCATCTTTACAAAAATTCTCAGAATTATATGAAACTAAACTAGAATTATTTAGTCCCCTTGATCTGTCAAAAAATCACTGTGAATCACTTATCAGCTCAACAAATCTGGAGCTTTTTGATCACTGGAATGACACAAATGGTGCCCAGTCACCTAATGCAGTATTTGAATGACTTGATAAAGAAGTCAAACAGATCAAGCTGGCCCATGCAATTATTTAACAATATTCAGGGAAAGTGTGATCATATACATTGAAAGCTTTGGTACACCCCTTAGTGCCCAACATTGTGCTGCTAGAATCCCTTAATGAAATTAAGAAGAAAATTGATGTGTTTCAAAATAATGTCGAATCACAGATTGATGAGTTGGGCAAAACATTTTCCAATCTTGAATCACAAGTACATAAATGTAGGCCTTCATTCTCTGCTATAGTAATTACAGACGCTCCCCCGAAAAGAAAAAATGATAGAAAGGGGACATTAAAATCTAGAAAGAACAAAAGGAAAAAAATTGGGAAATTGGCTCCCAGGCAGCAGCCCACAATTAATAACTCTCAGGATTTGGTGTCTATCAAGAATCACCCAAACAAAGGGGAAGCTAACCATGACAATTTAGCTCAAGTTGATAATACTGGGCCATTCCTTCCCTTTGTCTTAGGGGATCCCCATTGTCACCCAATAGTGATTCACCTAAGAGACCCAGATCACCAACTACAAAGTAATTTTTATAGTCACCTAAAGACTAATAATTTTGAACTCCATCTCCCCCAGTTCCCTGCAATAGTAACACTCATAAGGATGTAAATTTATATATTTATAGTTCTGTGTCTCACACTGAAATACAACTGTCAGGTGATGAAACAATCTTATGAATAGATGGTCTTTACTTAAAAGAGTATATAAATAGCAAGACTTTGAAATAACTTATCAATCTGTTTCAAGTTGAACTTGAGGTAAAAAAGCTGCTACAAAATATTATTGTGGTTTACAGAGATGAATCTTATTTTCCACCACCTGTTTATTGTATGGTTACAAGCAGGGCCCCTGGTGTTCTGCGGCAGAATTTTCTGATTTCTGCGGCAGGGCTCCTTGACTTCTGCGGCAGCATTTTCTGATTTCTGCGGCATGATTTATTCATTTCTCTGGCAAAATGCAGTCTGTCATTGGCTAAATATGATGTGACATCATCGAAGACATCATATGCTCAGCATAGAGGAGGGACTTCAGGATAAACGGGGTAGGAAAGAAAGCCTGACACTATGGAAAAACAGTATATTTATATGAAAATTCACAAAAAACAATGAATTCTGCGGCACTATATATATTCTGCGGCATGATGCAAATTCTGCAGCAAATTCCGCAACCGCAGAACCACAGACTTCAAGGGGCCGTGGTTACAAGTATGGGTTTCACTAAGAAAGTACTCAGTTATCAAAGAAGAAAAAACAACCAGGCATACAGATTTATTCACCAAGTACTTGGTGAAAACTCAGCAAAATATTTTCAGGTTCTACCCAGCATTCTAAAACCTTTGAAATGCTAATGCAGCCTTACAACTATATAGCTGGAACTTGATTTCTGAATGTCCAATGCAGGACTCATCTTTTAATGTTCTTTTGATGTCTGGGGTAGAACGCTTTGGAGAAAGAAGATACACAGGTGGTATCATTACTCGTATCCTCCCTCCTAGCCACAATCTTGGACAAATCTATCTCCAAAAAGGACTTAGGATCCAGATTGACATGTATGTCAAATCACTAGAATTATTTAGCCTAATTTTGCATAACACTTCCATTATGAAACAAAATAATATCCTTATTGTGGTTCTGACAAATCTTTAATGCAAAAATACAATTCCATCTGTCTTTTGACTAGAGGAAAAAGCCTTGGAGGAACCTGGCTTTTCTGACCACATTACCAAGGTAAGCCATAACTTTTCATCTTGGAATATTGCTGGTATTAAACAAAAACATTGTGACAGGGAATGGTTTGCTTTTGTTACATCCTTTACTTTAATCATTGTTCAGGAAACTTGGGCTCAAGACTTCGCTGTCATAAATAGTTATAAATTGATTTTCTCTCTGGCATCCAAAACAATAAACTTTGGCAGATAAATGGGAGGCCTAGCCACCTAAATTAAAATCTCCAAACAATTGAGAATTATACAAACCTATAGAATATCCCCAACTACATAATTTTAGTACTCAATTGACTCAATTGGAACAACAGGCTATTCATCACAGTAAATTTGTATATCCCTCTGGAAATTACATCTGTCTATTTTATTAGATGAACTATCTGTTAATCTAGATGCAGTTATACACATTTTTCCAGCTGCTTATCTTGTAATGTGTGGATATTTTAATGCATGGACTGCTAATTTTGACAATTATTCTATCCTAGCCTCCTTTATGGAAGTGGGGGGTCTGATTCCTAGAGTGACAAAAGATAATTTACTTAATGATAATGGGGAAAAAAAACTTTGTTAATGACAATTCTTTGATAATATTAAAAGGCAGGATCAAGGGAGATGAGAGAGGGAACCCCACCTTCTTTGGCCCTATTGGCCAGAGTTTAATTGATTATATTCTATGTAGTAGTGAAATTTTTCACATCATTAATCACTTACAAATAGATATGCGAACAGAAAGTGATCATACTATTTTGGCACGCAAGGTAGATATCATAACATTAGACCTGTAAAAAGGCCTATCATTGATCCCTTGTTTCCCACCTCATGTTAGGAAAATAAAAACAGACTCCCTACTCCTCAGATAGAAGGACTTAATAGCCTCATTAACTCTTATTCAATTAACACTGTAACTAACAACATTTACCAGTCATCTCCCATAGAAATAGAACAGGCAGTTCAACAAATATTCTCATTAATACGTGCTAGCATTTACATATGTATTTATTTATTTATTAAATTTTGAAAACCGGGTAAGCCCGCTGGGCCCCGGAGGTCCCCCATATCAGTTCTTATTTATAGGCACAATCCAAAAAACGTTACTCCAAAGAAGAATTGGTTTGATGCCTCATGTTTACATGAAAAAGGAATTTAAGGCATATAGTTAATATAAAAAAAATCATCCAAATAGACCTATTTCAAATTACTAACTAAAACTAGAAAATATTATAATGACTACCTAAAGATGAAAAAAATAGAATTTAGGAACAAACAATGGACTAAGATGTCACAGATTGTAGAAAGTAAAGACCAGAAAGTTTTTTGGCACATGGTTGCCAAATGTTCCGGGCCTACAAAACTGGTCTTATTATCTTTGATTTCCAAGGAAGCATGAATTTCACACCATCAGGTCTTATTTAATCCTCAATCTTATTCTTATTTCCAGTATAATTTAACGCCTCCTCTGTTTATGGATTCTCCTCCCCTAATCACTGATGCCTCTGAAGTAGCACAAGTAATCTCCAACTTACCTAATAATAATGCCTCCGGGTCTGATACTATACATGCCAAAATTTATAAACATAACCTGGAATTTCAGGATCTCTTTGTTTACTAAGTATTTTAATGCTTGCTTAAAAAAAGAGTTATGTTCCAAACTCCTGGAAGGTTAACATAACTGTCTAGCTCCATACGAAAGGCTCTCCATTTGACCCCCATAATTACCACAACATTAGTCTTCTTGATACTGTTTCTAAAATATTTTCAAAAATAATCCCTAAAAGACTAAGAACATGGGCCAATAATATGAACCTAATTTCTCCCCTACAGACAGGTTTCAAATGCCATTTTTCAACAATAGACTACATCTTTTGTTTAGCCCATATGTTTAAAAAAAATCCAAATTAAAAAAATAAAACTTTATACCTTATTTATAGATTTTACTTCTGCTTTTAACTACATTGATTGCAATATATTATGGGACACTCTAATGTGCAAGGGCCTGGATGACTCCTTTCTTAAACCAATGCATTTCCTTTATACTGACACCTACACTAAAGTAAGATACAACATAGAAGGCAACTCAAAAGCTATATTCCCCTCCACTCATGGAGTGAAGCTAGGATGCTTGCTAGCTCCAATCCTCTTCAACCTCTCTATAAACAATCTTTTGGATTTTAAATACCGTAAGATATATGATCCACCTATAATCAATGGGTCACCCTGCCATGCACTGGCGTTTGCAGACAACATTGTCTTATTTTCTCCGACAAAAAAGGGCTCCAAAAGGAAAACTGATACTTTTAATAAAAAGTTCAAATAATTAGAATGCAAAATAAACTTAAATAAAGCAAAGATAATAACATTCACTTCCACTCAGACTAATATTCCTTTTCTTCTAGATGATCAGAAAATAGAAATAGTAAAGGAATACCCATAGTTGAGGATTATTGTCACACCAAACACAAAGTAGACTCAGTGCCACAAATCTCAAATTATAAAAGTTAAACAATTGGTGAAGGTGCTCTTAAAATGTAACTACAATTTTGGAGCACTCTCTAGAAGTGCCACACTGCAAGCTGCCAAAATGAAAATTAATCCAGTCCTGCTCTATGGAGCCAAAGTTTACCAACCACTTCCCCACTCTGGAATCCACTGTTCCATATTTTTATAAATAGTATGCCCTTTGTATGGTGAAACCATTACAGTGAGCATGTTGATGCCAATAACATCAACAGTTCACTATAATGGTCTGCCCAAGACCACTGCACTCTTTCCCGCAGTCCTGCACCCCTTCCCCAAATCAACTCTGATTTGGAGTTGATAATCCTTAAGTTCAGAGTGTGCGACGGGCAATGCCCCCCACATGGGATGTTCTGGGGGCTTCAAACAACTGGGGTATCCTACCAGATTTATGTCCACTGCAACTTGCAGTCGACATAAATCCATTGCTGTGATGTCGGTCAATAACATAGTTGTCAAACCAGCATTGTAGAACCTTTATAAATCCCTTTTGATGGTGCCCCTATCAACCTCTTCCACAATGATTAGGGCTGAGTTAGGGAGAATCCTAATCAGTGCCATTATTGAACTTAAACATATCTCTTACTGGTTAAAAGAAATTAACAATAAACACAGTACCCTTCCCCTTGCTTGTTTGCAAAAGAAAATGAAATGGTTCCAGATGGGGCTATGATCAAAGTGACTCTCCTCTGTACTATCTATATTCAAGAAATGCAGTCTTCTGCACCTTTGGATTGACTTCCAAAAAGCCATTTCTGTCTCTTCCCAATATAAATGCAACATGAAGAAAAGATGTTATACAATTGCACAAAAAATGGACATGGAGGCAATCAGAGAACATAAATGCTCCCTCTGGTTCTGAATCAATAAAATAGACAACAATATGGAAAACTACTTCCTCATACCCTTAGCTCCAATCATAGAAAATGTCTCACCTAAGCAGGGTTTGGTATAATAAATTCCAAATACTCATATTTAAATAAGAGAGATAGAGTAGGAAATGTCCCCAAGAAACTTAACTACTTATGGAATCCTGATACTCCTGAAACAATACCTCATCTAATTGTTTAGTATCCAGTATTCTCTGATCTTCGGTCAAAATATCTGAAGGATATTTTAACATGTTACAACAACTCCAACTATGATGTCACATGTATACTTCAATATCCATTTACCTCTAAAGATACAGAACTAATAGCCTCCTTTTTTTTTCCTTCGGTTGCTAAACTGAAAACATTCTTCAATTAAACACTTTTTTGTCAAAACATCAGATTAAAGGCATCCATTTTGATACTCTTTTTTCTCACTCTCTTTTCACATATCTTTTTCAAGTTCTGGAATAACTCAAGGAATTATCATTTACTCAGATGAAAAATGTTATTTTTTTTATTTTTTAACTTATTACAGTAAGGCTTGTTTTATAAATGGAATTGTTCTTAAATATTTTTCTGAACTGTTGGAAAACTTCTATTCTTTTGTAATAACATCAGTGTATGTCTACCTTGGTTGATTAAATAAACAACTGCATTGAATTACTGTCTCTATGCATTGCATAATGTTTCAACTCCTCCTGCCACTTAGTCATGGACCTCTTGCCTTTCAACTACTGCTGTGTGGAATGTGGCATTCTGCCAGTAAAATTAGTGTGGAATGATAATTCAACTAGTGGAATTTCTACCAGAATTTTCTGGTTCTTCTCTGGAATTCCTCCTGCTGATATCTGTGGAATAATATTCCATGGAACAGCATTTTTCTTCTACAGAAAATCAATCTGCAAACATTTCTGCAGAAATATTGAGCTCCATGGAATAATAGGCTGCAGAACAGCATGTTTCCATGAAAAATCATTTGGCAACAAGTTCCACAGAAAATATTGATATCCACAGAATAAACATATGAGGAAATGCAGTGGAAAAACTCATTTTGCATTTTTCTGCTGCAAAATTCTGCCATTCCATTTCTGGTGAAATTTAGCAGAATTTCAGTGGAATTTCAAAAATTCTGTGAAATTTCATTCCACTGGAATTTGACCCCTAATTCCACCCCTAAACTCTGAGGTCATAATCTTAGGGGACATTAACACTGATCAGCTCAACCTCCTTGACCCAATACCAAAAGAGGGTAATAGAATAACACTGATTGACTCAGTCACAGGATATAACAGTTTCAAAAGAGCAACCTGCAAACAATCCTCACAAATAGGCTGGAGAGAATATAAAACTCAGGAACCTACTGTACCTATACTCATTAGGTAACTATAGTTCTATCTTTTGCATATGGACATGCAAAAACTATAATTAATTACAAACCTCTGCTTTGAAAACCATAATACTTATAATCTTAATTAATCTACAGACCTAATTATGAGCTGAATGTTCAGTGTACCAACCTCACAGAGTGATGTGTCAATGCAGCCTGGATTTAGTTGATCAATTTGACAAACCTGCCTATTCCCATGATCCACCCAGCCCAGACTTTCATTTTCAGGCTAATAAAAAAGAGGAAGTTCAAATATTACTCACATGACTTGACGCAACCAAAAGTAAAGGGTCATAATGTCATGGACATACTGTAACCACACATACAAGCAACTGTGCAGACACAGCAGTGTGCGCTCTAACAGTGTTGGACCAAAATACTGATCAAAACAAAAAGAGCGCACAGCATGCATGAAGCACCAACTCTCTTTGTTTTTATGAGGAGCTTCACCCCCTCACCCCCTGATGTAGGGGGCTTTGCTACCACACACCTCCCACACTTATTACAATCAATTCCAGGGAGTCATGGTCTTTGGGAAAAAAGGAATCCTCGGAGTGGGGAAAACTTTTCTTTTTTAAAACAAAAAATGCTGCATTGCAGTGGGACCTGGGGAGAACCGAAACACAGCCCCAGGTCCTCAACAGCACTGGAGGCAGGTGCTCTAGCCAATCCACCTCAGGTGCGGCTCAGCCATGCATGACCAGGCAGCCTCCTTCCTGTTCTGACATGGAAGCATACAGTGACAGGGGTAGCAGTTCTTACCACATGCTAAAACAATCCCTGTCGCTTTATAACCATTTGCACTATTCCATGTATGTTATTCCATGCACAGTTTTGTCCATGTTATATTGACCTCGTACAGCTACTATCTACTATTAACAAGTGCCTAAAGATGCTAGTACGTAGGCACCTGAGTACATGCTAGATCATAACCTTCTCTGAGATGCCCATTCTGGTTTTGAATCCATGAATTCCACCAGTACAGCCATCTTGAAAGTCACACATATCATGTTTTGATTGCCCTAGACTCAGGTTACCTTGCAAGTATGATCTTTAAATATAAATAATGGTTCATAACTCCAGTAGTTTCTCAGGTAGTACATTTACCTCATCAATCATGTCTGCAGGATAGCTCATTTTTCAGGTGATTACCCTTATCCAGGGCATATTTTTCAAATAATATGGAACAAGTTATCCTTATGCAGGACCATTTTCTTTTAGACAAAGATCTGATTTTGTCCTCAGACAATTACATAGTTATTCTGGTCATTATCTTCATAAGTGTAGCGGTGGGCAAAAAGTATAGTAAATTATCTATTACAAATATTTAGAAAGGAGACGAACGGAGATGAGGCTGATGGCGGAAGAATTTAATGATTATAACAATAATCACAGCGAGAGATTACAAGTGGTACATCCTTCATTCTTCAAACTAACAGTGAATGGTGGCTTACTTATATAGTGGAAGACAGTATTATCAGTTTCTATGGTTGTCTATGATTGGTTCAAAACAAATACAAACATTAACTTAAACGGCAATTCTCTTTTTAGTATATGTATGAGCTAATCTCTGGTCAGCACAAATGTATAGATAGTGTAAATTATATTATTATATAAGGCTAGTAATAGTTGTCATTACCAGTTACCAAGGTCTAGGAGGAAGAAATAGGTTTGGACTTAAGAATGTGCACACAAGCATTTTGGTGTGTCCTGATACTCTATCCTGTATTTCTGCTTTGCAATCACTTAAGACACCTGTTTTCTATTACTCACATGGTCAGCACAAATATCAAAAGGCACTTTAATATTGCAACTTGTGGCTCAATTTGACTTGTAGCTTTACAAGTTTTAATATGATTCAGTTATATAGGCCACTATTTGTTACACAGATACATTATGTTTTAGACCAAAATGAGGTTAGCTTGAAATATTGGGACACACTTCTTTATCCCTTGTTACAATAAGTTTCAGACCTCCTCCCCTGAACAAACGTTCAGGTCAAATTGATCCTTCCCAGCACAGGGGGAACAAGGGAGTGGGGTACACTGAAAGCTAGATACTTCTAAATTTCTCATAATAATTTTGGGGAGCCATTGGACCACCAGAAAGGATCAGTCATGTGTAAGAAGAAAACAATGAAGAAAGCTCAGAAACGGGCTAAAGGAATCAGGCAAGGGGTGGGATGATTTTGTTGGAGGCACAATTGGGCCAGGGCTCAATACATAGCACAGTGCCTTTTATTTGGCACTGTGCCATGCACAGACCTGTGTGCCTGTCACAGTCCACATTTCTGGTGGTACAACACCCATTTTAGCAGAAAACTCAGGCTTAGAGATTAGAAGCAGTTCTCCTCTACAGGTGATAGGAAAGAGTTGTTATGCCTTTTGATGCCCGTTTGGTTTCTGTTTATTGTATATCCTATATTCTTAAAGTGTTTTATCTTTTTTATTAAATAAATTTTCTTTGTAGCTATCCTCCATCCCTCTCCCCTCAGCAGGTGCAGATATCTCTTTTCTTACTGCCTGAACATTCTATGACATCTGTAATGCCATTCTGGGACATTCAGATGATTATAAATCACTTACATCATTTCAGCCAGTCAGTGCTCAGAAGTACAGGAACTGCAGAACCTTGTCTAGCAGTGATGTCATGTTAAAATGGACCATTCCACTTCACAGCCACTGGAAGGATGACTACAGTAATTCTATTTTTAAATTAAAAGAAATGACTTAACACTCCTTACAAATCATGCTAGCTAACTTGAGTGATTTGTGCTGAGTCGATATGTCCATTGTAAGGTGTCTATTATGATATTTATTTATTTATGTATGTATGCATTTATGTGTTGGAAGATTCTGACAATAGCTTTGTGCACAAGTGATCTTTTACAAAAGTTCTGCATCCATTTACATTGTTCCCGTGAAGACAAAGACATAACAATCAAAACAAATTTCAGAGGAAATATTTGTCAAACATTCAATAAACATACATAAAACTGAACACAGCTCCTATTAAATTAGGACAGGTTCTAGGATTCAACTGCATACAGAGACAGTACTTAAAAATGCAGAGTAATAGTGGAATTCATTGACTGTGCAGCTGCACTGAGTTGCTGACATGACCTACTGGGATCTTTTGAATAGGCCAGTCCTGTGAAGGTGTAGCATTGTTTCAGGCAATTCATGTAGCCAGCCTGCAGCCTTTACAGGAAAGCAGCATTTACCCAGCTGAGTTATGTGGAGAGGTAATTCAAGGGCATTCCTGGCCATACTGCATGTATTATATTGATTTACAATGGAGTGCAAACAGTTGTTTAGAGTAGGGGATGTTAGGCCTAGCAGAGCTTTCTTAGCTAGTATACAGGTCTGTAACTTAATTCTGCTAGCTAATGGTAGACAATTAGTCTGTGCATAGAGAGTACCTCTGTAGATGTGCTTGTCAACTCCTACCATAAAGCAACAAGTCTTACTGAAGGCCACCCTAACTCTTTTTATATCAGTCACAGGCCACTGCATAAATGGGTAGACCATAGTCAGCTAGGGACAGGATGGAGCTTGGCACTATTGGCAGCCTGGTGTCAGCCATAAGGTTGCACCGATTTCTGAAAGGGGCATCCATCCTTCTGTTCACCAGTGACACCAGGTTATCAATATAAGGGGCAAAGGATCATGTCATCCAGCACCACTCCAAGATTTTTAAATGTTTCTACCCATTCAAGATTCTGACTTTTATTATTTGAGATGTCAAGGAATGGGCTTGTCTCTTCATATGTAAGCTAATAAAGAGCATTTGTTTTTGTAGTTGAGGACTAGTTTACTAATAAAGAAATAGTTTTCTAAGGCCTCAAAGTTGCCTTGTAGCTAGAGGTGAGGTTACCAGAGTAATTCATTTTAGTGTAGATGATAGCATTATCTGCAAATAGTAGAATATAAGCTGATTGGAAGGCACTGGGCAATTGGTTGATGAAAAGGCATAAAAGGAGAGGACCCAGAATGGAGCCCAGTGGCACACCTATGGATTCATTCCAGGTATCATACAAGGAGCCAGCAATTTTTACATGATGTGTGCATTCTGATAGGTAGCTCTGGAACTAAGCTACTGAGTCCCTAGACAGGCCAAGACCAAGGAGCCTACTGAGCAGGAGCCTTAGTTAACCAGGTCAAAGGCATTTGTTATATTTATATAAATGGCTCTAACCAAGCAACATTAATGAAGGGCCTCATGTAAGTAGCTGTTGCACTATATCAGTGCTGTATTAGAACTGTGGATTTTCCTAAAGCCATGCTGCTGAACACATTGCAATTTGTACTTTTCAAGGTAAGTGACTAACTGATATAACAAAATTCTCTCCAGGGCCTTAGACAGTGGGGAGAGAACTGAGACGGGTCTGTATTTGGCCAGATCAGAATGGTCATCACTTTTGAAGACTGGTGTTACCAGTGTAGGTTTTAATTTCTCTTGGAACAGGGAGTACCATAGGGGGAAGCTCAACATTTTTGGAGATAGGTGGGAGAGTTCCTCAAGAGCCAGTGCTAGTAGCTGCATTTCAAGAGAGTTCCTCCCCCAATGGTTTTACTGATTACCTTTCTGAGGAGAGGAGCACTGTGGGTCACCTTGGAGACAGGTAGTGGCACCACAGTCTGCACAGGCATTGTATACAGACCCCCATCTCAGAGGGAGAAAATGGACATGGAAATAATAAATGGCATCCTCAGACTGGCAGAAAAAGGGGAGATATATGTCAGATGTTAACTGGAGCACATTTACTGCAGTCACATCCAAGAGTAGGGTCATTCTTGATGTCCTACAGGGGGCATGCCTCAGACAGCAAGTGTTGGAACCCACTCGGGAGGGAGCAATCTTGGACCTGGTACTCTCAAATGGGGATAGAGAGTGGATCACAGACTTAGAAGTGGGTAGCCATCTGGGAACAAGTGATCACCACACAGTGTGGTGCACAATACACACAACTGTGGAGTCATGTCATAGAAAAGTGAGGGTACTGGACTTTAGAAGGGCTGACTTTGGCAAAATGGGGGAGTGCCTAAGGAATGCACTAGCAAATGGGTAGGAAGGAGGGGTGGAAGAACAATAGGGAAAAATCAAAACTGCAATCATAGAGGCAACAAGCCTTTGTGTGATGTGAATAAAGAAAACAAAACAAAGTGGAAAACACTATGATTCTCAAAAGATGTGGTGGGAATGGTTTGGGAGAAAAAGATAGCATTTAGGAAGTACTAAGGAATCACAGAAGGAGCAGGACACAGAACTGTATCAGTAAAAGCAGAAGAAAACAGGGAAGGCAGTCAGAATAGCAAAAGCCCAAACCTAGGAAAAGATAGCCAACTCAGTTAAGAAGGAGATAAAACCTTTTATAGGTATATCAGGGAGCAAAGGAAGACCAAGGGAAGGATAGTGAGGCTTAATAAAGGGGAGGGGAGGTGGGCAGAGGGTGACAGTGAAAAGGCAGAGATACTGAATGAATTATTTTGCTCAGTATTCACAAAAGAAGAAGAGGGGGAGGTATGGAAATGAAACAATAGAAGCACTCTGGGCAGGGGGGGCTGACACCAATTCATTCACAGAAGAAAGGGTCTTGAAAGAACTACTAAAACTCAAGGTGGACAAAGCAATGGGGCCTGATGGAATTCATCCCAGAATTCTAAAAGAACTAAGGGGAGACCTAGTGACACCACTGACTACCTTTTTTAACAACTCATGAGACCATGGTGTTGTACCTGAGGACTGGAGGAGGGCTGATGTGATTCTCCTTCACAAAAGTGGGAGCAAGGCAGAGGCAGGAAACTACAGATGTGTTAGTTTGACTGCTGTCATAGGGAAAATAATGAATCACTTCTGAAAGAAAGACTTGTTGCGTACCTAGTGGCCAGCGAGGCATAGGACCCAAGGCAGCATGGATTCACAGTGGGAAGGTCATGGCAAATGAATCTAATAGATTTCTTTGACTGGGTGACCAAAGTAGTAGACCAGGCAGGGGCTGTGGATATAGCCTACCTAGACTGTAGCAAGGCATCTGACACGGTCCCACACAAAAGATTAATAAACAAGTTATTCAGCCTGGGACAGGGTCCCAGGGTGGTAGCCTGAGTAACAAATTGGCTGGACAACAGGCCACAGATGGTAATAGTAAACCGAGTACACTCTGAAGAAAGGGGGGTTACTAGTGGGGTACCTCAGGGTTCAGTACTGGAACAAGTCTTCTTTAATGTCTTTATAGAATACATTCTGGAGGGGCTGGAAGGAAAAGTATGCCTCTTTGCAGAAGACACAAAGATCTGCAACAGAGCTGATTCACAAGGTGGGGTGGAAAGGATGAGAAGGGACTTGGCAAGGTTGGATGAATGGTCAAAATTATGGCAGCTTATATTCAATGCAAATAAGTTGAGGAGGCAGTATAGTGCAGTGGTTTAAGGCTCTGAGCTGCCAACCTGGAGACCTGTGTTTGAATCCCACAGCCCCCACTTGCATATTGTGTGACCCTGAGCAAGTCATTTAACTTCCTTGTGCTCCAAAACAAGCTTCAGCTTAGAGTGCCTCTCCTGGTTAAAAAAAAGTGCAAAGTAATGTACATGAAAAGCAAAAATCCAGGAGAAGAGTACACAATGGGGGGATACTAATAACAACAAAATGGAAAGGGACATGGGATAGTCATATCAAATGACCTTAAGGTAGGCAAGCAATGTGAGAAGGCAGAAAGAAGGGCTGGGGGGAGGATACTGGGATGCATAAGGAGAGGCATCACCAGTAGAAAACAGGAAGTTGTTTCCCCTCTGTACAGACAGTTGATGAGACCCCATCTGGAGTATTGTGTGCAGTTCTGGAGGCCCCATCTCTGCAAGGACATAGACAAGATGGAGGTGGTCCAGAGGAGGGCAACTAAAGTGGTGCAGGGTTTGCAACAGAGGCCATATGAAGAGAGACTAAATAGCTTAATATCTATACCCTTAAGGAAAAGAGGGAGTGGGGGGGCATGATAGAAACTTTCAAGTACATCAAGGGAATCAACAAAGTCCAAGAGGGTAGCATCTTTCTGAAAAAGAGATGTGCAAGAACAAGGGGCCACAATTTGAAGATGGGGGGATGGCTCAGGGGCAATGTGAGGAAATATTTTTTTCACAGAGAGGGTGGTGGATGCATGGAACCACCTTCTTGAGAAGTGGGGGAATTCAAGAATGCATGGGACAGACATAAGGCAATTATAATGGGGGGAGGAGGAAGTAGGCTGTTGGTTAACTAGAATCTGCAGCTTATCCAATAGGTTGGAAAATGGGCCGATTAGGTGGGCCAAGCAGTCCTTATCTGCCATCAAAGTCTAAGTTTCTATGACATATTTGAGGATATTTTTGACTATGACAGACCTGAAGTAGAATTTGGGTGTCTTTGGTCAGAATCCTCCAAGAGACTAGCTTCCTGGTCTGTGCCACCACAGAGGAACTCATATCATATATTGGGGATGTCAGTACTGAGGGCTTCATTTAATTTATTGGCTATCTTCTGAGGTTCTAGGACCTCTTTTCTGTCAACCATGAGCATTCTTGGAGGTGTTTTTTTATGATTGCCAAGATGCTCCAAAACACTATCCCAAAATATTTTCCCACTTCCCAAACTAAAGGTTTGTTGGGCCTTGCAGTACTCAGATTTAGTCAGCCTAATTACTCTGGTTCATTTGTTTCTTGCTTCTTTATATTTTTGGAGGTGAGCTGGGTACCCAGTCTTCTGAAGCCAGAGACCACAACCTGTCCATCACTTTCATGATAGTAAGAATCTCAGGCATGATCCAAGCAGATGGTGTACCTATGACCTTTCATTTTCTTAGGGGACCAACTTTGTCACAGATTTTGGCGAATTCTGTAATAAGGAACTCAAGTTCCACACTGTGGAACTGCCCTCACACATTGCGCTGGCAAGTGGTCACTAAGGTTGTTTGGCAGCACCTTAACTGATTTAATCCTGTCAGGATGAGGTACCAGAAACCAGACAATAAGGGTCATTGTGCCAATACTATAGTTGGTTCTGGTGTATTCTGTGACCATACAATTCTGCAATAAGTTCCAAGCACACACATAAGCCTCTCAGAAGGATGCCATACTAAGATAAAAAAACTTACATTTTATTATAACAACACAACAAAACAAACACCTAGGCTACTAGGATTTACAACCTTTGAGATAAAAGCTCATTTACAAAGGTTCTGCATCAAGGAAAACATACTTAACCAGAACTGGCATATACAGAGTACATTGGCTTAAAACAGAAGTGAACAGCTCACTTACAATGGTTCCATGTAATAGAAAACAAATGTAACATGAGCAGAAGAGGCATAATATACATAGTACATTAGCTAGACAGCAGTAAGAAGGGTAACAAACAATAAGAGTTAATTCTTAGTTTGGTCAGGAGACAAAAGAGAGAATGTGGTAGGTATGGGGAAAGGCAGGTGTCCAAGGAGGTAGGATATGGGTCATTGTGGGAATAGCTAGTTCCCTTTGTCTGGGGGATTAATTGAGGGGGGATAATGTGAAGTGGGAGGAGATGAAGGAGATTTAATGCAAAGTGAGAGATGTTAGGATGGGGGGTAGAGTAGGGGTGGACAGACTAGTGGTGTGGAGGTTTGAAAAGCTGAGGTAAGAAGGAGGAGGAGGTGAGAAGGGGACAAGTAAGTGTGAAAGGTGGTGAGAGTGGGCCTTTGACCATTTGGTTCTGCATCTGGTACCTGTACAAGGGTCTATGAGTGGGAATCTTTCCACTCTCTATTCTCTTGCACCAGGCATGGATGCATTCTAGAGGCCTCACACTGTTTTTATTATTTTTTTTTCAGTGTAGGCTGTGGATTTATAGTTACCAGTCCTCTACGTTGTTCTTCTTCCTAAAGTTCCTGTTAGAGTACTGTGTGATAACTGAGCTTTAGAATATGTGGCAGGCATAACTTTATGTATTGTATGGCTATGGAGACAGTGGGTATTTCCTCAGTTATTATGAATGGACAATATTGGATTGTAATTATGTGCAGAGGTTTTCCTGTTATTCTTGCATTAGTCAGTAATCCAAGAGATGTCTGTTCCAGCTAGATCATGAGAGTTCTTCCTCTGGAAGCTGATTTTGCTTAATGAATGCCTTTTAAGAAAAAAAAAACTGAATAAAATATGAATTACAAAAAAAAAAATCTTATAGAGAGGAGGTCAAGTCTAGTATTTTGGGGTTAAACCTGGTTTCAGTAAGGGATAGGGTATCCGGTCATATTGCTTCAGCCTAGGCTTTATGTTGAGCAAGTTTATGTAGAAGGCTACCTGTTTTGGAGAACTATCTTTAGTTGTCTTTGATTACCTGATTACCTGGAACAGGGATTGAGTTAGCCACTGGGCCCGAATGGGGGTGTATGTTAGGATTCACTACAGAATCCTGACACTGACAATGCTGAGTGTCAGGAGCCTGAGACTAACTTTTCGATACTTGAACTACCAATACTCAGAATTTGCTGATGCCAGGTTTATTCAAGGACTTTGCCACCTGCACCCCCTTATTTATGATTGCTAACTCCACCACGGGCAAATTCAGAGTGTTAGTAGTCTGAGTGTTGGGAAGTTAGTCTTGGGCTCCTGACACTCAGGATTTTACATGTCAGGATTTTATACTGTTCCCATATGTTTACTGATATAAAATAGTACTTGCTGGAGATGTAGGTAGCCAAAGTGTGTCAGCTATACTTCATGGCCCTCTCACATAAACCTCATGCATGAACTCTCTTATACTATAAGAGACAACTCGTGAAGACCCTATTAACATAGAGCAGCATGAAATAGTGTGTGATTGATGTCATGGAATGAATTGAAAAAATGAAGAGAAGGTGCTCAGAAAGTGCTATTTATTTATTTATTAGCACATTGGTTTACAACCTTTGAGCCAGGGGCTCATTTTCAAAGGTATCTCGTCACAAAGAGGACAATACAGTACAGACATTCATGTTACAGGATGTAGGATTACATGGAGTTAACATACATATTTGTGAAGAACATGATAGATACAGCAGTAACTACAATATACAAAAGCTCACTTATGGTTGCAGGATATGGGAACATCAATCAATCAGTGATTGGACCGATATTACCGAGAGGCCAGATTGGTTATTATGGCAACATATAGACTGGAAATGGAGCAGTCAGTGGTAATTTAACAGGTTACAGTAGTATATTATGATAAGAGCAGTCAGAAGCAGTAGCAAAATTAACCAGGTTACAGCAGCACATAGTAAATTAACCAGGTTACAGCAGCACATAGTAACACTGCCGGAGGTGAGGTCAACAGAGCAATTTAAGCCAGGTACAGTGACATATAGCAATACTGTGGTTTGAGCAGTCGGCAGAGCAGTGGTAATTCTGCCAGGGGAGATATGTACCCACATGGGGAAAGGCTAGGCACCAGGGAATAATTACTGTACAGACCATCGTGGTATAAGTATAGAGTGGTGCGGTTTGGATACTGCCCAGTGGGCATTGTCAGGGCCCAGTGGGCATTGTCAGGGCACAGTGGGTAGCACCTCAGATTATACAGGTGCAGCTTCATGTGGTGAACAGTTCACTTCTGAGAGCAGTTTTGAATTTGGAGATTGTAGGGGCATCTGTGACGTGGAGTGGGAGCGAGTTGAACCAGGAAGGGGCTCTATGGGGGAAGGACCTCTGACCATGGGAGGTCCTGGCTCTTGGTGTCTGGAAGGTTGTCTTGCGGGAAGTCTGTGTACAGACCAGGGGGTTTGACTATGGGGAGGGAGGATGTCAGCCCTGGGGGGGACAGTCCTAGGAGAATTTTTTTTGCTATTAGGCAAGTTTGGTAACGCAGTCGTTCATCTAGGTTCAGCAGTGTTGCCAGCCTGTAGAGCTGGCATGAATGTGTAAACTTAGGGGCCCCAGTGATTAGTCTGCATGCCTTGTTAAGTAACAGGTGGATTTTGTTGAGCGCAGTTGTGTCAGCAGCCCCGTAGACCGGGAGTCCATAGTCTACCAGGGATAATATGGAAGATGTTACCGCAAGCCGGAGGGCAGCGGGGGGAGAGCACTTTTGTAGCAGTATAGGATACCTAGCCGCATATTGGCTGCTGAGGCAAGGGCGTCAATGTGGGTATGGTAGTTGAGGGCTGAGTCAAAGGTGACCCCAAGGTACTTGAGCGAGTGTACTTGCTCTAGCATTTTTTTTGAGCCAGAGAGGATGTGGAGTGGAAAATTGCTGGCTTTGTTTTGGGGGTGGGCAAAGAGCATTGTTTTTGTTTTTTTTGAGATTTATGATCAGTCTATGCTTTGTGAACCAGGTTTCTGCGTCAGTATACGAGAGCTGCAGGGATTCCTGAAGGGAGGTAGGGTTGCGGTGGGAGGCAAAGATGACAGCGTCGTCTGCATACAGCAGCATATTACTGGTGCATTCACTTGGCAGTGTTAAGATAGAGCGAGAAGAGTAGAGGTCCCAGGATGGAGCCCTGAGGAACCCCTGATTGGATGGGACATGATTCTGATAGTATTTCATTAATTTTGACACATTGGGAGCGGGCCGATAGATAGCTGGTGCACCAGGCAAGTGGCCTAGTAGCGAAGCCAGTCTGGTGGAGTGCCCCCAGTAAGAGGGGGTGGGAAACAGTGTTGAACGCCTTGGAAAGGTCAATGAACACTGCCCCAGCTAGGGAGCCAGAGTCCAGGGATGTGTGTAGGAATGTTGAGAACTCCACTAGTGCTGTGCCTGTGCTGTGTCCTGCCCGGAAACTGTGCTGTTCAGGGCAAAGGATATTGTATTTAGTCAGGTACTCAGTAATCTGTATGGTGACCAGTTTTTCAAGGGCTTTGGAGAGGGGAAGGAGTATAGAGATAGGTCGGTAGTTCCCAGCTGAGGACCTATCACGCCCTTTGTGGATTGGAGTGACAATGGCTGTTTTCCACACTGTGGGGAACTGCCCCAGGCAGAGGGATTTATTGAGAAGGCTGGTAAGTGGGACAAGGACATAGTCCAGTACGCACCTGAGAATGGTGGGGTCCACAGTGGAGTTGCTGGGACTATTGCTCTTTAGTGCACGGATCAGGTGGGGTCTAGCTTCGAGGGTAGTTACTCTACGTAGGTAGCAGCTAGGGTGCCAGTGATCTGGGGTCAGTATGGAGGGTGGTGGGTCAAAGAAGTTACTGGGGAGGATAGGGCTGAGGTCCGTGAAGGAGGAGTTGAGGTGATTTGCAATGCCTATCGGGTCAGTAATGTTGGTGCTGCCAATATTGAGATGTGATGGGAAGGGGAGCGTGTGCTCCCATTCAGTTGTTTGATATTGTCCCAAAAGGTTCGGGCACACCCCCAAGAGGAGGTGAGGGTGGCTTGATAGTAGTCAGCCTTGGCTTTTCGGACAGCCCAGGTGCACTTATTCCAAGTGGTGTTGTAGGCTTGTCTATCAGCCATCTGGCCTGTTTCTGTTGCGAGGTGCCATAAGTTATCCCTATGTCTAAGTAACTGTAATAGGGCAGGGGTAATCTAGGGCACTTTATGTTTTTTGGTTTTGGTAGCTGAGAGGGGTGCAAGAGGTCGCAGGCTGTATTAAATGTATGGGAGAAGAAGCCGAGGGCAGTGTCTATATCTGGTGCACGGTGAAAGGGTGACCAGTTTGTTTGGGCCAGAAATTGCCTGAGGTTCTTCAGCCCACCAGGTTTGAAATGCCGGTGAGGCGTGTGCTGGGCAGTGGGTTTTGGCAGGGTGGTCACCCAATGGAATATGGTTGGGGAATGGTCGCTGAGTGAGTCAGAGAGGATTTGGATGCCCAGAATTTTTTGGGGGCGGTTGGTGATGATGATATCGAGGAGGGAGCTGGTACCTCTCTTAGGGTTTACTCTTGTGGGTTTGGAGACTAGCTGTGTCATATCAATGGCAGCAAAGGAGTCCTGGGTGATGGTGGAGGTGGGGCTGAGCCAGTTAACATTGAGGTCACCCACAAGGACTTGATCAGCCCTATGTTGGATGGTGGTAAGATAGTCAATTAAGGATGATGTAGCTGAGTTTTGGTTCTTAGGTGGAATGTAGGCAGAGGTGAGATACAGGGGGCCCCTAGAGGGGTCTGGAGTGAGTTTAAGGGTGTGCCCCACCTGCCAGAGCTGGGGCAGGGAGTGCTTGACCAGTGAGAGAATCCCTTATATAGATCATGCAGCCACCCCTGCGTTTGCCTACATGATCCTCCTGGTATAGGGTGTAGCCAGGGAGGGTGATGAAGGAGTCAGGAGTGGACTTTGATAGCCAGGTTTCCACCAGTGCAATGATGTCAGATTTGTGCAGCATCACCCAGCATTGGAGGGTGTCAAGTTTTTTCAAGATGCTGCATATATTCATGGAGGCAATACTCAGACCAGGGGTCCCACCTGATGGGCAGGTCAGGGAGGGGCCTGGGTTAGGATGTATGTTGCCTGTTAGGAGTAGAAGGAGGATCACAGTTCTGGGCAGGACGTGGTGGTGTGCATGTTTCCTACGTGCATGGGGGGCTGAGGGGGGACCTTGGGGGAGCAGGGAATGGGTAGGGATTGGCAGGGTGGTAGGACGAGAGCGATAAGTTGCCAGGGGTGGCCTGGAGTGGTGGTGTGGTGGAGCATGAAGAGTGGGTATTTTTGGTCAGTAGGCATTGTAATTGTGGGGTTTGTGTGAGCCATGTCTAGGGGAATTGCCAGTGCTGGAACCAGAGATCCAGGAGGGATGGCTAGCTGGAGGCACGAGGGTACTAGAAGGTAAATGAGGGGGAGGCATTTAAGGAGGAGGTGATCAAACATGGCAAAATTGGTGATAGCTGGGACTTAGGTAGAAGTTTCTAAATGGACTACTAAGAAACGTAGTTACCACTTTGGATTAGTGGTAGCGACACGGACTATGGTGGGTAGGGTTCAAGACTCAGCAGGGGCAGCTGGTGAGATGCCTGGGTGAGGGCAGTAAATCCACGTTCTAGGGTCTAGAACAGGTTGGGTTTGAGTTAAGAATTGGGTGAGAAATAGTGACTCCTAGTGGTCACTGGGAGTCAGTTCAGCCAAGCAGTCCCAAGTCAGAGAATGGGCTAGTTTGAGGGCTGGGTGGGGGTGTGGATGCCAATAGCAGAGGTGTGAGTTGGAGGCGGATTGGAGTGGCTCAGGGGTTTGGAGGGACCTAGGAAATAGTAGGGATGGGGATAGCTAGTGTGGGTAGTAAGGGTCCCTTTAGTGTTGGCAGGTATAACCTGCTAATGGCAAAGTGGGGACTTAGGTTAATGAGAACAGGAAGTGATGTCAAGGGGAGTACCTATAAAGGAAGTTATTTTTAACTCTGCCCTCTGCAAAGACATGATTTCACTTGTGCAGATGTCTGACAACATTTTAGAATTTTTAATTTGCACATTTTCTTACTTGGGAATGGGAGCCCTAATCTGTCAACTTCCAAGTCACATGCTACAAAGCTCGGCCCTTACTGAGCAGACCCAAGCTCAGAAAGTGCTGTTGTTGGTGTGTATGCTGCTAGAAACCTCCCCTAAAAGTCCCACATATTGAAGTGTGTGAGCGCTTGTGCTAAATATATAAAAGAAAAACAAACAAACAAAAAAACAGCAAAGGAGGGAGGATTGGCTGTGTCTCCATTGCTAGAAGACCTGTCAGAAAGATTAAGGGAGTTGTAGTTGCACCAGTACCAGGGACAACTACAAACTTGGAACTCTGTGAGTTCACAGTGGTTATTTTTAACTCTGCGCTCTGCAAAGAAGCAATTTCAACTGTGTAGATGTCCAATATTTTAGACTGTTGCTTTTGCACAGTTCCTTACTTAGGAATGGGATCCCTGACCTGATTACTTCCAGGTCACATGCTACAAAAACTTGGCCCCTAACAAGCAGAGCACAGTGTGCTCAGAGGCAAGCATTTGTTCTGTGCATGTCTGCCAGTGTCAGCCAGGACAGATGGGACAGTGGGGCCAGCAAGTCTTATTCTTTTCAGATTTGACATAGCAGGTTAGTGTGTGAATCCCTACAACTTGTTGTCACAGTTTTAAATCTTTACATCATTCTAACCTGCCAAATAGAAGGTGTAGTAGTTATAAAGAGTTACACCAGGCCAAGCAACAATTAGGACAGACAACACAGTTTTTGCTGTACCAGAGTACTCAACTTTTAGTACTTCAGGCTCTTGTACATCTCACACAGAATTAAGAAAAATGGTATCCTTCCTGGTATATTGGATTACTCAACTGTCCCTTGAACAATTACTGTGTGTGTGTGCATATCTGTTTCACTACCATAGGTGTGTAAGTGATAAGCATTGTCAGCAGTCCTTAAGGTTGGTAATAGTTCAGGATACACTGAGACAGCTATGAATATTATTATTTGATTATATACATGACAATGCTTGTAATCAGTTTGTTTCTGCTAATACATTTAACCTGTTTTTTCCACCCTATTCAATACAGACTTGGAAACTGGTCTGGTAAGTCTTCCTATGGGGGAAATAAGGATTATTTGGGCTCTATGCAGCACATTTTGTTTGTCTACCAATTCAAATGTTGAGTTATTTTTTTTTTTACTTCTGCTCAGTGTAGAGAGATATAACAACTCAAAGTCAGAATGTTGGAATTAGAAATTGAACTTTATAAAATGTCTAGCAATATCTTACTACAAATGTAGTTTTCACAGAGAGGGTTGTGGATGTATGGAACGGCCTTCCAGATGAGGTTGTGGAGTCAAAAACAGTGGTGGAATTCAAGCATGCATGGGACAGTCATAAGGCAATTCTAGGGGGTGGGGGTAGGAAGAAGTAGGCTGCTGGTTAACTAGGATCTGCAGCTTATCCATCAGGTAGGGAAATGGGCAGACTGGGTGGGCCAAGTGGTCCTTATCTGTCGTCAAATTCTATGTTTCTATGTTTCTATGTATACTGAAGTTGTAGGATATCACGATTCTGAGAACCCCAGTGATAAACACATTGTTATCTTTCAGCCAACACTAAAAAAGACAAAGGGAGGAAAAGGAGGTAAAAAATCATGAAAGGGCAATTGTAGGTAAAAATGTAGGCTAAAAAATGAGAGAAGAACAATGGACTTTGAAATAACCATGACTAATCAATATGAGACTCTGATGCTGCTGGAAAGTGACACATCAGCAGATGTGATCAGTGATAGTCAACCCACCCTAGAAGACAATACCAAGCAGGAGATTTCAACTCCTTGACAATATTATGTATTGCGATATTCTATTCTAAAATTTATTGATAAATAGATCTGCTAACCGGACAAACTAAATCAAACATGCGCTTCTCAGATGCCAGAATCAACTGTATCGCACACATGTCTGACAATATATTGAAAAACGCAGGCAATAACCCTTTAGTGGTCATTCATGTAGGGACAAACAATATTAAATGCTCTGACATGGATGAAATCAAAAGTGACTTCATTTCACTTAGTAACACCTTGGAGCAAAAAGGATGTGAAACCTGTTTTTCAGAGCTATTACCTGTCCCTAGGGTAAGTTGAAGTAAGCAAAAAAAGATAAAATCAGTAAATGAGTGGTTACAGAAATGGACAATAAACAAGAGAATAAAATCCATGATGCATTGGGAAATATTTTAAAATTATTACAGTGTCCATAGTTGGGATTGCCTGCACCTTATGAAAAGGGGAAGTGTACTTTTGGGCAAAGAAATTGAAAAATATATTGCTTAGAATTTAAACTGAATTTTGAGGGGGCTCAGGAAGCAAGTTTTAATAGAGTAGACAGATATAAGCACAACAAATTAGCTTATGAATATAAATTACTGCTAACAAATATAAAAAGTTTCAATATTATAAATAAAATATGAATGTGAGATTCTTCTGCTCTGGGCAGATATTGATTTAATGACATTAACGGAAACTTGATGTGATGAGACTAGTAACTGGTCAAGCATGATTCCAGGTTATAAATATTTCCACAAAAACAGAAAGAATAAAAAGGGCGGAGGTGTCTGTATTTGCATTAAAAAATTAAACTGCATTGAGTAAAATATTGCAAAAGAATCTAAGCATGGCAAAGAAAGCATTTGGATTCAGTTACAAATTTTAACAGGTAAAAAAATAATAATTGGTAACTGTTATGGGCCCCCTTCTAGCTCTCAGCCATACAATGACAACCTGATTAGCCAATTAGTAACAGCCTCCAGTTCGTCAGATGTTATAATATTAGGTGACTTCAATTTTCCAGGAATTGAATGGAATCAACTTGGTGCTTCTTTGCTAGAAGCACATTTTTAAAATACTTTGTTGAAACAAGGTTTAGAACAAAGAATTTTAGAACCAACCAGGGACCTATTATTCTAGATTTAATAATCACCAATCTACCAACTGAGCTTTGAAACATGTCAGTGCAAGGGTTCCTCAGTAACAGTGACGACAATATGTTATTTATTAGCCTGACAACATTTCACAACCTAAAGCAAGTGCAAACCTAAAGATAAACGTATCTAACACAACATAATCTAAGGATAGGAGAGAATTGAAGTTAACCAAAATGTTTGATTAGGAATGAAAGATTCAAATTAGAAATGAGGATTGTGCACACAAAGGATAACCAGAAATCCTTTTTCTCCTATGTAAATAATAAAAGTGGAGACAGATGTATAGGACCATTAACAGAATATGGTAATACCATTTATGATCCTACTGAAATTGCCAATACACTAAATAATGATTTTTGCTCAGTCCTTAGCAAGCTCAGTAGTATGGTAATAGGTGATTTATGTGATCCCTTATCATTTAAAATAAAAAAAAAGTTCCTGAAGATGAAGTCTTGTTAGTCCTCAACACCTTAAAACATAATTCATCCATGGGCCCTGACAAACTACATTCTTAATTCATCGAGGAACTAGCATCATCACTTCAAATTCCCCTTACACTACTCTTCAATAAATCCTACAAACAAGGTAGGGAACCCAATGACTAGAAAAAGGCTACTGTAATGTCCATACATGACAAAAGGCAGTAATGCATTAGTAGAAAATTACAGGCCAATACGTCTGACACCTGCAAAATGTAAAATATTGCAAAAACTACTAAACTCGTGCCTTGAAATCTAGGCCAATGACTTGGGGGAAAAAAATGACCCAACTCAACATGGCTTTACCCCAAGGAGGCCATGTACTATAAGCATGCTACCTTTATATGATAAGGTTAGTACCTGCTTAGACAGCAGTACACCAATAGATGTTATTTTCATGAATTTCAGAAAGGCATTTGATACTGTGCCACATTTAAAATTGGTAGTCAAGTTGAAAAATATGGGATTTGACTCATACTTGGTTAAATGGGTGGATGCATGCCTCTCAGGAAGAACACAGCAAGTAAGCATGGGTGGATACCTTTTGATGAGTTAAAAGTTAATAGTGGTGTGCATCAGGGATTAGTGCTGGGTCCAGCACTGTTTGAACTCTTCATAAGTGACTTGCATCACAATTTACATAACAACATATTGACACTTGTGGATGATACCAAGATCAGTGATGAGATGAACATACAGGACAAATACCATTCACGTCTCAATGACATGAAGTGCATTGAACTGTGAGCATTATAAAATAGGATGTATTTCAGTAGTGAGAAATGCACTGTGCTTCATCTAGGGAGGAACAATCCTATAAAGTCATACACCTTAAATAATGCTTATTTAAGATCAATACTTACTTAACGTGACCTTGGGATAATAATAAATGACATTCTAACTCCCTCAGACCATTATACGAAGGCCACCCAGGCCACCGATAGACTAATAGATCATAGGTAAGACCACACCTGGATTTTGGGATACCCTTTTGGTCATCCTACCCAAAAAAGACATTGATATTCTGGAAAGTACTCAGAGAAGGGTCACTAATCTAACTCCAAAACTTAAGGACAGACCACATGCAGAAAGACAGAGGAAGCTTAATCTGTCTAGTCTGGAGGATGTTAAAAATCCTAAATAGTGCAGAACTTACAAACAAATGTGGCATAATTTCTAGAGATAGAGTGACAAATCTCAGGTCTCATACCAAACAATAAAAAATACAGAGGGTGTATAAAAATAAAAGGGATAACTTTTTATAGTATGAACACCAAAACTTTGGAACATCTTAACACAATACTTGGTTGCCATAACATCGTTTGAGAACTTTAAATATGAATTAGACAAGAACCTATGTTACATCAACATCTAGGAAAGATTAACCCCACTAGGGAGACAGTCTTGATGGGCTCTTCATGCCTACTTCTGTCTTAATCACCAAATAAGTAGCTGCTAATGAGAGGGTAACACTATATAGGTTTTAGTGCACTACCACTACATCAATAATTTATCAATAAGTGGTCAATTCATATACAGTACATATGACTGACATGGATGGAAAAACAGTAAGGCATTTAGCAATGCAAACATTAATCCTGATGGAATTTTTTTCCTGTTTATTGAGTTGCCTAATCAATTGCATTTTGGCCACATCTGGCATCTTTGGAAGGTTAAGACATTGCACAAATGAACACATGTCTATATTTACCATCCTTGATTTAATCTGATGAAATAATGTATACGAGTCATGGAAGTGTTCACTGATGTCAGAAATTGATACATATATTATTTATGTTTATGTATATTTGTTTATTGATTTATTTACTTAAAATATTTGCCCAGGAAAGCCCATTGATTGAACAGCTCATTTTACGGTATATTTTGAGGGCGTGAGATGCCTATTGAATACATGTTAATTAATATCTGTAGGTAATGCAATACTGGCATCCAGTGTGTAAAGAGGTACTAACACCACAAGTCCAAATGGTGGATGTCATTATTATCTTGTTACACCCTCTTTACTACTGTTTGTTTTGCTAAAATATTTTGGTAGTCAAAAATAGCTAGATTCTATATTGTTGAGAGAAATGCTAAAGCATTTTCAGTAGTGAAAGACTAACTGAGGTACTGATGCTTTCAAATGTTTCCCTGATTGTGTGTGAGCGAGTGAGTGAGTGAGTGTGCGTGTGTTTGTTTGTCAGAGTTAGCCGAAGGTGGGTATGTGCGAGACAGAGAATTGTAGTTTCTGTATTGTAGTAAGGGTGGCTGTAGACACTGAGGAATGTGCTCTTAACAGAGTATGAAGGTAGTGCAGAAATATTTTTTGTGCCCCTGTTTGTCTGTGATTTGCTTGTAAAAGATGTTCAGAATCCTGCAGTTCCTAAATGTAAATGGATTGAAATTGCCCAGTCTTGTATTTCTGATCAATGATTTTGTATGTACATTTCTGACTGTTCCCTTCAAAGGATTATTGTCCTAACAGTTATTATATCACGGTAGGGATCTCTTCATTGTGTGTGGATATAGAAGGATTGTTTAATTTGTACACAATAAAATGTGAATAGGACTGCAATCAGTCTTAGTGCTGCATTTTATGTACTTTTTTGTCTAGCATTTTGTTGACTTGGTGGTTGGGGTCTGCAATTTCAAATCTCTTTCAAATGTCATGTTTTGCTTTTAAAGTCTTGTTTAAGTGTTTTAAGTTTGGATGTTCCAGTGGAGATGTAAGTTTTTGTCGCTACTTTGGTTCTGGTTTTGGACTAATGTATTTTTTCCATCAAAACGTATGTCTATGTTTCTACAGAAAAATTCAGAAATGCTTTATTGATGATGTCACATTTGTTTTGCTTTAGGTGTTTCATACAGGTGTTGTTACCATTGATTTATTAAAGTGCCACTTGTTCGTGGTTTCATTATTCATTTACTATGTTATCAATATGGACTTTTGTATTTATTTTTTTCAATGGGGTGAGTGCCCCACCCGTATATTATAGCACAACAACTAGAATAAATGAAAATAAATAAATATATAGCATATTTACAGAGTATGTGGAGTACAGTTCATAACATTCGTCCATCGTGTAGTGCAGTATGAGGTAAACAAAGAGAAGCACTACAGAGATATCTGAAAATTAATAGATGTCTGACTAATTGTTATGAACCTGGACTTATATTCTGATTTAGCCTTTGTTTCAAATCATTATCCAATAATTTGCCAACTTTTTTACCCAGGTTAGCAGTAAAACTGATATATTCTAAATGAGCATAGCAAGTGTCTGCACTTCATAATTTATTGATTTCATATGTATGGGTAATAATTTGATGAAGTAAAGCAATGCTCGATGAGGGTTTTTTATGTTGGTTTTCTAAATGTGTTAGCACTAGTTTTTTACTGTTTAAATCAGCAATCCTCTGTTTTCTTTTTGTTGTTAATCAGTTTTCCTTCCCATGATGAATGCCTTATAGATTTCCAGAACTGTGGGCTGTGATACATGATTTACATTACTTACTAAAAAACCCTAAATGTCTCTCCATGCAAAGCATTTCATTAAATACTTCCTCATTAAGGAGAGATGGATTAAAATGACATTATGATGTGCCATATCTAGAAAAACTAAATTGAAAAAATAACCCAAACAAGACCATGCTTGGAAATAAATAGACTGCCAGTACTGGCCACCAGAATATCATTGCATAGTGTGAAAGAAGTGAGTATATAGAAACATATAAACCTACTGTAAACATGTACGGACAGAACAAGACCCATGGTTTATCTACTCTGCCTGGTTCCTGCCATGTAACTTGAAATAGCATTAAGAATTGTTGGGTGAGTAGAACACAATTCAGTGGGGAGTGCTTATTTACTGATCATGGCCAGTGATAGCCGGGGGGGGGGGGACCACTAACACCAGGGAGTGAAGCAGGATGAATTTCTTTTTTTTTAATAAAACAAATGGGAGGTGCAGGGCAACTTGTGTGTGTGTGTGTGTGTATGTGTGTGTGTAGGGGCTTACTTTGGAGGGGAGTGCTTATTTACTGTTTACCACTAGTGATGGCCAAGGTGACCACTAGACACCAGGGACAAAGGCAAAATTACAATTTTGCCGTGGGAAATGAAATTACTCTTGCAGGTGCAAAATTTCACCCACGAACAAAATTTCACCAGCTTGGGGGTGATATTTTGCACCTGACTGTTGGCAGAATTTCACATTTCACCTGGCAAAATATTTCACGAAATGTTCTAATTACACAAAATATTTCACTGATTTAAATTTTCCAATTTTGCACTTCCCGATCTGGGAGCAAGTACACTCTACCAGAGCACATTCACTTCAACTTAGTGGAGAAAATTGCAAAACATGGTGGTGTAAAAGGTGATTTAATCAAAGGGTAGTCTCAGTGTGGAACTCATTACCCAAGGAATTAGTATGTAGTGCTACACTGGATAGTTTTACAATTAAATTGGATAAGTTACACAAATAGGGTGTACTATAGCTTAGAACATGGTGAGCATTGTGGATGCAAGCAATTTCTTTTAGCTCTGTATATGCCTATGACACCTAAAGAACCCTGGGGGAATCCAAGTTAGAGCATACCTATATATTAGAGATTTAAATCTTATGTTCATTTAATTTGTAAGTGATCAACTAAGAGTGCTCATCACCATCCATTTTTAGATTCTGTAATGTACAATTTAGACCTTTTCTCACTAACATTACAACATTCTTTTGCTATTAAAACTATGATATAAAAAGTAACCGACCCACATTCTTTTTAATGCCTTCACTTCAGAGGGTACAATGACTACCACTTAAAATGTTTGAAAATGAGATCTGATTGTCTTGGATGGCTCAAGTAAAGCTGTTGACAAGAACTTTAGGTGAAGTGTAGACATTTTGCCTATCATTTGCTCTAATTATACAATGCATAATTATAGGCACCACAATATTCATTTACTTGCCAACAGGAGGCACTGTGGGTTACCTTGGAGACTGGAAGTGACACCACAATCCACACAGGGGTTATATACAGACCCCCAGGTCAGGGGGAGGGAATGGGCAAGGATATGAAAGAAGGAATTCTTAGGATGGCAGAGAAAGGGGAGATACTGTTGATGGGAGACCTGAATATGCCAGATGTTAACTGGAGCACACTTGCTGCAGCCACATCCAAGAGCAGGGCCATTCTCAATGCCCTACAGGTGGCATGCCTCAGACAGCTAGTTTCAGAACCCATTCATGAGGGAGCAATCTTAGACCTCGTACTCTCAATGGGGACAGTGAGATGATCTCAGATCTAGAAGTGGGTTGCCATCTGGGAACAAATGACCATCAAACAGTGTGGTTCATGTTAAACTCAACTACAGAGTCAAGCCATACAAAAGTGAGGGTACTGGACTTCAGGAGGGCTGACTCTGGCAAGATGGGATAGTGCCTCAGAAAAGCACTAGCAAACAGCTTAGAAGGAGAGGTGGAGCAACAATGGGGAATCATCAAAACTGCCATCACAGAGGCAACAAGCCTTTGTGTGAAGAAATAAACAGATCAAAATGAAAGAAAAAGCCACTATGGTTCTTAAAAGAGGTGGCAGGGAATGTCAGGGAGAAAAAGATAGCATTCAGGAAGCATAAGGAAACACATAAGAAGCAGGACAGAGAGCTGTGCCAGTTAAGGCAGAAGGAAGCAGGGAGGGAAGTCAGAATAGCAAACTCCCAAACTGAGGAAAGGATAGCCAACTCAGTTAAGAAGGGGGATAAAACCTTTTATAGGTACATCAGGGAGCGTAGAAAGACAAAGGGAGGGATAGTGAGGCTGAATAGAATGAACAGTGGGTGGGCAGAGGGGAATAGTGAAAAAGCAGGGATACTGAACAAATATTTCTGCTCAGTATACACAAAAGAGGAAGGGGTGCCTAATCCAATTCACAGAAGCACTCTGTATAGCGGGGGTCAATCCCACAGTTCTTTTTTCACAGAAGAAAGGGTTCTGAAATAACTCCTAAAACTGAAGATGGACAAAGCAATGGGGCCTGATGGAATTAACCCCAGAATTCTAAAAGAATTAAGGGGAGAACTAGTGAAACCACTGACTATCCTTTTTAACAAATCATGGGAGGATGGTGTTGTATCTGAGGACAGGAGGAAGGCAGATGTGATTCCCCTTCACAAAAGTGGGACCAAGACAGAGGCAGAAAACTACAGACCTGTCAGTTTGACCTCTGTGGTAGGGAAAGTGATGGAATCACTTCTGAAAGAAATAATTGTTGAGTACCTAGAGGCCAGTGGGGCACAGGACCCTAGGCAGCATGGGTTCACAGTGGAAAGGTCATGTCAGATGATCTAATTAATTTCTTTGACTGAGTGGCCAAATGGTAGACCAGGGAGGGGCTGTGGATATGGCCTACCTAGACTTTAGCAAGGCATTTGACACAGTCCCACACAAAAGATTATTAGTCAAATTAACCAGCCTGGGGAGTGGGTCCCAGGGTGGCAGCCTGCAAAACATTGGCTGGACAACAGGACATGAAGGTAATTGTAAATGGAGTCCACTCTGAAGAAAGAGGGGTTACTAGTGGGGTACCACAGGGTTCAGTACTGGGTCCAGTCCTTTTTAATGTCTTTATAAGTGACATTGCAGAGGGACTGGAAGGAAAAGCATGCCTCTTTGCAGATGACACAAAGATCTGTAACAGGGTTGATACACAAGGAGGCGTGGAAAGGATGACAACGGAATTGGCAAGGTTGGAGGAATGGTCAGAAGTATGGCAGCTAGGATTCAATGCAAAGAAGTGCAAAATAATGCACCTGGGAAACAAAAACCCAGGGGAAGGTTACACAATGGGGGGAGGTAGTAACAAAAGCAAAAAAGGAAAGGGACCTGGGGGTAATCATATCAGATGACCTTAAGGTTAGCAAGCAATGTGAGAAGGCAGTAGGGAGAGCTGGGGGTATACTGGGATGCATAGGGAGAGGCATCTCCAGCAGAAAACAGGAAGTTGTTATCCCTCTGTACAGACAGTTGGTGAGACCCCATCTGGAGTACTACATCCAGTTCTGGAGACCACATCTCTGCAAGGACACAGACAGGATAGAGGCAGTCCAGAGGAGGGCAAATAAAATGGTGCAGGGTCTGCAAGAGAAGCCATATGAGAGACTAAAAGAGCTTAATATATATATACCCTTGAGGAAAGGAGGGAGAGGGGGGGACATGATAAAAACATTTAAGTACCTCAGTGGAATCAACAAAGTCCAAGAGGGTAGCATATTTCAGAAAAAGAGACATGCAAGAACAAGGGGACACAATTTAAAGATAAGAGGGCGGGCAGTTCAGGGGCAATGTGAGGAAGCATTTTTTCACAGAGACGGTAGTGGATGCATGGAACAGCCTTCCTGCAGAGGTTGTGGGGTCTAAAACTGTGGGAGAATTCAAGAATACATAGGACAGACATGAGGCAATTCTTGTGGGGGGGGTAGGAAGAAATAGGCTGTTGGTTAACTAGGTTCTGCAGCTTATCCTGTAGGTAGGGAAATGGGCAGACTAGGTGGGCCAATCAGTCCTTATCTGCCGTCAAAGTCTATGTTTCTTTGTTTCAGAGAGTACCATGGAGCAGAATTAACTAACTCATTTGTTAGCATCAAGGAAGTTAGGGTTCATCTTCTTTGTCCCTACCCCAATTATATCACAGTTCTAGTTCATGCGGGTTGCTACATAGAGCTGTATGGAACATTGAATTCTTCTAGCAGAATTTGTGAATTTGTGTGGAATGGTGATTCTGCTTCTCAAATGCTTCTGGAATTTCTTTTTTACTTCTGTAGAATTCATCCCAAAAAATTCTATGTAAACCATGGAATAATAGTCTGCCGATTATGAAACCAATATTATTCTATGGTTTATGTATACTGTTGATTAATAATCTGCAGTTTTAAAAGCAAAAGGATCCACTTTCAGAATTTCAATTGTGCTGGAGTCCACAGAAGCAGGCAGGATTTATGATATTCTGTAGAAGTCTGGTGGTGGGTGATCTACAAGTTATGCACAGATCTAGTACGTAACAGAATTAGACTATTGGAATGTGCAATTCTTGATCTCCATTTTATCGCTTTTGTAAAGACACCAAAATGGTATCCTTCCAATTAAAACTAGCATATCCTGACCTAAATTTCTTTCCATTTGATCACTCCAATATTATGAGATTTTCATTAGGTAATATAGATTGAGTTATTTCTTTTAATCTTTTTACTATAATTCTTATTTTTTTTCAACTCTTAGATTTATAAATACTTACGTATCACAAGGATCTGTATTAGGCCAATTGTGAAATGAAATTTCAGGTGCAATGTTCTTCCTGTGAATTGGAAAGATTCCCCCAATAATTATGTCTCCCTTTCTTGTGTAACCATTCATATTTATGTTTTGTGATTGGCATCCTGGTTTCTGAATGCTGGAGGCAGAAAGTGTGAAAGCAAAGAATAGGACAATCACTGAAAGCATCATTGTCACTCATAGAAATAATTGCCACACTGTAGGTTTTGGTGTGGATTCCAAAGTTAAGAGGCCTGCATATAAAATCTCCCAGCTATAGGTTTTGGTGTAGCTTAAAAATTTAAGACGCAAAGTATCAAGCCATGTAGGTTAAGGATATTCACATTTTCAATGATGCAGCTGTACACATAAGACAAGTTCAATTTTTTCAGCAATTCAGTAAGAATATCTTTCTGGGTTATTATAGGCAGTTTTCAAATTTGCTGTCAGAAAGTACCTTTGCTACTTTCACTTAAGAGGTGAAATATTCAGTGGTATATATCTGCTTTTCTAAAGATAGAGTAAATATATACAGTATAAATACAGTTTGTTCAGTACAAGTGGAAAATAATTAATCTTCATCTATTTAAGCATTGAACCATTAAAAGATAATCTTCAACATAAACATGCATTTTTTTTAGCTATCACTTTATGTGCCTGTTCTTCAGGCCCTATCTCTGGAGGGAGCCCTCAATCCTGTTCCCCTATGTCCACCAGCTGGCACTGAGCAGTACCCCAGGGCTTCCCCCCCAGTGGGACCGGTGGGTCTTTCCAACACCTGCCGAAGACCAGATCAGTGTGGCCAGTGCTGTGGCTATTCTGGGATGGGACCTATGAGGCACCCTTCATCTTCCACTGGAGCAATCTATTTTCTTCTACAATATACTCCTCTCAGAAGTGGAGCATGCAATGATGCTAGCGGAAGTAGCACGCATGCTCCTGTGCATGCTCTTCCAGTCATCTGCCCTGTCTCTTCCCATGTCAGCTGCATCAGTGTGCCACCCCCAGCCTCTGCTAGGGGCCAGGCATTTACTGACCACTGAAGTCCCCCCTCCCCAGAGAAAAAGAGCAGTTCCTGGGATGCTCGATCTTTCTCCTCTCCTCTCCTCTCCTGCTAACCTTCGGCGGCCCACACTCATTCCTGAACATGAGTTGCTGATCTGGCGCAAGGTGTGGCATTCAGCCCTACAACCCTTAGCACCACTGGGCTGGCCAACATAAATTTTCTTTTATACTTTAAGATGTAGTGGAGATATTTGTAACAAGGAATCTCCATTAAAGGAAAATAAAGTTGCAATGCACAACTGTGCAGTACCAAACACAAGTTGTGCCCATGTCCTTTATGTAGGGCGATATCTAATGTTAGTGATTTCTCTCTGATAGTGGGAAAATGAACACTGTAGATACAGGTGATTGTGCAGTGACAATCAGTGTAGTGGCACTCACTACTTTAATTAGAAAATGAATACATAGAGACAATGAGCATAATAAAGACTCACCCATAAAAATGAGCAGTCTTACTTTAAAGTGTTAATTGTTAGACAGTTTATTGTTGAAAGAATCACATAAAAACTTGGGGGGGGTAGAAGACATCAATTAATTCTTCTCTGGCCCTTTTTTAAGTATAGCTCATTGCACACTTTATTACTTGAGCATCACATCACCAAAATATGAAAACATCACCAGCTCTGAGAAAAGAGTCCCTGGCAGATTATATTAGCTTTCTGTTTATATTAGCTATATTTGCTGAAAGCAAAGAATTGCTAATATAAACAGACTATAATATAGTCTGCCATGCTAACTGTACTGCAGTAGCAAGCACTGAGTGCTAAATATATCAGGCACTAATATGTACAACTGGAGTCATCACGCTAAATATATCAGGCACTAATATTACCTGCTATACAGTATACTGTGAAAAAAGTACATTCGTGACTTGGAACTAGCATTTAAACATTATCTGTGGGTGTCATCTTCATTAATGTAGATGCATGAGATAGAACAAGGAACCAAAAGGAAACAATTGATACTGTGTATCCCTCTATTAATTTGACTGTGATTCCTTCATGATTAACCTGCCTAAGTATTAACCTTTGAAATGAGACTACACGCCTGTTTCTATGGGCAAGTTTTGAGAAAGGTTCCATGCTTCTATATATTCACCTTTCAAATCCTAGTTCGTTCATGTTTATAACAGGATTATTTTGTCCTGATCTAGGAATATTTTCCCCTAGATATGAGAAGATGTAGCTGATCAGAACAAGCTTGTGACTACATTTTTGAAAATGTTCTTATATTATAGTCTTTTGAGCAATCGGTTTAAATGCTTCATTGGCAAGCTTTTAAACTAGTCAATGGGGGAGGCACTGACAAGCAGCAGAAAAATCCCAGCCTCTCCCTACAAAACAGGGTACTAAATGAGAAAAAGACCAAGGTAGAACGGTCAGTGGGGGATGCTGCAACAGAAGGTAAGGCCATCAAAAAATGCAGAGCAATGAGTACCAATGCCCGTAGTCTAGGTAACAAGCTTCCTGAATTAGTGGCCTTGATGGAGGAGGAACATCTGGATATCGTGGCAGTCACAGAAACATGATACACACAAAACCATGACTGGGACGTAAACATACCAGGATACACTATCTACAGGAGGGACAGGGAGGGTAAAGAGGGAGGAGTAGTTCTTTACATAAGGAAGGAATAAAAGCAACAGAACAAAAGGTAAACAGGAGGAGGAGAAGAAGCACTGTGGGTAAATTTGGAGACAGGCAATGGCACCACAATCCAGCACAGGGTTAGATACAGACCTTCTCAGGGGAGGAAATGGACAAGGAAATGATAGAAAGTATACTTAGAATGGCAGAAAAGGGAGATATTGCTGATGGGTGATCTGAATATGCCAGATGTTAACTGGAGCCGCAGTTGCAGCTGCCACTTCAAGAGTGCAGTTATTCTAGATGCCCTACAGGGGCATGCCTTAGACAACTAGTACTGGAGCCCATTCGAGAGGGGAGCAATATTAGACTTGATACTCTCAAATGGAATGGAGAGAGGATCACAGATGTAGAAGTGGGTAGCCATCTGGGAACTAGCGACCATCGAACAGTATGGTTCACAATAAACACAGCAATAGAGTCAAGCCATACAAAGACAAAAGTACTGGACTTTAGGAGGGCTGACTTTGCCAAAATGGGTGAGTGCCTAAGGAATGCACTAGCAAATGGGTGGGAAGGAGGGGTGGAAGAACGATGGGGAATAATAAAAACTGCCATCACAGAGGTAACAAGCCTTTGTGTGAAGCAAATAAACAAAACAAGACGATGTAAGAAACCACTATGGTTCTCAAAGGAAGTGGCAGTGAAGGTTCAAGAGAAAAAGAAGCATTCAGGAAGTACAAGGAATCGCAGCAGGAGCAGGACAGAGAACTGTATCAGTTAAAGCAAAGGAGGCTGGGAAGGCAGTCAGAACAGCAAAGGCCCAAACTGAGGAAAAGATAGCCAACTCAGTTAAGAAGGGAATAAAACCTTTATAGGTACATCAGGAGCAAAGGAAGACCAAGGGAGGGATAGTGAGGCTTAATAAAGGGAGGGAGGTGGGCAGAGGGAGAATGTGAAAGGCAGAGATACTAAACAAATATTTTTGCTCAGTATTTACAAAGGAAGAGGGGGAGGTACATAAAACAAACAGTAGTAACACTCTGGATACAGAAGTTGATACCAGCCCATTTACAGAAGAAAGGGTTCTGAAAGAACTCTTAAAACTGAAGGTGGACAAAGCAATGGGGCTTGATGGGATTCATCCCAGAATTCTAAAAGAACTAAGGGTAGAACTAGTGACACCACTGACTACCCTCTTTAACAAATCATGGGAGGATGGGGTGGTACCCGAGGACTGGAGGAGGGCAGATGTGATTCCCCTTCACAAAAGTGGGAGCAAGGCAGAAGCAGGAAACTATAGACCTGTTAGTTTAACCTCAGTGATAGGGAAAATGATGGAATCACTTCTAAAGGAAAGAATTGTCGAGTATCTAGAGGCCAGAGGGCACAAGACCTAGGCAGCATGGATTCACAGCGGAAGGTCATGCCAGATGAATCTGATAGATTTCTTTGACTGGGTGACCAAAGTAGTAGATCAGGGAGGGGCTGTGACATGGCCTACCTAGACTTTAGCAAGGCATTTGACACAGTCCCACACAAAAGATTAATATATAAGTTAGCCAGCCTGGGATTGGGTCCCAAAATGACAGCAAGGGTAAAGAATTGGCTGGAGAATAGGACACAGAGAGTAATAGTAAATGGAGTCCACTCAGAAGAAAGGAGGGTTACTAGCGGGTACCGCAGGGTTCAGTAGTAGGGACTCAGTCCTCTTCAATGTCTTTATGTTTACATTGCAGAAGGACTGGAAGGAAAAGTATGTCTCTTGCAGATGACACTAAGATCTGCAACAGAGTTGATGCACAGGGTGGGGTGGAAAGGATGAGAAGGACTTGGCAAGGTTAGAGGAATGGTCAAATGTATGGCAGCTTAGATTCAATGCTAAGAAGTGCAAGGTAATGCACCTGGGAAACAAAACCCAGGGAAGAGTACACAATGGGGGTGAGATACTAACAACAACAAAAATGGAAAGGGACCTGGGGGTAGTCATATCAGATGACCTAAAGGTGGGCAAGCAATGTGAGAGGGCAGCAAGGAGGGCTGGGGGATACTGGGATGCATAGGGAGAGGCATCACCAGTAGAAAACAGGAAGTTACTATCCTCTGTACAGACAGCTGGTGAGACCCCATCTGGAGTACTGTGTGCAGTTCTGGAGACCCAATCTCCGCAAAGACATAGACAGGATGGAAGCTGTCCAGAGGAGGGCACTAAAATGGTGCAGGGTCTGCACCGGAGGACATAGAAGAGAGACTTAAGGAGCTTAATATGTATAGCCTCAAGGAAAGGAGGAGAGGGGACATGATAGAAACTTTCAAGTACCTCAAGGGAATCAACAAAGTCCAAGAGGGTAGCATCTTTCAAAAAAAGAGGTGTGCAAGAACAAGAGGGCACAATTTGAAGATAGAGGGGGGGCGGCTCAGAGGTAATTTAAGGAAGTATTTTTTCACAGAGAGGGTTGTGGATGCATGGAATGGCCTTCCGGAGGAGGTTGTGGCGTCAAAATCAGTGGTGGAATTCAAGCATGCATGGGATAGTCATAAGGCAATTCTGGGGGGTGGGGGTAGAAAGAAGTAGGCTGCTGGTTAACTAGGATCTGCAGCTTATCCAGTAGGTAGGGAAATGGGCAGACTGGGTGGGCCAAGCGGTCCTTATCTGCCGTCAAATTCTATGTTTCTATGTTTCTATGTATAGTAGCTGTGACACTGAATCGACTTCACAGCAATACTCTAATTAGGCAAGTGCTCTTTATAAAGTTATCTTAGACACTTAATAATGGGTTCTCTAAAAACTAGTTTTAACCTAGATTCATTATAATAATCATAGACATTTGCATTAAAATTTATATAGACATTTTTTGTTTTCAATTAATCCCTCTTTCAGCAATTCTCCTTACTGTAGGGGTGAGAATCCTTCTTCTATTATGTGGAAGTCTGGTGTTCAATTCTCCAATGGAAGATGAACATTTTCTTCTGCTGTCCCCAGGTTCTATGATTCTATAGGTTGGAGAAGGCATGAATAACCTACTGCTGCACTGGGCTGGTAGGGTACAGTAGTATCAACTGTAGGCAGACTTGATAGATCATCAGTCTCTTTCTGTCACCAGATTCTGTCTCTATAGGGTGGGAGGGCATGAATAACCCCTTGTGGCACTTGGCCAGTAGGGTACAGTGATATCAACTATGGACAGATTTGATGCAGCCTCGGTCTCTTTCTGCCATCAGAGTCTATGTCTATATGAAATATAAGAACATCTTGGTTATATCAACATTTTGCTTGGCATTTGAGTTGTGCTTATAACACAGCTGTACTGCAATACATGTTATTAGTAATAGTGAAGTAGCGGTGTAGAAAAAAATGTTTTCCAAAAAGCTATTTTTCAGCTTTCATAACAATAATAGTATACGTGTAAAATCAACCTTTTTAGTTGATTCCTAGTCTGTTCAAAATGCATTTTCTAGGTTATCTCTTTGTTAGTTTTGTATGAAAGACTCAAATTCCAGTAGAACCGGACAATTTACCAGCAAATGAAACTGGAAAACGACTGGAATCTGTTAGAGTTAAATTAAGATAGGGTCATATTTTTGCCCAGTGTTGCTGTACTGCTGCTTTAAAATAAATACAACTGTATCCCTTGTTCCAACTGAATGACTGTTTATTAGCCCAAAATGTACAGGATTACCTGTAAACAGTTTATTTTGTTTTAACCTTTTCACTTTCTGTGTACAGTTTAGCACAATGTAAAATACCTGGGGCCAGATTTCCAAAGTTCCTGACATGGATAGAGATTAAGTGCCTGTACACAACTCCCTGGTTTGGGGAAAGTTCCTGCACCTGCAGAAATGCTATTTTTAGCATTGTACACATATGGCAATGTTTTTCTTTTTATCCACAGCTATGTAAAAACATTTTGCCTGGTAATATCATGTGCACATTTTTCTGCACTGTGCAAATAAATATGCTAAAACTGTCGTAAATTGTGGAAAAGGCTGCCAAAAGACAATCTTTTTGAAAATTTAGCTAATGCGGAAAAAAGTGCAGCTGTACAAGGAAACTCTTACCTGCATAACTTTTTTTTTAATACATGTGCAGTTTTCTACTTTTGAAAATCTGGACCCTTGACTATAAACTATTAACATTCTATGTAATAAACACAACCAACAAGCTAAAGCTTAAAGCTTATTTAAAGCACTCTCATACCTGGAATTCACCACACATCTTAGAAGTACTCTGTTACTGCAAAACGAAAATAAAGTGATACCATTCTGATTATTCTATGAAGAGAGACCTACTTATTATATAGTTTGCTGGTTAGTTGTGACTTGTTCACTGAGATACTATTCCTGGGGGTACGCAGTAATTTTGTAATCATACCAATCATCACTTGTGAATTAGTAAATTCATAATTGTTACAGATGGCATAGTACCTGCAGTATATGATTAAGCAACAAGAGAATAGTACTGCATGCTAAAAAACAATTTCAGGTGTAATTTCTAAATCAGAATTACTTCCTGAATGGATGTTATTGCTTGCTTCCCAAATGGATACAGGCATAAAAACATACAAATATGCCAGCAAAAACAGACCATCTGGTCTACCTAAGTCTGCTTGAGTGAGCAGCTAACACCCCTAGTTTGCAGCTGCCCCACCCTCTCCCCTTTGTCATCCCACTGCCGCCCCCACCTCCCCTACTCTCACCCTATTCTCTGTCCCATGTCCTATGTCCTTTTAAAGCTGCTCACAGATTTACATGCTACCATCCATTCTGGCATTGTGTTCCATTTTGCTGCCACAGTCTCTGTCAAATAGTGTCTCCTCATTTCCTTCCTAAATCTTTCCCCCTCCATTCTTAGCCCTTGCCACCTGGTGTCCCTCCCTCTCCCTAGCATAAAGACTCCATCTGCCCCATCCTTATTGATTCCCTGCAGTTACTTGAATGTCACTATCATGCCCACCTTGTCCTTTATATCCTCCAGAGAGTACATATTCAGGTCTCCCAGCCTGCTCTCATAGTCTCTCTCCTCCATTCCACATATCATCTTCATTGCCCTCCTCTGCATCCCCTCCAGTAGTCTGATAACATACTTCAAAAAAGATGACTTCTCTCTGCCTGGATGAAAACCCCTCAATATGCACTCCAGCATTTTGTTCACTTTTGCAGCCACCCTCATGCACCAGGCAGTGTTGTTCATGGTCCCTTTTACCATTACCCCAGGTCATTCTCCTTATCAGGGATCCACAGCTTAACCCCCCCTCAATCCAATATTCTCTCCTAGGGTTCTTTGCCCCAAAGTGCATAACCTTAAACTTCTTTGCATTGAACCCCAGCTGCCATATCTCTGATCACTCCTCTAGCTTGCTTAGCTCCCGCTGCAGCTGCTACCATCCCTCCCCTCCATCCACCACTGCTCCCATTTTGGTGTTGTCTGTGAACAGACTACATTGCTCACCATCCCGTCCACAATGGCTGGTATGAAGAGTTCAAATAATACTGGTCCTAGCACAGAGCCCTGTGGCACCCCTCTCATCACTGGCTTTGGAGTTGTTGTTCTCTATGGTACTGGATAAGAAAGAAAAAGTAACAGATTACCTCAGCTTTTCTGACAATTTAGAAAAAAAGAAACAGATCAATTAGTAAAATATTATAACAAGGAGTCACAGTGGGGAATGTTACATCAGCACCAAAACAGAACAATAATGTATTATCAAGATGAGCAATTTTGGACATTTTGGTATTATTACATTGTTATGTATCATTATATTATTAGGATGTTACTTCTTCAAAGGCTGATGATTTCTATTTTTATGATTAGATTTCTCCGAGAGGTTTTTTTCCAGTTTGTTTTTTATTACCACTGACTCTACCACTGGGGCCAGTGGAAACCGTGCTCTTTGAGGCATCAAGTAAAAGACAGGATGTAACTGGCAATGTCTTACCTTTACATAAGTTATCTTTTTTATTTTGTCATATACCCTTTCATCTCCATTGCTCTGTCTCCTTCCCTGGAAATAGGTTTCAGCTCAGCATGCCTTACCTTGTCACCCAATTTTAAATAATAGAAAATGTAATAGTCTTAACTCTATACAGGGGTTAACATTTCATGTCACTTGGCACTAACTAGGGCTGTGCTTATGCTGAGCAGTATTTTCTGAATACCAAAAATAGCTGGCTTCCTGAATATTTGGATTGACTTCATAAATAGTCTGCTGTTCGACTGCTATTCAAGAAGCACTATTCGATGGGTGAGAGTTCAAAGTCTCCTATAGATTTGTTGGCCAGTTAGAGCCTGTTTCTGGAGCTTACAGCCAGGAACACCATGTGATCTCCTCACTCTGCCTCTGTAGAGGAAAAGAGACAGTTGTTCTAAGAGCTAGTTCCAATAATTTCAATTGCCATGATTTTTGTTTGTTTGTTTGTTTTTTGTTGATCCTCAGGCTTTTTTTTGATCAGTAACTAACTATGATCACTTAGAATCAGAAAAGCCAGGCTTGTTTTTCTTGTCTGCATGTTTATGTCTCGGTAACTGTGCTTAGTTACAGGGATCTTTGTCTGGTAGGCCCCCATAGCTCCCCCCTTCCATGGTCAAGAAAGACACAACACAGTTCTTGGAGGAAATGGTCACAGCCATGTTTTATTACTTACAGTTCTAGATATTAATCTTTTTTAAGTCATAAATTACTTATAAATTCTACTTTAGATTAATACCTTAATCAATTAATATTGAGTAGGGGAGCTGCAGGGAGGAAGCGCATACCCCAGACCTCCGCACCACCCCCAACTTGGAAGACCCCTTTGGGTGCGGGCTGAGGCCTACCTCTGCAGTAGCAGGACCAGTCATATGGCCACGGTTCTGATGGCCACCCATGACTGGCATCACTGACCATGCATTCTATGCTGCTGAAGCCGGATTGAGACCCCCTGTGTGGGTACAGGTCTTGTGGTCCACCATCCTCACGCCGACCAGGGGGCTAAGACGCCTTCAGGAGAAATGGCATTGTCCCATATTTCCCGCTACTTCCCTTATGTACTCCTCCCAAGCCACCACAGAATGGACCCTGCCCTACCCCCAAGATGTCTGCTCAACCCTTTCCTCCAATATCATTTTAACATTACTTAGTAATCTATCTAAAACCTCACCCTGCAGCTGACCATCTGTACCCAGCTCCAGGCACCGGTGGGTTTGGTAAATATTCTCATGCTTCAATACTGTGCACCCCAGGGCTGCCATAAAAGCCCCCATCACCTTCTTGATATACGGACAATCCCAATTCAGTGCAGGCACCATGCATGCATGAGACCAGTGCTCCCTCATCAACAAGTGTGGCCAGATGAGAGTGATGCCAGGCCACCAGCCCTTGATGGTCAATAAGTCATCTTTCACTGCTGGCAAAAGGTTCACCATCTTCCTGCAGTGCAGGTCTTCTCTGCCCAAGTGAATCAACAAGATGTGCGGTGCATGCCCTCGATCAGCCTCACTTTTCAATCATGGAAGCAACCCCTCCAAGAGCAGACCCTTGATCCCCAACCACACTATCTGGGCAACCTCCCTTGGCAGAGACAGGTTGTTTCCCCCCAGCTGACAGACTGTACTCTGAGCTGCCCACCAGACAAATGCGTAGCCACATATCCAAAAATGCACAGTGTCTTCCCCAGGGACAGTAAGAGACAATAAACAGTTACTGCAGATGTGGTCTCACATAATGCAGGAATGCTCGAGACTTCCAGTGTCCCACAGCTTGAATCTCAGAATCTGAAGGCCACTTTGCTGCCCCAATGTGAAAAGAATGTGTCCCATAATCCCCAGCCGGTAGCCCCAGCCCCTCAATAGCCTTCTGCAGGATGAACTGGAATTAGTAAGCCATCACTGCACTGCCATCCTGATGCCGGAAGAAGGCCACCCAATTCATGGAATAGTGCGCCCGATAGTTGGACAAAGTAAAGGCTACGTGCCACCACTCTCCATCTGGAACTTTAACTTCATGCCAATGGCCTGCTCCCCTCTGCTCCATCTTGGACCTGTGGAGATGCAGGAATACCCTGTTCCCTACCATCACCACATCCTGTGACAGCAGGCCCAGAGTGCCCCGGTCCATGGATGGTTTTGTTAACTCCAAAACCCTGAAGAACCCACAGAAAGTGACCAAGAACGTGGTGCCGAACAGCCGGGTTTCATGCTCATCCCTTCAAACACTGGACAAGACCCTCAAATGGCTTCTAACTAAACTGGCATAATAGGCCGTCTAGCACCAGAAGTGGAGATGACCTCCCTATGCCAGCCTTCTAATAGTTTCCTTAACTTAAAGGCGGCTGTGGTGTCCACCATACTCATGGCTTTCATCACCAATGACAAGCCTGTAAGGTGATGTGCCACCACGCCTGGTGAGAGAGATCCTCTGCTCTCTCTACCATGATATAACTGCAAAGCTGATCTACCAGGATGGGCCAAACATCCTGCCACCCTTTGGCCTCTTGTATGGCTAGATAGTATTCGACCTCCAGCAATACGCCTCCCTTGTACTGGGTGCAATGGAGTTACCTATGCATTTCCAAGCCTGTCATTCATTACCTCCCACAGGAAGGGAGGCACCTGCTGTGGCTCCTTGTCCACTCTTGGTACCAGCCTGAAGAATCTGTCCCACTGTGAAAGAGATAAGGCATCAGCAATGCCTTTGTCAGTTCCTGGGACATGTATAGCTTGGAATGTCAGGTTAAGTAACATACACTTTAAGACAAATACCTGCATCAAGTCTCCCATTGGTCCCAGGTGACCCATCTGCCTACTGATGGTATGAACCATCCCCATGTTATCTAACCTGAAGTGCAGAGCCTGGTTACAGAATCTGTGACCCCAGATGCACAGGGCCACTATGACTGGGAGAAATTCCAGCAGAGTAATCTGCTTCCCCACCCCAGCCTCCAGCCAAGCTGGTGACTACTGCCCTGCTCACCACTGCCCTTGTAAATAAGCCCCGAACCCTAGACCACCCACTGCATCAGTGTTCAGCTCCAAGGGAGTAGCCCCCGTGGCTCTTGCCAAAAGGCCGTCCCACTGAAGTGGTCTAGGAACAGCTGCCACACCAGCAAGTCCTCCTGGAACTGCTTTGTGACTCAAATCCTGTGATGGGGCCATGAATAGCCAACTCCCCTCCTGGTCAACCATCACATGATAGTCCTCCCTACTGGTATGACTCTGCAAGCTAAGTTGAGGTGCCCAACTAACTGCTGTAGTTCTCTCAGTGATACCTTCTTGTTCCCCAATATCCTACCCAACAGAGACTCAAGTGTGGTCAATTTATCCTACGGCAGGTAACACAGCTTGTTAACGGAATCAATTTCTATGCCCAAGATGGTGAGGGAGGTTCCTGGAGGTTCAGATTTTTCCTTCACTAAAGTAACCCCAAACCACCCACACATGCATTCAAAGGCCCGAATTAAGATCCCGCACACTGGAGACTTTGCTGGGACCACAAACAGAAAATCATTCAGATAGTGTACTATGCTGTCAATGCCCACTGTCCATCCGATAACCCAATGCAAAAAGGTGCTGAACTTCTCAAACACAGCACAGGCCACTGAGCATCCCATAGGCATGCAGTTATTCACACAATACTCATTCTCAAACCTAATTCCCAATAGTACCCTATCCTCCTGGTGCACTGGCAGTAGCCTGAATGTGGACTCGATGTCCACCTTAGCCATCAGGGTGCTTGGCCCTGCTGCCTTCACCACATACATTGCCAAGTTGAAGGACTGGTAGTGAACTGATGTGTACTGTTGGTCGATGTGGTCATTCATCGAGTCCCCCAACTGGTGCAACAGGTGATTAATCAACCTGTACTACCCAGAGACCTTCTTAGGCACTAGGCCAATTGGTGATATTCTTACATTCAGCAGTGGTGGCCTGGGGAAAGGGCCAGTCACCCACCCAAGCCACTGCTCTTTTTCCAGTTTCCCCCAGACAACATGGGGCAGGTCTCTGGTTGACTTCAAGTTCTCCACCTCATACTGCCAGTGAGGGCCAGAGTATGGGATCCTGAAGCCCTCCAAAGACCCTGCCCCCTACAACTGCACGGCTGCTTTTTCCAGGTACTGGTCCAGCCACTGCTTAATCCTTTTTATCCACACTGGAGTGGGAAGACTAGCCACTTGGGGGCTTGCCGTACTGGTCCTGACTCCCTTCCTAAACCTCTCCCTCCCTTAGGGGAGGGGCACTGGAGAAAGGGGTGCTGCCAGCTTCAGACCAAGCTTGCATGTTTGAACAGGCAACTGGGGCGTGAGCAGGACGACTGACTGTACACATAACACAGCTGAGAAGAGGCGCTGTCCCCTGTTCAAGGTGCCGAGGCATGAATTGGGAGCCCGCTGTCAGTGTGCTGCACTCCCCCACCCTGCATCACATCCACTATCAATGGAATGTCCAGCTTGCCCCATTTGATGAACAGATCTACTTGCTGTCTACAACAAATCTCTTTGTTGTAATCCAGCTAATCTGTCCCACATTTCTTATGATGCATCAAAGAGATGCAGTGCATATAGTTCACAATCTCCATCCCCTGTTTGTCATTGCCCTCCAACACCACTGTGGCATAGATTATGAAGGCCACAACCCAGTTGTCGTATGTCCGGGGGACCTTAACCTTTTTCTGGTCCCGGTCATCCCCTTTGTCCTTCTTCTTTTTCTTCTCCAGGGTGTTAATGAGGTGATTAAGCAGGGAAAATATATCTACACATTCCCTGTCCCTAATCTGTTGCTTAATCTTGTCAGTTAAATGAGTCCCCACTGGGGAGTCTAGGCCCGCATACGGGTTCGCTGGAGGTGGAGATGCCGGCTTGCCTTGGAGGCTTTCCGCCCACGTGCCATGCCCCCCCATGGGTGGGGGCAATGCCCAGTTCTTAATCTCCATCACCAAGTCCACAAAAGCATTCATTGGTCACTGCCCACAGACTGTTGCCTGGCAAGAGCAGCTGTCCACCCCACTCCTCCCTTTCTGCCCTATCAGGGACACTCCTGGTTTCATTTCTATCCAAATCCGGGGTGACAACTACTATGGCAACCTCTACCTCACTATCTGATGACTCCTCTCCTTCCAAGGACTCTTCTCTCACTGCCCCCAACACCTGCCTTACCTGGTTGGCCCCCACTTGGGGGCCCTTCACACCTGCCTTACCTGCCGGGCAGGATAGTTTTGCTGGTGGCAGTGTCTTCTGGCCTCCTACCCTCTTCCTCCTGTTGGGTGTGGTGGACTCCTCCAGCCCTTCCAAGCATACATTCAGCCAGGCTGCTCCATTCTTCCTATACAGGTTGTGCAACTTGTCTTAGGCCTCTGCCAATCCCTTGGATGTGGGTACTCGCTTCCTGGCAGATATGATCTGAAATAACAACTAGTTCCCCCTCCCAAGAAACATGATGCAACCAGGCATCCCCTGACATCATCAGGGGCATTCCAGTCCGCTTAGGTCAAATTCATCAGCCACGACAAACGCGCATAAATCCTGTCCCCAGAAAGGAGGCAGCAGCCTGGGCTGGAGAATTAGCAACTGCCCCCCCACCTGAATAGAAGGTGGAATGCTTTTGGATTACCTATTCAGTATGACCCACCACTATATCTAGGTGGGGCCAGAGCATGTTACCACATTTATATGTATATTCGAATTACAGAGTGCCCCCAATGTGTCACTGTCTCTGTCCCCTATCTGAATACTCTGCCAGTATGCTCCATCCTTCTCAACTGCTACAAAGTCCATATGGTGCTCTGATTTCACCTGAAGTTACCCTAGCTTCACTTAAATGAGATGATACTTTTTTACTTTATATTTATATATATATATACACACATATATATATATATATATATATATATATATATATATTAGAGGTAGAAAAACTCTATTTAATGCATCAGTTAGGGTTGTTCCACAGCGACAAAAGTGAGGAAATTCAATGTTAGGGTTGAAAGCCCCACTTGGACCCCCCTAACTGGCATCAGGGTGTGGGTTGGGGTCATCGGCCCTAACTCTCACCGCATCACATGTGCAGAGAAGCAGAGGTATAGAAGAATGTGGTGAGAGTTAGGACCGATGACCCAAACACACTCCCTGATGCCAGTTGGGGGGTGGGCTGGGGGTTCCAAGGGAGGCTTTCAACCCTAACACCAAATTTCCTCACTTTTGTCACTGTGGAACAACCCTAACTGATGCATTAAACAGAGTTTTTTTGCCTCTAATTTCCCTTCTTTTTGAGAATGAGGACAATAAATAGTGAATGGAATGCAGTGGAGGGAGCGTGATGCCCGAACACGCATGTGCGCTGTACCACAACTGTAGATGCAAATGGTAAATTTAACATGAAGAATAACGTCAAAGGAAACAGAAATGAAAATGGGAACAGAAGCACGTACAGAAACGCAAACCGTAACACACACAGACACGGTACCACAATTGTAAATGCAAATGGTAAAGTTAACAGGAAGAATAATGCCAAAGGAAACAGAAACAGAAACAGGAATGGAAGTGCATATGGAAACACAAACCGTAACATGCACGGTCATGTTACCGCAGTTGTAAATATAAATGTTAATGGTAACAGCAACAATAATGCCAAAGGAAACAGAAACATGAATGCAAGTGAGCACAGAAATGGAAAACATAACGCGCACGGGCACGGTACTGCAATTGTAAATGCAACTGGTAAAGTTAACATGAAGAATAATGCCAAAGGAAACAGAAACAGAAATGGGAATGCAAGCACATGTGGAAACGCAAACCCTAATGCGCACAGTAGCACAATTGTAAATGTAAATGGTAACTGTAACAACAACAATAATGGCAAAGGAAACAGAAACGCAAAAGAAAATGCAAGGGTGTATGGAAACGCAAACCGTGATGTGCACGGTCACAGTACGGCAATTGGAAGTGCAAATGGTAATGTTACAGCAGAAATAATGGCAAAGTGGGAGGTCATGTGATGCAGGTTCCATGAAAGCTGCCTGATTGATCTGCTCCAGCCTCCTGCTCCATTACAAGCCTTTTTTATACTGCAACAAAGGAGTTACATCAAGTGCTGTCTCTGATCTGTACACCTGAAAGCTGCCAGAACACCTTGGAAGGAGATTGGGTGCAGATGGAAGTAGAAATGAGAAAATCCACACCAAAACATACTCCGCCGGCATCCCCAGCCAAGGCCTTGCTGAAAAAAGCCAGAACTTCCGCACATGCAGAAGGCCTAGAAAGTGAAAGCTGCAACCTAGAGAACGAGCCCCTGACACTGGCACAATTTCTAGCAGAATTTAAGCCTTTTCGTGCTGAATTGTGCTAGGTGACCGAAGAGCTGAAGGCAGTGACACAGGCTCTCGAGGATTTTTCTCCCCGAATGGGAGATACAGAAGCAAAAGTTACCTCTCTGGAGAAACGGATTGCTAAACAAGAACCAGACTTAATTCAGTTGAAACAGAAAATTAACAAAATGGAACTGAAAATTGAAGATCTGGAAGGACGAAGCAGGCAGAACAACATGATCATAATTGGACTCCCTGAGAAGGAAGAGGGATCCTATGCAGTCGCTTTTGTCCAAAAATTCCTCCATCGGATGGCAGGCCCCACAGCCCTTTGGTGAGAACTACACAATTGAGAGAGCACATCGGGCTCTGCGGGCTATGCCTCCCACTGGTTCTCTGCCTCGTAGGCTGATATTCCGCTTTCTAAATTTCCAAGAGAGGCAGTTTGTTTCAGCGAAAGTTAAAGAACTAAAAGAAGTGAGATGGGAGGGCACCTCGCTGAGAATCACCCAGGATCTCCCGCTATCGGTGCGCCAAAGAAGAGCGGAGTACCATCACATAGTAACGAAATTAATAGCCACTGGCATCAGTTTTAGAATGGGGTACCCCGCGCGGCTACAAGTGTCTCTGTCTGGCTAGTGGTCCAGCTATGAGAATGCCCAGTCAGCAGCTAAAGAGTTGCAGGAAGCCCTTCCGGATCTGTTCAAGCAAAAGTGAAAGCAGGGTTTTTAGCCCATAAAGAGTCGCGAGCTGGAGAGTACTAAAGAACAAAATCCAGTCAGGCAAATGTACAGAATGATGTAGCCTAGGCTCCCCCATGATACGAAGAACCGGGGGGTCACAGAAAACTACAGAGCTCTCTCATCAGGTGTATGGTGCCAAATAATAGTAAAACTATGGGGCTGTTGCTCTCTCAAATTAAGCCCAAGCTACACTGGCAGTAATGGTTTCTTTTCTTTTTTTTATTGTTACGATCCTGGCGAACTGGTCTGAAAGTGGATGTCGGGGCTCGATCGAGATTCCAGAGCAATACTGGAAGGAAGAGGAAAGGTGGTGATCGGCAAGCTTTAAAGCACCACGCTTTGACGCTCAATGGCTTAATGCATGAAGCACTTGTGGAGATTTGTTCTTAGCAACACCCACCAAATAGAAGCCTGGACTTGGTCCTTTCTTGTTCCCAGTAGCCTGTATCCCGTGTCAGTCTTTAATGCCTCTCTCTGGAAGTTTTGTTCCAATACCTGGGTACGGCTCCTGTTTCCTAGGGAGTCCTCGGGAGCTGCTTCACTTGCCGCTCGGGAACATTGGAAGTAGGTTGAAGGGGCACGCCCTGTGGACCCTAGCAGCATCGCCTGACTGCCTGAAACCAGAGTGGAGAGGGCTCCTATCTTGGAAAGTCTCCAGCCGTAGCATTTTGGATGCCTTCCTCAATGAACAGTCCATTTTTTTGTACATTAACCACTAGAGGGAGCTCCTGTATTACTTGGACCTTCTGGAGCCTTTGTCAGTGAGGGTCGAAAGTCGGATCGATCCCGCTCCCTTCCCATTATATAACCCAAGCTCTTACTGCTCCTGCTTCCCCTTTTTTTTCTTTTTCTCCTTTAAGAATGCGTTTTCTCGAATAGGGGCATGGGGAGCAACTATGCCTAGAGAGACCAGACTTTTCGAGAGTCATGTAAACTGATTTATGTTTAATTTTCTTCCGTTTTGTCTCTTGTTTTTGGTTTGGGGAGCTCGATCTTCTGGACTGTTTTCACATGGTCTTTTTCGTTTAAATGGTGGGGGAGTTGTGCAACAAGGGGCAAGGTTTATAAGTTTATAGGTATGATATAAGTGGGTTAAATAATGGAGGCTTTATTTCAGGGGGATCAGGAGAGTGTTCATAAGGAGGTTAAGGTAGTGACCTTTTCTCCCTGAACTTTTCCTTTTTTTTTTTTCAGGTTAGTACTACCTGGGATGGCTAAAAATGTTAATAGCTTGCGTTGGAGGGTACCAGACTTAAGTTTAACTTGGCCTTAGGGAGAGGCAATTAGGGATGTTGAGTATATTGTTTCAGGTTTTGCACTAAATATTTAGGTTTGGGAGGTGTATGTCAAGGGGCTCATACCACAAAAGGCTTTCATTCGATAAATAGGTAGTTATGCTGTCAGGGGGAAGGGGAGGCTGAGGGTCTGGAAGGGTTGGAACTTGGGAATTCATGGGCAGAGAGAAGGTTTTGTTGGTGGGAGGGAGGGTGGGATTCTTTATTGGGCAAATTTAAGGTGTGAGGTAATAGTAGCAGGAGGGGATAAGGGAGTTGCTAGGAGTATTCCTGGTCTCAGAAAAAGGGATAGAGTGGAGCAGGGGGGCGGATTGTTAGGGGGTCAATGGGAAACTGTTCGGTTGGATCTGCTCGTCAGGGGGTACCAGGAGAGGAAGGGAGAACTAGAGTGCGATCAAACACACGTGGACTATATAAGGAGCATATGGAAAATGAGTAGTATATACGAATTCATTACGTGGAATATTAATGGGGCGAGGAAGGAGTTAAAGAGATATAAGGCTTTGAGACACCTGCAGTTGCAAAAGGCCCAAATAATATGTTTGCAGGAAACACATTTATTGGAGAGGGAATCTAGTGTACTGAGGCATCAGTTTGTGGGCCAGGTATACGCCGCTGGTGATAGCACTGCCAGTAGGGGGGTAGCTATTTTAATAACTAGGAATATTCCCTTTGTGTGTGAGGAGAAACTAGTAGATCCTGAGGGACGGTATATAATAGTAGTAGGCCACATAAATCAAACAAGGATCGTGATGGGTAGTATATATGGCCCAAACGGGGACTCTCCCAGGTTCTTTACGGAACTACTTAAAGTCCTGTCCCCCTTTCTTCACCTTCCTATGTTGTTAGGTGGCGATTGGAACCTTGTTTTTAACTCAGAAATGGATAAAGAAGGTAAGCGAGGTAGGGGTCTCTCTCCGGCCCAGAGAGCCATCAGAGATCTATCAGACAATCTGGGCTTATGTGACCCATGGAGGGTTTTGTGCCCCTCTAAAAAGGAATTCACATTCCTATCGGAGGTCCACAAAACCAGGTCTCGCATAGACTACTTCTTGATGAGTCAGGACATGCTTCCTGGTTTGATAGATTGTAAAATTACTCAAGGGGTCATCTCAGACCACTCCATGGTTAGCTGTACCCTTAACCTTGCCCCTAACACACCTAAGCAAACCATCTGGAAGTTAAACAACCAACTTCTCCACTCTTCGGAGACTAGAGATAGTATAAGCCAGAGAATCGCGCAATACGAGAAGGAAAATTGTAACACGACGGGTAGGGGTGACATAGAATGGAGTGCTCTAAAATGTGTGTTATGGGGTGAGTTCATCAAGATCATTGCAGTAAAGAAGAAAAAGAGAGAGAGTTGGGCCAGACAACTGTTGAGCCAGATCAGAGAATTGGAGAATGATTTATCAAAAAACACTCCGTCGGAAACTAGGGAGAAGTTAGTTAGGCTCCGAGCCAATATAATGAGACTCTGAGAGAAAAAGCAGAATATGCCATGAATAAAACGAAAGCCCTATATCTAGATCAAGATGAGAAAGCAGGCGGCCTTCTCGCTATGCGACTCAAAGCAACCGAATCATCCAGAATTATCCAAAGTATATCCTTCCTTGCAAATGGGTCCATCAAAACCACCCCCCCACGAGATCATAAAAGAATTTGAGGAATATTATAGGGTCTTGTATAGCCCTATGCCCAATAGGCCAAGTAGCGAGGAAGTGAGGGCCTATCTTTCTATGTGTAATTTGCCTCTAGTGCACGAGGACCAGAAGGAGAAGCTCTCCTCCCCATATCAGAATCTGAAATATTAGATGCAATAAAGATGCTTCCGGCAGACAAAGCCCCTGGGCCGGATGGTTTCTCTCCAAACTTTTACAAATGTTTTAGGCACCAGCTATGCCCAGGGTTAAAAAGGCTATTCCATAGTATTCTTACTTCTGAAATTGTTGATAGTCACCTTTTTGAGTCTTTGATTGTGCTTATCCCTAAAGAAGGGAAAGAACTTGACAAAGTCCCAAACTATAGGCCCATAGCCTTAATTAATTATGATGTTAAGATATTAGTGAAAATACTAGCAGCCCGTTTAGCTAAGGTCCTTCCTAGTCTAATCCACCGAGACCAGGTGGGGTTCATGAACGGTAGAATGGCATCAGACCATTTCTGTAAATTATCTTACATTTTCTCAGCATCTAAGGATAGCAAAGCCCCATGCGGACTGATGTTTGTCGATGCTGAGAAAGCATTTGACAGAGTAGATTGAAGGTTTCTGTCCTTGACTATGGAGGAATTTGGCTTCCCTCCTTTATTCATTAATTGGGTGTTTGCCTTATATAGATCCCCGACATCAAAAATATACTGCAATGGAGTATTTTCAGCAAACTTACCATTATTATCGGGCACCAAGCAGGGATGTCCTTTATCCCCCCTGTTGTTCAACTTATACATAGAGCCCCTGTTATGTAAGATTAGGCAGGATCCAAGGATTATGGGGATAAAAATTGGGGCGCAGTAATTTAAGATCTCAGCATTTTCGGATGACATCCTACTCCATATTAGCCACCCCCGAGAGTCAGCACCGGTGGTTCTAGAAACCATTGCGAATTATGGCAAGTTATCTAACTACAAAATTAACATAGGGAAAACCCAAATATTCCCCCTTAATATGAAACTTTTCAAGTCTGATATCTCGGAAATGGGTATACAGTGGGCCCCACTCGTCCTGAAATATCTAGGTATTGTTTTGGCCAAAATGGTGAGACTTAATTTGGATGCCCTTAAGGTAACTATAAAACAAGACCTGGACAGATGGGGCAGACTTCTGGGGAAGGATAAATATAATCAAGATGAATGTTCTGCCGAGAATTTTTTATCCCTTAAATATGCTCAACGTTTGGTTACCTCTAAAATGGCACAAAGCACTACACTCAACTATCTCGGAGTTTATCTGGGAAAGGAAACCTCCCCGTAGAGCTTATCATAAACTTGTCACCCACAGGGAGAGAGCTGGTTTAAGGTTGCCACACTTCAGGTTATATCACTGGGCAAGTAGTCTCTGTAAGTATTTACGTTGGCTCCTGCCCCCTAGGGACTTGGAACTGCTGCCGTATGTACCATCCTGGATCGAATTGGAAAAAGAGTTGATAAAGCGGGTGGGAGTAGACCGGAAAGCTCTCCTTTATTCCCCGTTAAGGACTCTCCCTTCTAGACTAGCAGCCACCCCAATTAAAGATTCCTTATGCACACACATACAGTTATGTGCTTCCCTCCGCTATTCTCTGTGTGCAGATAAATACCAGCCAATATGTCATAATCCCAACCTAAGGATTGGGGGGAAAACGATAAGCGAATCCTGGCTTCCCTTCTTGAAAGGATTGAAGATTGCGGACATTATGCAAGGGGACAGGTGTCTCACAGTGACAGAAATTCTAGTAAAGTATAGCGTAGGCCCTAACCAAACCTTCAAAACATACCAACTCAAACACTTGTTAGAGAAATTCAAGAGCAATTTAAGGGAGAAGAAGGTTAATGGGGAATGGTTCGAATCCCTGGCCCATACAGCCTGGGAGCCACACGTGGTTTCCAAAGTCTATAAGGCATTGTTTGACCAAGTTTATGCGGGCACCGATAATAAACCTAGATTCTGGGTGAGTAGTTTTGGGGACCAAGGAAGGAACTGGGATGTTATATGGTGGCATACATACCAGTATATCACCAAGGACAGATTACACATCATGCAATATCATTTTTTAAACAATTTGTTCTGGACTCCTTCCAAATTGCATAAAGTCGGATGTAGATCTGACCAGTCATGCTTCCGTTGTCTGCAGGCTGATGGAGATCTGTTTCACATTTTCTGGGATTGCCCACTGGTAAGAGGGCTGTGGGACCAAATTAAACACAAGGCAGATCCCCTGCTGGGCATCGAGCATTACTTTACCCCAGAAATTTGCCTGATAGGTGATTATACTGGTATCGCTGTTAAAGCCCGAAGATATTACATGGCCTTGATCTCATCTTCGGTCAAGAAAATAGTGTTAAAACACTGGCTGGATAATACTTCACCCAATTATGTAGAATGGTTACAAGAATTACTTTATAATTTAAACATGGAAAAATTTGGGGCCTTGAGAAGGGGTAGCCTTGTGAAATTTGAGCAGGTATGGAGTCCCTTCCAAGTGCTCTACTTGCTCCAATCTTAGTCGACCATTGTAAGACTAGTTGATCCTGGCACATACGCTGATGAGCATATCCATCTTAACCCTCATAGGTTTAGAATGGGGAGGGTAGGGGGAGTAAGAGGACAGGCAAAGGTATCCAAACAGAGTGGGGGTTTATATTGTTAAAAATGTTTTGCTTAATCTGTGATGGTGCATTGTAAGTGGCACTGCAAGGTTACAGGTTACCATTTTTATGATGTGGTTATCGTCTTTGTGCCAACATTACTTCAATAAACTTGAATTTAAAAAAAAAGAAATAATGGCAAAGAGAAATGGAAATGTGAATGCAAGTGCGTATGCAAACAAGAACGCAAAGGGTGACGCACTCAGTGACGTACTCGGGAGTGGTAACGCAAATGCGTAGGTAAACACAATGGGTAATGGTAACTGTAACATTAACAGAAGCACATATCCTGTTTTTCCCCCAACAGCTGCATAGGGAAACACAGCGTGTACAAAGAATGTATGCATAATAATGGGCCTCGGAGCCGAAAATGAGGTTTAGGAATACTAAATTGCTTATATCTCAGTGATAGTATGACTTAGAAAAAACAATTCACACGATTTATGATTTTTCTGGCTACATTTTCGCTGAGAAAAATTCCATATTTCGCACCATTTATGAGATACGAGCCCCAAAAGGCGCGGTGTACTCCACCATGTTAGTCTATGGGGAAAAAATCAACTTCAGAGTACCGTAACTTGGCAGCCATGCAATATTTTGTCACCAAACTACAAAAAAGCATATCTGTGAGATGTCGGCTGCCTTCCCTCCAAATTTCAGCCCAAAAGACCAAACCGTTCTTTTGCAGCAGGGTGGCAAAGAACTCCTGTCATTTTGGCCATAGTCTGGAAAATTTGTAACCTTTTTCACAAAAATTTGCGAAAGTGTCATGCGTGCTACACTACTTTGCAGCACTACTGTTTCCAGAAATTTGAAAAACATTTCTGGGGCGTTTAACCACAAAATAAAGACATGGCTAGCATCCTCAGGGTCCGACTAGGTGAACACAGAAATAATTGTGTCCCTACAGGGTTTCAATTTTAAATGCCAAGCATTTTTCTGATCAACAACTGAAAACAAAATGATGGATTTGCAACAATACTAGGGCCGTTTACAACACTAAAAAGTGCATTTACGACACTTTCGAACTTTTTGTTAACTTTTCCCATTGACTTATAATGGGAACTTGTTTTTTGAATAGCTTTTGAACTGTTTAATATTTTTTCAGGAAGTCTTCAAAATGCACATCGAGGACCCCAGCTGCACGTTCCCTGAAGTTTTCAGACTGGTTGCACAAACCATGCTACCTGTAGGCGACAGCGAAGAATTCACAAAAAATGTAATTGTGCATTTGGTTGTTACTTAATAACTCCACAGCCGTACATCCGACCGGTACAAAAGTCGTCAGACCCCAAGATCTACCATGCCCAATCATGCATACCAAACTTCAGGCAAATCCGTTGAACAGTGGCAAAGTTATTAAGGTGCAATTTCACCCTTTAATCTTAAAAGTGCTACTCATCCTAACTATGGTAGCACTACCATGCTACATAATATAAATTTATATATATATATATATATATATATATATATATATATATATATATATATATATATATATATATATATATATATATTTAGAGCTCTGTTTATACCAATAAATCAATGAAGCCAGCTAAAGAGATGATATAATATGAACTATATAGGCCCACCATATGAGAACGCTCGACTGTTTACCTTGGGATAATACTACACATTTAGCCCATTTACTGTATTAATGTTGAGAGTGTGGAAGGGATGGTGGGCCCCGTAGGTAGTTCCCAGCCTCCCGAGGCCAAGCGACTAACCACATGGCCCCCTGAGGCCTGCCAATGTACCCAGCTACTGTCAGAAAGCTTCCCCTGCTCCTTATTTTCTTTTATTTTTGTTGAAAAAAATACCCCTTTCCTGAAAATGGCCTTAAGAGCCAAAGGCCCCAGCCAAGATGGCTGACCCTCTCGAGCCTTCCTGTGAGATCTGCAAGGGACGCATACTGAGCTAGGCATAGATCTCATGGGAAACCCAGGCCACATAATTTTGCCATATGACCAATCCCTGGCCCGCGGAGAGCGCCAGGGAATGATGGGACCCATAGCTCCCACTGCAGGCCATCGGAGTAAGCGTCAAAGTCTCTTGCCCCCTCCGAGCTCCCTTCTGGCAACTCGCTGCCAGAGGAACCAAAACTGCTGCAACCAGACACAGGTCCTTAGCTCTGCCAATGAGATCCCCTGCCCTCCAGGCCTCTGACTAGGGACAGCACCACCACTGCTCCCAAAGTGACTGCAGGAGCGTACAGATCCCAGGCTGTGAACTATCATGATCCAGGACACCGCCTGCTAGCCGACCACATGGGAACTATTTGGAGGCTGAAGGGGGGGATAGCTTTAAACCACTTGGGCCATGCTTGTGGGACTCATCACAGATACAGACCAGAGCTGCGGTGGCCCTACTCCATGATGCCGTCCACACACTGACTGTCCAATGCGGCAGAGGAGATGGAAGACCAGATCCTGGGAGCAACAAGGACATCCCAGGTAAGTGCCTATACATTTGAGTGGGATTGTTTAGCGAAGAAATATAGCTGCAGCCAGAAGACTTGCAAAATACAGAGAGGGCTGTGAGATTTGAACCCGGGATCCTGGCTCATAGCTTAGATCCTTAGCCGCTACTCCATATAGTGGCTTAAGCAACTTGCCCTGGCTTAATTGGAGAAACTTCCCCAAGAAAAGATACCTCTACGGCCACTGAGGGGAGCACCCCTTAGGGCAAGATGGGAGCCCACTGCCCCCCCCATCCAGCCCTAGGGCTATGACTCCAGCCTAAACACAGATGGCTGGGGGAGTACAGGCCTAACTCAGATGAGAAACATGAGGCAGGCATGGCAGAGAACCTATTAGAAACATAGAAACATAGAATTTGATGGCAGATAAGGACCGCTTGACCCACCCAGTCTGCCCATTTCCCTGCCTACTGGATAAGCTGCAGATCCTAGTTAACCAGAAGCCTACTTCTTCCTACCCCCACCCTCTAGAATTGCCTTATGACTGTCCCATGCATGCTTGAATTCCACCACTGTTTTTGACTCCACAACCTGCTCCGGAAGGCCGTTCCATGCATGTTCCACAACCCTCTCTGTGAAAAAATACTTCCTTAAATTACCTCTGAGCCACCCCCATCTTCAAATTGTGCCCCTTGTTCTTGCACACCTCTTTTTGAAAGATGCTACCCTCTTGGACTGTGTTGATTCCTTGAGGTACTTGAAAGTTTCTATCATGTCCCCCTCTCCTCCTTTCCTCGAGGCTACATATTACGCCTCCTTAAGTCTCTCTTCCTATGTCTTCCGTGCAGACCCTGCACCATTTTGCTGCCCTCCTCTGACAGCTTCCATCCTGTCTATGTCTTTGCGAAGACTGGGTCTCCAGAACTGCACGCAGTACTCCAGATGGGGTCTGACCAGCTGTCTGTACAGAGGATAATAACTTCCTGTTTTCTACTAGTGATGCCTCTTCCTATGCATCCCAGTATCCCCAAGCCCTCCTTGCTGCCCTCTCACATTGCTTGCCCACCTTTAGGTCATCTGATACGACTACCCCAGGTCCTTTCCATTTTTTGTTGTTGTTAGTATCTCACCCCCATTGTGTACTCTTACCCTGGGTTTTTGTTTCTGCAGTGCATTACCTTGCACTTCTTAGCACTGAATCTAAGCTGCCATACATTTGACCATTCCTTTAACCTTGCCAAGTCCCTTTTCATCCTTTCCACCCCACCTTGTGCATCAACTCTGTTGCAGATCTTTGTGTCATCTGCAAAGAGACATACTTTTACTTCCAGTGCCTCTACAATGTCGCTTATAAAGACATTGAAGAGGACCGGTCCTAATACTGAACCCTGCGGTACTCCACTAGTAACCCCCCTTTCTTCAGAGTGGACTCCATTTACTATTACTCTCTGTGTCCTATTCTCCAGCCAATATTTTACCCAGGCTGTCATCTTGGGACCCACTCCCAGGCTAGCTAACTTGTATATTAATCTTTTGTGTGGGACTGTGTCAAATGCCTTGCTAAAGTCTAGGTAGGCCATGTCCACAGCCCCTCCCTGATCTACTACTTTGGTCACCCAGTCAAAGAAATCTATCAGATTTGTCTGGCATGACCTTCCTGCTGTGAATCCATGCTGCCTTGGGTCCTGTGCCCCTCTGGCCTTTAGATACTCGACAATTCTTTCCTTCAGAAGTGATTCCATCATTTTCCCTACCACTGAGATTAAACTAACAGGTCTGTAGTTTCCTGCTTCTGCCTTGCTCCCACTTTTGTGAAGGGGAATCACATCTGCCCTCCTCCAGTCCTCGGGTACCACCCATCCTCCCATGATTTGTTAAACAGGGTAGTCAGTGGTGTCACTAATTCTAGCCTTAGTTCTTTTAGAATTCTGGGATGAATCCCATCAGGACCCATTGCTTTGTCCACCTTCAGTTTTAAGAGTTCTTTAGGAACCCTTTCTTCTGTAAATGGGCTGGTATCAACTTCTGTATCCAGAGTGTTTCTACTGTTTGTTTTAGGTACCTCCCCCTCTTCCTTTGTAAATACTGAGCAAAATATTTGTTTAATATCTCTGCGTTTTCACAGTCACCCTCTGCCCCCCCACCCCTCACCCTCCCATTAAGCCTCACTATCCCTCCCTTGGTCTTCCTTCGCTCCCTGATGTACCTATAAAAGGTTTTATCCCCCTTCTTAACTGAGTTGGCTATCTTTTCCTCGGTTTGGGCCTTTGCTGTTCTGACTGCCTTCCCAGCTTCCTTTTGCTTTAACTTATTTATTCATTCTTCTGTAGTCCATATCCATCAGGAGCAGCTCGAATAGCTTGCCACCAGGAGGCCACTCTCCCTCGGTCCCATCTGCCTTACCTTGTCCAAGTTAGAGAACTGCAGCTGGTGATCTGAGGGGAGGATGATCATGAAGGCTGAAAACCAGCTTGTTTCCCTGTTTTATTCATCTCCTCCCCCTTGGACCCCCCTCACAGAGGGACTAGTGATGCCCTATAGCTGCCTGCATCCAGAGGCTGCTAGCCACTCCCCTGGGCTGGTCTCTAGCAGCCTCTGGTCAATAGCCATGGGGGGGGAAGGTGTCCCCCAGACAAAGGGACAGCTGCTGCAATGCTTTGGCAGCCTAGGCAGCATGTGTGTGTGCACACATGTGTGCTGACACCCTTCCTGCACTGCTTTCATTTTCACATAGCTGATCTTTTGTTGTAGGAATTGTAATACTGGGTTCGGTCTAAACAAAACAATGAGGGCTTTTTTTGCTTACTGCCCCATTCCCATTGCTTTGTTTGTACTTCCTCACAGCTCCTGTGTGCTTTTGTTGTGAAGCAATTTTTTTTCCTGTCTTCAGGTTTTGTGCTCAGTTCAATGTACAATTGAGGAGGGTGTTGACAGACTCCTGCAGCTCACTGTGCATGTTTTTTTTTGTTTGTGAGTTTGTACTCCCTGAGTGTGCATGGCTGTGTAAACAAATTTTCTTTTTAAACATAGAAACATAGAAACATAGAATATGACGGCAGATAAGGACCGCTTGGCCCACGTAGTCTGCCCATTTTCCTACCTTACAGATAAGCTACAGATCCTAGTTAACTAACAGCCTGCTTCCTCCTACCCCCAACTAGAATTACCTTATGTCTGTCCCATGCATTCTTGAATTCCCCCATTGTTTTTGATTCTACGACCTCCTCAGGAAGGCTGTTCCATGCATCCACAACCCTCTCTGTAAAGAAATACTTCTTCACATTACCTCTGAGCCATCACCCCTCTATCTTCAACTTGTGCCCCCTGGTTTTTGCACATCTTTTTTCTGAAAGATGCTTCCCTCTTGGACTTTGTTGATTCCCTTGAGGTATTTGAAAGTTTCTATCATGTCCCCCCTCTCCCTCCTTTCCTCTAGGCTATACATCTTTAGTTCCTTTAGTCTTTCTTCATATGTCTTCTGATGCAGACCCTGCATCATTTTGGTTGCCCTCCTCTGGACAGCCTCCACCCTATCTATGTCTTTGTGGAGATGGGGTCTCCAGAACTGTACACAGTACTCCAGATGTGGTCTTACCAACTGTCTGTACAGAGCACCAACAACTTCCTGTTTTCTACTGGTGATGCCTCTCCCTACGCATCCCAGTATCCTCCTGGCCCTCCTTACTGCCTTCTCACATTGCTTGCCCACCTTTAGGTCATCTGATATGACTACCCCCAGGTCCCTTTCCATTTTTGTTGTTGTCTGTATCTCACCCCCCCCACTGTGTACTCTTCCCCTGGGTTTTTGTTTCCCAGGTGCATTACTTTGCACTTCTTTGCACTGAATCTAAGCTGCCATACATTTGACCATTCCTCCAACCTCCTCAGATTCTGAATATCTACCAGAGCCGCAAGAGTTGCCTTATAAGTACATCATGTGACACCCACTTTAGTGAATTCACTAATGAGGGAGAATATGCAGCATATTTTCATGAGATGCAGGAACATGAAGCTACCAGGTATGCTGCCAATGGTAGCTGGGACAAGCAAACTGTTCCCCTTCCTCCTCTAAAAAGCACACAAACAATTCACCTTGGCCTTTCAATGAGTTCTGGCAGCAGAAATAAAGTACTTCAAGTTATTTTACAACTACACTGGTTTTGGAAAAAGAACAGGGCACAGCACCATTTGCATCTGGATCTGTTCAGGATAAAGGGGCAAAACATGGCCATGGTCACCATATTGGGGCATGCACATCCATTGTACATGGAGAAAAAGTCCATTGTGGCTACACTTTAGCATTCTGAAAAATTACACAAAAAAACACTACCCTTATGTATTCCTGTGGCTCACTATCCTGACACAAACCTTCAGTTATTATTCCTTCAGCACCCTCCACCATGTGCTCAAAGTCAAAATGAAAATCTCCACAGTCCACCCCAGAGTTGACAATACCCGTCACGCTTGTCTTTCACACCTGCACCAAATACCAAGCCTCAAATCTGACAGCACTGCAGATCAACATTTTTAATTGGTGAAATGATGGTCTTGAATGTGTAACAATTCTTTATTGTTTTATTCATTTGTTTAATTATTTATTTATAAACATTTCAGATAACACCATTGAGCAAACAGGGCTCTTTTACAAAGGTTCCACATCATGGACACTACAGGTTAAGACAAGACAGGCAAATTAATAACAGGTTAACATTACAGTATGGTTTCAGTACAGGAGCCACCAAAGGCTTTGTCTGGGATCAAATGAGAAATTAAGTAAAGGATGTAACAGAACACAACACCAGTCATTGTACACAAAATGCCTGGGGCAGTTTAATGTGAGGTAGTGCTCTTATAAGTGCTAAAAAGAGGGACTGAGGTAGCTTAGGGTGAGGACTTAGTAGCAGGAAACAAGCAAAGTTCAGAGGGGGGTTAGGAGGGAAAGGGGGTAAGGAGGAGGATGGGGTAAGGTGGTGAAGGAGAGGGGGGAGCAAGGGCTTAGATGTGAGGTAGAGTGGGGGATGGTGATAGGATAGGTTGAGGGGAAAGGAGAGGGAACTAGGGAAGGAAAAAAGTGGAGAGAGGAGAGAGAAATGAGAACTAGGGCAGGGAGTTTTGTTGTGTGGAGGAGCACAAGGAGTGAAGGAAAACAGAGAAAGTTGGAATGATACAGGAGGGCAAGAGTGTGGCTAGGAATGGCTGATGAGGAATATGGAAAAGAGATATCAGGGAGTGAGAGGGGTGTGGGGAGAGTGAACTAGTGCAGGGGAGGCCAGGAGAGCAAGCAGAGTATTTTAAGTGAAGCAGTGGCAGTAGGCACTGGCCACCAAATGCTGTCAAAATTTGCACTTAAAGGACCTAAGATTCGAAGTGTTGGTGATTTCCACTGGAAGGGAGTTGAATCAGTTAAAAGCCCTTTCTTTGTAGTAGCGAGTCCTTGTGTGGTCTGGCAGTGGGGAACAGAGAAGGTTAGGTTTTCTGAACTTCTGTTTAGGCGAGTGGCACAGTGGGGGGACATTATAGACCGAACCCCTGAGGGCAGGAGGCCCGGCGAAGTTTTCTTTGCAAGAATGCAGGTCTGATACTTTATTCTGCCAGATAACTGTAGCCAGTTTGCCTGTTCATAGATACCACATGTGGGTGTGAGTCGAGCAGCTGAGGTAAGGAGCAGACATGCCTTGTTTAGGGTTAGGGCTATGAGCCAAAGGGAAGTGTTGGTAGTTGATCCGTAAACTACAAGACCATAGTCAATTAATGAGGTAACTGAGCTCTGGATAGCAAGATTTAATGCTTCAGCCATCAAACAGTGCATATGCCTATAGAGCACTCCTATGTGGGTATTTACAGATTTAGAAATGTTGTGAATATGAGTGGAGTACAATAGAGTGTAGTCAAGGGTCACACCCAGGTATTTGAACTGGTCAGCCTGTTCTAATGCAGTGCTATCACTACTGTTGATTAGCAGTTGCTGGTGTTTGTGTTTGTTGTGGGTACCATGAAACAGCACTGACTTGGTTTTTGAGTAATTTAGGATGAGCTTGTGAGACCTGAACCAGGTTTCAACTTCTGCAAAACTTTGATGCAGCTGAAGGAGAGAGGGATCAGAGTGGCTCATGAAAATTACTGCATCATCTGCATATTGGAGAATTCTTTTTCAAATTAAATATACTTTATTGATCTCAAGAACCTCCATTTTACATACATTGAACGTCTGCAAAACACAGTCTAGAATAATTAGCAGATGCACATGTAACAAGACCAGCAAAGTGTATCTAACTTTTATAATCCTCCCACCCATCCTCCCTCCCTCCCTCTCCCCACCATGGCACAGGAGGTCCATTAGCCAGCAAATAGAGAAAAAGAAACAGAGCTCGCCCATATAGATACTATTCAGTGCCTTTGTTCAACAATTATAAGACTTTGGTTAAACATTAGACTAACAGCAGTACTCGAAGGGGTTCCCAGATACTGTTATATTTGATCAGACTGTTAGAGATATTTTGCAATAAGGTGCTCTGCTTGTAATGCAAACATGAGTTCTTTGTACCTCTCCGGATAACTCAGGATACTTTGATCAAACCAGTGCCTAAGGATCACCTTCTTCACAAATGCAGCAATCATGGTCATGTGAAATCTCTATTTACCAATCAGCTTCCCCTCTAGTTCCCCAAGAATACAGATATCAGAGGAAAATTTGTCCAAGAGGCCAAATAACGGATTTAAGTGAGTTTGAATGGAAGCCCAGAAGTGGGAGACCTTTTTTCAAGACCATAGAATATGCAAACGAGTCCCAGGTTCCTAAACACATCTGAAGCAAGTGTCTGTAGAGAGCCGACCCATTCTATGCAGTTTGGAAGGGGTGTAGTAGAGATTATGAATTATTCAAAACTACATAAAGTGGTATCGGTCCTATTTGAGAAAGGTATAAAGATGTTTCAAGATTGTTGGCCAGTTTCTGGAAGGGGAGGAGGGTGGAAGAGCCTGGTCCCATCAGTAGTACCATGGAGCGCCTAACTGACAAAATTCACTAAAAATACCACCAACTGCTTAATCTGGTTCAAGGTCAGTTGGCATTCATCTGTATCCCCCCTCCCTGGGTCGTGCCTGAAAATAGGCAGGATTTGTCTAGTGCACTTATCCAGTCAACAAAAACTAAATAAAAAAAATAAATAAATAAAAAACCGTACTTGCAATGTCCTGTAGTAATACAAGATTAAATGAGAATCTGGTGCTGCCTGAAACAAGTGGAGGATAGCAGTATTGAAATTACTGTCCCAGTCTATATTACCAAAATGACTCAGTAACATGGTAAACCTGGAAGTATATGAAAACTGAGTTGGCAGGCCAGTCAAATTTTGCCTTTGCCTCTTGGAAGGACACAATCTGTGTTGGACCACTTAATCCTGAACTGCTTCTACTCCCATGTTAGGCCAGAATTTTATTTTGGATAGCATTTCCCCTGATATCAGATGATTCGGATACCCAAAGAGAGGTTGAGAAATATCCAGGTGTGGCGGATTTTCAAAAAAGAATAAAGTCATGCTTGAATCAAAAGGGAGGCTTCTATGGGAGTGTCAAGCAGGGATCTAGGTAATTGCTTTTTGGTGATGAAAGGAAGAGAGCATATTTCTAAACCTGAGCCTCTACATAGGGAATGCTTCATCCCTACCCTGGGGGGTGTATTTCTCTAAGGGGCTTTCCTCTAAGGACCTCAACCAGTAGGACATACGTGTGAAGTAGAGAGACAGGTAGTACAGAAACAGATTAGGAGCCTGTAGCCCCCCTGTCCTGTTTCTGGTGGGCCAGTTTAGACCAGGACTGTCTGGCTTGCTTTCCCTGCCAAAGAAAGGAAGTGAAGATCCTATGCACTTGATTAAAACATAATTGCAGAAGAACACCATTATGCATCTGCATGGGATATATTAATCGAGGAAGGGCATTCATCTTTACAATATTCATCCTTCCCCACAGGAAGAGGGGTAATAGAACAAAGATTTAAATCTACTTTAAGATGAGATTAAATGGAATCTAAGTTATATTGCTGCATCTTACGGTGGGCAGTACTAAGATAAATACCCAGAAATTTTAGTTTGTCCCTCCTCCATATAAACCCAAGATGAGTCAGATCCAATTTCAAAGTAACAGCGTTCAGAGGCATAATCCCGGTTTTGCAGAGGTTTAACTTATAATTCAAAATATTACCGAACTGGGAGATAATTTGAAGGGCTGCATGAAGGGAGACCGATGGTGAGGAAATGTGTTGCAGAATATCATCTGCATATGCTGATAATTTGTAGTCTTTGTCACCTATAGATATTCCAGAAATGTTAGAAGATGAATTAAGTTTGTGAATAAGGGGCTCCAGAAACAAGTTGAAGAGATACGATGAGAGGGGGCAGTCCTGTTGAGTGCCCTGGGAATAGGGAAATGAAGAGAATAAGATGCCATTACATAATACTCATGCAGATGGGGATAAGTATTAGATCCTTATCCACTGTAAGAATTCTGGAGGAATGTGAAATTTGGGAAGTGAGGTAAACAGGTAGTCCCACAAGACCCTATCAAAGGCTTTCTTGGTATCCAGGGACACCACAGCCACTGGGGTGGAGGAGTCCTTGGACACCGAGAAAAGATGGGACAATTTCCTAAGGTGGTCTGCTGAGAGCCTACCTTTGACAAAACCTGCTTGTTCCTGGTTTATCAGCACTTCCCATACCAGATCCAATCGGCTTTCCAACACCTTAGCCAAGATTTTTAAATCCACGTTGATAAGCGATATGTGCCTATAATTCACTAGTAGCTTAGGGTCTTTTCCTGGCTTGGGTAGCACCACTATGGTGGCTGAAGTTATAGACAAATCTGTTAAACCCTTCTTGAAAATATAGTTGAATGTATTAAGTAAAATGGGGGCCAGTTGGCTCTTGAAGGCTTTATAAAAATTAGTAGTGAATCCGTCTGGCCCAGGTAATGTATCTGAAGATAGAAAGCCTATAGCCTGGGAAATTTCCTGGATAGTTAGTGGGGCTTTCAGGCTAGCAGCCTGAGATTCTGACAATTGCGGGAGGGTGACATCTTGGAGACATTACTCAAATTGAGATAAACTGACTGGAAAAGAGGGTGGTGAGTACAATTCTTGGTAAAAGCCTTTGAAAGTCTCCACAATTTCTTTAGGTAAGGTCAGAAGCAGACCTGTCTCTGAGGAGATTGAGGGGACAATCCTGTCCATCTCTTGGGAATGAAGCCAGAATGCAAGTAGTTTGCCTGCTTTTTCCCTTTGATCAAGTAAAAAATCCTTGAGCACAGAATGAGATGCTCAGCCTTTTCCCCCAGTAGCCGATTATACTGACATCTGAGGGATTCCAACTGTTCCCATTCTCATGAGGGTGAGGTTAGAGAAATATTATTTTCGGCTTCCTGTATATGAGAGAAAAGGTCTGTGAGGGAGGTGGCAGTTGCTTCTTATGCTTCGTGGCCAGACATATAATTTCCCCACAGAGTGAGCATTTTAAACTGCCCCATAAAATGCCCAGTTTGGGCATGGAAGGGGAGTTCAATTCCATATGGGTGCTTATGTAAGTTGCCAATTGCTGGGAATTTGTCCTCTGACTCAAGGAATCGGCTATTAAAATGCCAGACTTTATCTTTATTTATTGTGGGTAGAAAACTGAGCTGGAGAAGGGCAGGGTGATAATCTGATATTACCTAGTCAATCCTAGAAAAGGAGTTGTGTGGGATTGAATAAAAGGAGTACTCCTTCCTCTCTGGGTTCAATAGCCTCCATGGGTCTATCAGACCCAGAGAGTGCATGAACTCTCTAATGGCAGTATGCCCCAGGGTTGACCCTTGCTGGGATTGGCCCAATCTGTCTAAGTCATTGCATAAGACCATATTGCAATCCCCTCCTAGAATTATAGGCAGCAAGGGCAGGGAGGCTAGATAGGACATTAGGGTGGCAAAGAATGATGGATCATCATTGTTAGACCCATATATAGAGCCCAGAATGGACTTTAGATGGCCTTATAGAGCATAAAATATGACAAAACAACCTTGCACATCTTTTATTTCCTGGATGAGGCAGAAAGGTACTTGCCTAGCTATTACAATGGCCACCCTCTTTTTTCCTGGAGTCCAAGCCAGCCCTATAGACTAGCCCGACCCAGGAATGCCTAAACAGGGAAACCTGAGAGGGAGGAAGATGGGTTTCCTGAAGAAAGGTGATATCAGATTGCAGTTTCTACAAATGAAGTAAAATTTTGGATTGCTTAATAGGTGACTGCACCCCCTTAATGTTCCATGTACAAAAAAATTAATACAGCCATATTATGCTACTCAGCAAGTGTTAGAGTCATTACAGCACCCCTAATTCTAAATTGGAATTTGACTTGGGCGTACTTATTTATAGACTCCCCTCCTGTGGAAAACCCACCCCCAACCACCCCCACCAATATCCCCAAGCCCCCAGAGTAACTTTGAGAACATGAATAATATCCCCATATCCACCCCTAACCCTCTTCCACTCCATTACTCTCATGGTACCCATCCATCAAGAAAATAGAACAGTGTAAGCACTGAAGCAAATCCATTATGTATTATCCTCCAGATCTCCCCTTCCCCTCTCTCCTGTAATAATTCCAGGAGAAAGCTAGGAGTAAAAAGAAGTAAACTAACATTACTACTTGCCATATAATATTTACATAAAAAAAAGTTGACCAGTATTTTAGTCTCATGAGTCCTGCAGGAGAGAGAACCCCTTCAATTTGGCTCACGATAGTCAGTCCTTGGAGCAGTGTCCACAATTACCCCCCCACCACCACCACATCCCACACACACAGATGAAGGCATGTTAAAAAAAAAAAAAACAGCTACATGATCTTATCAGGAAAGAAGAAAAAGAGAAAGCCGTTCATTTTGAGATTGATTCATGGCCCATCCACCCTTTTATACATAGTCTTGTTGAGGGGGACTTGTAATAAAGTAAAGTAACTAAATTTAAGCTCCAGCAATCAGTCAACTTCCTGTAATAGGTCCCAGAAACTCCTGGAAGGACTTATAAGGCAGTGAATAAGAAATAAAAAAAAAAAAGAGTCTCCCCCTTAATTACTTCAAGTGTAGCGAGCCAATTAAGTGTTACCAGAAATTAAAAGAAAAAAAAAGAAATACTTAGGCCCATAATAAATGTTTTACCAGGGTGGTCAAAAGTCACATCCAATGAATAAAACATTATTTCCAGCAAATTAGGTTAAGTTCTAAACTGATTCAGGATAAATCCAAAAGCTAGGAGGTTTCCTACATCCTTGCTGACATTCGATCCAAGTGAGATTCGCAGAATTTGTGCCAGTGTCAGTGTCTATTAGTGTCAGTGGCTCAGTAGGTAGCACACTCGTCTCTGAGACCGGGAGATCAGAGGGCTGTGGGTTAAGTTCCCACATCTGGCACTTGGGATAATATTACAGTACTGACAATGTAGTGCAGCATGAGAGGGGTGCTGCACTTCTGAGGTGCCATCTTTCAGATGAGACGTTAAACCGAGGTCCCATCTGCCTGGATTGGTGGTAGTTCAGGTGGATGTTAAAGATCCCATGGCATTTATCGAAAAGAGTAGGGGAATTTCCCCTGTGTCCCGGCAAGATTTCCCTCATTCACTAAAAATACCACCAACAGCTAAAATCTGGTTCAAGGTCAGTTGGCATTCATCTGTATCCCCCTCCCCCGGGGTCGTGCCTGAAAATAGGCAGGATTTGTCTAGTGCACTTACCCGGTCAACAAAAACTAAACTAAACTAAACTAATTGAGCAGGCCAATCACACACTCAAGTAGAACACTTGCACATCCATGCAGAGCCACAGTATTACTCTCACCAAACTCCCTCTAGTGGCCAGTATCAATGTTCATGAAATAGCTCCAGCAGCAGGGCCTTGAGTGCTGAAGTGGCCTATTCAGTAGATTCGTAGCTCACTCATGAGCCTCATTGAAGGACTGAGAGTTTCGCCTGGTAAGAGACCTTAAAATGGATGCTGACAGCAATGATTTTTGTGACTATTAGGTGATAGGCAGTTTGTTTTAATCAGGTAGCAGCTGGGGTGGGTCTTGCCCTATGCGGAGCCTGTTATTCTCCCACATGATATACTTTAAATCTCAAACTTTGCCCAAGACATGTTGTTTATCAAGATAGTTTGAGAGCTTTGAAATGAAGGGTCTGAAAGGGGACCCTTCTGCTGTCTTAGGCCCTGTTTGACTATATAGACAGGGTTATTTGGTGATGGCCCTGCAATTCTGGTCAGGAGCTTCTGGACAAATACAACTGGTGAAAATCCCTCCTCCCCTTCTGGAAGGCCGAAGATGACAATGTTGTTCCGATGACTTCAACCTTCCAGATCCTCGAGTTTACTTTCCATCTTTGAGATTTTCTGTCTCAGGTGCACTATTTCAGAGTCTGTTGTGTTGTGCCATGTGTCCAACGAGGAGGTGCAAGCAGCTACATCTTTTACAGCAATCGTGGCTTCTCCCAAGTCAGATCTGAGTGATTTCAGGTCAGCAATGAGATCCTGTTAAGCTGACTTGAAAGGAGAGAATTCGTCTAGAAATTTTTGCTCCATTAACAGCCCTGAGGCCACTGTAATAGTGGATGTCTTCCCAGCCACAGGCATCTGGCCCTTGGAGTGTTTAGAAATCTTCTCTGGTGTCTGTGGGGGCGTGTGGTGTGGAGGCACCTGGCACATATCAGACTCCATTTCTGGTGGAAAATCTTCTTCTCTTCCTTCCAAAAATCAAGCGATCCCACATACCGAGCAGTAATGCAGGTAGGGCAACCGCTCTTGGAGGAAAAAAATTGAAGAAATAGCTGGTTAAAGTAATAAATGTAGCACATGAAGCTTGAGCTCGGTTCTGGAGCTGCTAACCAGTGCTAAGCATCATGTGACTCTTCTTGCATATAGGAGAATTCTGACATGGCATGAGGCAGGGAGGTCATTCATGAAGATGCTAATGAGTAAGGGGCCAAGGATAGAACCTTGGGGGATGCCTGACCAGACTGGAAGGGAGGTCGAGATGGATTCTCCAATTCTGACCTGCTGGAAGCAGTCACTAAGGTAGCTTTTAAACCAGTGGGTGGTATCTGGTAAAAGTCCTAGATGTGATAATTGTCCAGTCAGCAAGGAGTGGTTGATGATATCAGACACCTTTGTCAGGTCAATAAAGGCGGCACTGACCAAGTGGTTGTGATCAAGTGCCTGGTGGATGTAGGAGGTGAAGTCAAGGAGTGCAGTGGTGGTGCTGTGCCCTTTTTGAACACCATGTTGCTGGGGACATTAGAGGTCATATTTTTCCAGATAGTCAATGAGTTGATCAGCATGGCCTTGGAGAGTGGGAGTAGGATGGAGATACTTCTTTAGCTGCTTGCTAGAGTTTTGTCACCATTTCTGTGGATAGGGGTCACCACAGTGGACTTTCATTTACATGGCAATTGTGAGACCATAAGAGAGCGGTTAAGAATTTTAGTAAGGGATGGCAGGACTTCACCAATGGTGAGGGCGATGAGTTTCAAATCAAGGGAGTCTCCACTGTACCTAGCCTTCCTGAGTACTTTGAGTAGGTGTTTCCGGGCTAGCCCTTCTGAGACTGCCTTAAAATAAAATGGGGGGCACTGCTGAGTTGCATGTGGGTGTCAGGATGTGTTGCAGTAAATGTTGGATGAAAGAAGTTAGGTGGGAGCACATGACTAAGGTCTGAAAAAGTGGTGTTGAATGTGCTGGCTATGGTTACTTTATCTAAAGTGATAGTATCATCGATGTTGAGCATTCCAGGTGTAACTTTGGGTTTTTTCCAAGTTACCTTGGAGAGGTTGCCCCAGAACTTCCTCCCATCATTCCAGGTGTTTGCAAGGGCATTCCTATAGTAATTGGCTCTCACCTGGTGAATAGCTCTTGCGCAGGTGTTCCACACTGATTTGTACGCCTGAGTGTCAGCTAGGGTGTTAGTCACCTTAGAGCAGTACCAGAGCTGGTCATGGATTTTCACTAGTTTGAGGAGGTTAAGGGTCACCCATGGATTTATAGTATCCCTAATCTTTTATTTTTTGAAAGGAGCATGAGCATCACATGCTGAGTTAAAGGTAACAATAAAGTATTCAAGGGCTTAGTCCACATCCTGGGCAGCTTCAACTGGAGACCAGTCAAGTGATCATAGATGAGTTTTTAATCGACCTTGGTGAACAGATAGTAATATTTGCTGACAATGAATTTTGGGGAGTTTGTTAAATTTGTTAGACCAGAGGGATACTACATGAGAATGATCATTTATGGTGTCTGGGAGTACTTCTGTTTTAGAGATGTGTTCAGGTTGACTGGTAAGAACCCAGTCCAGAAGAGGGGAGGTCCCCATCTTGTAGTTTATCCTGGTGGGTGACTGTACCATTTGTGCAAGGTTGGCAGCCACCATGGCATCCTTATAGTTGTTTACCCAGGGGGCCAACCAATTGACATTAAACTTCCCAAGCACAATAACTTCTGCGCTTTGACCTAAGAAGTTGATACAGTCGAGGAGGGAGGGAAGATCCTCATTAGTCAGTTTAGGCAGAATATAGACGGAGGCAATGGTCAGTACCTTACTGTGAGTGCCAAGCAGCACCTTGGTGGCTAGTATCTGAATATCATTCCTGGAGCTAGGTAGGGTCGGTAGATGACCCATGAGAGACTCTTTTAGGTAAGGAGCATAGCTCTCACCTTTATTAGTAAGCCTATCTTGCCTGAAGACTGTGTAACTGGGAATGGCAATAGTGGAGTCAGGGATCTTCGGGGTCAGCCATGTCTTAAGGACAGATAGCATGTCAGAGTTGTGTTGAGAGATCCAGGCAGTGAGGATATCAAGTTTTAGAAGGAGGCTGCAGATATTTATGCTAGCCAAAGATAGAGTAGCAGAGCTGTCTGACTTCTTTGATGCCAGCTGTGGTGGTCCAGGGTTGGGGTAAATATTGCCTGAAATAAGCAGCAACAACAGCATTAGACATTTGAGAAAGGCTATTAGATATTTCCCATGGTGTAACTGTGTCCTCTCTTTTGATGTTTTTTTTCTGACTTGATGTAGAGTGGAGGTTAAAAATACTGTTTTGCTAAGAAACAGAGTCATTCCTAGAGAGTTAGAAGAGCACCCAGAGGTTGTGTAGTCCAGGAGAGGATTTCCTGTTCAGATTCAGGTCAGTGTTGCTTGATTAGGTCCCATAAACTGACACTGGCCATTTATTATTCCAGAGTGTGGACAAGCAGGGTTGCTGCTCTCCTAAGGAGCCAGTGCAGGATAGTAGAACCAGGAAGGAGAACAGACCCAGTAGGAGATTAACAGGCAGCATTATGGGTCTACCAGGCATTGAAAAATAGGTGAGCCTCTGAGAGTTAGGGTGACCATTTAAGAGTAGAGGAGAAAACAGAAAAGAGAGAGCCAATGGTAGGGCAAAGTGTTATCTGTGGGCAGGATTTAGGTCTATTTAATAGAGGTCGGGGACTGGGAAGGTGGGTGCGACAAAATAGTAGTAATTACTACACAATACAGTTGGTCAGTGGCAGGAAGGAGCACGATACACTTGGGTACAGGGAGAAAGAGGGAATGAGCATGCAAGCTTGTGGCTGGACCAATCAGGATAGCTCTGGCCTGAAGTGCAGCCAATTGGGAACTGCCAAGCAGCAGAGCACCTAAAATTAAACTACAGTAGTTCATGACCATACCTTTCAGCAGGACTCCTCCGATGTGTTGGCAGCAAGAGCAGAGGCAGGCGGCATCATTTTAGGAGAGCCGCACCGCCTTGGAGAAGTCAAAGTCTAATCAGTGACTTAGGAGCTGTGGGAAAAGAGAGGGACAAAGAATTAGATTAATAATAGAGAAGGGTGGTGGGAGTGGCAAAAGAAGGCTGGGACAGTGAAGAAACAGCAGAGGTTGGAGATGGCAGGAGAAACAAAAGAGCTGCTTGATCAGGGGGCTGGGTATGAGGCTAAACAAAAAGAGAGTCTAAGACAAGGACTGGGTGGTCAGGCACTGTCTGTGGGGGGCAGGGGGATATACAAGGCCGAGGAGAAAATGGCAGGTAAAGCTAGAGGAAAATGAGTATGTGGAAATTTGGTGCAAAACAGGTATGGGGGGCAGGGAAATTGAGGGAGGGTAGCAGCAGAGAAGGAAAGAATTACAGGGGGTTAGCTAAGGTGGCCAAAGCAGTGCATATTCAGGACTAGTTTTTCAAAATATAGAGACTCTGTTGGTATGCGGACTAAGGCAAAAACAATTCCAATACAAAATTGTTTAAAACAGGATACTTAATGGCAGTCACAGTGAAAATTACACATTCAACCAAAATTGTAGTAATTATTATACAATACAGATGGTCAGCAGCAAGAAGGAGCACAATACACTTGGGTAGAGGGAGAAAGCGAGAATGAGCATGCAGAGTTGCAGCTGGACCAATCAGTATAGCTCCATCCTGAAGTGCAGCCAATTGGGAACTGCTAAGCAGCAGAGTGCCTAAAATTAAAACTATGGTAGTTCAACACCATATCTTCCAGCAGGGCTCCTCTGGTGTGTCGGCAGCAGGAACAGAGGTAGGCAGTGACATTTCAGGAGAGCCACACTACCTTGAAGAAGTGAAAGCCCAATCAGGGGCTTAGGAGCTTTCAGTGGGGCTCTTCCAATGTGTTGGTAGTAGAAGCAGAGGCAGGCAGTGGCATTTCAAGAGAGCCGCACCACCTCAGAGAAGTCAAAGCCTGATCAGGGGCTTAGAAGCTTTCAGTGGGGCTCTTCCAATGTGTTGGTAGTAGAAGCAGAGGCAGGCAGTGGCATTTCAAGAGAGCCGCACCACCTCAGAGAAGTCAAAGCCTGATCAGGGGCTTAGAAGCTTCCAGTGGGGCTCCTCCGATGTGTCGGTAGCAGGAACAGAGGTGGGTGGTGGTGTTTCAGGAGAGCCTCACCACCTCAGAGAAGTTAAAGCCCAATCTGGGGCCTAGGAGCTTTGTTGAAAACACAGGTTTCCATAGACTGCCACAGCAACTGCATTCAGGTATAATATACCTTCATGGACCATATTTTCTCAGAATTTTGTGCCCACATTTACATAGAATTGTGATAGGCAGTTGACAACCTACGGGTTCAGGCTGTGGGGTGCATGTTCCACTGAACAACTAACATATGGTACACAGAAACATATAATTTGTCAGCAGATAAAGACCACTTAGTCCATCCAGTCTGCCCATTTAATGCTATCTACAGTAACCCCACAGATCCTTCTTGATCTCCAGTTTTTCCTCCCTCACTTCATTCCTTTTCCATAAGATTCTTTTATGTCTGTCCCAAGCTTTCTTGAATCCTATTTTTTTCTCCCCAGCTATCTCAGCCATTTAGCTGTTCCAAGCATCCACCACTCTTTCTAGGAGGAAAAAGAACGTTCTCACAGCTTTCCTGAATTTGCCCCCCTTCCAGCTTCATAAAAGCCCCCTTATTTTTGAGCACATTTTCTCCTGAAATATTCTCCCATCTTATAACTTATTTATGCCCTTTAGGTATTTACATGTTTCTATCATATTCCCCCTCTCTTCCAAGGTGTACATATTGAGTTCCAGTAGTCTCTGCTCATAAATCGTCTGCTGAAGCTCCCATACCATTTTAGTTGCTATCCTTTAGACTGCCTCCAGTCTGTCTATGTCCCTTCATAGATGTGGTCTCCATAACTGTAGATAGTATTCTAGATGAGGTCTCATTAGTGACCTACAGTGAAAACACCACCTCCGTACTTCTGCTGGTGATACCTCTCCCTGTGCTCTCCAGCATCCCACTAGCTTTTCCAACTGCATAGTCATACAATCTTTCTACCTTTTGATGATTTGGGATAATTACACCAATATCTCACTCCTGCTTGGATGTTGTCAATATTACTCCTCCCAGTGGGTATTCAGCTTCTGGGTTTTTGTACCCCAAGTGCATTATTTTACACTTTTTGACACTGAACCCCTTTTACCATACTCCAGACCACTCCTCAAATTCTCTTAGGTCTCTATTCATCCTTTCCACCATCCTGGTATGCCCCACTGTTATAGACTTTGGTATGATCTGCAAAGAGGCATACCTTCCCTTCCAGCGCCCCTGCAATGTTACTTATAAATACATTAAAGATGACTGGTCCCAGCACTGAACCCTGTGACCACCCACTGGTCACCATCCCTTTCTCTGAGCAAGCTCCATTTACCACCACCCTCTATCTCCTATCCCCTACCCAATGTTATACCCAATTTAGCAACTTCAGACCCACTCCTAAGCTACCCAACTTGTTTAATAGTCTTTTATGCTGAATGGTGTTGAATGCCTTATTGAAATATAGGTAAGCCACATCCACTGTACTACCCTGATCTACTACCTTTGTTACCCTATCAAAATATTCTAGTAGATTCTTTTGACATGACCCTCCTCCTAAAAATGGATACTGTTTTTGATCTTGTAACCCATTAGGTTCAAGATAATCCACTACCCTGTCCTTCAAAAATGATTCCATGCACTTTCCCACCAAGGTCAGATTGACTGGCCTATAATTTCCAACCTCCACCCTGCTACCACTTTTATGAAGAGGGACTATGTCTGCCCTCCTCCAGTCCTCTGGAACCACACCTGTTTCTAGTGATGTGTTAAACTGGACTGTCAGAGATGCAGCCAGTACCCCCTTGACTTCATTCATTACTATAGGGTGCACCTCATCTGGACCCATTGCTTTGTTTACTTTCAGACTAGCAAGTCCCTCTAGTACCCTATCTTTCAGAAAAAGACTGGTATCCATTTCCATCCTTACAGAGTGCATAATATTTTTTTTGACCCCTCCTCTCTTCCTCCACCTTGATCACTGAACAAAGTATTTGTTTAGTATGTCTGCTTTATCCTGGTCCTCCTCTGTGCAGTTCTCCTATCCCTCTGTAATCTTAAAGTCTCCCTACCCCAGTCCTCCTCATTTCACTTATATATCTTAAAATGCCTTGTCCCCATTATTTACTTCTATTGCTATCCTCACTTCAGGTTTTGCTTTGCACTCCTTACTGCTTTCCCTGCTTCTCTCTGTTCCTTCTGGTATATTCCCCTATCTTCCTCCTTCTGTGTCTCCTTGTATCTCCTGAATGCTACCCTTTTAGCCTTACCTTTTCAGCCTCCTCTCTCATGAGCCACACCTGTTTTTTCCTTTTATTCTTACTCACCTGCCTGACAGAAAGGTGTGTAGCCTTCAAAAGTGCCATCTCTAATTTTGCCCGCTATTCCTCCACTTCACCTAGATCCTCTCTACCAGCCAGTCCACCTTTAAGCATTCACCCGTCTTAACAAAATCTTCCTTCCTGAAGTTCAAGACTCTTACCCTAGTGTGGTTGAAATCTGCCTTTGTCCTTTTATTAAATCACACTGAATGGTAATCACTCGTACCTGGGTGACTTCCCACCTTGACAGCTACCACACTATCTCCATTTGTAAATATCAGATCTGGTATGGCCCCATCATGAGTGGGTTCACTGACTAGATGTCTGAGGAATGCCACCTGTAGGAAGTCCAGTATATCCCTGCTTCTTGCTGTAGCTGCAGCTGGGAGACTCAAATTCACACCTGGTAAATTAAAGTCACCCATGTGCAGTATTCCCCTTTTCCGAAATTATGCCAGAGACTTCCACCAGTTCCCTATGTGACGCCTCCTCCTGTAATGGAAGCCTGTAACTCACACCAGTGTGAATGGTGACCCACAAGACCTCTGCCCCCTTATGTATTCTCTCTACCTCTGTTGTTAAAATGTTTACCTTTACATAAGGCAACACACTGCCTCATTTTCTCCCCCTCCTTGTCATTTCTAAACAGATTGCCCGCTCAGAAAATGAAGGCCTTCAAATTCATACTAACATACTATTTGCCAGCAGATTAGGCCTTATGGTCTATCAAGTCTGCTTGAACCTCAGATCCCTAGTTGGGTGCCGAGGCCCTCCCACCCCTTGTGTTCCAGAAACCCATATCATCCATTCCCACCCCCCTGGGCCAGGCCATCATCTGATACATCCACTTTCTGTGTCTGTCCCACCCTCTCTTGAAGCCCTCCACTGTGGATCTCTGAACCAGCTCGCCAGGCAGTGCATTCCAAGGGTCCACCACCCTCTTAGTGAAAAACCTCCTCCTCTTTTCCCCCCTCACTCTTCCACTTTCCAACTTCAAACCATGCCCTCTGGTGATACCTCCCTGCTTTAGTCTAAAGATCCCCTCCATGTTTACCCTATTTATTCCCTTGAGGTACTTGAAGACCTCAATCATGTCCCCCCCCGTCTCTCATCTCCTCCAATGAAAACAGGCAGAGCTCCTCAAGTCTGTCCTCATACGTCAAATCCCCTAGCCCTCGTATCATCTTAGTTGCCCTCCTCTGTACTCTCTCCAGGAGCTGTGTCCCTCTTCAGAGTGTGGTCTCAGTACTGTACACAGTACTCAGGTGTGGTCTAACCAGTCCATTGTACAGCAGAATGCTTCTGCTCTAGAGGTGATCCCCTTATGATGCATCCCAACATCCTGTTTGCCTTGCTAGCCGCTCTCCTGCACTGCTCAGAGTTATTCATACATGCATCCACCATGAACCCTAGGTCTTTTTCCCCTATTGAGGCCTCCAATGCCTCCCCTCCCAGGGTGTATCTGTGTTTAGGGTTTCCCCACCCAAGATGCAACGCCTTGCACTTGGTGATATTGAAATTGAATTTCCATGTGTGAGCCCAGCTTTCCAGGGTGTCCAGGTCCCCTTGCAGGGCCAACCTCCCCTCTTCTCCCTCAACTACTGCTCCCACCTTGGAGTCATCAGCGAAGAGACTCATTTCACATCCTATACCCTCCTTGATGTCCGATATGTATGCATTAAACAGGATCAGACCCAGGACCGAGCCCTGCGGTACCCACTACCAATCTCTCTAGGGTTTGAGAGCTCCCCACAGCCCACTACTCTCTGGGTGTGTCCAGCTAGCCAGTTTTCAATCCATCTGACCATCAAAGGGCCTACTCCTAACCCCATCAGTTTCTCCACCAGACCATTGTGGGGGACAGAGTCAAACGCTTTGCTGAAGTCCAAGCATAATACATCCACAGGCTTTCCCCTGTCCAGTTCTGATGTTACCCATTCGTAGAACTCCACAAGATTGGTTTGACATGATCTACCTGGCACAAACCCATGTTGCCGACTATCCAGACCTCCCACCTCCTCCAAGTACACCCCCAATTGTTCCTTTAGTAAACCCTCCATTAATTTTCCCATCACCGAGGTCAAAATGATGGGTCTATAGACCTGGTACTTCCCTCGACCTCTCTTTATGGATTGGCACCACATGTGCCTCTCGCCAATCCCTAGGTACCCTCCCTGTCTCAAGTGACCTGTTGAAGAGCTATGCCAGGGGTGCAGCCAGTATGTCCGCCAATTCCCATAGTACTCTCAGATGAATGCCATCTGGCCCAGGAGATTTGTCTTTCTTTAGGGCCTTGAGGGCTAACCACACCCTTTTGGCGGAGATAGCATCATCCCTCCCCTCCACCTTACTGGTCTTTTTATCCTTATCCAGATGTGACACCCCTGGGGTACCTCTCCCTTTTTCTTGCTCCATTTCTGTTGCTCCCCTGATCCCACTCACTGCCACTTCTATCCTCATCGTGCCTTGCTTTGTAGATATCCCATCCCACTCCCTAGTGAACACAGAGGCAAAGTACTCATTAAATACCTCTGCCTGGTCCCTCGTCTCTTCCACCCACCCTCCTTCTGATCTCAATCTGCTGAGATGGCCCTTAGTTTTTCTCTGCTCCCCAATGTACCGGAAGAACCCCTTTTCCCCTCCATGTATCCCCTGTGCCAGTCATTGCTCTTTACTGGACTTTGCTCTCCTCACCATCCGGGTGACTTTTCTAGATGCAAGATGGTACATTTCCTTATCCCTATCCCTCTTGTTGTTTTATATTTTTGTAGACGCCTTCTTTTCTCTGACCGCTACCTGTACCTCACTGGACCACCAGCATGGTTTATGTGACCTTGCTCCCTTTCATTTCAGCTTAGCACAGATCCTGACTGCCTCATGAAGTCCCGGTTTTATGACCTCCCATCTCCTTTCCACACTTGTCATTGATGTAATCCCCTTCAAGTGATCCTTGAGAATATTTCCCATGCCCACAAAGTCTGCCCTCCTGAAGTTCACGGCCAGTGTCCTAGATCTCACCCCCCCTCCCCCCATGCTTATTTGAAACCAGACAGTATTGTGGTCGCTCTCAGTCAGGGGGTCCTCTACAACCAGGTCCCTTACCAGATCCCCATCTGCCAGAACCACGTCCAGGACATGCTCCTCCCTTGTGGGCTCCATTACATGCTGTGTTAAGAAAACATCCTGGAAGCCGTCCAGCAGCCTCTGCTCCTTGGCCACCTTATTGGACATGGTTCGCCAGTTTGTACCTGGCATATTAAGTTCCCCCATCAACACTTCTCCTTCCCCTTTTGGTCCACACTGGGCAATGATGTTGTCCAGCAAACCATCCTCTAGAACATCACTCATCCCGGGGGGCCTATATACTACACCCAGCTTGACCTTATCTCCTGCTGGGGATCGTAAGGTGACCCATAAGGCCTCCACATTTCCCTCTGCCTCTTCTACCTAGCAATTTCTATGTCATCTCTAATGAACATAGCCACTCCACTCTGCCCTCCTTTCTATCCTTCCTAAGCATAGTGTACACCTGCACGCTTAGGTCCCAGTCATGATTTTGCTGGCCTGTCTCCGAGACCACACATCCATCTTCACCGAACAGCAGTTCAGTTCAAGTATTTTTCAGTTTTTTTAAAAACTAGTCCAGTTTTTGTTATGTTTTTGAAATAATTCAAATTGACTTTGATTGTTCCTCAAACACCAGTTTTTATCTACTGAAAAATGTCTCAATGTGTTCTCAAATGTCCTTCAAAAATCACAAAAAAAAGCAAATTAGCTTTCAAAAAGAAGGCTAAAGTTCTGGTAAAAAACTGTTATGAAAAACCATTCATTTCTACCTGAAACATTCTTCTTTTCCACCTAAAATGAAGGCCTTCAAATTCAGTTCAAGTACTCTTTAGTTTTTGCAGTTGTTTTTGAAATAATTCAAATTGACTTAGATTTTACATCAAACACTATTTTTTCTCCACTGAAAAACGTCTCAATGTACTCTCTAACGCCCTTCAAAAATTATGAAAAATGTAAATTAGCCTTAAAAAAGAACACTTAAATACTATTAATCAACTGTTATGAACAAGCCCTTCAATTGTACCTGAAATGCTGTTCTTTTCTTTTAAAGTGCAAATCACACCTCAAAATGGCCACTGTTCAAAACAAAAAATACAGGAAATCTTCATCAGTATGCTGCGCTTACATGAATGACTGCGGCATACAGAAAAGCACACAACAGTGGTGTAGCACTGCCATGCCAATGAAAATCCAGCAAAGGTCACTCACGAACAAACATCCCCCACTACCACAACAAACATCTGCCTGCTGCTACAAAAAACACATAGCCTCACTATTCCTGCTGCTGTTCCTCAGACGATAGGTAGAATTCACCACAGAAGAAGAAATCTGTCCAACCCACTCCAACAACAACTTCCGGCAACCTCTACCACCAACAAAAAAACAGTGCCACGTACTACAAGACACAGCGACCCCTACTGGTCATGACTAAAAGGACCTTTTTTCTTAAATATACATCTACACTAAAAATAAATATGACCTTTTACTTTGTTTTAAACATTTTTTTTATTACTTTATATATGAATACAGTTCAAATAGCAATAATACACTCCAGGGTGTGGTATATCATGGGATAACTTCTCAGGTGCATAAGGACAATCAGCCTGTAGCCGCATGCCTCACAGCGCACCCGAGGCAATACGATATCCCATGGTATACCACACCTTGTTGTATACTATTGCTTAATTATTAAATAGGTAGACATGAATCCTGATTGCCTAAAAAAGTCCTGCATTCATGTCTTGTTTTGACTGACCTGTAGAAAAGAGTCATAGTAACTGTGTCCTGTTTACTTCACATAAGCCACTGTTGGAGGTATTTAAAAAAACTCTGGTAGGCATTTTTTTCCCATTAACTTCCTTTCACCCCCATGTTGTTTGGTACACATAAATGAAAATCATATAACAAAGAGATTGGTTGATATACCAGTTTAAAAAAAAATATTCTGCAACTTCTGTCCTGTCACTTGTGCCCCCCCAGCTCTACTCCCTCTCCTGCCCTTGCCTGCACAGCACTTACTCAGATTGCAGTGTGTACCTGACTGCATTGTCTCTTTGTCTTCCATCCCATTTGCAGTAGCCAGTGGCAGCTCCAAAATATGCAGTGGTTGCCATGCACTCGCTCACTGACTGCTACCTCTCTGATCTCTCTGTTGCATGATCTCTGACATCCCATTACTGGACAACAGGACAAAAAGGGTTAAAAAACAAACCATAAAACAAAGTAGTAATGACAGCTAAGAAGTGAAGTTGCATAAATTTAATTCACAGATAATTACAGTGTAAGATAATGACACCTGCTAGTGGAATAACTATTTTGTAAACAAAACAACATTACTTTGAAATATTTTTTGAATAGAAGACACAAGACCATTTTATAAATGGAATAATTAACACCCTCCAGGGTGTGGGATATTATGATCTGATCAACAGAGTTGTATGGGCCTGTGGCCTCATGCCTCACTAGAGTAGACCCCTATGTAGAGATGCAGCCAAGTAGGTGAATTTTTGGCAAAGTTGACAAATTCACCTCTGTGGATCACTTTGCGAAGCTGACCCACTTAATGAAAAATTTGCCATTTGTGACTTCGCCTTGCTCATTTTTCTTTTTTTTAAGCAAAGAGAAGTTAAAAATGGCAAATCATATTAACTAATCTGATCCCTGGTGTCTATTGATCCCCCCTAACCTGTCAATTGCGAGTCCCAGTGCAAAATTAATTTCCTATTTTAAATCCCTGGTGTTTAGTGGCCTCCCATCCCCCCTGCCAATCACTGGCTCCAGTGTAAAAATAATTTCTTATGGAGGGATCATGTGATGCCTTCCTGCTAGACGGATGCATGGTGCCTTCACCCCTGCTTCATCTTATTAAAATACTGTTTATTTCTCTGAAATTGGTGAAATTTGTTACACTAATCTAACTACCTATGTGTCTAAGGTCAAGGGGAAGCATCCAAATGTTAGATACAGTCTATTTCTGCAATCAATCTGTTTGGATGGAGTCCAAAATGAAGGAGGCCATCCCAACTCACACGCTGCCCCAGACACCAGAAAAAAAAATTAAGAGACCCAAAAACCAAGGCATTGCATCGGGGAAGGGCGGTCAATCTACCAGCGCTGTGGCACCTCTCTCCAAGGATAAGTTCCTTACAGAACTTGCACCACTGGATTTCTCATCGGACTTAAAAACAATCAAGACTGACCAGAGGGAAAGAAATAAATAACTCACAGACACCTCAGCCTGTGCCTCCTCTCTAGAAGCATTGCAAACTCAAGTGGAGCCAGAGCTCATCTCATTGCGGCACAAATTTTCAAAGTTGAAGTTAAAGCAGGAAGATTGTGAAGGCCGAAGCAGACACAATGATCTAGTAGTTTTCAGCCTTCCAGAGGAAGCCGAGTGCTAAACAACAGTGCTATTTTCCCCAAAATTGCTTGCTACAGTGGCAGACCCTCCCCTGCATTCCCCAGCCTGCATCATGGAGAGAGGTCACAGGTCTCTAGGGCCTAGACCACCCCAGGTGCCCAGCCTAGACCCTATATTCTTCAGCTCCTAAACTATCTGGACAGACAGCATATACTTACAAAAATTAAGGAAATCCAGGCTACCAATGGTAAAGTTCCATGCTCAGAATTATCCAGGATCTCCCAGGAGCCATCCACCAGAAGAGAGAAGCTTATCACTCCTCAGTGACTAAGTTAATCACAGAAAGTATTACATTTCATATGCTGCACCCCGCTTGGCTATCTGTTCTCCACAATGGATCATGGAAAACATTTGAGAATGCTGAGTCAGCTGCAAAAGACCTATTGACCTTTTTTCCAGACCTCTTTAATCTCCACTGAAACACCCTGATCAGCAAATCAGAAAGAGGCTGGAATTTTATCTGGGTAAACAATGGTCAAAAAGAAAAATCACACAGGTAACAATCAAGGTCTTGCTTTTGTATTTCCAGTGGACTGTTTAAACTTTCATGAGACTTTGAGAAGTGAAGGAAATTCATTGAAAGTCTGCTTCTCAGCTTCCTTGTTTATCCTAAATACCTGGGGTCCCGCTCTTTAGCATTCGCACTGCACGATCTTGCACACGATCACACCTGCACAAATCTGTGAATCAGCCTACTCTCATGACTGTGTGCGCATTCATGAGGCCCTGACTAAAGGCTTGCTGGCCCTACAATTTTAAATGGACTATCCACGGCACTTTTTGGGACTGGAATACTGTATACTCATACAAATAGGGAACTCTGGATACCAGGAATTGCTCTCCTAAAGGAACTGGGACTGCATCATAGAGTTCATTCTTTTTTTTTTATATATATATATTCAAAGGGTACTATATGCTAAACAAATATAGTCCCTGGATGATTAATAATAGTTTATGACTCATCCCTGGTAATACTGCCAAAACATAAATGTGCCACGCCATTGCCTGAGATAGAGTCAGAAATTACAGTACTTGGGTGGAACATGACAGGATCATTTTGGTTTTTATTTCTTTTGTTTATGGAATGCAGAGAATTGGATATATCTTGGATCATATTGATAGTTTCATTAATATTCAGTCCTAGTGTTGCAGTCAAATATTTTTTTCTTTGTTTTATCATCTTTTCTTTTTTCACCTTGTAGCCTCAGTTTGCATATTCAAAATTATATAGCTGAATCAAGAAGTTGGTTACCAAGGTTTAAGGACCGTACATGTTCATTTAATGTTTATACTTGGATGTTTCAACTTATAAGTTTATGTGGGAGTAGGAGGGAGGGGCATGAGGGCTACTGGTTAGGGAGCAGTCATGCATTGGCTTTTGTCTTGAGACCCCATCTAGGGTTAAGCCCTAATGGGACATACTGTACAATCACATTTGAGGTCATATGCAGGGTCTTGTGGGGAAGGGAGTTCTGTTAATGGTCAACTAACTTGAAGGGGGGGAATTTCTTAGGGGGGCTGTTTTGGGAGGTTTGAGGGGCAGCATGGGAAGGGGTAGGGGAGAGGGTGCTCCACCAGAGATTTGTGGTTTGGGCTTTGTCCTTTTTTCTTGCTCCCTTTTCTCTTTTTCTAAGTTTGGATATGTATTTGTTATAATGTATATATTCCTAGCAGTTAGGTATGGCAATGGCTACCTTAAACATTTGTTCTTGGACTATCAAGGGGGTGCAGTCTCCCACCAAAAGGATGAAAATGTTATTGCATTTACAAAAATTGCAAACGGTATTGCCTTCCTGCAGGAAACTCGCCTTCCCCCTCCCAGGTTCTTCAATTAAGGAGGGCCTAGGTAGGGTAGATTTATGGCTCAGGAATAGACAAAGAAAAGAAGGGTGGCTATCATTATTGCCTGCAGGCTACCATTTCATCTCATTTGAGAGATTGCAGACCCACTTGATAGATACATTTTACTGTGGGCAATCTTGGGCCATTTAAAAATTGTGTTAGGCTAATTTATGGTCCGAATAGTGATGACCCATCTTTTTCTCTCCAACTTAATGACTACTCTTTCACCCTGGACCTCATTACCTATTATATTAGGGAGCAATTTGAATCTGGTTTTGAATAATCAACTAGACAGAACAGGTCACTTGCAGCAAGTTCCTACCCCAGGTCAGAAGGCATTAGTGGATCTCATGCATTTGCTAGGTCTCGTAGAGCCCTGTAGAATTCTGAATCCAGAAGGTAGGGAATAGTCTTTTTACTGCCTACCCCACCATTCACATTCCAGAATAGACTACTTCTTGATGGGTTTGAACCACATTCAAGGGATAGGTCCTTGCTTTTATTCATCAAAGGTTATATCATATCATCAAAGGTAATATCATATCATCATCCAGTAAATGCCTGAAACAATCTAGCCCCCTGCTTGGTCAGAGACAAGTTATGGAAATTTAATAACCAACTGTTAAAATCTAGGGAATTCCAGGGCCAACTTCAGTCCTTTACACATCCTTTATGGAAACTAATTCACCCTCTATGGCTAAGGTTGATATTTTATGGGGATCTCTTAAATGTGGGCTTAGGGGAGAAATCATCCGCTGGGCCTCAAAATGCAAACAACAGTTATCGGCCTACCTTTCCACATTACTAGAGCATATACAAGGTGAGGAAAGCTGTCTCTCCCCTGCCTCTCCCCCAGAGGACTGGGAACTGTTGACATCCCTTAGGGCTCAATATAACAGCTTAACTAATCAGGGAAAAAGCAGAGTACCTCTAACTTCACTCTAATGTTTTCTATTTTGACCAAGAAGGGGAGAGGGCTGGGAAACTGTTAGCCCTGAGGCTGCACTCACAAGAAATGGACAGAATAGTCCCTTCTATCCTAATAGAAGAAGGTCAGCTTTGCAGTTCCCCCTGGGATATAGCTGAAGCATTAAAAAACTATTACCAGGCATTATATGCACCACTTCAAATCTCCTTTTCAGCTACACAATTGGATTAATTTCTTCAAGACTTTGCCCTTCCACAACTTTCAGACTCCCAGGCTGCAATATTAAGTGCTCCCCTAACTCTTAATGAAATTAATGCAGCTATTACGTTATTGCCACTGGACAAATCTCCTGGTCCTGATGGCTATACCTCCAAGTTTTACAAAGAGTTTAAGGTCCAACTTTCCCTTAACATTCTAAACACCTATAGACACCTTTTTTGAGGCTGGGCTATCAGGCCTCTCATTAACCACCATAATGATAGTTGTTCTCCACAAACCAGGTTGGGATCCCCATAGAATTACAATCTATGGACCAGTCTCACTTATTAATGTTAATATAAAAATCCTAGCCAGAAGTTTGGCTAATAGGTTAAACCTAATATGGGACTCACTGATTAGTAGGGAGCAAGTCAGGTTTGTGAGGGGCAGACTCTCGACAGACCATTTCAGGAAATTGTCTTACCTTTTCTCTGCATCCATGGACTCCTTGGTGGCAGACGCTTTGGTCTGCCTGGACACAGAGGAAGCATTTAACAAGGTCTTGTGGGACTACCTATTCACTATTTTACCCAGATTTTATATTCCCAACTAAGGATGCAGCAAATTTCAGTTTCACCGCGGAAGTGCCGGCAAAGTAGCAAGGTTCACCTTGCAGAGCACTTCACAAAATTTTTCCATGGAAAGCAGAATTTAGCCTACTGCACTCAAAATTTTGCCTTCTGAAATTTTGCCGGTGGAACTTAAGCAAACATTAGACTTTCACTTCCACAGAAGTTCAGAAATACATTTCTGAACTTTTGTGGAAATTTTGCCTCCCTTGTGACTGTCTTAGATAGCTTGTTATTCCTTCCAAATCCCAGGTGGCTAGTGGTCCCTCCACGCACCCACCCCACAGGTACACATTACAGCCCTGGTGGCTAGCAGTTCTCCCCCCCCCCCACCAGTTCACCGGCTGGCCACCCAACATAAAAAATAAATTCTTACAAATAGCTTGTTTGGTTTCACATACTTGTACAGCTGGGACACCCTTTCCTACCTTTCAGCATTAGCTCTCCCACTGCTAAGGATATGAAGGTGTAGTGCACCGTCTCACCAGGGAAATAACTCCATTTTCTACAGAATTAGAGTTTCCAAGCGGTAAATTAGCAAGTTAATAAGATTCTCCTGGGATGGAATGGCATCTGGGGAAGTGGAGGGAAGCTTAACATTATACAGCTAGTAGCATTAATCTGGATGATGTGTAAATTCAGCTGACATTTTTGTTACGTTAAAGACAGAGAAATTAGGATGCTTCTTTCTCTGACATTAGTTGTAACCATATTTTGATTTTCAGGAATCCAAATACCTACCCCCCTTGGGTACATGAAGGCATATATTTATGTGAGACACATGGCCACGCTGCAGGGGGCATCGGTCCCAGATGGCTGCTGCCTGGCAGGTTGCCAGGCACAAGTTGTCAGGGATTGGTGCACCTGCATGCAAATGGGGCCATAATGATATGCAAATGGCCCCACGTGCACCTTGCATACATTATGGCCCCAACTGCATGTCAACTTTTGAATATCGCGGTTGCTGTGCCTTGCACAATGGAACTTGTGCTAGCACATACCCATGCTCCACTCTGGCCACTGGCACTGGTGCAGTGCCACTGTGCCATATGCACTGCGGGGGTGGCCAGAGTGCAATATTCAATGATGCTGAGCCATGGCGCAGCTCCATTGAATATCGCCCAGTCCACGTCCCTGCACAGCCATATTGAACTGTGACTGGGCTTGCACCACAGCCTGGTGCAGTTTGAATATCTGGACCAATGTGCCAATTTAGGCATCTGCTATGTCAAATGTTACTGTCATCAGTTAAAAATGCCTCTAACAGGGGTTTTAATAAAGCAACAAGTTTTTTTGTCTTTTCTACAAAGAAAAATCTGCTCATAAAATGGCTGACAAATTTGGCTTTTCACCAAGGACTTAATACAGCCTGTTAGCTGTGCTTACACCAACAGCTAGACCATAGTTCTGTAATGCTGCAAACTTTTCAGACATTCTGATGAGACATTGCCTCGTGATTTGAGAATGACATATGTGTATAATTTAGCTAGATTTTAAATAGTTTCATTTAGGTTGATTCTAATTAACTGTAGGTTGTTGATAAACAGCAAGAAGGCAAATCATCATGCAAATACATTTACAGTTTTTTTTTTTTTTTGTATCACATATGGCCTTTCCATCAGCCATCATGTAAAACATTTTGTGTTAATTTTTTTTGCTGCCTCAGATGGCAAATCTTAATGTTCTTTTATCAGTAAAAACTCTCATACAGCACAGTGTTTATGGACACTACAGCTACAGCTGGGTTTGTATCCCAGCTGCCATCATTTGTACACTGTGTGACCTTTAGCAAGACACTTGACCTCTTTGTGCTTTTGAGCTGTACCTGTTTTCCAGCTCAAAATTTATGTGATTCACTAATCAATTCACTATTTCTTATCTAAATACCAATTTTAATAGGGGGTGCACATCAAATAGGATTTATAAAAAGTTTATTTTTTATACAACCTCACCTTCTGTCTGAGAAGTGAGGACTGCCATTTTCTCCTGGGCTTCCAGCCAGAACCTTTTGGCTATCTATAACCCCACCCATCCCTACATATGCCTTTTTCACATAGATTCATTGTTCACATGGCTTCTCTGTCCATGTACTGTATCATGTGATCCCCATGCCAAGCAAGGTGACCAAGGGGGGGGGGGCTGATCACCCACAGCATTTGTAATAAGACATTTACTTTAACAAAGCTAACTACACAGTTTTTCCCTGCTACAAGAAATATTATAACTATTTTAGATAATTTTTCCAGTTATGTTACTTAATTTTTCTTTTTGAATCCAGGTCTGGCTTTATAATTTTGTTTTATAATGTACATACGTGATGCCATGAAATACAGCTAGTAGCATTAATCTGGATGATGTATAAATTCAGCTGACATTTTTGTTACGTTAAAGACAGAGAAATTAGGATGCTTCTTTCTCTGACATTAGTTGTAACCATATTTTGATTTTCAGGAATCCAAATACCTACCCCCTTGGGTACACGAAGGCATATATTTATTTATTTATTTAGCTTTTGTTGACTGGGTAAGTGCACTAGACAAATCCTGCCTATTTTCAGGCATGACCCGGGGGAGGGGGATACGGATGAATGCCAACTGACTTTGAAACCAGATTAAGCTGTTGGTGGTATTTATAGTGAATGAGGGAAATTTGGCCAGGACACCAGGGAAATTCCCCTACTGGCTGCCTTGTTGCCACCGGTAGGGTTTCCACTGACGTCACGCTGCATGATGGCAGAGGCTTTGCAACACAGTATTGGGATGGAGGTCGGAGAAAGTGCGGTATCTGACATCGTTGGTTGCGAAATTCAAATCGACTCACCCAGCTCACCTACAGCTACCCCATCGCTGGAAACAGCACCGGAGGACAAGTTAGGATATCCGGAGTTGGCTGGCAATGTTCCAGCGTTCGGGAGTTTGTCTACAGATATTTTGAACACTTCCGGGATTTCTGCTACTGATCCGGCGCCTTTCTCGGTAGTACCAGGAAACACGACGATGCATGGCGCCCCGATGGAACTGTCTTCTCAAGGAGATGCGGCAGTAGGGAACGCTTCTGCAGACAGACTCAGGACATCACAGGCTGTGCGACGACAGTTCGGCCTACATGAGGATACACAGCAGGACTTCTCAATATACTGGTCAGAGGAAACAGCGCTAACAGACGCAGGTTGGTGAAAGACTGCTTCAGGACACTGGATTCCGGATCCCACATGGACATCACTCGCATCGACTTCTCAGTCCTCCCTGCATGCCACCGATACTACGATACTGGGCCCAGGTACTACTCCTGTGCACTTAAGTACTGCTACTGAAGGAGCTGTAATTCTTGAGGGTGGGGAGCATATTTTGGCTTCACCGAAGCCAAATACCTCCATAATCGATTCTAATGTGTCTATTGGGGATAAAGATGAAGTGCTAACAAAGGAGGGGGAAAAAGTGTCTCAATTAAAGCCCCCTATGTCAGAGTTGTTTAAAAACAAATTAGAGCAGGCCCTACGACGTAATGCTGTCAGGATACGGTATAAAGGAGGCCTCCAAGAGCATCCTGACAGGTATTATGTCTTCAAACAGCTTTTAAAAAATTCTATGGGTTTCTCCCCCTCAGATATTTATGCCTTAATCCATATTTCAGATGAAGACTCGTTTGATATAAGTTTTCAGACCAATTTACATTTAGAAAAATTTTGGGATAAATATGCCATATACAAGACTACACCTTTATGGGTCCCTTTTTTCGCTGTCCCGCTTACCAGGCCACAAATCCGCTACGTCACTATAATGTTTCGCAATGAAGGAGTCAATGTAAGCGATATTTATCACTGGTTACAATCCAAATGTGATATTTTGAGTCCCCCTGATGCCTTGTTGGACTCTGAAGGAATTTGGACTGGAGGTTGGAAATTCAAAGTAAAACTGTTCCTAGTTAATTCAGAAATAGTGCACCTTCCTGATAGTTTTTTCTTGGGTAAAGACAGGAGAGTCTGCTTTTATGGAGGACAACCCAGAGCTTGCTATAAGTGTGGGGCCCGAACCCATATTAGCAGTGTATGCGATGTGTTAAAATGCCCCTTATGCGGAGGCTTTGGACACTCCCTGGACATGTGTAACAACATCTTTCAGTGCAATCTCTGTGATGAGAAAGGCCATGCCTTCCATCAGTGTCCTTGGGCATGACGAAACTGCACTGAAGGATGGGATCAGGATGATTTATTAAAAAAAGCACACGCAAAAAAACAAGGCCCCCCTGAAAATATTCCCCCCACGTCCCCAGCTCCTCAGGCTGTAAGTAAATCAGTTACTCCCAAGGCAGCAGATAATAGCATAAAGGAACCTCAATTATCCACAGAAAAAAAATAACTCTAAACCTTCTGCTTCTGGAAAACAGACTCCTGGTTTGTCTATGCCCCCCCCTTTTGAGACAGTCAAAAGCAGACGTCTCACTAGAGCTTCCTTAAAACTGCCTCCTACAAACCAGCTTCCCACAGAAAATTTTTTTTCCCCTTTACAAGATGATATTAGGGATTCAGACCTGGAGTCTGATACTTCTGATGTGTCAGAACTCATTACTGAAGATAAAGATAGTAAAACAACAGAACTAGCAAAGGAAAGAAAGGGAAGAAAGGTAAAAAGGAAAGTCAACCAAAAAATAGCACTTGATTCTAGACAGTTTTGGTTTCATGGCTCAATAAAACAAGCGTCTTATAACATTTGTAGTATAAAAGCGCTTCAAAGACAGTTACCCATACTAATGTATTTAGGTTCTTTAAAACTAGACATCATTCTCTTACAAGAAACTAGAGTGACGTCTCTTTTTGACACTAAACAATTACAAAGAAAATGGATTTGGGGGCCTTCCTTTTGGACCTTTGGATCTGATACTGCAGATGGTCTTGGGATATTATTTGGGAATATGACTTTTAAGATATCTAAAGTGATAGATGTTAGACCTGGTAGGGTGTTAATTTTAGACTTTTCTTTCGGAGATTATTTTTTTCGTCTGATTAATATTTATGCGCCTCAGACGAAGCTAAAACGGATTGAGGTGTTTGAGGACGTCAAACCTTTTTTGTTGACTAGAAAACATGTTATATGGGGCGGAGATTTTAATTGCTCCCTTGATATAACTTTATGCAGAAATTTTGGGAAAAAAATATATTGTGATACCAATTTCCTCAATAAACTAATTAAAGACTCTGGCCTTCAGGATGTATATAGAAGTATCCACCCACAAGGTGGGGCAACTTATTTCAGACATACCTTTTTGACACGTATAGATATGGTCTTTATTTCTCGATATCTTTTTCCAGTATCTTGTACAGTTAAACCTACTGAATTTTCAGATCATTCTATTATAATTTGCAATCTTTCATTAACAAACATACCCCCCATACTATCTTCCACAACTCACCGTTGGAGATTAAATGTTTCCTTTTTACAAGATGCAATTTCTTTTCCAGAGAGAAAACTTTTTCTTGGCTAAATTTTCTACAATGGATTTATTTGAATCTCAATATGATTGGTGGCTGCAAACGAAGCGTGAAATTAAATCTTTATTTAGTAATTGGGGTAAAACCAAAGCAAACTCAGACTATTTGCAATATCTTTTATACAGAAATCAGCTGTATAAATTGATGTCCCTTCCACCTAAAGACCATTCAGTGTACACTTCTCAAATTTCACAAATAAAGTAACTAATGAAGTCTTTTCAATATGACAGGGCAAAGTCCTTAGATCTAGAATTTAAATTCGGAATTAAACAATGCCCTATGTCTGATCCCTTTCAGGCCTGTAAAACTCGTTTAACAAATACTCTAATGTCAGGACTTCTTAATCCAAGGGGGGATTTAATTACTACTGATGTAGGAATGTTATCTGTTATCCAGCAACATATGCAAGAATATTTTTCGTCCCAAACATTATTGCCTACTAATAACTTTCCGCTACAAAACTTTCATGCTTTACCTTTGCTTCCAGATAATATTTTAAGGTCTTTAACAATACCTATTTCTGCACATGAAGTAGCAGAAGTTATTAAACAGTAAAAACTGGAACTGCCCTAGGTCTAGACAGTATTCCTAATGAGTTTTATAAAACCTGTATAAAATACATGGAGTTCTTTTTACCTCCAGTTTTTAATTCTATTTTGAATTCAGTTACAGCTTGTAAAGATTTTTCTATTTCACTTATGACTTTTATTTACAAAAAGGGTGAAAAAAGCTCTGCGTCTAATTGGAGACCAATTAGTCTCTTAAATACCGATTACAGGATATTAACCAAGATTTTGCATAATCGCTTACTAAAGGCTGCCAAACTCCTTATACATCCAGCCCAAACCTGCTCTATACCAACTAGAAAATTCAACATAACCTTTCTTAATAAGAGACCTTTTTTCTACTAAAGTACATAACTCTTTTGACTTTGGATTAATAATAGCTCTAGATCAAGCTAAAGCCTTTGACACGGTTTGTCATTCTTATTTGTATTTTATTTTGGTTCACTATGGTATTCCACAAACCTTTGTTCATTGGATAATTAAACTTTATAGCCAGGCAGTCACCATACCAATAGTAAATGGTTTAATGGGAACTGAAATTGAGATTAATAGAGGAGTATGGCAAGGATGCCCCCTTAGCCCTCTTTTATATACTTTTATCTTGGACCCAGTTATTAGATGTATTATTTTTGATCAACAGATTATAGGGCTCTCACCCTCTCCTCTGTTGGAAAGAGTGAAAGTTACAGCTTTTGCAGACGATGTTACTTTATTACTAGCAAATACTACATCACTACAGCGGGCGTTAGAAATTTTTAGTTTTTTTGGAAACTTTTCAGGGGCCTCCCTAAATATTGAGAAAAGTTTTATTTTACCTTTAAATCGTACCCCCTTACATGATTCCAAATATTTTGAGATACCTGTATTAAATACACCTCAAAAAATATTGGGGATATGGCTTGGAGCTGAAGATATGGCCCTTTATAATTGGGAACAACAGTTGGTAATAGGTGACTCTAAAGTAAACCTTTGGAAAAGTTGGACTTTTAGTAAACTAAAAAGGGTTGCTATTATTAAACAATTTCTATTGCCTCTTTTTACATATATAAGCCATATTTTCCCTCCTTCTATATCTGTGGAAACCAGGTTATATAGCATTTTCTTCCAGATGCTCTGGGGTAACAGACTCAACCCAGTCAAAAGAGATTTCACATATCTTTCAAAAAAAGATGGTGGTTTACGAATGATTAATCCCGTTGTTTTTTTTTTCATTCTATTTTTTTGTTTTCTTCCTTCCCATTCATATGGTCACAGCCTTCACTACCATGGCATTTTTGGGTTCAATCGGTTTGGTACAAATATTTTTTTAAATGGTCATTGTTTCCACCAAAAATTCTTTCTTCAGATGCTTTACCTAAATATGGACTTCCTACCCTTAAGAAATTACACCAATGGAAGATACCATTACAACAATTACTTTCTTTTACTAGAAAATCCTTTTATGATTATATTGTTTATGATATTCAGAAGATTACGCTTTTATTTCCACACTGTACCCCAACAAAAATGACATTTGCCCTACATAAACTAACCGATTTTAGAATTCCAGTTAAAACTTGGGATATTATTTGGATATCAGCCCATGGGAGATTAGGTGTGAGAGGGAATATGAAATATAAATCTTTAGCTGACAGATATTGTTTGAGACCACAGTGTATCAACATTGAAGAAAGTCAACATCATTTCTTTATAGAATGTACAGATAGTAAAGCTTTTTGGTCTGAGTCAGCAGCATATTGGAAGATGCCACATTTAAATTCTTTAACGATAATACCCTCATTTTAGGTGAATATACAGGGATTTGGAAGAATTACCATAAAAGTACACTGAATGTGTTTTTGCTCTATTACAGTATTTTTATGGCAGACCCGTTGTAAATTTGTCTTACAGCAACAACAGATATCATATTTGGTAATAATTGAATCTGTCCATAATGATTTACTTGCACTTCGTATGACAGATAGGAAGCTTTATTCAAACGCAAAAGTTATGGATTTGTGGCAATATTTTCCTATCTCTTAGAGATATAATTTCTGTTATGCCTGTATGTAAAAATTATTTTTTTTCTATGCTTGTATAACTGTTTCCTTTTGTATTGATTCTTCTTTTTGTTTAAATTCTTCTTGTGATGTTATGTTTTTTTTTGCTCAATAAAACTTCCCCTGCTCTTTTCGATAAGTGCCATGGGATCTTTAACATCCACCTGAACTACCACCAATCCAGGCAGATGGGACCTCGGTTTAACGTCTCATCTGAAAGACGGCACCTCAGAAGTGCAGCACCCCTCTCATGCTGCACTACAGTGTCAGTACTGGGATATTAACCCAAGTGCCAGATGTGGGAACTGAACCCACAGCCCTCTGATCTCCCGGCCTCAGAGGCGAGTGTGCTACCTACTGAGCCACTGACACTGCTCAAATATATGTAGAGAGTTCATATAAGAATCAACGATTTTAAAATCAATGCTAACATCCCACAGGGAGAATATGCTGACAAGATGTTCGCTTTTGTGGCTTGTTTTTTCTTTCTGTCTCCTCTCTTGCAAGGAAAAAACAACTGCTGGTAATGTATTAAAATGTTTTAACCAGTAGTCTGATTTCAATATAATGTTGTTTCCATTTAAGTAATAGTCGGATACTGTATTGAACTTATTTTTATAAAAAATTAAGGTCTACTCTGTAGTGGTTTATTCAGCATACAACCTTTAAGGGGATGACTGATTGCCAAAGATAGATTGTCATAATATGTGTGTATAGATCTCCACACCATTATTGTGAATAAAGTGGTATCTAACATTTGTGCAGAAACCTGTTACAAGTACAATTTCCTGTTGTTTTGTCTGGCCTCTGCTCCAGCATTGGTCAACCACATTATACTATAATATCCGAGCTGTCTCTTTCACAAAAGAAGGAGTTTGTGGGAGCGAAATACATGAATCATATGTATGCCCCACCCCCATTAACTGATCACATACAGTAGGCTCTGTTTTAAAAAATGGTGTGTCTGTAAGGGGCAGATAACTATTGGAAATATTAATCATACTGTTTAAATTTATAGTTGGCTACTAACAAATTGCTTCTTGCCTATTTGTTTGAGAATAACATTATAGGAATGGTGTCAGATACATGTGTGCTATATATTTCAGGCCACACTCACTGCTAGAATGCTTTTACAGTTCATCAGTGATGGGTTTGTGTAATACTGCAACTATTGACATTCTTCATGTGATTCACATTGTCTATAAATTTTCCATGGGACAATGACATACTATAGCCAAGTCTCCTGATCCATACAAGGAGCTCAGGGGTGGGGATGGAACATGCCCCATTCCAGTGCAACACCTATGATGGTTGCAAACAAAAAAAAGTCCCTCTGGACCTGACTGAGCCACAGCTAGCAGATCTAGAGATGAGAGAAGTAAACCCACTGTCCCTCCAATAGATGGAAACAAAAAGAAAAACGTGTGTTTGAAATTAATCTATTTGTTGCTTATAGTTTGAAAAGGTCCAAACGATTCTAACATTGTACACCAGCTCAGCCCATTTATTTGTCATGTGCGGTAACCAAAGCACACAAAAACCTATTCACAGGTGGCTTTATGCCAACCAGCACCAGTCTGCCTTGTACGGTATGGGCTGCACGCCCATTAGCTCACACTCTGAACCAATCGGCTGCAGCCCCACCAGCTGTCATCAGTTGGCAGGTTGCAGGTGGCAGGTGGGTGGGTGCTGCCCCACTGACTGATGAGGGGAGGGTGGGTGGTGGGGCTCCATGGATGGGTGGGTGGGGGCCACTAGATCACCAGGTATTTCCGACATGAGGGGTGAGGATGCCACCAGCGATAGGGCTACTCACGGTCCACTGGACCATCAGGATACTGGACTTTGGGGAGGTCTGATGCCCGCGATTGGGCTACTTGGGGGGACTATTCTGTTATGCCCGCGCATCAGGCTGCCCAGGGGAGATACTTGTTATGCCCGCGATCGGGCTGCTCCGGGGACTATTCAGATATGCCCACGATCGGGCTGCTGGGGGAGAAGCTTAACATTATGCCCACAATCAGGCTACTGGGGAAATGGAGGGAAGCTTAACATTATGCCAGCAATCGGCTATTCGGGGAAAGCTTAACATTATGCCCATGATCGGGCTGCTCGGGGGGGGCTATTCAGTTATGCCCATGATCAGGCTGCTGGGGGAGAGTTTACTTTTATTCCCATGATCAGGCTGCAGGGGGTGTCAGTCCCCGATGGCTGCTGCCTGGCAGGGTGCCAGGCGCAAGTCATCAGGGATCGGCGCACCTGCATGCTAATGGCATGCAAAGGGGGCCGTAATTAGATGCAAATGGCCCCCCCTGCGCCTTGCATAAATTATGGCCACATTTGCATGTCACCCTTTGAATATCACAGGTGCTGCACATGGCGCAATTGAACTTTCAGCACCGCATCTCAATGCTCCACTCTGACCACTTGCGCTGGTGCAGTTTCACTGTGCCATGCACAGTGGGTGTGGCCAGGGGGAGAAGTTGCGCCATAGTGCAACTCCATTGAATATCTCCCTGGCCAAACCCCTGAGCAACTATTTTGAGCGGTGCAGGGGCTTGCACCACTCAATGGCACAGTTTGAATATCTGGGCCTATATGTATAGAATCAAACATTGTGGTATATATTTAATTGTATTAGTTATTTTTTGTACTGAAAGAGCGTTAAATGTGACATTTTATCAAATTTTTACACTAACAACCTAAATAGGAACACCATGAAAACAGGATCTCAGTCCTAATTGTTGTATTTCCATCTTCCTGTATAAAAATAAAGATTTTTACTACTACTGCTACCACTACTGTCGCACCCATCATCCCCCATACACCCTGTCAAACTCATTAATGTATAGCACCATGCACGCTATCACAACTCACGACCCCATGCCTCCCCAAGCCCACTGTCACACCTCATGATTCTATTCCACCATGCATGCTGTCACACCCACTAATCCTGTGCATACTATCACACCCACTAACCACACACACACACACACAGGCTCTGCTGCAAATAAACAGCATGCATGAGCAGTGATATCAGAGCATAATTTTTTAAGAGCTATTATTGTATCCTACCCTACCACATGAGAGATTACATAGAAGTAGAAAGAAGACTAGAGCAACAATGCCCCTCAATGTTTCCAGGTGCGAGTACGCTGAGCAGGGCACCATTTTGTGGATGGCAATAAGAACCAGAAGCTCTTCTTATCTGTATCATGATTAAGATAGGAGTTAAAACAAGGGGTCATAATTTAACATTGGAAGGGGAGGATTTAAAACCAATGTAAGGAGATGTTATTTTACTGAGAGGGTGGTGAAACTCTGGAACACATTACCTAATGAGGTGATGTGTGCAGAAAGAATGGAAGAATTCAAGATGGTGTGGGACAGACACAAGGGGTTGGCTAGTGGGCAAAGAAAAATATCCCTGGGAAGTGGAGACAAGTAGGGGAGGTTTGGGAAATGGACAGACTAGATGGACCAGGATGGTCCTTTTCTGCTGATGCTTTACTATACTATGACACTGTGATGATGATGATTTTTGCGAGTCCTTACATGGACTGGTTGAATTGCAATTCCTGCATTTTTTGTTTCTTCTAGTTGTGTCATCCTGCAGATGACAAGCTGATGTGTGGGTTGTAAATCCTGGATAAAGTCCATGCGATACCTGCTTGCTTGCTTCCCTCCCTCAGGGCCTCAAAGCAAGCTCCCCATTTGAAAAGTGACAGCATGTGCATATAGACACCAGGATAATATTAGATATGATTATACTAATTGTGTGCATTCCTTGCCCAACTGTTGCGATAAAGCCACTTACACTTCCTGCTGTATTTTCCTCGCAGTCAGAGATACAGCAGCAGCCTATCTCTCACTCATAGTATCTCCAGTCTCTTGCTGCACCTGCCCCTCAGCCTCTCCCAATGCACCTGGCATACTTTAGTCAGAGTCTGCTCTCCCTGATACTACCAAATCTGCTGCCGCATGCCAACAACAACTCTACTTCTCCCTATCATGCCCCTCAGAGGCCAACCTCTTTCCTGCTGGACAAATTATGTGTTGTTACCTGGACCCAGGTGCCAGCCCAGGTTTAGCCCATAGCATGTAAACCCTCTTGGAGGCAGCATTCCAGCATAAAGAAGGGGTCACTATCAGTGTGTTACCCTACTGAATACTCGCAGTGTGCCTAGAGCAGCAACACCCAGTACTCTTCAGTGGGTGTCTTGCCCTCCTGGCATCATGCCATCCTGTTCTTCAAAAGAATCATAGACAAAGTGTGCCTAATACCCAACCCATGTTTAACGTCAAGGGGCTACCTCTGCCCATGGCCTTTATCAATGAGAAATGCCAGACCTTCTGAACCTTGGAAGATAACTTAAAGCTGGGAGGGAGGTGAAGACTTACCATCCGTAATAACTTACTCAGGGCTGTCTCTGCACATTTATGTGGGCACTGTGAAGGAAAGCCCCTTAAACTGACAGATCTGCTTTAGTTCAAAACTTTTCTTCCTGCAGGGTTAGGAAATACCATGTCACAACCTGAATACACCTGTACTCTGCTTGTTGCATTCCTGCTGGTTTTGGCATTCGGATTCCTGATATATCACTGCAAGTGCATTAACATGATATGTGGGTTATGGACATAGGCAATGCAAATGGTGCAGGAGACAGGCAAGGCACAGTTGTGACTGCATCATTACAGCTTGTCTCCCTAGCATTGATAAGAGATCTCTTACATTGGTCCAGGGGAGCCTGGGAAGGGTGCTTAGGAGTGATGTTCAATAGTACCTGTTAAAAAAAAAAGAACAACCGTGGGTTACAAATAATGCATAGTTCTTCAAAAACAAAATGGGACTGGTAGGAAAAGTTAAACATAAGCAATACTAATCTGATATGTAGGGATACTGAGTCCTGTCAGACCGGGGTCAATGTCAACTCAGACCTGTAGAAATAAAGGTAAAAAAGAGTAGTATAAGGAAAAAATAAAAGTGAGAGTAGAGACAGAGTTCCAGAGGGGTAGAAGAGTTACAGGGAGAGCACAGATATTATATACATGAGCCTAGTGATCCCTAGTTCAAATCTCTCTATCGTCACTGGTTCAGGATATGACCTTGGGAATGTCACATGACTTCCCAGCTTTAAAACTGGGTCAGAAATGGGTGTCATTGTGAACTGGTCTGGGGAGTAGCCAGGCCATAACCTTTAAGTGTAGGTCTTAATTTTAATTCAATAATTTTAACATAACAGGCCTTAATTCTGCTGCCATGAATACTACCTGACCTACACAGCATGCATCAATACTTGCGCCTTGAAGGGTGGGTGGATGAAAATAACTGATGCCACACATGCCCCAGCCTCCAGCCCAGGGCCAATGAGCAAGGGCACAGCAATGGTCAACACCAGGTACAGCTCCAGCAGAGTCGGCAGCGCATATGGCACCGAACACTAAACGCAGTGCAAGTGACTCAGTATGGAATTGGCAGAGCATTTGGCACAGTAAGTGGTGGCATTGTGCATAGAACAGTAATCTAGTGACTGTGCAAGTGGCACCGTGTGGTGATGGCAGTGTGCAAGGCACAACATATTCAGCAGTGCATGTGGCAATATAGTGATGGCAATGCATGAGTCACTGTGCGGTGTTGGTAGAGCACGTGGCACAGTACGGAGTCATCAGGGTATATGGCACTGTACAGATATGGTGGTGCACGTGACACAGTGCAGTGACAGTAGTGTGTATGGAACATTGAGGTGGTGGCAGTGCATGAGGTACTGCATGCTACACTACTGTGTCTGCAGTGCACATGATGCAGTGCAGAGTTGGCAGTGTACATGGAAGTGCACTATGAGGGCAATGCACTTGGCACAGCACAGTGGAAGCTGTGTGTGTGGAGCAGCACATGGCACAGCACAGTGGCAGCAGTGTGTGTGGAGCAGTGAGGTGGTGGCAGTACACATGACACTGTGGTGAGGGGAGTCAATATGGCACAGTGCGGAGCCAGCAGTACTAGCCTTATCAGTTGAGAGCTATAGAGGGAAAATATTTACACTCTTGGATGAACTACTGACCGACAGTTGTTATAACTATTGGTAGTCAATAGTTCATCCAGAGAATTCAAGGTTTCCCATAATATATCCTAATAATTCCAGTCCAACCCCCACCCCCACAATCCAGTGCCCGGATTAGCATCCTCCCACACACAGCCAACCACACTCCTGTCTGCTAGATCACCCTTTCAGGCAACAAACCACCCTCCATATAGCTGGACAACTCTTCTAGCCTCAGCCTGTCCTATGATGCGCAATCTCACTGGAGTTAGAGCACCATACAGCCTCCAGACTAGGATCTTCCTCAGCCAGCCACCCCCCTTACATCTGGACCAGCCTCCAACCACATGGCAAACAACCTCCATGTAACTGAAACACCCCCTTCAAGCCTCCCTTCCAACAGACCACACTCTCTGCTGTTGTCCCTCCAAGCCCCTGGACCAGCACTCCCCCAGCCAACCACTCTACCAAGAGCTGGGCCCACCACAAGCCCTAATTCAGCACTCCCAGCAAACCACCAACCATGCAGCTGGACCTTCTTCCATCCCTGTACTAGTCCCCCTCAACAACCACTCTCACTGTAGCTGGGTCACCCTTTCATTCTCTGGATCACCCTCCCCCAGCTAACAACCCTCCCTGCAGCTGGACCCCCTGGGATCATCATTCCCACAGATGGAATGGCCTCCCCCAGCAGAGCTGCTTCCCTGGAGCTGGACACCCAGATGACCTTCCTTCCCAGGAGCTGGACCCTCCCTTTCTCCAGAGCAGGGCCTTCCCTGGACCACCTTCTCTTCAACTAGACCCTCATCCCCAGATTACCCTTCCAAAGCCTCGGACACCAACATCTCAAAGTAGTGTAAATAAAATATGAGACACTAACATACAAAACATACTCCAAAATTCAAACTGAGCACAGCACCTATAAAATAAACAGCTACATGGATTCAAAGAATTTGTTAAAAAAGGCATGCTTTTCAGAAACAGGATGACTACTCAAGAAATTCTTCCACAAGTGTACACAAAAAAGAGATTTTAATACTCGGCAGCCTTCAGAAAAGACAAAAAAAAACCAGGTACACTGATCCCAGCATTACTATTTAATATAATGCAATTGATTTATATACTGTATGTTAAAGTATTAATTTAATTAACTACAATATCAAATGCAAAAAGTACAGCTTTTCCACCTCACCTCAAATCAGTTTATGAACCAACAGGATATGCAAGCAAATATAAATTTCTCCACAAGTACTGTATATAAAGAGATTTTTTTCATAAACAACAGTCAGCATCTTTAGAAATAGAGCCAAAAAACAAGCACAAGGATCCCAGCATTACTACTTAATATAACGGATTAACACAAGCAAAAGTTTAAATATAATATCAACTGCAAAAAGCCCCCCACACACACACACATTCAAACACTCAAATATCTGCAGTAAATAAATCTTTCTATATCAATCTGCAGGTTATTCCAGATTTTCTCTGATAAAAACTGTAAAGTCGTTTCCCTCTAAATATAGTACTGTACCTGCAAAATTTGTGAATCCAGCTAATCCGTGCAGAAACTCCCAGCCCTGAGCCTTTCAGCTGCTAATTCAAATATGGAGAAGGTTCAGGAAGTCACATGAGGAAAAAATTCACATGCATCTCTTGATGCCCCCAAAGGATTTTGGGAGTTGTAGTTTTCCTTACTGTATTATTCGATGTTTAAAGTGAAAGAAACATTAAAAAGGCCAGTTTTACAAGATGTACTAAATATTACAGAAAATGAAATGTGTGTGTAGGGGGTCAAATGATCAATATAGGAGGGCTGTCTTGAGGAACCCACTTTTTAATCATTTATTTACCAAGGATAATCAAATGGAGGTATTTCATTTTTGGCGAGCTCTTACAGGAGCAGTATGGGAAGCCTTTTTCAGGCCCCCTACAGTATTTCTCCATACTTCTGACTGACTGAGACAGGCTGGCAGCTGTACATTTATCTCTGCATAATGCCCGCTGAAGAAAAGGTATCGGTGCAGAGTGCTCCAGAACATACGAGCATATGAAATTGCCAGCAGAAACAGGCCTCAAAGAAACAGAAACATAGACTTTGATGTCAGATAAGGACTGCTTGGCTCACCTAGTCTGCCCATTCCCTACATGTTGGATAAGCTGCAGATTCTAGTTAACCATAGCCTCATGGTCTTTTGAGTCTACTCAAGTGTGCAGCTAGCCCCATATCATGCGACTGCCCCTCCAACCCCCCCTCTTCCCAGTATCTCTTACCCATATCCTGTCCCAACCCCTCTTGAAACTGCCCACCATCTTACAGGACACTATTTTGTCTGGTAAACTGTTGCATTTGTCCACCATTCTTTCCATGAAAAAATGTCTCCTCGTTGCCCTCTTGAATCTTCCCCCTCCAATCTCAGTCCATGCCCTCTAGTGTCACTCCCACATCTCATCAAAAATATCCCTTCTGTGTTGGTCTTGTTCATCCCTTTCAGATACTTAAAGGTCTCGATCATATCCCCCCATCCCTCCTTTCCTCCGGTGAATACATATTCAACTCTCCCAGCCTGTCCTCATATGGCTTGCTCGCCAATCCCTGGATCATCTTTGTGGCTCTTTGCTACATGCCATCCAACAATCTGATGTCCTTTTTTCAGGAATGGGCCCCACTACTGCATGCAGTACTCCAGGTGGGGCCTGAACAATTACCTATACAGGAGCAGGACAACCTCACTGCTTCTAGAGGAGATCCCTCTTGCTATTCACCCCAGCATTTTGTTGGCTGTTGCTGCTGCCTTCCTGCAATGAGCAGAGTTGTTCATGCTCCCCATAATGATCACTTCTAGGTCCTTCTCTGTGGAGCTTCTCAACTGTACCCCATTCAAGTGATGATCCTTCCCCAGTTCCTGGCTCTGAAGTGCATAACCTTGCACTTCTTGGCATTGAGCCCCAACTACCATGTTTTCACCCACTACTGCAACTCAGTGAGATCCTCCTGCAACCCCTTCCACCCCTCCACATCATCAACCACAGCACCCATCTTGGTATCGTCTGTGAAAAGTCTGATCTTGCTATGGATCCCATGTGAGATGTCTGCAATAAAAATCCCAAACAACACCAGTCTCAGTACCAATCCCTGTGGTACCTCGCTCATTCCGGCTCTAGGTGACAAGAGGTCCCCACCACCAACAACCTTTGCTGCCTTCTCTTTAGCCAGTTTGTGATCGATTTCATCATTTTTGGTCCCACCCTCACATATTCCAGTTTCTCTCCCAGCCTCCCTTGTGGCACTTAATCAGAGGCCTTGCTGAAGTTCAAATATAGAACATCCACTGCATGGCCCTTGTCCACTTCCCATGTCACCCAGTCGTACTCTACAGAGTTTGTCTTCCAGGATCTGCCTGCTATAAACCTGTTCTCTTGACCATCCTGGAGACTTTTTTCCTCTAAGAAGCTCACTTGCTCACTAGCCTCTCTTTTAGTATGATATCCATGAGCTTTCCCACAATCAATGTGAGGCTCACTGGCCTATAGTTTCCTGGTTCATCCTTTCGGCTACTTTTGTGGATGGGCACCACATGGGCCAGTCTCCAGTCTTGTGGTCCACATCCCATGTCCAGGGAGGTATTGAACAGGTCAGCCAGTGGCCCTGCCAGGACATCTGCCAACTTTCCATAGTACCCTAGGGTGAATGCCATCAGGCCCAGGTGCTTTGTCCACCCTTAATGCCCTCAACCCATCTACTACCCTGCTCTCTGTAATACCTAATGCTGTCATCCCCCCACTCCCCCTCACCTGAGGTATCTGCCCCCCTTCTCTTGTGTGAATTAAAAGCAGATGTATTCATTCAGTGCCTCTGCCTGCTCTGCCCCTTTCTCCACTTACCCCCTGTCCTTCTTAATCCTCACCAGCTGATCCTTGCTCTTCCTTCTCTCTCTCTAATGTAGAGGAAGAAGTCTTTTCACCACTTTTAATTCCTTGTGCCAGTCTCAGCTGCCTGGATGCCTTGGCTGCTCTAACCAGTCTGGTAACCTCCCTGGATCTCTCTATGTATGTATCCTCATCTTCACTCCTCCCTGATTTCCTGCATTTTCAAAACACTGCCCTCTTGGCCCTCACCTCTTCCATAACCTACTGTGTCAGCCAACAGGTTTTCTTTGCCCTTTCATTTTTGCTTTTCTTTTTAGTGCAAGACTCAATTGCCTCCACCAGCCCTTCGTTTATGATATTCCATTTTTTGGTTTGCATCCATGTGTGGTTGCATTCCTGTCAGGTGTCTGCTCCAAATTTCTCTCTATCTTCTTAAAGTCTACCCCCCTAAACTCAATCACCCTTGTACCCATGCCCACTGTTTCCCTACCCATGTTGAGCATGAACCACATTGAATAGTGGTCTCTCCCAGCCAGTGAATCCTTCACTTAAAGAGTCCATACAGCTTCCCTATTATCCAGTATAAGGTCCAGAGTCCTTTCTACATGACTCGGTCTATGGAACAACTGTATCAGAAAGCTGTCTTGAAATGCTTCTTGCAGGTCCCACTCACTTACACTCGTGGATGGGGTGCCCCACTCCATCCAAGGTAGGTTGAAGTCCCCCACCACCACTGTGCTCCCCTTCCTGCAGACCCTCCTAATTTGTTCAGCTAATTCTTTCTCCAAGTTGATCCCCTGAGCTGGTGATCTGTACACTACCCCTATTCTCAGTGTCCTATTCTTTGTGTCTTGGGACTGCATCCATAGTGCTTCTGTCCTCCCCTCCTCCCTTCCTCCCTTACACACTTTATCCCCTACTTTACATAGATCAATACTCCCCCCATTCCCTTTAGCCCTATCCTTTCTGAATAACCTGAATCCTGGGATTATCATATCCCAGTCCTGGTACTGGGTGACCCACATTTCTGTGATGGCCACAATGTCCACCACCAAGAGAGCCTGTATCTCCGCTGTTCTATTCCTTAGGATTCTTGCATTCAGTGAGACCACCCTCCAGCCTGTCTCTTCCCCTTACCTACCCTTATTCTCCCCCCTTATTCATCCCTGTGCTGCTTCCTCACTGCCTTTACCCATAACTAGGATGGTGAGCTCACTAGGCTCTCCTTTCTGGACCCCTTTCCTATCCCTTACAAGCCCCGCTCCTAGTTTAAATTCTCCTTTGTTGATATATACCCCTCTATTCCCCATTTTAGTACTCCCTTCCCCTCCCTGCTCAAATGTAACCTGTCCCTTGCATATAGGTCACTGTTGACCCAGGTCCTGCTCCAGTCAGACACTAATCCATACTCCCTGGGACAGCACCAATCCCTCAGCCATTCATTGAACTCCTCTGTCATTTTTTTTCCTCACTGTGTTCACAAATGGTACCAGGAGTACCTCAGACAATGTCACTGACCCTCCCACCTCCTCACACTACCTACTCAACTCCTGAAACCTCCCCTTTACCACCTGTATCATCTCCCCTGCCAAGTTATTTGTACCCACATGCATCACTATGTGAGGTTTCTCCTTCCCCCTCCTTGTGCACTTGAGAAGTGCCTGCCCCACCCTGCACACAGTCAATTCCAGAATAGCCTCGACCCTGATATGACTGTGTCTTTCTCCACTTCTACCTCATCTAATCCCTTTCAGTATAGAATCCCCAGCACTAGTACTATCATCTTCTTGTCCTGTAACCCCCTTTTCCTGTTTTCACTGTCCACATTTCCAGACTCCACACTGCCCTTCTCCTTATTACCTCTATCTGCACCATTTGTGACTCCTACATCTTCACCCCATTTCAGCCTCTCCCTCTGCCTCTACCCTGCTCTTTCCCTCCCACCTTCTTCCTTTCCACCCTGACTCCTTGGCCTTCACTACCCTTCTCCTCCCTTCCCCTCCTCCATGATCTCTGACATCTCCACTATCACCACAGATGTCAACACTACAAATCTATTATTTGCTGCCCCTACAGTGGTCTGCATCTCCTCCTTCCCCCTGCCCTGATCCTTCCCTCCACTTGTTGCACCTCTGTTCTCCTCACCCCCACCCCTACATCCTCACAGGGTTTAGCCCTGCTGTTCCTCTTCTGCTTCTCCCAGCTAATCTTCTCCGGGGTCCGTCCTGCACCAGACCCCCCACTCTTTCCAGCTCTTTCCAGAGCCCCTGTACCTCCTCTTCCAGTCTCCTCATCCTGTAACAAAATGGACAACCTTCCAGTTTCTATAGCATATTCATCCAAACAGCTGCCTCACAAACATTGCATCCCACTATCCTTCCTGTGCCTGACACCCTCACTCCATGGTTCCCCACCTTCTATCCACTATTCTGATGTCTCCTGCCACCCTTATTCATGGCCCTCTGCACCTCAGTATGATTCCCCCATAATGTCCCATTTTCCTTCCCGCCATAATTCACACTTAAACATAACCTCAATTCCTTATCACATAGACTGTACAGCAATAGTTGGATACCATATGTGACCCTACTAGCTTGCTTCTGAGTCCTCCTTTACCCCAATGTCCCTAGCTTGCTAACTCAGTAACTCTAGTTAACCCATTTATACATGACCTTGTCAGACTGAACTTTAGATCTTCAACTTTAAAATATGCAGCTACCCTTCTTTAACCCAAGCTTGCCAGTTTGACTTTTAAACTTGTAACTTTAAAATATTTAAACCCTATAATCCAACTAGTAAACACTTACGTGTCTGAACTTTTCACCACACTGACTATTAGCTTTAAGAGTTAGGCATTTTGCAGCCCCCACCATCCTCCCTCACAGTCTTCGAGCCCTACCCCCAGTGGCTTTCCAGTAATTAAGAAACCTTGGAGGAGGAGGTTTGGGGGTGTTTACTCCAGCCTGCAACAATCCTTCTGAAAATCAGTTACAGAGTTGAAGAAAGCTTTAACCAACTCACAAACCAACAGCAAGCTCACAGCAAAAAGTCAATTACAGAAAAATGTGCCCTTCTACCTCTCTCCACAGCAAGCATAAAAAACAGGCAAAATGGTTCTGTGAGCATTTAAATAGAGATTCATACTGAATACCAAACAAACATTATTGACTGCTCTGTCTCTGGGCAAAGAATCCCTTCCCCCCAGCCAGCCAGTAAAAGTCCTCTTGAAAATCAGTTACAGAATTAAAGAAAGCTTTAACCTGCTCCCAAACCAACAGCAAACAAACAACAAAAAATCAGTTACAGAGTTGAATAAAGATTTAAGCTAATCCAAAATCAACAGCAAAACTCACCCTCTTACCTCTCCAGACAATAAGCAGAAAGGACAGGCAAAATGGCTTTGTGAACATTTAAATAGAGAGTCAAACTGAATTCCAAACAAACTTGATTGGATGCTCCGTCTCTGGGCAAAGAATCCCCTCCCCCAAATCAGTTAGCAACAGTCCTCCTGAAAATCAGTTACAGAGTTAAAGAGAGCTTTAACCTACTCCCAAACCAACAGCAAACTCACAATAAAAAATCAGTTACAGAGTTAAGCAAAAATTTTAGCTAATTCCAAATCAATAGCAAAACTCACCCTCCTACCTCTCTCCACAACAAGCAGAATGAACTTATCACATCATCATCATCATCATAAAAATATCACTGTGACAGTTTAGAAAATTGGCATCATATTCAAAAGGTAGTGCCAGCACTAATGTGGTTTGCAGCAGTGCTACCTGGGTTTGCACTTGCGCTTTGGGCAGGGTTATACTCAGAGGCCTACGTAGGGCACCCTAAGCCCAGCAGTGTCCAGGCAGTAAAATACCTCCTATGCAAAACAGAGAGTCCCCTAATGCATATTAAGCCAGTGGCATTTTCAAAGGTTTGCAGCAGTGGTAAACAGCCCCCAAAGTAGTGCTGTATTGCACACTGAAATCCAGCTCTAAATGGGTCACTAATACTGCACCCTCACCAAGAAGGCAGGACGGCTGTACTGCAGTGTCCAACCCCCAGTCATCCATTCCCATCACTATTAATGCTCTCTTGTAGTCTAGTCTGCCCCCCTGATCACCCATTCTTAGTGCTCCCTAGTGGTCTACTGTGTCCTCAATCACCCATTCCCATTGTCATCAGTGTTCACTGGTGGCTAGTGGTACAGTACCCACATCACTGGTTCTGACACCTACAAAGTATCAGTCGTGGTCCAGTAACCCCACACCCAATCTGCCTGCTCACAAACAACTTCCCAACACCCCCAATACCAGGTTGGCCAGAGATTATTGCAGCCTAATATGGTGACCAGCACAGCCCTCTGTTCACCTCCTCAGCCTGCCACCATATTTTATTTAGGTTTTGATTACCGGGTAGGTGCACTAGCCATGAAAATGACTATTTTCAGACACCACCCAGGAGAGTACAGAAACAGCAACACAGTAACAATGACTTTACAGGTTGATATTTTTTACAAGAAAAAGGAAAAAACTGATACAGACAAGTAACAAAGAAACACTGATAATTATGTGATAAACATTGTCAGAAATGTATACATGATAGAAACAAATACATATCAAAATTAGGGCAAATGTTGGTCAGAGAAGGGTCAGTAAGTGTGATACTGTATGCGCACCCACTGACAGGTTATATGGTAGCTTACTGAGAAGGCTGAGAGGATGGTTAGCCTATGTGGAGCATTGATGATGATAAGAATGGGTGAGCAGAGGGGAACTACTAGCCACCAAGTCTTCCAGTACAGTGTCAATGGCACAAAGGAGCTGCTGTGCCTCATGCAAATAATGGGCATGCAAATGGCCCCTTAGCACCTTACATGTCCAATGGGCTCATTTACATGTCAAAGTTGAATATTGCCCACAGGGGCTTGGCACTATCTTGTTTTTGGCAGCGCTGTTTCCTGTGGGCTATATACAGCACTGGTCCTTGCTGGCAACACTATTGCACTTACCCCTGCAACAATATGACCTGATATTCAGTTAGATAGTACCATGAACCATCTGCCAGTCTGGGTACAAGTGCAGCGGAGGCATTTGCATGCTGCTAGTTACTTGAATATCAGAGTCTTTGCATTATAAAAGGACACCTTTTTTGAATAAACTTACCCCCACCTAAAGCTCTACTGCTCACCTTGTAATCTTCTCCCTTTATTCTTCATTCTGGTAGAGCAAATTTGGCATTGTTTTACCTTTTTATAGCAGGGATTTTTTGCATATTTTAAATCACAATCCACCCTCTCACCTGTCTGCCACCCAACCAGCTGCTACACTGAGGACACTGCTGAAATGATACATACTTACTCCTGGTCTTCAGAGCAGGGAGCAAGGACTAGTAAATACTATTTATTTTTTAAAATCACATAGACCCTTTCCTCAATGCAGGCAGTGAAGACTGGAATAACTGATGGAGAGTGGCTGAGAGCTGCAACAAGGGACAAACTCATTAAAGTTATTAATAAAATAAAAAAAAATATCAGACCATGCATAGAGTCACTCCTGGTCTTCGGAGAAGGCAGCAAGGGCCAGAAATTGTCAATAGAAAACATCAAAATGTTGCAATGCAGGTAAAAGATGTGTAAAAAAAGGGAGTAAATAAACTATACAGACAGTGTGTCACTCCCTTCCAGGTCTCAGAGAAGACAGTAGGGACCTAGTAACAGGAAGACACAAAATAATAGCTCCCCCAGTAACAGATAGTGCAGAAACTATTTCATTTTGAAAATCAAACCTTTCCTGTATTTTTATTTTTTCAATTTTTTTTTAGTCTTTTCATTTTTTAAATAAAACAACCTATTACCCATTTAATAAGTACAATAAGACACTCCTCAGTGGGCATTATGCTAAGACAGACACCCTTCCAGGGGCAGTAAAACCATCATCTGCAGCATTGGGCCTCAGTACACCCTGGGCAGGTGGTTATCTCAGCATAATACCCACCCTACCATGTCTTATTGCTTGCTTATGTTTTTTTGAGTGTCCTAATTTTCCCACAACTTGCCCCTTTTGAAGGTGGGTCCTTTTGCATTCAACCCCATCTGGATAATTATTTTGTGCAACCCATTGAAGACAGTAGCATGGAGCCTGAGAATGTCAAGAATATAATTCTGCCAAATGGCTTGTCTTTTTCAATCTCCCCCATAACACTCTATTCCTCCCTCATGCCCTCCTTCATACCTGTCACCCAGCAACATCCATGACAAGAATCCACATACCCACATCAGCTGCATATCAGTTACACACAATAAATAAAATACATAGTAGCCATCTTTACCACAGCCCAGTAAGTAGGCCATCTCTACTCACCCATGTACCCATGGACCTCATCTACACAAGGACATAGACAGGATGGAAGCAGTCCAGAGGAGGGCAACTAAAATGGTGCAGGGTCTGCAGCAGAAACCATATGAAGAGAGACTGAGAGAGAGCTTAATATGTATACTCTTGATGAAAGGAGGGACGGGGGGGACATGATAGAAACATTCAAGTACCTCAAGGGAATCAACAAAGTCCAGGAGGGTAGCATCTTTCAGAAAAAGAGATGTGTAAGAACAAGGGGGCACAATTTAAAGATATAGGGGAGACAGCTCAGGGGTAATGTGAGGAATTTTGTTTTTATGGAGAGAGTGGTGGATACATGGAACAGCCTTCCTGAGGAGGTTGTTGGGTCTAAAACAATGGGGGAATTCAAACATGCATGGGACAGACACAAGGCAATTATAGTGGGGGGTTGCAGGAGTAGGCTGTTGACTAACTAGAATCTGCAGCTTATCCAGTAGGTAGGGAAATGGGCAGACTGAGTGGGCCAAGTGGTCCTTATCTGCTGTCTAAGTCTATGTTTCTATGTTTCTATGTAATGGATTATCCATAAGGTTTATTGGCAAATATTTCTTGTTTCATGGCAACTAATGCATTTGTCACCAATGTGGAATTTATTAATTGTAGGAAATAATCATTATATTAAATTAATGGGTATATATTCTGCCATTAAAAATGTTTTTGATGAGATTTAATAGAAATCATAAAACAATAACTAGCTAATGGGTTCTAGTCGTCTTACATTAAGGGGGTATCATAGGAATTTAATGTAGTAAGCAAACAATACTTTCAAAACTAATATCAATTAAATGACTAGAAACTAAAGTCATTAAAAAAATTACAAGATTTAAAGGTGAAAATTAATGGGTTTGACTAGATGTAATGGAAAATTAATGGAAATTAAGGATATTTTAATGTTTCTTGTAAGCAGTAGTGTTTAGATTCCACACAAAATAAGTATATAAGTTTTGGTTGTATATGGCAGACTGGGACTTGAGAAGAGATAATATTTTATTTACTTATTTTATTTGAAAAACTTTTCCAGAAAAAGCATACTAAGACAACAAATAGTCTGTTTCCAGATGTGTTCTGGGGGAAGGGGAGATGGGATACAATATGCATTGCAAGATACAAAATACAATGACTTGAGAAAAAAACAAAATTGTATAAGGTACAAAATTGAAAATGTGAAAAGAATACAAATTCAACAAACTCTGATCAAAGCCAACAAGGCAGCATAATGCTATTTTCTGTGTCAGTGGCTCAGCAGGTTGCACACTTGCCTCTGAGGCTGAAAGATCAGAAAGCTGTAGGTTCTAGGCCTACACCAGGCACTTGGGTTAAATCCCAATACTGGCACTGTAGTGCAGCATGAGGGAGTTGTGCCATCTTTCAGATGAGATGTTAAACTGAGGTCCCTTCTGCTTGTTCTGGTGGTTGTTCAGGTGGATAGTAAAGCTCCTATGGCATTTCTTGAAAAGAGTAAGGGAATATTTTATTGAACAACATCAAAACCAGCACTGTACAAACATAACATTGTTTATAAATGGTAGAAAAAGCAAATACTATTGTTGTAAGCATTGCTTAAAACACAGAAAAAATGAGGGAGAAAAAATAAATAAATACAGAACTTAAAATATACTGTAAATAGGTACATTCAAATATATATATATATATATATATATGTGTGTGTGTGTGTGTATATCATAATGCATACCTAAATTTACCCAAACCTGGCTACTCCCTATTTAAATTTTATAAACATTGAGAACCCCTTCCAACATCTAAATACTTTCTGTGAAACATTTTGGGCTTTATCCAGTAAATATACTTTATTCATTTCTTGAGACACTAGAATACTAAACATTTCATGTGTCATTAATTTCTGGTTTAAGACCCATTGACATCTTGCCAACCACAGGTAGAATTTTAAACAACAGAAAAAAAAACACTATGGTCTCTTCAAAGTATTTTGAACACTAGTGGGGATAGTGACCCAATATAAGGGATTCATAAGTAAGATTATTTAACCACTGGAGATTCCAGTTACATGAAAGCACTTAAAGAGAAAGTGGTCCATCGACTCTTCCTGTGCTATACAGCCATTATAGGGGCAATTCCTTTTGCCCTGTGCCTTATGTTTACAGTTCCCTCTGACATTCAGTCTGCTGTACATGGATAGGCAAAACACTTTCCACATGTGATGAGGGATCCTAACATTATTTAGAGTTTTTAAAATCCTGTCCTTAAAGTGAGGTGGACAATTTTTAAAGTCGGGTTCCTCAGAGTAAGTTTTTGTCAATACCAGCTGATACAGTTGGGGCCCAGAGACTGAAAGGATCTGGGATTTTGTTAAGCCCCACCTATGTAATTTCTGGGCAACAGGTTTAAAATATTCAGCAATGAATAGTCTGGGAGAAACTTTTTTTTGGGGGTTGTCAATCCAGTCAGTAAATTGTCTATGAAAATTACTTTGAATCCACTTATAATGCAATGACTCAGAGGGAGAAAGATCAATTTTCACCATCCCAGAGATAAAAAGTGTATGAGAAAAAGTAACTCAGTCCACCATCCCCAGGCCTCCTTGAGATTTCGGCAGCTAAGTGAAACATCTTTTTATTGGATTTAACCTACTGCCATATAGCATGGAAAAAAACAGCTATACAGATGAGTCTACAAACCAATGGGTAGGGGGGAAATTATAGCCACATATAATAGAACTGGAATAAGAAAACGTTTTATTATGTGGACTTTTTTATTTTAGACAGCTTCCAATGCTTCCACCTAGACACCATTCTGTTCACAATCTGCAAAGTGTTCTCCCTATTATATAACACCAGGTTTTGGTGACCAAACATTACCTCAAGAATTTTAATAGGATTAGAAGAAATCAATATTCCTCAAACTTTCATGGGTGGGGATGGGCTATGTGGCAAAAAAAAAAAACCTTTACTTTTTTCATAATTAATGTAAGATTTTGATACCCTGTTACTATCCTTGAAAGACTCTAAGGCTCTTTCTGCATAAGAAGGGCCATGAAAAAACAAGCATATGTCTGCTGCATATGCTTGTATTTTGATAAGAGTCCCCACTGGTATTACCTGCGAGTCCTGGCCACTCTGAAAAATCTCTGATTTGTCTAATGAGTGGGTCCAGGGAGAAGACATACAGGAGGGGACTCAGAGGACATCCCTGTTGTACCCCAGTTGTCACCTTAGTGTTATGAGATATGTACCCTTTTATTACAGGGATTACAGAGGCTGACATATATAATTTATGAATACAATTTACAAAGTCATCTGGGATCCCATAAAATTTCACAGTCTGAAATAAAAAGACATTGTATTCCCTATCAAAGGCTTTAGATTGTTCAATGGATAATATGCATCCAGTTTTGATTTGAAGGGTAGTATTGTATAACACGACCTTAATTATTGTAAGGGCATGCTGAATTTCCCTATTCGGAATACCACAATATTATGCTGGGGAAATGAGGGTGTCAGCTACCTTTCTTAGTCTATTGTTTAAAATCTGGGATAGTATTTTAAAATCTAAGTTCAATAAGGAGATGGGTCTCCAATTTTCAATCTGGCATTTATCACCAGATTTGTAGAAGTAAATTAGATATCCTTCCATAAAGGTAGGAGGAATATCGCTAAGCTGAAAGAGGAAATTAAAGACAACCACTATGAAGTTGAAAGATTCAGCAGGGAAGGCTTTATACAGTTCATATGTACAATCATCAGGTCCTGATGAAGTTCCAAGTTTAAGATTTTTAGTGACTACTTCTATTTCCACAGCTATAATGGGATTGTGATAGCTCCTGGATATCTGCCAGGAGGGTAGGTATTCATATGTTTTGCAGATAAGATGTAGTTTCTAGGGAATCTAGAGGGTCTACCATGTTTAAGGAATGTAAATGAGTCTGAATAATCTGATGCATGCCAGTCTTTGTGTCTGACTTGTTACTATCAGAGTCCAGTAGGGAGTTTAGGGAGGTGTTCTCATTTCTTCTTTTACAGGCTTCGTTGGAGTCACCTATCGGGGATTTGTGTGTCCCATATTGCAGAATTGCCTTTACTGTTTTGGCCCTGTCATTCTGGACTGCCTGCATTTCCTTTTTTATGGTCTCTATCTGCTGAGAATAATCAAAGCATTGCATGTAGGACAAGGAATATAAATATTGCAGCTGATTCCTAAGTTTGAGATATTTAAAGAAATTACTATTTTCACTTTTTTCCCCTGGCTTCTGGAACCGATGCCTCAAATCCAACTTTGTGTCTTCCCACCACTCTCCTTCATCAGCATATAAGACCATTACCGATTCTCTTGCTTGTAACAATTTTGAAATTTCTTTTAGAACAAAGGAGTTAGACAGGTGTCTCTTGTTTAAATTCCGTCTTACATCTTGTTTTATTCTCTCAAACAATGAAAAATATGTTTTCATAAAAGAGTGATCTGAAAACTCTACTGTGGTCAATGAGAAGATGGGTGCTGGGAGGTTTTTAGAGATAAAGAAATGGTCAATAATGGATGTAAACTGCCCATTTAAAAGTAAATTTATAGCCTGACTCAGACAACATATTGCAATGAGTCAGATTCATTAGCTGAATGCATTTTTACAGGGCATTGGAGTCACAATAAATTTTCTTTGAGTCCCCCTTACTTGTTGGCAGGTCAGTTAAAGTCTTCACCTAATATTATGCTAGCGTATGTTACCAAGTATGGCTAAAGTGCTTGTATGAGACATACCCTATCTGCCTTTGTCTGTGGTGCATATACTGAAATGATTGTATATTCTCAATTCCATTTCCCATCCAGAATTAAAAGTCTTCCAAGGAGAAGGTCTATCAACTTTACAAGGGAGAAGAAATATGAATGAAATAAAATTGCTATCCTATTTACCTTATCTAATCCAAAGGACCAATAAGATGGACCCCAGGTCCATTCAGCTTGAAAAAAATCAAGCTTGACTGGGCAAAGATACCCAAGTTTCTTGTAGGAGGCTGATTTTTAAATTTTGTTCATGAAGAAAGGAAAGGACCATTTGTCTTTTTAAGGGATTAAGAAGACTATGAACATTTAGAGACTCAGTAACACAGGAACTCAATTAAGCAGTTTTTTCCAATTTTTTTCTTTTTCTTCCCTTTATACCCCACCACATCATTACTAGTGGAAATCTCATCCTGATCCTGGGATTCGTTGTCCCCTACCACAATCTCCATGTCCATGTCACCCCAGGCTGGAGCTAAAATGGCAAAGAGGTTATCTGATATGAGATTCACTGTGCCAGATGAAGTTTGGGAAGGGGGTTGGGTTTAGAAACCATCATTGACCATCGTCATGGGAGAGGGGTGGAAACCAGCTATTTGGGGGGGAGATAGCTGAAATCTCTGTAGGTCCTTTTGGTTGATCTTGATAAACTGGGTTAAGCAGCTCAACCACTGGTATGTTGGGTCTTTCAAGATCTTCCTTGGGGGGTCCTGCTTAATGACTGTAGCCCCCTGGGGACTCCTCCTAGCTGGGGTATGGGAGCAAGAGGGAGAGGGGACCTCAGTTGAGGGAGTTTGTTTTGTGATTTCTACTGCATCCTGTGCCTTTTGAATCAATAATTCAGGGCTGTTACAAGACACTTTGTTTTTCACCTCCCAAGAACACTTTGAGAAAACATGACTTATTTCTTTACAAAGGTCACATTTGGTGTGATTTGCACATTGAAAGCTAATATGATCTATTTCCCCACAGTTCTCACATTGAGGCCTATCATAGATGCTAGATAAGGGAGTTCTAGCTCCTCATTGGTAACAGGTCCTGGGCTGCCCAGCATAAAAACAATCCCCTCTATCCCTCCTCAGCATAAATGAGTTAGGAACATGCTCTATGCCAGACTCTGATTGGTTTAGTTTAACTTTATATTTCCATCTCCCTGTCCAAAATTATTCAGAATCAAGAATGGCCTCAGGAGTACTGAAGACCTGGCATTTTTGGGACAACCAATTGAAGATATCATCAACATGAACCCCCTCATTCCTGAACATGATGGTAATTAATTTAATGAGGGGTTTTGTAATAGGAATTACCACAAATGTAGACCACAAAGGAGAAAATTTGACCTGATTGTACCTGTCCCAAAAATGGTCAAGTGCATATGAAGATCTGAAAGTAACATCATAATTATCTCCCCCGAAATGTTTATGGAGGCAAAAACATCTCTGGGTGAGAAATGAAGAGAATCTTTCAATAGGATTTTTCCTACAAAATGTCTGTCAAGTCTTGTCTCTAGAAATTCGAACTGCATTCCTCGTTGATGCTACCACTTTATGAGTTCTTTGAACCAGTTCAGATAATAAAGGTTTCTGAGGCAGAGGGTCTCTGTGCAGGGTGTTTGATGATATATTGGCAGATTTTTCTAATGGTGTCAACTTTTCAGTTGTACCCTAGGTGTCCTTGTGTTAGGGTAGGAGGGGATTTACTCCAGCCTCTGAAGGTCCCTGTAGCATCCCCGAAATACAAGGAGTATTGACCAAACCTTTTTCGACAGGTGTAGAGGTAGAAAAATTGCCCTGTACTGGATAACTGTGTGTATGTCCCAAAACATGTGGCTTTCATTCTGGGCTTGTTTGTGAAAAGTTTAAACTGGGGTCCCACCTTGGCTCTGGGAGCCAACCCCCACTGTGCATCTTGTTCCATCCAGAAGCAGAAAGTGCATTCTTAGGTGACCATTTAGAAAAAGAGTCCGATGTTATGGGAGAGAGAGAAAATCCAGACTGACATGCCATAGATATGTGTTTAAATTGTGGCCCATCCTGAGGGTTTCCAAGTTTAGGTGCACAATCAGCTGTAATATTTCTATTAGCTAGTAGTATAGCAGGGCATTTTTGTTTAGAATCATCCCTCGGAGATGGTTTTATTGTAGGATCCCTCGAGAGAATGAAAAAATAGCAGCGTCAGGATGACTGTGGGAACTTGTTTGAAAAATTATTTTACAGTGCGAGTTTGTGTCCTGTAACCTCAGAAAGTCAGTTTCGGCAGCTTTCAGTTCTTCAGCATCCGGAGATGTTTGAGTGTCAAGGGGCAAAGAAAAAACATTTCTACCCTCAGGTTGTTTTATACCAGCATCAGAAAAGATCCATTGTACTGAAGTTTAAGTTCCACCGCTTACTTCCCCCCACTGCTTTTGGCACATGCTAAACTCATCGCTTCCACTGCCATACATCACAGTAACAACAGTTTTTGAAAATGGGGAGGAAACTAACTGCAGCGCAGTAGCGAGTGAGGCATCAGGTCTAGTGGCTTCATTTGAAATAGGTGCATCATCAGGCTCACATGAAGGCCTGTCAAGAGGACTGTGCCCCTTGTCAAGGAAGGCCTCCTGCTCTAGTTGCTGCATTCATACTCATAGGAGATCTGTTGTATATTTATGTCTCATGCCCTCTTCTAAAAGCTCATTCATTAAAGTAAGCTTCAGAGCTGCATCATCGCAGGGCAAAGCTCTACTGTCATCCAGTTTTCCAATGAAATGTAAATCCTCTGTATAAACAAACATTTCTCCCTTCTCTTCAGGTTTAGAAATACAGCGGACATGTTATTTTTTAGCTCCTTTCTCAGTACTGCTTTCTACTTCAATGCTCATGATCCCTTGAGTAGGTAGAACAGAGGAGGAGGTCCAATCCCCTGTCTCCAAGACATCCACCTCCATCGAAGTCCCAGGCAAATAGATCATCCTGAGACAGCCAGCAGTTCCCCTACAGGTGAGATGGGGAAATTTTTATTGAAAAGAAACTGAACAGATACAAACTCAGTAATAATATATAACATAAAGGACATTCAGAATATACAGTGAATGCTGAAACACTGGTTACAAGATCAAAGTTCATGCAACATTATCCAATTTTATCCTTCATAAAAGGTACATTCATCCAACGGAGTTTCCAGACCCCTTCATTCATATATTGTTGCTCAAAATAACACTGTTTATCCAATGCATGTTCAATACTAAGAATTACAGTATCCGGATCATGAAAAATTTGCTGCAACACCAGTTTACATCTTACTTTCCATAGGATATATTTAATAAATGACAAAATTAATCTTATCATATCCCATGCAAAACTAAATCTGAAAGACAAAAAAACCCTATAATTTCAGAATACGTAAGAGCCTTCCAAGCAGGTTGCTTCCATCTAGTAGCTAATTTACTCCATACATTTTGTACAAATGGACATAAAAGTAGAAAATGCTGCATTGTTTCCAGCATCTCAACACACCCCTGTCTTGGGCAAAAACGTTCATCCAATTTTTTATGTTTTGCATTACCCTTCACATTTAGACGTCCATGAGCACTCAACCACATGACATCCCATACTCGAGGTGCTATTCTTGGATCTCGTAATGTCTCTAGTACATATTTCCTAAACTGGGGCTCCACATTATAAAATTCTACTTGTAATTCTGGAATCTCTTGTTGGATAGATTTATGTAGTGTTTTATTTGATATTGAAGTAAGCACCCCAAACTATACCTTCCATAATTTTAAATTCCCCAGAACAGGCCTAAAAAAAAACAAAAGGGGTTTTAACCAGAGCATGCGGTATCCCTTGCTCCTTCCATTTAGAATACACAGGCCCCAACCAATGATCAGCAAAAGGGAGCCATATGGCCAACTGTGGTTTTGACATATCCAACAAATTATGATGAAGAACAATTGTAAACAAAAAAAGGAGAGGATTCATCAGATTTAAACCTCCTTTGTCTATAGGTAGATACAGTACCTCTCTCTTTATTGGATTCAAATGACATCCCCATATAATCTGAAAAGCTAACCTCAACAAATGTGATTTGAAGTGTCTTGGTAACGGATATACCGTGCTAAGAAACAGAAAAATAGGCATCAAGTATGTTTTAATTAACATAACTTTCTTTATTTTTACCAAATTCCACCTTTTCCATATATTTACTTTATCTCCTGCTTCTTCCAACTTCCTTGACCAATTATATACACTATTGTCCTCCTTTCCGTACCACACACCCAAATAATGGAATGGCATATGTGATACAGGGATACCATTCCACTCTGTAGACCCCTGATATAACCGTCCTAGAGGATAAATTATACTTTTAAGTTTATTCAGTTTTGCCCCTGTAGTATCAGCAAAATCTTCCAATAAAGTTAACACCCTCAAGCCTGACTTCTCATCTGCAACTATTACACAAATATCATCTGCATAAGCAGTTATTTGAACTTCTAAACCTCCCCCCAATGGTTTGAGGCCTACCACCTGATTATCTTGCTGAATGATTCTCAATAATGGATCTAAACAACATATATACAGAAGGGGGCTTAAGGGACATCCCTGTCTTACTCCCCTAGAGATTGTTATGTATTTCCCTAGATGCCCATTGACCAAAGGGATAGCCTTTGCATGTGAATACAAAGTAGTTATCCACCTCACAAATTGCTCAAGTACCACATAAGACTGCAAAACGAGAGAAATATAAGAATGCGGGACACGGTCAAACGCCTTTTCTTGGTCCAATGCCATTATGAACCCCTGTAGGAGTTCCTCTTTCCCTTGTTCAACCAATTCTCTTATTAACAATAAGTTTTGTTGTATAGTACGCCCTGGTATAGTGCAGGTTTGAGCCCCTGAAAGTAAATATGGTGTTAATCACAACAGATGAGAATGTCAAAGTTTCATTAAAATTTTGAAATCTACATTTAATAAACTTAAGGATCGCCAATTATCCAAACACATCCTTTCTCCTTTTTTGTACACCATAATTTGAACAGCTATACAGAAATGAAAATCCACTTGTAACGTTAATAATACCCAATTGAATACTACTGTTAATATTCTTACCAATTCTTCTTTAAAGGTCTGATAAAATTCAGTAGGTAGACCATCTATACTAGGTGCCGTATTTTTTTTAAGATTAATAATAATGAGATCCAGCTCTTGTTCCGTGATAGGTTCTATCAAAGGCAAAACCTGATCCTCTGATAGTGAAGGCACCTTAATAGATGAGAGCATTTGCTCAGTCTGTTCCATCCTCAATGATGTAGAAGTGTATATTGATTCCAGGTATTGTGAAACTGTATTTAAAATACCAGGTCCATCTGATACTATCTTTCCCTGATCTGAAAAAACAGCATCCATAAAGCGCACATTTGCCCTCTGGGTACTGTGCTGGAAGGGATCCCCCAATCCTGTCTTCCCCTGAGTGCAGATTTTATGTTCAAATAACAGGGTTTTAGCCCTGTCATATTGTAACAAAAACATTTCCTTTTTAATATTAAGGGCTTGCTCAGACAAAGGAATGTGTAACAAATTTACAATTGAGTAAATTTTATGTAACTGCATTCGCAGCTTTAAGTACTGTCTATACTGCCCCTGACTCTGTTTTACCGAGTGTTTTTGAAATATACGTCTTAGTCCAGTTTTAGTCAATTCCCACCAACTACTCCTATTGTGCATCAACCCTGCCATTGTCATGCATGCTCTCAGATACTCCCAGATTTGTAACTGCAATTGTCTATCAGATAAAAGTGTTGTATTCAATTTCCAGTACCCCCTCCCATACTGAGGCCCGTTAACAGTACCCAAAGTGATCGTTAACATGGCATGATCTGAAAATTACATTCGGTAAACTGTTGCTTTCTCTACACCTATACTATTTTTAATAAACAAAAAATTTATTCTCATGGACAGAGATCCATGAAAATATGTTTGCCCTCCTCGCATGTGTACCTTCCTATAGGAATCACTCATCTGACTTTGCGCTAATAATTTTAAAAGGTAATTAGTATCACTGTATACCTTTGTAGTCTTAGCCCCTCTATCTTGGATATTCACAACATAATTAAAATCTCCCCCCCAAATTACCAATTTTGTGGTGAATAAGTAAGGTTTAATCATACCAAATAATTCCGTCCTTCCTTTCTTTGTAAGGGGCGCATAGATATTTATTAATCTCCAGGACAAGCTTTCATATGTAAAATCTACTACCAAAGCCCTTCCTAGAAAGACCTCTATCAATCTTGAGATATGAAAGGCATCTCCTCTGAAGAGTATACCCACACCCTCACACAAATCAGTGCCATAAGAAAAAAAAGAAGGCCCCCAACACAATAATTTTTTTGCAGTATTAGTTAAAAAAATTGTATTTAGCCTCGTGTCTTGCAGAAGAAAAATATCACAGTCCATATCTTTTAATTTTGTCAGGGCCACCAAACGTCTCCTGGGATTTCTGATACTACTGAAATTTATAGTTGAAATTCTAAACCTAGGCAGAGAAGGGAACATCATTGAATATGTTTTGATTCAAGGTGGCTTCTTTACTCTAGAACTTCTATGAACACGGGTTCTATGTCTAGGGCCAACACTAACTTGTGAGCTCTGCTCCTGAGCTTCCTCATCAGTGTCAGAAGGGGGGGCAAAGAAGAAGCTTCCGAATATCCCCCAGGTTCAGAATCCAACACCTGAGATTTCAGAATCTCATATTTATTAGTCAACTCACTACTACCATCCATCCCTGAGGAGGCTTTTGCTATTTTTGATCGAGGTTGCGTTTGTTTCAAACTCCTTTTCTTTGCCATACTTTTGACTCGAGAGGGTGGCATTTCAAAAGGAGTATTTTCCTGCACCAGAGGAAGAGAAGTACCCAATATACTATCTGCTACACCTTGCTTTAGTACAGTCTCGGTTGAAAGATCCGGTAGACCTTCTACAGTAGTCTCCTACTGAGAAGATGGTGGGGGGGGCTGCTGAGGACTTGGCCTTGATTCTGCTGGTGGGGGTCCCTGCTGCCTAGCCCTTTTTTTAAACATTTTTTTTTGTGCCTCCTGCAAAATGCTATCCTGACTTGTCCTATCTACTCGGTTATGTGTTGCCCAAGGACAAAATTTATATGAATGCCCAGAGTCATAACATAGATTGCATTTTAACTCAGCCTTACATGTCGAACTATGATGTCCATAGTCAAGACATAGATTGCATCGCAATCTATCACAGGTGGACCTTAAATGTGTGAGGGCCTCACACTTAAAATGAGCTCTCGGCTGTCCCTGATAAAAACAGTGCCCCGTTCAGAACCTAGGAAAATGCTATTTGGAAGATGTACAGGCCCCAACTGAGTGTTGTGCAAACGAACCCAGAACTCCCACCCACCATTACAAATACATTCATCATCAAAAATAGGTACAGGAGCCCCGAGAACTTCACATCGTTTTTGTAACCAATATACAATATCATGCACAGATACAGATTCTTTACGAAATAGTACTGTCACTAGAGGGGGTTGTGGATGCATGGAACGGACTTCCGGAGGAGGTTGCGGAGTCAGAAACAGTGGTGGAATTCAAGCATGCATGGGACAGTCATAAGGCAATTCTAGGGGTTGGGGGTAGGAAGAAGTAGGCTGCTGGTTAACTAGGATCTGCAGCTTATCCAATAGGCAGGGAAATGGGCAGACTGGGTGGGCCAAGCGGTCCTTATCTGCCGTCAAAATCAAAATCAAAATCTATGTTTAATAGAAGGTTTAGTTAAGGGTAAAGCCTTAAAAGGCATCCACATTTCCGTGTATTGTAGGGCATCACATTTTGACCAAAAATGGTCCAATTGTTATGGGGTGACAAAACTAACATCAAAAGACACAGAACCAGACACATGAATAAGCGCATGTATTTCATTTGAAAAGAACCCCATAGAGTTTTTTAACAAAGTTTTCCCCACATAAAGGTGGTCTGGTGCTAGAGTTAAACCCCCTTGGTATTCTAAATGCACAGCGTTTCTTCGTTGTAAAGGGAAGGGGGGCACCAGAAAAAGGGTCTTTTCACCGAAATGACTCCCAGGCTTTTCTTGCTTGGAAGCAGGGGCTAAGAGGAGGCAATACTTGTTGCGGGAAAGTTACTTCAGAGTCTCCCCATTCTATATGCTGCAATTCCTTACTTTCTAAATCTGAGAAAGATATATTGTGTCGTTCAGGAGTCTGTAATAGAGGCCCACTCCCAGATGACTGTGGAATCGAGGGACACTCCTCTCCCTGTCAAACTTCAGGAGCTTCTGTTAACCCAGTTTGTCCTGGTATGGGGCTGTGGGCTGGGTCTGGAATCCAAACCCCATCTTTGCCTTGCATCCACCCTGCATTAAGCAGCGAGCGGTCTAATGAGGTAGCTGAACATTTGCGAAGGGCTTGGGGCGTAACACACTTAGTTCTACCTTTCCATAGAGTAAAAGATATCTCCTGATTTCCCACACTTTCAGGATTTAAAACAGGAGAAGTACTCACAACAGCACTCCTATTCTCCATCCGACCATCACTTGTACCAGCAGTATTCACCGGAAGGCTGGCTGTCAAGTTCCCCACATCAAAGGGCCATTCCATCAGATCGATTGTCTTTGAAGTAAAAACATCATCCTGCTGACTCACTACTCCACCTGATGAAGGTTCTACCCTTGTAGCCTGCATCAGCTCTTCTCGAATAAGGTGTGCAGCGTCTCGTAAAAGGTCATAAGGAATAAATTCACCTTGTTCTTCCACAAGAATCATAGACTTTTTTCCTGGTTGAAATAATCATTTATTTTGTTGCAATATATTATCCAACCAAGCAGCATCAGGCCCAAACAAACCTGCTGTAGCACAGAAAGGTGGTAGAACTGAATCCATCGTGGATTCTTCTTTTTCCAGGCATTTAGGCAATGTTTCTTCAGTCTCCAAAGCTGGACCTGGAGGTAGGGAGACCTGCTCACCTCCAGGTACACCAGCAGGCTGACCAGCCACCTCATCCTCCTCCATGGTGACAGCTCCCCCTACTGACAACAGAGTAGGGGCATTTCCCTGGTGTCCTGGCCAGTTTCCCCCATTCATTAAAATTCCACCAACAGCTTCAGTGTGTTTAATTTCAGTTGGTTACTATCTGTACCTACCCCCAGTCACCCTTGAAAAAGAGACTTCTAGTTTCAGTGGTCCTACCTAGTCAACAAAATTCAACAAGTAAATATACAGATTTTACAGGGGTTAGAAGCTATCTGCAGGTAAATGTATATAAATATATATATATATATCTATATATAGATATATATACAGTATATAAAACCTCGAGCAGCTCAATATTTTGTTTAAAACTGGCAGCCAATAGCAGTATCCACCTGTGATTGCTGGCCCCGTTATACTTAACACATTCTTTGGTGTCCAGGGGTACAACCCACCCACTTACCGACAGGCCCGTTAATAAAAAAATAATTCCCTGGTGTGCAGTGGCACCATTGTTGTCTGATCACCTGTCCTAGTAGTAACAAATAATTATTTTGCTGCAGTGTAAGGCCTGTCTGGTCCAGTGGTATGGAGGGATGAGGCTCTAGGTGCCTTATTGCCCGCCACATCAGTGACCCGAATTCAGGAACATGCCAGGTCGCCTGGGGTGGAACAGCAGAAAGTAGGGGGGGAGAAGACATGGGTGGAGTAGAGGAATTTGGGGCAAAACTAAAATAGGGCATTGAGAAGGCAGCAAAACTCTGCATCAGGCTAGTAAGCAAAGGCAAGAGGAAAAAGAGATCACTATGGTTCTCTAGGGAGGTGGCTGGGAAGGTGAAGGCAAAAAAGTTAGCATTCAGGAAGTATAATAAGAAAGAGGAAGAGTAGGATTGGGAGCTGTATCTGGAAAAATAGACTGAGTCAGGGAAATCAGATATAAAAAGGTGAAAACAGAGGAGAATATAGCCCGGGAAGTAATGAAAGGAGACAAGACATCTTATAGGTGTGTAAGTGAAAGGAGAAAGACAAAGGGAGGAATCGTAAGACTAAGAATGGAAATGGGGATTGTGCAGAGAAGCACCAAGAAAAAGCAGTTATCTTGTACAAATACTTTTGTTCTGTGTTCACAGAAGTGGAAGGAGAATGGCCACAGAAAAGTGACAGGAGCATCAAAGAAAGGGTGGTGGACACTAGTCTATTTACAGAGGAGAAAGTTCTGAAGGAACTCGTAAATCTGAACAAGGATAAAGAATGGGGACAGACGGGGTCCCTCCAGGGATATTGAGGGAATTAAAGGAAGTGATGGCTGCACCTTTGACAGTCCTGTTCAACCTCTCACAGGAAACAGGAGCAGTTCTGGGGGACTAGAGGAGGGCAGATGTTGTCTCATTTGACAAAAGCGGTAGTATGGAGCAGACTGGCAACTATAGGCCAGTCAGCCTGACTTTGGTGGTGGGGAAATTATTGGAATCACTACTGAAAGAAAGAATAGTGGAATACCTTGAATACAGTAGCTTACAGGACCCGAAATAGCATGTAATCACAGGGGCAGGTCTTGTTTTTTTCTTTATTTGTTTTTAGTTAGTTTTTAGCCTAGTCAGGGTCCTTACTGAGTCAAATTAGTGTTCCTTTGTGAACTACGGGTCAGTAGTTAGTTTCTGGCTGTTCTCCCTTGTTATATGGGAGTCTTAGCCGTTTCAACCATTTTCGTCATGGGGGCTCACTTTTGCCATATGTGAGTCTTAATTTTTTAATTGTTTCTGTTACAGCTGTTGTTTTTGTAAGCCATGACAGATTTAAAAACAATTTTATGGAGATTTGTGGAGTACTGCCTGAAACTGTTGCTCTGGTGTTGTGAGTCAGGAAGATCTGCTAAACTGAGTTCAGATCTACTGCTGAACAAGCCGTGAGAACTACTGCCTAAAATGTTTCCACTTAGGAGCAAGTTGCCAGGGTGGAGAGCGATTTTCATGACAAAGTTGATTATACTTAAGTGTGGTTGTGTGAAGTTCCCTGCTCTGATCTGCTCTTACCACTTGTTATGGGGAAGACTGAGCAGTAAAGTGCAGGCTGTGTGAATTGGGAAACTCAGGCTGAGCTGGAATCTGCAGTCTGAATTTTTTGGAGATTTGTTTGCTGGTGTAGTGAGAGCACATTCAGCGACCAGGGAATATTTGAATGCAGCTTTGAGGAGTGCCCTGCTCTGATTATTCATTTGGGAATAGGGTGTGCTGACAGCACATCCAGTGACTGTGTCTACTCCTCTACAGGTGGTGTGGTGAGAGCATATCCAGTGATTCTGTTTACTCCTATGAACTTTGGGCATTTGCTCCTTTGTTGCCCCGGGAGAGACACCTGGCAGGTTCTGGATTGTGTTGGGTGTCTGAGGAGAACAGGAGCAGTGGTTTGGACTGGAGGATCTAGTCTCAGCTGCTGCTGTTGTTAGGTGGGGAGATTTCTGCAGCCGGTGGGTGGCTGAGTCTCTAACACCCCTCTGACTGGGTCCTTACTCAGCCTTTATTAGTACTGTTGGTTTGTTGCTCCAAGGAAGTGGAAGGTGGCTTTTTACCTTTTGGGCTGCAGTACTGAACTGAGGGAGACTACCCAGGCTGGTCCGAGACCAGAAGGGAACTTGGTGGGGTGCAGATTGGTGGATGTGTGCCCCTGGGGATTCCTAGGGATTCCTGTGGGGGGAACCAGTGGTTCTCTCTTCAGGGGCCTATATTTGCTGGATGCAGCTTGCAGGGTTTAGCCTTTGGGGATGGTATCTGGGGTCTAAGGTTCGGGAGTGACACTGAGAGGAGAAGACTGGAAAAGGAGATTGGACCTGATTACTTGGGAATTGTCCTGTCGGCTCATTCGTTTATAAGAACTTTATTATTTGACTGTTGAGGTAGTGAGAGTACCTCAAAACAGTTTGAATTACCTGGGAACTGTTCTGGTGGCTCATTTGTTTATAAAAACCTTATTATTTGACTGTTGAGGCAGTAAGAGTACCTCAAAACAGCTTAAATTTCTCCATATACCTAACACTGACTCATGTTACCATTGTTTGACAGTGTTTTTATGTTTATTGTTATTATAAGCGGTGGGGGTTATATGATTTGTATTTTTACATAGTTATTGATTTTGTCTTAGTTATAGCATATTTATTTATTTTGATTGGTAATTATATTAGTTGATTTGGTATGGATTAAGTTATATAGTGTGGGATTATTATTGTTTTTATAATGTGCTGGGGTAGCCGAATGATGGTCAGGCTGTATTCACCCACCAGGCTCAGGGAACTGCACCCTTTTGATTGCCCCTATCTTCCAGTAGAGGTCTTTAAGCCTTGTCAATCTCTTGGGATTATTAGGAAGAGCAGGTAGGGGTGGGGAACTGGGCCTAGTGGGGGAACGGAAAGGGAGGGATGGATTGGGGTGGTGAGAACCAGGCGATGCCCTGGGGCAAAATTGTGCCAGGACAGGGGTAGTCCCTGTCTTGTCCCCATACCCAAGGGCTCAGCAGTTAATGTTGGTCAGGAGTTGAGGTCTTCCTCAGCATCTCAATTCAACTCAGGTGGTGTTATGTAATGCCAGGTCCATCAAAAACAAGACAGCTATTATAGCTATTCTTGTTGAAATGGTGGATCTGGCATGCATCTTCGAGATCTGGCTGGACGAAAATGCTGGCCCAATTTTGGCTTCTGCAGTTCCAGCTGGGTTGTGAGTGATTCACCGCCCAAGGTTGGATCATAGAGGTGGGGGTATAGCCATCTTTTTTAAGACCAAATTGAGCCTTGCGGAGGTTCCAGTAGGAATTATTAGATCATTTGAATGTATCATGGGAGAGGGTGTAGGTTGCAGGAAACTTCATTTATCGTCCACCAGGTGATAGAAGTTTATTCCTGCAGGAGATTGCGGACTTCATCATCGACATGGTATTGGAGTCTCCCAGATGGATTATTCTGGGGGACTTTAATGCCTGGGTCGACAGTGAACTCTCACAGTCTGGTCAAAATCTCCTCCAGCTAATCGCAATGCTGGGCCTCACACAGGTTGTTACCTCCTCTACCCATATAGGAGGTCATTCACTAGATCTATTGTTCCTCCTGGGGATGGAGATCTCTGAGTTGGGAGTGGAATCAGTCAGTTGGTCTGAGCATCATACCATAGGGTTCAGTTTTGGGGCCCCCCCAAATACACCTACCCCTTTGGAGATGGTCCGGTGCCGCCCCTTAAGGGGAGTTACCCCAGATGATCTGTTGGCGGTACTTGACTTATCGGGATTGCTGAGTGAAAGCACAAGTCTGGGGTGATCTAGTACTAGCTAAGGCAGTGGGAGATGCCTTGGACTTGATTGCTCCTGTTTGTTTTCTACCACTTACTCCTCACCCAAGGAACCCTTGGTATGATGGGTCCTTGAAGGAGTTGAGGTGAGTTGGTTGAAGGCTGGAGAGAGCATGATGGAAATCCGGCCTTGATGCTGACAGGCTTAGATTGGTGGAACATTATGAGGGCTATCAATCAGAAATCTCCTGTAAGAAAGCAGAGTTCCTGTTCCGGGAGATTTCTGCTGAGCAAAATTGACTGCCTCAACTCTTTCGAACCTTCAACAGATTGTGCGATCCAATCTGTCTTCAGTCTAGAAGAGCATTTTTGCAAAATAAATGTGATGAGCTAGCTCAGTTTTTCACAGATAAGGTTGCCAGCATCAGGGCCAGAAATGGCACGGCTCCTTCCATGAGGGGTTGCAAAGGTCAATGGGAGGTGGTGAGCACCTATTTCAGCAGACCGGAATTCATGGACATTGTGAAGATCATCCAGACTTTGTGCCCAACCTGTTGTAGTTTGGATCTGGGCTCTACTCACCTATTAGTGGGTTATGTAGATGCTATCTGCCCAGTCCTAGCTGAAATTGTATGGAGATCCTTGGAGAGGGGAGTCTTTCCAGACTCCCTAAAGGAGGCGGTCATTCAACCACTCCTTAAAAAGCCCTCCTTGGATCCCGATGATCCAGCTAACTACCGACCTGTCTCTAACCTTCCTTTTGTGGGGAAGGTTATTGAGAAGATGGTTGCATTGCAGCTGGATGATCACCTTGTGACTCACAATGTCTATGAAGTTCTCCAGTTTGATTTTATTAAGAGGCATAGCACTGAGACAGCCCCTGTTCGGGTACCTAATGTCCTCCTAATGGTGAGAGAGCGAAAGGCTTGTATCATCTTGGTCCTTCTCAATCTCTCAGCAGCTTTTGACACTGTGGACCATGGGGTGCTCTTGGAGACCCTACGGTTCCTTTGTTGACTGTCGGTTACAGTCCTCTAAAGGTTTTGATCTTTCCTCGTAGGTAGGTCTCAGAGGGTAGTCACTGGAATTTTTTCTCCTGATGCCCTTCCCCTCTCCTGCAGGGTGCTGCAGGGCTCCATATTGGCACTCACATTGTTGAAGTGAATATGCTGCCATTGGGAGATATCATCAGATGATACGGCTTGAGTTTTCACTGGTATGAAGATGATACTGAGTTGTATATCTCTTTTGTGCCCAGACAGGTTGATGCGGTTTCCATGCTAAATAGTTGCCTCTCCGAGATCAAAGACTGGATGAATTCGAGCTGGCTGAGATTGAATCCGGATAAGACGGAGGTGTTGGTTGTGGACCTGGGTCACCTGGGGGTGGGTTCTGGAGCTGGGCACATGTCAGGCCTATGGCTTGATGGTGTCCAGCTCACTACCTCAGCCCGGTGCCTAACCTGGGCATTATTTTTGACAATGGTCTGACCCTGAAATTTCAAGTGTCGGCCGTGGTTAAATCCTTATTTTACCATCTGAGGAATATCACCTGGGTGAAACACCTGGTTCCTCTGGATCACCTTCCAACATTGGTCCATGCCTTCATTACTACCTGTCTTGACTATTGCAATGCCCTCTACCTGGGGCTACCTGGGGTTGATATCCACCGCTTGCAGCTAGTGCAGAATGCTGCAGCGAGGCTCTTGGCTGGCACTTCTAGGGCCAGTCATATCATGCCTGTGCTGCGTGAGCTGCACTGGCTGCCATTTCAGTGGTGGATCACCTATAAGGTTTTCTTGCTTACCTTTAAGGCCCCACCCAAACAGGGACCTGACTACCTGAAAGATCTTCTGACTCCCTACTCCCCCAATCGTCCTCTCTGATCCACCAATGAGGGATTGCTAGAAGTTCCCTGGGTTCATCTAAAAACTTCTGGGGTTCACACTTTTTCATTTGCAGCACTGACCCTGTGGAGCTCTCTACCTCATCGGTTAAGAGAATGCCTGACCGTCAGTAGTTTTAAGACTATGTTAAAAACATATGTATTTTATCAGGCTTATCCAGACTGATTTTAAATATTTATACTGTTGCTGTTCCTATATGACTGTACAGTGCCTTGATTTTGAAAGATGTTTAACAAATAAAGCATTGATTGATTGTTAAATGAATCTCCTTGATTTCTTTGACTGGGTGTCCAAGGAATTGGATTAGGAAGGGGCAGTGAATGTGGGCTTCCAAGATTTCAGCAAGGTCTTTGACACCATTAAACATAGGAGATTAGTAAACAAGCTGGGTCACCTAGGAGTGGGACCAAAGGTGGTAAACAGGGAACAAAATTTGCTAAGGGATAGGAGAGAGAGGGTTGGGGCAAACAGAGTTCATTCCGAGGAAGGGAGAATGACCAATGGGGTACCTCAAGAATCTGTACTGGGACCAGTCCTCTTTAATGTCTTTATTAGTGACATTACAGAGGGGCTAGAGAGAAAGGTCTGCCTTTCTGTGGATGACACCAAAATCTGCAACAGGGTAGACACTCAAGGGGGGGTGAAAAAATGAGAGGGTATCTGAAAAAGTTAGTGGAGTGGTCAAGGGTATTGCAACCAAGTTTCAATTTCCAAAAATTGCAAAATCATTTGCTTGGGGCACAGAAACCCAGGGGTGAAGCATAGATTGGGAGAAGAGGCATTGACAACCACCAAAAATGAAAAAGATCTGAGGGTTATCATATCTGATGACCTAAAGGTGGTTAGGCAGTGTGACAAGTCAAAAAGGAGAGCTAACAGGATGCTGGGGTGCATAGGGAGGGGGATCACTGGCAGAAAGTGGGAGGTGGTAGTACCCTGGTATAGATCACTGGTGAGACCTCACCTGGAGTACTGTGCCCAGTTCTGGAGACCTCATCTCTGGAAGGACATAGATAGAGTGGAGGTGGTCTGGAGGAGAGCAATCAAAATTGTACAGGGTCTGCATCAAAAGCCCTATGAGGATAGGCTGAAGGCCCTTAATATGTACACCCTGGAGGAAAGGCTGAAGAGGGAGGATATGATAGAAATTTTCAAATCCCTCACAGGTTTAAATAAGGTTCAAGAGGGAAGCATTTTCCAGAACAAAAGATGCTCAAGGAAAAGGGGTCATGCTATGAAGCTGAAAGAGGGAAGACTCAGGGGAGATGTGAGGAAGTATTTCTTCATGGAGAGGGTGGTGGATATCTGGAACAGCCTCCTGGCAGAGGTAGTGGGGGCAAAAACTGTAACAGGGCTCAAAGAACATGGGATAGGCATAACAGAATCATAGTGCTAAAACAAGGGGGGGGGGATAATCCAGAAATCAAGTAGGGTCTGCAGTGATACTGTAGGTAAGGAAAAATGGGCAGACTAGGTGGACCTAGCAGTCCTTATCTGCTGTCAGATTTGATGTTTCTATATCAGTCATTGTCCTTGTTAATTTATTTTAGAATGAAAGATTTGATTTAGGTCAACACATCATAGCAGTCCACGTCAATATATGTCAAAACATCTTTAACCATCACATTATTATTTAAACTGTTTTGCTGTGTATTGACTTGATCTTACATCTAACAATCCATGTAAACTGTAATATCAGGATACACTCATACTGAGTTGACTACAAGCTTTGATTAAAAAAAGTAAGTTCCTAGCTCAAATGGTTTCAAAATGAGCTCTTTTCAAACAAATTATAATTATAATGTGTGAACTTTGAAATGGTTAGAGGGAGGGTTTTTTCATAATGAAAGCTTGGAGCCAGTACCACATAGCAATGGGATGCTAACATACCATTAATGTATTTATACACTAACATTTACATTGATGTTTTGCCTTTATCTTGAGAATAACAATGCAAATTTACAAGCCAAAATCTTTTGTAACTTACATGTAACAACTTTATGCTAAACTCAATTTGAAAAGGTCAGTATCCCACCTTTCCACTGGTATATACTGTCTCTAGTATTAGCATCAGTCCTGTAAAGTTGCACAGCTATTGTCATCTAAATGTACATTGGTGCAAAAACAATGCATCAATTAAGCAATAATGACCAAAGAGTTGGTCATTTCATAGAGATTAACAACTGGCTGGGGGGGAGGGTGGCCTGAGGCGCAGCTGAGAGCCACCCCCACCCAGCCAGTCATTAATCTAAAGGAAAAGACTGGCTCTGAGGCCATTATTGCAATTATAAGTCTAATCGCAATAATGATTTTTTTTTCTTTAGGCATTTGAGCACCAAAACCAGTTTTGTTTATGCGCTGCTGCTGTCGGCATACAGCGAGTCAGCCAAGTGCCACTGCTGTGCTGGTCATTTCTAAAAGATTTCAGACTGGCACAGCAGCCAATCAGTGAGCTAGTTCAGCTCATTAATAATGAATTAGACTTATAATATTGTATACATCACACTGATTTACCCAGCCTATCTATTGCTCACCTATAAGGCCCTATATGGACTGAGCCCTGGCTACCTGTCAGACCTCTTCACTCCTGCCATTCTGGCCTGATCCCTCTGTTCCTCCACCCAGGGCCTCCTGGTGGTTCCAAGGACCAGGCTGAAAACCTCAGGTGATCATTTATTTGGGGTGGCCGGCCCGGTCCTCTGGAATTTCCTTCCAAGATCTCTGAGGGAGGCCCCTAAGGAGGAGGTGTTCAGAAGAGGCCTAAAGACCATCTGTTTAAAATAAACCTATCCAGCAGATGTATTTTAAATTATGTCTGAACCCTTTAATAACCTTATAGTTCATTCTGTGATTTTATTCTGACCCTGTAAATTGTTCTTTTGTATGGTGCCCCCAGAGCTTCTGGGATTGGGAGCCTAAAAATAAAAAAAATTTACTTACTTACTAATTAAATATCTAGCAAGAGTGTTTCATAAAAAAAAAATACATTACACTTTTTCAGCTTTTTTTGTTTCTGGTTCATAATCATGACAAATAAATAATAAGCACACACATTTGGGCATGATAATGTATTGGAAAAGTGTCATAATAGCATTTTAATGAAATCATAATTTTTCCTTTGGTTACAGTAGCAGTGCAAGAATCTGCTGAAAAATTTGACCTATATATTTTGTGATATTTAGATTGCTACTTATCTCCTGACTTGTATGATACCCTTCATTCCACAGTTTGTCTTCTTTAGTACATTTTTTCATGTTTGAAATAATAAAGGAGCGTTCCTTTTAATACAGCTCAGACAAGCTCTTCATCAGTATTCCCAGCTGTTTTTGTCCATCAGTTGTTTAAATATCACTTGTGTTGTGACTAAAATGAACTCTTTATCCTTATAGAACAACATGTGTTCAAAAACAGCTGCAAATACTGATGGAAACCTGGTCCAAGCCATATTAAAAGAAGTGCTTCTTTCATTATTTCAAATATGAAAAAAGTACTAAAGCAGACTCAAACAAACTATGGAAAGAAGGGTATCATACAAGTCAGGAGGTAAGTGGCAATCTAAAAGAGCATAACATGTACAGGTCAAAATTTTTACCAGATTCTTACCCTGCCCCAAATCTCTCTTTGCTTTTGCTAGCTATGCCTAAAAAAACAAACAAACAAAACACTGGAGAATAATAATGGACCACTTGACTGAGGCAAGTTTCTTACCCTCTTTGCATGACCTTATAAGGGGCACACTATATATACCAAATTTACCTGATCATCTTCTTTAAGTGAGTGACAAGAGAGGTGGATAGAGGCAAATTAGAGACACAGTACATTTGAACATCAGCACAGCTGTTGACACAGTGGTGCATGACAAGCTCTTTGATAATGTAGGTTCAGTAATCCAAGAGGTTGTGGTGAAGAGCAGTATAGTACTAAGCAGTATTCTTCTATTGCTCTGTGATAGGGTCACAAAGGAAAGAATCACCCAGGAGGTCAAAATAGAGGTTAAGATTTTTTCAGGTAAAAAAGAAAAGAGGAAAGCAAGGGGTGGGATAATGAGGATAAGGAAGTGAGTGAACTATGCAGAGGAATAACAAAAAAAGCAAAAATGACATCCTCACAGCACTGTTTGACCAGCAGCTTAGAAAGACTGAACATAGAACAGACTTCTTTTCAGACACTGAAACTCCCATACTTGTATTTTATGAGGGGGTTGATTACTGTTTAATCTGTGGTGTGCTTGGCTGGACACATTTATTTATTTATTTATTTAGTTTTTGTTAACCGGGTAGGTACACTAGACAAATTTTATGCCTATTTTCAGGAACGACCCGGGAGAGTACAATAGGGTATAACAGGTACAACAATACAGCAATAGGGTATAATGAGTACATTAAATGCAACAGCAGGAGAGAAAGACAGTTTTACAGTTTTACATTTGAATGGAAAGTACACCCAGTTTCTAATGCTGTGGGCAAGATACAAATTTGAAATAAATACAATGACCAGCAGGGCATGTAAGGAGTCATGAGCGTAGGAGCACCATAGAGTCAGTCAGTAAGGTAGGGGGATTGGACAATAGAAACATAGAAACATAGAATTTGATGGCAGATAAGGACCACTTGGCCCACCCAGCCTGCCCATTTCCCTGCCTACTGGATAAGCTGCAGATCCTAGTTAACCAGCAGCCTACTTTTTCCTACCCCCATCCCCTAGAATTGCCTTATGACTGTCCCATGCATGCTTGAATTCCACCACTGTTTTTGACTCCATGACCTCCTCCGGAAGGCCGTTCCATGCATCCACAACCCTCTCTGTGAAAAAAATTCTTAAATTACCTCTGAGCCACCCCCATCTTCAAATTGTGCCCTCTGTTCTTGACACCTTTTTTTTTGAAAGATGCTACCCTCTTGGACTTTGTTGATTCCCTTGAGGTACTTGAAAGTTTCTATCATGTCCCCTCTCCCTCCTTTCCTCGAGGCTATACATATTAAGCTTCTTTAGTCTCTTCATATGTCTTCCGTGCAGACCCTGCACCATTTTAGTGCCTTCCTCTGGACAGCTTCCATCCTGTCTATGTCTTTGCAAAGACTGGGTCTCCAGAACTGCATGCAGTACTCAGATGGGGTCTGACCAGCTGTCTGTACAGAGGGATAATAACTTCCTGTTTTCTACTGGTGATGCCTCTCCCTATGCATCCCAATATCCCCCCAGCCCTCATTGCTGCCCTCTCACATTGCTTGCCCACCTTTAGGTCATCTGATATGACTACCCCCCAGGTCCCTTTCCATTTTTGTTGTTGTTAGTATCTCACCCCCCAAGGTAGTAGCACGAGAGTGGTGAAGCCAGTGTGAGAGTGGTGAAGCCAGCATTCCAGTGGGCACCTGGAGCTATGTGCTAAGGAGGCTTTGGGCATTCACAGCGAGAGACCAGCTTAAGATGTTCCCACAGGGAGGTCCGGAAAAGCTTGTGAAAGGGGGCAGTGCGGACACTTTCAGGAAGGGAGTTCCAAAGCCTGGGAGCATGAACAGCAAAGCTCCGGTCCCCCATGATGGTGTGGGTGGTAGGTACATTTAGTTTGCCAGGGCCCTGAGATCTCAGCGGGTAGGGGGAGAGGTCCGCAGGGGCGAGAATCCGGGCCAGTTCCGGAGGGGGTGCCAGAGCTGATTACTTTGCTCGCGAGGCACCCAGTACTAAAGTTAAGGTGATTGACTGGGGACATGACAGTTAGGTGTTGTTTAGCTCTGAACAAGCAGCAGGCATACTTTATAGTTTACTGAACTGACATGCTGGAATGCTACTCAGAGTTCCTGTGGGGGACAAATGGTCTCCATAGAGACAATTATGCAAATTAGCACCCCATGACATCCTCAAAGCACTGTCTGACCAGGCCACTTAGAAAGACTCTGAACATAGAACAGACTTCTTTTCAGGCACTGAAACTCCAGGAGGAGAAAAAAAATGTTCACAATAAAATCAATGCCCCAAAGAGCTGCAGTACTGTTAGATACCAGGAACAAAACTGGAAAAAGGCACAATACAACAAAACACTACAAACCATTTGCCATTGATCCTACATTGTCTGTTAAATATGTTTCTGGAATGTATAATGTCACAGCTGTTTAAGTAAAGGATTTAAAGAATAAACATTTACAGTTTCTCAGGTGCTATGTACCCATAAAGAACTTGCAGCTTTGCTTACCTAGATGTGTTTTTAAAACTCCTGCAGTTCTGTCTACTTTCTGCTTAGTTTCAGTTAGTTTGCTGCACTCTAACTCTGAACTACAATGGACTGCAAGCCTTTCAACCTGTAAGACTCAAATTTCTGAAGGTCCTTGTGCCAGCAGAATATGCTTGGAAAGGGTGATCAGATCCTGTAGTTTTAAAGACTGTAGAGAACTATTTCTTCAGTGTCCCAGCAGGAGGGGGAGGAGAGGGGATTGTCAGGTCTGTGGATGGGACGGCCAGTGGAAAATCAATGCTGGAAACATGACTGTAGCACTGTGGAGAGACACATAATAGCATTCCTGTTCCCTCTCCTCTTCTACTTCATAGCAATAAGACAGCATGCAAAAAATAAAACACATTGAGGCATAAAAAATAATCATGTCAATATTTATATATATATATATATATATATATATATATATATATATATATATATAGATATAGATATATTATAGTATAGTGCTACCATAGTTAGGGTTAAGGAGCCATTTACATGTTAAACCTAAAATTTTGTACCTTAATAACTTTGCAACCATTCAACGGATTTGCTTGAAATTTGGAATACGCAATCAAGAACCACACGTCTTGGGATCTGCCAACTTTTGTACTCTTTGGCTATATATCTACGGAGTTATTAAGTGTGATCTGCACACACATTTACACTTTTTTGCAATCCTTTGGTCATCTCTACAGGTCGCATGGTTTGCACGACCTGTCCAAAATCTTCAGGGAACGTGCGGTTGGGGTCCCCGATGGGCCTTTTGAAGATTTTGTGAAAAATATTAAATGGTTCAAAAGTAATTCATAAAACAAGTTCCCATTATAAGTCAATGGGAAAAGTTAACAAAAAGTTTGACAGTGTCGTAAATGCAGTTTCTACTTTCGCAAATGGCCTTTTTACTGTCACAAATCTGCCATTTTGTTTTCAGTTGGTCATCAGAAAAATATGTGCCATTTAAATTTGGGACCCTTTAGCAACCTAATTATTTTTGTGTTTACCTATTCGGACCCTGAGGATGCAAGGCATGTCTTTATTTTGAGGTTAAATACCCTAGAAATATGTTTTTCAAGTTTCTGGAAAAAGTACTTTTGCAAAGTACTGTCGCATTCAAGGAAGTGTCACAAATTTTTTCGAAAACTTTCGCAAAGTTCGACAGTAGTTTTCCAGGCTGTGGGAAAATGATAGCAATTCTTTGCCACCCTGCTGCAAAAGAACAGTTTGCTCTTTTGAAATAAAATTTGGAAGGAAAGCAGCCAACATCTCACAGATGTGCCTTTGAGTATTTTGGTGAAAAAATATTACAGGGCGGCAATGTTACGGCACTCCAAAGCTGATGCATTTTACCATAGGATAACATTACGGTATCTGTTGCATTACAGGAATCCTTTGCCGCCTTGCTGCAAAATAACGGTTTGGTCTTTTAGGCAGAAATTTGGAGGGAAGAAAGCCAACATCACGCAGATGTGCCTTTCAGTGGTTTGGTGAAATAATATTACAGGGTGCCAAAGTTATGGCTATCCGAACTTCTCTTTTTTTCCCATAGGATAACATTACGGTGTTCGACGCGCCTTTCAGGGCCCGTATCTTGGAAACGGTGTGAGATACAGACTTTTCATCGGAAAAATGCTTAGCCCCCTGTTTGCCTTTTGTGTCTACAGTACTGTTTCTTTTTCTGTTTTGCTTTCCATCACCATGTGCATTACCATTTGTGTTTTGAGGGCGCCATGTTACTATGTGACAACACATCACGTGGCATGAGTGTGGGGCTCCTTGGGCCCTGCGCTCCCACCACTGCATTACCTTCACTATTTCTCATTATCATTCTCAAAAAGAAGGGAAATTAGAAGCAAAAAACTCAGTTTAATGCATTACTTAGGGTTGTTCCACAATGACAAAAGTGAGGAAATTCGGTGTTAGGGCTGAAAGCCCCCCTAGGACCCCCCACCCACACCCCCAACCGGCATCAGGTGTGCATTGGGGTTGTCAGTCCTAACTCTCACCCCATTCTCCTATACCTCTGCTTCTTCACACATCTGATGGGATGAGAGTTATGGCTGGTGACCTCAATATGCACCCCGATGCAGGTTGTGGGTGTGGGTGGGAGGTCCCGGGGCTTTTCAACCCCAACAACACCAAATTCTCACTTTTGTCACTGTGGAACAACCTTAACTAATGCATTAAAATGGAGTTTTTACTATATATATATATATATATATATATATATATATAGAGAGAGAGAGAGAGAGAGAGAGAGAGACAGAGGCTACATGATGGGCAGGACTCTGATTTGGAAAATATTTTCATGCCTGCAGAGTGATCTCTGGATACTCACAAGTGCTCATCATGTGTGGGATTTATACAATAGAGGTACACATTTTTTGCAGGGTTTTTAGAAAAATAGTTAATTTTGTGTGTGTTATTTGTGTAGGTGATGCTCTCCATGGGTGTGAGTCAGTTTTCTGAATGGAGCTGCTGTGTGACTGTACATTGCTGTTGTTTGTGAGTTGCTATTGATTGTTTATTTGATGTAAGTCTGCTTTCACTTTGTGAGTGGTTGTCAGCGTTGTCTGTTTTTGTAGCATGTTCCATGATTGGTTGGTTGATGTTTGTGGGTGGGGCTTACCTTAGGAGTCCGTGTACAGGTTTATGTGAAATGGAAGAGTTTTATTTGTTGTATTGGGTTTGAATATTTGAAAGTGTTGGATTATTTTATTTTATTTTTATCGGAGTTGTATGCTTTATTTTTGGTTGGGAAAGTGATTCAGGTACTGTTCTCCTCTTGACTTTAGTGGACTGAACAGAGGTTTTTTTGTTCACTTTTACTTCTGCTTGTGGATTAAATGAGAATGACAAAGGAGAAAAGAATATAGGTAAGGTCTGCATATTTCAGGTGCTGCAGATCTTATTCTGTGTGCTTTGCTAATATTAAGACACCAAGAGGTTTCAGCTGAAACAAATGCACAGGCTGATGTAGTCGGTCTGTGGGAGACTTTTCTTATGACTACTTTCTTGTGTTATGGTGGAGATAACTGTTTAAAGCAGTGACTTAATTTCAGGTTTTCTTTGTCTTTTGGTTGATTTTTTTTTTTTGCAGCATAGTAAACTTTATTGTATTTTCCAATACATCAACATAACAAAAAAAAATCAACAAACACATACAAACAGGAGAACATTTGCTAAACAAAAAAAGAAAAAACAACCCACTCCCAAAATGCACCCCCCCCAGCTCCTGGCACATTAACCTTAGCCACCCATACCTACAAGTATTATACAGATCTCAGCAAGAAAATTAATGGGATAAAAAGGCATAAAGCTCTGTCCAACATGCCTTGTCTCTAGATGGAACAGAGGTGAAATTCTCAATAGCTTTCTCAGCTGAAAGTGCAGTAAGACACTCCAGCAGCCATTCTGCTAGTGAAGGGGATGAAGGGACCAACCAATGCCTGGCAATTATAAGTTTGGTTATGGTGGAAATTAAGATCATATTGAATTTAAACTTGGAAATAATAATGTTGGAACAGTTCTCTAACATACAAATCTCCAGGGTAAAATACTTATTAGATCCAAATAAGGGAGACATTTTCAAACTAACTATGGACCATAGTTGTCTAGCAGGTGGACATTCCCACATTTTATGGTATAATGTACCTTCTGCCAGTGAACAACAGGATCATAGTGGTGAAGTGAATTTTTTCATTTGAAATAAAGCATAAGGGGTAAGGTAAAGGTTATGCAATATATAGAATTGCAATTGTCTGAGTCTGTCCTGCTTAAGATAAAAATAGACTGCATTCCAAATTGAGTGCCACTGCAATTAAGACCACTCTAGCCCCAAAGGTTTTGCCAAAAGTAGGCCACTGGGGAAACTAGAGCACATTTGTGGAGTAACAGAGCTTTATACATACAGGGAATGACTTTTCTGTAAGAAGCTAGGTAAACATGATGTTGAAAAGGAGAATTAGATAGATTTGACCAAGGGGCAGGTCCCAGAAACTGCTTAAGACTATTGCGTAACTGTATATACTTAATGAAACAGGTAGATGGAAGTTGGAGAAGCCACATCATATTTGGGAAGGAAAGCACTTTATTATTATCTTTCAGGTCACCAACTTTGAAATTAGATAAGCAGGCCAAAAGGTAGGTGGAATAGATTTGCCAGCTATTCATATGTTAAGATTGTTCAATAGGGGTGCCACATTATTTTTGTATTTATTATTTTTAAGATTTGGCATACTTGAAAATGAGTTCTGACACTCCATCTTATGGGGAGATATGAAGATTTCCAGGTAATGTAACATAAGGAGTGCACAGCAAAGATTTTAAAGAGATATTATAGGCTGCAACCAAGGAACATTCTATCTCCAGCTAACAAAGTAGGGACATTTGAATTCCACCATACCTGTATGACCTACAAAGTTTCCCATAAACCATGCGAGGAGGTTTATCAAAACACAAAATGGCTGAACACAGGGAAATACTTTTTGAAACCATTTCTTGGGAAGGTAAATATTTAATATACCTAGGGGGAACAACAGTTTGGGGAGGACACACATTTTAATAAGACTGGCTCTTCTTCATAGGGATAAAGGCAAATATTGGCATCTGGCAAGGTCTTTCTCAATTTGATAAATCACTGGATCCAGATTATAAACCTTTAGCTTGAAGTTATCCTTGGTAAGCCTAATACCCAGATAGTTCAGTGTCAAAGTCTCTTTAGGATTTAAGGCATTAATAGGATATATGACTGTCTTAGAAAGATTTAATTTATAGCCTGAAAAAGTACTGAATTTGGAAATAATAGCTAAGCCTCAGGTAGGGACACTGACCAATCAGATAGGTGTAAAAGTATAACATCCACAAAGGTTAATAATTTGTAAGAACCTTCTCCCACTGTTATTCCTGTAACTGAAGGAGATAAGTTCACCATTCTGGTTAGGGGTTCTAAATAGAGATTAAAAAGATAGGGACAGAGGGGGCAAACCTGATGGGTACCTCTGGACAGGGAAAAGGTATGAGATATCTAATTATTACACAAAATATGGGCAGAGGGAAAAGTGTAGAGGACGTTGATATAATTAATGAATTCTTCAAGAAATCTATATGCTTCCAAGGCTCTAAAAAGATATGACCATGAGACAAGGTCGGACACTTTTTTTTCTTCCAGGGAGACCAACACAGATTCACTATGTGTCTCCCTGGATGCAGAAATAAGGTGAAATGTTTTTCTAAATTGCTCACTTGAGCTTTGACTGGCCACAAATCCTTCTTGTTCAGGGCCAGGAAGGGAATTCCCAAAAGAGGCTAATCTGGCAGCAAGAATTTTAGCATACAGCTTAATATCATTGTTAATCAATGATATAGGATGTTAGCTTTCTGGTTTGGCAGGGTCCTTCCCTGGCTTTGGAAGTAAAACTATGCAGACCTTAAAAAGGGTTTTATCAGAAGGGGTATGAGCACTCCAATAATTATAGAGGTTGGTAAGAAGAGAAACCAATAAGTCCATGTAGGGTTTATAAAAGAGAGCGGCAAACCCATCCAGGCCTGGAGCTTTCTCAAGGTGCAGAGAATTAATAACTGAAATGATCTCTGATTCCTTAATGGGGCCTAGCAATGATTGAATTTGGATGTCTGTAAGGTGGGGAAGCTTAGTAGCTGCCAGAAAGGATTCCTGAGCTGTTGTACTAGCTAGGTCCACTGGAGGACTGGCATAGAGTTTTTGGTAGAATTTAGAAAATATGAATGTCATCTGTTTAGGATCTGTAGTTGGTAATTCAGTCTCTGGGTCATTGAGTGAGAATGCCCATTTAGAACTGGAGCATTGTTTCATTCTAAGAGCCAACAATTTCCTGGCTTTATTGCCTTGTACAGTGTAAGTGGCCTTTAGTCTGGCAGCTGACTTCTCCACCTTTTCTAATAGATGTTCTGCATATTGAGCCTGCAGCTGTGCCAATTTATCTGGGACAGAGTCCAGAGAAGAACTGGACAGATCATGCTCTAAGGTTCTTATTTGATGAAGAAGGTCCATCAATTGGGCTTGCTGTTTTTTCTTACAGAGAGATGCTAACCAAATAAGTTCCCCCATCCAGGTGACTTTAGGTCTCCTCCCATATAATATCAAGGGGCAAAGGGACCTCTTGGTTATACTGGATAATTGAATCCATAAAATGCTTAAAGTGATCTGAGGTTTCTGGATCCCATAATAATTGACTGTTAAATGACCAATTATGCATCTGCTGAGGGGTAGAGGGGTTAATTAAAGCTAAATTAACAGGGGAGTGAGTCAAAATTACCCTCACCTATATCTGGCAGGATTGGATAACGAATATCAAATGCCTGCTAATTAAGAAAAAATCAGTTCCTGAAAATATACGGTGGGGAGAAAAATGCAAAATCCTGAATAGAGGTATGGAGAAGCCTCTAGGCATTGACCAAACATAGAAAGTCTAAAAACTAACTCAAAGTTCTCTACCCCTGCTTCTCTCCCTAGCTCTGGTCCACCACCTTCCTCTCTTACCTTCCTTCATCTCCCTTCCTCTCTCCCTCTCTCCCTCTCTCCCTCTCTCTCTTTTCTAGTATGCTCACCCCACCCACTGTTGCACTTGTTCCCCGATCCTTGCCTCCCACCCACCTCTCCTTCTACTTCCTTCCCAGTTACTCCTGTACACCCACTCTCTCTTCCACTTTCCTACACTACCTGGCACAATTGGCAGCAACTCAGTTTTTCCGCTCTACCTTTCCCTTTGACAATGCCCCTCTGGCAACTTAAATTCATGTAAATATTATTTGTTGTGACTCATCATTCTTAAATGTATGCCTGATTGTGTTGTTTTAACTGTTATTTATATTATCTGTAGCTTTTAGACCTTGTATACCCTGTACTGAATTTTGTATTCAAACTGCTTGCCTGCTAATCTCACACAAACTGTACTTCTGTTCTTTATATACTGACATGGAACCTCTGTAAAAGCGCCATTGGCTCAAAGGTATTTATCCAAAATTGAAATAAATAAATAAAATGATTGGCAAATGACTATAAAGAGCCAATCTAGTGGCCAGGGTTGAAAAAAAATGAGGCTAATCCAAGTTAGGATAATAAACCGCATCCAATACCAATTCCCAGATCCCCAGAAGGCCATGTAAGAAAATGTAACAACCATCAGGATTCCTAACTTCAGCTAAATGTGTAATGGGAACTGATTTGGCAGTAAGAATTTCCACCCACTGCTGGCAAGAGCTGTAGCCAGCCCCAGAAGCTTTATCCACCAAAGATTTGACTCAACAGGGCATCTGGATATCTAGCATATGAGTTTCTTGCAAAAATACTACATGAGGAGAAAGCCACTGTAAATGTCTAAGCAAAACATAATTTTTCTTATTGTATTTATCCCCTTTGATATTCCACATAACAAATAACAATGAACAAGCCATGATATAAAATTGATATTTCCAAGTACAAGAATGGTGATGCAGAGGCTGATGCACCAAGACCCCCTCCTAACTCTTATCCAAACAAAAACACCCACAAAAGCTAACTTTGAACACATCAAAACACACACAACAGTTGTTAACATATAAAGGGAAAAAATTAAATAAGAAGAAATTACAAAACTATAAACATCTGAATATCTAAAGTAACAGGCCTACTGCCCACACCAAAAAATGTAATGTTCTAAGATGGGGCAGAGTCAGTCTCTCAGCATCACCCCTGAGCAAAGTAATCATATGGAATCTCAGCTCAGCAGATACCAGCTTAATTAATATAACTGATGCTAACAGATTTGTGATTAAGATAACCAGAACCATTAAACTGGTTATTTACATACTAAAACCAGCTTCAGCAACCAGGGCAGCTATGATAAAAAAAAGTAATAACAACTGAGGGCAAGAAAAAGTAACATGACTGCCACTTCAGTCACTATAAATCTAGCCCTCAGTGAAACACTTAGCATTATGGGGCAAAAGAAAAATACATAAAGCCACAAGTTAGTCATTGACATTTGGCAAGCTGAGCTAATAGTATAAAGGTACTTAGACCCCAGCTTAAAAACAAATAAAAGCAGGCACCTAATTACAACTTTCAAGTATAAACATAATGTATATCAGGTCTGCTATAATGTTCCCAAGAACTCGCAGACCTAAGGATATAAAATCAAGAAAAGAAACATAACTGGTGTCTAAAACTCCTTTTCCAAATAAATCACATAGTCCAGTTTCGTAATACATAAAAATATTTTAAGTGGATGCCCTTAAGTTTCAGAGGAACCAATACCTGTTCCTAAATCAGCTATACATTAATTAAAAATCACAAATACTTAAGTACATTATCAATAAACATAGCTAGACTCACATATCTATGCTGAAAGTTTAAATCTAAAAAAAAATTACTCAAAAAGTAAAACCCTTAAGAAGAAAAAAACACAAAAACAAACAGGCAATAAACATTAAAGGACCCACACTGTATATAGCAAAATCTCTCCTTAGGCGTGAGGAAGAGAGTCCATGTAGTAGTGAGAGTTCAAGCAGAAAGGTGATCCTCTGTAACCTCTGAGGACAGCAGATTTTCTTCTGTTGCTTCACAAACAGATAGTGCAGTATGCATAACAAGATGTCGAAAGGCAAGGCTAAACATATGGAACTAGCACCAAATAAAACCAAACATTGTCCTCCCTGTCATAATGTCATTGAAATCAGAGGCAAAACATGAAACTCAGTCCCAGGAATAAAGCTTACAAACTTATACTAGTGAAACAAAAAATGTTATTAGCAGTATGCTAGCTGCATATCAAAACATCTAAATGAACCTGAGTCACCCCTTGGCTTTCTAGTTAAAGAAAAATAACCACAGACTGGGTTGTCACTATTCAGATGCAGTGAAAAGTCTGTTATTCTGGAGTCCTTTACATAAGAGCCTTTTCAGGTTTTAGTAGGAAACAGATCAGGGAAAAGATGAGAAAGAGCTGAAGGCACTTGATCTGCTGTCTCAAACCTGCACCGACCCGAATCAGTAGTTATCTCCAGCCATGAGGGATACAGTAATATATGCTTTATGTGTGCTGCCCAGAGTTTATTGATAATGGGGTGATAAGCAGCTCGGGCTTGACGGACTTTGGCTGTGAGGTCCTGCACTACATGGATTCACCTGCCAGTCCACTGTATGGTCTCTGGGGCTCTCACTTTCTTCAAAACATGGTCCCAGTCCAGAAAATTCAGTAATTTAAAAATGCTCAGTTGGGGGGCCTCTGGTGGTGGTTTGGCATGCAGGGCTTTGTGAGCACACTCTACTATGTAACTTGGGCTATTAGGTGAAGGCTTTGCAAGCTTCACACATACTTTTTGAACAAAGTCCAACATATTCGGACCCTCTTCACCTTCCGGCAGATGTAGGATTGCTAAATGATTATGATGATTACTGCCCTCCAAGTCATTAACCTTTGTTTCCAAGGCTGCTATCGATTTATGGAGTTGCATAATTTTAGGATCAGTTCTGGCTTTGTGATCTTCCAACAATGATATGCGGGATTCAGCATTGGTCAAGTGGGTTGATAATTCCTGCAAGGTAGGTTTAATCTCCTTAATTTCCTCGATTAAAATGAAAATTGCTTGTTTTGTCACTGACAGCTCTGAATACACCTGGCTAGGTGAAAGATCTTCCGGCCTGGGAAGGGGTGACCTGGAGTGGACATTTGGCCTCCAGGGTTATAGACATGTCATCCTCCTCATTGGAGGATGGCAGCAGAGTTTGCGGAGCTGCCTCTTTCATTAAAAACTTCTGGCATTGCCATAATAGGCACAATAAGTACTCTGACACAGTGACTGCAGAATCCAATAAATCAATTGACAAAAGTTGTTTTTTTTTTAGCTACTTTTAAGGTGATGCTGGGGAGCTCAAGAGAGACATGTCTAGCTCATTGCCAATGTCACGTAATCCTGTCCTTTTGGTTGATTTTATGGCACCGCAGATTTGGATGACCTGTTTTCAGTTGTGGGTTACCAGCAGTTCTCTTCTCCACACTTGTTGCTGCTTCATTGGACATGTTATGGTTTTTACACTTTTTTTTTGAGGTGGTCATTCAGTTAATGTGTGATTGACAGGATTGTTACAGAAGTTAATGTTTGTGATACTGCTTGAGTCAACCAGTTGGTGTTTCACTCTGTAATATGGAGTGTTTTTGATGCCTGCTGCATATACTGACACTCTGTAACAAAAAAAGGGAGGAAGAGGTAGTTCAGTCATGTAAGTGACTTGGAACTGCATTGTCTGATGTAAGCACAGTAAGAATATTACCTGCTGACATAGGCACTTTATGTATAAATGTCAGATATTATCACTGTACCTATGTCAGCAGGATTTAACTCACTGGGGTGAAAATAACACATTTTATCTCACTGGTCTACCTCTCTCCCTATTGTGTGTGTGTGTGTGTGTATATATATAATTATATATATATATATAATTATATACAGTATATACATATATATATATATATATATATATATATATACACACATACATACACACACACACACACACACACATACTTCATACATGCATTAACATACATACAACGTAATACTCAAAATTTAGGGAAATAAATTTAGCAAGAGCAGATATCTAAGGGAAGGGAGTTCTAAAGATTAGGAAAATGAGTGGATTTTGCCTTTCTGTAAATATATTTTCTGTTGGAAAACAATGAAAATATTGTACTGCATACTGTATTGAAACAGTAATACAACAGAAGACTTCTGCACAATTTGGGTCACACATTTGTTTCAGTTTCTCATAAGGAAAAAGGGGAAAGACTGCTGATTGTAGTCTTCAGGTATGATTCACTATGTATTCAAAAAATTGTACTTTTGAAGAGCATTGTAGATCCATTTCTAATCTTCATTTTGTAACAATTTTCTTTTAAACAAATAAGCAGCTGAATACTTCTTAGAATTTAATATTCTTTAAGGTAGTATTCTTCTGATGATAGTTAAAGATGATTTAAAATTAGTAAAAGTAGTATTCAAAGACAAAGTAATGACTGCTTTAATACTAAATTTAGTATTTGACTTCAGTGAGGAGAAATTTATATTAACCATGCATTGCAGTACAGAGTACAATGAGATTAATACTGATACTACAGTGCTACCACGAGTCCAGGGCTGCTGTGAGAGATGCCAAATCAAAAAATGTCAAAATAATGCAGTATCATGGTGCTATCATTGTGCTAGTGTTTGGGGCAACTGACAAAAGTCTAAAAATTAGGCTGGCCAGGTGGCACTGAGGGTAGAGGTGCTGGATGCCACACCACACATTATGCTGGTGAACTGGGTTCAGGAACAGACTTGGGTAATCGGGGAGCTGGTAGGGAGGTGGGAGCAGGATCGAGTTGCCTAATGGTGGCGATCCTCTCCCAGGAAGGGGTGATCACCCTCCCACAGCCCTGGTGTCTCCAGATGGAGGTTCAGTAATGGCGCAGGTGGGCAATGGGTGATTGGTAGAGTGCGACATCTCGCAGTGCGTGACACTCACATGCCTCCACATGCACTTGCTCACACCAAGGACGTAGATTGGGTGAGAATGGGGACAAATGGTTAAAACAAATAATAGAAAAAAAAAACTAAAACATTATGTGATATCATTGTATTATCAGTGTGTATGTATGTGAGAGAGAAAGTGGTAAAACATGCCATAGGGATACTATTGTGCCAGTGCACTACCAGTGCGCCAAACAAAACTGATATGTTGCATAACACTGTTATACCAGAGTGCCAGTGGGTAATACCATTGTGGATTTTTCAGCTTGTCATGGTATTGCCATTGTTATACCACTGTATTGCCATTGTGACAAATACAGTGACTTCAGTCAACCTACGGTAGCTGTAAATAAGTAAAGCAAGATCCACACAAAAAGTGATAATGCACAATCACAAGAAAGAATGTTGGGCTCTGATTAGTCAGTGCCCACCTTCACCAGTGAGGTTATCTCAGTATAACCTCACTGTATGAAGGACCAGCAACAAGAGGAGAGCAGCAAATACAAAAAAATCACTGCACCCATTCATCTTGAAACCGTTGTGCAATTTATACCCCCTGCCATCTCCAGTGTTAATCTGTCAATCTACCTCACTTGCCACCACCAGCGCACACACAGTATCAACAACCTTCTTCCTCCTGACAGTATTTCCTGAAACAGGAAAATCAGTGGACCTAAAAAAAAGCCATCATCTGAAATGGCATTCCCTTCCCTGTAGCATGAGTGCATTGAACAGCTACAGTCAATGCTCGATTCACAGACCACTCCATTACTAAAAGAAATGGTAGCACCACTTACAGCCAAAAAAAAACATGAAAAGAAATGAATAAAAGCACAGGCAATACAGATAAGTCAATGCCACAGTACAGAAACTATATATTTGCACTAGTACTGGTGATTGCTTCCCAGGTTAATGGACAAAATACAGTGCTCTCTGGCTATAGCGAACCCCTCTATAAGGAATTTCTGTTATAGTGAACACTGGTTATGGCTCCCATTTTTACCTAATTATGCATATTAACACCTTAGTATAGTGAATAATAACTGTAGTGAACAGATTTGCTGGCTCCGGAGGTGTTCCTTATAAAAAGGGACCACTGTACCAGAAATAGGATCGGGTTCCTAAAGTGCTGTAATCACAGCACTGAAGGCTTCTCATAACAAGTTGTAGGAGTTGAAACAGGAAAAAATACCCCCTAAAAATCTTGCTTCTGCTCATTGACTGTGTCTGGGCCTGGGGTGGGGGGTTGTGAAGCAGATACTTCCTCCTGAACAACAGCAGACAGAGCCACACAGCACAAGAACACCATTCACCAGCTCCACCTACATTTTACCCTTCTTTTTCTGTATGGGTGTAGCCTGGTATGGAAATATCCCAGTCATGGTTTTTATTGCACCATGACTCAGTAATACCCATTATATCTAGGTCAGCCTCTGCCATGAGTGCTTCCAGATCTAGAATTTTATTTCCTAGATTTCTAGCAATCATACACATGGTTTTGAAGATTTCATTACTGGTCTGATCATTTTCCTTCTTTTTCCTTTTTTCCCACCATATATACCCACTCTGTTTGTTACACTACTATTCCTAGCCTTTGGGGGATGGTGCTGTTTCCTCTTGATGTCTTCCTCCTCCCTCCTCCTCTAGTTTAAATGGCCATTGAAGTAACTTCTAAACTTTCCACTGAGAAATGTGGTCCCCCTCCTGGATTGATGAAGGCCATAACTCTTATATAGACCCCCCCCCCCGGTAGTACCGCAGTCCCCAGTGAAGCCTATGTCCTTCTCTGTACACCATTCCATCAACCAAGAGTTGAAGGTTTTGATGCTGAAATCTCTCTCCTCCCCATTGTCATAGACAGGTAGCACCTCTGCAAAAGCCAATGAATGTGCTACCTGCTTAAAACAACTCCCCAGCTCCTTGAACTCCCCCTGAACTATGCCAGCCCTATCCCTAGCTAAGTTATTAGACCCCAGGTATATTATGACATCCAGAGCTGCCCCCCTTCCTACTGCCCTAGCAATCCTCACTATTTTCTTTCCATCCCTACTGACCATGGCATCTGGTGGGCACTTAGCCTCCCTGTCCCCCACTTACCTTTTCCCAGATCTATCCCCCTCACAACTGAGTCCCCACCAGAAGTTGTTTCCTCTTCCATTGGGATCCTGTACCATGCTCCTTAGGGTCTCCTTTATGGAAGATCCCCCACAGACTCGAAAGACCTACCTCTGTGTGCCTCATCCTGGCTGTCCTGTCAAGGTGGCATAGGAATTATGTTCTGGTACTGTTTGTGGTATGTGCCTCTGGCCCAGATCCTCACCCTTCACAGACTAGCATGAATTCAAATAATGCATATATGTTGCTGACAGCACACTAGTGTGTGGCAGAAACCAAAAGTCACTGATAGTGGTCATGGTCCTGGCAGGGGAGTTGAGGGTGCTGGTTCTGTCTATTCCCCCTCTTGCTGCAGGTCCACTTTGCTAAATGTGGCTGTCATTGAGAAGGACCCCTGGGCTGTAAACATCCCTTTGATTTCTGCAAGAGATGCCAAGCTCATGGACTAAGGGCAACAATTTGCATGTAAAGTGTGTTGTCACAGACAAAGCCACAGATATGCTGAAGGCACTGAGTGATGGAAATTTGGTGGTGGTATGCTGCTTCACTCACACACTCAGTTTGGTGGTGACAAAGAATTTGGCAGACAAAGTAGAGGCTGATCAAACAGTCAAAGTCACCAGAAGCATAAATGGTCACTTCTATCACTCTGTGAAAGTTACAAACCATCTGCATCAGCTACAAGATAATCTTCAAGTGCCTCAGCATTGTCTCATTCAAGCTGTACAGACCCAGTGGAACTCCACATATTACATGCTGCAAAGGCTCATAGAGCAGAAACAGTCCCCTCATTAGCTCAGCATGGAAAGTGACATAGGTGCAGTCCTTGGACATGAGGACTTGGCTGAGATCGAGAGTTTGTTAAAGGTGTTAGCTCCATTTGAAATAAAGCACTTGTCATCTTAGCTCTGATTTGGCACTGCTGAGTCAGGTTATCCTGGCAGTGCAGATTGTGAAGCAAAAAGCAACAAGTGGATTTACTGAACATGCTGAGAAATATCCAGTCCAGACCCCACACACAGTGACTAGACTTGGAGAACACCTCATCACACACCTGGACATTTACTTCTCAGATCTCTGTGGCAGTAAAAATTACATCTTTGCTACTATGTTCGACCCCAGGTTCACATGTGAGGTATTAAACCTTACAATGCCCTTACACAAGGTTACTAATTTTTGGCAGCACCTTTACTTCAGATTCAGTTTCTGCATGCATGGGTTTGTGAGACCATCAGGTAACCATATTCTTGAGCCAATGGCAGACTCACAAACAGAAGCCAATCTTGAAATCCCTGCAGAGGAGGATGATTGTTGGGCTGAACTCAGTTCATCCCAATGGGCTGAGCAACAGAAGATGACAGAACAGCAGCCACTCTCAGCCATCAATCTGCTGAAGTGCTATTTTACAGAGGAGCTGGATTCAGTCTCCATAAATCCAGTGCAGTGCTGGATCAAAAGGCTAAAATCATCTCCTCACTTTTCTCAGTTGACCCTTAAATATATCCTAGTCCCCCTACCAGTGTTCCATCTGAATGAATTTTCAGCCTTGCTGGGGATGTGGTGGAGTCTCACTGATCCTCAATGGACCCACCACACATGGAGCAAACAGTTTTTTTTTTAATTAAACCTACCTCACTTTGGGTACCAATATGAGCACTCTTAAAACACAATAGTAGTGCTGGTGTTACTGTATCCACTGTTTGTGTACTGTAGTATGTGTCCAATCTATGCTGCATCCGTCATTGCTTCGTGAAGCACCACATGTTATAATTACATAAAACTTTTTAAATATTACTACAGATCTTTTCTACTACCCTGGACTGATGTTATACCATTACACCCATCCTGATATAAACTTTCCAGCTGCTGTTACCACAACACTACCCCCCCACCCAAAAATGGTGTTTCTGCTTCTCTTTTCCCCTGGACTGGTGGTGTCCCATTTTTATTCATCATGATAGGAGCTTTCCAGCTGCTGTTGCCACTACACTCCCCCACCTGATACTGGTGTTTCTCCTTCTTTTTTCCCATGGACTAATGGTGACCCATTACACTCCTCACAGTAGACATTTTACAGCTTCTGTTGTCATTTCACCTCCTCCTAAGACTGGTGTTGCTGCTTCTCCTCTACCCTGGACTGATGGCACCCACATTCCACGCCATTGTCTACTTATTACATTTGAAAAATGTACACCATCCATCTCCAGTATACAAATGTTTCCAGTCATAAAATATGCCAGTTACCACTGCAACACAACCAGTCTGTAGTCTCCAAATGTTCTCCTGAAATATGCCAGTTGCCACTGCAGCACCACCAGTCTATAGTCCAAATGTCTCTACTCCTGAAATATGTCAGTTACCACTGCACCAGTCTTTAAATGTCTCCACTCCTGAGATATGGCAGTTACCAGAGTGTCACCACTAGAGCAGTGTGGAATATAAAATTCCACCCATTGCATGCCTGTGGAATGACCATTCCAATTCCATAGAATTTCATAGAATTTTCATGCAAATTCCACAGAATTCCACCACATTTTAAATTTCAGTTATTTTGCTATACTTTTAACAGTTCACATCCAATTAACACCACCACTGGAACATAAGAACACAATGACATACAAATGTGTGCTAAATATCCAATTCATGGCATAAAAAGGGACAGAGGTATGGGTGGCCAAACATTTAATCAAAATTAACTTTTCAGCTATTTTGAGATAATTCTAAAATTTCTTATCCAAATTTCTCCACAGTGTCTGTATTTAGAGAAGCCCCCAACATGGGTATATGCACTGTGTTGTAAGTATCAAACTTCGATGGGAACTGAATTATAGGTAGCCAAACATTTTGCCAAACTTTAGATTTTTGTAATTTTAGTATACTTTTGATAGTATGCATTGAAATGTTATAAAATTTGACAGGTATACAGATTATCACTACATTTGTGTATGTACATAGTTTCAGATTTCTAGCTTCAAATGGGACTCAGTTATAGCCTGCCAAACATGTTGCCAAAATTTAAATTTCAGTTATTCCCCTCTAATCTTAAAACAACATATCCAAATTTAACCAGAGCCGAAGCATTTCAACTGCTATACCACATGGTCAGTTCAGACAAAATTCATATTTGCAGATTTAAACTGGGTTGAATTAAAAGTAGTCAAACTTTCACAACATTTGAAAATTACATTTTGCAAGAAAGTAGAGTACAAATTTAAGCCCCTGAAACTTTAAAACTAGAGAATGCAATACCATGACATTTGGCAGATTCTTAGCCCTTACAAGGAGACTGTGCATGCTAATTTTATTAATTGCTTGCTGCCAGAAATTGCAAAATAATAGGGATATGCATGGACCAAATAGTATTTCCCGAATACCACAAATAGTAGGCTTGCAGAATATTCTGATGGACATTCTGAATAGTCCACTATTCGGCCACTATTCAGGCTGTACTATTCTATGGGTTAGATTTTAAAATCTCACAGAGCTTTGTTGACCAATCAGAAGCTGTTTTGGGAGCTCACAGCCTAGACAACCATGTGATCTCCTCACTCTGAGATTGTAGCATAGAGTTCAATACTTAGAGAGACTAGAGTGCAGACTCCAATCGCTCAGTTAAAGTCATGTGTCTGCTGCATTAGAGGATAATTAAGGTGCTGGCAAAACAGCAGGAACCCTTTTTGAAACTCAGCAAGTGGCACCAGCACACTGTTCTGACAGCAATCTGCTGATTCAGTTGGGTAAGAAGCAGCATTGACAACAGGGAAATGACTCGGATGCACATTGTCGTGACAAAAACAAGGTGCAGTATGCTTGTTTGTCCTTTGCTTGTAAAAGCAGTCCGTTACTCGACTGCTGTCAGTGCAGTGTGCTGGTGCAGTTGTCTATCTACTGCATTTGCAGAACCATCATTTCTTGTATTACCCCTTGAGACCTTTGTGCCAATATAGAGATTCTCACTTAACTCCAAATATTGATGGAGTCATGGTCTATTCAAGTTCCAGTGTTATCCTATGGGAATCGTTACATTTTATTACTTGCTTTTTTTAATAGTCACATTTATTTAAGGAAACAGCATATGTTATTCCTATGGTACCTCTTGAAACCTTTGTGACCATACAGAGATTGTCAATTAAATCCAAATATTAATGGAGTTATGTCCGTTAAAATTCCAGCATTATACTTTGGGATTTGTTATGTTTTATTGCATACTTTATTTAATGGCCACAATTATTTAAGGGTGTGGCATTTGTTATTCTTGTTGTACCCCTTGAGACCTTTGTGACCATATAGAGACTGACACATAAATTCAAATTTTGACAGAGTTATGGTCTGCTGAAGTTCCAGTGTTATCCTATGGGGATCATTATGTGTTATTATTTGCCTTTTTTAATGGCCACACTTATTTAAGGGTGTGCCATATGTTATTCTTGTAGTATCGCTTGAGACTTTTGTGACCATATATTGTCAATTAACTCCAGTTATTGATGGAGTTATGGCCTGTTGAAGTTCCCAGTGTTATCCTATGGGAACTGTTATGTTTTATTACTTACTTTTTTTAATGGCCACAATTATTTAAGGGTGTAACATATGTTATTCTTGCAGTACCCCTTGAGTACTTTGTCACCATATAGAGACTGTTAGTTAACTCCAAATAAGGGTGAGGCATATGTTATTCTTGCAGTATTTCTTGAGACCTTTGTGAACATATAGAGATTGTCATCTCTGCATCCTCCTCCTGAAGCACCAGCAGCATAAACCAACCTCTGGCACCAGTGTAGAAGCCAAAGTGCCATGACCTCTGCATCCTTCTCTTGAAGCACCAGTAGCACAAGCTAACCTCTGGCACCAGTGTACAAGCCAAAGTGCTGTGACCTCCTCCTCCTTCTCCTCCTGAAGCCATTTTAAGGCAACTTTCCTGGCTGAAGACTGAATAACAAATATCTGGGACCCAAATACTGAATATTCAACCAAATATTCAGAAAAAGGTATTCACACAGCTCTACAAATTAACATCTGTACTTAAAGTCAAATTCCATGAGTTTTTGTGAAAATTGAAGAATTTCATGAAAAATTCCATAAAACTAGCATTTGCTAATTTTGCTCAACATTATCTGGAGGATTCTAATTAAAAGATAGGGCTATGAGATGCAGATAGAGCAGGAGGTCACCAGGTTCAGGAGTTAGATGCACAGTTTCATCAAGAAATGGACAGCTGAATTAGGTAGCACAACAGTTGGAAACCCCCAGGTTGGATCAAGGAAGCACATAGTGTCAACAATTCCAGACTTAATGCAGGATATTTAAGGATAACATCCAGCAAATTTATGATCCAGGGAGCCTAATGTACATGAAAATCTGGGACTTAGAGGTACTCAAAAAGATGTCGTGGGGGGCGGTGATGTCTGGAACAGCAGGAAGGAAGGAAGGGTTCTGGCTATTCCAAAAGGGTAGGTCAATAGGAAAAGGAGTATGTGACTCATCTTTTAAGGGAGTTTGTCACCATAAACAACAACAAAGATATCAGTGGGATCAGTAGTTCTACTGAGTCAATCTGGCTATGCCAAAAGAGAAGAAGGGGTAGTTACCCAGACAGGAACAGCTGGACTGCAAAAAGCTCAGCCCAGCTTATCAAATGAAGTAATGATATGTGCATTGGTAATGTTAAATTCCACAAAAAAGAATTCTGGATGGTTTGTCTATATGCTACTATAAATATGTGAGACAATGTTACCAATATTTTTTCTACTGCAAATTTAAAACTGCTGAATCAATTTATCTAGTTGTGTCAGACACCAGGATACCCTGACTATGGATGTGCATGTCAAATGTTAAGTCTATGCCTTAAAGAGCATAAAAGCTACAAACATCAACATTTTTGGAGAGTTTTTACAAAATTTTGCAAATATTTACATAGTAAAGATTTGAAACACTGTAACTTAAAAATATTTATCCCAATTCTCTCCATATTTAGGATATTCTATAAGCATTGCAAAAAGGTTATTAATGCTAATTTACAGATTTCTAGCACCAAAGGTGCCCAAATTATTTGCCAATGAAATTTGTCCATGAAATTTCCCATAAAAAATAAAATGACAGATTTTGAGCACATATAATTTTGAGACAATGGCCCAGATATTCAAACTGTGCCAGGCTGTGGCACAAGCCTGGGCGCAGCTCAACTTTGTTGTGTGGGGCGTGGCCTGGGCGATATTCAATGGAGCTGCGCTATGGCGCAGCAGTTTTGAATATTGGACCCTAGCCACCCTCACTGTGCATGGCGCAGTGGCACTGCACCAGCGTAAGTGGCCAGAGTGGAGCATGGAGATGCGCTGGCACAAGTGCCATTGCGCCAAGCACAGCACCTGCGATATTCAAAAGGGGACATGCAAATGGGGCCATAATTTATGCAAGGCACACAGGGGGCCATCTGCATCTCATTACAGCCCCATTTGTGTGCCATTAGCATGCAAGTGTGCTGATCCCTGATGACTTGTGCCTGGCACCCTGCCAGGCAGCAGCAGTCGGGGACTGACGCCCCCTGCAGCCCAATTGTGGGCATTCCTGTAATATAAAAAAACCCATCCAATATCCCTGGTGGTCCAGTGGACCTCTATGTGCCCGATCGCGTGCATCATTAGGTTCCCCAGTCCAACATCCTGGTGGTCCAGTGGATCGATCGCTGCCCGATTGCGGCATCAGTACCTCATCAAATACACCCACTACCCTGGTGGTCTAGTGTACCCCACCCACCCACTGAGCCCACGGCCCCATTCCCCCATCAGCCGGGCGGCAGCACCCACTCACTGCCACCCTGCCACCCGCTGACTGACAGCTCAGTAGGGCTGCATGCTCATTGGTTCACAGCATGAGCCAATGGGCGTGCAGCCATCTATTACTTCAGTCCAGATATGTGAATTAATTCATTCACATATCTGGACTGAGTAGTTGTATACTGCATGCCCATTGGCTTATGCCATGAACCAATGGGTATGCAGCCCTACCGAGCTATCAGTCGGTGGGCGGCGGGGTGGCAGGCAGGTGGGGTGCTGCCACCCACCGGCTGATGGGGGGAGCGGGGTGGTGGAGCTCAGTGAGCGGGTGGGGTGGGGGTACACTAGACCACCAGGGTAGTGGGCGTATTTGATGAGGTACTGATGCCCACGATTGGGCAGCGATTGGTCCACTGGACCACCAGGGATATTGGACTTGGTGGGGTTTCTATTAATGATGCCCACGATCGGGCTCAGTGCGGTCCACTGGACCACCAGGGATATTGGACTTGGGGGAACTATAGTGATGCCCATGATGGGGCATGGGGGGTGCCACCAGGTGTGGCAGGAACTCGGGTGGCCACCCACAGGTGGCAGCTGCTATGTTGCACCCTGCAATGTGGCAGCTCACCTGTGGTGGTCATCACTTGTTCCTTTTTTTGGAGGCGTAACTTTGTGCAGGCGCGGGTAGGGGTTGCGCATGCATGACTCTGCATCTTCACATCCCGGGCTGAATATCAGGCTGTGCAGGTTATGCATGGGCAGCCCCCTACTTGTGCCTGCATACATTACTGATGCACTCTGAGCATCGGGATTGTGCTGCGACTTTTCCCTTTTGAATATCGCCACAAGATCAGTGGGTTGTGCATGGTGCAACACTGTTGTGCCATGCGCAACCCTTTTGAATATCTGGGCCAATGTGTTATATTGTCATGAAATCTGGCACATTATTAGAACACCTATCATCAAGGAATCATGCCAAATTTAAGATCTCTGATCCAATAGATGGCTCAGGTATATGCACACAAAATTGTTCATAAAATTTAAAAAAAAAAAATGATAGATTTGGAGCACCTATAATGTTGTAACTATCCATCCAAATGTCATGCTGTTTGGGCTGTTATTGGCCCTCCACCTAAAAGGTGGGCATGCCAAATTTTATAGCTGTAGCTTAAAGGAAAGCCAAGTTATTATCAAATTATTACATTTTAAAAATTCCACAAAATTCTGATGAAATTCTGTTTGCAAACTTTTGTTAAAATTCCACAAATTCACAATTTTCCCATTCTGCTTAGCTCTAGTCACCGCCAACCTCCAAATGTTTCCACTGCTGATATATGTCAGTTACCACTGCAGCACCACCAGTCTGTGGTCTCCAAATGTTTCCACTCCTGAAACATGTTAGTTACCACTGCAACACCTCCAGTCTGCAGTCTTCAAATCTTACCACCCCTGACATATTCCAGTTACCACTACTTCACCACTAGTCTGCAGTCTCCAAATGTTTCCACTCTTAAAATATACCAGTTACAAGAGTGGCACAGCCAGTCTCTAGTCTCCAAATCTTTCCACTCCTGAAATATACAAGTTACCAGAGTGGTCCCACTAGTTTCCAGTCTCCAAATGTTTTCACTCCTGAAATATTACAGTTATCAGCATGTAACCACCAGTTTCTAGTCTACAAATATTCCCATTCCATGCCTGAAATATGCCAGTTACCAGAGCAGCACCACCAGTGTCCAAATATTTTCACTCCTGAAATATGCCAATTTGCAGAGCAGCACCAGAATTCTCCAAATGTTTTCACTCTTGAAATATGCTGGTTACCAGAGCAGTCCCACCAGTTTCAAGTTTCCAAATGTTTTCACTCCTGAAATATGAAAGCAGAAAAAGTTAAAGACCTTGCACTATGCTTCCCTAGAACTCAGCCGAAAACATGTATGAGTTAATTAAATAATTATAAATGCATTTGATGTTCTAAGGGTATCACCATGGTTAATAGATAAAGTGGGGATCCTTCTCACTCTGAAGCATCTCCATTACATATTGTTCCTGAAGCCCTTTTGAAATCCCATGGCTTTTCAATCAGGGGCTGATTCTCCATGGGGGTGTAGTACATCAAACCAAACTCTCAAAACTCCCATAGGGGAGTTCTACTTTACAGAGATGGTGGTAGACCCTTGGAATAGCTTACCACCGGAGGTTGTGGAGGCCAAAACAGTCACTGCTATTATGCTAGTGTGGGACAAGAACTGTGGTAATCTTGAAAGAAGAACAGAATGGGGGGTAGGCATTCTGGGCCGACTAGATGGATCACAGGGTCCCCTTCTGCTGACATGCTGTTATATTCTTATGTATTTTTCTAGTAAAATCAAGTTTATTTCAGTTGTAGTACAATATTACAATATTAAAACAGGCAACAAACCCCCAACAGTGAAACAAGAACTTCCTGATGCTGTTTTGCACCCCTGCAGGTACTTGTTCAAGGCTAGAGTTCTCCAAAAATCTCCACAAAATTATATATTCCTCTTACATTCAAAACCCCTATTCAGAATATGTGATAACTTTGATACAATAAGTTAAAAAGTATCACATCACTCGTGCAAATTTCCCCATAAGTTAAGCTATCAATAAAATCATATCAATTAAATTGATGTCATTTAACTTCTTAAGTAAATGACTTAAACACATGCTATAGTAACATATATGGTTCCACAACTGAGGTGATCTCAATTGTTCATGAGACAGTTAAATAAATATAAATTCCTTTGATGTTCTAAGGGTAGCACCATGGTTAATAGATTAAGTGGGGATCCTTCTCACTCTGAATCATCTCCATTTCATATTATTCCTGAAGCCCTTTTGAAATCCCATGGCTTGCCAATCGGGAGCTGATTCTCCACGGGGGTGTAGTACATCAAAACAAACTCTCAAAACACCCATAGGGGAGTTTGTTTGGATCTATGAGCCTATTGTGGCCCTGTCCTTGTGCCCAATTTAAGGCAGGATCATTGCATTAGCACTGTAACCCCTTGATTTGAATCTATCATACATCTAATTTACTAGTAAATTGAAATTTTCATCTTCGGTACAGTTTCTACACAGAGAAATAGTAAGATTGGGGATTAGAGGTGGTGATCTAGGCAATGTATTATTAAAAAGCAAGACAAAATAGATTTGTGCACCTACTGCTTTACAGACTCCCAGTTTAAATGGTCGGTTTGAAATAACAGCATTCTTGTGAAGTTTGTAGTGCTGCTACTCTGTAAACGTTTAGCATATGATACTTTTGTGTGCCTTCTCTTTAATATTTAGAACTGCTGGGTTTGTACACCCTATGGGAGTTTTGAAACCCTCATTTTGATGTACTACAACCCCTTCACGTAGAATCAGCTCTTGATTGGCAAGACATGGATTTCAAAAGTGCAACAGGAATAATACGAAATGGACATTCTCGAGTGTGAGAAGGATCCTCACTTAATCTATTAACCATGAAGATACCTTAGAACATCAAAAGATTTTATAATTATTTAATTGCCTCATGGACAGTTGAGATCATCTCAATCATGGAGCCACATATGTTACTATGACGTGGTATTAAGTTATCTACTTAGGGGCTTAAATAACATCCATTTAATTAATATGTTTTTATTGCTAGCTTAACTTGTGGAGAAATATACACGAGTGATGTGATGCTTTTTGAAGTACTGTCTTAAAATTATCATGTACCTTGAATAGGGGTTTTGAAAGTGAGAGGGTTATATAAATTTGTGGAGTTTCTTGAAGAACTTTACCCTTGAAAAAGCACTCACAGGGTTGCAAAATGGCATTGGGAGTTCTTGTTTCACTGTTGTGATTTGTTGCCTGATTTAATATTGTAATACTGCTACTGAAATAAATTTGATTTTACAAGAGAAAATATATATGGTTTCAGCTGAGTTCTAGGGAAGCATGGTGAGAGGTCTTTAACTTTTTCTGCTTTGATGTATTTTGATCTACATGCATTGCTAGTTTTCAGGAGTGATACCATTTTTTGCCTTTGACTCCTGAAATATTCCAGTTACCAAAGTGGCACCACCACTATTTAGTCTACAAATGTTTCTATTCCTGATATATGCTAGTTACCAGAGTGTCACCACCAGTTTCCCTTCTCAAAATATTCCCATTCCACTCCTGAAATATGCCAGTTACCAGAGCAGCACAGCCAGTCTCCAAATGTTTTCACTCTTGAAATATGCCAGTTATAAGAGAGGTCCCTCCAATCTCTAAATGTTTCCACTCCTGAAAAATGCTAGTTATTAGAGCAGCACCACCAGTCTCCAAATGTTACCTCCCCTGATATATGTCAGTTAACACTGCAGCACCACCAGTCTGTAGTCTCCAAATAGTTCCACTCTTGAAATATGCCCATTACTAAAATGGTACAGCCAGTCTCCAGTCTCCAAATGTTTCCACTCTTGAAATATGCCCATTACTAAAATGGTACAGCCAGTCTCCAAATGTTTCCACTCCTCAAATATGCCCATTACTAAAATGGTACAGCCAGTCTCCAGTCTCCAAATGTTTCTACTCCTGAAATATGTCAATTGCCACAACACCACCACCAGTCTTTAAATATTGCCACTCCTGAAATATGGCTGCTACCAGAGTGTCACCACCAGTCCCTAGTCTCCAAATGTTCCTAATCCACTCCTGATATATGCCAATTACCAGAGCAGCACCACCAGTCTCCATGTTTCCACTTCTGAAATATGCCAGTTACCACAGTGGCAGCACCAGTCTCCAAATGTTTCTTCTCCTGAAATATGTCAGTTACTAGAGTGGCACCCCCTCCTCCAGTCTCCAAATGTTTCCACCCTTGAAAAATGCAACTAACCACTGGGGTACCACCAGTGTCCAATCTCCAAATGTTTTCATTCCTTAAATATACTAGTTATCAGAGTTGCACCACCTGTCATCAAATGTTTCTACTCCTGAAATATGTCAGAGCAGCACTAGCAATTTTTAAAGATGGGATCAGGATTTCATAATGATCTGCTCAAGATCGGCCTATTGCTGTTTTTTCCAAAAAGGATATCCAGCTAACCATTAGGCCATTTATTAGGTGCACTAAATGTGTCTGAATGTTGTGCTTGAAAAAAGATAAATATGCAGCCACAAAATTATGTGAATTGCCAATTGTGTCAATTTGTTTAATTAACTCTTCTGTAGCAATCTGATGCATGTTTTGAAAATAGCAGAAGGGCTGCGCTGACACATTTGGCAGATACAAAAGGATGGGGGGAGGTGATGATCTACACTAGGAATGAGCTGACAACATGCTTAATATCAGGCACAAACTTTAACTCATCAATCAAACACCTGATGATTTCAATCACCCTTGGTCAAACAAAACAGGTCACCACTGAGTGCTGCTACTGACCCCCAGTATTGCTTCTTCAACCTACCAAGACTTTCTCTCTCATCTCGACTCCATCCCCCAAGGAGACATAATACTCTTCGGATATTTTAACCTAGACTGGATGGGTCCTAACAGAACCAGCTACCAGGCCTGTCTCTCCAATGTTAATCTAGAGCAATTGATTGAACAGCCCATCAGATACAACCTGAAGACAGGTAAACACACACTGCTGGATTGGATGCTAACCCATTATAAACATAACATTAAGTCAGCTGGAGTCTTCGCTGATGCTCTAAGTGATCACTCCCCCACTTTTTATGCATGGAGAAATAATTTCCACTCCCCTCCCCATACTAATAAAAGCACATGACATAACAAACTTCAATCCAGAAGTTTTCGTCAACAGTCTCAACTCTGTCAACTCGTCCCCTATCGCATCCCTCCCTGACATTAATAGTGCATTAGAATATTTCATCAACACTTTCTCCTCCATCCTGGACTTGTATGCTCCAATAAAATTAAGACACACCAAAGGAATCTACTCTCCTGGTTAGCTCACGATATCAGACACCTAATGAACTCTTGCGATAGATCTTGGAAAGCCTTCAAAAAAAACAGGGCTACTGTCTGGCAAATATATCAGCAACTGCAGAATGAATGTAAAACAAAAATAAACTCAGCAAAATGAAAATATCTTCAGACTAGTCAGCTAAAACATTTAGATAACCCTAAAAACTTCTGGGCCCAATTAAAAACCCTACTCAAGGGGAAGGACTGGACCATCCCACAAACTATGATCTGTAATGGCAATACACTATCAAACCTATCAGAAATAGCTGCCGGTATAAATCAATTCTTCACTAACCTGGAAAAATACAAATCTAACTTGCCGGCCACAACCTGCCCCCCTCAGAATGTGGACAAGTCCTCCTGTCCCCCTTTCCATCTTAAACTCACTTCAAGGTCTGAGGTACTGAAACTGTTAGGGGGCCTCAACCCTGACAGTTCTCCAGGTTTTGACTGCCTCCATCCTAAATTCCTCAAAATAACAGCCCCTACAATAGCTTAGTCTGTAGCATTACTTATCAACAAATCCTTTCTAATTCAGACTATACCAGACAAATAGAAAACTGTGATAGTTGTCCCCATGCATAAAAGTGGCCCTACTAACCAAGTTGAGAACTATAGGCCTATCTCCATATTATGTCCTCGAGCCAAAATACAGGAAAAAAATCCTATATAATCAACTTTACACATTTCTAGAAGAAACCAATACCCTAACCATCCATTGACATGGCTTTCTGAAACTACACTGAACTGATTCTGCTCTCCTCCAGGTCACTTCTGACATCTTTCAGGCAATGGATCAGGGTGAGGCAACCGGGGCAACTTTTGTGTACCTAACGAAAGCCTTCGACCTTGCCGATCCTCCTAACCAAAGTCCGTAATCTAGGGCTCGACAATCTCTCCCACTTGTGGTTTGTCAATTACCTGACCAATAGGCAACTGTGTGTAAAATAGTCTGGCACTACATCATCCCTATCTCCCATTACAGATGGGGTTCCCCTGCGTTCCATATTGGGATGTCTACTATTCTCAGTTTTTGTTAATGAGCTGCCCTCGAACTGTGGAGAAGCCTCAGTACAGCTCTACACTGATATACAGATCTGCAAAACACATCTCTTCCATCAATCTCAACCTGGAAGTGAACTTTCAGCTGCTAGAGAGTTGGTTCAATAATAACCTACTAGTGCTTAACATCAAAAAATTAAAAACAATGTTATTCCACCATACATATTATGGGTTCTCCTCCCAACCTCAGCTGATAATTAAGACCTCAACTGGTGAAGCGCTTGAAGGAGTAACCTCATTCAAATATCTTGGTGTAACTGTTGACAAACACCTAACTTTTGAAATGCATACTAACAAAGTGATAAAAGCTACTCAGCAGAAACTAGGTCTACTATACTGTATAGCCCCTTACCTCACACCACAGTCCAGAATAACTATTGCATCTGCTACACTATTTGCAGGTCTCCTTCACGGAGCTCCACTAATTATCAGAGCTAAGCCACCAATCCAAAATAAACTTTAGCAAGCCTATCACAGGATAGCACAATTTGCAGCAGCCACACAAGCATGAACACACCACTGTGCTGTGCTCAATACAATAGGATGGCCGTCCTTTGAAACCAAACTGGAATTCCCCTTACTCTGCACCACACTAAAACCCATCCACCTTCCTTCACCACCCAGTCTCTATAACATAATCACACTGAGACCTTTCAGCAGATCTCTCCGCTCCTCCCTATATCTAATGTTAAGCCTCCCAAGGACTCGATTAGCTATAGGGAGGAGATCCTTTTCTTTCACAGCCCCACACAAATGGAACAGCCTTCTAGTGGGCTTACTCTCCTGCAGTTCTCTTCCCCTGTTTAAAAAAACTCTACAAAGAAAAGTTCTTTCATCCTCTTACCTGTACCTGTAAATGACCTCTCCTTTCATCCTCAGGGTGTTTTCTTGGATCTTCCACCTACTACCACCCCTTCACCTCTCACCCCCACTCCCTAGTTCTAGCAGCTATTATCTCCCAATATGTCTCAACCACCTCTACAATATTTATCCTCTTCTTAGCCTCGACATTCAGTGCTAACCAGAACAGGTAGCTCAACTCTGAAGTATATATTTTGACTGGATCACTCTATTGGTATCTTGAACTATAGCTAACTGCTATCAATTGTCAAAAATTTCTTGAATGCCCCTATATTTATGTAACCCATACCAAACAATGCCTTAATACAAATGTCTATGAAGTGTCTACTTAACTGTAAATAATTCTACCTCTGTAATACAATGTATTTATTGTCTATGTATGGAAATCTTGTAATTCCTTGGGTCACCCTTGAAAAAGGGACAACTTTGTCTCAGTCGTCGTACCCAGTTATCAAAATTCAAATAAATATATAAATATATTTGTGTTCCTGTTTGACCCTTTTGAAAATGGGGCACCCAACAGCCACCAACAAAATAAATTACGTTTGTCATCAGCAGAACTCCAGTTGTTTTTCATGGTTGAATTTTGATCCATTCCATACTTAATGTATATACATAAAAACAGCTTGGCCCCTTTTAGCTTATGTCAAAACATTTGGCAAACTGCAGGAGAGCAGCAACTAAAGTAAACTGGATGTTGGGCTGCATAGCCAGGGAATTTTCTGCAGGAAGGCAGTGGTCATACTGCCACTCTACAGGTCTCTGGTGAGACTGCACCTAGATTACAGTGTGCTCTATTTGTGCCCTTATCTTAAGAAGGATATTGTCATGCTGGAAACAGTCCAGAGAAGGGCTATGAAGATGATTCAGGGCATGAAGGGCAACACCTATGAAGAGAGGCTCAGGGGACTCAAGATTTACTCTCTTGATGACAGAAGTGAGACGGGGGACATCACTGAGACCTTCAAGTGCCTTAAAGTTATAAACTGGGTAAGCAATCAGGGCCTCTTCAGCCATAGTGGGAAGAAGACCACTAAGGGCACTGACTAAGTGGTGGGGGGAGTTCAGGGAGGAGATCAAGCACTTTTTCACCAAGTGGGTGGTGGCCATGTGGAATGAGTTGCCAGAGAAAGTGGTGTCCCTGAAAATGATGGAAAGCTTCAAGAAAGGCTGGAACATGGTGAAGGAGAAAGATGCAGGTAAGGGAGAAGTGGGGAGTGGTGGTATATGAGAGAAGTCAAGAGGGAAATGGGAAGAATGAAGTTCTATCTGTAAACACAACTGGAACTGCTTCTTTTGTATTATGGTATCTTATGGTATCTTACTTATTGCACATTGCTGTCAAGTTTTACTGTACTCCAGTGCCCATTCCCACAGGATGTACCTGGAAATGAGCTATTACCAGCGTAGCATGTCTTTCCTGGCAAAACTTTTGAAATATGTAAAAAAAATAAATAATAACGTACATAAAATAAATAAATCAACCAAACAAATACAATTTGGTGAGGTGTGTGTGTGTGGGGGGGGGGGGGTACCATTGGACTACCAGGGAGGTTTCCCCTTAAATTAAAGATTGAGTCAGAGAGTTGGTACCACTGGACTACAAGGGAAATTTTCCTTTTAACCAGGGATTGGTTGGGAGAGGATACCAGTAAACTACCAAGGGTGGTTTTATTTTAGTTGATGGCTGGGGAGGGATACCACTGGACTGCTAGGGATGTTTTCATTTTAGATGGGAATTAGCTGGGAAGAGGCACTGCTGGACTACCAGGGATGTTTTCTTTTGTTCAAGGATTGGGTGAGAGGGGGCACCACTGGGCTACCATGGATGTTATCATTTCAAATAAAGATCTGGTGGGAAATGGCACCACTGGGCTACCAGGGAAGTTTTGATTTTAATCAAGGATCAGGTAGAATGAGGACACTGCTTGACTACCAGGGATGTTTTACTATACACTTAAGGATTGGGCTGGAAGAAGAGGCTTTCTCTGGCACCGCTTTTGCTGCAGGGGAGTCCCATATCACTGTGTATGTGCATAAGAGTAAGATTGCAACAGCGATACCTCAGGAGCATTTTAGTGCTTTCAGATCCATCTAAATATACCACTGCACCCTTTATGCAAGGGAGCCCCCATTTGAATGGGTGCAGTGGTGCATTTACAGTAACATGATCATGTGACAGAAACATAGACTTTGACAGCAGATAAGGACCGCTTGGCCCACCCAGTTTTCCCATTTCCCTACATATTCGATAAGCTGCAGATCCTAGTTAACCAACAGCCTACTTCCTCCTAACCCCCTCTAGAATTGCCTTATGTCTGCCCCATGCATTCTTGAATTCTTCCATTGTTTTTGACCTCACTACCTCCTCAGGAAAGCCATTCCATGCATCCACCACCCTCTCTGCGAAAAAGTACTTTCTCACATTGCCCTTGAGCCATCCCCCTTCTATCTTCAAATTGTGCCCCTTGGTCTTGCACATCTCTTTTACTGAAAGATGTTAATTGGACTTTGTTGATTCCCTTGAGGTACTTGAAAGTCTCTGTCATGTCCTCCCTCTCCCTCCTTTCTTTGAGGGTATACAGATTAAGCTCCTTTAGTCTCTCTTCATATGGCTTCTGGTGCAGACCCTGCACCATTTTTAGTTGTCCTCTTCTGGACTGCCTCCATCTTGTCTATGTCCTTGCTGAGATGGGGTCTCCAGAACTGCATGCAGTACTCCAGATGGGGTCTCACCAACTGTCTTTACAGAGGGATAACAACTTCCTGTTTTCTACTGGTGATGCCTCTCCCTATGCATCTCAGTATCCCCCTGGCCCTCCTTACTGCCTTCTCACATTGCTTGCCTACCTTTAGATCATCTGATATGACTAACCCCAGGTCCCTTTCCATTCTTGTTGTTGTTAGTACCCCCCATTGTGTAATCTTCCCCTGAGTTTTTGTTTCCCAAGTGCATTACTTTGCACTCCTTTGCATTGAATCTAAGCTGCCATACTTTTGACCATTCCTCCAACCTTGCCAAATCCTTTATCATCCTTTCCAACCCCCTTGTGTTTCAACCCTATTGCAGATCTTGGTGTCATCTGCGAAGAGGCATACTTTTCCATCCAGCCCCTCTGCAATGTCACCTATAAAGACATTGAAGAGGACCAGTCCCAGCACTGAACCCTGTGGTACCCCACTAGAAACCCTCCTTTCTTTGGAGTAGACTCTGTTTACTATTACCCTCTGTGCCCTGTTGTCCAACCAATATTTTATCCAGGCTACCACTATGGGACTCACTCCCATGCTGGCTAACTTGTTTATTAATCTTTTGTGTGAAACTGTGTCATATGCCTTGCTAAAGTCTAGGTAGGCCATATCCACAGCCCCTTCCTGGTCTACTGCTTTGGTCACCCAGTCAAAGAAATCTATTAGATACATCTGACAAGACCTTTCCACTGTGAATCCATTCTGCCTTGTGTCCTGTGCCCTGCTTGCATCTAGGTACTCAACAATTTCTTTCAGAAGTGATTCCATCATTTTCCCTACCACTGAGGCCAAACTAACAGGTCTGTTGTTTCCTGCCTCTGCCTTGCTCCCACTTTTGTGAAGGGAACTACATCCGCCCTCCTCCAGTCCTCATGTACCACACCATCATCCCACAATTTGTTAAAAAGGGTAGTTAGTGGTGTCTCTAGTTCTCTCCTTAGTTTATTTAGAATTCTGTGGTGAATTCCAGCATGCCCCATTGATTTTTCTGCCTTGAGTTTTAGGAGTTCTTTTGGGATCCTTTCTTCTGTGAATGGACTGATATCAACCCCACTATCAAGAGTGCTTCTATTGTTTGGTTTAGATACCTTCCTCCTCCTCTTCTTTTGTGATTACTGGGCAGATGTATTTGTTCAGTATCTCTGCCTTTTTCACTGTCACCCTCTGCCCACCCCCCCCTTTATTAAGCCTCACTCACTGTTCACCATATTATGGGACACTCTGAATATGGCCCCTTCCCTGTCTGAATGCACTGTGTCTGGTTATTGCTGCACTATGCCGGTTACTGCTACACTAGTCTTCTTAATATAGAGGCATGTGACTTCAGCTCCTGAATAAACCAGTTATATCAGCTAAAATTCAGAGAAAAATATATGGGCAGTAAGGCATTACAACTTTCTTTTACACACCTGTGACAAACTGGTCTTTTCCAGACTTACCCTGCATCACTGTTACTAGCTTTCTCAGCCCCTCTGTAGCTGCCATCACTCAGCACACATACTCTCTCGGGGCATGTCTAGGTCTGAATCCCTCCAGAACCGCTACTTACACAATAGAGTGCTCCTTGCTGAAGGGCAAATGACCATTCTTCTCTCTCACAGCTAAGAATTCCTTACTGTAGAAATAGATTATGGTAATGGTAGCTTTCTCTTCTGAGATGAAACTACAGTTTTGCCAGTTATAAAGCAAGTGGCTGTACCTTAAATGACTCAGTCACAGAAACATGAGGTAAATAAGAAAATAATATTTGTAATACTTCATGATATTTACACATATAATACAGGATACCACATAAAGATGGTTCCACATCAATACAACGATGGTGTCAATGTCGACACCCTTGACAGCGACAGGAATAATGCTGACAGTCAGCATTGTTCCCAACAGGACAAAGTGTTTTTCTGCAGGGGGGCTTTGCCCCCTGCACCCCTCCATCTCTAAATAACCAACTCTGAGTCAGAGTTGGTTCAGGAAGGGGGGCGCAGCACCAGGAATCGCTGTGTTGGCAGTCAGCGGACCACCAGATCAGCCAATCTGAACCTGATGAGATTTGTCATTGTGGTGATGTTCACTGTAAAAAAAGTCATTGAGGTGGGGTGATACCCATAAAGACTATGGGGAACAGTAATTCTACGGAAAAGAAAAGAACATTTTGAATCATGGTAGCACACAGGAAAACAAAAAACTATCCCAATCTTCTCTATTTAGCAAAAGTAGAATAGCTTACCACACAAGGCTCTTGGTGAATCAGGGCAGACTTGAACCTTAGGTGTTAGCTGTTCAGGCACTGCCAGATCTTCAGACCACCCCTAGCTGCCTACATGACACATCATCCAGTATGTCTCTCTATGACATCATAGCACTCTGACATAATAGATTCAACATTCTTTGTCTCTTGAGGGCTGGGTACTAAAACAAAAGTCGTCTGATCTGGACCACAGACTTTCTGTATACAAATACATATGCTTTTTGCCATGAATCCTGTCTAGGCCAGCAGGAATGTCTTTTTAAAAACATAAAAAGATATTTTCCCCTTTTAAAGCTCTTCCATAAACTGGCCAGAGAGATTGTTATCACGCTCCAGATACAGCTGGTCTGTTTTAGCAGAGAGACTGATAACAATATCATGACCTTTCCCAGGGATATCCACTTTGTTCCTACAGTTGCTAAAATCTAACTGATTCCTATGCAAAAATAAATTAAAAAATACAGTAACATGTACCGAATACATTGCAAATTTGCACAACGTTCATGTTGTAAAAAGAGATTCCAGCCATATTGGTCCTTGAAAAACAAGAGATGATGGAAGGTTTGACACCTTTTATTGGACCAACAAGTGTCTTGTACAAAGACAGAATTATACACAAGTTTTTGGGGCCTCAAAAAGCTTGTGTATAATTCCATCTTTGACACCTGTTGGTGCAATAAAAGGCATCAAACCTTCCATCATCTCCACAACACTCATGGTAAGGGTGTGTAAAAAAAGTAATCTTTCTGCACATAGTTCATTTTCTATAATTATTGGTTTTGAAACCAAAGGTACAGTGTTGCGTTTAGTTTGTTGTGGTAGTGAAACTGAGTTCAGCAATGGCACTATAGTTAATCTAATGTAGTAGAGGAAACAGCCATGACAAAACTCCATAATACATGGGGTCATAATAAACACACTAGAGTATGAACGTGCTTTTTTATTGTATCCCTGTGGGATCAGCCCTGGGACCACTTATGTTCTATTTCTTTGTCTTGTAGACCCCATTATCCCTTTCTCCCTGAATGACCATGTACAACTGTACTGGAGGACATGGCCATAGCCCTGTGTTTATTGAAAACCTCTGAGATATACAGCATGCGGCATGACTTGTGCAGCTCAGGAGTCTCACCAAGGTTCCTGACGACCAATGTCTTACACTGGTCGATACTAGAGATGCAGCAAAATTAAATTCCACTGGCGAAGTGAACGCAAAATGGCCACTTCTCGTGTCACACCACTAAGCAGAGTGGCCAATAGGAAAGGCTCACTTTGCCTTGTAATTGTTACTTTGCATTGTCATTCCACCTTAACACAAAGTAAGGCAGAGTGGCAACAATATTGGCAGCCCCCAGTGCCCCCCCCCACACACAGTTACCAGAATTAATGTGCATCCCCAAAATGCTACTGTCTTGTGTCCATAGAACTCCCCAGTGCTGACAAAGTGATATGAGAGCACAGCAAGAAATACAAGTCTCCAAGAATTAATGGCACACTCAGTCATGCATGCAGTGGACATGGTCACATCACACACAGACACCAGAATAAATGTGCATCCCCAAAATGCTACTGTCTTGTGTCCAGAAAATTCCCCAGTGCTGGTGAAGTAAAATGAGAGTGTAACAAAAAATGCAAAGTCTCCCAGAATTAATGGTGCACTCCGCCATGCAAGCAGTGGTCACCCACAGTCACCAGAATTAATTTGCATCTCAAAATGCTACTGTCTTGTGCCCAGAAAATTCCCCAGTGCTGATGAAGTGAAATGAGAGCGTAACAAGAGATGCAAAGTCTCCCAGAATTAATGGCACGCTCAGTCATGCGCGAAGTGGTCACACACAATCACCAAAATTAATTTGCATCCCCAGAATGCTACTGTCTTGTGTCCAGAAAATTTCCCAGTGTTGGCAAAGTGAAATGAGAGGGTAACAAAAAATGCAAAGCCTCCCAGATTTAATGGCAGACTCAGTCATATGACCAGTGGCGACACACAGTCACCAGAATTAATGTCCATCCCCAAAATGCTACTGTCTTGTGTCCAAAAAATTCCCCAGTGCTGACAAAGTGAAATGATAGTGTAACAAGAAATGCAAAGTCTCCCAGAATCAATGGCGAACTCCGTCATGCAGCAGTGACCACACTCAGTCACCAGAATTAATGTGCATCCTCAAAATGCTACTGTCTTGTGTCCAGAAAATTCCCCAGTGCTGACGAAGTGAAATGAGAGCATAACAAGAAATGCAAAGTCTCCTAGAATTAATGGTGTACTGCAAATGCACAGACAGATTAAGACTGCGCTGCATGCTCAAGAGATGCAGAGTCAGACGCAAAGGCACAACGACACCTAACCAGTGCTCACAAGTCACAAATCCAGATCTGTAAAAGAATAACTTTTGCCAGCTGGGGGGTAGTGCACAGCAGTAACAGTCCACTACCATTAAAGATACCGCAAAGCAGTATAAAAAAATCATGCAGGTGCAGTGGATAGCAGGTTCACACTGCTGCAATTACTCTGGCACAATAAAAGTTGTCTGATTTAATGGTACGCATTGCACACACACACACTCACACACACACACTGCAAGTGTTGCGTAGCAGAAATATAACCAAATGTTTTAAACAAACTAAAATAATACACTGCTGCTCCACTACAATCAGCAAAAATATTCAAGAATTACTGAAAATATTACTTTGTGTACATTAACACAGTTATATGAAAAAAATATAAGCACAACATAAAGACTGCCTTTTTCTCCCAGTTAATCTACCTACACCACAGATACGCCCCTCCCACAAAGCCCACTTCACAGTACACAGACTGACTGTTCTAAATTAACATTCAAAATCCACACACAGACGATGAACACTCAATGATATGAGCACAGGAGGGTTTCCTACAATTGATGCACTAAATTTTGGGCAAAACAATGGCTCAAAAAGGCTTTTTTAATAGCTTTAGAGGATTTGAATTGCAGAGCTTTGACAGGAAACTGTCTCCCTCTTCCACTACACACACACTACGCAGAACTGAGGCTGTGCAGAACAATCTAGATCCCATGTGACCTGAAATCCCATGAAGCACTGCAAATTTGCCTTGGAGCTCAATAACAAGGAGAAGTGATGTAAAGTACATTGATTTCAATGTACTTCACATTAAAATTGTTGGAGAAGTGGTTTGGGGAAGGCGGAATAATGCAAAGTCATTGGTTTCAGTGGAGTTCGTGTTCCCCATTATGCTGCAAAGTACTCCACTTCGCGTTGCGGAGCGCTTCATGGATTCTGCGTTACTCCACAAATCACTCCGCATAGTGAATTTAGGCCACTTCACCCACCTCTAGTCGATACCTTACCACATTAAGAAACCCTCTGGGTGGATACAGTCCAAATGTACAGCCTTAGAATGGATAACAGCCACAAAGGCTTCAACTATTGCTAAACCCTATTCGGGTGGACCACATTTGTTAGCTTGTAATTAGTCTTGGTACTGTGTGTATAAAGTCATTGTTTAGTTGTTTTACAGCAACTATTCCTACACCCCCTCTGAGTGGTCCAGATGTGTTAGCTTGTAACTAGTCTTGCTTACTGCATCTATACAATCATTGTTAGCCATTTTATGGCAACTATTGCTACACCTTAAAAAGACAAACAAAAAAAAAAATTTTTCTGGGTTGGGAGTAATACCTAACCCTTTCATGGTGCCTGACTTTATAACTGCCCAATATAATTTATTTCCTTCATTATTTTCCATATTGCTCTGATCCCATTCCATATTTTTATTCCCTTTCCCTCTCCTTCTTATCTCATCCATGCCATCTCCCTACTAGTTCCTCCAGCTTTTCCTATCCACCCTGGTCCCGTCTACTCCCTCTCCTTCAACTGGGAATTCTTCTATAATACCCTTTTTCCCTTCCTTACGGTCTCTCTACTCGCCCCCCCACCAGACACAAATCCTATTCTGTTCTGCTTTTCTTTATACTACTTCTTCTGTTGTGTGCTGATGTCAAATCTAACCTTGACCTTACCTCCCCTAACACTGTTTCCTCTACCCAATCTCTCCTAGAAGGCTTTAAACTTTTCCATCATAATGCAAGGAGCTTTCTACCTAAGGTCAATCATCTAAGATAATGGCTTGCCCAGCATACTTCCAATATTTTCTATTTCACCAAATCCTTGCTCACCTCTAGAGTACCTGATAGTGCTGTAGCCAATCACCAACTACAATCTCCACAGACATGACTGTGGCAAAATGATGCTGTTGCTCTCTATGTGTAGCAGGGACTCACTTTCTGTATTCTCTTAACTGGTGTAATATCCTCTTCACTATATCCATCAGTCTCTCATGCATTCGGGGCACAGAAATCTAAGGGAGGAGTACAGGCTGGGGGCAAGGTACTAACTGCCACTAATTAAGAAAGGGACCTGGGGGTAATTATATTGGATGACCTAAAGTTAACCAAACAATGTGAGAAGGCAGTTGGGAGAGCCAGTGGGATGCCAGGGTGTATAGGGAGAAGTATCAACAGGAGAAAAAATGAGGTGGTTATGCCACTGTACAAATCACTATTGAGACCTCATCTGGATTATTATGTCCAGTTCTAGAGGCCACATCTCCAGAAGGACATAGACAAAATAGAAGCAGTCCATAGAAGGGCAACAAAAAATGGTGCAAGGACTACACCAAAAGTCATATGAAGAAAGACTAGAGGACCTCAATATTTATTCCCTGGAGGAGAGGAGAGAGACATTCGGGCACATCAGGGGTATAAAAAAGGTACAAGAGGGTAACATCTTTCAGAAAAGAAGGTGTATAAGAACAAAACAAGGTGGCATGATATGAGGCTGGGGGGGTAGGCTCAGGGGTCAATGTGAGGAAATACATTTCACAGAAAGAGTAGTGGATGCTTGAAACAGCCTCCCTGCAGATGTGGTGGGGACAAAATGGTAGGGGAATTCAAAAATGCATGGGATAGATATGTGTCCTCTCACACTAGAGAAGAGAGGGTAAGCCTCAGATCAACTAGGGTCTGCGGTAATGAATTAAGTAGAGAAAAAGGGCAGACTAGGTAGCTCACACAGTCCTTATCTGCCATCACCTTCTAAGTATCTGTGTATCTAAGTATTCATATGAATTTCTTCTGGCTAAGCTCACATTTCACTCTTTGATATCTATCTTTATTGGCAGAGCTTATAGCTCTCTCCAAGCCTTTCCCTCTGTATTGCCTGATGCTACCACCTCCCTGGTTTCATATTCCTTACCTGGAGAATTGATTCTGCTAGCAGATTTCAAAACTATTTGGCTCTCCCCTACTGTCAAACAACCTATCCAAAAGATTGCATATCTTAATCTCTCACAACTGACCCAACTCAACTCAGTCCCCACTTCTCTAATGGCTCTCTTATAGATTGGGTCCTCTCATCCCATCCTCATCAAATAATTCCTGCTGGCACACTACCTGATGCCTTCAGTGACCACATCATGACCTTACTGCATCTGTAAAATTCAACTCCCCACAGCACCTCCCAAATGTATCTGGTCAAAGATAGTTTGCTTGTTAAATTGTGACTTCCTCCTCCTTGACATCACTGTCACTGACTGGCCCTACATTATGACTGCCCCCCCATTCAGACTGCCACTGTCATTGATGAGGCCCTCTCCCTACTCCACTCTAAATTCATAAACATGTGGGACACATATGTCCCCCTCTTAAAAGTCCAGTGTGAGAGGGTCACACCTCTCATGGATTACAATTGGTCTTTGCAAGATTTTGAATGGTACCCAGTATTGTTTCAAATTTTCTCACTCCCCAAACAGACCTCCTTAATTATAGGAAGCCTAGAAATTCCTGTAACAAGGCCATCAAAGCAGCCAAAGCAAACCATTTATTTTTTTTCCTTACAGTGATAATTGCATGTTGAATTCCTTGTGCTGTCTGTGTACAGTCATTGTATATCATGGGCTGGATATTCAAACTGTGCCCAAAAAGTGTGCAATAGCAGGAGCAAGCACAAGTCCATTGCACCCATGTGCAACAGACGTGATATTCAAAAAAGGAGCAAGCCAAATTGCGCCAACAGCTAACGTCTGAATATCGCACCACCTGCGCCATAGCGCAACTAGGGAGGGGAAGCTGAGCAGATACGATGCGCTATGGCACAACAAGGGGTGTCCAGATGAGCAGTCCAGAGGTGCCATAGTGCAAGCAGGGAGCCCCCCAGCAGCAGAGCAATGTAACGGCACAACCAGGGAGGTAGGGGCCCACCACCCATGCCACAGATGGGCACAGGAACACACAGCAGAACTGACATCGTGACCCCACACCCCAAGCACAGCACAACTGGGGAGGGCTGGAATAACCACTGGCCCATGGAGACAAGCAAACAACCCACAGCCAGGCCAAGGTGCCCCATCACACCCACCGGCAAACTGAGACTGCCACACACGGAGGGCGGGCCACCCGTGCCACCATCCCCCCAGTGCACAGCACACCCTGCACCATGCCCTCAGACACCCCCCCCATGAGCAGTGACCACCACTGCAGGAAACCCCATGCATACCACCACCCCCACTGTGACACTGCAACCTTGTGCACCACAGAACCATACAAGGCAGCCCCACCATGAGAATCCAGCAGTGGGTGGCATCACACGACAATGCAACAATGGCAGACACAATGCCACCATGCACAATCCCCCCCCGAGACACAGCTGAGACACCGACCATGCGTCGGCACAAGAGGTACCCCACACTGGACAGGGTGTGCCCCCAGCACCACCACCAGTGATACAGCACCCTGCACATTAGTCCAGTGACACACCCTGACCTACCACTGGCCACAACAGCCAGCACAGACACCCACAGTGGTGCGTGGAAGCATGCACCACACGGATGCAACACAGTGCAGGGACAAACACCCACCCATACCCAAGGGGACAATAACACAGGGACGCAGTAGCGTGGCAACCAAGCCCCAGTGTGGGCCCATGGAAACCATGTACACACAGCCTGCAGTCTTCCCTGGCACAGGAGTGCCAGCCACTCTGCGCAGGCACTGTGGACCCATACGACACCAACATATGCATGGAGCACAAGTCACAGACAGTGGTGCACATCCCCTGCAACACACACAAGGCACAACATGGAGGAGGGACAACAACCGCAGAGGCCACAGTGTCACCTGAGGCATGCATGCACCACACCAGTGACAGGAGGCAACTCAGCATTGTGACGGGTACAGTGGCTACCCTGCATGGACAGCCACCACTGACATGGCAGCAGACCTTGCTGGTCACAGATATGCAAGGGTGTCAGCTGCACAGTCCATGGACGAGTTGACAGGGGCACCATGGACACAGAGCATGCACCATGGACCACTGCACACAGTCATCCATTGCACAGGGAACAACACACACACCACAGACACTGACTGATACTACTCCCACACCATAGTCACTGCCCCACGGACATACACACAAACCCATGACTGCACCACCCCAGACACCATGCACACCACTGCAGCTGAGCACCTATAGCCTGCTGCAAATCAGAGACCACCACAATATTCATATCAAAATAATTATATTGTAACACATAAACAAAACTATTTACAGAACTATGTACATATGGGGGGGAAGGACATAAACAAGGTGGGGGGTGGGTAAGGGGCAAGGGTGAACATATAGGAGATGGAAGAAGGGTGTGAGGGTGGGTCCAGGGGAGGAAGGTGTTTCCATGGGCATGGATGGCTCATCATCTGCCCTGCTCATCTGCCATGTTTCGCTGATGTGACCTCCGCCTCCTGACCCCATGTCGGTCCATCCTTTGGAGGATCTCCAGGGATGATCTCACCACCTGCAACCACTCCTGCAGTCCCCTCTCTATGGCCCAAAGTTGCTGTACACCTAGGATGAGGGAGCAGAGTCATTACGTGTGACTGTCCATCCCCCTGCAGCCCACCCATGGTGCATGGCATACAGCCATGTGCCATGCACCTGTGATGGTGTGCGACCACCCTCAGTGACCATGTCCACAAGATCTGCCCACCCAGGCAGCCACAGCCATGTGGACCACTGCACACACCCACCGCCCATGTCCTGCACAGCACCACCATGGGCATACAGCAACGTGGCTATGCGGTGTGAAGGCAGTGCCACAGCCATGTGCCCGGTGCATGCATAGACCACCACTGATGCACTCCAAGACATGCAATGCCACTGGAGAGTGCTGACTGTCACAAGCCGCGTGCATGGCAGTGGTGTCCATGGATGGTGGCCATGCCCCACTGCCCACCCTGTTACACAGCATGCAACAGTAATCATGGAGTTATTGCACTCACCCTCATCGGGCTGGTCAGGTTGGAGGTGACGGTCCTCGTCCTCCCTGGACGCTCTGTCCACCTCCCTCTGGTGCTCCTCCCTCAGCTGGCGCCGCTTGTCCACGCCTGTGGGGGAAACAAGGAGAGAAGAACATCAGTACAATCCTGAAGCAAAGTCCCCCTGCCCCAACATGTGTGCCTACCCACCCAACCAGACCCACCCACCCCACACCCTGTGAACACCACCACAGCCAACCCTAGACTAGCCCTCCCTACTGGACACATACAACACTGTTATCCATATGGACAATACAAGTGCATAGACAGAACCCCCACCTGGATGTGGCACCATGCCCCTCCTGGCATGTGACCGCAGATGGGCTAGTAGGTCTGGCTCCCTCCTCCTGAGGTCCCCATAGCAGTGCCTGCATTGCTCTGAGGTCCTCCTGAGTCCAGTGGCTTCCTCCAGGTCAGTGGCCACCTCCTGCCAGACCTGGGTCCTGGCCCTGTCCAGTTCCTCATCACCAAACAGTGGGCCATAGTGTGGCTCTACAATGGCCACAAGGTTGGCCAACGCAATGGCACTCCATTGTGGGGCTCTCCTGCGTGCCATCTCAACAGCTATAGTAGGCAATATGGTGTTCTGCAGCTCGGTACCCCACGTGCAAATGCTGCGCGGTACAGCACCACCATTCCCTATCATGCTGTTATCGAACAGCACGATAGAGTTGCAGCCACGCTGGATGCATGGCGCCAAGGGGGCAAAGGTCGGGCACAGGGTCAAGGGTCTCTGGCGCAAGGCCACGCACAGTGCCATCGGACGACTATGCGTATAGCGCTATTGGTTGCCTGTTTGCCAGCACCACAGTGGACTATAGTGCAGTTGAGCCATTGCGCCTATGGAGGCCCATTGTCACAGTGCCATGTAGTGACCATTGCCATAGAACCACTAGCACAATGGTGGCCATGCCCTGCATTGACCATTGTGCACAGCATGTCATCAGCATGGCAGACGCCAGCGTCAGCAGGCTGGGCATGTGCAGTGAGGTGTACTATGCATGCCATGGAACTGCTCCATTGGCTCAGCCCATTCAACACAATTACGCAAAGCACAAAAGTGCAATATTCAGCCATCGTATGCTTATCATCCGATCAGTCATTCAATGGTGCAGCACTGTGATTTGCATCTAATTAAAGTTGCTCCTCACCTAATTTGCATGGATTGCACTATTAAAGAGCGACAGAGTTCTGCAGTGGCCATATTCGGTTATTGCAGTTTATTGGTGAGTTGCATGCTGTGTGGGAGTGTGGACTGTGGATTCAGGGACATGCTTTGGACTGCACAGTCACAGGTAACCACTGCCATTCCTACAGGCTGAATAATGACCGAGTAAGGTCTGAGTGAGGAGGACAATGATGGTGGGTGGAAAAGAAGGCTCAATTTTACGAAGGCCGAGACCGAGGCACTTTTCGAGGCCTACCTGGAGCAGGAGCCACTGCTCAATGGACGGCGGGGCACCCCTCTGGCCCATGCAGCTGCATGGGAGGAGGTGGCACATGCCGTCAACCTGCATGGCAGCCACCAGTGCTCCATGCAGGAGTGTAAGAAGAAGAAGATGAGTACTGACAGGAGGAGGGTGAAGGAGAAGGTAGCTGCCATTAGGGCGGCACATGCTGCAACTGGCGGTGGACAGCCAGAGGTGGTGCAGCTCACACCAGCAGAGGACAGGCTTGCTGCAAGCATGCACCGCAGTGCCATAGAGGGAGTTCCTGGTGGTTGCTTCCAGATGGGTGGTGGCCCATCACTGCATGGTAAGTCATGGTCGGTCTATGGGGGGGCAGGGTAGGTCATACGCAGTAACGTGACTTTGATTTCCCTTACAGATCCTGTGCATCTGCATGGGTCAGCGGTGGTGGGCCTGTCCACTGCAGAAAGTCAGCTGGAGTTGAAGGAGGGACCATCCACCTCCACAGGTATACGTGGAACATTGCAACAGTGGGGCCGCCTGGCTGTCCACACTGATATCGTTGAGACAGGTGTGGGGGAAGCCCTTCCTGTGCCTCAGCATTCTGGCATCCAAGGATGCCAGCACGCCGTGGCTGTGGCTGGGGCAGATACCTACACCAGTGATGACAACATGACCGTCATGGGCAGTGACATGTGTGTGCCATGGAATGGACACACAGCAGGTCAGCTCACGCCCATGGCTCTGGCTGGTGCCGCCATGTGGGCCAGCATGTCAGCACAGTCCCACGCTGTGCCTGTCAGCACCAGTGGGGCAGCACCGGTGGCTGGTCAGGACAGTGGGACTGTTGTGGCCACAGCAGCAGCACCACTGAGCCCTTGGGTGCAGCGGCCAGAGGGGCAGCAGCAGCAGTATCCCACCAGGATTGGGGGTTCAGGGTTCAGCAGTGACATCTGTGCAATGCCTGTGGACTTGCCATACCTGGTCCTGGTGCGCAGCACCCACCCTCAAGGGGTGTTGAACATCAGGCCCGTGAACATCCTGAGGGACAGCATGCCGAGGAGGCAGACGACCTCTTTGATGAGCACACCAGCCTACTGCAGGCATTGGTCCAGCAGCAGATGCTGCTTGCAATGTCTGTGGAGGCACTGTGTGTGGCTCTGGAGTGGGCAGAGGAGTGGCGCAGCAGGGACACTGATAGGATCCTGTCACGGATGGACCATTTGTTGGAGGATGTGACCACTGCCATTGACAGGCATGCATGGGCATTCATTGCTGTCATGGCCACAATGGGCACACAGTCAGGTTCCCATGCATTGCTCATACCACTCAGTGTGCTATCCACTCCCCATTCCCAGCGTCGTGTAACATCCACCCTGTCGATGCCGGGTTCAGTTGTGGTCATCCCGAGCACTCCTGGTTCAGGCATGTTCGGTGTGCTACAGACCCCTGCGCGGCCACAGTCGTGTTCGCGCAGTGCAACCCTTGGGGGACCATCGGTGCCACCCCAAGAGGCCCGTGGTCAGCCTGCCAGTGCTGGTGGGGCCACCCACACATCTGAGGTGGCCGTGGCACTGTGCCACGAGAATGACCTGTCTCCCAGTGCGGGCACTGTCTGTTGCTGCCCTGTGTGCATTGTGTGTTTCGGTGGGCAGTGCACAGGTGGGTGCCCGGCCATGCACGTGGAAACATGGTCTACCTGCACACCCTCCCAGCTGCTGTCCACAGATACATGTGGATGATGATGATGCCTGCATTGCATTGTACACCAAAGTGCGATGGTGCCCAGCATCTGACACATGCACATGAACAGACAGTGGACGTGGTGGCCTGTGGACATGTGTGTTGCTAGTGTTGGCGTTCTGGCTCAGTTTTCCACCTGCCCTCTGTGCACGTTTGGTGCATTGTGTGTGTGCGTGTGTGTGTGCCCGTCCATGTGGTGCATTGCTGTTCACCCATCCTTGGTTGTGTGTGTGTGCTTCTGTGCCCTGCCACATCCCTTGCCAGCATGCATCCCTGGTGTGTTTCCATGCGTGTTTGTGGGTTGTGCCTTGGCCACTGGTGGTTGCGCATGACACCATGACTTACCTGGGTTGGCTGAAGTGCTCCTCTGTGATGGTGTCCCAGTGCAGCTGCCCCAGCCGGATCAATCGGGGGTCCCATCAGCCAAGGAGGGGCTGCCCATCACCATCGTCACCGGCGTCCCCCTCGTCCCCATCGCTGTCCCCCTCTTTGACCTGTATGGCTATCTCACATTCTTTGGCCATGTTGTGCAGGATGCAACAGGCCAGGAATATCCCACAGGCCTTTGAGGGGCTGTACTGTAGGGCACCGCCAGAGGAGTCCAGGCAACAGAAACATGTCTTCAGCATCCTGAACACCCACTCAATGACATTGCATGTGGTGGCATGTGCTTCATTGTAGCGTTGCTGCGATGGGATCGTGGGCCACTGGTAGGGTGTGAGCAGCCAGGGACGGAGTGGGTATCCACTGTCACCTGTGTGCAGAGAGTGGAAGTTAGTTTTGTGTTCAGCTTCAGACTGCCCCAAGTCCTGTGGGCCACACTCATGGCACCTCTGGCCATGCCCCCCCAGGCCTGCGATATGTCCATTTGATTTGCATACTCACCCACTAGATGTCCTGTGAGGATGTCCCCACTCTCAGATTGGTGGCATAGTGCCGACTGGTGCCAGATGTATGAATCATGCACTCCCCCAGGGTGCGTGGCACGGACATTGATGTTGCGCCCACTGGCATCGCACACCATCTGGCAGTTGACACTGGAATAGCTCTTGCGGTTCACGTATGCGGTCCCTTCCTCACCAGGTGGTGTGCGTATGGCCACATGGGTGCAGTCTATTGCCCTTAGCACGCCAGGCATACGTACTACCCTGTAGAACTCCTGGATGTTTGCTGTGCGCTCCGCCACAGTGCTGGGGAAATGGATGTACTCTGCAGCATGTGGCAGCAGTGCGCTGAGGAATTGGGTGAGAATGCATGACGTGGCCGACTGTGTTATGCCTGTGGTGTCCCCAGTTGGTCTCTGGAAGATACCCGTGGCGAGCAAGCACATGCAGGCTGTTACCTTTGTCTCCACTGACAGGGCATGACTCCATCACGTGGGTGCCTGCATCACATCACTGCACAGCTCACAGAGCCGCCTCAGTATTGCCCTGTTCAGGCGGTACCGGCCCACAATCTCGATATCTGTATACAGCTCAAAGCTGGTGAGGGCTCGGTACTGCCTGTTGGGGGCATACCACCGATGGGCCATTCCACAGCCACGCCCCCCTGCTGCATGCCTTCTCACCCCCTCATTACAGCCTCCATGTGGAAGGTGGCACTGGCCATGTCCCTGGCTTGCATTCCCCCCCATCAGCTGTTGCTTTGTTCCCCCTGCTGTCATGACTGCTACCTCCCCTGCACTGGGTACACCTGTCTGTGCTGGTCTCTGGTATGTGTGTCACCACACACATTCCCTGTGCCTGTCTTCTGCAGTGTGGTTTCCCTGGCCTACCCTCATTCTCACAGTTTCCCTGTACCTGTCTCTCCCCTGCCTCATTTGGCTTCCCTGTAGCATTCTTGCGCCTCTTCCTTGCTCCTTTTTATTTGGACTCATTTCCGCTATGGTGTAACTTCCACTTGCTCCACTGTTGAACATTGTGCAAGTCTTTGAACATTGCACTGCGCCCTTTATGCATGGTTCCTCACCCTTCGTTTGCGCATGCCTTCATTATCATTGCGCTGTTGCTCAGCATGTTTTCGGTGCTGCAACTGCCTCCTGCTGAATATTGCAGAATGGCACATTTTCAGACTTGTGCTGGTGCAACCCTATTGCGCATGGTACAACCCTTTTGAATATCCAGCCCCATGTGTTTATTGTGTACCCCATTGTTTTCTGTGCTGTATGCCATCTGGAACTCACCTGTTACAATATGGTGGTTTTGTCTGTAACTCTTCCGGGTCGTGCCTGAAAATAGACAATGTTGTTGTTTAGTGCACTTACCTGATCAACAAAATTAACTAAATAAATAAAATTTAGCATCTAACCTCCATCAAAACCTAAATTCCCCTCCCATTCCTCCTCCCCATCCTGATCGAGAATGGCTTCCCCATTTCTAGCCCTTCTCAAGTTGCATCTCATTTAGATACATTTTTACAACTTGTGCCCTGTCTCCTCCTTTACAGCTCTCAGCTCCTCCCCCCATACCTCAGTCCTTCTCTTCTGAACCTTCATCTGATCTTTGCTTTGACTTCTTTCTCATCTCTCCCCTTGAGACTCTGAATGTTCTTTCCATGCTCAAGCTCTTCAAATGTCATAGCCCGGATGTGTTGGACCCTAAACTACTCCACTACTCTGCCCCTGCTATTGCTGTCCTGTTCTCTCACTTGCCTACCTTCTCTTTTTCCATCAGCTCTGTTCTCCAGTCCTGGAAATTTGTCAAGGTTCTCCTTCTCCACAAGGACAGTGCTGCCACCTCACCTGTCAACTTTCACCCTATCTCCAATCTCCCTTCTCTTACCAAACTGCAAGAAAAACTATCTACTCTCAACTTGCTGACTTTCTTTGTATCACTAACTTCCACTCATCGGTGCATTCTGGCTTTTGCAAAAATCTCCCCGCAGTTTCCTTTCTCCTACATGTTACTGACTTTGTCATCGATGGGATTTTTTTATTTTATATTTCTTTTTATTAAAACATTAAGGGGTTTACAGGATAGGTTCCATGAGTATAAAACTCATTTACAGAACCCATGAAGTCAGGATAAAACAATACTTGACAAAAGTTATAAACTTGCATAACACAGAAACACATATACAATATCAGAAGATAAAATACAACAAATAGCCAAAACAGAATTACTCTTGAGAAACAGTTACAGATAGATTGTTCCAGAAGAAGCATTTTCTTAAGATTTTGTTTAAAAGAAAACAGTGTCCGAGAATTACGTAACTTAGGGGGCAGTTTATTCCAGGAAAGAGGCGCATCAAAAGAAATTTTTTTTTTCCCGAAATGTGTTTGATATCTGGGTAGAAGTAAATCTCAGTTGAGGACTTCTCTAAGGTTATGAGTATGAGTGGAAACTTGCAATCTGTACAAAAGATAAACTGGCGTTTGATGATTTGCTTCTTGTAAATCAGTGTAATCCAATGATGTAAGCATTTTGACGAGGGGGACAACCCGTTTAGCTGATTTAGAAGAATGCAGTGATGTTCATTTCTAGGACTTCCTAAAATAAAATGTAATAACTGAAAATATACTTTATCAATTAGGGAAAGATCTGTGATACTAGAATTATGATAAATGGAGTCACCACAATCCATAATTGAAGGATGGATTGAGCATCTATGCTTTTCCAGTCTGTTAGTGACAAACAGTGTCTGGCCCTTCTCAGATGGTCTAAACATTGCCATGTTTTTTACAGTAGTGTTATGAATGTGTGACTTAAAGGATAAAGTAGGATCAAACGTCAAGCCCAAGTATTTAAATTCAAGAACAAGCTACAAGGGAACATTTTTAAGATTAATAGAAAAGGAAGAATGATCATTATTAATAAGACAGCATGGACCAAATAACATAATTTGAGTTTTCAGCATTTAAAAATAATAAATTTGAAGAGAACCAGTCAGCAACTTTATCAAAACCAGGTTGAAGGATAGAAATTAATCTTTATGAGCAAAAAAAGAGTAGTGCCTTCAGCATAATGCAAATAGTGCAGTCCTTAACCAAAGAAGATAAAGGATCAACAAACAAATGAAAAAGAATAGGACCCAATATAGAATACTGAGGTACCTCTGTGTTTATAGAGAGAAAAGAGGATAGACACCCATTCCAAGAAACAGACTGCCTTCTACCATGTAAATAAGATGAGAACCAAGATACAATACTTGTAGAGAAACCATGAAAAAGTAAAATTGTTAAAAGTAAATGATGATTTATTACAGCGAAAGCCTTGGACAGGTCTATGGAAATTCTCCCAACATTTTGAACCTTGTCCGAGGCTTTCAAGATGGAGTCATAAAAATCAATTAAGGCTGTCTGAGTGAAGTGATAGGGTGGAAATCCAGACTGAGCTGGTGAAAGTACATGATAGTCACTTAAATATTGAGAAATTTGTTGATACACTATTTTATCCAGAAATTTCAAGAGCATGGGTAACAATGAAATGGGGAGAAAATGGGATGGACCAGGGACACACCACTGCAACCAGTTTCATTGACCTTAGGCCTTTCTGATCCAGCCATCCGCTGGTTAGGATCCTACTTCTCTGGCCACCGCCAGCTGTTGCAGGTTGGCAATTCCTGTCCCCCTCACAGACAGTTTGGGTTTCCATGGGGCTCTGTACTGGGCCCTTTTTTTCAGTCTTCCTCAATGACCTTCCCTCTGTGTCAGCTTGCATATTCACATGTATGTAGAGGATACTGTACTCCTGCCTCAGATGCCTTAGACACAACCCTGGACAAATTGTCTCAGTGTGATTTGAAAACACTCAGTGCTGGTTCCAATCCCACCAATTTCGGGTCAACACCAGGAGACAGAGTCCATGGTCTTCAGCACAAGTGACAAGCTTGCAAAGCACCCCTTCCCATTGTCTTTTTCACCCTTGCTGGTACTTCTTTTGAGGTCATTCCTAACTTTAAATACCTAGGTGTGTGGCTGGATGGAAGACTTGACTTCTCCACCCCTATTAATACCATCCACAGAACACTCCACCCAAACTTGGTGCTCTCTACCACAGCAAGGATTGACTATCACCCACAGTCTGCCATGAAATAATCACCATGATGATGCTTCTGGCATTTGACTATGCAGATGTGGTATATGGCACCACCCCATCCTCTCTTGGGAGAGTGGGCACTCATTGTAATCCATTCTGCCATTTTGCTGCTACACTCCCTCCTGTACCCATCACAGTTCCCTATGTATACATTTGCCTCTCAATACATCCTCTTGCTTTCCACTGTCTCATTCACTCTGTATCCTTCTTTTCTACATACTGGTTCTTATCTCTCCCTCCTTACAGTCCTCTCTCTCAACCCTTGTTCCTCTTTTGCACTTCACTCCAGGGACTCTGCACATTCTCCAGTCCTTATTTCAAATATGTTGCTATTCAATACACTTTCTCCTCCCATCCACCCTCCATTTGGAATAACCAGCCCTCCACTTTCTATGGATTCCATGTCAAAATAATGAAAGCAAAATAACATTGGCAAAAAAGGGTGCTGCATGGTCAATAGAAAATGGCACGGTCCAAAACCACACTAGATTAGATAAACTAACACTGAAACCCCAACAGCTGTTATGACAGTGCTGATTTTGATTGTGCCATTTTGCTTTTGCTCTTTTGACAGGACAAGCTTTGCATGTCTCCCTTATATAATTCTCTCAAAGATCAGCTTAAACTCCTTTGTGCCCACTCTTGCTCATGCCCTGGCCCTGGCTAGTCTGTCCTATGCCCTACCCTTTTTTCCTTTGGTTGTCTGTGGCCTTTTTGCTCACTCTCCTAACTTACTCCTGTATCCTGCTAGCCTGCTTTGGTTTAGGAAATCCCCAACACACCCTCCTTACCCTCTGCCACTTCAGTAGGAAAAAGCAGGGAAAGGTAAAGCAGTAAAGGCAGGAGGAAAACACTTTATACAAGAAGAAACTTCTTGTTAAGAGAGATAGAAGTGAAAACCTTATCTGGAGTAAATGTACAAAGGAGCAAAACAAAAAAAAAATTGGGAATCTAGGAACACCCTATCTGAGAGGATTCAAAAGTATTTCCAGGTGACATAAGATGAGTAGAAATGGGGAATGCTAGCTGACCTGGTGGCACTGAGGGTTGAGGTGCTAGATGCCACACCTCACACCATGTCAGTGACCTGGGTTCGGGAATGAGCCCGGGCCATCGGGTGTCAGCAGGGAGAGAGAGGATTGAGCATCTGGAGTACTGCTCTCCTCTCTCGGGGGGGGGGTTCCAGGGGCAGCCTGGCACCGCAGTGGCCTCTGGTGGAGACTGGAGGTACTGCACCACTCAGGGCATGCAAAGAGGGACACAGAGCCTTGACGGACATCCCCTGGCGTCACTGCATGCTCATAGCTCCACCTGGGGGCTGGAGGCTAGGGCCAAACCTAAGCAGAAAAATCCCTGCCCCAGTGATAGGTGATGACACCATCTACCTCTCGCCACACCCAATTGGCCGAACTCCCTCCTCTCCTGGGCTGAGCCCAGCCCAGCCTGGATTGTAGATAGAGCACCCTGGGAGGATACAGCAGCCCCACCTCAGGGACTTAGAGCCGGGGGAATAGCCAGGCTGGTGCCAGGAGTAAGGAGGAGTTTCAGGCCTGGAGGTAGAGCTGGAGGAGCAGGTGGATGCCCGAGAGAGTTCCACGGGGTGTCAGAGCTAGAAAAAGAGTTAGAAAAAAAATTGGGAATGCTGGGAGTGGTGCATTGCAGTGGTTACAGGGCGGCAGTTTCAGAGGGACGTTTTGGAGACTGCAGTGCTGCCCCATCTACATGCACCTCTCTTGGTTGAGGGAGGATGTCCATACACTCCAGGCTGAGTTGGCTAGGTTTTGTCAACTTCTCCACCACCCAGAGGCCACCAAACCTACCACAGTTACCTCAGAGGATGCCAGGGAGCAGGAATGACTGCACCATGCTGGGTTCTGGCAGGCTGGTAGTGGGTCAGAGGCATATTCCTCAACCAGTAACATTATGTAATTCCTACAGTACTCTGGTAAGGCAGAACTGCCAGAAGGTGGCATCTGTGGTAGTGACCAGGGAGGATGTGGGGGTCTTCCATAGTGGAGGACCCAGGAGAAGGAGGAACCATTTTCTGCTGTGGTCTCGTTTGTGAGAAGGATAGGTTTGGAAATACAAAGGGAGGTGGAGAGGAAGGTTAGGTGCCTAAGTGACACCAAGGCACAGAGGAACAGGAAGTGGATACAGAGGTTTGCTTGGGTGGCACTGTGGGAGGGAAAACTGAATGTCCTTGTTGACCTGGTGACTAATGCATGGCTAGGGATGGGTCTGGGATAGTGCAGGGGGAGTTTAGGGAGCTGGGGAGAGGTCTTAGACAGGTAGTGCACTCAGTGTTTTTTACTGTCTACTACAGTGAAAGGAGAGGATTCTCTACACCAGGAGCTTCAACTCATGTTTGAATGGTGCAGAGAGGAGAGGTTTAGTTACATTGGGGACTAGGAACCCAGCTGAAGGGATAAAGGCCTACACAGAGTTGATGGCTACCATCCATCCATGAGGGGAATAGCAGTCCTCAATGGATGGTTTAAATGTTACTTTATGAACATTTAAACTAACTTGAGAACGGTGGCAGAAGGACTCAGGGAGGCTTAAACTGTTCCCCCTACAGCCAGAAGTAGAGAGTATGGTGGACCTGAGGGGAGATGAATCCCACAAGTTGCAAATTAATAAAAGAAGCAGGGTGATAGAAAAGAAGTGAATGGCAATGACGGCATTAAAAAGAGAGTGGGTAAGGAGGGAGGTTAAAAAGCAAAAAAGGGGGGTTAGCATTAGCAAACAGAGTGGTAATAAATTCTTGAAAGCCATGTGTGTGAATGCCAGAAGTCTAGGAAATAAAATTCCAGACCTAGAGGCCATCCTGGCAGAGGTGGATCTGAATATTGCAGTCATTACCATGTCATATTGCACTGAAAACCAGGACTGGGACATGGCTATACCAGGCTACACTCTGTACAGGAAGGCCAGAGAGGGAAGAAAAGGACTGGTTGTGGCACTTTATGTGAGGGATGACATGAAAGCAACAGAGACAGAGAGAATACAGGGATGTAGGTACTGGTGATCACCCTAGAAATGAGGAGTCATTTTTAACACTAGCATAATCTACAGACCTCCAGCACAGGGGGAGAGCTTAAGTAAGGCACTGGTGGAAGCCATTGGCAAGATGGCAGAAAAAGGAGAGCTAGTGCTGCTGGTGGAGGACTCCAATCTGCCAGATGTAGGATTGAAGCCTCCCAGCTACTGCTTCAGCTAGAAGTAGGGATATCTTGGACTCCCTGTAGGGTGCATACCCAAGCAACTAGTCAGGCAGCCCACTCAAAATGGAGCAATATTGGACCTGGTATTCATTAACAAGGACAGTGTTTCAGATGTCAAGGTGGGTGGCACCCTGCAGACCAGTGATTACAGTATAGTGTGGTTCAACACAAGGATGGCTGCAGAACTGAATCACACATGGGTGATGGTCCTGGACTTCAAGACAGCAGGTTTTAAAAAGATGAGTGAATGTCTCAAGGATGGCCTGGCAGGGGAGGATGACCTGGGTGGGAAAGAGGAACAGTGGGCAAAGCTGTAAGAGGGCATAATGTGAAGGCAACAAACCTGTGTAACAAGCAAGTGAGCAAAAGCAAGAGGAAAAAGTAGCTTCTGTCATTCTCAAAAGAAGTGGCTGAAAAGGAAAAGGCTAAAAAAGCATCACTCAGAAGATATAAGGAGATGCAGAGGGAGGAGGATAGGGAGATGTATCAGGGGGAAACAGGTGGAAGCAGGGAAGGCAGTAAGGAGCATGTAGGCACAAACTGAGTAGACAATAGACCAGATGGTAATGAAAGGGGACAAGACATCTTTTAGGTATATGAAAAGAGGAAAACCAGGGAAGTGACTGTAATGTTAAAAAGGGATGAGAGGACAGTGCAGAGGGAACCAGACAACCTGAACAAATACTTTTGTTTAGTGTTCACAGAAAAAGGAGGAAGGAAGGGGCTTCAAAAAAGTAACAGGAGCTGTGTAGGGAGGGAGGTGGACACTAGTCCTTTTTTGGAGGAGAAGGTCCTGAAGGGGCTCCCAAATCTGAAAGTGGACAAAGTGATGGGGCAAGACAGGATGCATCCAAGAGTACTGAAGTGCAGGGAGGTATTGGCTGCACCTCTGACAGTGCTATTTAACAACCCACTGGAAACAGGAAATGGAACCAGATGACTGAATGAGGGCAAATATATTCCTATTTCCCAAAAGTGGTAGCAGGGTCGAGGCTGGCAGCTATAGACCAGTCAGCCAGACATGGGTGGCGGGTAAACTTAATGGAATCATTGCTGAAGGAAAGGATTGTGGAATATATTGAATCCAGTGGGTTTCAAGACCTGAGGCAATATAGATTCATGAGGGGAGGTCATGTCAAATGTGTCTGATAGAGTTCTTTGACTGGATAACCAGGAAAATAGATCAGGGTGGAGCAGTGGACATGGCCTACCTAGATTTCGGTAAGACTGTTGACACCATTCCACATAGGAGACACATAAGGAAGCTGGGTTGCTAGGGGTGGGTCCAAAGGTGGTAAACTGGTAAAAAATCAGTTAGGGGACAGGAGGCAGAAGGAGGTGGTAAATGCAGTTCACTCAGGAGAAGGAAATGCGACCAAAATGTCTACATAAGTGACATTCCAGAGGAGTTGGAAGAGATTGTCTGCCTCTTTGCAGATGACACCAAAATCTGCACATTTGGTGGGTACTCCGGGGGGTGGGGGGGTGGTGGAAAGAATGCCTCCCCCTGACAAACAGCCCACATGGGCTTGAAGCGCTGGGGCTTGTATCTTGTTTTCTGTTCTTTTGCATTTTGCACACTAAATCACTGAAAAGTAATTTGGCTTGTTTTGTACTCCTTTTTGTGCACCCTTCTTCATTACTAGTGTGGAAAGAATGAGCAGAGAAGTGAGAAAACTTGATTAGTGGCCAAGGGTATGGCAGCTGGGTTTCTATGCAAACAAGTGTAAAATAATGCACTTAGGGCACAGAAACCCAGGTGCAGAGCACAAAATGGGTGGAGAGATAGTGACACCCACCAAACAGGAAAGAAACTGGGGTTAATCATATCGGATGTCCTACAGATTGCCAGGAAGTGTGACAAGGTAGTTGGGAGGGCTAGTGGGATGCTGGGGTACATAGGGAGGGGTATCAGAAAGAGAGAGAGGTGGTATTGGCTCTGTAGAGATCGCTGGTAAGACCCCACCTAGAGTAATCTGTCCAGTTCTGGAGGCCATGGGCTCAATTTTTGAATGTTGAGACTGATGCAAGGGGCTTTGTGTCAAGGAGAAAAGGCACAAGGGCTCCTTGCACCACACCTTTCACCACTCCTAATTTTCCAAAGCAGCCTGTGCCACATGAGGGACCACCTACTCCAACTGGGCACAGGTGCACCACAGCAGAAGGGGGCTCACAATGGGGCAGGGATGCAATATCCTCTACACTGGGATTTTGCAAGTCACTCACAAGGGGCACACAGACCCAGCAGTTAGACCAGCCTAGAACTGGTTTAACAACCTGTGCACCATCCATGCCATGGGTGTGGCATGGAGCTTGAGCCCTCATGCCCACAAAGGATGGCCCAAAGTGGCAAGTACCTTCCTGACACAAGGTGCGGATATGGTGTTGGACCACTGCAGGTCTAGGACAGGTGCTATCCCCATCTGAGGTCGTAACAGGCATCCCGTAGCTACCAGGGCAGGCTGCTACAGTACTCCTTGTGGCTCCCTCATGCCATGCCTATGCCTGAACATGACTGTCCTGTCACAGCTGACATCTGTATGCTACTTCCCCCAAAATCTCAGTCATACTCTGCCCCCCATCCCTCATCATGGCCGTATAGCATGTCCCGGTCCTTGTGGTGTCCATGTTGGTCATGGCCTATGGCCTTCAGTGTCGTCTACCCCTGTCCAACTTGCTGCTGCTAGACACCCTCCCAAAGATGCTGTCAGCCACTGTGGCACACAGCCTGAAGATCTTGGCATGGATTGCCTTGGCGCAGTGACATCCTGCAGCTTGTGGCAATGACCTCCTGTGTGCCTTCTTCGTGGCACATGGGAGCAGGTGCACTGACTTGTGGGACTTTGGCACCAGGACCCCACCTATACTAAAATCAGGTACAGGGTCCCCAGCACACCAGAGAGTGATGCAAACTGCTATTTGTTGCAGCTTGTGTTGATCTCTGGGCCCTTTGAGAATTAAGCCCCACATCTCCAGAAGGACACAGACAGAATGGAGGCTGTCCTGAAGAAGGTAACTAAAATGGTACAGGGTCTGCATCAAAAGCTCTATGAGGAGAAACTAAGGGACCTCAATATGTACACTCTGGAAGAGAGGTGGGAGAGGGGGGATATGATAGAGACCATTAAAAACTTCCAATGTAGTGGAATGTATGGGAGGGAAGCATTTTTCAACAAAAAAAAATAAATGCTTAAGAACAAACATGCAATGAAGCTGGAGTGGAAAAAATTTAGGATAGATGGGAGAAAGCAATTCTTCACTGAAAGAGTGATGGTTGTGGCACTGAGGGTTGAGGTGCTGGACACCATACCTTGCACCACGCCGGTGACCCGGGTTCGGGAACAGAGTCGGGCCACTGGGGGTTGGCAGGGGAGAGGAAGGATTGAGCATTCCTCGACTGCTCTCCTTCCTCTGGGGAAGGTTAGGGCACTGCAGTGTATTGTAGCAGTGACTGGTGGAGGCCAGCTGCACTACAGCAGCAGGCACAAGCAGGAAGGGAGGGCTGCGGGTGTCAGCACATATGTACTCAGACACCATTGCACGTCTGGCTCTCCGGGGAAAAATAGAACAGTCGGAAAACAGCAGGGTGGCAATCTCAGCGGCTGGTGGCTGCACCCAGCGCCCTCCAGTTCCTGAGAGGATTCTGCCACAGAGTGCATGAGCAATAATGGCTGGTTCTGTGGGGGTGCCAGACTGGGCCTGGGGAGCGTGGGTGTTGGTGGCTGGGGATCGCGGAGATCCGCTCTGCTGGCGAGGAGGATAAAACAAAAATACTATAAAAAAAAAAGAGTGATGGTTGCCTGGACAGTCTTCCAGTGGAGGTGGTGGATGTACAAACAGTGGTGGGATTCAAGAATGTATAGAATAGGCACAAGGACATCTTAACAGAAATGAAAGGAGGAAGAAAGAGTCAGCGATCAAGTAGTGTTTGCAGTGACACCGTAGGAGGGAGTAATGAGCAGACTAGGTGAGCCAAGTGGTTCTTATTTGCCATCAAATTCTGTTTCTATGTATCCTGATTGTGCTGCAACTAATGGTTATATTTTTATTATACTTCCAGCACAACCTGCCTACACTCTGTCAGGACATTGTGTTTGTACATAGTGCCAAGGTTTGTTTTTTGCCTGATTCCTGAGTTCACTGTGCTACTATCTGTATCATCTTACTGTTTATTTAGCTTTGTTGTTCATACTGTACTTGCCTGTACATACAGTAGTTTGTTTTTTAACACTTATTGCACATTACTGTTATATGTATTTGTCTCACAGTAACCCTACCCTTAGGTCACACCTGGAAATGAGCCTCGTCTCAGTGTGCTTTTCCTGGTTATCAGTTTTCAATAAATAAATAAGGCAAGGGGGGTCTTTAGATAGATGACTTGTGCCCATGCCTCATTTTATGCCATTTCACTCACAGGGCAAGCCTGATGAGGTTATTTCCAGGCCTGCCCAAACCAGACCCCAGTCATCTGGGCCCCACCTCATGCTGAGCTGGGGGAACCTGTCCACAGCAGAAGCAGATTCCCCATTTCCACCATATACTCCTCCTTAGAAACATATAAGCATATAATTTGTCAATACAAAGGGATTATTTGGCCCACCCAGTCTGCCCAGATGGTACCTTCTTACAGCTGATCTCCAGCAACTCTCACTCCTCCCTGCCCATTTCCTAATGTTCCCACATGTCTGTCCCATGCATGCTTAAAGCCCCCTACTGTTTTCGCCTTCATCATTTCTGTTGGCAGTCTGTTCCAGATATCTAACACAAACTTTTCAGTGAAGTAGTACTTCCTTACATCCCTCCCCCCCCCCCAAGCTTCATTGTTTGCCCTTTGGTACTGGTGCACTTCCTCATTTGAAAGAGACTTCCTTCTTGCACCCTGTTTATCTCTGTGAGGTACTTGTAAGTTTCTATCCTATCCTCCCTCACTCTCCTGTCTTCCAGTGTGTAGATGTTGATATCCCTCAGTCTCCGCCTGTAAGGCTTTCAGTGAAAACCCCTGCACCATTTTAGTTTCCCTCCTCTCGACTGCCTCCACCTTATGTCCTCTCTGAGGTGTGACTTCCAGAACTGAACACAATGCTCCAGGTGGGATATCACCTGAGAGCTATACTCCCACGTCATCACACATTTACAAAGAGTGGGGTGGCAGGGTTCCCTACAATAACCTGGCTGGCCTGAGGCCCTGCTTTTACGAGGGTGGGAAGTTGGTAATTCCAGCTGAAGTGAGAGAGAGGGTGTTCTTGAACCACAGAGTTCTTTTTAGCCCCTTGTTCCTCCCCTACTGTCAGAAGACCCAACTTAGTGGGTGGCCCTAGCTGATCCTACCCTTGGGGGAGGCAACTACCTGAGCTATACTGTACTTACCTAGTTTTCATATAGAAGCATAAAAACATAGGCAGTGATGGCAAAAAAAGAACGATGTCCATCCAGTGTGCCAATGGTTCCCTATCTAACCTCCAGACCTATTGTCCTTATCCCCCCATTCCCCTCCTTGTTACTGTAATTCTGAGTAACCACTATACCGTTCACTCTGTCCCAACAGTGTTTGAAACCATTAATGATTTTCGTGCCACCACCTTGGCTGGTAGACTGTTTCACGGTTCCACCAAAGTTTCTGTAAAATAATACTTTCTCATATACAGTACCTCTTGAACAGTTCCCACTTGTACCCTTGTGACCTTGAATTGAATCTCATGTCAAATAATTCCCTGTAGTTCACCTTGTTTATTTCTTTCAAGAACTTAAATGTCTCTATTGTATCTTACCTCTCCTGTCTGAACTCTAGTGAGTACATGTTCAATGCCTTGAGGTAATCCTCATAAGACTTGCCCCGTTGACCCTGAATGAACTTTGTTACCTTTCACTACTCTGTCTCTAGCCTGTCCATATCTTTCCTGAGGTGAAGACTCCAGAACTTTGCATGGTTCATCAGTGATGGACTCACAAACATCTAGTAAGAGGGAGTATTACCTCTTTTCTTCTGCTGTCATTACACCTTCTGATGCATCCAGCCATCTTATTTGCCTTACTGCAGGCCTTGTTGCATTGGCTTAATTGTTTTAGGTCCTGTTCCTTATCCATAGTGTTAAGTCTTACCCCATTCATCTAATACTATATCCTTGGGTTCTTGTTCCCCTGGGTGCATCATCTTGCACTTTTTGGCATTGAATTCCAATATTCAGTATTCAGTATACAAGTGAGGGGCCATTGATAAATCCTTGCCTGCTATAATGCTTTGCAGGTGGTCATTGTCTTGTAGGCCCCATCATCCCTTTCACCCTGAACAAATGACCATACACAGATGTCCTGGAGGAAATGGACACAGCCATATGATTATTGAACATCTGTACAATGCACAGTGTGATGTGTTCAGCTCAGTAGCCTCACCAAGGTTCCTGACAGTCAACTCCCTACACCAATCCATAAGTTACCACGTGAAGGGACCCCTTGGGTGGACCCATGTGTAGTTGTATGATATTTAGAGGAATACCAGCATCCAAGGGAAGAGAAGTCCTCTGCCCTGTTGATTTGCACCCATTCTGCATTAGACAGAGGTTCATCTGCAGGACAAGCCTGATGAGATTATCCCTTGACTTGCCCCAACCATTCCACTAGTCATCTGAGCTTTACCTGATTGCAGCCTGGGGGAGCCTGTCAAGAACAAAAGTGCATTCCCTCCATTTTCTCCTTGTACAACTCCTTGCAAGACTCCTATGACACCGTAGGAGGGAGAAAGTCCATTGACCATGCACATCATGCTAAGGACTCTCCAAGACCACTTGTATGTGTTAAGAAGAATGTTACAACCCGCATCTGATAAATGTACACCATTCTACAATATCATTGTGCCACAACGCAGTACCACCATTCGAGTCCATAAACTGGAGTGTCTCAATATTAATCTTTCTGCAAGCATTTTGGACAAACCTGGGATCATTTACATGGCACCAATGATGTCTCTGAATGATGTGGGATCACGCCATCATAACATGCAGCCATGGTTCCTGAATCAGTTACAGGTCATCTTTTATCTTGCACAGCAGCTCCATGGATCTCTCTGATCCCAAGTTATTGCAGCGCAGGTGCACCACTAACACATCTGAAGGATCTCACTTCAGAGCCTCAGTGTTGACAGGGGACAGCAACCCCTCCACTACATTCCCTGTTGGCCCATCTAGCCCATAAAGTGATGAAGAAGATTTTCTCACCCTGGGGGCAGAGATGTGCAAAGTTGGCAAACATTGTTTTATGAATTAATTTGCAAAGTTTGCCAAATCTGCAAAGTGCTGATCTCACAAAGTTTTTGGTAGGCAGTGGAACCTTTTCAGGTGAAGTCACGCAAATTCACTGACAAGGTTGCAACTTCACCATGACTTCATCTGAAATAGTACCATTTCTGTAGGAAAACTCAATGCGAATGGTAAAGTGGTGGAGTGAGCACTTAAAGTTATTAGTAAAGGTGAATTTCACAGGTTTGCTGGAACTTTAGCGATGATGTAAAACTTTACAACATCTCTAACTGGGATATTGCCTGGTCCATTTTGTTGCCCATTGAGCAAAAGAGTGTCCACATATCCAAATCCATTTTGCTTAAGTTGAAGACCTGCTAGTAAAACAAAGACAGAGCAAATCTGGTTGCCCATATCCCTCAAAGGCCCATAACCTCCAACACCTGAGGGGCTATAACTGCTTATTGGTCACTCCACAACCCTTGCATTGATAGTCACCCTGATGCGTAAAAAAAAGAGTATTGAACTCCTTCGAGTTCAGCCCTGCCATTTGTACAGACCTGTCCAACATGTATCTGAACTGGATGTCATTGGAGTGGCATTCCATGGCTTCCAGGTCCAGTTATAGCCCTGGGGTAGCTCACACACTGCACCAGCATCCCTGACCCCAGCAGCTGATTTTGCTCCTATGCACTTGGATAAAGACACTTTCTGAGGTTATAGCCACATCATCATCACCTGATGCTTCTGGAGCACCAGGGTTCTTTTTGGATTAAACCAGTTTGAATACCCTGAATGCACCACAGAAAGCCACTAAAAAGACGATGCAGAATAAGACAGCCTTGAATGGAAACTAGTGCACATGTGCAACTAATCCATACCTGCTCGAAGAGACCCAGACTGGTTTGGTGTTGCTCATCAATTTGCTTCAGGGTCCCACAAATCCAGTTCAGCATCTTGTGGAGGAGGACAACCCTGGTATTATTCTCTAGTCCTACAACATTGGAGAATCAAGAAATGTTTGCAAGATGCTGACCAGCTCACCCCCAGAGTCAAACCTATGGATTGGATCGTTCTCAGGAGAGTTGCAAAAGCAGGGACTGGGTGCTGCATGCCTAGTCACAAGCTCTGAGTAACCAAGAGCATGAGGGAGGACATTGCAGTGTGGTACTGTATGCCTTTTTGGTCTTCTATAAAGAAGTGTCTATTTTGATCATGATGACCACTAACCATGAGCTACAGATGTATACAGATGCTTCAGGAGGCTTTGAGGCAAATTTTGCTGGATCTTGGTGTGACACACAGTTGATGGTTTCCTGGGTTGAGACTGGCCAGATGAGGTAGGCCACCCCATTGGAGTTCTTTCCCACTGCTGTGTCACTGATGGTGTGGGGTAGCCACCTCCAGAACAAGAAAGGGATTTTCAGAAGATGAAATATTAGGGTAGTTCTCATTATCGATGGACAGCTAGGGGAAAAGTGTTCATCTTCAGGAGCATTCTTCTCACCATTCAGTTTAAAGCTATGCATGTTCCTGGTATAGTGAAAGGGATAACCTTGAAAGCAAAGTTGAGATGGCCAAGAAACAGCTACAGCTCATGCATGGTGATCTTTCTTGGCATAGTAATCATGGCCAGCAAGTCTCAGAGTGGGTGGATCTTCTCTGGAGGGAGTTGAAACTTTGTCACTTGGGAATTGATCTCTATCCCTCAAGCAATATTGGCAGTGGATCCTTATGTCTATCCAAGCACCAACAGGAACCAAACATCCATGTATACCTCCTGAAATGTAGCCATCAGCTGTCCACATTCCCTAGTCCCCACCTTGCCAACAAACAAAACGTTGTCCAGGTAGTGAACAATCCCAGCCCTGCCCATCTTTTCAGCCACAACTCAGTGCAGAAATGTGTTAAACTGCTTGAAAACCACACAAGCCACCACACATCCCATCATTATGCATTTAGCTACTCAGTACTCAAACTTTATACCTAGCAATTCCCTATCTGTAGAGTGAATTAGTAGGAGGTAGAAGGTCAATTCTGTTAACATCTCTGCCATTCAAGCCCCACAGCCAACAGCTGTTGCCTCCTCCAGAACCCTGCTCAATACTGCATAGGACGTCACCAAAAAAAATGAGTTGATATATTCATTGACCAAGCCCCTTTTCAGGTAAAACATGTGATTTATCCTCTTGAACTCACCCAGTGTCTTCTTCAGATAAAGCCAATTGGCAACACATGGAGGCTAAAAAGGAAGGGGAGGGAATGAGTATGGTACACTGACCCTACTGAGAGACACTTCCTTTTGTTGTTTTTCCCAAATAAGGTTTAGTCTGTACCCGGCTGATTTCAGGTTCTCTGCTTCATCTCCCCTATATGGGCCATCATACGGGATCCTAAAGCCTTCAGAAAATCCTACCAGCAGAGACTGAGGGCCCAATTGTAAAAGCACCTAGACTGACATAAGGTGTTTGTGTCACACATCAATGACTCAATTTGCATCTTGCATCAGAAATTGCTGCAATACTGATTCTGAAATGCTATCTGCATTGGAATGGGAAACTGCTGTGGCAAATGGGCACTTTGCCACCCTTGCAACCTACATCAGGATATGCAAGGTAGCATGGGGGCTTGTGCCACAGCGGGGTTGCAACATCCTCTTTTTTGGGAGTCAGTAAGATACACTGCACATGCACCAAGGGGCCAGAGTTACACCAGCTAGGAGCTGGTCTAAACCTCCTGTGCGATTGCCCCACAAGGTGGGGAATTGATAGGGGGCTCTGTATGTGGGGTCTGGAGCAGAAGGGATGGGGGATGAAATAGGGGGTGTTGGATAGCCAGTGGGTATGCCAGAATGGTGATCATGCACCCGGTGGGAGTGCTGTTATTATGGCACATCATACACCATCACAGGACTGGTTATAACAAGGGAACCCCCATCGGGTGCCCAGTCATCTCCCCTTGTATATCCACTCACTCCCTAACATCCCTATTGTATCCCCTATGCCCCTTCTTCCCTAGGAAGAACCCTTTCTGGCATTATTTTCTGTGTTGCGCTGGGTGAGGAGGGGCCAGATCTATGTGGCAAGTCCCTCAGGTGTGCCTATTGTTTGGCGCAAGCCTGCATGTGTGGCAACTCCTTGATTTTTGGCACAGGGACCCCTGATTTTACAGAATCTGGCACAGGGTCTCTGATGCAACCAGAGTATGCCACAGCTCTAGATAACCATGTATTACTTGAATCAGTGTTTAAGCTGTTCTATTTTTTTTATATTTATTGAAAATCATAAATTTTGGTTTAACAATCTTGCCAGGGCATCAAACAATCTCTCCATCAAGGTCCCCTTCTGGTGCACCTCTCAAGGCCAGAGATCCTTTGAATACAGGGCCCCACTCTGACTTAGCTTGCTCCCACCTGAACTTACTGCTATCAGCAAAATCAGCCTGTGTAAATCAGCACTCAAATTTCACCTGTCCAGCAAACAGTTTTGATCCTGCTTCCCTGATCTCCTCTCCCTGTAATCTGATACTGAACTCCCCCAGCCTTTGCACTTATCAACTGCCCAACCTGCAACTGGCAGACACTTTTTCCCATTCCCCCTGCCCCCCCACTCCTGCCCCCCCATTCCATTCCATTCCATTTCACTGGGTCTTCAACCCACCCCTCTGTCCCTTTTCCTCACCTTCTGCCTTAACTACCCTTCCTTCACTTACCCCCATGACAAAGTGACCCCGAGCCTGAGGTTAGTGCCATCCCTTTCCTCAACCCCTATCAATATTCCCTCTCCTCTAATCAAGGTCTACTGTACTGCTTAATCAACTTTTCTCCATCTAACAATTCTTTATCTTCTAGGTTAAGTACAGTAGCTGCAATAATTGTTCTTGATAATGTGATTATTTTCCCACAGCTTTCTCTGTGTGTTCGCATTCTGGTATTGTACTGTATCAACACAGGGGTCCCCCAAGGCTCAGTCCTTGGCCCGATTCTGTTTTCCATCTTCCTAAACGATCTGCCCTCGGCCTATCCACACACATCCAGTCACATGTATGCAGATGACACAGTACTGTACGCATCAGGTCCCAACTTCTCTGAAGTGACTTCTAGACTTCAGCAGGACTTCAATAAGGTCCAGCTCTGGTTTTGGTCAAATCAACTTTTCCTTAATCTGAAGAAAATGGTCTCCCTAGCCTTTGGCATGAGGCAGAGACTCTTCCATCTCCCCACCATCCCCACCTTCCACACCATTGATGGGATTCCCCTGGAGGCTTGTACCTCATTCAGGTACCTTGGAGTCTGACTCAACCAGCACCTTGATTTTCTGCACATATAGACGCAATCCACGAGAATCTGCACCCCAAGCTGAGCATCCAATATCGAAACAAGGACTGCATCCCTCTACCAACTTGCAAAGCAATTGTACAGAAAATGATCATCCCAATATTTGATTATGGGAACGCCATCTACAGCACTGCTTCTAAGTACTCCCTAGCCAGACTGGATCCTCTCTTCCACTCCTTCTGCCGGTTCGCCCTGGACTGCCCCCCTCAACCCATCTCTGCATCCTCTACAGGTCATTGAACCTCCCATCTAGTCATGACAGAAGACAGGCCCACTGTGCTAGGACAACAGCAAAATTCTGGGACCATTCCCTTCCCCTTTACCTCACAGCAGCCCTAACAACTCAACCCCCACCTGCATACTCACTCAGGAACACCGACTCCTGGCTCCTCTATGTCCCACATATATCCACCACTTCAGGCCAGGCTGCCTTCAAATACCGCATGCCTAAACTATGGAACTCCTTGCCAGCAGACATTCAACACACCGTCAATACCCAGCACCTCCACTCTCTCCTCAAGGTGCATTTCTCCACCTCCTGCACTTGCACCTAGAACCACTGAGGGCTACACATCTTGCATTTCTACAAAATTCTGACCACCAGTTAAGTTGCACACTAGCTGCACTCCAAGCTTTCACTGCCCTCTACCATCAGCTGTTAAATATGTAGTAAATTCCTCTGATGGCTGTGCATAGCTCCTGTACCTGTATGTGTTCTGTGTAAGTCTCTATTATATACGTCTCCACTACCTCCCTTCCCCCAGGACACATCTGAAATTGAGCGTTATTTCGCTCAGTATGCCTTCCTGGTAAAACTTTTAAATGAATAAATAAATAATTAAATAAATATTGCTTTCCTTTATGCCTGATGTGGAACCTAGGTAAATGAGCTTGTAGCTCAAAGGTTGCAATCCAAAATTTCAATAAATAAATAAATAAAATTATCAGTCTTGCATTCCTTTTTTTATAGAATAACATTTTTTCAAATTCAACATACTAAACATTAAACAAAAGTCAAAACAAAATGGTTATATTAAATGCACGCTGAAAATAGAAAATAGAATTAAAAATCTATGTTTTGACCTTAGGTCTTCTTCAGGAAATATCTAAAAGAGAAAAAAAACAAAGTTAGTGTTTTTTTCTCTTTTAGATATTTCCTGAAGAAGACCTAAGGTCGAAATGTAGATTTTTAACTCTATTTTCTATTTTCAGCGTGCATTTAATACAACCATTTTGTTTTGCTTTTAGACCACATGCTGACGCAGTGCCTTGTTTTTGTATTAAACAAAAATGGATCATTAAAATAAAATCAATAGTCAGCAATTATTTAACATACTGTAACAGTAGTATATCTTTATTGATCAACAATTTTTGTCATCGCAGCAATAAATTACAAATAAATATCCACAATCAATTTAAAAAGTTGAGAAATATCATAATTCCATTACTGACATTTCCACCTCAGTTTCTTGTGTTACCAAAAGTTGACAGTACAATTTTTAACAATTTCTGTCTTGAATATATATTAATATCAATAAATGTAACTATCATACAATAAATAACATACAATAAAACAATGCCCTGTCTTATGTACTTCCATCATTTACAATGTGCAACTTTTTGCAATCAACAGTCCTCAAAAATGAGACCACTGATTCCAATATGGTTTTTGAATTAGAATGCAATAAATATGTTGCCATGTCATAAGATGCTCTGTTTAAAGAAAGTTACCGACATTACATACTGTAAAGTACATTATTTGATTCAGAATTTATAACATAGTCCTAATCCTAATCTTGCATTTCATGGGACAGTATCACAGTATAAAAAAGATTTCATTAAAAGATAGTAAGATACAAAAACGTATTTGTTTAGAAGCAAGGCCCTGAGTCCAGAACTGAACTAATGTTTTATTTCTGGGTAGAGATCCCACTTGCTCCATCTGTTTTGGTAGGCAGTTAGCCTTTGCTGTATGGAAAAAGTAAGTTTTTCAAAACATTGGATTTCATTAGTTATTGAAATTCAGTCTGACATGGTAGGCAGGTCAGGCAGCAGAAGTTTTTTAATGATGGCTTTGGCAACCGCTATTATCAAAACCCACCAGAGATATTTGGACTCTTTCCTTTTTAATGTCAGTAGGGGGATACCTAGCAATAATTGCTGTAGATCAAGTGGGTCTGCTATATCTAATATCTGTATTATATGCTTGGAAAGGTCAGTCCAAAAGTGGCTTAGTTTTGAACATGTCCAAAAGATATGAGCCTGCGAAGCTGAATCCTCCCTACAGTGTCTCCAGCATGAGGGCAGGAAGGAAGGATCCCATCTCACTTGTAGTGAAGGAACAATAAAGTATCAGACTTGTAATTTACAAGTGAATTCACACCAGGTGGGGAAGGAAGTGGTTCACCACTCTCCCTCCCATAGCTTAGCCCTATGTTTTGCATTAAGGGCAATATTTAGATATGTTTACCACCACATCCTAACATAATTAATGGTATGGTGCTGATCTTTTAAAAAAATTAGCATAAACCATTGTACAGTAATATCACGCTCTCCATACTTAGAACTCCACAGCGGCTCAAATGGGATTGTTTAAGGATGTTCCAGGGCCATACCACAGGTGACCTGTAATAGTTTATTAATGTAATCTCTAATTTGATAGAATTTTTATGTATTTATTTATTAAAATGTTTCACCAGGAAGGCACACTGAGCAACAAGTTGCTCATCTCTCGGTGCAACCTTGGGGGAAGAGATATAATAGGAATGAGACATTAAATATTCAAGTTATGAGTTCAACATTAACATACAGTTGTAAGGCAGGTGTTACAAACAGTGTTACAACAGTGTTGTGCATGATAGGTAGAAAGAGTGGACAATAATAAGTGCTGTGTTGATAAGTAAACAAGTGCTAATGTGAAAGAAAAGGAAGGAAAAGAGAGGCAGGGTTGAGGTGGGGGAAGGGGGAAGAGTCATGTCCCAGGAGACCCCTTCAGGATGGGAGGAGCCCTACAAGGGGACTGGTGGGACCAGAGAGAAGGGGATAAGGAAGTGCCCCAGAGAGACCCCTTCAGGATGGTGGGGGAAGGGAGTAAGTGAGAGATTCAAGCCCCTGGGAGGGGTAGGAGAGGGACCCATGGAGAGCATTTGGGATCCCTTACATTCTGCGAGAGATCAAGGGAGGCCAGTAAGGGGGAGCAATTTGGGGGAAGAGGAGGAAAGCTAGAAATTTGGGGGGTAGGTGTGCACAGGGAAAAATGAAGGTGATGGTAGAGGGGTAGGGTTTGTCCAGCACTTAGAGGAGGGAGTTAGGGAGGGACATGGCAGGAGAAGCTAGGAGCAAGGTAATTATTGAGGGCAGAGCTGATGGAGTAGGCAGAGGATGAGTACCAGATTTAAGGGGAAGGGAATTCCAAATTTTTGGGAGGTGGTAAAAGTAACTGGATTGGCCAATTTGGGTGGATCTGCGGGGGACTACCAGGGTGTGAGAGTCAGTTGATCTAAGGGAATGGGAGAGTGGGGGATGCTATAAAGGAGGACGTGAGGTAGGAAGGGAGCTCACCCAACCAGTGCTAGGAGGTGAATTTAACACAGTGAGAAAATTGCCTATTTGTAATAGAGGTGAAGGCTAGGGATAGACTCTAATCCTGTCCGCTGGGGATCACCCAAACCTTTGTTGTGCTACCTCAAAGGAAATGACTGAGCCAGCTTGGATAAGTTGCCATATGGAGTGAGTTCCTCTGCGGGTCTGATTTTTAAACCAGCGGTCCATTTCTACAGACAGAAAGGACTCTTCCCATGCTGACCACCTGTACTTCCAGAGCAAATTCTTGGCATCACCTTTAGTAACTCCCCCCCCACACCTCCAGCCTTCTAGCACAGTATGGATCCCAGTTACAATGGAGTACAGGAGGGGTCCCAATCACCCTGAGGAAAAAAAATCAATGCTGGGAGGGAAACCTTAAAACTTTTGGACAGGTCTATTGTTTTCCAATGTGCCATATACTGAAGATTACTCCAGAGCAGGGCTATTTTTATTTGAGCAGCAACGCAGTAACCCATGAGAAAAGGGAGAGCCCAGCCACCTTGGTTTTTAGGGAGAAACATTATTTGTTGGCAGATTTTCAGTGTTTTTTCCCTTTCCACACAAAGGAGATGAAGAGTGATTGCCAAGTTTGAAAATCTCTTCTGGAGACCAAATAGGGGACACACTGAAATAGATATAACAGTGAAGAACATTCATCTTTAGAGGTAGGACACAGGAGTGCAGGAAGATTAAGGTCTTGCATAAGCTGAGTTATTAATGGAGTACAGTTAAGGTCAACTAGTGAGGACTTTTGAGTGCCTAGGTGAACACCCAAGTATTTTATTGAGACAAGATCCCACTGCATAGGGAATTTACTTTGTATGGTGGTAGAAACCGTATGGGAAAAAACTTAATCTTCTGTCTTTGTGGTATTAAGTGTGAATCCTGATAGATTGGAGAAGATCTGAATTTGATGAAAAACATCAGAGAGTGAGGAGTCAAGTTCTAATAGATACAGCAGGACATCGTCCATGTAAAGGACGGTTTTATGTTCTACCCCACCTAACTTCACCCCTTTGATCTGCAGGTTTTGACATATACTTTGCACTAGAGGTTCAATACAAAGGGTGAAAAGTGGTGGTGAAAGGGGGCATCCCTGTCAGATTCCTTGTCTTAGGGTGAATTTAGTTGAAATGTGTCCATTTGCCTTATTGTATCCAGATGGCTCAGCATACAACTTGAAAATAAATTGAATAAATTTTTGGCAAACCCAAATGCGACATGGACCCCTCTCAAAAAAGGCCAGGACACCTTATCAAAGCTTTTTCAGTATCTAAGCTCATCAACAGGGCTGCTTGTTTAGTCATGTTAATGTACAGTAGTTGATGATGTGTACAGTCCTCTGAATGTTGTCCTTGGCTTGATGTCCCAGGATAAAGCCTGTTTGATCTTTGTTTATATGTTGGAGAATAATCTGCCATAGCCACCATGTAAAAACTGAGGCTAGTATTAGTCTGCATTAAGTATGGAGATCGGCCTATAAGAGGCACAATTTGTGAGGTCCTTGCCTGGTTTTGGAATCACCAATGTTATAGCTTGAGACCACAAGGGGCAGGTATACCATCTTTTTAGTGGGCACAGGTGTACACGTTATATAATAAAGGGATAATTTCTTCTTTAAAACACTTATAGAATTCACTTGAAACCACATATGTACCTGAGAATTTACTTGCTTTTAAATGACTGATTTCCCTGTCAATTTCTGTTTGAGAGATAGGTGCAATCAAAGCCTCATTTTGCAGAGGAGAGACCTTTGCTAATTTAAGTTGATTCAGGTAGGTGTGTATTGAGGCTTCCTCTGCTGGGGAAGATGCTTTATACAATTCTGAATAAAAGGAGCAAAAGACCTCAGTTATTTTAGGGATTAAGTGAAGTTTTTGCTTGGAAATTCGGTGATTGAGGGTGGGGATAATAGTTTTTGCCACTGTATCTGGAGTCTACTAGCTAGTTGCTTTTGTGCTTGAGGGCCTCCTTCATGATACCACTGTTTAAGAAAAATAACTTTTGTTTCATGGAGTAGTTAATTAGGGATCCCAGTTCTCGTTTAAGACTTGGAAGGCAAGCCCCCCTATGCTTATCTAGTTTAATAGTTTTTTTTTTGTAGAGCCTCTAATTGTCGTATTTGAGTTAACAGCTCCAGTTTACGGGCCTCTCAAAACTTTTTTTTCCTAGCAGAAAGCTCAATAAGCTTCCCCCTTAAAATGGCCTTGACTGTATCCCAAAGGATAACCCTAGTTAGTCCCTGGAGCATCATTCTCCTGGGTAGCTTGCTGAGTAGTTTCTGATATTGCCTCTCTGACCTTCCGGTCTTGCAATAGGGAGACATTTAACCTCCAAAAAGTGTCCGTACACATTTCTCCCAGTTTAATCTTAGGGAAGAAAGATGCATGATCAGACAGTACAAAATCCCCTGTCCAGCAGTGAACTAGTCTCCTATCTATTTCCTGAGAAGGATAAAATAGTCTATTCTGGAGTACATGCGGTGTGCCACAGAGTAAAAAGTGTAATCTTTCCTCTGCCCATGCAAGTGTCTCAAGGCATCAAGGTACCCCAACTCAGTAAGAAGTTTACTCTCCTAGCAACCCGGTGTTCTTTCCCCGGAATGTGAGAGGTAGAATCCATGTAAGGACTGAACACCAGGTTGAGGTTCCCACCAAAAATGAGGCCCTCTTCCCCCCATTCTGACAATGTAAGGAAGAATGAGCAATATATGGAAAATTCTGTACCTGGAAGGAAATATACTGATGCTAAGGTATTCGGAGAACCATTAAATCAGCCTTTCAATAAGGCATACCTTCCCTCTTTATCAATCAGTGAGTCTACTGCATCAGACAAGACTCTGGGACAAAAATCATAGCCCCACTTCTATGGCCAGATTTATAAGAAGAGGTGGCAACAGCTCTGAACCCAAAAAAGAACCAGTTTTTCATGTTCTAATCGAGAAAGATGGGTTTCCTGGAGAAATAGAAAGTCTGCTTTTGTTTTTTGTAAAAAACTCAAGACCTTGCTTTTTTTAACCGGGGTTGTCAGACTGTGTACATTATAAAAGCAAATAATTGTGTCTTTATTATTTTGTAAACAGACACTAATGCCAACTCCCTTTTCCCTTTCTAGGAAAGTTATACTAAAATGAAAAAAAAAGAACAATTAATTATTATTTTATTGGTAGACCATTGCATGAAATGACCCATAGCAGTAACTCCAAATAATGCCAATAGGGTGACTAGAACTTTAAACATGAGGAACACTGACCCTCCAAGGCAGGAAGTCTGAATCCCCAAACTTCTGTTCCCTATCCAGTAAGGTAGTAGTGATGGATTGGGGTTGGGATAGAAGAGGGCATTCTGCCATTTAAGAAAGAGCCCTCTTCCAGAGACAAGAAAATGGAAAAGTGGCTCACAATAAAAAAAAAAGAATAAAGATCAGGCACAGACCAAAGGAAAAAGTGTCAGATCTCATCAGGTTTGGTCTTACTTCCCCTCTGGGAAAAGGGGTGTTGAAGGGATATATTTTTCTATATGAGCTTGCCCTTAAGTCTAGGGAGTCCCAGTGATTTTCTACTATTTTAGTAAAAGCGAATACAAATTAGTAGTTGCATTAGGTGAAGACACACTGTGAATAGTAAGATGGGGAAGAACACACTGCCCTTGCCAAAAGAAAATAGAATGGCTTAAAAACCTAAGTTACAGCTCTGTAGGTCAACAGATTGGCACTTAGATGGAGAGAAAGTGAAATTGTTCAAAAGTAAGTGATGAAAAAATATTTCACTATTTAAGTGCCAGAAAGTCCCTCTCCTCTCATTTAAAATGGAGCAGCCTCTTACTGCTCTGTCTGAGAGCAATTAAGTAATGTGGTGGACACTGAACTACCTTAATAGTGATTACTAAATCAGTTCCCTTCTCCACCTTTTGTTAAGATATACACTGATATAGTCTGTTAGAGAACTCTGTCTGATCCTATCCCCTTGGCAAATACTGTACCATAATCAAATCATAAGCCCCATAAGTTCTGGTACATCTGTATTCCCTCCAGCTGAGCAGATCTTTGGGATGGAAGCGATAAATAAATCCACTTGTAACATTACCAGGCATGACAGAAAGAAGCACACATCATTAGTAAGATGACACTAAAAGAGACAATTTACCTTGAATATAAGAGAAAAAATATATAATATAGGCAATGAAGACATCGTATAGCCACATGTTAAAAGGAGTACCTACAATATGGAAAAGAAAAGAAAACAAAAACAACTTGTTTCAACCCTCCTGACAGTCTCGTCACTTTGTTATGGGTGTATTCATTTCTCCTCTCGGCAAGGCTGATTGTTTCTCTTCAAAATATGTAGAAAAGAATACAGGATCTCCTAATATTTTGAAGTGGAGACAAAAGAAAATTGGAGAATAATCCACAGATTGGAGCACCTGCAAGTCATCCTTCATTCTAGTTTTCGCTGTCTGCTGCAGGGGGTTGAAATTAGTTAAGCAGCTGCCAAATCTGCCGCAGTGTATCTGGCATTGTGAGCTGAACTGCCAAAGCTGCTTTAATAGAGAGAACGGTATGCCACTCCATGTTCACTGCTTTCCTTTTCTGGGATTGGGCCACAAGTCATTCCAGACTTGAATTCCTCTGTCCTGCAGGGCTTTCTTAGTAACTTCCCTAGATGAGTACAGTGCAGGCCCCCCTTCCCCAAAAAACTCAAAGTTTGGCGGGAAAGTGTGTGTGGAAGCAAATGCTTTTTTTCCTTTAGGACTTTCAGAATGCTGTCATATGCCATCCATTACTGCTCAACTTCGGGCAAATAATCATGGTCCAAAAATAGTCTTGTCCCTAGGTAAGTTATGCCTTTTTTCTGCCAGTTTCATTGGAGAACATCTTCTTTAACTTTTAAACCACTAAATTTCATCACAATGGAATGGGGCTAGGCTTTTGCATTGCACGACTTTAGTAGCAGAAAACGATGCTTCCATTTAATAGTAATAGGGTGGTCAGGGAGAAGATCAAGTACAACTTTTAGTGTGTTTTCCATAAAGCTAGTCATTTGACCTGTCTCTGATGGAAGCACCAGTGCAGGATGACAGTAACAATGCCGACATCCCACACAGTGACACCATGGAACTGATGCACAGGACGCCGGCGCACCCCCTGCAAACACGACACTGCAGCCACACAGGAGACACCGACAAACCGCAATGGCGTGGCACAACACTGACACAGCAGCGCATACCGCCCAAGATCCACCCAACGCTAGAGCTGATAGGTGGACTAGCAGCACAGACAGACACCTGAGGGACAGAGAGATGTGACAGAGCTGACAGCAATAGCACCATGGGAACAGGGACCCCCATAAATGGGCACAGGATGATTGAACAGCAACACAGGGAACAGGGGGACACATGGTGCACCACTGATGGGTAGGTCAGCAGCATGGGGTGCACAGGCCATGGAGGGATGCCCATGAGAGTCCCTTGGACCAGGGACCTACACCTGAAGGCTGACGTTTAATGCCAGTCCCATCAGGTAGTCCCTGTGGCTCCTAATACCATATGACCCGACAATGTCAGTGATGCTTCATGCACACTTTCTCCATTGCCTCCAGGAGCACCCCACAGCCTGGCCAGACAGAACCTGCTGCAACTTCACCTCTGTCAGCCACTGTTCCCCTTCAGGACATCCAGGAACTGCCACAGGGTGGGGTGCACTGCACCAAGCAGGGCAATGAATGCCTGGTGCCACCCCTCAATGGCATTATTGGTGTGGGTCATCCCATCCCTAATGGAGGCATGGCAGTTCCACATGGGGATGGGGAACACAGGCTTGCGGCAGTGGCCACTGCAGACAGGTCTTCCCAGCCAGGTGTCCTCAAAATAATCGAAGACAGGGACAAGGACCTCTTCATGGGTGGTGAAGTACTCCCAGCCATGGAGCTCCTCGTATGTGGCACACACATCTGCAGGGGGCACAAATGCAAGGGCCGGCAGCATGCGGAGATGCATGGCACAGATGTCATCTGTGCAGTACAGATGTGCTAGCTCCCCATGCTGCTGGATGTGCCAACAGATGCACTGGCACAGATGGAAAAAATAGCCATAGACATCCATATGTGGCAGCACTGTGCGGACAGCTCTATAGGCAGCCAGCTCGAAATCTATGAGCATGTGGCAGGGACTGCCTGCAGGGTAAAGCTCAGCTATCTTGCTGAACATGGCTGTGTAGTCTGCCACTGTACTCCTCAACATGAGGACATAAATTGCAGGGAGTACAGTCACCTCATCCACCCCATGCAGTGTATACAGCTGCTGAAACAGCCTTGGGCAGCAGCGGAATGTGCCATCTCCCAGCCATGTTGGGCTGTGGCTCAGGAAGTCAAGGTTCCTCTTGGTGCTGAAGATGAGGAACCTGAGTTCCATGCTGGCCCCTGCACCCTGTCCTGAATCGTACAGCAAGAATTGCTCACCTGCTATAGTCCTGGTGTAGTCCTCTGGTATGGTGAGCTTGGACAGGTGTTGTGGGTCCACGATTGCTCACCTGCTGTCCCTTCGGAAATGTTGTGCCACCCGCTTCAGTAGTGGTACAGGGGCTAGATGCCCCCCTACTGCCTCATTTACTCCAGAGCAGCATGCCACCATGAGCTGCTGACTGCTCTCGTTGGTGTCTCGGGCCCTCCTCTTAACTGCTGCTCACACCTTGCGCACCCTAGTGGCTGCTTTGTTGGGCACATGGTTGTGGGTGTCACAACTCCACTCAGCAGGTCAGGCCCTCTGCTCCCACAGTGCTAACCTCTGAGTGCAGTATTGTGAACAGTTAACAGAACAGGGTAATCCTCCTGTCTGTTTTGTGGGTTCGCATCAACCTTTGGTCTCAAGTTCTGGAGGGATTCAAACTGTGAACCTCTTGCTAGCGTACCCAATGTACAAGCTCAGAAAATTCTGCTCTTCGGGGGGGCCAGATATCTTTCGCCTATGGGCACCTAACCAGGTGTACAAAATCAAGCCTTAAAAACTCTATGAAAGACCTCAGAATAAACTCTTACCTTTTCCCAGTTTGGTAAAACCAGTAAGCTTTATACAGTGTCAGCTTTAACCATGTATGCTTCCATTCTCAAAGAAAGAATTTCAAAGGCACACCAGGTAGTCTCTAAAAATAGAAGTTTACTTAAAATAGATAAAAATATAAAATGTAAAACACAGAACCATATATCATAAAACATACCATCTTTTAAAACAATAAGGTTTAAAAAGTGCAAATTCCTACCAATAATACACTTAGACCTTCTACCTAATGAATTCTTATCTTCTTATAGTGCTGTAGATGTTTCTTTTTTCAGAGTCCAAAAATGTGTGTCTGTAAAGGTCTGTTACAGCATAATTAAAACACTGTCTTGACTCTGCCTTCTCCATGATGTCATCCAGCTCCTCCTCTGTTTATTAAAAATTATACAATCAGAATGTCTTGTGTCAGGAGGTAAATTAATAGGTGACATCAGCAGAAAAAAACTTATTTCCCCATATGACTTCCCAGTTAAGTCTGTAATTTTCCAAGTCCTTTCTTTCATCCATGAGCAGCATCCTCTCTCAAGGACATCAAAGGATCTTTTATGACTTCGCACCACTGTGACATAACCTGTATTCTTTTTCTAAACGTCATAAAAGTTTATGATTTTCCAGCCTAGCTAGATAAACAGGAGATCCTTACTTTAAGTCTCTTCTAGCCTGAAATTATCTCCTGGCTTTTATCTTTTAGCTGAAACAGCATATCTCATGAGAGACACTCAATAACACATTTTTATATTACAAAAAGCATAGATTAATCAGAACCAGCTGTACAAGAGTCACAATCCTCCCTACCTAGACTGAATTTGGGGTCTCTATCCTCTGCATGGGATAAGCTTCCCAAATCAGTTCTCTCCTCATAGACACGAGACAACCCATCCGAGCTCTGATTTTTCGATCCAGCCATATGTAGAATTGTCATATCATACCCTTGTAAAGCAAAACTTCATCTTAGCAATCTACCATTGATTTTTCCCCTCTGCATCAGCCAAACCAGAGGGTTGTGGTCTGTTTGTACCATAAAATGGTGCCCATACAAGTATGGCACCAACTTCTTTAGGGCCCACACTATGGCAAGAGACTCCTTTTCCACAGTGGAGTATGCCTGCTCCCTAGGAAGTAACTTTTTACTCAGATATGCTACAGGGTGATCTTTCCCTTGGCTGGATGACTGACTCACTACTGCCCCAATACCCACATCTTAGGCATCAGTCTGAACTATAAAGGGTCTGCTATAGGCAGGACTTGTCAAAACAGAAGCTCTGCACAGTGCCTCCTTCAATCTGATAAATGCTTCTTCATAGGCTGATCCCCAGGTAATTTTCTTTGGCATCCTTTTCTTTACCAGGTCAGATAGGGGAGCAGCCAGGGCACTGTGATTGGGTACAAATTTTCTATAGTACTCTGCTATCCTGAGGAAACTCCTGACCTGCTTCTGCATTTCTGGTCTGGGACATGCCCAGATTGCCTATATCTTTATTTGGTTAGGACGGAGCTGTCCATGGCCTACCACATGCCCAGGGTATGCCACTTCTCCCATGGCCACCTGGCACTTCACGGCTTTGACAGTGAGCCCAGCCCTCTGTATCCTGCCCAGCACTTCCCTAAGGTGGGACAGGTGTTCCTCCCAGGTGTCACTAAAGATGGCAATGTCATCCAGGTACGCCATTGCTTACTCCTCAGCACCATTTAACACCTGGTTCACCAACCTTTGGAAAGTAACCGCGGCGTTCTTCATTCCGAAAGGCATTACTTTGAATTCAAATAAGCCTATCGGAGTGATGAAGGCTGACCTCTCCCTAGCTCTGTCCATTAACTCTACCTGCCAATATTGCTTGGCCAGGTCAATCATTGTAAGGTAGGTCACCCCTCCCAACTTGTCCAGGAGTTCATCCATCCAGGGCATCAAGTGGGCATCTGACTTTGTGACTGCATTCAGTCCATGATAGTACACACAGAAATGAGTAGAGCCATCTGACTTGGACACAAGGACTATGGGTGAGGTCCAGGGGCTGTGGGATCTCTGGATTACCCCTAAATCCAGCATCTCCTCCACTTCCCTCCTAATGTCTTTTTGGACAGCCTCTGACACCTGATATGCTGTGTGCCGTATGGGCATCTGTGTCCCTGTTTCCACATCATGAATCACCAAGGGGGTTAGTCCAGGCTCAGCATTAAACAATAGGGCAAAGTCTGCTAAAACCTCCCTTACTTCCTGGATCTTGTCCGGGGTCATCTGGGGAGACAATTTAACTGCTTCCTCTGAGGAGTCCCACTTACTTTCTTCCAGAAAGTCCAGAAGGGGGTCTCCTTCATCCGTCCACTCCCCAGGACTACACACTGCAAACACCATGTAAGCACTATTTGTATATGGCTTCATCACGTTGACGTGGTACATCCTTTCTGTCTGTCTTCGGTCAGGTAACTCTATAATATAGTTCACATCATTTACCTTCCTAACCACTTTGTACGGTCATGCCCACTCAGTCTGCAGCTTGTCTTTCCGGACCAGAATAAGGACCATGACTTCCTGACTCACCATGTACGAGCGAGCTCTAGCTCTGCTGTCATACCACACTTTTTGTTTCTGTTGGGCAGCTGCCAGGTTGCTCTGGGCTGTCCCCATAAGCTCCTTCAGCCTTTCCCTGAACCTGAGGATGTAATCCACAATGGGAGTTCCCTGGGTAGCATGCTTGCCTTCCCAGTCCTCCCAGTTCAAGTCTAGGGGCCCATGTACCTGGCATCCATATAAGAGTTCGAAGGGGCAAAATCCTGTTGACTCTTGGGGCACCTCCCTGTATGCAAACAACAGGTGGAGAAGGTAATTCTCCCAGTCCCTCCAAGCTGTTCAGCAAACGCCTGGAGCATTGACTTCAGGGTACCACTGAATCTTTCCACAGCCCATTGGCTTGTGGGTGATATGTGTTCTGCATCTCTGCACCACCCCACACTTCTCCCAGAAACATTTCATCAGGTCCGACATGAAGGAACCCCCTCGATCGGTGATAAACTCCTGCGGAAACCCAACAAAGGAGAAAATCCCAAGTAAGGCATCTGCCACTTTGTCTGTCCTCAGAGAGGATAGGGTGACTGCCTCTGGATACTGGGTGGCATAATCCACCACAGTCAGGATGAATCTCTTCCCTGAGGAGCTGGGAGTATTTAAAGGCCGCACAATATCCATTTCCACCCTCTGGAATGGCTTCTCCACTTTGGGCAATGGAATCAGGGCTGCTTGGGTTTCTTGCCCGCCTTCTCTATTTCTTGGCACCATTGACAAGACCTGCAATACTCCTTCACCTGCTGGGTGAAGTTAAGCCAATAGAATTGCTGGGCCAACCGCTGCATAGTGTGCATGATTCCCAGATGACCAGACAAGGGAATATCATGTGCAATCTTGAGCAACTGCCTACGATACCCTTGGGGAAGGACAAGCTGCCTGCCTAGCACCCCTCCCTCTGTCTGCACAGCCTGAGTATACATCAGTCCATTTTCCCAATAAACCTTATGTCTGCCGTCACCTCCCTGTGCCCCGTCAGAGTCTGCCCAAGCCCTCAGCTTCTCTAGACTAGGGTCACTTCTCTGAGCACCTGCAAACCCCTCACACATTCCCAAGGCATGGGACAGGTCCCCTTCAGTCACTAAACTAGAGTCCCTAGGACTAGCATCAGGGCACTCAGGATCACTGTCGATCCCAACCCTCTGACAATGGGCCACCCCTCCCTCTTTGGAGTACCCCTCTGTAGCTGTGTGGTTACTTGCTACTGGGGAAATTTCTACCCCCTTTTCATTAGTCTCCATATCAGGAGACACAGGCTGGGGAACCAGCCTCTCAGTGGTTTCCACAATGGCTTCTGTGGAGTTCAGGGAACTACAATTTTCCCTTTCCACTTGGCTACGGGTAACTGCACACACCATCTCCTGTTTAAGATTGTTGCCCAGGATCACATCCACTGCTAAGGTTTGGGTTACAGCCATCTGTTGCACAGTTCCCCCTGTTTTACCCCAGTCTAGGAGAACACTAGTGAGGGGCAATGTTTTCTCTTCACCAGTAAAGTCCTGTACAGTGACGTATTTATTGTGTATCAGCTGACCCAGCTCTACTAAATCCCCCTTTACCAAGGTCAAAGATGCCCCAGTGTCCCTTAACCCTTGCGTTTGTACACCATTCACCATGACTGGGTGCATGTGTTCCCTCATGTTCACTGGCATGCTTTCAGGGATACACAAACAACCCACTTCCTTCCTAGCCTCCTGTTGAGTATTGCTCACCTTTTTGGGACACACTGTCTGGCAATATGCCTAGTTTCTTTACACCACCAACATTCATTTCTTTTCTCAGATAAATATTTTCTCTGAAACCTGGGGCTAACTGGTTTTGGTGGAGGCAGTGAGGGTTTTAGCTGCCCTGAAGGTGAGCTTTTCCCTTTCTGTGCTGCCACACCCACCCCAATCACTCTCAGAGCAGGTCTGCTCTTGGCATAGTGGTTCAAGAGTTCAGCAGCCTCTTGCACTGTTTTGGGATCTCAGTCCTCCAGCCAGGTTTTCTGCTCTGCTGAGCATGCCCAGAAAAACTGTTCTAACAGTATCATATTTTCAATTTTATCAACAGAGTTTGCTTCAATTCCTTCCCACTAACATTTTAAAAACTAATGTTGTTTCATGGCTAGCTCCTCGTAGCTCATGTCAGGGCTTCTCCTGAGCTTACAGAATTTAGCTCTGTATGATTCAGCAGGTAATTCAAATTTCTTTAACAGTGCAACATTAAGTTTGCTGTAGTCATCATTGTCCATTTGACCCAATGCATCCCGAGCTTTCCCAGTAAGTAGCGGGGATAACTGGAAGCTCCAGGACTCCATAGGAATTTTAGCCTGAATACAAGCTTTTTCAAAAGAATTTAAAAAGACAACCATATCCTCCCCATCCTTAAATTCGGCTATCAATTTGGAATTCAATTTGTAACCCAGTCCTGTAGTCCCAGTTAAACCCAAGCCACTTACCTGCTCTGGTGCTGCTGGTTGGAGTCGTAGCTTCTCCAGTTTGTGTTGCCTCTGGTGCTTATGCTCCTCATGGTCAGCATCTCTCTGTTCTTGCTCTGCCACTCGGTGTTCTCGCTCTACCTCTCGGCATTCTAGCTCTGCCTCACAGTGCGCCTCTCACTGTTCATGGTCCGTCTCCCTCTGGAACTTCAGCTCCATTCTGCGCAACTCAATTTGCAGCCTGAGTACTTCTGGATCCAGGATACTGGTGACCTTCCCCTGCTGCTGTGGCCCTTTTCTGACAGTAGCCCTGTTGCTCTCCTCATTGGATCTGGACACTGCACTGGCCGCTAGCCCTGCCATACTCAAGGTTCAGTCCTTTTCAGTCACTGTCTGTGACTCGATGTTCTGGGGTACCTGCTACCATCAGGGAATCCACGAGGTTCTGTTTGGTGGCTTTCACCTCAAATGGGACTCCTCTGTCCCCGCACAACTGCTTTAAGTAGTCTACAGTGTGCCTGCTGTAGTTGGAAGCCATCTTCTTCCCTAACTATGGCTACTCTGACTTGCAGTGGGTACCCGACAACACCAGTGTTTCCTCACCCACAGTGAGTGCACAGCCCCTGCACTCATCTGCTGCATATTCACAGCATTTCCAATATGTGCTGTCTCCTCTGGTTTGTTCCCACTGGTAGGTGTACCCAGACACCACCAGCAGTCTGTGCCCCCTTGGCACTCTCCATGTATTCCACTGACATTTCACCACCATTTGGAGAATTGGGTCTGCAGGTGCAGCACACATCTTTCATGTCTCCACTGGTGCACCTGCTGATGCTGTGGGGGGTGGGTTGGCCTCAATGGTGTGTCGCTGTGGCAGCGTGTGAGATTGCGGGGGTCAGTGAGTGGGTGTCTGGGGTGTAGTGTTGGTAAGACACAGTGCTTCCATCTCTGACCCCTCAGGTAAAGCAAAATATAAAAAAAGAGATCACCCACCTGCTGCAGCTGTGTTAGGCTAACAACTCCTACCATTAGTAGTCAAAGAAGCCTTGCAACCCTCCCAAGTGCAGACAAATCACGTTCCAGACAACAGTGTTTAGAGAAAGCATATCAAATTTATTTCCAGCTTAAAAAATCCACACTGTCCATTAAATATAATAATTAAAGTATCACCCCCCCACAAAATGTCCAACAGCATTTCACTCCCTCTCCTGGAGCTTTACCAAGACTTAACAAACTTGTACGTAGCAGGAATTTAAATACCATTACAAAACTTACCTAAATGAATATCTCAAATAAACCAGCTCAATTTAGATACAATCAATTGATTCAGTATCCAGCTAACTAATACATTAATCACTACCTAAAACACAACCCCTCAGGTAAACCATATAGGTGCAAGTTATCACTCCTCGAACGCCCCTCTAAGTCCAAGCATTTAGCCTGTAATGTGGTGGACTGCTGCAGGAAAATCTCCACAGTGTGGACCAGGTGCAGTGCACCATCTTTGACCACTGAAATGCACTCATCAGTGTGCTCCACGCATTTCTCAAGTCAAGAGTTTTTGATTGAGGCTTTTGAATTCTTTCTTATTTTTGGCTGTTGATGCTCTGATTTCCTTAAGTAAAGTTTTAAATTGACTTTAAGATAAGTGCTTATCCTCACCGTCCATATTATATTCATTATACCTAACACTCAGTGGGGACGGACTCCTGCTGTACACCACTGATGTGCTCGAAAATCCTCCGGTATCCTTTTCATTAAAGAAATTTTCTGCCATGGTCTGGTACTCCACTCTTCCAAATGACCTCCACCTGGCACTGTATTGTAGAGTTGGTTAGCCTTTTTAGAAAAAATTTAGGTTTTTATTCCCAGAGGGTCAGAGCTCAGAATCTAGCCTCCATGCCAATTTGTGACATCACTGGAAGGCCAGGGATTAAGCTGTTTCACCATTATTGCCATTGGAAGACCTGGAGTGTTTCCTTCAAATGGACTGAAAGCTCCCTTCCTGGCCCAGCCCAGATGCTTTTCACTACTTGAAGGGGGTTACCACAAACCACTCCTTTGTGCTTTTACCTGCATTACTCTGCTTTACATGTCTCTTTTTTGTAACCATAAAAGTGCCTGGCACTCCTGCCATGTTCTGCTCTCTTTTTGGGATGGGACCACTCTAATTGGAATGCCACTATTTGTATGTTGAGCCTTTCCACCATGCTCAGTCTCCATTAAGAACAGCATATCTAACATGCTCCAATCCATGGAAGGATCATTTTGCATTCTCCAATGAAATTCTTCATCACATTCCAACTACACAAATTCTCCTTTGTGTTTGCACATGGCCATAATGTACCTGTAGTAGTTCCACAGGGACATGCATTTTTCAGGGGAGGACTGATAAATAGTTCTGCAAATACCTCAAAAGTTGACAATCAACTGATCCAGTTGAGGTGGATATTAGCCTTCCTGCACTCCTCCTCCCCATCCTCCTTCTTTTCCTTTTCCAGGTTAATGATCTGCAGGTGCACCTGCTCAGTCAAGTATGGGCCAATCAATTCTGTTATGTTCATGTATTTCAAAGGGGAAGGTGAAACCAGATCCAGGACCAGTGCCATGGACACCACAACAGTTCTGAATGCCGCTAAAGCTGTACCTTGCAGGGCCACCAGGGATGAACCATATGGAGCAAGTTTTGGCTTTTACAGAGCCTATATCATGATGAACTCAAGCAGCTTATCTAGCATCTGATTGATTGATGATGATGCCATGAAGGATGGATGTGGAAAAATGGAAAGAGGCTCTGGTTCCACCATAGGCTGTAGCAAGCCAAGACTGGTGGAACTAGGGACTGGTGGACCCATTGGCTGTGGAGGGGCCACCAAGTGGCACCAGGCCTAGTGGAGGAGATACCAGAGGAGTCTGTGGTGCCACCAGAGGCTGTGGCAAACCATGTGGTATAGAAGCAGTGATCCAAGGGATGGAGGACACCAGGGGAAGCACAGGACCCAGCAATGGAGCTATTGGAGGAACCACCAGGCCATGAGGAGGGGTCACCAAGGGAGTCCCAGATCCAACAGTGGGTTGGCCGGTGGGGCAGAAATTCATGTGGAATTACTGGCTGGAGCTCAGCTGGTTTTGGTACAGCCAGAGAAGACCTCACCCCCTTTGTAAACTTTTTAGGTACTAGCTCACCCCTCAGACTAACCCACCCAAAGGCCCCTACTAACAATGCCTGCATTTGTTCTGGGCTCCAAGTACTAAAATCATGCTTACCTTCAAATGGTATACCTGGTTTGGGGGCCATAGGCTTCAGTGTCTGTGGCTTCCATGGAACTGTAGTCTTCTTCAGAGGGGAACCTGCCTTGAAGGAGGTGTCAATGGACCAGCCTGATCATGGTCTTTAAAGCAAGAATCAAGCCACGTCTTCTTCTTGAATGCAAGCAGGGTCTGCAGATATGCCTGAAGCACCTTGGCCAATCCCTTCCTTGCTGTCCTTTTCCCTTTACTGGACATTGTGGTACACAGGAGCTCTAGAAACAAGCCTAAAACCTACTGTTCCACATGTGGTGGATGCCTCCATTAATCCCAGTGTCAGCAAAAACATTCATGCATTCCTCATGAGGTGCACAATAACATAAGAGAAAATTTCCTGAAGTTCACACAGAAGGAGTACTACCTATAATTAAAAGTTGCTAAGAATCAGTCAGACAGAATTGCAGACATCAGGTTTGAGATTTTTTTGGAATTCAGATTTTTCAGTATTGGAGGTGAAAAATCTAAATTACGGCTTGGTGTGGCATAAGACTTCAGTTCTGAATCTGCACCTGGAAAGGCCTTCCCTTGCCTTTCTCTCCCCTTACCATAAGCCAGTTCCTGCCAGAGGATGACTGACTGCTGTCTTCAGTGGTGCACAATCCTGGACTCAGGGTAGGGCAGTTGAGCAGCTCTAGAGGATATTGGAGAGTGGCATCCTTGATGACAGTGGAGGTCAGGTGGTCTATTAATGATGGAGGTGGTCACTTCTTGTTGGCAAAGAAATTTGCAGTGACTACCTAGTGCATTCAACTTCCCCTGGCCCCAAAGAGTCCACTTGAGTAAAGTCCAGTAAGTTATACAGTAGTCAATTTCATGATGTCATCCAACAAATAGAGCCACCCACGGACCCACTCAATCAATCCCTGGATCCAAGAAAGTGAGAGACGAGTCTAGTGCAGCAGAGAACCCCAACCCCTCCCCATCCAGCAGCCAGCTAGCTAGTTAAAGTTAATCAACTTTATTCACTGTGCACTGCACTAGTCACTGCCTTGCTACATTGGTTCCCCCCACCATTCCCAGATGCTCACTGTTCTTTTTTTTTTATAATTTAGTGAACTTTTTTAAGATTTTAAATTTCTGAAATGTAACACAAACAAAACAAAAAAAAAACAACCATAACACATAATTAAGTAAAGCAGAGAAGAGATCGAAAGTTAAGACACAAATAACAACCAAGTTAAAAGTGAACAAACAACAACACCCACACTCCCCGAATAACCCACTTCCCCTAACGACCTCCCCTTGGATTGTAAAAGGTTAAGGGGGAAAAAAACATAAAAAAGGACACAGAGGACAAAGCAAAAAAAGCAAGTAAAGATAAAACAAACCAACAATTTTAAAAGAGAGGCAGCCCTGTTGATCGGGACCCCCTTCAGATGGTTATCCCAGTTACTTATCCACACTGGAAGATTGTGAGGACAAGAAAGCATGAAGTGGTTCCCATCTTGAAATGAAAAGATCAGAATGGTGCCTGAGTGAGGTTATTTGTTTTTCAACTAACAAAGCTTGAAGTATTTCCAGATACAATTCAGTATGAGATTGAATTTTTTCCTCATTCTAATGGCGGAGAATGACCGTCTTGGCCACCATTGCAATTAAAGCCATATGACCTTTATGGGAAAAAAAAAAGCTGCGATGGAAAGTGGCCAAGTAAACACACTTCTGAAATGAAAAATCCTCCAGGCCTTGGAGGGGGTCCAGAAACTGCTTGATAGAGTTCAAAAAGGGGATTATCCTGGGGCAATCCGATAAGATATGTTTGAGGGAGCCCTCTGATTCACCACATCTAAAACATAGGGATTTCACAGATTTGCCCATTCAAGAAAGCTTCATTGGGTTGTAATACAAGTTATGTAAGACTTTATACTGGAGCAAGTGGAAACAATCTTGCTTAATAAACTTGTACAAGTTCTTCCAGACTAGAACTGGGCAAAGTGCAGAAAATTCGCTCTGCGAATTAATTTGCCACTGTTGTGGAATTTGTGAAGTGCGAATTCTGCACTCTGGGGCAAAAATTTGCACTTTGTGGCAAAAACGTTGTGATTTTGGGTGAAGTCAAAGTTTCCCAAGTGTGGGGAAGCTTCACGAAGCTCTGTGAAGTGTGAATTTTTGGCACTTCATGCAAACTTCACCAGCGAAGTTTTATTCACCACATCTCTATTACAGACCTGTTGCCATTTGGTTTGATCCCATTGTAGATCCAGTACCTGTTGCCAGTAATAGCATACCCCCAATGAATTGATGGGGTCCATGGTTTGAAGAACATTGTACAAGCCAGAGACAGGGTGGGGATGAATAGCAGCAGCGATAAGGATTTCCAAATTGCAGGCTTCTTCACTAATCCAAGGGTATGGGCCAAAATTAGCAGACATGGCATGGGAGATTTGGAGAAATTTGAAAAAGAATGATGGGGGAAGATGAAACCATTCCCTGAAGGAAAGAAAAGAGGGCAACCTATATTCATCTAAAAGGTCACCCACCATAGTGTTATGCAGTTGCGGACAGAAGGCCACTGGGATTGGGTGATATGCAATCTGGATATTGGGATTACCTAATAAGGGTTATTGTAACATGTTCATCCACTGAGTGCCTAGATATAGAGTAAGCTGATGGTGGGCCTGAAGTGACCAAAATGGTGGGGTTTTCTTTAAGGGAGCAGGAAGCTATAATGGTTTAATAAAGAGAAAGCTATGGGGGTGGAACCCCTACACATAACAAAGGTTCCTTTCAGTGCACAGCAAGTAGAGGATATATCCGGTCCCTGACTCACCATCCGCACCCATCCCTCACCTAAGATACAAGCCTGAGTAAAGAGCACAGTAATACAAAAAAATGTTTGTGAGATGCAGGCCCTCCAGCTTTTTCAGCATTGTTAATTTAAAGTATAACTGCCTAACCATGCCCCTCTGCCAGAGTAAACAGTTGAGGAAATGTTGCAACTGTAAAAACCAAGCTTTGGGGAGATAAATACACAGAACCCCAACGGGATACAAAAATACGAGGAAGAACATTCATTTTTATGATACTAATGCATCCCCAGAGGGTGAAAGGAAGACCAGACCAGCAATGAAGATCCATCTTAATAGTATGGAGAAGAGGTGATAGGTTGTGTTTCAGCAAACTGGAGGAAAAGCTAGAGATTTGAAATTTTTAATCTCCAAGTCATCAGAGCATGAGATTCCCAAACCAGCCCCATCTCAAGTACTTCCGACTTGCTTGAAAGTTGATTTAGAGATAGAACCTTGGGCTTGTCCAAATTAAGCTTGTAATGAGAGTAAATTGAAATGCCTGGATTTCAGATAGAATAAAGACTAGGGGATCCTCAGTATGAAGATTATCTGCATAGGCAGGCAGTATGTATGAGGGGCTTGATATACAGGGTGAAGAAGAAGGGGATAGAGGACACCCCACCTTGTCCCACCATGTTCAGAAAGAACCCTGTTGTACCAAATATGTCCGGTAGGGGCTTGGTATAAAATTTTAATCCATCTGAGAAATTCCCCAGGAAATCCAAATTTTGTAGGGGGGGGGGTGAGCAAACAGAAAAGACCACAAGACACAATCAAATGACTTTGTTGCATCCATGGAGAGCAGGGCCGTAGGGGTCCTATCCTCCCCTACTGCGGAAATTAAGGGCAGGAGTTTATGAAGGTGGTCAGAAGACAATTGGCCCCTCATAAACCCCACCTGCTCAGCCTCAACCAAGCAGTCAAAGGAAAGAGTCTGGCAACTCAAATGACCACATCCACTTAGAAGTCAAAGTGAAAATATCAAATATTTATTATAAATACATAGTATAGTAGTAGCAGCAAAAATATTACCACTGTGCAAACAATGCCATAACACGCACACACATCAAGGTTTCACATTTTCCAAAGCTTTATCAAGGCATAATGCAGGCCCCATCACTAGTATTTTTATATACCAGGAAGGTCATGATTCACATTTAAATTAACCAATCCCAGATAATCCATTAGGAACATCATAATTTTAGATGCAATGCTAGCATCTGCCAGCAAGGGTCAGTATTTTTATTACCAGATATAAGTGCATAAAGGACCCGCATTAAATGATAATTATTTATGATAAAATACATATGTGAAAAACACATAGAAAAAACATCATAAAAAGCATAATACTTAAAAAACAAGAGAGCATAACCTATAACATAGCTACAGACATTTCCAAATATTTACATATTCACATACATGTTTTAGACACTCTAGTTTTATTTACCTTTTTGTTTCAGAAATGGGATTAAACTAAAGAATTCATTTAATCCACCATCTAAATGAGCTCCTAACATATATTGCCATTTACTTTCCTGTCGTAGTAATAAATTGTCCAAATCTCCCCCCCCCCCGGACCTAATTTTACTTTCTCTAGTCACTAAAAACTGAAAATGTGATTCACTCCACAATTTTTCACATGCTCAACGATAGCATTTGACAATTCTAATTTTTTAATAATACAAAGATGTTCTGCAATTCTCTGCTTGAAATTTCTTTTAGTTTTACCAATGTAGAATTGTTTGCACTTACTGCAAGTTACTACATATACAACATGAGTTGTACTGCAGTTGATGAAAGATTTTAATTCATATGTGCGGCCAGTCCCCAGATGAATAAAAGAGGTCCCAGTCTTAATGTATTTATAATAACTGCAAGAGCTACAACAAAATTTTCCATTTGGTAAAGTTGATTCAGAGTTTTTCTCTCCATGAAGTGGTTGCAGGTCACTATATGGCCAATATTTTTCCCTCTCCTATAGACCATTCTGGGGGATGTCTGAGTAATCACATTCAATTTTGGTTCAGTTTTCAATATGCTCCAGTATTTTTTTAATAATCTGTTCTATCTTGAAACTCTGAGGGGTGAAATCAGAGACAAAATTAAGTTTATGTTCCACATTTTTACTTTTATATTGTAATAAGTCTTTCTTAGGCATTTGTCTTGCTAGATCTTTAGCAATTTCCAAACAAGTTGTGTTATATCCTCTTTCCCTAAAACTTTCAATTTCCAGTTTAGTGTTTTCTTCTAATTTAACCACACCACTTGTGTTCCTTCTTATTCTCATAAGCTGACCTTTCAGAATACTGTCCATTAGCTTTTTTGGATGACAACTGTCGTAAAGAAGAACTGCATTTCTGTCTGATTCTTTCATATATATATATATATATATATATATATATATATATATATATCTCAGTACTTAAATGCCGTTCTCCTTATGAATTTTTAAATCCAGAAAATGAATTTCGATTTGATGATAACAAATGGTAAACCTTAAATTTTCATTTGTTCCTTCAAGATAAGTAACAAACTAAAAAAGTTCCTTCATTCCCCCTCCCCATACAATCAATAAATCATCGATATAACGTATCGTATAATAATGTAACGTATAATTTTGGAAGGAATGGATTTACTTTGCATGAAACATGCTGTTTCTCCCAAAAGCCAAATAAATGCATGCATAATTGGGGGCCATAGCAGCCCCCATGGCTATACCTTTTATTTGCAGGTAAAATTTCTCATCGAACATAAAAGTGTTTGCGGTCAGTACCTTCTCTGTCAAGGTTATAAGACACTCAGAAAAGGCCTGACTATAATCACTTTTTTCTCTTAAGGTCTCCTGTAAAGCATGTAATCCATCCTCATGTGGAATGTTAGTATATAAAGCTGCAATGTCCAAAGTTACCAGCATTTCATTATCCAACACTTCTACATTTTCCACCATATTAAGTAGATGTGTTGTATCCTTAATAAAAGAAGAACTATCCATAACAAATTCCTGAATATGGTAGTTAACAAATTTTGCTAAAGGTTCTGTCAAGGAACCAGTGCTGGAAACTATCGGGTGCGCAGGGGGGATTCAAGACTTTTGCAAATTTTGGGCAAACCATACAAAGTTGCTCTAATTGGAAGAGGAACTGTAAGATATTCTAATATTTGTTTAGCAATTATTCCATCTACAAAAAAGTCATACAGTAGTGAATCAATCTCATGTTTGTAGCCATTTGTAAAATCATGAGACAACTTTTTATAAAAAAGAGAATCAGAAAGCTGTCTCCATTTCTTCTTTATACTTAACTTTATTCAAAATCACTATGGCTCCTCCTTTGTCTGATTTTGATATCTTTATTTTGTGCCAAGTCCTTAATCGCTTTTTTCTCTTGACCTGCACAATTATAATATCTGAATTTCTCTTTTTTAATAACCATCTCTTGAATTTCCATTTCATATGCTTTTGTAAAAGTTAACACTGCAGGATTTTTGCATGGAATATACGTTGATGGCTTCTTAAAAATGTTGATAGGTTCATCTCTATCCTTTAAGTTACCTTCTGTAGTTGTCTCTTTATTTTATTTCTTTAAACATGACATGTAAATCAGTTTCCTGGTGAAGCTATGCAAGTCTACTATAGTTTTAAATTCATTTGTTTGACTCATCGGTACATAATGTAGCCCTTTCTCCAATACTCACATTTTGGTCTCAGTTAATATGTGATCTGAGATATTAATGACCAGATTTTTTACCTTCTCCGCCGATTCCACATTCTCCGGTACCTTCTGTTGTTGTAGTCACATTGATTCCAGCATGTGCCTCCCCTTCCCCCTTGTGCCTCTTGTCGTTCATCTTGAAATGGATTAATCTAGGAGTTCTGCGTGGTCTCTCTGGGTGTGCTGGAAAATTGTAAGATTTGTTGATTTCCACGCCATCCTTCTCCACCTGGAATTCTCTCATTCCTTGTATTTCCTCGTGTATCCTGCCATTTGTCACTAATTGAGCTAATTGAGTTAATGCACTTGGGGATGTAGGGGAAGGGGGCAGGGGAGTGTTTCTCTCCCCTTCTGGCCTAAAAATGGAGAACTTTCTGGTTCAGATAAATTATCAGAATGTGAGCCACTCATTTATACATTATGATTCTGGTCTGTTCTCACTTTCAAGATCAATTTTGGGTTTTGTTTATTCATATTACTTTTACCCCAATAAAAAATCCTTCCTTCTGCATAATCTTTTCGATCTCTTTCAATTTTTTTTCCCTTTGTTGTTTTATTCTCACATCATGGTGTTGAATAGTTTTATTTACTTTAGATCTAAATTCAGTATATTTAGGATTAAGTGTAAAAGACTTGACTGCAGCTTCTCTCTCAATGATAGTACATTTAATGTCTCTCTCTTGTTGTTCACCATATTTTAAAATTAATTTAATATAGCCAGCACTCGCTTCCAAATTGTGCTTTTGCCAATCTGTCAAAACATCTTCTTGATCTGTTCCAAAGGCAGGCTGCACTGTAATTCTTAACCCCCTTGGTGCCCTGTTTACTTGTAGGTAAGCCATCATAGTTACCCTTGGCCAATATAAATGGTGTGCCTTCAAAATTGCTCATTCCAACAGGTTAAAAGCTTCTTTCAAAGTACCTGGAGTGGTTGCTTCTGGCTGAGCTTGTTGTACGCCTCTTATTTCCACATTTTGGTTCAAAATAGGGTTTGCATCACCTTTTTTAAAAAACAGAGCATCGATATCGAGGGTTTCAGATTGGTTATCAGTGGCTAATTTTTCTGTCATTTTGTCACATCAGGTTTGCTGGTTATTTCTAAAAATAAGTGGTATGCTGCTACTGCATCCAGTTTGTTGTGATACACCAGAAGCCATTTTCTTCGGTGTCTTATTTTATATAAGGTCCTCAATTCCATGCCAAACCAATATTAATTACCAAAAAGAAGAAAAGGAAGGTGGCTACTGGAATCAAAGGTGCTCAGGCAATTATTAGTACAAACCAAAGGAAAGAGTCTGGCAACTCAAAGGAGCATATATAATTTGTATGTGAATATGCAAATATTTGGAAATGTCTGTAGCTATGATACAGGTTATGCTCTCTTGTTTTTTAAGTATTATATATAGGATAAAGTATGGGGTGCAGTGTGTAATGAGAATTTAACACACACCCGAGTTGTTGGATGGCACATAAACCCCAAGGGCGAAGCCCGAGGGGTTTATGATAGCCATCCAACAACAAGGGTGTGTGTAAATCTTGTTAAACACACTGCACCCCATATTTGTTGTATATAATTGAAGGGTTCCATTTTTCTTTGTTTTGAGATTTGTGGCAGAAAGAAGAAAGTGTAGTCTTACTTTGTATTGATGACGTTGTTTATTTTGAGTTGAAACAGTAAATGGAAAGTTCATCATGTAAATTTATCTAATTAAATTACTGAAAGAAGAAAGTTTAATAAGAAATAACTGAGATGTTTGTGGTGGTTTTCTCATGTTGCAACATTCGTTTTCAAGTGCTGTAGCATTTGAACTGCAGAGAAAAGAGAAGGCTTGAAATGGAGGTTACTTACGGATGGTGGTAAAAATGTTTACTGTAGCAATGTATAATTCTACAGAAAATGTTATATTTAGGCAATAAAGTGCTGTGTGATGGCTTTACTGTGTTAAGAATATCTTAGTGAGAGCTGTCTGAGTCCTTGATGACTTGGATTCTTCGTTGTTTCTGTGACTGCAATTTGTGGATATTAACTGTTACTGAGGTATTGAAAACGCAGGCGATCCCAAACATAGCCTGCATGTTACCGGAAGTGATTTCATTGTGTTGGCTGGGTAATGAGCTATGGAAACCTCTATGGGTGAGTAGCTTTGGATTTGTTTTTTGTCATGGAATGGAGCAAAAATGTAGAAGATTTAATACAGAGCAAACGCGATTGAAGAGGTGAGTGACTTAGGGAGAAACGAATATTGAGAGGCTCAAGCTGTGTTGATAGGGAGGGCTTTTCTATGGATAGGCTCGCACTGACTTTCTCTTTTGAGTGCTTTAGGATTGGAAGAAGCCGCGTGAATGCCGTAACACCTACTCAGGTGTTACGGCATTTAACACAAGTCTTTTTCCATTGAAAAAAATGGAACCCAGTAAATATATGTTTTTATGATGTTTTTTCTGTGTGTTTTTCACATATGTATTTTATCATAAATAATTATCATTTAATGTGGGGACCTTTATGCACTTATATCTGGTAATAAAAATACTGACCCTTGCTGGCAGATGCTAGCATTGCATCTAAAATTATGATGTTCCTAATGGATTATCTGGGATTGGTCAATTTAAATGTGACACATGACCTTCCTGGTATATAAAAATACTGGTGATGGGGCCTGCATTATACCTTGATAAAGCACTGGAAAATGTGAAACCATGGTGTGTGTGCATGTTATGGCATTGTTTGCACAGTGGTGATATTTTTGCTGCTACTATTATACTATGTATTTATAATACACTTTTGATATTTTCACTTTAACTTATAAGTGAATGTGGTCCTTTGAGTTGCCAGACTCTTTCCTTTGGTTTGTACTAATGATTGTCTGAGCACCTTTGATTCCAATAGCCACCTTCCTTTCCTTTTTAATCATGCAGTCCCAGATCAGAAGAACCTTATTAGAACACTATTAGCCTGCACTTTAGTGAGAATTTTAAAATCAGAATTGATCAATGAAATAGGGCAATAACTGCCTGGTAAGAAATCATCCTTATCAGGTTTGAGCAATAAGGTAATCCACGCTTCTACCAAGGAAAGATCCAAGAGGCCAAAGGAATGGATATAGTTGAACATTTTAGTCAGAAAAGGAGCCAATTCACCTATAAAAGCATTATAAAAGTCAGTCGAAAAGATGTCCGGCCCTGAATCTTTATCATGGGGAAGCTACTGAATGACTGTACCACTTCAGATACAGAGATGGGATGCTGAAGCAGCTCCTGTTGCTGATGAGAGAAGGACAATTTGATAGAGTTAAGCTGATATTTCCTCTGTCAATGAGGAGGTGCCTGGACCAGTTGAATAGAGTGGATTATAAAAATCCTTGAAAATAGCTGCTACATCCAAGGGATTAGTGACAGGGTACAAACTGGGCCCCACCTGTATACCGCAGATGATTTTGGAAGACTCTAGATGACAGAACTAGAATGCCTGGATTCTGAGTAGCTAGTCCTTGTGCAAACTAAAGCAAGTTCAGCTTTTTTTGCAAGAAGACCCATATATTGAGATCTTAATAAATTTTGCCCAAACCAGTCTTCTTTTGTGGAACTTGGAGACAGATTGGTCTTGATGGCCTGGATTTCACGCAAGAGGCTGTCCAGTTTTGCATTATGGGACTTATTGCATATGGTGGCCAAACACCTACACTACCCCCTATTAACACACTTTGCAGCCCTCCATAGGACATTGAGAGCAGACACCAATCACTCATATGATCAAAAAAAGATAGAATTTAGTCCCTAAACTTAAGAAAACAATCAGGGTCTTAAGGTAATTGGTGCTTAAACTGCCAAACCTTCTCTCTCTCTCTCTCTCCTAACCCCCTCGGACTGCAATATGCATATAAGTTGAAACATGGTAAGAAATTACCAACAGTTGAATCGTAATAGACAAAAAACCTGGTACACTCTCATGGTTGATCAAGAAATAGTCAGTTCTGGAGAATGTGTTATCAGGGAGGTAGTGAAAAGTCTATTGCCTGTCCAAGGGGTGAAGGAGACACCAGGGGTCAACAAACCACAATCCATCTGTTAATGTACAGAGCCAATGCTGTCCAGGATTGAGGCCACATCTAGTTAAGCCCAATCTATCCAGCTCCGTTTGGAGAGGAAGGTTCCAATTCCCTCATAAGAGAATAGGAATTTGATAAAAGGGGCCACAAGGGTAATAAGGGCAGTGAAAAACCTGGGGAAATCTGCATAGGGACCTTAGATGCAGCCCAACAAAAACTCATACGGGCCCATCCACTCATGTAAAAACAGGTAGTGGCCCAACGCATCCCAGATCTCTTTTAGCAATGTAAAAGTAATATTACATGCAATCAAAATCGCAATCTTACCCCACTTGCTACTATAGCCCGCACCAAAGAATGGTCTCTCCCACTCCCTTCTAAGGTAATAAATGACATCCCATTTCAAGTCACTTGCAGGAATGCTACCCCTGTATGTAACTGTTTGCTGCTCACAGTTCTATTGACATGGGAGGCCAGGCTGACCTAAAGAAAGCCCTGTGGTTGTCCACCACCAAATGTTTATGGTAAAGTGTCAAGAGGAACCATGTCAGTAGAACCAGGGGCTTCAAGGGAGTGGTGGGGGACAACTGACTGATTGTAGGGGTGACCAATGTGGTTTTTAAAGTAGATATTTTTTTAACTTGCTATCCAACTGTTGGATGAGGAGTTGGAGGGGTCCTTTGCTGCACCAGACACACCTTTCTCATACTCCGGGTCCAGGTATGGGTTGGGTGGGTACTTGGGGGGGCTGCATTTTGGATGGAAATCGGATCACACTAAGGGATCCAGTCTACTAAATAACTTAGTAGGCTTCACTTGAGTGGACTCTAGGAAGCAGGGGGAGTCATACACACTAGGGGGACAGGATCATTTCTTTGACAACAAGAAATGACCACCTCCATCACTGAGTGACCACCTGACCACAGTTACCATGAAGGATGCCATTCTCCAGCATCTTCCACAGCTGCCCACCTGCCCTGCCCTGAGTTGAGTGATCATGACATACACTGCACCACTGAAGATGACTGTCAGGGGACAGCTGACCAGCACTGGCTTAAGGTAAGGGGAGAGGGAAGAAAGGATGGAGGACAGAGGGCTTTTTCTTGGCCCACTAGAATAACTGTTACTACAGTAAGTATGTCGAGTTTTCTTGACTGACCACAGACACAGAACTGAGCTGGATATAAAACTAGAACTTCCAATTCCATCTCCAGTTCCTTAATAGAAATTAGAGAGGAACTGGAATTGGAATTTCTGAAATTCTGACTGGGTACAGATGGAACAGATTCATTGGAATTGGAATTTCTGAAATTCTGACTGGGTACAGATAGAACAGATTCATTGGAAGTGGAATTTTTGAAATTATGACTCAACATAAATGGAAAAGATTCTAGAGAATCTGAGCTCCCATAATTGAAAGCCCCAATTCAAATTACTAAGAAACCATAAAAGTACCAAATCTCCAACTCTAATTGGCTTCAAAGCATCCTGGCCAGATGATCAGAAGGCAAGTAGGAAACTGCCTAATACCTGTAGCATTTTTGCTTCTCTCCCACATTTAAAGGCTGCTGAGAATAACTAGCTGAAAATATTTGTAGTGTTAGAACAAATTATATTGTAGTTTCTATGAATGGTTTGGGTGTAATATAAGATAAGTTTTGTTTTGTTTAAAATCTTTTTAAAATGTGACAGCAGCTAATGAAATATTGCTTCACATCTGACACTTTATTTTTGTCCCTGTAGCATGCCACATGAGGTTTATGCAGCCTAAGTTATTTCTGTAACGAGTTCACCAAAGAAATCCCCCCCCCCCATGGTATGAACCAGTAGACTGGAGGAGGGGGGGATTTTCAAAGCACTGTTTCTTTTTTTTGGACACGGCTGCCAAAATCCATCCCAGGAGTTAGACCACAAAAAGGTGATTTAATTGCCGGGACAGAATTCTGCAGTTGCATCCAAACTAGGGATGGGCAAAAGTTGCGAATTCCTCTTTCATGGAACTTCCGTGAAATTTCGGAAATTTCGCCATTGGCAAAACTGGGATTTTTGCTGAGTTCTGCGGACTTTTTTTGTGAACTGTGGAAAAATGCATATAAACTGTGGAATTTATTCTCTCCACAGTTTAATGAACCATCAGTTAATGAACGCATGCTTGTACAACCATGCAGTCATTCACTGACAGTTCAGTGGGCCACCAGTAGTGGAGGAGAGAGGAGGGCTGCACCGGTGGCCCACTCAGGGGCATGGTGGAGGGAGCGGGTGGTGACGGATGAACTGTCAGGGTGGGGGGGCCACTAGACACCAGGGAATTGGGATTACTTTTGTTTATAAGGGATTGGGGTTGGGGGGTCCACTAGACATCAGGGAATACTAAGAATAGAGGGGGATGAGTTGGTGGACTGCAGGCTGTTTTTTTGTGGATTAAGGAATCCAGGATAGGAAGGGGGGTCCGCTAGACACCGGTAAAATAAAATGTTTTTGGGAGCCATGATCAGTGGGTGAAGGGGCCAGTAAACACCAGGAGGGTCCGAGGAAGGTATTGGAGGTATTTATATATTTACTGGGACCCTTGATCAGTGGGGAGGTGGATTAATAAATTAAATTCCAGTTAAGAAAAGCCTCAGAACTCACCACTGCCATTGATCCATTCTGTGGATTTTTTTTCCTGCAGATTAATAAATTAACCTGCAGTTTGTGTATTTATTTTGCATTTTTAAGGTGGAATTTCCACGGAAGTTTCGAAAATGATTTCTGAACTTTTTCGGAAGCAAAATTTGCACTTTCGCACAAATTCCACGGCCAGAATTTTTTTTCGCACACAACTAATCCAAACACCAGATGTGATTCCCGCAGTTGTGGTAGAAATTACCATAAGTTGCAGGAACTGTCACAAATATATGGAGATGTTTATGAATATACTGCAAACATACTAATGCATTTCTAAAGTTAAACCATGCATTTAAACTCAACTGTACATGTGAACTACTGTTGTCCTTGTCTTTTTTTTATCTTTTTATACTTAAATGTTATTATTTTTCTAAACAAATTAATACATATCATAATGGAGGAGAACTTATGACATTACAATAAAATTTAGCAAATAGATCATTTGTAAATCAGTGCTAGTTTATGTATAAATCATATGATTGTGTTCTTAATTGGGGGGGAGGTAGGAGGTTTATCCATCTTGTTAAACAAGTTCCTATACGAAAAAGGAATGATGATTAGAAAGAAACTATAACAATTATTTATTTGCTATGCTGGTTAATACATTACATTACTAATTCATGAGGCAATTAATTTATACTTTAAAGACATTTATTCCCCTTCATACCATATATCTTTCAAAAACAGGGTACACAAAACATAACATTAAATATAATGGTACAATATATCTCTGTTAGAAGGAAATTATAAAACAGACCCACCTGAAAAATCAAACTACTTTAATATTTCTGAACATCTAATTCATAACATTTCTAGCAAGAGTAACAGGTATAGAATTAGTTTATTCTGACTGCATTGCTCCATCACCTTCTTCTCAATCCCCTACAGTATTTCAGAATCTTTGAACAGTCTGGCTCAGCTTTGTATAAATTCCTGCAAAGCTGCTTCATCAATAAAGGAGCGGCTTTGTCCATAGCAAAAAAGAAAACTTAGCTTGGCAGGTTTCAATAAAACAACCTGTGCTCCAAGTTTGATCGGAGCCAGATGAAATTTCAGAAGGCCACGATGTCTGCATTGTGTTTTGTGTGAACAGTCCAGATAGCATGAGACTTTTTAACCTTCATATTGAAATAATCTGCTTCCCTAAAGAGTTCCCAAAAGAAGGGTTTGAGCTAGTAGATCTAAAGCCTACAACCCACCATGGGAGTGGGGTGAGGGATGAAAATAGGTTTGGGTGCTAAAGTTAACCCAAGCCTTAAAACTTGGCTGCACTGTTGTTCTTGTTTTGTTTTTTATGTATTGTCATCCACAGGGAGGGCTGTGACCATACGAGCACCACCTCAAGCTGTCCTGATCATGTAGTTTGGTATTCCAACAATAACTCCATTCCCTTCGAGCTCAACTTTCCCATTCCCACCCATGAGAGAGGTTCAATTTAGGCAAGCATGCCAGGGGACTAGGCTCCAAGGGCCAACAGTCCAGGGTAGGAGAAGCCCTCTCTGAACACTTTAGACACCAGAGATGATTGGGTCCTTAATAGATGACCAGGGACAAATTTCAGTAGCACACTGGGTCAGTAGGAACACAATCCTGTAGCACACTGGGCCAGCAGGGACATACTTCCATAGCCATCTAGGCTACCAGGGCTCACCTACTATTGTCCACAAGGCTACCAGTGATTTCTATATTTATTCCCATGAATCACTAGGTGCAGTGATCAATCCCCGGGTTGCACCTGAAAATAGGCACTTGGCTGTCTAGTGTGCTTACCCGGTTAACAAAAGCAAATAAATAAATAAATTACTGATGCCCCATGTTGCAATTTACTTGCTTTCTTACTTTTCCCTTTTAATTCAGGACTCCTGCCAAAAGTGCTACATTGCAGAATTAGAATAAGAATACCCCCAATAAATCTCATACTAAAAATTAGGTTTATACGTTACGTTGTTTTAAAGTTATGAGCTGTTTTGTAACCCTGATTTCACTACCTATTCAAAAAAGCCAGTTTCAGAGAAAAGCCACTGATGATATCTCACAGTCCAGTCCTCACAGTCAGCAACTGTTGCTATATGAATCATTTAAAAAAAAAATTGACATCGGGCTGGCTGCAGAGCTGCATTTCCAGAATTTATTTATTTTTTATCATTTATTTATTTTAAAGTTTCACCAGGAAAGAGATACTGAGCAGACAAACTCGTTTCCAGATGCATCCTGGGAGAGAGAGAGTAAAGGGACACAATAATACGTAGCAACACAGCAGCAATAATGTCAAAACAGGACATAAAGGTAGTAGAATACAAACATACATAGTATGAGCAAAATTAAACAATTTATACATTAAACAACAACAATAACTAGAGGGTGATAACAGATTTAAAACAGACATTTTTAAATATATATATAAGAGGCTACTATGCTCTAAGAATGCTTAGATGCATGGTAGTGTACATTAGAACACATCAGGAGGTGGTTTTGGAATGTAGCACTGAACCAAGGCATAGAATGTTAAGGTGGTGCATATTTTTGAAATGCTGCGGGGGGGGGGGGCATTCATTCTCAGAATGTGGCAGTGATGTGCCAGCTCAAAATGTGGTGGGACAATCAGTCTCAGAATGCCACAGGAACATACATCGAGGAATTTGGTGGGGACTGGCAATTTTGGAATATAGTGGGGATGCATGCTGTCAGAATGTGACAAGACCTACCATATTATTCAGAAATTGCTTGTCCCTGCTACATTCCAGAACTGTATACATCCACCATATTTCACAATTGAGCACTGGGTCAATATAGTGCTGTTGAAACAGGGCAGGAATAACTGCACAGTGTACAGTGAGGAAACATTTACAGCAACGGGTATAATAGCAGTAGGGAACTACCACTACCCCTGTTACTGACTACAGACTAGAGGAAGGGCTGAAGAAACCTCAGGTGCTGTACCTGGTCTTGCCACTGCCATGGTGGAGTGACTAAGGCATAGGACCCGGGGCAGTGTGGACCAGGGGATCGGGGTTTGATTCCCCATCCCGTGATAGTTTTTTTTTTTTACGCTGACAGAGACTAAGTTTCCCCACTCCTGAGTTTCTCCTTATCCCCTAAGTCCACAACCCCCCCACCCCAGTGTTAGTTTTTTTCATTTCCAGATAGTGTGGGGGCAAAGCCTCCCACATCAATGGGGTGAGGGGGGGCAAAGCCTCTGGTAAAACCAAAAAAATCTAAATTTCTGCCGTTGATATGTATGGTTTTCTCTATTTTTGTTGCAGTAGGTGTTTTCACCAACTCTGTTTTTCGCACACACTGTTTTGACTGCAGAATTGTTTGTCGCACTGTTTATCCCGTGACCCCGTGCCTCAAAATTGTGCATTACATCCCCACCACATTCCAACATTAAGCGTCCCAGAAAAATTCTAAAATTCTGCATCCATGCCACATTCTGAAATTGCACATCCCTCCCCTATTCCCAAATTGGACATCCCTGCCAAGTTGAGTTTTTATGCCACATTCCAGTATTGTCACTGCCACGTTCCCAAATTGTGCATCACTGCCACATTCTGAAATTATGCATCACTGCCACATTTCGAAGTTGAGTATCACTGCCACATTCCAAATGTTTGTGTCACTGCCACACTCTGAAACTATTCATTACCACCACATTCCAAACCTGTGCATCTCTGCTGCATTCTGAAACTGTGTGTCACCACCGCATTCTGAAATTGCGCATCACCATGGCATTCCAAAACTGTGTACCATACATAGATACATAGATATAGATACATAGATACATAGACAGTGTTGGCAGATAAGGGCCTATGGCCCACCCAGTCTGCCCATTTGAGCTTGTAAGTTTAGTTTGTTTCCCTAGAAGTCTGTTGCCCCATACCCCTGACCTCCAGAATTCCTTTATGTCTATCACATGCATTCTTAAATCCCGTGATTGTTTCAGCCCCCACCACTTCCTCTGGCAGGGTGTTCCACTTGTCCACCACCCGTTCTGTGAAGAAATTCTTTCTCATGTTTCCTCTGAATCATCCTCCCTCCAACTTCATCCCATGCCCTCTAGTCCTGGAACATCTTTTCGCTTAAAAATAGTGTTTTCCTGCACCCTGTTCCTCCCTGTAAGATACTTGTATGTCTCTATCATATCCCTCTCCTCCTCTCCTCCAGGGAGTACATGTTCAGTTCCTTCAACCTGTCTTCATAGGACTTGTGATGCAATCCATGCACCATCTTGTTGCCCTCCTCTGAACCTTCTCTACCCTATCGATGTCCTTACCTAGGTATGGTCTCCAGAACTGTACACTGTACTCAGGTGGGGCCTCACTAGTGTCTTGTATAGCGGAATTATGACCTCCCTTTTCCTGCTGGTGATGCCCTGCCTATACATCCCAGCATCCTATTTGCTTTACCTGCTGCCTTGTCACACTGTTTCCCTACCTTGAGGTCATCAGAGATGATAACCCCAAGATCCCTTTCCTGCTTGGTGCATGCTATATCCTCACCCCCCAACTGATATATTGTGCCAGGGTTTTTGTGCCCCATATGCATTATCTTGCACTTCTTTGCATTGAATTTCAACTGCCAAACCCTTGACCATTCTTCAAGTTTCTGCAGGTCGCTTCTCATACTGTCTACACCCTCTGGTGTGTCTACTCTGTTACAAAGCTTTGTGTCATCAGCGAACAGTGAAATTCTGCCTTCTAGGTCCTGAACAATGTCACTGATGAAGATGTTGAATAGGACCGGTCCCAGCACTGATCTCTGTGGTACCCCACTGGTCACTCTTCCCTCTGTGGAGTGACAGCCATTTACCACCACCCTCTGTGTCCTGCCACCCAGCCAGTTACCTACCCACCACACTACTGTCCTGCCCACACCCATATTCCCCAGTTTGTGTAATAGTCTTCTATGTGGCACAGTGTCAAAGGCCTTGCTGAAGTCCAGATAGGCCATATCCTCTTGCCCTCCCCTGATCCACCTCCCTAGTCACCCATTCAAAAAATTCAATGAGGTTAGTCGACCTCCCCCTGGTGAAACCATGCTGCCTTGGGTCCTGTAGTCCATTGACAACCAGATGTTCCACCAATCTCTCCTTCAGTAGCGCTTCCATGATCTTCCCCACTACCGAGGTGAGGCTGACTGGTTTGTAGTACCACTGCCACATTCTGAAAGTGCGCATCACCACTGATATCTGAACATGTGCGTCACCACAGCATTCCAAACCTGTGCATCACCACCACATTCCAAACCTGTGCACCACCACCATATTCCAAAATTATTAATTACTGCTGCATTCCAAAATTGTGCACATCCTGCACATAGGGAACACTTACAGGTGGTGAATACATGGAACAGCCTTCCTGAGGAGGTCATGGGGTCAAAAACAGTGGGGGAAATCAAGAATGCATGGGTCAGACATAAGGCAATTATTGTAGGGGGTAGGAGGAAGTAGGCTGTTGGTTAACTAGGATCTGCAGCTTATCCAATAGGTAGGGTTAATGGGCAGGCTGTGTGGGCCAAGCGTTCCTTATCTGCCGTCAATGTCTATGCTTCTATGTTTGGGTTTTTTACTGGCCTTCTGCATCTGTGGAGGTACCAGGGACTATTTGAGGATTGGGCTCTTACAGCAGCCATTCAGTTTGCTTAGGGGTTGAACTATTTATTGCTCCTGCTCCCTCTGAAGCCAGTTCTAATACCCACATCATCTTTTGAAATGCCTCCACAGCCCTGCTTTAAAATGACAGTGCTTTGCTGCTGATGCCTTTGATCAATTTCATTTGCTGGGTTGGTATCAATAAAGGTCTTCCAACTCTCCTGTCTGACTTCTCTGGACACTCTGATATCACTGACATGATGAAACCTCTTTGACGTCTCAGGTAAGAAACTGCGCGTCTGGGCTTACATTCGCTCTCTGTTTCAATAGAGAAGGAGGATCTACTCACCTTACAAGACTGATATGTAACTAGAATCCATTGGAGGATTCTTCAGAATATAGCACAGTATCCCTGGTTTCAGAGCTGCAGAGGTTAGCCATCTTGGTCCCCAGATAAAAAAACAGGTAACAGAGAGCTGATGTACAGTGTGCCCCCCCCACCCCAACTATCCTGTACTTGAGTTCATATACAGTATATTTAGCTAAGTTATTACTTTTTTCATAATTTAAACAAGGGTTTTTAGCAAAAGCCAGCTGAGATTTGTAAAAGTCTAACCAGCAGTTTAAAGAGATCCTGTAAAAATCATTGAGTACAGGCCAGCTAGGGCAGTACAGGGGCAGGTGAGAGGGAGGTTCAGCTATTCTTTTCTAACCTGCTCCCCAGCCACCATTTGAGAGCATCATTGACTTTATAAATGTGAGATGAGGAGGCTGGAGTGTGGTCTGAACATAAAAGGAGAATGTAACTGCAGGATCTCAGTTCATATTAGCCAGGTAAATAGAAGTGAACCTGACTGAACAGCTCACTGGAAACAGGTGTGGTTCTGGAGGACTGGAGTCACTCTTACATCAGTTGTAGGATTTGTTTTATATTTTAAGTTTATTGAATAACATGAGTACAGCACAAAACAGTACAGGCATTCAGTGTCACAGAATACATAAAAAGTCATGCCACTCTGTTACAGGGAGTCAGTGAGCTGGTACATGACATTTTATGATTCATCACATTGTATTTAACTGCTGGTTTATCATTTCAGGCATATCATTTTATAAGAAGTTACCCATAGAAACATAGAAACATAGAATTTGACGGCAGATAAGGACCGCTTGGCCCACCCAGTCTGCCCATTTCCCTACCTAATGGATAAGCTGCAGATCCTAGTTAACCAGCAGCCTACTTCTTCCTACCCCCACCCCCTAGAATTGCCTTATGACTGTTCCATGCATGCTTGAATTCCACCACTGTTTTTGACTCTACAACCTCCTCCGGAAGGCCGTTCCATGCATCCACAACCCTCTCTGTGAAAAAATACTTCCTTAAATTACCTTTGAGCTGCCCCCTCTATCTTCAAATTGTGCCCCCTTGTTCTTGCACACCCCTTTTTTTGAAAGATGCTACCCTCTTGGACTTTGTTGATTCCCTTGAGGTACTTGAAAGTTTCTATCATGTCCCCCCTCTCCATCCTTTCCTTGAGGCTATACATATTAAGCTCCTTAAGTCTCTCTTCATATGTCTTCCAGTGCAGACCCTGCACCATTTTAGTTGCCCTCCTCTGGACAACTTCCATCCTGTCTATGTCTTTGCAGAGATTGGGTCTCCAGAACTGCACACAGTACTCCAGATGGGGTCTGACCAGCTGTCTGTACAGAGGGATAATAACTTCCTGTTTTCTACTGGTGATGCCTCTCCCTATGCATCCCAGCATCCCCCCAGCCCTTCTTGCTGCCCTCTGACATTGCTTGCCCACCTTTAGGTCATCTGATATGACTACCCCCAGGTCCCTTTCCATTTTTGTTGTTGTCAGTATCTCACCCCCCATTGTGTACTCGTCCCCTGGGTTTTTGTTTCCCAGGTGCATTACCTTGTTCTTCTCAGCACTGAATCTAAGCTGCCATACATTTGACCATTCCTCTAACCTTGCCAAGTCCCTTCTCTTCCTTTCCACCCCACCTTGTGCATCAACTCTGTTGCAGATCTTTGTGTCATCTGCAAAGAGACATACTTTTCCTTCCAGTCCCTCTGCAATGTCGCTTATAAAGACATTGAAGAGGACTGGTCCTAATACTGAACCCTGAGGTACCCCACTAGTAACCCCCCTTTCTTCAGAGTGGACTCCATTTACTATTACTCTCTTTGTCCTATTCTCCAGCCAATTCTTTACCCAGGCTATCATCTTGGGACCCACTCCCAGGCTAGCTAACTTGTATATTAATCTTTTGTGTGGGACTGTGTCAAATGCCTTGCTAAAGTCTAGGTAGACCATGTCCACAGCCCCTCCCTGATCTACTACTTTGGTCACCCAGTCAAAGAAATCATTAGATTCGTCTGGCATGACCTTCCCGCTGTGAATCCATGCTGCCTTGGGTCCTGTGCCCCTCTGGCCTCTAGATACTCCAGAATTCTTTCCTTCAGAAGTGATTCCGTCATTTTCCCTATCACTGAGGTTAAACTAACGGGTCTGTAGTTTCCTGCTTCTGCCCTGCTCCCACTTTTGTGAAGGGGAATCATATCTGCCCTCCTCCAGTCCTCGGGTACCACCCCATCCTCCCATGATTTGTTAAAGAGGGTAGTCAATGGTGTCACTGGTTCTACCCTTAGTTCTTTTAGAATTCTGGGATGAATCCCATCAGGCACCACTTCTTTGTCTACCTTCAGTTTTAAGAGTTCTTTCAGAACCCTTTCTTCTGTAAATGGGCTGGTATCAACTTCTGTATCCAGAGAGTTTCCATTGCTTGTTTTAGGTACCTCCCCCTCTTCATTTGTAAATACTGAGCAAAAATATTTGTTTAGTATCTCTGCCTTTTCACAGTCACCCTCTGCCGACTTCCTATCCCCTTTATTAAGCCTCACTATCCCTCCCTTGGTCTTTCTTCACTTCCTGATGTACCTATAAAAGGTTTTATCCCCCTTCTTAACTGAGTTGGCTATCTTTTCCTCGGTTTAGGCCTTTGCTTTTCTGACTGCCTTCCCAGCTTCCTTTTGCTTTAACTGATGCAATTCTCTGTCCTGCTCCTTCTGTGATTCCTTGTACTTCCTGAATGCTTTCTTTTTCTCTTGAACCTTCACTGCCACTTCCTTTGAGAACCATAGTGGTTTCTTATATCGTTTTGTTTTGTTTATTTCCTTCACACAAAGGCTTGTTACCTATGTGATGGCAGTTTTTATTATTCCCCATTGTTCTTCCATACCTCCTTCCTGCCCATTTGCGAGTGCATTCCTTAGGCACTCACCCATTTTGGCAAAGTCAGCCCTCCTAAAGTCCAGTACTTTTGCCTTTGTATGGCTTGACTCTACATAGTGGTAGGTTGCTCCCTCTGGTAGTGCAAGCCTACTGTTTGTATTAATCCCCTGCTCTAAGTTCTGCAGGTATCAGGCACCGTGGGATGAATTCCTGGTTCCTCTCACTCGCATACAGTACCCATCTCTGCCATCTGTTTGTGAGACTAAGCATATGCTGGTCAGTCTGGAACATCAGTTGTTCAATTTGGTATATCTCTCCTACAGTATGATATCTATTCAATTTTGGTGTGCCGGTGAATCCGGTGTTAACCATCATCAGGTGATAGCCTTTTAGGCTGCCATCTGGTAGGATACCTAAAATGGATTGTGATATTAGTAGTGGAGTGTCTAAACCATTTCTGTTAGAGTCTCTCCAAAGATCCCTCCAGAATCACATCAGTCTAGGCAAGATTAGAATATGTGCACATGGTGTGCTTTGACTTTTGTGCATGGTTGTCATCAGCTTTGAGACTGGTTAGCTGCCCATTTACCTTGTATTATGGGGGTATAGAAATACCAGGTTCTGATTTTCCAGCTACACTCCTGCCATAGTGGAGAGCTAGTAGTTTTAGAGGAGAAGTCCTGCATTTGTAGTGCTGTGTGTTTGCTTACCTCACTCCTCCCATGTGATATTCATTCCCTCTCTTGGTATTTCCAGTCAGCAATTGTGGTTTAAGGAGCATTTAAAATGTAAAAAATACACTTTTTAAACTAAGTGATCTAGCTCTGCATTTTTCCAGCTGCTGAAAGGAGAATGTCTGTCATCTGTGTAACGAAAGCATTAAGCCTATTCCTCCCCCACAACAGCTTACAACAGTCTTACAATGAGAGATGAGCAGCACAAAGAAATAGATTTTTCTTGTGAATTAAATTAGTTTAGATGTACTACTTGCTATGCACAAATAAAGGCTACTAATACTACACACTGTGTGAGTGGCATGACAAGAATGTCTTAAACAATTGCAGACCTAAAATGAAATATGGATAGGGAGCATTGAAAACCTTATGCTTTCTTGAGAGCTGCTGCTCCAGTGACACCAAAGAATGGGAGAGGTTGTATCACATGCATCTCATTTCCAATTAAATGGAGAATTGCTTGAAACTTCAAAAGATGTGTCAGAACTAGCTGTGAATGAAAGTTGTTTTCTCCTCCATACCGGAATGTCTGTGAAATTTTGCAACATTCACAGAAGTTTCCAAACCTCTTCCTGTGGTGAAGTGGAAAACTTCAAAAAGATTTGGGCAAAATTTCATGGACATTCTGCTCACCTAGACAACGAGCATGGAAGAAAGAAAAAAGTAGACTGTCGTGTGATGCCCCTGTCCAATGCGGCCCCCCAGTCCTGCCCAAAATAAAAAAAATATTAAATCCCTGGCGGCTAGTGGTCCCTCTCCCACCCATCACCCTCCTGACATTAAAAAAAGCTTCCCCTGTCAGCTCTGGTGGCTAGTGGTCCCTCCCCTCATCCGATAACCTACACGACATTAATAAAAAAATTCCCTGAGTCCCCCATAATCCCTGGTGGCTAGCGGTCCCTCACCCCACCCAGCACCCTACCAACATTAAAAAAAAATTTTCTCTGTATGCCCCGATAGCTAGTGGTCCCTTCACCCACCCAATCACCCACCCAACCACATCATGCCAACACCTCCCCATCCTGATCCCCATTATACACTGATACAAAATATAAACAACAAAATAAACTATTTCTCCCTGGTGATCTAGTGGCCCTCCCTCCCTACACCCAACCTGTGAATCAAATATTTCTTCCCTGGTGAACTAGTATACCCCTCGCACCCTCACCCCTGTAGGCAGTGTCCCTCCAGTCCCACCCTGCTCCCCATCCCAAACCCAAGTGGGCCACAGGCACATTTGAGTCATGGTGTTTTGTACTATGGGTTACCCTAGAAACAAGGAAGGAGGCCTCTATTTGAATGGGGGTTGGTACTCTGCAAACCTCCAGCTCAAGGGGAGCAAGTAGACAAGGAGATGATGGAGGAAATCCAAGGGATGGCCAATAACAGGGAATTATTGCTGGTAGGTGATTTCAATATGCTAGATGTGGATTGGAGCATTCCAGCAGTAGCTACAGGTAGAAGTAGGAAAATCCTAGACTCTCTGCAGGGGGCATTCCTCAATCAACAAGTTAGATAACCCACTCAGAAGGGGGCAATACTAGACCTGGTATTGTCAAGTGGGGATAGGGTCACTGTCGTCAACATGGGGAGTCACCTGAGGACAAGCGATCACTGTATGGTATAGTTCTATATTAGAACTGGGCCAGAAACAAATAACACCAAAATGAGGGTCCTGGATTTCAGGAGGGCTGATTTCAGGAAAATGGAAGAGTTCCTTAAGGAAACACTGGCAAGGACAGGGAAAATTAATTAATTTATTTATTGAATTTTGATGACCGGGTAGGCCCACTGGGTCCCAGAGGTCCCTTTTTCAGGGTCGACCTGGGAATAACAGTACATAAACTTAGTAAGCAGTAGTACATATACAAGTTACAGGCACGCGGCAGTCATACATATAAGTGAAGCATAACAGTCTTTTCTATAGGTTACATATATCTAAGAACCATCAATGAAGTTTGGTGTGGGGAAGAGTTCGCTATGGAGTTAGTGCTGCCCATTCAGGTGTAGGAGATTTACATGTGGTAAAGTGCACAGACCCCGGGGTCATGGTTGGAGTGTCAGGTAGCATTGGCATTTACTCGTTACCAGCATATGAGTCTTGAGTCTAGTGCTGAAACACGGTACAGATGGGGTTTCTCGCACCACAAGTGGGAGGTTGTTCCAAAGGGAAGCGGCAGCATGAGAAAAGGACTTATAACCTGCCTTGGTCCTGACCTTAGGAACCTCTAGTAGCATTTGGCCTGAGGACCTGAGGTTGCACAGATTACTCTTTACAGTTAGGAGACCTTCGAGACTCGGGGGAGGTGTGGGGCTAATTAGCTTCTTTGCCAGACAGAGTACCGGGTACCTGAGGCGCGCTTCGAACAATGGCCAGCTGAGTCTCATTAAAGACTCGCAATGGTGGCTCCTTGAGTGGGATAAGGAGGCAAAGCAGACCACCTTATTGTATAAAGTCTGTAGTTTACTGAACTCCAGCTTTGCGACACCCTGAAGTACTGAGGCAGCGTATATTAGTGTTGGGAGTAGGACACTAGAGGCAGTGGCAATCCTGGCTTCGGGAATCAACTGTTCCTTAAGCCGGTATAGTAATCCGAGTTTGCCGTGGATGACTTTTGTGACTTGGTCTACATGTTGTTTGAAGGTGAGACCTTGGTCGAGGGTAAGGCCGAGGTACTTTGTGGAGGAGACCACTTCAAGTTTGTTACCCACAAGGGATGTGAGTTGAAGTAGTTGTGATCTGTCTTGTCCAAGGTGTCTAGGTCCGAACAACATGGCTTCAGTTTTGTTGGTGTTAAGGACCATTTTGTTCTTGATGACCCATTCCTCCATAATGTGAATGTCCATTTGGAGGGATGTTCCTAGGTCATCCAGGTTATCGGAGGATTTGTAACTCACAGCATCATCCGCATATTGGATGACATTGCTGCTCCCGCAGTGGTTGTGCAATTCATTTACAAACAGTGAGAACAATAGGGGACCAAGTATACACTCTTGCGGTACACCCTCCTTAAGGGACTGTGGCTTGGAGAGTTTTTCCTGCCACCTGACCCTCTGTGTGTGCCCAGAGAGGTAACTTTCAAACCATTTAAGAGCATGGGTGTCAAGGCCTATGTGGAAGAGTTTATGGAGTAATAATCTGTGATCCACCAAGTCGAAGGCCTTGGAAAGGTCTATGAAAATTGCACCTATGTTGGATCCAGAGTCAATTTCTCTAAGCACATCAGTAGAGAATTTGGTTAAGGCAGTATCAGTCCCATGTTTGGCTTGAAAGCCATGTTGTGACGGGGAAAGAAGCATGTGTGCCTCTAGATACTCCCTAAGTTGAGTATAGACTAGTTTCTCCTGGATTTTTGCCAGGGTACACAGCAGGGAGATAGGCCTATAGTTCCCTATTGGCTCCACAGGCCCACCCTTATGAATAGGGACCACATGAGCCTACTTCCACAGATCTAGGACAGATCCTTCTAGAAAGGACATATTAATGAGCCAGGTGAGCGGCCTTGCAAGTGCTGAGGCACCATCTTTAAGAAGTCTAGTTTGGATACCGTCCAGGCCTCCTGAACCTCTTGTTTTCAAGGTTTTTAGAATGGCTAGGATCTCTTTCACTTTAGCCAGCTGCATGTGAAAAAATGGGCGGTCTAGGTATGGGGGATCCTGAGAAAAAGGCTTATTGTTGGGTACCGAGGGCCCTGCCTTGTAATTATCTGGGTTCGTGAAATATGTATTGAGGGCTTCAGCAATAAGCGCCTCATCCTGTAGTACCTGCCCATTAGCCATAATAGGGCTTATGGCTGTCTTTTTATTTCCCTTAATCAGTTCATTGATGTGGGACCAGAAAGACCTCGAGTTGCCGAGGTTAGTTTTCTGGAGATGATTGAGGTACGCCTTTTTCGCTTGCTTGGCGGCCTGCTTACATTGGTTTCTAAGTGCTCTGTAGATTACCCGGTCTGCTAGGAGTGTAGAGCCCTTAAACTTTTTCCAGGCTTTGTCATGGCCAATCATGAGGGCTTTTAAGGAGGGGGTAATCCACTTATAACAGCTGCCTTTTACTCAATAGGTCTTCATTGGAGCAAGGAGGTCCGCAGCCCACGTGATAGATCTGTGAAAGAAGACAACTTCCCCTTCCAGGGTAGGGAGACTACGTAGTGGACTCCAGTCTAAGTTACCGAGAAGGTCATTATAGTGTTCCAGAGAGAATTTGGAGTAGTGCCTGGAGGTGAGTATTGTAGGTAGAACCTTATCAGTCCTGTTCTTCCAGACACAGAAAATGGGTGAGTGGTCACTGAAAGCATCGGCCATGGTGCCTATAGATTGGACATTTTTTGACTTAGACACTAAGGCCCAGTCAAAGGTAGAGTGACTACCCATTTTGTAGTTCATCCTAGTGGGTAGGGTGATAATCTGGGCAAGGTTTGCCTCGTGTAACAGGCCATTTATAGAGGACCTAGCCTCTTGGGCCCAGTTAAGATTGAAGTCTCCCAGGATGATAAGTTCCAATGCAAACTCTATAGTTAGGTTTTTAGTGAGTATCTCAAGGGATTGGAGAGCATTCATGGGAGGACTATATACTCACCCTGTGTTAAGATGTTTGGCACCGCCAAGGGTGATCCGTATGAAGATAGTTTCAATTTCAGGGGGCATGGTGTGTTTCAAGCAAACAGGGGAGGAGAACAGGGTAGCCTTCACATAGATAAATACCTCGCCCCCCTTTTCTGGATTCTGTCCTTACGGTAGCAGACATAACCTGAGGCAGCGATTTCATGGTCAAGAACCTGGGGTTTTAACCAGGTCTCCGAAACAGCTAGCACATCAGGATTATAGAGGGCTAGCCACGTTTGCACTTCATGAATCTTAGGCCGAAGACTACAGATATTCATATGGGCTAGCCTCAAGCCCCTGGGTGCCGTCCAGGTCAGGTCTTGTGAGGAGGAGATAGAGATGTTATCTATACCAGGGCCCGGGTTAGGTTGAATGTCACCCACAAGTAACAGCAGGGCTGAGAGCAGGAGATGGAGTGTAAAGGTTTGGGGTGGGAACCTCATTTTCCTAGGTTTATTCATAATTAGGAGAAGGGACCTGTAGCATATGCCACTTCTAGTAAGTTTATAGGCAACTAGGAGGGATATATTGCCCACTGGGGGTGGGCAGTACTAGTGACTGGCCAGATGAATGGCAGGTCCATGTGGGGACTGGGTAGGGGGGGCCTAGTCGGCCAGCAAGCCAGTCGACCCAGAGCACTGTGGAGATGTATGGGATGGTGAGGAGGAGACCTCTGTTTGGTCTAAATTGGTCCAACCTCCCGGCCGTTGCTGACTCCTGGTTTGGCATCCTAACCTCGGGGTATATTCTCTGAGTAATCCTGCCTGGACTAAGTAGTACCAGGATTTAAAACTAACAAGATTCAAATATAGGCAAGGTGCAGTGGGAAAACAGAACAGAGCACAATCTTGATCCATACTATTGCCACCCCTTGGGAATAATTGCTGTGCAGAGAGTTTGACTAACTTTTATATTCAATTCAGCACTAGCCCAGCATTCAGAATAATAGTTGTCTAACTTGGAATAAACTTTTTGTCTATTATTGTACTGTACGGTTAGAAGCAAGGTCTGACAGAACACCCTGTGACTGTAATCCTAACTTGAAAGATACCATATGCAGGGGCAGTACCTCAAGCAATTAGTAGGACTAACTAACTAGTTAATAGGACTAAATCACTTGTAACCATTCAAATTGAACATTGGTAGGGACATCACATCTAAAATTTAGGAATTAAACATTGTGTCCGTAATTGTACAGTTTAGATAGTAGTCAGAGGAGACAGACCACTCTTTAACCAAGTTTAAACCAAGAGATGTTTCCAAATGCAAGAGTGAATTGATTAGTAATGAGAACGAAGTGCCTCCTAGAGTTCTGACCCCTGCCTTCACTATTGGTGTAGGGGAAACCGAGGGCAGAGGTACCGCGTATTTAATGGGAGGAGGAACGGGGTGGGTGGGTAGGAGTTTTTTCAAGCCAGCAGTATTGCGGTTGATGTAGCAGCTACAGGGGAGGTCCGCATGACAAATTCAGCTGTCGGGACCTCTACCCCGTGGTTCAGGTCCTTTGCGGTGGAGCAATGGGGAGGGGGACCTGATGCAGTCAGTCTCCCTTGCTGCCCCGCGTGGTTCAATCTATCTCTGCACTGAGAGGGGAAGCAGCCTTTAACAGCTGGCTGCACTCCGTCACAACCCCTCTCAGCAAATGGGCTCAGGTGCCTTGTTCAAATTTACAAAAAGGTGCCAAAGCAACAAAGGGGCTCAAGGATGCAGTTCTGTCTCTGTTCCTGCTCCGGCAGTCAATTCAGGTGAAGGGAAAAGTCTTTTTCAAGCCAGCAGTATTGCGGTCGAAGCAGCAGCTATGGGGGAGGTCCGCCAGACAGATTCAGCTGTCGGTGCCTCTACCCCGTGGTTCAGGTCCTTTGCGGTGGAGCAAAGGGGGGGGACCCGATGCAGTCAGTCTCCCTCGTCGCCCCATGTGGTTCAATCTGGGAGGGGTGGAGGAAGACTGGGCAGAAATAAGGAAGGCCATAGAAAGGGCAACAAATCTCTGTGTCAGGCAATTTACAAAGAGCAGGAGAAAAAGGACACCACTATGATTTTCCAGGGAAGTAGCAAGGAAAGTAAAGGCAAAGAAGATTACTTTCAGAAGGTACAAGACAACACAGAAGGAGGAGGATAAGGTGGCATATCAGGAGAGAGGAAGGGAGGCAGCAAAAGCAGTTAAGAAAGCCAAAGCACAAACAGAGAACATTGCCAAGTTTATAAGAAAGGGGACAAGATATTCTTTAGGTATATACTGTAAATGAAAAAAGGAAGAATGAGGCAGGGACAGTAAGGCTAAAAGGGATGGAGGGAAGTGTGTGTGTAAGAGGATCAGAAGAAAGCAGACATATTGAACAAGTTATTTGCTCAGTATTTACCAAAGAGGGGGTAGGTGATGTGCCGCAGATGGGTGAAAAAGGCATAAAAGGAAGGGGGTGGACACTGGGGCTGGGAGAACTTGATGAAGTTCTGACACTTATTAAATAAGAATAGGAACACAATGGAGTTTACATTGGAGTACATTACATTTGGAGTTTCCTGATGGAGTGTATGGTGGAATGCGATTGTGTATGGAAATCCATACTCCGCAAAAAGTCATTCTGCTTCAGTAGTGACGTCCTCACTAATGCAGAATGACTTTTCATTCTGCATTAGTGAGGACGTCATAATACAACTGCCCCCAAACAGTGCTGTTCATTGGATAGGGGGAGGTTGATGAGCTGCGTGCACGAGCCGACTCGGTGAGCGGCAAAATGAGAAGGGGGCGTCCGGTGGCAAGGACTGATCACGGAGACTTACTAAAGTAAGCATACTTCTTCCTGGGGACCATACACTATATAGAAAAGTGTATGGGAGCCCCTATACAAAACCAGCTATTCTAATACCTTGTGGTTTCCATTGACGATGGGGACTTCTCAAGCTTCCCTCTCGAGGTCCTCATCGTCAATGGAAACCACTCGGTATTAGAATAGCGTGGTTGTGTATATGATCCCATACACTATCCTATATGTTCTTATTAGTTCTGATTTTTTTATAAATATTTTAAAAAATCCAATAAAATGCATAAAAGTGGCCAAAGTCAGGCATATTCAACACAGAGGCCAAAAGGAAATAATTTAATGCATTGTTTGTATAAAAATGACAGTACAACTGCTAAATAAAAGCAATAATTAATTTCTACTAGCTCTTTCATGGCTGGCCTGTACTGGTAGCAATAGCATCCTGCATATTCTGCTCAGGCCCATGACATGACTGTGTGAGAGAGAGAGAGAGAGAGAGAGAGAGAGAGAATAATATTGTATCACACAGAAATACCAAGGACTACAAGCAGCTAAGATAATTTTTATTAATGCTGCTGCTTTGTGGGTATTATTTTGATGGAATTTCCAGTCAGAGCAAACCAGGTGAAAGAAATTAATGATCAAAATGAGCAGCAGTAAGAGCTCACCCACCCTACCCACGTGAATGATGCAACTGCATTGCATGTCCCAGTATACTGTGGTATGGTAATCTACCTGGTCCAACAGGTGGTAGTACTGTCTGTGACTAGGTCTACTACTGTTCAACACACAATGCATTTATTAAACAAGAAATAAAAGTTATAAACTGATCACCACCCAGACAGCCAGTCAGTCACATCACATCAGTCGAGTTCAGTGCAGTCAAAAAAATAAAGGTTGCTACTGCCATCTGAAGACCTGATGACACACAGTTACATCCTTAGTTCCATATTTTCTGCTGTGTCAACCTGTGCCAAATAGTTTGTCTAAAAATTAAAATATAATAATCTCAGCCCAGTTACTGTAAGTGAGATGTAGTTTTGTTACAGCCAGGCTAACATACAACACACACACACACATAAAGAAATGAATTTACATGTTCTCTGTAATCGCAGCCAAATATCAGGGACATAAGAAATGTATTATACAAAGAGCATTCAGTTTCAGGGTTCAGACTTCTGCTAAGCCATCCGTTGTATGAAAATTAAAACAGTAATACTACAGTACAGTCAGGTCTGTAGTAAAATAATCATTTTTAATCAGTTTGCAGAGGACAAAAAGTGATAAGTGGTAGTAGTATTAGTATTAATAGTAGAAAGCAGTACCCTATCATTCAGATCAGGTATACCTTGTACCACCAAGTAAGTGTGACATGAAATGCAGTTGCTTGCTGTATTTGGACACTGACCAACTGATGGTATTATTTTTCATGTTTCTGTGCTCATTGTGATCATTAAGATAATTCTGGCCTGGCCTAGTAGTCCATCTTCTTGAGTCCTGACCTGACTTATTGCAATTAATTGCTACCTCATGCAGTAGTCCCTATTCACAAAAGATTTTCACTACAGGCACAAAATTAATTCTTGAAAGTGTTCTGTGGATAGGACCTGCTCACTCAGACTATACTTTTCATTCAGGTATCATATCTGAAATTAAAGTGAGGAATGTTGATGTTTAGAAATGTCAGGTGCTCAGCATTTTCTGGTGTCAAACAGGATCGTGTGTCAGTAATGACATTACCAGCTAAGCTAAACAATTGTTCTGAACATACGTTATTTAGAGGGCAATTCATGAACTTCATTGCAATCTTTACTAAAGCAGGCCACATACTTTGTCTGGATTTCAAGTATTTCAAAAGATCAGCATTCCAGCTGATATTGGGCTCTACAAGGTACATGTTGTCACAAATGCACTCAGCAGATCAGGCCCTCTGCTCCCACAGTGCCAACCTCCGAGCACAGTAATGTGAAAAGGTAACAGACCGGGTAACCCTCCTGTCTGCTTTTGGGACCGAATCATCTTTAGTCTCAAGTTCTTGGGGGATTTAAACTATAAAACTTATGCTAGTGTACCCAATGTACAGGCTCAGATACAGCACGTACCCTCTTTGGGGATTGTGGTACAATCTTTCACCAGGAGCACCAAGCCAGGCTTCCAAAATGAACCCTTAAAACTCTATAAAAGACCTTAGGTATATTCTTACCTTTTCCCAGTTTGGTAACACCACCAAGCTGTCCAGAACAGCTGTCAAACTTAACCACGTATACATCACATGCAAAAAGAACTTGGAAAACACACAAGCAATCTTTCAAACAATAGGTACTTTACTAAAAGATGATAAAAATATGAAAAACGTAATCACAGAACAATATTTCAAAGAGCTCACAATCACATAAAAGAACAAGGGAAGATTACAAAACAAAAACTCCTACCACCATACAGTTAGACTTTTTCTTTCTAATGTATTTCCTCTGTAAGTGCCATCAGAGTTAGATAGAGATCTGTCTTTCTTGAGTCCCAAAATGATATGCCATATTCCCCAGTTACAAGGATACATTTCAACTCCATCTAGCCACCCCCTTGGTGAGTCATCAAGCTCCTCCTTTCTAGAATAAAAAAAAGACAAACAATGGTTTCCTGTCAGGAGATATATTAAACAACGTGGCATCAGCACAAACTCCACTTCCTAAATATGACTCCTTAATTAAACATTTTCTCTTTCATCTGGTGTGTTCCTATTCCCAAGGCATATCAAAGGGTTTTACAACTTTAACACCAGGCTGGTATAAAATGTTCTTCCTATAGGAATCATAAAACGTTATGAGCCCTATATCCTGGCAGCTGGGTCAGTTCTAATTAAGACAGAAAAATAGGAGACCCTTAATTAGGTCTCTCTGGTCTTTTAATTACCTCCTGGTTTCAGGTCACTTGTCACTGTAGCTTCACTGAAACCTGAGGGGGGGGTACCCATAAGCACAAGCTGTCTTATGTGAGATGATCACCTACTATATTTTTTTTATATTACAAATATCATACAACAATCATAACCAGCTGGCCATGCATCACACATGTCAACAATGGTCTTTGCTAAGGCTATGTTACAAGAGGCAGATGAAGAAGATGTTACAATTACATCTTCTGAGTGACTCCAGAGACATGAAGCTGAACCAAGTGACTGTGGGATAGTGCTGTGTTTGGATGTTGGTGAAGAAGATTTGGCTGCAGTGGCTGAGGAGGAAGAGGGAGAAAATGCTGCAGCACTAGAGGATAGGCCACTTGATGCTGTGTTGTGTCGTGAAGAAGATTCTGAATGTGGTGCTGCTGTCATACTCTGCTCCCTGACAGCATGCACCTCATCAATTATTTTTTGGTTTTTTTATCTCAAAAGAAGTATCATCATCATCATCATCACTCAATAGTTGCTTCGATTTGTGCCATGTGTCCAAGATTGTTGCTTTAATTTAGTGCTCAGAATGAAGCATTTTACATAGTTTGTCATCTTTTGCAACTTGTTTAATCATGCATCTTGTTTGATCTTGTATTCTGGGAGACAACCTTTACAGTATGTGTCAGCAGCACCACTGGCAGCCTGTGCAATCAAGGAACTGTCTTGGTTCACTAACTTTTCCTCAATCAGATTCAGCCTGAATTTTAATTGTTTTATAAGCGGTATCACCTGGTTCAGAGTTACTGTGTTTGCACTAACCTCTCTGGTGATTTCCTAAAATGGCTGGAGCAGAAAAATTAGAAACTCCTGCATGGCAAACTGTAGTGGAATAATATAGATGTCTGCATCACCAATATTATTTTCCAAGGTGTATTGTCTGATAGCTTTCTTTTGTTTCAGCAACCTTTGGAACATACAAAAAGGTCAAATTCCTTTGAGTAGAAATGTCTTAGATAAGTATGTGCAAAGGTAAACTGTGATCCTGCTGTATGCTTTCAAACAAGTGACGGGCTTTGCTTGAGTGACTGACATGAGTACTAACAAAAGCCTTAATGTCCTTGTCATCATTAAGTAAACTGTGAACTATTAAATTTAGGCAATGCACAAAGCAGCGGAGGTGAACAAAGTCCCCCCCTCCTTCCAGGTCTTTCTTGTGTTGGACCCATTATCTGCAGCTATAAAGCCAACTGACAGTCCCTGTGAAGTAAGCCATTGCTGTATTAATTTTTGGAGCTCTTCATTGATGTTGCATGAGGTACGTCCAGAAGGAAAATAAAACATTCATAGAACAGCAAATTGCAACACTTCACTGTCCCCATGTGAATTATCAAAACATGCCCAATGTGCCATGACAGACATGAAGGGTTCAGGCTGACAGCTTGTCCAGATATCTGTTGTGAGACACATCACCCTCCCAACAGCACTGCACAAGACGTGTCTTAATTTTTTACATACATCTTAAAGATCTGGAATCCCTGTTGCCGAGAAGTAGTTCCGTGATAGTATAATATATTGAAGTTTGAGGTACTCAAGCAGCTGCCTAAATCCTACAGGTTCAATCATGTTATATGGTAGTGTAACCCCATGCCCACTTTTTAAACTAGTGAGCACACCTTCCATTAAAATCTGGAACACTGGTACCCATATACTGGCATACCACTTACTTTATAAAAGGTTGGCACCACCGTTGGCGTTAGGATGTATACCTGGTTCATTTTCTAGAGGAAACAAGGGGTGAGGGTACAAGAACAAAACAAAATGAATCTTGTGGAAACATTACAATCCAGGTCCTGGGTGGAGGTAGCTAGGCATATGCTAGATCTAACCTGCTGAGGGGGCCCCAGTAAATCCAACAGCCAGAAGCAATAATCAAAATGTCCAGAACAGTAACTGGGACTGTGCAGTATGGCTTTATTCAACAGATGGAAATTTAAAGCAGAAGTGGATCCCCAAGGATAGGTCTTGGCAGGACAGGTGCATTTCCCAAACTCTCCTTGCATGCAGTACAGTTTATGAACACACAAAAGAACATCTTCTTCCCATTTCCACATGGTGCATTTAGTGGACATCTGGCCACACATCTGAACATTTTCCTCCCATGAGTGCCATTTGGTGAATAAAGGCCACACACTCAGAACTCTTCTCTGAACATAGGTGCAATTATGTGAAACTCAGCCACGCACCTTAACCTGCAGCTTGGCCCTTGCTCAGGTATAACTGGTGCCCTTTATGAACCAGGAAGTCCTGCTTTGTAAGCTCTTAGATGGTGTTCCTCCCACCCTTGGCCCCAACTGACAGTCTCTGCAATTCTTCAGGGTTACACCATTGAAACCCCCATTTCCCACTGAAATGCCTGAGGTTCCACAGTTTAAATTTGTCACTCACTGGTGTGACCAAAGAATAAACTGTACTGTTCTGGGTGAACAGTTTAATGGTACATTCACTCTCTTGGGTGAACTAGGGGCACTGACAGGTGTGATCCAGCCTTATCTATGGGCACACACACCCCAGACTATGATTCCCCTAAAGTAAGTGGAGATCTTGTTTTCTAGAACAGTACTCACAAATGGTTGTCCCATCCACTGGGCATGGAACAATAAAACAAAATGGCATTGTCCTGGGTAGCAGATCAAGCAGTCTCTCACAGTTGCTTTCCAAAGCATCTGAACAAACACAGACTCTTCAGAGGATAGCCCCTTGAGTCTACAGAGAACAAACAGTTCCTTCCACTTCACTGGGAGCAGAAATCAGGAAATTCTGCTGTAGAACTGGTCTCCACCACATCACTGGCAGCCAGAAATGACACTCCATTAGGGTGAGAAATGCTGGGCCCTCACCTCAGAGCCCAACTAGCAGTCCTAGTGCCACTCTCACCTCCACGTTGAACACTGACAACTAACACCAACTGAACATTCTAAGCTCCCCAGAGCAGCTGTTCACACAGTGTGGATTATGCTGCTGTGAGAGTTCCGAATGACCTAATCATTCTTCCTTCAGGCTACCTGAGCAGGGATGAAAGTGAGCCAGAATGCACAGGAACAGCGTTCTGGTACTTTTTCTGTGACATGAACTCTATTCCGGTACTTCACATACAAGAAAAAAATGTATTTGTATTGATGGCCAGATTTACATTAGGCACACAAGTCATTGCCAAAAACCATTGTGTGTTTTTTTTTATCATTGTCTGTTGGGGGTGAGAGGGGTGGGGTTCAGAGGAGTGCACTAGTCTACATGCCTGCCTATGATAAAAAACTATCTGGCTGCTGATTAGACAGGATTGGCGGCCCCGATCCATGAAGTAGTTTCCACCAATCATGGATTGTGCTGTTGACGTCATTCTTTCCAATAGCACATCAACAGAAGGTAGTTGACGACATGCTGCATGGCAAACAGTTCCCTGTAATTGTCATCTTGTCAACGGTGTGTGTGCAGGAAAAGTCAGGGCCACGGTCACTAATCGTTAAATTGATCGACTAAGGGTTGGATCGAGGACTGAAAAAAAAGGAGTGAGAATAAATTAATTTGTCTGGTGGGCTGCTGCATCTCCCGTCCCAACCATCATCGTATCTGATGACAGGTAGGAGGAGACTGATCTTGCCAGGTCCCACACGACTCTTTGGTCCCTTCTGACAGCCTGTCTGAAACTGAAAAAACAATTAGTTAGCAGGTGAGACGGGTGTGCTTTTTATGATTTTTTGTGGAAAATGTTTACAGTGTTGGGTTGAAAAAAAAGATTATATCACCACTTTCTGCAGGCAAATCTTCAGGAAATGTATTGTTCCTGTTTTTCTTTTGACAATCCTCTCAGTTCAGGCCTCCCTCGATCTTTGTATATTTGGTAAAGTAACCCCCTTCCCCTCCCCTTATGATGTCTGCTTTTATTATACTTCAGTGGCAGGATTCACAAAAGAGATGCACTGGGCACAAGTGAGATGTGCTGGCGCAAACCAAAAATGTGCCGTGAAGTGATTCACACACAGGGCAGATGCACCGGCACATCTCAGATGCATTGCGCTGAACTGGATATGCTGGAGATGCATTATAATGTTATGTGGTGCATATAGAGGGGGCGTACACATGCATACACAGTGCAAGGTGATTCACAGTGCAAAATAAAGGCTCAATGAGAGAGGAAACCCAATGCAGGTACCAAATGTGCCATGAAAAGATAAGTATAAAAGAAGCAGGCTTAAGTGCAAGCCACCAGCAGATCAGCGGCAGAACAGCAGCACCAGCACAGTGGCAGATAGAGAAGGAAAAAGTGAGAGAGAAAGAGAGAGAGAGAGAGAGAGAGAGAGCACACCACCACCACCATCCGCATGGATGCAGCACCATTTGCAATGGTCGGAGAACTAATGAGGATGAGGAGACGGGGGAGGTGGAAGGCACCGTAGGCAGCCTGCCCCACGGCGGTATTGTGCCAGGCTGTTGTTTGAGTAGCTGATGGATGTGGAGACAGTAGGCCAATACGGCCTGAACAGGGCCATTCTGAAGCAGCTCTGTGAGCTCTGCTATGATGAAATGCAGGCACCCACTGTACGTGGTCATGCCATCTCGGTGGAGATGAAGGTGACAACAGTAATGTGCTTGCTCACCATAGGAACCTTCCAGAGGCCTACTGGGGGCACTACTGGTGTATCACAGGCTTCCACTTCCTGCCTCCTCATACAGTTCCTCACTGCACTGCTACTGCATGCTTGAGAATACATCCATTTCCCCCAGCACACAAGCAGAGTGGACAGAAGCCATGCAGGTGTTCAACAGGGTGGCATGCATGCCAGGTATCATAGGGACCATTGACTGCACCCATGTGGCATTCTGTGCACCACCTAGTGATGACATCATCACATATGTCAACCACAAGGGATACCACTCAGCCAACTGCCAGGTGATGTAAAATGCCACAGGGCACATCAGCAATGTCTGCGCCACACACCCTGGAAGCATATACAATGCCTTCATATGACAACAGTCGGCCCTCTGCCAGAGATTCCAGGCAGAGGTCATACCAAGTGGCCATCTATTTGGTGCATGGAACATGGCAACCAGACTCACAACAGGGCACTAAACCAAGACAGGAGGGTGTGTGTGTGTGTGGAGAGCAACATGCACAATGCGCATAAGGCATAGTAGCCATGGGACAGCAGAGGTGCGCAACGGTACACAGGCAGACACCAGCAGGTACAGGGAGGCACACATGCAATGCACAGCATGTGTGGTACAGTGCCATGGGGGAATATGTGTGGCAGGGTCATGCACAACACAAGCAGGTAACGGCCAGCGGTGGAATGCACACTGGCAGAGCAATGGTGGGTGTGGCATGTGTGACACCAATGGCATTGGTGGCCTTGGGCCAACAACAGGCACAGACCCAGCAACAGCCACCATGGTAGGGTGGTAAGAATGCAGGGAAGGGACAGGCAAAGGCAGTGGTGGATGCCTGGTGCACAGACCAATGCAGACTGGAGCAGGGTATGGGGGCATGCAACACATGGGACCAATGTACTAACAGCCTCCCATCCCTCCACAGGTGGTGCTGCATAACCACTGAGGCCCTGGCTCCTCACCCCTATCCAATGACCAGGAACACAGGCGGAGGAGTGGCACAACGAGGCACACATCACAACGTGCACCATCATAGAGCACGTCTTTGATATGTTGAAGATGCATTTCCGGTGCCTGTATAGGTTGGGTGGGGCCCTACTGTATAGCCCTGAGAAGGCCTGTGGCATATTCCAGGCCTGTTGTATGCTACACAACATGGCCATTGACCATGGAATACCTGTCAAGGCCAGTGAGGGCAACAGTTCCAGGGAGGAGGAGGAGGCTGGGGGGGATGAAGCAGTGCCACAGGTCCCCAACACCAGAACACCATTGGGCCACCAGGACCCATAACTGGAAGCATGGCAGCATGGGCCAAGCAGTGCAGAAGCAGGCTGGTGGAGGAGCATTTCGGGAACCACAGATGAGTATCGGAGGTATGTATCTGGGAGGCGCACAATGTTGAGAACAGGTAGTCACAGAGCTGTGCAGTGCATGGAGGACACAGGACAGTAAACGGACAGCCTTACACAGGTGCGCACACATACACACACACACAAACACACACACACACACTCCACACACACACACACACACACACACACACACCTTGCAACACACACGTACCACCATGACTGTGCCAGGGATGGCATGGATCAGTCTGCACTGCAGCCAGCACACAGGCACAGCAGACAATGGACCACACTCATCACATCCATGCCATACAGCACAATAGTGGTGCACACAGACCCACAGGTGGCACTGCACAGGGAGCCCAAAGTGGCAGTGCACTGAGGCAGGTGCCTGCCACACAATCCTTTCCAGGCATCGTCATCAAAGCATGTGGGGCACAGTAGTGGTATGTGCAGCTGCCGATGAAACGGGGATCTGGGCATAACAGAGCAACACCACGGCTGCTACGGACATGTGGGCAGCATCTGCCACAACTGGTGGGTGCAGCCACACCATCACCAGCCACAGGGGGTGTAGCCAACATTCCTATAGGGGTACTGCAATGTGACCGTGAACAGGTGCTCATTGGTGTGGTGGCCCTGCGAGTCATGTCTGGGCTGGGGACACTGGGCATTGCGATGTGCAGCAATGGCATCAGCAGCAGAGGATCCACCTGATGCTACTGCATGGGTGGGTGGGAGGCACTCCTGGGTGTCCGACTGGATGCCTGACGGCCACGGTGTGCAACAGCTGCAGACGCCACCTCCGCAGCAGCTACAATCAGCTCCAATGCTGTGGTCATGCCCACCTGCAGGAGGCATGCCTCAGTCAACATCTGGGCACGCCATGCAGCCACAGACTCATGCTCCAGGATCACCACTTTCCTGTGGCTTATGAACTCTGTACAGAGGGCCACCTGCCACTCTACGGTGTCAAGCTGGAGACAGCCATAGCCCTCCATGTCATCGGCAGATGAAGGGTCATGGTAGCATCATCGACGAGCAGGAGGTGAGACAGCCTGCCTCTGGGTATCCACATGTGGTGGATGTGCCACAGCAGGCTGTGGCATAGGTGGGCCTTGGCCATGCTCAGCCACTGCACATCCAAGGCCGCTGACATCATGCTCCAATGGTGCATGTTTGTGTCTTGCACCACCTGGACTGGATACCCCTGACGGCCAGGCCACCAAACCTGGCCCAGATGCAGGGTGCACAGCACCCACTGACATGGGCAGCTGTACAGCCACTGCAGCTGCACCACATAGAGCTGGGCCATCAGTGGCATCCAGGGCCACCTGCATAGGTCCCTGCGTGCTGTGTGTCCCACTGTTGGCTGTGTCCCCTTCAATCTGTGTGGCATCATCATCTGCTGTGACATCACTGTATGCCCCCTGCATGCCAGATGCAAGCACGGGGAGGGCATCAGCAATGTCCACTGCATCTGCGGGGTCATTGTCAGACAAACCCAGCAGACACCCCATCCATGTGTTTTCATCACCGGCCACCCTTCCAGCATTGGCTGAGGGGTCTGACAGGCCTGCCACCACTGGGGCTTTGTCTGGTGGGGTCGGTGCAGTGGACAGTCCAGGGATGGCACCATCCACTGCAGTGATCACAGCCCTGTGCAATGGGCCTGCATCATCGCCAACTAGGGCATCCTGTGCATCCGTGCCCATAGCTGCACCTGTGAGGTGTAATGGAGCTGTGAAAATAAGATGGGAGAACATGGTTAGTGCACTAGAATATACAGTGGCATGCATACATGCAGACAGACAGACAGACATGTACAGTGTGTCACAGAGTAGTGCTATGGGTGTGCATGACAGTCTGCAGCATGGCTGTGCAGTGCCCACCATGCCACACCAGCCATGCACCTGCTGTAACCAGTACTGTGTAATGACAGGCCATGGCCACATGGCACCACGTTTGGCACTGACAAAACAGACACACCCAACAGTGTGTGTGACCCACTGGCCTGACCGGTGGTGGCACCACAGATGCACCACCATGGGCATGAGCATTGCAGCCCAGCAAAGCATGGCATGGGATACACATGCACCACCCTCCCACATGGCACAGCCCCTGGGTACACACAGTGGCCTGCATACATTGCACTGCTGCACTATTGCTCTGTGGACCTGTGTGCAGTGTCCTGTGGTCGGGGATGTGGCCTGGCTGTCTGGCAATGTGGCAGCATGGTGTGTTGGCCACTGTTTGGCACAGTGTTGCCCTGTGTGTCCCCTGTCCAGTGGCCTCTACCTTGCTCTTTGCACCTGCATGCTGTTGTGTGGCACCATGCCTGCTACAGTGTGCCTGTTCCGTGTGCCTGCCATGGACCTGTGTGGGTTGTGGCCTGGGGCTCTGTGTGTTGTTCTCTGGTCCCTGTCACAGTTCTGTGCCCTTTGTGGACACTGTGTGTGCCCATTGGTCCTGTGTTCCTCTCTTCTTTGTCCCACTGCTTTGTCCCCTGTTGCTCCCACATGCCTTGCTGGCTTGCTCCGTATTCACTGTGTTGCTCTCCTGGGTGGATTTGCGCATCCCGGTTGCACTGGCACATCTTCACTTGTACCCTGCCCTTTCCACGCAATTCACAGTAGGGTTGCGAATGGTGCATCCCTTGGTACATCCTTTTGTGGATCGCTCAGCGTTTGGTGGGCACATCCTCTTTGCGCCGGCACATCTCATTTATGCCCTTCGCATCTCTTTTGTGAATCCTGCCCCATGACTCCATTCCAGAACTAAAGCAAGCAGCAGCTCCCTATGCTAAGCCAACAGGAGATCGGGGGATACTTCAGCCTGGCTATTAATCCCTGGGCCCACACACATGACATCTTTTCCTCAGAAGGCTGTTGTCAGAGGGCCTGTTGAGGATCTAGAACCAATGCTGCCACCTACTGAGCACACCCTAGTATTGTACTGCAGCCTACTATTTCTTATCTAGCAGACTCAGGATTTCAACTTACAACACTGGCTCCAAACCCAGGATTATACCATCAAGCTAAAGTAAAACATGTCCCGTAGGCTGCGTAGCTGAGCTAGTAGGAAGTCCCTATATAAAGAGCCTGGCTGCTCAGGTCCTTCTGCTAATTAAAACTCCCCATCGAGACCAGCTAGTTTCACATGAAGTTATTATAAATATGAAGCCTGTGATGAGTAAAGCCCACAGTACCATTCTCTGCATAACAAGGGCCATTGTATGTGTGGGTATCACGGGGACCCCATCTGCCTACCACCACCTGTTACTAGAGCTATGTGTGGGTGTCACTGGGACCCCCTCTGCCTACCACCACCTGTTACTAGAGCTATGTGTTGGTGTTACTGGGACCCCCTCTGCCTTCCACTCCTCTCCATTACCAGGACTGAGTGGGTGTCACTGGGACTCCCATTGCCTATAACCCCCTTTGCAAGGGCTTTGTGTGGGTGCCACTGGGACCCCCATCTGCCTAAAACCCCCATTACCAGGACTATGTGTGGATGTCACTGGGACCCACATCTGCCTTTAATCCTCATTATCAGGCCTACCTGTGGGTGTTACTGGGACCCACATCTGCCTTTAACCCCCATTACAAGGGCTATGTGTGGGTGTAATTGGGACCCTATCTGCCAATTACCAAATTATCAGCACTATGTGTGGGTGTCAGTGGGAGTGAGTTCTATGTGATAACGGCAATTGCCGAACAACAAGCCGCGTTATAATGGCGTCAGGGTGGTGAAAACATTTCTTCCACCTGACATCCTTGTACATGGAAGAATGGCGCAAGGACTTGTTGCTTTCCGGAGGCCCATGCACCCCTGCTAAATGATTTTCAACTCCAGGATGGGTGCGTCGGAGGGGACGCAAAAGCAAAAAAACAAGTTTGGGGCTGGGCGCACAAAATGCAGTGCGCCCAGACCCAGACCGAACTCAGTACCCCCAAGCTGCAACCAGACACCAACCCCCAACACCACATCGCAGCTCAGCAGCCGACCACAATGCCACCCCTGCATTCCCTCTGCCCCTCCCAGCCCTGCTTGTCATGCTCACTCCCCATGCCCATGTACATATAACAACATCCTGTTGCTACATCACCCACCCCACCACATCTGGTCACCCTACCCCCATGATCGCCATTCGGGCTTTTGCCCACAATGCGTCACCATTTCGGACGGCTCCGTCTTTCAGACAACAACATCACAGGCTACCATGGGACCCCTATCTGACTTCTACTCCCTAGTACCAGAGCTATGTGTGGTGTCCTGGGACCCCCATCGTCTTTCTACTTCCCATTACCAGAGCTATGTGTGAGTATCACTGGGGCCCCCATATGCCTTCTACTCCCCAAAATCAGAGCTATGCATGGGTGTCACTGGAATCCCCTTCTGCCATCTACTCATTCCCCCTTTACCCTAGTTTTACGATGATGTCAATAAGACTCCCATCTTCCTATTACTCCCATTACCAGGACTATCTGTGGGTGTCACTGGGACCTCCATCTGCCTATTACCTCCCTTACCAGGGCTATGTGTGGATTTCACCAGGACCCTCATCTGCCAACCCTCATTACCAGGTCTATGAGTGGGTGTCATTGGAACCCTATCTGCCTATTACCCCATTATCAGGGCTATGTGTGGGTGTCACTGGTGACCCATCTGCCTTCCACTCCTCCCCATTACCAGGGCTATGTGTGGGTGTCACTGGGATCCCCATCTGCCTTTAAACCCCATTACCACAACTATGTGTCTTAATGGTGCTCTTATTGAGGATGTTTCTTCTTTTAAGCACCTTGGTGTCTGGCTTGACCCTCATTTTGTTTTCTCTGTTAATATTGATACCATTCACCAGAAGCTTCACCCCAAACTTTGTGCACTTGATAGGAACAAAGTGAATTTTCCACTTCCTATACGCCGTGAGATTGTTTTAAAAATGATCCTCCCTATTTTTGATTATGGTGATATAGCCTACTGTGGAGTTCCCAAATTCACCTTTGCTAGACTGGACATTCTTTTCAATTCTTTTTGTTATTTTGTTTTAGATTGTTCCCCACGAACTCACCACTGTTCACTCTACTCTGCTATTTCACTCCCCTCTCTTGATGCCAGGCGTCTTACCCATTGTGCTTCCTTTATATCTAAATTCTGGTTTGGTTCCCTTTCTTCCTACCTTACCTCCTTCTTATCCTCTCCCTCGGCTTCCTGCTATCCTTTACATACTATTGCTTCTCATTTCCTCACTGTTCCTTCTAGGAAATCTACAGCCGGTCAGTCTGCCTTCTCCTATCACTTTCCTAAATGTCAGTCCTTCCTTCCCTTGTCTATTCACTCTGCCTCTTCAGCTTTCTCCTTAAAGTCTCTCCTACATAACTTTATTTTTCCTTCCTGCACCTGTTCTTTACCCTCTTTCTTCTTCCTCCTCTCACTAGCTTTGCCCTGGCTATCTGTTTCCCCCTCACCTATGCTTAAGACATTGTGATTTGTATTTAAAGTTTTATTATTTCTTCATTTAAATGTATTACTGTATTTTCTATACATGTATTGTAATAGCTTTATATGATGTTCCCCATTCTCTTCCTCCAGAACGCATCTGGAAACAAGCTGTCACCAGCTCAGTATGTCTTTCCTGGTGAAACTTTTGAAATAAATAAATAAATACATACATATTTTTTTTATTTTAGTCTTTTGTAACTGGGTAAGGCCCACTAGGCACAACTGCCTTTTTTCAGGGGCGACCTGGTAGCACTGGGTGATTAAGTGACTTGCTCAGAGTCACACAGTATGCAAGTGGAGGTTGTGAGAATCAAACTCAGGTCTGGTCTGCTGGATGTATCAAGCTCGTTCACACCTTGTTCCTCTAACCTCTAGGCTATACTACCAGCCCATACATAAATACATACATGTGTGGGTGTCACTAGGACCCCATTTGCTTATTAATCCCATTACCAGGGCTATGTGTGGGTATCACTGAGACCTCCATCTGCCTATTACCCTAATTATCAGGGCTACGTGTGGGTGTCACTGGGACCCTTACCTCACTTTATTTATTTATTATTAGGATTACAAATACCTTTGAACCAAGGGTTCTTTTACAAAGGCTCCGCAACAGCAATGGATGCAAGCAAAACAATGGTAGGATACAATACAAGGTCTGGAGGTTAACATTGAAGTGAACAGAGGTAAGATACAATACGGGTCAGGAGGTTAACTTAGTAGCAAAAGCCAGTACATGTGTATAGACTAGCACAGTAGCAAACAGTAAGTGGCAAATATCAATGCACAATTAACAATACGGGTGTGTATATATAGTAAGACACAAATACAAATAAAAACCATCCTAGGGGTGACATACGTTGTGCAAGGGGTCGTGGATAAGAGGGGGAGGGGTGAGGAAAAGGGGGGTGGGCAGTCAAGGATCTGACATTGTCGTAAGTGCAAGAACAGAAAGATAAGTACTAGGTAGTCTGGGGTGGAGCAACAAGAGATAGGGTGATAGGGAGGAGGAGACAGGAGGAGAGGAGTGGGAGAGGGGTGGAATGGTAGGTGGGAGGTGAGAGGGGGTAGAATGGTAGCTGGGGGTGGGAGAGAGAAACGGGGAGTAGCAGGGGATGGGATGACTTCTACTTCCCATTACCAGAGCGATGTGTAGGTGTCAGTGAAACCCCTATCTGACTTCTGCTCTACCTCATCAGAGCTATATGTGGTGTCACTGAGACCCCTGACTTCTTTCTACCTCCCATTACCAAAGCTACTGTATGTGTGGGTGTCACTGGGACCATTGTCTGCCTTCTACTCCCTATGACCAGAGCTGTGTGTGGGTGTCACTGGGACCCCCATCTGCCATCCACTCATTTCCACATTACCAGAGCTTTATGCTGATGTCACTGGGACCTTCATCTGTCAATTATGCCCATTACCAAAGCTATGTGTGGGTACCACTGGGAACCCTGTCTACCTATTATCCCATTACCAGGGCTATGTGTGGATGCCACTGGGACCCCATCTGCCTATTATACTCATTACCAGGGCTATGTGTGGGTCTCACTAAGACCCTCATGTACCTATTATGCCCATTACCATGGCTGTGTATGTCACTGAGACTGTCATTATCCCCATTACCTGGGTTAAGTGTGGGTTTCGCTGGGACCCCCATCTGCCTATTATACCTATTACCAGGATTATGTGTGATGTTACTGGGTACCCATCTGCCTTTTATGCCTTATACCTGGGCTATGTGTGCGTGTCACAGAGACCCCCTGTTTGCTTACCACATCCCATTACCTTACCAGTACTATGTGTGGGTGTCACTGATACCACTATCTGTCTTCTACTCCCCATTATCAGAGCTATGTGTGGATGTCACGGGGACCCACATCTGCCTATGGCACCCATTACCAGGGCTATGAGTGGGTGCCATATGGACCCCTGTCTGCCTATTATGCACTTTAACAGGGCTATATGCATGTGTCACTGGGACCCCAATATTTTCTATTTTGCCCATTACCATGGGTATGTGTGGGTATGACTGGGACCCACATCTGCCTATTACCCCTCTTACCAGGGTTATGTGTGGGTGTCACTGGGACCCTTGTCTGACTTTAACCCTTATTACCAGGTCTATGGGTGGGTGCCATTGGGACCCTATCTGCCTGTTACCCCATTTCCAGGGCTATATGTGGGTGCCACTGGGACCCCTGTCTGGCTTCTACTCCCCATCTGCCTTCTGCTCCTCACCATTACAAGCACTATGTGTGGGTGTCACTGGGACCCCATCTGCCTATTACTGATTATTAGAGCTATGTGTGGGTATCACTGGAACCCCTATCTGACTTCTACTCCCCATGGCTAGAGCTGTGTGTGGGTGTCACTGGGACTCCTGTCTGCCATCCACTCAATTCCCCTTTACCAGAGCTTTACGCTGGTGTCACTGGGACCCTCCTCTGTCTATTACATCTATTACCAGGGCTATGCGTGGGTGTCACAGGACCCCCATTTGCCTGTTACCCCCATTACCAGAGCTATGTGTGGGTATCACTGGGAATCTAGTGTACCTATTATCCCCATTAACAGGCCTTTGTGTGGATGCCACTGGGACCTCCATCTGCCTATTATGCCGATTACCAGGACTATGTGTGGGTCTCACTTAGATCCCTATGTGCCTCTGTTGTTCTCCATGTACATGCTTCAGTGTCAGTGTCAGCGTGGCTCAGTTGGTAGCACATCCGCCTCTGGACCAGAAGGTCATGGGTTCTCACCCCACACCGGGATTGGACTTGCACCTAAAAAATCGCTGGCATCTGAGTGCAGTATTGGGGGGTGCTGTACTGCTGGGGTGTGCCGTCCTTCGGATGAGATGTTAAACCGAGGTCCCTTCTACCCATCCTGGTGTTGTCCTGGTGGGTGTCCAGGTGGAAGTAAAAGAATCCAGAGCACTCTTCACAAAGAGTAGGGAACATTCCCGGTGTCCTGGCCAACATTCCCCTTCCCATAAGCCGGTTCATGCAATTATCCAGGCTGTGTGTGGGTGATGATGTGCGATATGGCCGCCACCACACATTCAGTCACTTCACTACCAGTCTAGCATTGCTTGTAAAGCGCTTTGGATGTAAGAAAAGTGCTATATAAATGCAGATTCTTCTTCTTCCACTAGGGGAGATCATTAGATGGTACAATGTGGGTTTTTTACTGCTATGTGGACGATACCCAGTTTCACTTGTCCTGTGCCCCAGGTGACCTCTCTGTCTCAATTACACTGAGCCAGTGTTTGGCTGAGATTAACAAGTGGATGTCTGCAAACTGGCTATGTCTCAACCCTAGCAAGACAGAGCTTATGGTGATTGAGCATGGTCATGGGGTGTTTCCACTGATGGAAGATTGCTTCTCCAAACTGTTGGCAAGCCGCCCTGTTGGTGGTGAGTTCTGTTAGACATCTTGGAGTTTTTCTGGATGACCAACTGAACCTTAAATAACAGGAGTTGTTGTTTGTTCTATCCGGGTTCTTTCATCTCTGGAACATCACCAGAATCCATCCATTCTTGATGCCTGATGACCTGGCAATGGTCATTAATGCTTTCATCACCAACAGACTTGATTACTGCATTACCTTATACCTAGGGTTGTCTGGAGGATTGATGCATTGACTGCAGCTAGTGCAGAATACTGTGTCTAGGATGTTGACTGTTGCCTCTTTCAGGGGTCATGTCACTCCTGTTCTGTGCACTCTGCACTGGCTGCCTGTGAGCTCATGCACCACCTTTAAGACCTGCTTGTTGACATACAAGGCCCTATGTGGTTTGGGACCTGAGTACCTTAAACAGCTCCTGATTCCCTATCGACCTTTCTGCCCCCTATGCTCTGTCGAGGCTGACTTTCTTGTGGTGCCTCCTTCTCATCTCAAGAGATCAGGCGATAGAGCCTTTGGAACTTCTTGCGCCAGTGCTCTGGAATGCATTGCCACATTATATATGCACAGCCAGCTCAGTGGAGTGCTTTAAAGCCTCTTTAAAAACTTTCCTGTTTGACAAAGCTTTCAGTTTTAATTGCTGATTTTAATTATGGGGGTTTCTGTTCTTAATGTAAGGCACTCTGAACCTATAGGTAGGGCACTACATAAATAAAATTTGCCTTGCCTATTGTGCCCATTACCATGGCTATGTGTGGTGCCGCTGAGTCTGTCTGCCTATTATCCCCATAACCCAGGATAAGTGTGGGTTTCACTGGGACACCTGTCTGCCTATTATGCCCATTACTAGGATTACGTGTGGTGTCACTGAGAACCCGGCTGGCTTTTATGCCCTTTACCTGGGCTATGAGTGGGTGTCACTTGGACCCCCTGTTTGCTTACCACACCGATTACTAGTACTATGTGTGGATGTCATTGAGACCCTATCTATCATCTACTTCCCTTATCAGAGCTGTGTGTAGGTGTCATTGGGACCCGCATCTGCCTATGACACCCATTAACAGGGCTATGTGTGGGTGTTATTGGGATCCCATCTGCTTTCCACACCCCATTACCAGGGCTACGTATGGGTAATACATAGACCACTGTCTGCCTATTATGCCTTTTAACAGGGCTATGTGCATGTGCCACTGGGACCCACATATTTCCTATTTTGCCATGACCTGGGCTATATGTGGGTATCACTGGAACCTCCATCTGTCTTTCACACCTCATTACCAAGGCTATGTGTGGGTGTGACTGGAACCCACATCTGCCTATGACACCCATTACCAAGACTATGTATGGGTGTCACTGGGATCCCCATCTGCCTATAGCCCATTACCTGTCTGCCTATTATGCCCTTTAACAGGGCTATTATGAGGGTTTCACTGGGACCCCCATATTTTCTATTATGCCCATGACCGAGGCTATGTGTGGGTATCACTGGAAACCCCATCTGCCTTTCACACCCCAGTACCTGAGCTATGTGTGGCTGTCACTGGTACCCTATCTGCCTTCCATCTCCCATTACCAGGGCTATGTGTGGGATCTCTGAGACTTCATCTGTCTTCCATCTCCCATTACCAGGGCTATGTGAGGAGGTCTCTGGGACCCCCCATCTGTTTACCACACCCAATTACCTGTGCTATGTGTGGGTGTCACTGGGACCCACGTCTGCTTTTTGTCACCATTACCAGGGCTATGGGTGGGTGTCATTGTGACCCCTGTCTGCCTATTACAACCATCAACAGTGCTATGTTTGGGTAATACTGGGATCCCCATCTGCCTATTACTCTCCCATTACCAGGGTAATGTCTGGGTGTCCTGGGACCCATGTCTGCCTATTTTCCCCATTACCAGAGCTATGTCTGGTGTCACTTGGACCCCCTTTGCCTAGTATGTCCTTTACCAGGTCTATGTGTGAGTGTCACTGGGCCCCCGTCTGCCTATTTTTCCATTATCAGGGCTAGGTCTGGTGTCACTGGGACCCATGTCTGCCTATTATACCCATTACTAAGACTATGTGTGAATGTCACTGGGACCCCATCTGTCTATTACGCCTCTTACCAAGGCTATGTGTGGGTGTCACTGGGATGCAATCTGTCTCTTACCCCATTATCATCAGCAACATGATTCCCCCCAGCCTGTTTGCTCAGGCACTGGTTCAGAACTAGGAAGGGGGGGGGGGGCAATGCTGACAGCACATGGTAAAAGTTGGATTCAGCAATGTGCTGTTTCACCTCAGGATGTGGTTCTGAGACAAAATACATGGCCCAAAAATAGAAAACAGAAAAACTCCTGTTGGGTGAAGAATGCCATCTGCCACAGGTCCTACATCACTGACTTTGTTCTCCACTTTGACGATTGAGGCTTTAACAATGTGCCGGAGGGAGTACCCACATGATAAACTCTATTTTTATTAGAATGTCTTATATGATTTTCTCAACAGTGATCATCGGATTTCTACCCAACCAGGCAGTGATCATCAGATTCCTACACGATCAGGCCATCATATAATTCATATAGGTCACTGGTGGATGATCGGGAAGTTGTACAGTACAATAAGAGACTGATCACCAGGTGCTGTTCAAACTCGAAAGGGAAAGGTAAGTCACTACCTACTTCTCATAATTCTTTATGGTCAAAAATAGTGGTCACCATGCTGAATCATATACACGTATAACATGTCAGCAGATGAGGACCATTAGACACATCCCGTCAGCCTGCAAGCCCTACACTTGTATGCAACCTCTGACCATATTTGAACAGTTTTCGGTCATCACTCCATCCCATCTCAAGGTTCTCTTGCGCCTGGCCCATACATGCCTAAAAAAACACCAATGTGCTAGCCCCACCTTATCGGGTTTCAGACCAGTGCCTTTTTCCACCTCCCCTTCTGTTAAGCAAAACATCCTCACAATTTCCACTTAATCTCCCCCCTCCAGTTATGCCCTTTCTTTCTTTTACACCTTCTACATTGAAAGATGTCTCCTCCCTGCATTTAGTTCATTCCCTTGAGATACTTGAAAGTTTATATCATGCCCTCTTCCCACTCCATACTTTTCTCCAGTTAGTACATATTGAGGTCATGAGCCACTGGACTGCACCACTTTGATGTTTACTTTTGTATTTGCAATATATAGTTCTGCCATTTATTCTTTAGTTCTTTTTGTTTTTTTTCTCCCCCTTTTTGGTTGAGGTTTGCCAACGACCGTTTGATTGCAAGAAGTCTTTCATCACTACATGTCATACCCTAAAAAACTAGGCCAAGTGTTTGGAGGGTCTAGCTGAATGATGTATATGTGGCTCTATCTAGTTGCCTGACTCTAATAGATTAGCTGAGGCATTGATCCTACCTACCAATTATGCACCATGACGTAGCAGGGATTCATGGATGTATAAGGGGGGGGAGCAGGGGATATTGTTTAACAAGGAGAGGCACACTAGAATGAAGCTTGTTTCCAGTTGTGACCTTAGAGCACAAGGAACTTAAGTGAGTTTCTCATGGTCACACAGTAGGCAAGTAGGGGACTGTGTGGATTCAAACACAGGTCTCCATGTTTAAACCACTGCTCTATACTGCCTCCACATAAAAGTAGAGCGAGCCTAGGGTAGGGGTGGATGGGTGAAGCAAAGTAGTGCCCAGAATTAATCTACAGAGTATGGATGTTGATCTACCTCAAACTCAGGTACACAAAGACAGGAGACCTGATATGAGTGAAATCCCAATCAACAAATTATCCTTAACGAAGTAGCTTAATTTCATTATGCTTCCCGGTGGCATGTGGAAACAAGATTTGATGGTTGCATACAATTCTGGAATGTGGCTGGGACAAATAATTTCAGAATAAATTAACCATATAATTATGTTGCAACTTATACTGTAGGTTTCAAATTGTACCCATTAGGTGCAGAAGTAACTCATAACACAATTATAATGTATGGGTAGCCCTTATTACCCACTGAAGATAAGCTGTTTACAACATTGTAATCCCACTGTTGTGATGTCAGAACCTTATAAACCTCTCACATCTATGTTATATCAGAGAGTTTACAAGACGGAATGCCAGAGTAATTCAGTATTCTACACACCCAGAATGTGATTGTTAGTCACAGTACAGTATGCAAATAACTTCAATTGTCTCAGTTTACTGTTACTGAGTCTAGCAATTGCTATGTCTGAAAGAGAGTTTAACTCTGGTGGTATTTCTGCCTGCTGTGGTTCAGTCTGTGTATCCCTAATAAATAGTTTTCCTACACAATCATGTGGCCGCAGTGCAGATTCATTAATAAGGTAAGGCTAAATTACCTGTGTTCGGGGGGTGGGGGGGTGACTTCTCATGTTGACTCCCATACACTATAAATGACAATGCCTGATATGCAGGTGATAACCATGGTGTAATCATCTCTCATGGTTGCTAGGGCAATGATAAACCTCTCGAGCTGCACTTTCAAGGTTTACTGATGCCCTAGCAACCACTCGAGGTGATTACATCATGGTTATCACCTGTACATCAGGCATTATCCTCTATATAATAAGTGCAATAATGTGGGCTGGGAAGTTATGTTAAAGTCCAGTTAATCACCTCCCTGTGGGCATGTGACACTCATCTTTGCCTCATGCCACGTTCCCTCCCACACATCCTGTGGGTGATTAAAAGGACATTTTAACAAGCATTTGTCAATGCCGAATGTTGCTTGCTTCTATGTGCTGTTTAGGTATTTGGAAGTCATTGGAGTGCAAATATTGAAAATTTGCGAACTTACGAGCGTGCGTTGTTAGGAAATTTTCCAGGAAATGTTCAACATAGCCATTTTAAGACCTCTGGTCATGAACAGTGTCAGTGTGATTTTGTTAATGTGTCCCATACATTGAGTTTGCACACCGACTGCGCCATTGTGCGCTACATGGGCAGAAACACGTTTTGGGCAGGATGTGAAAAATGACAGCTGTACTGCTCATAAGGAGGTGTGGTAAAATGGCAATGTTGAAAATCTGGAGTGCAAGTATTGAAAATTCAAGAAACCCACGAAATGTGTGTGGGGAACTGCAACGCACACTCAGAAACAGTCATTTTAGGAATTCTTTCACCAAATTTTCAACATTGCCATTTTAAGATCTCTGCTCATGAACAGTGACACTGTGATTTTCTTAATGTGTCCCATACACTGAGTTCGCACACCGACTGCGCCATTGTGCGCTACATGGGCGGAAATATGTTTTGAGCAGGATGTGAAAAATGACAGCTGTACTGCTCATGAGAAGGTGTGGTAAAATGGCAATGTTGAAAATCTGGAGTGAAAATATTGAAAATTTGTAGAACTTACGAGCCTGCATAGGAACTGCGCAACACATGCTCGTAAAACAGTCATTTTTAGGAATTTTTTCACCAAATTTTCAACATAGCCATTTTAAGACCTCTGCTCATGAACAGTGTCACTGTGATTTTCTTAATTTGTCCCGTACATTGATTTCGCAAGATATCGACCGCGCCATTCTGCGCCTACAATGGGAAACACATTTTGGGTGAGATGTGAAAAATGACAGCTGTACTACTCATAAGAAGGTATGGTAAAATGGCAATTTGAAAATCTGGGTAAAGAAATACACAGAAATTTCGCGAACTTACAAGCCTGCGTAAGGCTACATGATGCACGCTCATCAAATCAGTCATTTTTGAATTTTGATCAATTTTCAACATGGAGCCAGATCTTTCATGAATGATGACACTGTCATGGCAGTATTCAGGCCTGAAGGGTGATTTCGCAGTCACTGCTCAAAATCACCCTTTTGGGCCCGGTCAACGCCATGACAGTGACATCATTCATCAGAAGGGTCCAAAACTCTATGTTGAAAATTTGGTGCACAAATTCCCAAAAATGCCTGAGATATGCTTTAAAGTTGAACCCCTCCTATTCAGCCCATTATACGGGCTTACCGCATTTCTCAGTTCGCGTCAGCTTTGAAGAGTGCAGACGTGTTCCCGGTCCACCCAAGATCGCTCGCCCAGAGTCCAGAGGTGAAGTATGGGGTGAGGGGTGGGGAGAGCTGGAGTGCGCGGTGGGTGGAGTGCGGGTTGTGGGAGGGGGTGGGAGACACGCCACGTGACGTTTTTTACAGGTTAAAAAAAAAAAAAGTACTATGAGGGACATTTACCACGCTGCGGGCCCCTCATGGCACAAGGATGGGGTTTCATTCAGCCGACAGGGATTGGGCACCCTGTCGACAAACAACTGATTGCCATGCTGGGGTGGGCTCTGGCGTAGCACCATCTGAGGGGGCGACAGCAGCTCAGCCGGCGAGGATTGGGCACCCCGTCGACACAGGGATATGCTTGGGGCGCAAGCCTGGCGTGTGGGGAGCTACGCTTATCGGTGTTCACTGAAGCATAGCTCCCCCTTTCAACTGTATGCCACTGCATTTTGGAGCGTGTCATGACAGCTCAAAATGCATTATTACACGGGCCGCACCTGCCAACTCACTGACTGAATTGGAGGAGGAGGTGACACACCTCCGAAATCTCCGATGATGGCACTATGTTTCTTGCACATGCGTGCAAGCAACATAAAAAGGGTCTCAGAAATGTTGCAATCTGGCTGATAGGATTCCAACAGTCTTATATTAATCCATGATATACTGTCATGAACAGCCTGATCACCATAGCACATGGATTCTTCCTGTCAGCATTCCATCCTCTAGCACTGCTGAATGTGTGGAATGATGCATTCTGATTTTAAACCAGTATTCCTAAACTGTTGGTGGAAGAACTATTTTATTAAAAATCTTCCTTTATACTTTTAACACTCTTCTTTTAGGATCATTTTTTTTATAATAGCAATAAGGCACTACCAGGAGTTAGATTAGCAGTCAGTTTAATCACCCCTAGGGGCAGCGCCTCGTGCAACATTACACCTATATGAGTTGATTAACAGACTGTCAATCTAACCCCTGATCATGCCTTATTGCTTAATTAGCCTAACCCACATCATTCTTTAGGCATGCAGTTGATGTTGATGCTGGGTGTATATGTTGGTAATGATGGGCTAGTCTTGATGTGCTGTTATGGGTGTTAGCTGGCTTTGTGTACATGCAGAATGTAACAATACTTTTATTTTAGTACTCAGTAAAACAGGACCAATGAATACATTGGTTTCACACTTACTGGAGCTCCTCAGCTGTAGGTAACTGAATTTTTTTCTATTTCTGCAGGGTTGACAGATTGTTTGATGACTAGAATTCAACAATGAGCAGTTAGTGTTGAGAGGAAGATAAAATAATCAGAACCTCATTCATGAGTAAGCCACAATCTATAAGTCTTGTTACTCTGCAGAGACACAGTCTCGAACATTGTTGTGTATGCTCAGTTTTACTGTCAGTGTTTGCCAGCATCATACTATAGTTGTAGTTCCATCGCTGAAACTTTTCTTGTGTTGTCTATTGCCTGATAAGTGGGTGGGTGGGTGGGTGGGTAACTGTGGATGAAGACACAGCATTGACTGAACAGACGGCTCTCATGGAACTTAAGTTGTACATCTGCTCAGAGTTCAGGTCACTCATCTTGCCGCACAAACAGTATAGCTATGTTGCCTATCGGGTTCACTAATGGCTGCCATGCACACTATGTTTCCCACCGAAAAACTAAATCTTTTTGCTGGGACCCCGTCACCGCTTGCTGTGCGGGGAATAAAGATTAATGGATTGTCAGTTGGTAGCCATCTGCAAATCACTTCACAGCTCCCTGCCTGTGTTATAAAAATGTGTCACAGTTCACTGCCTGAGTTTCTGATCCCTGAGTTAAAATTTTGTAATTTGTAAAGGGAGAGAATTAGTTCTCAGCCTTATGTTGTTGTCTTGATGAGAAAAAGAGCTTGACAACTGCATTTAGAAGATGCCTGAAAGCATAGACACAGCCCAGTTGGGAGCCCCACCTCAGACACCTCCCAATTTTGCACCTGCCCCTGGGTGCGTTCGGTCAGGCTCTCACCCTCTGTTTCCCTGGACTCTGTACACTACATCCTGGGTCTCCTCGCTGCCCGTCTAGTCTGGGGCATGGCTCCTCTCCTACAGGCTGTCATCTCTTCCCTCGGTCCAGGCCCCTCAGCTACCCACCTCCCTCATAAACCCCCAATGGCTTGGTCATCTAAAAAAGGCCTGAAAATAGCCCACCTAAACATCCGCAGTATCCCACACAACCACACAGAACTGACTGCCTGGGCTGCCCTTCATGAGCCAGAGATCTTAGGGATCACGGAAACCTCTCTGAAGCCTTGTATACCTGACTCCGCTTGTGCCATTCCGGGCTACAGCCTTATTAGGCGCGATAGGGGTGGTAGTAAACATAGGGGAGGTGTACTTCTTTACTTTAGGGGCCACCTAAACATATCTACAGTGTCTCTGTCCTCCCGACCCTCCCGTTGTGAATTCATTCACCCCTCCTACTGCCCGGGAACTCTAAAAGGTGCACCTGGTCTGCGCCAATCCCCTAAGGAGGCCTCCCAGAATCTCCTTCCTTCTTGACCACCTAAAAGGCAAGGTTGGTTTAAATGAGGTGCTCATCATGGGGACTTCAACCTCAACTGGCTGGGGCCTAATATCAAATCAGGCGAGCCGCTCTCTGGCCTCGCCTCCATCAGACCCATCACTGATACTACTAGGACCTCCCGGGTGCCAAAGCTCCTTATTGACTGGCTCCTGAGCAACAGATTAGACAATATCATCCAGTCTGGTACACTTCGGATGCGATCTCTGATCACTCTCCCATATACTGTATGGGGTTCCTCCGTCCCAAAATTCCTAGTAGAGTTATTCAGATGAGAGACTACTCCAAGTTTATCCTCAACGACTTCTTGGACGACCTCCGCCACTCCAACTGGTCCAGGTTCTTAGCTCTAATGACCCAACTTTAGCTCTGCACACTTCTGGCAATTCTCATCCCTCTGCAAAACCGACACGCGCTCCCCTCACGAAAAGGAGGGTGTGGGGAGCAGATTACTAAGTGGCTCCATGGGGCCTACTAGCTCTCATGAGAGCAGAGGGACAAGAGCTGGCTCAATTACAAAATTTCCGGGGACAACCTCGACCTCCTTGAATATCGTCGGCTCAGGAACTCCTGCAAGGCTGCCATCTGTGTCGCCAAGAGTGAGTTCTGCAAAACTGCCATGCTCAACTCGGCCCGCAACCCCCGGCGCTTCTGGCTAAACATTAAAAACATGGTCAGGGGGTCTGCCTCAAACTCAGGCTCCGACATGATTGTTGAGGGGGCTAACTGTAATAACCCCCAGGCTATAGCCTCTGCTTTTAACAACCTGTTCTCCTTTTTGCCTGCCACCCCATCCCTCCCACCTTCCTCCCCCGTACCTCTGTGTACCTCCCCCTGGCCCCCGTTTACTTAGAGCAAATCTCTGTTAGGAGACTCAAGCCCTGCTCTCTGGTCTCTCTCACCACTCCGGGCGGGGACACGATAATCTAGAGCCTAAGCTCCTCAGTCTGGGGCCCCCTCCTCGCCCTGCCGATTACCCACATTTTCAACTCCTCCTTACCTCAGGGATCTTACCCAACGGTGGAAAGTGATAAGATTGTCCCTGCTGCTAACGGCAACCCTAAGGAGATGAACAACTACCGCCCCATTGCCATACTCTCCGCCACCAGCAAGCTACTGAAAAGGCCATAGCCGTACAAATCTCCCATTTCCTTCAGGAGTATGTGGTTCTCCCCGCCCAGCATGGGTTCAGGAAGGGCACAGTTCGGCCACTGCTATCGCCATTGTCACCTCAGAGATCAGATCTGCCTCACCCTGGCAGACTGACTGGAGCCATCTTTGTTGACCTTTCTAAGGCCTTGATCGGGTTGACCATAGCCTCCTTCAATCCACTCTGCTCTTGACTTCTCCCCCAAGCCCTTGCTTGGTTGACCAGCTACCTTGAGGGTGAGCCTAAACACACCAGCTTCAACCATGCTACTCGGACTTCTCCCCAGTCAGATGCGGCGCCCTCAAGGGTCTGTCCCTGGTCCTTACTGTTCTCCCTCTACATCAACGAACTCCCTATGTGGCTACTCGGTCCACCACACTCTATCACGGATGACCTAGTACTACTGTCTAGCTCCCAGGACATCTCTACCATTAACGCTCAACTTAACTCTGACTTTGGGCGTATCCAAAATTGGCTCATGGGTCACAAGCTCTCGGTCAACCTAAACAAGACCCATGCCATGTTGTTTGGGTCAGTGGCTAAAACCACATCATGCCCTTCCCCCCTTGCCATCCTTGGGGGGAATGGCTCCCTCCTGCCTGTCCTAAATTCCGCCAGGTACCTAGGGGTGACTCTTGATCCTCAGCTTGATCTTGCTGAGCACCTTTGAAACATCTGCAAAGCGTCTAACAGCAAGCTTGGCCTAGCCTACAGGGCTAAGGACTGCCTCACTCCTGCCGCCCGGCGCCATTGCTAAGGGATCCTTCTACCCACTCCTGCATGGGCTGCAGTTGCCTTCTTGGTCCCGTGTGCCCGTCTGCAGTAGGACACGGCCTATAACAACATATGTCGCCTCGCACTCTCTGCGCCTCGCCTCCTGCATCGGTGTGATCTCTATGGCCAACTGGGGTGGCTTCCCCCTGAAAAGCATCGTGCCTTTGTCCTCGGCAACATGGCTGATAATATTGTCCGTACTGCTCGCCCCTCAGCTCTTGCCCTTCCCTTCAGACACTGCACCCAGGCCTATCAACTTAGGTCCAGCTCAACCCATGTCTGTTTGATCCCACGGACCCACTCTCTTACCGGTGATCGGGCCTTCTCCGCCTTCTCCCCAAGACTTTGGAACTCCCTTCCCGCCCAAGTCCGGGCCGCCCCCTCCCACCCCTGCTTCAAAACATCCCTGTGGAAGTTCCTCAAGGCTGCCTCCACTTGTCTTTGTACCTCCTAGTTGCTGGGAGGCAACCCCCCCCAAAACCTCTCCCACATACTGATTTATCCTTAGCTCTCTCCCCTGTAGCACTTAGCCTAACCCACTACCTCCACCCTCCTCTGCAGGGCGCCCCCTCTCCCTTATCGCCTATTGCCCCCTCCCTTGTAGCACTTGACCAACCCATCTTTCTTGCCCGCCTTCTGGGGCTCGCAACTGGGGCCACTTCCAGTCTGCAGGCCTAGCCAGGCCTGTGGTAGTGATCCTCATGTCCTTTCCTACCCCTCTCTGCACTCCCTAGCTCCCTGCTGGCCTCTTACCTGATCTTCTCCTGGACGGTCCCCTGCCCACCCCTCCTCTGGCTTCCTGATTAGTCCCTTTGCTCCTCATCCAAGGATTGCCACCTTTCCAGGTGTATTGACTAGTTGCACCAGATGCAGCCTCTCTCTACATTCTCAGTCTCTAGCTGTGGAGGTTTACATGTTTGCTTTCTTGCCTATACTGTCGGGTTTTGTACCGCCCGTGTGTGGGCCGCAAGCCTCCTTGACTACCCCAGTTCTCTGTATTGATATTTCTCCGGCCCACCTGTACTATGGGTGGTTTGCAACCATGACTACGTACCATGTTTTTCTGTATTGTGCTTGTATGCTACCGTGACTATGTACCATGTTTTTCTGTTTTGTAACCTCCCGGGTCGCACCTGAAAATAGGCATTTGTTGTCTAGTGTGCCTACCTGGTTAACAAAAACAAATAAATAAATAAATAAATAGCTGAGTGTAACCTTTTCAAACTGTTTGAATCAATAGAACAAAAGCCACCTGTAATGGTGAAAAAATGTAATATAGGCTCACATTAGTTGCATTACAAAAACAAAAACAAGATTAGCTACTCAATGTACAACCAACGTGTTTTGCAACCCCGAGGTTCTGATTCTCATGGACCTCACAAGCTTCACTCTTAAGGTCAGAGGGAATCAGAACCACACTGTGGCAGAACACACTGGCTGTGCATAATTGCCCATCCAGTATTCTCGCGATATATATATATAAAGGAGCACCACAGTGACAATAAAACATGTTATTTCCAGCAGAGTGAGATATCTGAAGCTGACATTAGTGGAGTTAAAATATCTGCCATTTATACATATCCCTCTAACGTCAGCTTCTCTACCACCTGCACTCCAAATAGCATCTACCCAGAATCCACTTCCCTAAATCAAATCACGGCTCAGTCGATCTAGACATTTGCATATCAAAACACACTCATGTTAAAATCAGCCAGCTAACAATAAAAACCCCGGTCTCCCTTGTGTAAATCTGCAGAAACTGAGAAGAAGCTCCAATAAAACTCTTTTCTCTGCAGTCCAACCTGGGAAATAAATAACATCTTTTAAAAGCAGTTTTCGGCAATGCTTTGTTATCTGCCAAGCAGAAACACCATGGCTTCATTAGAAACCCAAAGTTAAATGAACCAGTTCACTCTAATGCAAAGTGACAAATCTGCAGACTCCTGAGAAAATGGTAGCATGTAATATCTTCCGACTCGGACTCTGATTAGCAAAGCAGGACAAACCAGAAGCCTCACCGATGGAGCCAACAAATGAATTTATTTACAGTGCAATACTACCTCATATCATGCTTAGAAACATGTGCTTTCCTCTTAATAAAACACAAAGTTTTTCCACAACAAAAGTATAACACTTACAGGCAACAAGTAAAAGTTGCTTCCAGATGGATATGTTTTTGTTAACTGGCCTCGATGTACTGTACGTGACTGAAGTTGTCCTAAAACAAAACTGTTAAAAACTACACCAAGCACCATCAATGTATATAAAATAAACCTTACATTGCAAAACAAATAAGAATGTGACCATACCACTGTTCTCAGTCCATTCCTGTATCACTTCCATCAATGAAGTCTTGCCCTAAAACGCAAACCAAGGAATAAAAAACTACTACACACCAAACAAACAATCACATCCAGAGTTCACACACCATTCATAAAACCTCACCTACCACACTTTAAAGATACACAATGCAAATCTAACCTACAAAACATATATGAAAGGAGCTCCCACCCCATTGCATAAACCACACACATGGGGCCCAATTCTAGAAGCTTGGTGGAAATCACTGCCACAAGGTAATTTGCGCCAATGCATTCTATGGACATGCCTGCGCCCTATTCAGGGGCCTCTGAGGCTAAGTCCCATGACTTGTGACATGCAGACAGGTACACCAAACTAAGGGCATACCTGAGGGCATGTCGCAAGTTGCAGCACCTCCGGCCAAGTGTAATGTGGCTCCCCCCAAGGCCCATCAGGGCAGCTGTGCCCCCCATCCAGTCCCCGACCTGAAGTTATTGCCACAAATGGTAAATTAGTAAGATGAGCCGAGATCCCTGGAAGTTCAGTGGCCCCCCCCCACCTGCCCCAACCAACAGAGCCAGTCCACCTGCATCCCCCCAACCATCCCTAGCCGGTGACTGGCACAGCCCATCTCTCACCTCCATGGCCAGCCACCGACTGAGCACCACATGAGCACTTATTGTAGAGACACACTCAAAAATGAATTTATTTCTGAATGCATCTATACATTATCTATCAGGAATCTTGGGTTTTCTTAATAATTTACTATTTGCACCCAGCCTGGTGGTGCTGAGGGCTGAGGTGCTGAATGCCTTACTTTGCACCACACTGGCGACCCGTGTTCGGGAACAAGCACGGGTCATCAGGGGTTGGCAGGGGAGGAGAAGGATTGAGTGTCCAAGGACTGTTCTCCTTCCCCGGGGAAGGGGAGACACTAGCTCTCAGTCTATGACTGGCCCCTAGCGGAGGCTGGGGACTAGCGAACCAAAGCTCAAGTAGTGCATTAGATGCAGCAGATGCTTGGAGGAGTGTGGGGATGCATGCTCATTCCTTGGCGTCATTGTATGCTGCATCTTGGGGGTAAAAATGGAGGAAAAACAGAAGCCACTTATGGGCAGAATGACCAGATCCCTGCAGGTGCCGTCTTCATGAAGGGCAGTAACCCTTGGTTCTAGATTCATGACAGACAGTGGAGGGGGTCCCACCGCCCTGCTATGGGGGGCATAGCCATGGGGACACACTGAGAGGTAAGCTGCAAGTGGGGGACAGGTCTGGGGGATCCGAGAGGCAAGCCAACAAAGTCTGGGAGAAAAATAAGAGTAGCTGAAAAAAAGAATAAATGAATAATTTACCATTTGCGGCAATAACTTTGGGTTGGGGACTGGATGGGCGGGTACAGCTGCCTTGTGGGGCTGATGGTGGTGAGGGGTTTGGGGGCATGATGTGTGTGGGCTGCCCTGCAGGGCCTATATGGTTCAGGTGTTCTGGGGGCTGGGAGTGCGAGATGCCCAGCTGGGCACATCTGCTATGTGGGATCGGGTGCTGGGGGGTTGTGGGCTACCCTGTGGGGTGACGACGAGGGTAGTTTGGGCATGGGGGGCAGATTGTGGATTGGGTGCAGTGGGTCTATAGAACCCCAGGAGGGCTTACGTACAGTTATGCCAGCTAAATGCTGGTGTAACTTACATGGCCGGTTCTCCTCTGGGGGTTCTTGTAGAATCCCAACATTGGGGACTTTGTTGCTGCTCTACTTGAATAGGGCGCAACTGCTGACATAAACCCCCTAGTGCCATGTTGCAGGGGGTTTATGGCACAACTGCTGGTGTAACTGCTTTTTGGCGCATATGGCCTGTGGCATGTGGCATGTCGCAGGCCACACTGTAGAATCCCACAAGTCGCAACTGCTGGTGTAAGTTGCTACTTGCATCATTCTTTTTGGAGCAAGTGCTGTTATGCCAGGTGTATCTTTTTTAGAATCAGGCCCATGATGTGCAGGTCATGTCATATGACAAAATATTTTCACTCCTGCATCGTGAGCTATGGAAACACTCACTCATGCCTTCGGCACTAGTGAATATCCATAGCTCACTCTGCAGGAGTGAGAATATTTTGCCATATCACACTCCTGCCCACCATGTATCCCATATATCTATATACACACACACACACACACACACACACACACACACACACACACACATATATATATATAGTATGGGGAGCCTTTATTATTAACTGAAATAAAGCAGATTACAACCATAATCTTATGTTATCAATATGACATAACTCTGTTGTTAACCATTCCTAAGTATGTCATATCAGTGGAATAACAAAACAGAATACTCACAACAATCGATGTTATATCAGGTAATTCATTAAAGTTATTTACTATGTGATTACACAATCTTGGCAGCCCATCTATACACTATAACAGGTAATATATGGTATTTGGTTAGCAAATGCACTCTACGAGGCTGACATGACATCTGAAAACTGATTGAGCTGCAATCTCGAGTGCTACAATGATGTCATCACAACATCTCAAAGTGTTTACATTATGGTTATTAACCAAAGACCATACAATATCATATACATGATGTGCTTATGAAAGGTTCCGGATTTAGAACCCTGGAACCTGAAGTCCTTATTGATCTACATGAGTGGTTCAGCAGTAATACTTGTGTTGATGGTTTTGTGTTGTGGACACTTGCTCATTGGAAGCTGACAAGTGGTGTGAGAGACTACAACAACATGTCTTTTCACAAAATACACTGAACAGTCCTTAGGTTGTAATGGCTTTCAACCACTATATACCCAGTCAGCAGCTCATAGATATTCTTATTTGTCATGGAGTATAAAAAGCAGTAGCATTCATGACTTGCAAGGATGTATTACACTGGAACAGTTGCTGTACATACTGCATGTATTACACAGAACTGCAGTATGTGTTTTTTTTTGTTTTAAAGCTGCAATTCATGATAGTGGTGAGCATTTTGACGTATACTTTCTTATTCTATTTTAAAAAGCCCATGATTGCCTGGCTTGTACTGTGCCCTCATTTCTGCATTTTGATGTTTTAACATTTGAAATAGTAAAAGAAGTACTCCTTATGATGCGGGCCATATTTCCAGGTGTAAACCTTAACCTTCTTTTTGTACTGGCCAGCATGAGAACTTGATTCAAAGTTGCACTAGTCAGCAGATGATTGCAATATCACAAAATTGCAATTGTAAATTTGGATCACTTATACTGGAAACAGTACAATCTAAGAAAAACTCGGATTATTGCTCATTTATCCTGCTCTTACGTTGATTCCTGCTCCAGCAGAAAAAAACTGCAATGCTAAGACACACAGTGTGTCTCCCATTGTTTTGGACCATGGAATCATGTATTCCTCTTTCTATTCCCCCAAACCCCCCAACCCCTCCATGGAAACAGAGAATATCACAGCTGTAAATGTTCAGTCAAGCAGTGCTAGCTCTGCACACACAATAGCTGACTTCATCATGCACTTAACCACACACTCACTGGCACAGTGGCACTGAGGGTTGAGGCACTGGATGCCATACCTCGCCCTATGCCAGCCACCCGGGTTCGAGAATGAGCGCGGACCACCAGGGGTCAGCAGGGAAGAAAGAGGATCGAGCATCCGCAGGACTGCTCTCCTCTCTCAGGGAGGGATCCTGGGGTAGCCCAATGCAGCAGCAGCCCCTGGTGGAGACCGGCAGCACTGCTGCATACATGGGCTCGCTAGCAAGTGGTAGACACTGGGCAGCTGCCTTCCAGACATGGGAGGGAGCACCCATGTCTTGGACTGGGTGGCATTGCATGTCCCACATCAGGGGCATAAACATGGAAAAAGTCCCTCTGGTCCGGATAGGCGACGGCCCTCCCAGAGCCATGCCACCACACACCCAACACTGGAGCCCTTCCACTGCCCCTTCAATCTCCTCAGGCCCTATGTCCCTCCGGGGGTTCAGGGAGAAAGTAATGTCCTTGAGGATGGCGGGGCTCACAGTGGGCAGTAGAGCGACACTGGCCAGTGGAGAGGTCTGAGAGAGTTCAGGCTCCGGGGGCGACAAAGACAGTTGAAAAAATAAAAAAAGAAAAACACACTCTCCTCTAACCACAGGTATCGAACAGAATCAGACAGAAAAAGACACTCTAATCCCAAAGTATTTGGTCAACTGGAAACCTGAATTTCTTAATTGTTTTTGCACAATCTCAACTGAGCCAGGAGCTCATCTTGGATTTCTTTGTGATGGACCAAAGGGGTTTGTGAAATATTAAACTTTATGATATTTTTAGTTTTAAAATCATTTATTTCAATGTGCTCAGCCCTGACAACATCATATTCTTCTTTACCATTGTCCTTTCAGAGGTGTCACTGTGGCTCAGTTTGTAGCACATCTGCCTACTACCAGAATGTCTTGTGTTGTGGTCACACACCAGGATTTTCCTCATAACTAAATAAGGCTGGCACTCAAGTGTAGTATTAGGAGGGCGTTGTACTACTGGGATATGTCGTCCTTCCGATAAGATGTTAAACCAATGTCCCTTCTACACTTCCTAGTGCTGTCATGATGGGTGTCCAGGTGGAATTAAAAGAACACAGATCATTCTTTGCAAACAGTAGGGGGCATTCCCAGTGTCCTGGCCAATATATATGTGTGTATATATATATATATATATATATATATATATATATATATATATATATAATAGTGGCATGGTAGTGCCACTATAGTTAGGGTTGAGGAGCCATTTACATGTTAAACCCAAAATTTTGCACCTTAATAACTTTGCAACCGTTTGCTGTATTTGCCTGAAATTTGGAATACACAATCAAGGCCCATATGCCTTGGGATCTGCCAAGCTTTGTACCGGTCGGATACACGGCTGCTCAGTTATTAAGCGTGATCTGCGCATGCGTTTATGCTTTTTCTGGAATTCTACCATCGCGCCTAGGTCGCACTGTTTGTCGCGACGGTCCAAGTCTTCAGGGAACGTGTGACTAGGGTCCCGATGTGCCTTTGAAGATTTCGTGAAAAATATTAAACAGTTCAAAAGTTATTCAGAAAACAATTTCCCATTATAAGTCAATGGGAAAAGTTAACAAAAGTTCGACAGTGTCGCAAATGCACTTTTACTATCGCAAATGGCCCTTTACTGTCGCCAAATCAGCCATTTTGTTTTCAGTTAGTGATCAGAAAAATGCTTGAATTTAAAATTGGGACCCTCTAGCAACCTAATTCTTTTTGTATTCACCTAGTCGGCCCTGAGGATGCTAGCCATGTCTTTATTTTTGGGTAAAATCGTCAGAAATATGTTTTTCAAATTTCTGGAAAAAGTACTTTCACAGTAGTGTAGGCATTAACTGTCGAATCATTTATGCAGCTGTCTCAAATTGCGACAGTACTTTTCTAGGCTGTGGGAAAATGACAGCAATTCTTTGGCACCCTGCTGCAAAAGAACGGTTTGGTGCTTTGGCTTGCAATTTGGAGAGAATGCAGCCGAGATCTCACAGATGTGCCTTTCAGTGTTGTGTTGAAAAAATATTACACGGCAGTAAAGTTATGGCACTCCAAAGTTGACGCTTTTTCCCATAGGATAACATTATGACGTTCGACGCATTGCAACAATCCTTTGGCGTGCTGCTGCAAAATAACGGCTCTGTCTTTTGGACTGAAATTTGGGGGGGAGACAGCCAACAACCCTCCAATGTGTCTTTTAGTGGTTTGGTGTAAAAATATTACAGGGAGCCAAAGTTATGGCACTCCAAACTTCTATTTTTCTCCCATAAGATAACATTACGGTGTTCACCGTGTCTTTCAGGGCCCATATCTCGGAAACGGTGTGAGATACGGACTTTTCGTCAGAAAAATGCTTATCCCCCAGCATAAAACTAGCCAGGAAAGTCATAAATCATATGACTTTTACATTTTCTTCTACGTCGTATGATTCCTGAGATATAACCAATTTAGTATTCCAACTCCTCATTTTCTGCTCCGACACCCATTACTATGCATACATTCTTTGTACTCACTGTCTTTCTCTATGCAGCTTTTGTGGAAAACCAGCCTGTGTGCTTACATTACTGTTACTGTTGCCCTTTCCACTTGTGGTTCTGTACCCATTTCACTTACCGTTCACGTCTACGCCACCATGTGCGTTATCCTTTGCGTTTCCGTTATTTTTTGCCATTTCTGTCTACAGTACTGTTTCTCTTTCTGCTTCACTTTGTGGAACCATGCCCATTGCCATTTGTGTTTGTGGGCACCATGTTACTATGTGACAAGACATCACGTGGTGGACCGTTCCTGTCTACGCCACCATGTGCGTTACCCTTTCTGTTTTCATTCGCGCTTGCGTTACCATGTGTGCCAATGTTAGTGCTTCTGTCTGCATTGCTGTTCCTGTTACTATGTCACAAGACATCATGATGCGTGAGCGCGGGGCCCTTGCTCCCACCGCTGCATTACATTCACTATTTCTCGTAATCATTCTCAAAAAGAAGGGAAATTAGAGGCAAAAAACTCCATTTAATGCATCAGTTAGGGTTGTTCCACAGCGACAAAAGTGAGGAAATTCGGTGTTAGGGTTGAAAATCCCTTGGACCCCCAACTGGCATTGGGGTGCGCATTGGTGTTCGGTCCTAACTCTCACCCCATTCTTCTATACCTCTGCTTCTTTACATGTGATGGGGTGAGAGTTAGGGCCGATGACCCCAGTGCATACCCCAATGCCAGTTGAGGGGGTGGGCAGGGGGTCTAAGGGGGGTTTTCAACCCTAACACCGAATTTCCTCACTTTTGTCGCTGTGGAACAACCCTAACTGATGCATTAAATGGAGTTTTTGGCCTCTAATATAAAATATATGATGTTTCTTATTTTATTGAAAAAGACTAAAACAGTATAAGTAACATTTTTCAGCACTATCATGAACTTCTGCAGTAAACTTCTTAAGCTTACATTTTATTGTATTTAAGCAGGTATTGTATGAATCATGTATTAAAGCTTTGCATGTTCATTATATTTAGATTAGTCAGCCACAGATTTTTGTCTTTTCTTGGATAATTGAAGTGCACGCAGTTCAGTTTACAAGCAGCAGCCACCATTAACTAGGACATGTGACAGCCAGCCTGCCTGACAGGAGTAACGAAATCGGACAGAGAACAGGTGCTTTGACTTCATTCTGCTCTCAGTTGGTAGGTGACTGCCTTATATGTTTCATGCTATTAAATAGAGGGCATGGGCTAGTAGTGTAGATATTATACATAAGTTCCTTCCATGTAGTAACATCGGGGACATTCAATGTCAATCTCAGTTTTCTTACATGACTTACGTATGTGGATTTTTCACTTCCTTGACAGAGTTTTACCCAACATTTCCATAAATTCAGCTTTATAGTAGTCATCCTCAGTTTCCTTAGAGAGGATGTTTAAAGCAAGCATATGTCTTACAAATGTTAGCTTACATTCAACAGCAAGTCTGGAAGTATTTTGCTTCCTGGATAAAGTTACTTATCTTCTTGGTGACTGTCCTCCTCTGGATCCCCTCCAGTAGCATGATATCCTTCTTCAGATACCGGCACCAAAACTGCACACATAATTCAAGGTGTAGCTTCAGCAGTGCCCATTACAGTTGCAGGATAACTTCCTCACTAGCAGAGGTTATTCCTCTGATGATACAGATTGGCATTTCATTTGCTTGGGATAGTGTGTTGTGGCACAGTTAATCTCCAGCCTAGCTAGAGCACTACTTAATTCCTGACTCCAGTCGCTGTTTCTCTAATCGTCTGATGCCTGAGATGGTCTTTTCTGATTGTTGGTGGGTTATAAATTGATTAGCTGTTCAACTAGTTTTGCTGTCTAGATAAAGGTTATATTTATAACTTGGATGTACTTTTTTAGATTCTTTTACTTAAGTAAATCCTGCTCATATCTTATTCTGTTATTCAATCCCTCCCTCCAGGAAACATCTGGCAAAGAAGAACACATTCAATTGGAATATGAAGCAAACAACTTTATTTCACATTTTCAAAAAACAATGAAAACAAGACAAACAAGAACTTGTAGTTGAATGTGACAGTATAGAACAGGACAATCTGAGATTAAACATTAGTGATGAATTACATGAAACTGATGCTACCACATTGAATGTCTCAGTGACCACCACTGAACAGTGTAACGTCACAAGCTCCTTTCCTGTGTGCTGGTCAAAAGAACAATATGATCACTTTAAAGGCAGCAACCATTGGCTTGTTGTAACAGGTGGCTTGCTAGGATATAGGACATGTAAGAATGTTGGTGGTGTTGGTCCTAACGTATCTCAGGGAAACACATTGTCAAAAGCATGGGTAAATGTACGTATTGGCCCTAATGATACTGATGCTAAGCAGCAACAGAATTCATTAAGGAAAACAATTTGGAAACATCGGAATTCGCATTCACATAAAATCGCAAGCAATATTTTACAAACGGCAAACTGTCACATAATGTAAAATATCATAGGTGAGCAACATAAATCTGCAATGGAAACAACAAACCGGGTATTCAGAACAGCATATTACATTGTTAAGTCTGAAAGGCCTTATTTAGATCACTCTGCTTTAATTGATCTTCAGATTGCAAATGGTCTTGATATGGGGAGGGTAATGCAATCCTGTCTCCTGTCTGAGCTGTGTTTATATTATATCCCATGTAGCCTCAGAAATGTGTAAACATGTTTTACACCAGATAATACCACAACAGTCAAAGAGCTCTGTGTTTGTCGATAAATCTACGACAGTTAGTAATAAATGCACTCTTACCATCTACATAAATGCAGGACTTAATGATTTTGTACAACCTGCAACTATTTTTCTGGATTTGGTTGAACTACCTAGTACAAATGCTTTGACTGTAAAGGGCGTTACCATTGCAACCTTAAAAAAACATGAATTCACTGAATCTTTTTTAAAAACATCTTTGATTGGGTTCTGTTCAGATGGAGCAAATGTCACGATGGGTGCCAAGTCTGGTATTTCTTGTTTGCTTCTGGATGGTTTCCCACACCTCTTAGTGTGGCACTGTCTAAATCACAGATTGGAGCTGGTTGTGGGGGATGTTGTAAATGCCTTTTCAGGTACTAACCAGTTTCATTGTTTCATGGGTTTGCTGTATGCACTGTACAGTCAGTCTCCCAAAAATCAGAGAGAACTTCCTGAGGCAGCATCCTCTGCTCAAGGGGAGGTAAAAATGATTGACAGGGTGCTAGATGTAAGATGGGTGGCATCCATTTTCTGTACTGTGCATGGAGTATGGAGCAGTTATTCTGTGCTGTATGCACTCTTCACAACTGCAGCTCGGGATGAAAACCGTCCTTCTAGGGAGAAGGTGAAATTCAGTAGTCTGGCTGGAACTCTGTCATTCACTGTTTTCCTGAAGAATCTTGCCATCATGATGGATGCACTTAAGGAAATGAAAGATTTGTCTGAGCTACTTCAAGAACAAATAATGACATTGCCTTATGCAAATTGTCTCTTGCACAGATACAGTATGTTGCATGATTAAACAGCATGAAGCAGTACCCCGTGATACTGATGAAAAAGCTACAAATGCTGATGCATGTGGTGAATTTGATGGTGTAACACTCAACACTTTGCAAAAAACACCAGAGATAAGTCATTCACAGTTCATTCAGTGTCTAGTAGATAATTTAGAAAGTCAATTGCTCACTTCAGTCAGCTAGCAATACTCAATATAGATCTAATTACTTTAGATAATGTAAGATATGGAGAGTCTGAGATCAAAGAAATTCTGGGGTTGAAATCCGTTGCCTTCAGCTGGTGCAGAACGCTGCAGCCTGGGTGTTGACTGGGACAAGAGATCCAGTCATATCACACCGGTGCTGCGCAAACTGCACTGGCTTCCGATATAATGGCAGATCACCTTTAAAGTCATTTTATTGACTTTCAAAGCCCTTCATGATCAGGGTCCGACCTATCTGAAAGAACGTCTGGTGCCTTACTGCCCTGGCCGATCACTCTACTCGGCCGATGGGGGGTTGTTAGAGATTCCAAGAGTGAATTTGAAATCTTCGGGGAGCAGAGCATTTTGTTATGCCACACCCATTCTTTGGAATTCTCTACTACGCTGGCTAAGGGAGTGCACCTCTGTGGATATATTTAAGAAAGATTTAAAAACCTACTTATGGGATTTAGCTTATCTGGACGATTAATGGAAATTATATATAAATATCTGTTATTGTTTGGATAATTGTATGGCTTGTTCTAACTAAATGTTGTTTTAATGGATTTTTATATGTTTTAAACTGATATTGTATATTGTGTTTGATGTAAAGCGCCTTGATATTCTTGAAAGGCACTTTAAAAATAAAGTTATTATTATTATTATTATTAACTGTCAAATTCTTTACTCTGCCTGCCTGTTAAGTCATTTCATAGATTTCTCCTCACTGTACAACCTGCAAATATTTTTAGGGATTTGGTTGAACTACCTAGTACAAATATTGTGACTATAAAGGTTGTTATCACTGCAACTTTAAAAAATCATTGATTAACTGTGTCTATTAAAAGCATATTTTATTGATTTCTGTTCAGAAGGAGCAATTGTCATGATATGGGCCAAGTCTGCAGTTGGTCATTTGCTTCTGGATGATTTCTGGTTTCAAGGAAGAGACTCTGTTTCCAAGTTGGTGCTAGTGACATTACCTTGCTGCAAGCACTACAGTAGTGGCAAGACAGTGATGCACTACTTATTGACTTGACAGGCAAATTTCAGTATGACTTCCTTCCATTCCATCTCATCTACAGAGTTCTGATCAAACTCAGGTGTTAACTAACCACAATGATCCTGATTGCCACAGATTGTTCCAGACATCCTTGGCATGCAATGCTAATGTCTCTGTCAGTGACCAGTCCAATATGCCTCCACAGGAGGTTCAACCACCTGACCTCCTCACAAGGGAGGATCCTTTACCCCACAACCTCAAGTCCCTTAGTCTCAGGGTCTGCCTCTTGAGTCACTGGAATATGTAGACCTGCATCTTTCTTAAATGGGTTTTGAACATTCTAAGGGTCTCCAGAAAGCCTTCCACCAGACGGACTTACAATTCTGAATGGAAAATGTTCACTGTTTGTAGTTCCCAAAGGTATCTGATCCACATGAAGCCAGATTGGCAGTCCTGCTGAAATTTTTACTCACCTTCACTCCCTGGGCCTTCAGCCTTCCACCCTGAAAGTGCACTTGGCAGCCGTCTTCTTAGTAGCCATCACCTCAGCAAGCACTCTCTGTGAGCTACAGGTCTTGTTGGTGGAGCCTAATACTGCATGCCATAGGAGCAAGGTTGTTCTCAGAACAAATAGGAAATTTCTTCCCAGTGTAGTCTTGGATTTCCACCTGAACCAGTCCATTATATTGCTTTGTTTTCTTTACTGACCACTATATTTCAAGAGAATGCAGATTACATAACCTGAATGTTAAGATGGAAATCCACTACTATTTGGATTGGACAACGGGTCATAAGAATGAGTGTACTCAGCTTTTCCTTACCTATCATGAAGTGAAAATGGGTAAGACATCAACAAAAATTACCATTGCATGATGGATTGAGTCCTGCATTCAGTTCTGCTATGACAAACTGGGTAAGGAGCCATATCTGGGCTGAAGGGCTCACCACACTATGATATCCCTCTGCTCAAAACCTGAAATGCAGTTAGTTGAAAGACTGTTCATACATTCACTAAGCACTACTGCATGGACACTATGGATAGACGCGATTCCAGGTTTGGCACAGCAGTATTGAAGGTCCTATTTCCTACGCTGGTTCTGTGATCACCTTCATGGGGCAAAGCTTGGTAGTCTGCATAAGTCAAAATACAGCTAGACATCCTGAGGTTTAAAGGAAAAATTACTTACCATAGCAATATTGTTTCTTTCAGGTGAGTATTTCTGTATTCTAACCACCCACCCTGTCTCCGCTACCAGAACCTGGGGGGCTCTGAACTCCATCTGTTCCTTTTGAAAATACAGAAACACTGTGACTTGAGTCTTTTTAAATGCCCCAGTGTAGGATTTTATAGTAATTTCTGTAAGTTACTATATTGTTATCTAGAATCACTTAATATTTATTACAGTATTATGATATTTGCTTGTAACAATCTGGCAATTTTATAGACTGTACCGATGACAGCGGTTTGATAACTGTAACCCCTCACCTCTGCCTTTTAGCTAAATGACAGGTGGCATGCTGTTGAAGCTGACAGCAGTACCTGGTGGGGACTGGGTTTGGGGAGCATGAGGTTACTCAGCACGGTTGACCTAGGTTCGGCTACTCTGGACAGGGGCATCCAAGTAAATCTGAACACAGGAAGCAATAACTGTAATGTCCAGAACCAGGATTGGGATTCTTCAGTGTGGCTTTTATTCACATACAAGCTGAACAAACAAAGCATAGATGGACCCCCATGGGGCTACATTTCCTGGTAATGCAGATTAGAGAAAACAGAACACATTATCACTATTTCCAACCCTCAGGCTCTAAACCCACCAGGCACACAGCCCGGACTTGCACGCAGCTTTGGGTACACAGCCCGACTTGTACACTACTTGGGTTTTCCCCACTGGCCCGGCTCCCCCGCCGGCCACTTGATCTGCGGTCCATTTGAGGAATGAACCAATTATCCTGTTGTGGCTCCCCAAACCACACTAAAGTCTTTGACTCCTAGAGAGAATTTTCCTTACAATCCCACATCTGGGTACTTCCCTCATCACTGGCCAAGTGCCTGAGGTAAAGTAGACATCCACAGAAGAAATCCGTAGAGGTGGACCTGGTCACTAAAGATTGGGGGGCCACCCACCTCCAGCTCCCACAGCCCAAACCCAGCCATTTCTCTGGAAACTGAACAATTCCTTTACTGAACTTTCAAATGTAGATTCTGGGTAAACTTCTGTCACATCTCCTCTACATATCATTTGCATCCCAACAAGCTCTGGACTTGAACCTACTTTTAATTTGCTTTGCCCATTACTCTAGGCTTCCCAATATTTAATAGTTCAATCCCCACATTGTCACACAAGTCCCAGGGTGAAAAACATAGGCCCTTTTAGCAAGAGCAGACACTCACCTTCACGTTGCAGGTGCCCCACAGGTGACTCACAAATCTTCTTGTTCTCCCAAATAAATTCTGGAGCAAACAGGCAGCTTTTCCTTCACAATCAGAACTGGGGGGTTGCCCCAGGAATCTGCAGGGAACCCTTTCCTGCCCCCCCCGAAGGAAGGGGGACCTGAGATCTGAAAACAGCGGTCTCCACCACTTCAGTTATCTTCTGTGTCTCTCTTTAAGGTGGAGACACACATCCTTTTAAACTAAAAGTAGCCCTCTGTCAGGGCTGAGGCTCCTAGAGCCTTTACTGAGCTGCTTTCTCAGCAAGCTCCCTGCTTCACACTCACTCACTGAAGACTGACTGAAGACTGACTTCAAAACCTCCCAACATTCTAACCAACTCCCTTGCTGTAGATTCCAATGTGGCTCATGCAGCTGCGATAGTTCTATTGGTGATATCATCCCTCAGTCTCAGCTGAGACTGAGAACAGAGTGAGACAGTGTGAAACCAATTTAACTGGAGTTTCACAAGCTGCCTTCCCTGCCTACCACTAGGTCTTACTGAGATTCTAGTAACCCTGGGTAACAAGGGGGTTACATAACCAAGCTTGAGCCTATTGAATGCTCCACTATTACCATCTAGGCTTTAACTCTCTCCTGTCTGGGGCAGTTTAACTGAGAGGGCTAACTGCATAAGTTAAAATACAGTTAGATTCCCCTGGAAGATACCAAATTACTATGGTAATTAATTCTATCTTACAGAACATCGATTGTTGTGAGCATTCCATTTTGTTATACCCTTGATATGACAAACCTAGAAAGGGTTCACAACAGAGTGATGTTCTATTGATGGTATAACATAGAGGATAATGTATGGGTCCCGATCGGTAACCTACTTGTTAACTGTCGAGAGGTTGCCATGGCGATCATGTAAACCTCGAGAGCAAAGCTTCTCGAGAGGTTTATGTAGCATGGCAACTTCCTCGAGACCGCTAAAAGTTGGTCACTGATCGGGACCTCATACTTTATATTTTATAGCGTATGGCTGCCATAAAGAACAAAGAAAAAAAGCCGGTACCTTAACTGAAAGTAATTTATGCTACCGCAGGTCAAGTTCTCACTGCCGCGGCCGTTTTGGGGAGCCACTCGCTTCCTCTACCAAGCATCCGCAGATCGATCCTGGTTGTTATACCAGCGATGTGACGTACCTTCACTGGGTTAAGAACAAAGTGACATCACATCAATGGCATAACAACCATGGGAAAAGATAGATTTTGGTAGATAACAACATTCTACCATACATTATAAGGTTCTAATCTGCTTGATGTCAGTTAATAATAAGGGCTCCCCATACGTATTACAGTGTTAAGCCTTTTTCAGCATATGATAAAGCTATACATTTATTTGTATGTTACTAAGAGATTAACATAGGACTGTTAGAATGATTACAACCAACCAAGAAGCTCCATTTTACTGATACATTTTATAATAAATAGAAAGGGAGGATATGTTGGTCAAATAGTCTTCAGAGCATGACACCTATGACATCCTTGGTCTGACACCATACATTCTATAGTTATGTTCATATTGTAAACCTTTTTCCTCTGCACCATAGAAGAAAGAATAAAAATTATTTCATAAATGTTTGGTCTCTTGTAGTCTCACAACAGTTGTTCTTTGTGTGTGTATACTATGAATGTTATAAATAGCTACTTCTACTTACAAATTAAAAAAATTCCAAAACAGCAACAGGTGGTTAACTATGTAATGTGCTGTGCTATGACCAGAGAAACAACTATTCATTCTGCCAGTGTTTGTACAGTGAAAAAGAATTAAAAAGCTGAAAAAATCATCCAGAGAATACATTAGGTTATATTATCTCTAACAGTACATTGTTTTTTCAGTTAATGAGATGTAAAAGGGTGACAGCATGGCGTTGTATGCAACTCAGAGCTGCCTCAAAAAAAAAAAAAGTTGCCTGTATGTTTAACTTTGATTGATGGTATTTTTGATTGATGGCATACGTTACTATACACAGAGAATGCTGGATGGGCAACTATTCACAACTAGTGTTTGTTGTCACAGAGGGGTTCTGATTCCTTATGACCTTGAGAGCAAAGCTTGATAAGTACATTGAAATCAGAACCCCGAGGCGGAAAAACACACTGATAGTGCATAGAGATGCACTTCTTATATTTGGGCAACAATGCACAACAGGGTATGGGTTATTGGGGGATTTACCAACTCCCTGTGTGTTGTGCCACAAGGCACATTCAAGTGATTTAAACACACAAGAAGTGGGTAAATCCCCCTTCTTGCCCATACCTCGGTGTGCCTTATTGTGATTATACAATGGACCTATGTGTGAAATAAACTTTAAATCTGTTTAATTATATTTCTTATAAATGCCATTTCTCATCTGTGGGTTATTGCAGGAAATTCCCATTCTCATATGATGAGTTTTGACCAATGAGGAAACAGGATTTTCATACACAGTTGTATAATACTGTGTGAAATATATGTGTGTGTGACTCTTTTTGCTTTCAAGATGAAATTAACTCATGCAGTTTATAGAGGTTACAGAATGCTGTTCTACCACAGTAGGATAGAATCACATCCCATGACCTTTGAAATGTGGTACAACAGCATTTTGAAATGGATGGAATTTAATACAGAAAAACACTTTACTATACACTGTAAATATATTTCATTTCTAAATGTTTTATTTAAAAATATTAATTGCATTTGTAAGAAAAGTTCATATTTGTCACCAGCACCATGAGGCAAAAAAATTAGTATTAAAAAAAAATGTGTCTCAACATATTTGAAGGTTAAATTACTTTCTTTTGTGGATGTATAAAATATATTTCTGATTAATTTTATGTTTCTGTATGTTTTTTCAGCTGAAAAAGATGTCATTTAATAAGTGCTATGCCACAGTCCAGGCCCATGGATATACTGAGAAGGAATACATTTCCTTCATGCCTCACAATGCAATGGGTGCATGCATTAAGGCCTAGTATACACATGGTGTGCCGTGAGTTATAGCTTACTTAATATTTATCTGTTTGGTATCCAATTGTTTCCTAAATGTATTATGTATTCATCTGTCTTATACAGTAAAAGAATACCCAGTTAGTGTACCAAAATGGTGGGTGGGGAGGAGTGCATATGATGTACTTGTAGAATGGAAGTGTGAATCTTAAAACCAGCTACACACACTGTCACAGTTCATGTTAAATATGTTAAGTTATTAGCCTATATCAACTTTTTGAGGAAGTCAGATTGTTAAACTATGACTTGAAAGTACTCATTTTATAAAACAGATTGTGATCCAGAGTTCTCTTGAATGCACCAAATCAACTCATTTTTTTGAAAATTTTATGGAGGGTGGCATGCCCCCGACCCTCCAGCAAGAGTTGGGATTTCCAACTTGCACAGAGTTCCTGTTCTTCTTTTGAACCACTTTCATCACTGTACCTGAGTAAACAATGATGTCATTATGTAGGAAGCCCCTCATGAGCTCCCTATCAGCTGCCTGCTACCTTCCTAACAGTAATACTGATAGAATTCTAGTAATCCCAGTGGGCTGGATGGTTACAGTAGCAAATCAACAGCTATCATTTCAGAAATTTATTTGGTTATTGTAACAGCAATGGTATGAGGCAAGACACATTTGGCTTTATGCTCATATGTTTCTGAGATGGTAAGCTGTCTCCTTGAATAAGTGGGCTTCTGAACACATGATCACTTTCAGAAATAGTAGGAATTCTTCGAATGGGAGGAAGAGGTTGTGGAGGTGTTTCTATAGTGCTGCGGGGGCTGCCACTGCTTTCATCTCTTCGAGTTACCCCTGAGTGTAGTGAACAATTACTGTCACTTTCTCTTCGAGACGCACAGCAACTAGAGTTCTCAGTAATGTTATGACATCTGTCTAAGTGCCTTTTCAGTACTGACGTTCCCAGTGCTCCCTTTCTTTTTACCCCTGCTGATTGGCCATTTACAAATGGTGCATGTTTCCACCAACTCATTACAAGCACTAATGGAGAAGTATGACTAAACAAAAGGTGATATTTTTTTTGTTTTATTCCCAGGAAGGCACTGCACCTTGATCCCCTTTTAGGTCCCTCCGCAAGATTTTTCTTGGGCCTGTTTCTCTTGTGGCTTTTCCCACTGCCCTCCTCCTCAACCAAAACATTTATGTTCCTTTCTTCTTCATCTGCAGTTTCCGTCCAACCCTGTTGTAAACCTTCTGCCGATTAATCATTCTCTTCATCTTTATTATTAGTACCCTTGCCGGGTTCGAGCTCAGAAGAAACTGATGACATCTGTGTGAGACTGGCAGTAGCATAGTATGTAATTGTTCCATACTTTTGGGTGCCTCTGTGGGTGGTACCCACCAACCCTTTGGTGTCAACTACTGTATATAACTTTTTTTTAACTTGGGATTGATCCGACAGATGCACCCTTTTTGGGTTCAAGCTTTTGCATGGAAGACAAAACTTCAGATGTGAACACATCACTTTTGGGGGTTTTATTTTGTTTTTCCTTTGCTGGCTGACTGCTGTCTTTTGCAGTGGCACTGGCTGCACTGCCTTACTGAGAAGAATGCATCTCATCAACACTTTGATCCATTTTTTATTTCTTATTCTAAGTGTAAAAAAATATCCCTCTACCCACAGGCCAGGGATGGATTTATAGTCATGAGTCATTAACTTGAATTGTTCATGACTGTAGTAGTACACAGCACACAGCAATCCACCAGCATTCCTGCCAAACTTAGCTGACTGACTCCTACTACAGTTACTGTTAAGTGACCTACTCAACAGTGTGCCTCAGAATTTAAATTGGTGATGTAGACATCTGGCACATGGCCGCACACACAGTCCCACATGGCTTGGTTAATGCTTATATGTAACGATAAACTAAGAAGGATAAAGAGGTGGAATAATGGATGAAATGAGTGATGATAATCGATAATGATGATAACACTTGTGTGTGTAATTTGGTTCTCAAAAAAAGTAGCAGAAAAGGTCAGAGCCAAAAGGCTGGCCTTCAGGAAATAAAGGGAACACAGCGGGATGAAGATAGGGAGGAATACCAAACTTCCCTAAGGGAAGCAGGGAAGGCAGTAAGGCAGGCAAAGGCCTAAACCGAGGAAACACTAGCACAAACAGTAACAGAAGATGACAAGACTTTCTATAGATACATTAGTGAAAGGAGAAAGTCCAGAGGGGGTATTGCTAAGATCAAAGGAGATAAGGGGGCATGTGAGAAGGAGGATTATGTAAAAGCATCTATCCTAAATAGATACTTCTCCTCAGTATTAACTGTGGAGAAGGTAGGGCAGAGCCCACAGCTCAGCACCATGGACACGGGGGAAGGGAGGTGTGCACTAGTCCCTTCACAAAAGAAAGGGTCCTTCAAGAGCTTAATAAGCTTTGGGTGGACAAGGCGATGTGACCTGATGGCATACATCCCAGGGTACTAAATGAGCTAAGGGTAGAACTAGCAGAGCCATTATTAGAACTGTGTAGTGAGTCTGTGAGCACAGAAAGGGTCCTAGAAGACTGGAGAAGGGCTCATGTGATTCCGCTCCACAAGAGTGGTAGCAAGGAGGAGTAAAGGAACTACAGACCAGTCAGTCTTACCTCAGTAGTGGGCAAGATTATGGAGGCACTCCTTAAGTAAAGGATAGTGCAACACCTGTAATCTATAGGAGCACAGGATCCAAGACAGCATGGGTTTACAAGAGGAAGGTCCTGTCAAACTAATCTCATAGATTTCTTTGACTGGGTAACCAGAGTGGTGGACCAAGGGGGAGCAGTTGATGTTATCTATATTGACTTCAGCAAAGCTTTCGATACTGTTCCACATAGAAGATTGATTAATAACTTGGGTAGGCTTGGGGTGGGTCAGAAGTTGGTCAACTGGATAGCAAACTGGTTGATGGGCAGAAAACAGAGAGTGGTTGTAAACAGTATACAGTCAGAAGAGACGCAAGTCACAAGTGGGGTACCTCAGGGATCAGTCCTGGGGCCAGTCCTCTTCAATATCTTCATCTGTGACATTGCAGATGGACTGGAGGGTAAGGTTTGTCTGTTTGCAGATGACACCAAGATCTGCAACAGAGTAGATGATCCAGATGGGGTGGGCAGAATGAGAAGAGATCTGGATAAAGTGGCAAAATGGTTGAAACAGTGGCAACTGGGGTTTAACGCAAAGAAGTACACGATCATGCACATAGGGAAGAGAAACCCTGAAGCCACCTATAGGCTGGGGGGTGAGTTGCTGCCAGTCACAAGGGAAGAAAGAAACTTGGGTATCATCATCGCAGATGACTTGAAATCATTCAAGCAGACCACTAAAGCAGTAGGTAAGGCTAGGGGGTTGTTGGGGTGTATTAGTAGGGGTACCACAAGTCGTAAGATGGAGGTAATAATCCCTCTTTACAAGACACTGGTTAGGCCCCATCTGGAGTGCTACATGCAGAACTGGAGACTGCACCTTCACAAGGACATTAACCAAATTGAGGCAGTCCAGAGAAGGGCAACCAAAATGGTGCAGGGACTGTATCAGAAAACATATGAGGACAGATTAATGGAGCTCAATATGTATACCCTAGAGCAAAGGAGGGAGAGAGGTGATATTATCGAAACATTCAACCACCTTAAGGGCATTAACAAGGTGAAAGAGTCTAACATGTTTAAATATAAGAAAAATAGGACAAGAGGACACAGCATGAGATTAGAGAGAATGGCCGATTAAGGGGTAATGTGAGAAAGTTCTTTTTCACAGAAAGGGTGGTGGATGCATGGAACAACCTATCTCAGGAAGTGGTGGATATGAATAGAGTGCAGGGCTTCAAACAGGCTTGGGATAGGCATAAGGGAGTAATACAGATGAGTATGAATAGATAGGCCATTGACAGAGCAAAAGCCGATGGCACATTCATAAGGTAGAAAAAGAAATGGGCAGACTGGATGGGCTTTGTGGTCCTTATCTGCTGTCAACTTCTATGTTTCTATGTTTCTCTGTTTCTATATGTACACAGGCTGGTACAGGTCACAAATTCAGAATATCCCATGAGCCCCCAAAGCCAGCAGCACAGGCACAGTAACTTGCCTGTTGTTTGTCAGAAAAGTATTTTTTTTATTTGTAATACATGAAAATGTGAATGGATGTTAACAAGTTGTCATGACTGGATGGAACAAGTTAAAGATTTATTTTGCCAGCCTGCCCTTGCCCTGTACACACAGCCACACTGAGGACAGGAAAAGAAAAAGGACTTTTATTTGGGATTTCTGGGACTGCAAAATTCCTCGTGCCCCCTTAGTTTCTCTCTCCTCTGGATCTGGATTGGATGGCACAAGTCAAAGCTTTATTTTGTCAGCCTGCCCTTGCCCTACACATACTCACACAGCCACATTGAGGCAAGCAAAGGAAAAAAAAATTGTTTGGGATTTCTGGGACTATAACATTTCTTGCCCTCCCCCCCTTTTTTTTAGTTTCTATTTTTTTTCTCCTCCTAGGAATCCTCTTGCCACCCTCTGACATCTCCCACCTCACATGGCTCCAGGTATGAGGCCTCCTCCCATGAACCCCATGTCTTACCCTTTGTGGCAAGGGGTGGGAAGTGACTCGACCCACCAGACCGGATATGCATTCAGGAGGTGCCTTCCCAGACCGCTGCGGTGGGGGACCATCGTCATCCTACAAAGGGCCCCTATTTTTTCCATTTTCTCCCCTAGAGGTTGTGGCATGCAATGGCACCAGTGTCGGTGGTGCGCACGCTCCCTTCCACATTCTGCCAAGTGCCTGACGCAACTCTTGCGCCAAGCTCCAGTGCTGACATGCCACCCCCAGCCTCCGCTACGTGGCAGGCAATCACCGAGTGCTGCAATCCCCCTTCCCCGGAGAAGGAGAGCAGCCCTGTGGATGCTCTATCCTTCTCCTCTCTGCTCAACCCTGTGTCCCATGTCCATTCCTGAACATGGGTCACATTGTGACTGCAGTGGGCGTCCAGCACCTCAGTCCTCAAGCGCCACTGGGCTGGTTTGTCCTCAACCTTTAGTGTCTCTCTCTCTCTCTCCCCCCTCCCCAGATCTGGATGGCACAAGTCAAAGATTTAGTTTGCCAGCCTGCCCTTGCCCTGTAAAACCTTTAGTTGGGATTTATGGAACTGTAAAATTTCTCATGCCCCCAATCTCTCTCTCTCTCTCTCTCTCTCTCTCTCTCTTTGTCTCTTTCTCTTTCTCTCTCTGTCTCTCTCCCCTCTGTATCTGGGATGGCACAAGTTAAAGCTTTATTTTGCCAGCCTGTCCTTGCCCTGTACTACACACAGTCACATTGAGGCCAAGAAAAGAAAAACAAAACTTTTATGGACTTCTGGCGCTGTAAAATTTATCTTGGGCACCCACTAGTCTTTCCCTCTCTTCTCTGGATTCTAGAATGGCACAAGTCAGAGATTTTGCCAGCCTGCCCTTGCTCAGTGTACCAGTCAAACTGGCTGAGGCCAAGAAAAGAAAAAAACGTTTATTTGGGATTTTCTGTAACTGTAAAATGTCTGTATTCCCCCCAGTAGTCTCTCACTCTATCTGTCATCTGGAGGATCTTCTGGATTCAATTACTGGATGGCACAAGTCAAAGATTTTTTTGCCAGCCTGCCCTTGCCCTGTAGTACACTGGGTGCCACACTGCCATTTTTTCCTTGCTTGCCTCCCCCCAGCAGCCACTCACTATCTCTCTCCCTCCTTGGATTCTTCTCCTCTCCTTCCCCCATGATGACTTTGTCCACGTAAGTCTCCTCTTCTTTTTTCTCCCCTCCAGCTCCACTTAACAAATAGATTATTTTTTAATTTATATTTAGTTTCTCTCTGCGGTGTGCAAGTGTAGGCTCAGGTCTGCAGCAGCAAGCTCCTCCGACCATCCAGCAAATCATCTGAGCCCATGTTGTGCACTCACAATGGTTATATACCATGAGTGCATCATGTGACTGACTATCCTTCTCTGTTGCTTGATTGGATGCTGTCGGCAGCCTGTACATGGATCGAGCATGCCAACAGCATCCCCATGGCAACAGTACACTGAATGGCACTCCACGGACCTGGAACCAGACTTCTACGGTGAAGTCTGTATTTATCAGGGTCCATGGATTATGGGTTCGATCTGGGGGTTTAGATCTCAGATGGAACAGTCCACCCAGCCATAGTGGACCTAGTGCTTTTACAAAGGAGAGAATCCTCTAGGAACTTGAGCAGCTAAAGACTGATAGGGCAATGGGGCCAGATGGGATGCACTACAGGATACTGTGATAACTAAGAAAAGAGCTCACTGCACTGCTGGCAGTTCTTTTCAATCTTTTTTTTGATATATTTAGTATACTTTTTTGGTGTGTGCCTTGCCATCAATGTCTGCCACGGTCATGGACCCCTGTGCTCACACCTCCGACTATGTCTGTGCTCTCCCAGGCACCCCTGGTTCTCCCCCAGAGGGTGGGGCTGCGGCACCATCTCCCTACCAGAGCGGCAGTACTAGTATCTGGTCAGTAGAGCTGGCTGTGGAGGCTAGTTGAAGCCTGAGGGCAGGGCTTCATGGAGACAGCCAGCCACATGCAGTTTTTCTCCCCTGAAGGCAGGGGCAGGGATGTGCAGTGATGGCTAATGTTCATCCTGCCCCTGAGTTCTTGAAGGCATCGGTGCTGTGTGATGAACCCAGCCTATGCTGGGTGTCGCTGCTGCACTGGACACACACCCCATCCTCCCACCAGAGAAGGAGAGCAGTCCAGGGACACTCGATCCTTCTCCCCCCAGCTGGCCCTCTGATGACCCAGGTCCATTCCTGAATCCAGGTCACCGGCGTTTCAAGCAGAAATCCAACTGATGAGCTTTTTTCGACCTATTTTTGAACACAGGGGTAGTCCCAGGGGAATGGAGAAGAGTAGATGTGGTCCCACTTCACAAGAGAGGGAACTGGGAGAAGAAAGGGAACTATAGACCTGTAAGCCTGACTTCAGTGGTGGGAAAAATTATGGAAGCACTACTTAAAGAAAGAAATGTGTAATATCTTGCAAACAATGGATTGCAGGATCTGAAGCAGCATGAGTTCACAGGGGGGGAGATCTTGCCAAACAAACCTGAATAATTTCTTTGACTGGGTGACCAGAGAAGTGGACCAGGGAGGGGTGATGGATGTGTTGTACTTAGATTTCAGTAAGGCCTTTGATTCTGTCCCACACAGACAACTGGTAAACAAGCTGAGCAGCCTAGCTGTAGGTTCAAAGATGGTTAAATTGGTACAATGTTGGCTAACAAAAGCCAGAGGGTGGTGGTAAATGGTGTTCACTCAGAGGAGAGCATGGTAACAAGTGGGGTGCCACTGGGATCAGTTCTGGGACCAGTCCTCTTTAATGTCTTTATTTGCAACATCACAGAGGGGCTGGGAGGCAAAATATGACTGTTCGCAGATGACACAAAAATTTGCAACAGAGTGAATACTCCGGGGGGGGGGGTTAGATAACATGAGGGAGGACCAAAAGAATCTTGAAGAATGGTCAGGGTATGGCAGCTGGGCTTTAATGCCAAAAAGTGCAAAATTATGCACATGGGGCATAGGAAACCAAGAGCAATGTACCATTTTTTTTTGGGGGGGGCTGACTAAAAAAAAGCAGAAAAGGGACCTGGGAATCATCATCATATCAGATAACCTGAATGTAGCAAACAGTATGAGAAAGCAGCAGCAAAAGGTGACTAGGATGCTGGGGTGCATAGAGAGGGGAATCACTAGCAGAAAGGGGGAGGTATTTTTACCCCTCTATAGATCAATGGTGCGGCATCACCTGGAGTACTGTGTCCAGTTCTGGAGGCCCCATCTCAGGAAGAACATAGATTAGGTGGAAGCAGTATAGAAGAGGGTTACCAAAATGGTACATGGATTGCACCAGAAATCCTACGAGAAAAGACTTAAAGAAGTAAATATGTACTGTCTAGGACAGATGGGAAAGGGGAGAAATGATAGACACATTCAAGTACCTCAAGGGTATTAGCAAGGTGCAGGAAGATAGCTTATTATATAGAAAGAGATGCGCAAGGATAAGGGGTCATGATCTAAAACTGGAAGGGGGAGGCTCAGAGGGAATATGAGGAAGTGCTTCTTCACAGAGCAACAGGTGGATGTCTGGAACAGACTCCTAGCAGAGGTGGTAAATACCAAAATGGTAGCATGATTCAAGCATGTGTGGGATGGACACAAGGGAACCATAGTATCAGGGTCGGGAAGGGGGGAAGCCAGAAGTAGTAGGGTCTGCAATAACACAGTAGGAAGGAAATCTTTAGGGCAAACTAGGTGTGCCAGAAGGTCCTTTTTTGCTGTCAACTTCTATGTTTCTATAGTGAGATCTTTCATTATCTGGACACCTAGGTACCTCAGCTTGGTAGTCTCTCATTCCAAGGGTAAAAGTTGTTCCATAAGGTCAGTAGGGGTATAGTTAAATTTTAACATTTCTATTTTTGCTTTGTTTAAGACATAGCATTTGTGAGTTACAAAGAGTTCTGCACCCCTCCAAACCTCCTTTAATGAGTCTTCTGGGTGTGTTAAATATAGCAGTATATCATCTATGTACAATATGATTTGGGGGAGGGAATGCCCACCCAACACTACCATCTGAATCTTGGGGTTATATTGAATCCATTAAGCCTGGGGTTCAATGTATAGGGCAAACAGGAGTGGTAAAAGGGGCTGCCCTGCTGCATGCCTTGGTAAAGACAAAATCTTGGGGAGATGCCACCATTCATACATATGTATGTATGTTCGTGAGGCAGTGCATAGTGTCATGAACCTTGGAATAAATTGTTCAGGGAACCCAATCTGTTGCAGGACCAGAAGTAAGAAGCTCCATACCACCTCATCAAAGGCTTTTTCAGCATCACAGGGTCATGGCACATGATGGTAGTTTTTGTCATTTTATTTTGTTTATAATATTTATCATTCTGTGGACATCATCAAGGGCTTGTCACTAATTTGTAAAGCCAGTTTGGTCCAAATCTATGAAACTTGGTGGAATGGAGTTCATTTGAATGGCTGGTATGGCCATGAAGAGCTGTATTCTGTGTTGAGTAGCAAGATGGGGCGATATGAGCTACACTGTGTAGGGACTTTCCCCTCCTTAGTTATTACGGAAATGGTAGCATAATTCCAGGTGGGCGGCAGGACACACCCCTTCCTTCAACTTCAATAAACACTGATGTGAGCAATGGGACAATGTCATTTTGGATGCATTTATAAAATTCTCTCCCATACCCATCCTGGCCAGGCCATTGGTTGGTTTTAAGTTTCTTAATGGCTTTGTGAATTTCTTGGGCCATGATTGGTATATTCAGCATGTCACATTATGGGCCAACTTGGTAGACCTAGTGTGTTCAGAAAATCTTTTTTACTTTGTACCATAGTTTCTGTGTATGGATGTGTAGATTTTTATAGTAGGCTACAAAGACTTCTGAAATATTTTCATTTTTCACCTTGATATTGCCTATAAATTGGTGATGTATGCATTATATAGCTTCCTTTGCAGCATGTTGGTTTTATATAAAGGCCAACAATCTTGTAGCCATGCACCTTCCTTATAGGATCTTTACTTGAGGTACAGGAGTGCCTGTTTTGTCTCTACTTTCTGTAATGTAGCTTTAGGATTTTAATTTGAGTTTGTTTTATGTCTCAGTCTCTGGTGATTTCCCATTTTTATGGCTGTGTCTGGACTGGTATGCAACACTGCTCACCTTGGTGAATGGTGCATAGTGCTGGCACACCCCCGGCATGCCCCTCTCCTGCCCCCGGTGCATTGGTGTCTACATGACTGGGGGATCAGGGGCATAGAGGCTGCATGCCCCAGTTAGTGCATCCTGCCTGGGGGAGCACAATGGGTGCATAGTGGCTACGTGCCTCAGATACGTGGCATGTAGCCACTCCGCACTTATGTACATAGGGCCCAATAAAACTGTAAGTATGTTTTATTTTTCATAAGTAGTTTCTGGGTTTTTGTGGATTTTCTCCAAGCCCCTACTCCCAAGCATCCTCAATGTAGCACATATGTGTGGAGGCATGTGTGTGCATGCCGTTCAGGACACCCCTCCATTGCAGATGCGCCATTGACTGCCAACATTAGCACTGCACCTCCATTCAGTGATGGTGGGACTATGGACAGGTGATACCACCCTTACCCGAGAGAGGATAGTCAATGCTCAATCTTGCTCCCAACCTCCCCCCCTCCCATGCTGGCACCCCGGCTACCCAAGGTCATTCCCGATCTCAGGTCACCGGTGTAGCATGAGGTATGGTGTCCAGTGCCTCAACCCTCAGTGCCACCAGGCCAGCTAACCATAAATATGTTCTGAGTCATACAACAGTATGATGACTAGACAGGCTTATACATACAGTATCTACCAGAGTAACATCATTATAAGCATTAATTTACAATTAGGAATTTTATATAATCATTATTGTTAATAAATGTCCAATTTTCTACATATGCAAGCATTTAATTAAACTTCCTTGTTCACAAGTGCAAAGTTGCTGAGTAACCACAAACTTTATGCAGAACCCTGTGATCAAAAGAATTCAATAAAGTAAGAGTAATTTGGTCAGGGGGGGCAGACAAGGCCCTCAAATATACAGCCTAAACATTCATGCCTTCTTTTGGCATAAATAGGGCATAGTAATAAAATATGCTTTAAGTCATCTTCATAAGAGTGCCCACATCTACGGTATGTGCTAGAGACACTCACTCTATTTTGATTAAAATTAATATAGTTTGCACTATATAATTCCATTCTATATCTTGTATATAGCTGTCTTTTCTCTGGATTTGACAAAATTCTAAGATAGGGCTCCCAATGACTTATTGTTTTAATCTGTTTTAACCATCTAAGGTGCTTTAGTGTCCTTAGACACTGAAGGTCATTTGCTATTGCAGTATCCCTGGTTCTCTTTTTCAATTGGCAGATTATTTCTTCCTTTGATCTGAAATAAATTTCAGTTGGTAGGTGGCCTAACCCCTAAAGAAATAAACTATTTTTAATTAGTTGAATGCTAGGAAAAGCAGATCCTCTTGTAGAATGAGCCATTTCCTCCTTTATACAATATGTGAGTAGACAGGAGTCAGACAGCTGAAAGTGGCCGATCAGTTTAGATGTGCATCCCTTAGCCTCATTCCCCAAGCATATACTGCATTGCCGCTGCAGGTGTGGGTTCAGATGTTTCACTGTTTTCTGCCTCCCTTCCTCTTTCATGGTCTAAACTTTTTACAACTTTCTTTAAGACAAGTGGGGCAGAGGGGGCACCCTAGGGGTCATCAAGGCTTGGTGAAATGGTTTTGGTCATGATCCAAGACTTAAAATTTGTGGGCTGCTAGTCATGTTATCATCTGTGGTGTGAGGGTGCTCTTTCCCCCAGACCCTAAGCCATATTAGAGGGTCTGGGAGTCCTCCTGAGTATACTCAGGACATTATTTATGTATCACTGCTGTTTTTCCTTGTGTCTATCAGCTGGAAAGCTATCATGGAGTGCTATCACTTAAGGGATGTCTGTAGCTCCACTGTCCCCTATCAGAAAACAGTGTGGCTTATGTATTCCTGTGTCCCTGGTGAAAGTCATAGTGAGGCTTGGTCCCATTAGCTTACATTGAGCCAGGAGTTCCCATTGGCCACCAATCTCCTGCTGCATGCATCTGCATTGAGGGGCTTCACCAGGCCTCAGTACCCTGAGACCATCATCGCTCCTTGGGATCCAGTATCTTACAAGATAGTTATTTATTTTATTTTACTGAATTTTGTTGACCTGGTAGGCCTACTGAGACTAGAAATCCCTTTTCCAGGGGCGATGTGGGGGAGGAGGGATACAAATAGTAACCACCAACTGAACTAGAACCAGATTAAGCTGTTGGTGGTATTTTTAGTGAATGGGGGAAATTTGGCCAGGACACCGGACACATTCCCCTATTCACAGGTGGGGAGACCCGCTGCTGTGTTAGCATGGCAGATGCCTCTGACCCATTGATGGAGCAACATGTTGGAGCTGATATACAGTCTGAGCTCGCTTCCCCTGTGGTGGTTCGAGCAGGGGATAGCGCGAGTACTGTGGGTGCCTCTGTGGGGGTTTGTGAAGTGGAGCATGGTGAACACCATGCATTGGGAGACTGTGGCTTGCAAGCCGAGTCCTGTTCCTCAGTACCATTTTTTCCGATGGGCCCTTCGTTACCTTCATTTCAGACTGTAGCTCAAGGTGATGCAGTTGCTAAACAAATATGTGAGTTAACCCATTTTCAGTTTTATAATCTTCTGCCCTGTATAAAGATGAAGCGACAGAGCAAGTGCAACGCTTCCTGTTTAAAAAAATATTTATAACTTTCAGCATTATTAGAAGTATACCATCTAACCTGTGTTTTGAGCCAAACCTGTCACTAGAAAAAAAGCAATTAGACAGGTAACGGCAAATGAAACAAGTATAGCAATACAATGACGGTTTCCTAATTGAATAGTAAAATGAGGTTTTACCATATAACAGAACAAGATCCTGGGAACTTGGAACAGCTAGAATGTGAATTTAGGATGGAACTCATAAGAAATAAGGTTAGAAAAAAATGCTTTGAAACCTATATACAAAGATCTTAAGATATGACAATTTGAAATGAAAAATAATTACAATTATGCATTTAGAAAACAGAAAAAAGGCGGTAATGAAGAAAATGATGAGACACAATAGAAACAGATTGTGCTTTTTAAACATGATGTGTTAAGGTATGCGTCATTAATTCAAGTAATAGATCCTGCAAGTGGTAGCACTGCAGAAATTTAATATAAATAAGATGGATCATAGAAATGTTGTTTGATACTGAATTGATAATTAGACTAAATGATTGAATTCTTAATTACATAAAGAAGTGAAAAATTATTAAAGAAGGAGCGCTTATGGTACACACTGGAGTAGCATGGGGGGCTCCCAGTACAGGCTCCATCTGTCATTGCAAGAGGTACATAGAGGTTAATGTATGGTCATCAATGGTTAACCAGTTTGTTAACCATCAAGAGGTTGCCAGGGTGACCATGTAAACCTCGAGAGTGGAGCGCAAGAGGTTTACATTGCTATGGCAACCTCGAGATGGGTTAAAAAAATGGTTAATCATTGATGTACCATACAACATATTTTATAGTGTATAGTACCATTTAGGTTTGTAAGAAAAGAAAGCAGTTCCTTACTGCTGCTGTGACCTCACTTCCGCAGCCATTTCAAGGCCGTCCAATTCAGTTGTGCACATGCCCAGACTATTCCTGGTAGTTAACCCATCGTTGTGATGCACCATCGGTGGGCTAACAACATTGTGAAGTCACATTGATCATAAAACATTGTTATAAAAAGGTAGATTTCTACCTATAACAATGTTCTACCATACATTATAAGAAAATCTAGTTTGAATTTTATCAGATGAAGATTTATTGCTATTTGAATTAAACAAACAGTAGTGTGACTGTTGACAAGCGCCACCTATTGGTACAAATTACAAATAGTGTTCCAAAAAACGTTCTTAAAGAAAAATCTTTTATTTATAAAACTGATGTATAGAACATATACTGAAAATCAATTACAAGATTATTTAACTTTAGATCCTCTCCCTGAAGAAGCCCTTTCAGGTGAAAGGTTGGTATTATACAAGGATATCAAGAGAAAAAAAGAATAAAGAATATTATTATTGAACTTTTACCAGGCATGGCTGGCTGCTTTCATTTTGTGCTTTAATGTCCATCCACCAGTCCCCACTGAAACATTTCCCATTTCTGGGAGGGAACCCACACATCCTGGAACTCATTCCATTTATTTATATCATATTTGCTTACCTCAGAGTAAGATACCAAACCACAGGTAAGGCTTGGCAATAGGACACTCTGAGATACAGCCAGTCTATCAGACGGAGTCAGGGCATACCTGACTTTGTATGCAAGTACTAGCTTTGAATTATCAGACTTGTGAGCTATTGACATGTGCAGCCTAAAATCAAGGGCAGGGCAGGGTTCAAGGTGATGCCAAGGCATTTGAAAGAATCAGCTGCAGTACAGGAAGACCCATCTGATCAGTAACTAGTTAAGACAGAGGAACATACACTATGTCTGGGTACAGAACCAAATGGCATGGAGTGGGTTTTCTTAGTGTTCAGGAGAAGCCTGTTTTGAGTTAGCCATGACTGAACACTCCCAAAGTCTGCATTAAGTCTTATGTTGATTTCATAAATTTTTCTTAGAGCTTGTGTACAGTACCATATCATCTGCATAAAGCAGGGTGGAGCAAGAGGCAGTGGCTCTAGGCAAATTATTGATAAATACTGTAAAGAGCATCGGATGAAATATAAATCCTTGCAGAACACCAGTGTTAATGGTGAAGAGGTCTGATCTGGCTCAGTTAAGATATACAAACTTTTATTGCCCAGTAAGATAGGTCAAAGGGTAATAGCAGAGGATGAAAAATAAAAGGTATGCAATTTTGGATGTGAGTAAGGAGTGGTCCACAAGGTCAAAGGCCTTGGTTAGGTCAATGAAGACAGCTTCTGTGAGCATACCTCTATCCTTGGCAACTTTACCATCGCTAGTAAACTGGACAAGGGCAGTAAATGTGCTATGAGCTTGCCTGAAACCATGCTGTGCTTGTGATAATGGAGTTTGCCCTTTAAGGGGCAGACCAGGTTGTCCTAGTGCACCCCTTCCCTTTCCATCAAGATGATGTGCTCAGAAGGGAAGGGGGGGAAGGAAAGGGAGGGCCAGGGGATAGAACAATGGGCAAGTAACAGGAAGGGGAGGGGCAAGTGGAGGTACATAAGGGACATCACAATGGTGGTTCAGCCACTTTTGCTGGAGTTTTGATCTACATCGGAACATCAGCACTTCAGGTTGGCAAACTAGGATCTTATTTTGGAGTTGAGATTCATGCACTACAGACAAGAAGGTAAAGTGAAGAAATAAGTGGGCTAAAATAAGAATAAAGAGTATAGAATATATATATATATATATATATATATATATATATATATGTAACATATATGTAACATATATAATAAGGTGATACTCGAGGAAAATGGTACTGTATTGGGATGCATTTAGAGAAAGATCAGCAATTGGTTGCTAAGAGTTTTTGTCCAGAAGGGCTAGTTTATAAACTTTGCACAGGCAAGTTCTAGCGTTTGTTGCCTGGCGAGGGTATCTCTTGTGATAGTCAACTGAGTCATAGGGGGAAGTGGAAAAATGTCTGTACAGCATGGGAACAAGCCTTGGACGTTATGTTAAGGAAAGTTGGGCCTTGCTTGATGGCAGAGGAAAGGTTTCCTAGCGTTGGGAGCGTCATATTGTCCCAAGGGCAGCTTGCCCTGGAAATGCAATCCCCTGTCGTGATGATTGGGGGGGTTTATTAGTGGAATTGCAGGCAGAAGTAGGGCAGGGAGGGTAAGATGTGGAGCGAAGAGGCAGAGGGGCAAGCAGGTAGAAGCACCCCATAGCGACGATCATGTGGTGTGATGTCAGACGCCGCAGGTGCATTGCAGTAAGAAGCAATGCTTTTCTAAGCACATAGCGCAGTAGCTGGCACCCCTCGGGGTGATTTAAATTGTTGATACTTTCTTTTAAAAACAGAATCGCAGTCGGAATTATGGGTAGGGCATAGATGCAGTGGATCATGTCAGGAGAGCTTCCGTGAGTGGCGACCACGTGACGTCAGACACCCGTGGGGCACTTTTCAGCGAGAGATAGCGCTTTTCTAAGTGCATGGCCCAGCATTTGGTTTCCCCGTGGTGGGGATTCTCAGTTGTTTAAAGGACATAGCAGGCCGATTCAGTAGTAGGCAAGGAGGCAGATGAGCATGGCAAGAGAGGCCCGTGAGAGACGACCATGTGGCGTGACGTCAGACGCTGTGAGTGAGACCGGTGAGGGACAGCATTGCTAGGCTGTAGGCCATTAGGTGGGGAGGGACAGCAGAAACACACAGAAGCAGTGATACTAGATGCCCCTCAGGAGAGGCTGTGGGGAGGCCTATTGACCACGTGGGATCATCAAGGCATGTGGGAGCGGGTGGGGAGGTGAGAACAGAACAGGCTTAAAAGGTCTGCAGCCAGAGGCATGCGAGAGCACATGGGGAGGACATTTACAGGCCAGGAGGCCACAAAATGAAGCGCAAAGGGGCAGTTTGGCAATAAGTGATTGGAGGCCGGCTGAGGGGGGGCGCAGGAAGAGAGACTAGGCCTGACAGGTCAGGAACATGGCAGTGGAAGCCTCAGGGGGCATAATAGCAATGTTGGGACTCCTCAGGGGAAGGGGGCCGAGCGCTTAGGCTGGGAGGCCATGTGGCGAACCCCCGGAAATGGTATATGCGGGAGGATATGTCTAGGCCTGGAAGGCCACAGGAGGTGGCGCATGAGGTACTTAGTGGCCATGAATAGAGGCTGGGGGGGGCACACATGAAGAGAGGTTTTTGGCCTTACTTGCCTGGGATGGGGCGGTATAAACCAGGGCATAATTTTGGGCCGACATTATTAAATGGTGGAGGATAAACAATTTGGAGGCCAGGAGCATAGTTTTAGTGCAGGAAAGGCACATTTTGACTATTATTCGGCATGCTTTGGGAGCAGGCCTGGCCCTGTGAAAGACTTTTACAGGCAGAACTTTTAATAACAGAATTTTCTTGTCCTTTTCTTCAGTTATATTTACAGGAGCAAGAAGCAAGGAACAATGGCACCAAAGAAGAGCAGGCCTTGGAAAGAGGACACCTGCAGGGCAATAGTGGAGCTGGCAGAGAAAGCTAATAGAATGTGGGAGTTAGTGGAAGGTGAGGAGCCTGGAAGATCTGGGGAGAAAAGAAAAGCGGGGAAGGGAAAAGGGGGCAGAATAAAACAGGTGGCTGAGCCACGCAGCCCAACCAGGGTACAGACACCGATAGTGGGGCCTGCCAGGGTGGCAAGCCCAGTACCTCTGCAGCCCGTTGACCCGGTACCATCAGTACCTCCCCAGGACCAGGTTGTGATTCCCATAGTGGAGCCCAGATCGGATCCCCAGTGCACAGCATTTCCTCCACAGCCACATTTAGGGCAACCACCCCTTCAACCGATGGGGACCATGCTTGGAAACCAAGAGAACAGCAGGCAGGAAGGAACGGATAAGGCCACAGGTAACTCAACTGGCTCCATGGGTGACAGCATTAAGGAGTATATAAGCCAAATTGTTTTGGCACTCGGGACAGGGGTTTTGGGGCAAATGGAGTCAGCACTGTCTGAGATCAGGGTAGGGAAAGAGGTGCTGAAAGGAAAGGAAGGGAGAGTAGAAAAAGACGGAAAAGGAACAAGAGAGATAGAAGCTCCTGGGATGAGAGTGGGGGAACATGTATCGGTGGCCACAAAGGAAAAAATATGGAAGGGAGAGTATGTGGATATTTTCGTTTTAGTAAGCTAGGAAGTGGCAGCAAAATACGAGGAAGCAGAGAATATAGGTAAGAGTGAAATGGCAGAAGCGGTAGTTTTGTTAGGCAAGAAGGAGGAGGGCAAATTCACTAAAGGGAAGACTTAGGAAGGGTGGTTTGTAGGTTTTGCCACATTCTTAGCCATAATATTGGAGAAGAGGCCTGAGTTGGGCATCCCACTCATCACATATTCATTCATAATCAGGAGAGCGAAAGCAAAAGGCGGAGTGGGTTGGATATACTGTGATGAATTCTTTCGGCAGAGAATGGCAACATATGGGGATGTAAGATGGGACACGAAACAGCTAGACTTGTGGACAGACTATGTAACTGATCAGTCCAAGCCAGAGGGAGAGTTTTGGAAAAAAGGTGCTGTGCTACAGAGATGTTGCTGGGCCTACAATAGGGCCTTTTGCTCCTGGCCACAGTGTCATTTCCAGCATGCCTGTTCAAAATGTGGGGGGTCACATCCAGTGAACAGATGCAGGATGACATGGGTCCAGGGAGCCCAAGGATCTGGGGGGCAAGGGTCAGGTCAGCAGTTTTTTTGGGAAGGGCAGGGATATAAAGGGCAGACATGGAATAGAGGGGGAAGGGGTAGGGGACATGAAAATAGAGGGAGTTAGAACCATTGACCAGTAAGTCCAGACATCTACCAGAAGGGGAGACCTTAGCAGAGGAAAAGAAATAGGACAAGAGAGCAATTTAATGAAGCTAGAACCCCCATCAGGATAGAGGCAAGGAGAGAGTGGTTAGACATATACCCAGATAAGAAAACAGCAGAAATGATTAAAAAAGGTTATCCACAGGTTTTTCATTGCAGTGTGAGGGCTCAAGGTGAGCCAGAGAAGTGAACATTCTGGTTTCAGTGAGGGGGAGGGAAGAAATGTTAAGACAAAAAATAGAGAAGGAAAAGGCAGCAGGAAGAATAGAAGGATCGTGTGATATCCCCCCAATGCAGAATATGAGGATTTCTCCATTGGGTTTGGTCCCCAAACAACAGGAAGGGGAGTACAGGGTGATTCATCACCTATCCTTTCCGGAAGGTGATTCAGTGAATGATTTTATCAGTGAGAAATATAGTAAAGTGACATATTCCACTCTGGAAGATGCAGTCTGGATTATCCGGGCAACTGCAGATGCATGGATGGCAAAAATCATAAAATAGAGTCAGCTTTCAGATTACTTCCGGTTAGAAGAGAGGACTGGGACCTGTTGGGTTTTAAAACTGGGGGACAGTACTATTTTGACAAAGCTATGCCCATTGGGCTGCTCTATAGCACGTGCAACATTCAAAGCATTCAGCACATGTTTGCAGTGGATATTTCAAGAAAGAACTGGTTAGAAAACAGTGATTCACTATTTGGATGATTTCTTTTTATAGGCAGTGGGAGAAGAGAGACAGAAAACATGTTGGCCAGCTTCCAAGAGTTGTGTAAAGAACTAGGGGTCCCATTGGCACCTGAAAAAACAGAAGGGCCCAGTAGGGTGTTAGAGTTTCTGGGTATTGAGATAGATGCCCCGGGGGAAATATTTCTGCTACCAGACAAAAAAGTGAAAAAATTGAAGGAACTGATTCAGATACATACTAGTAGAAGAAGAATACAGCTGAAACAGGTACAACAGGTATTGGGACACCTGAACTTCACGTGTAGGGCTATTGGGCCAGAGAGGGCTTCCACCAAAAGGTTAGCTAGGGTTACAGCCGGAGTGACCAGACCACACCATTGGGTAGACATGACAAAAGGAGTCAAGGAGGATTTTAAAGTATGGGAGGAATTCCTGAGGGAATATAATGGCTGCTCCTTCTGGCAAGAGGAATGAGTGTATAACACAGACCTCGATCTTTACACAGATGCAGCCGGGGGCCTAGGCATGGGGGGCTACCTAAGGGGCAGATGGTTTGCAGAACCATGGCCATTAGACTGGATAAGGGACGGTAAGGTAAAAGACATAACATTGTTAGAGATTATGCCCATCTGGGCATGCACCCTGGTGTGGGGGGAAGAATTACGGGATCAAAAAGTGACATTTTGGTGTGACAATAGAGCAGTGGTAGAGGTCCTGAACAACAGGGGAGCCAGGTCAGAGATGGTCTTGCAAGTTTTATGACTTCTAGTGCTAAAGACATTGCAGTTGAACATGTCATTCAGAGTGAAACACATAGAAAGGATACACAGTACCCTGGCTGATAGCCTTTCCTGTCTTCAGCTGGAACATTTCCGGAGGCTGGCACTAACAGCGGAGGATCAAAAAAAGCCCATACCAATGGACATATGGGACGTTGGCAGGAAGGAGCAGAAATGTTGTTACGCAGGTCATGGGCGCCACGGACTTTGAGGGCCTACGATGGGGCCTGGCGAGTGTTTCAAACATTCAGGGCAACACACCACATGGTGGTAAGTAGGCCACTCACAGAAGAACAATTTGGGAAGTTCACCATAGAGCAATGGCAAAAAGGAACAGCCCACACCACCATGGGGGTCTACTTGGCAGGGATTAGTGTTATCTGCAGTCTAAAAGGATGGAAGGACCCAACAAAATCAATGTTCATTAGAGCAATGATGCAGGGATGGGGTAGGTTAAAACAAGGGATGGTAGATAATAGAAGACCAATAGGGGAACAGTGGCTGGTGAAACTGAAGGATGTGCTACCAGCTATATGCAGATCAAAGGCCGAGGTCCAGTTATTTCACATGATTTATTTGGTAATGTTTGCAGGGGCCTTGAGAGTGAGTGAGGTGGTAGGCCACGGCAAGCAAGACAGAAAAGGGGGATTAGAATGGGAAGGCATAAGCTGGGGGATGACAGAGATACAGCTCATGATTAAGAGGTCAAAAATGGATCAAAGGGGACAAGGTTGCATGGTAACATTAAAGAAACATGTAGAAGGTGCAGTGTGCCCAGTGCTGGCTTTGTGGGCTTTCGTTGCAGAGTGTGGGAATACGACAGGGAGATTATTTCTGCATGGTGATGGAAGTAGAGTCACAAGTTATCAAGTCACAGCATTGCCCAAGAAAAGCATGCAATTCCTGGGGGAGGATCCGATAAATTATTCTACCCACTCCTTACAGATAGGGGCTGCCTCACAGTGGGCAGCGACAGGGAAGATGGTGAATAATATTTTGGAGACGTGGCGCTGGCCATTGGCCAGTTATAAAAGATACATTCGAACACTGCAGTGTGGAGACTAATGGATCACCTATGTTTTGTTACAGATATGGAGACTCGGAGGGTAGGGAGAGGTGATATGATGGTAAGAAACCAAGACCATATATAAGATATTTATTCTGTTTAAACCATATAGGAAAAGGGAGGAGCATGGAAGTCTGGATCTGCGGCCACTCTTATATTTATTGGGCAGAAAGGAGAGCTGAGAAAAAGGCTGGGGGAAAGCAACTTTACCAGGATGTGAAGCAATGTAAAATGGTATGGCGTGGCATCCGAGAGATGAGATGGGCACAACTGCTCCCCACCTTGACAGAGCGGAAGGAGCGGCAACCCATTCCAGACTTAATTATTAAACATTTAGGGGGTAATGACCTTGGGGGCAAGCCATGGGTGGACACATACTGTACATGCAGATAAAAAGGGACTTAGAGACAATACAGCAGTGGTGGTCTGAGGTATGCCTTACCTGGTCAGATATGATACCAAGGAGGGTTTGGAGACATGAGCACAGCCACAGAGCTGTGGATAGGGCCACTGAGAAAGATGAACAGAAGGGTGGGGACACTGGTAAGGAAAATGGGAGGACAGGTAAAACTGCGGGGTGTGGAAGAATGGGTAGAAGATTTCTACAGGTCAGATGGCATGCACCTGTCAGATCTAGCCATAGATATGTTCAATACAGAAATGATGGATTTTATAGAAGCATGGAGAAGGCATGCAAAAAACGGATAAAAAAAAAAAAAAAGGGGAGGACAAGGATTGGAAAGTGGGTTCCCCGAGGTATGGGGGAACAATGCCCTAAGTGATGGGAAAGCCAGTCATCCAAGTCAAGCTGGAAACCAGCTAGTGGGGAAAAGGGGGGGAAGGGGGGAAGAAAAAGGAATAAGATGAAAAGAGGAAGAAACTGAAGGAGAAAAGCAGTCTCGGTTTTCACCATTACCTAACAGAAAGGAGAAGAAGAAGGCACCCAGGTTTTCACCTGGGGGGGAGCAAAAAGAGGAAGAAAGAGGGATGATCAGAGATTGATATATGGATGAAAATAAATGAAACTGTGAGAGATATAAGAATAAAAGAGGATAAAATGGAACATGGAATTATGATATATAAATAAATTACTTGCCAATGTGAGCACAACAACAAACAATGGTCTCTGTCTTTTTGTGAGGGAAAAGGGGGGAATTCGGGACAATGGAGTTTGCCCTTTAAGAGGCAGACCAGGTTGTCCTGGTGCACCCCTTCTCTTTCCATCAATATGGTGTGCTCAGAAGGGGAGGGGGGAAGGAAAGGGAGGGCCAGGGGATAGAACAGTAGGCAAGCAACAGGAAGGGGAAGGGCAAATGGAGGTACATAAGGGACAGCACAGAGGTGGTTCAGCCACTTTTGCTGGAGTTTTGATCCCCACCCACCCTACAACACAGAGCAAGAGGAAGACAGTCAATAAGGGACTATACAGTAGGTTTGTCAAAGGTGGAAGACAGATGTGTCCGGTAGAATGATTATTGGACTGACAAAGGTGGATGGCAGGAAACAATATGGTTATTTAGACTGCCAAAGGTGGATGGCAGAGAAAAGGGGGGAGGGGGTAAGGGGGGAAGAAAAAGGAATAAGACAAAAAGAGGAACAAGCTGAAGGAGAAAAGTGGTCTCAGTTTTCACCATTACCTAACAGAAAGGAGAAGAAGAAGGCACCCAGGTTTTCCCTTGGGGGGAGCAAAAAGAGGAAGAAAGAGAGATGATCAGAGATTGATATATGGATGAAAATAAATGAAACTGGGAGAGATATAAGAATAAAAAATGATACAATGGAACATGGAATTATGATATATAAATAAATTAATTGCCGATCTGAGCACAACAACAAACAATGGTCTCTGTCTTTTTGTGAGGGAAAAGGGGGAAATCCGGGACAATAGCTTATATTTTTGAAGGTGCTCAGTTACCTGAGAGGCCACATGTTTCTCCATCAGCTTATAAAGTCCAGACATGATTGTGATAGGAAGGTAGTTATCCATGCACTTTGGGTCACCTTTTTTGTATACCAGTGCCACTTTTACAACATTCCATATCCTAGGCATTATCCTAGTGGAGAAGGACAGGTTAAATCTAATTACTGGAGCAGCTATATACGGGACAAAAGGTATTGAATTAGTTTCCATGTACATCACCCACCTGATGCAGTTGTACTTTAAAGTAAATTGCAACACCAGCCCCCCTTTTGAGGTTAGATGGTCATGTCTAAAATGCTTTTAACCAGACAAATAACACACTAAATCAGTGATAGTAGGCTTTAATAATCAGGTCTCAGTTAACTCAAGTATATCAGGGAGTAGTGAGACACCCAGGCCTCCAGTTCAGGAAACTTGGCAATAAGACTTCAGACATTCAGGTCAGCCACTTAGAACCCTTAGCATCAAACCACTGGGGGCTAGCAGGATTAGCAATGGTGATGGGGCCTGGATAAGATTCAATATTACCAGATAAGGTTCTACATAAAAGTTGATGCCCCTGACTAATAAGGCAATTTATTGGTAAATAATCCATGGGCCAGGAGGATAAATATGTGGACCAATGGTACAGAATAAGTGAGACTTAATTGGGAACAATATACCATGCCAGTTCAGATGAGTGTAATCAACCCCCATAAGGTTAAAGAAGTAGAAGGTAGTTACATTATTTGTGATTTGTCAAGACTGATGGCCAGGGACAAGGGCAGAGCAGTCTGTCATGGCTAGTAGAACTACTAGAGTAATCCCCATAGAGACAGATGAACAATACATCTTCGTAAATTGCAGGAAAGCTAAGGATGGATTATTATAAGAACACCAAACTAAAGGGGAGAGTAACTAACCTAACACATGAACAAATCTAGCTAGGCTTTCTGATCATATGCAAAAGCAATACAATAAGAACTCCAACAGTAAAAAACTTATACAATGACAACCAAGCATCATTAATAAATAAATTACAGAGTCAGGTAAACAAAACAAAGCAGTTGCATATGTAGACACGTAAGGTTCCTAAATTGGTTATTAGCATGGCACTCAGGAACTAGAAATAAGAAGACCCTAGAAAAAGAGTATGCTAAATACTTCAAATCTGGAGAAACAGATGGGACATTAGCTCTTTGGTTGCTACTCTCCCTCAGTGTCTCCCCCCCCCCAATTATTTTTCTTTTTTTTTCTTTTTTTACACCCCACTTGATTTGTCTTACTAGTTCCTGACTTCATACAATGGTGGGGGGGGATGATTTGGCTTAGCCTAGCTTTGCATTATTTTTATGATGGAGTCACCACTATACAGCTTTATATCATGGAGACTCACCTTCAGAGTGCTTCCCTGCTGCAACACCATTCTCCTGATATATGATGTCATTCTGTGCCATTCCCTGTTCTTTTGGCTGTCTGGCCCAATTCATGAAATTGCCAAGATCTGGATGAACATATCTGCTTTCAATACTACTGTACCACGTTTCCTCAGTTTTCAATTAATGGTGATTTGTAGTCTGCAGTACTCCAGTAGACCGTCTATTCTTCAATATGGACACTGGACCTTTTAGGCAATTCTAGAAGGTTTTTGTTTTATGTATAAATGTGATTTGGGACTTCTGTATAGTTAGACTTGTATCATGGGCTCTGTTTTCCTATTTCATGTGTTAAATGGTTAACTTACTGCAGATTTGTTAGTGCGTTAGGCATGCTTTTTTCTCTTGTATTAGTACTGTAATGGTTTATTATCCTGGCTTGCCACTCATAGCTATGGAATGGGGGAGGAGGCAACATTGGCTCAACTTGCAATACAAGGCAGCTACATTCGAGCATAGCTCTCTTTAACAGAATTTTCCCCTTTCAAAAGTTCAAAGAGATGTGCAGAACAAGGGGGCACAATTTGAAGATAGAGGGGGGACGGTTCAGAGGTAATGTGAGGAAGTATTTTTTCACAGAGAGGCTTGTGGATGAATAGAACAGTCTCCCTGAGGAGGTCGTGGAGTCAAGAACAGTGGGGGAATTCAAGAATGCATGGGAAAGACATAAGGCAGTCCTAGTGGGGGGTAGGAGGAAGTAAGCTGTTGGTTAACAAGGATCTGCAGCTTATCTGTTAGGTAGGAAAATGGGCAGACTAGGTGGGCCAAGTGGTCCGTATCTGCCATCAAATTCTATGTTTCTATGTTTCTATGTAACATGGTTACACTGCCTCTCTACTCTTGTCCCAGAGGTAGCCCATGACATTGGCGACCGCGATTGGGTGCTTTCAAAAAGGGTGACTCAGTCGCAGTGCCTGTCAACAGGGCTACCAAGGAGAGTGGGCGAGTGGATGGGGAGGTCCGCGAATATAGCAACAGGATGTCGCTATATGTACATGCACACAGGGGAAGGGAAGCGAGCACGCCAAGTGACGAGCAGAAGGTGAGGAAGGGTTTGTGTGGCATGGTGTGGTGGTGGGCTGCTGAGCTGGCCATATGGCGTGGTGGATGGGCAGCAGGCTAGGGTTGCGAGGGTGCTGGGTTCGGGTCCGGGTGTGCATATATTTTGTTGCACCAGGCCTGAATTTTTTTTTTCCTGGATCGCAGCCCCCCTCCCTGACATGCACCCCTTGGAGTTGCCAGTCCTTTAGTAGGGGGGTGTGGGTGCGCATAAATGAAAAAAAAAGTCCCTGGCACCCCTTTGCTGTGCCTTGGGAGTGTGCATCGCTGAAAATTATTTTCAGTGATGTACACTCGCCCTAACTGCGATTGCCATTATCACATGAAACCATCCCCAGTTTAGTCGATCTTGGCTGATACCATGTTAAATCAGGACTAAGGGGTTTACAGGGAGAAACGTATTCCCCCCTTTTGGTCATGGGTTGTAGCCTTCTCACTGCTCACTGTTGATCTGAATTTTTGCTATTAGCACCCTGATGGGTCCCTTATACAGTATGTGACCCCTGTTGCTCCTGCCCACCACCCTCCTTTTTGTTGGAGGGATGGGATAACTTCTTTTCCAGGTAGTGGCAGCTGCTTTTATGATTTTCTTCTATTACTATAGTTCATTAGTGCCAAATTCTGTGTGAGCCTTTGGAGTGAGAGCAAGCAGACCTGGCCGGAGCACCTTCACAGGCCCAAGGGATTACGTGGGCTTGTTGGGTAGCAGTGTCCTCATTTCTTTGCTTTAATTTACTGTGTTGTAGACTACTGTGTTGTTTGGTTGGTATTGTTTCAAGGTTTGATATTTTTGTTTGTTGTCTGCTGTTTTTTGCAGCAGAGGAGGGTTTTCTTAGCACAGCACAGTGGGAATGTTGGATAATAAGGAGAAGTTAGAGCTGGCATTTACTCTGGGAAATTATTTCTCTTGTTTTTTCTCATCCTGTATGTACAGTTCTCTTTGTTTGACAACTTGCAGCATCAAGGGTACTCAGGCTATGTTTAAGAGACATAAGGTTCTACAACATTTGCAAGGCTTTCCTAAATATATTGCCTTTTTACTGGAAATGCACCTTAAAACTGACCAGGCATTACTATTTCACAAAACTTGGACTGGGCACATCTTCGGGACAGGACAGTCTACAAATGCACTGGGTTTTGCTATTTTAGTATCTAGGATGATTGGTTCCCTTTCAGAAGCTGAAGAGAGGGTGGATCCAGTTTGGTGGATATATTTTTTGTTTGGGTCAACTTTGAGCAGACTGACCTCATCTTGCGGTCCATTTATGGTCCAGATGCTGATATGTGTAGGTTTTTTTTTTTTATGAAATTTTTTTTAATGTAATTGGAGGATCTTTTGGTTTGCTCGGCACATCTCCCCTTAACATTAGCTGGGAACTGGAATTTGGTACTTCACCCAGATATGGATAGTGATGTCTCATGGTGTGGGGATTTTTCCCCAACCCAATGCTCCCTTCAGGTTATGATGGACACCCTGGGTCTTGTGGACCCTTGGTGTGTCCAGATCCATGACACCAGTTTGACACAAGAAGTATGTCGACTGACATCACAGAGATGGATTTATGTTAACCGCAAGCTACGGTCAGCATAAATCTGTCAAGTAAACTGTCTTTTTTTTCAGGGTGCTTTGCTCATTGATAAGATTATCAACTTCAGGTCAGAGTTGATTCAGGGTGGGGTGCAATACCAAGTCAAAGCAGCGCAGGGGTCCAGCAGGTACATTACAGTGGCAACAGCGAATTGCCAGTGTAATGTCGTTCACTGTGCAATTGTCGCCGTTCAGATGGCATACCGGTGTGTCCGTCATCCTAATAGATGGAATTATACTTTTCATTTTTTTGGCTCATGGATCTCAATCTAAACTGGATTATTTTCTCACTAGTAAAGAGACCCTGCAGGGCCTTCATTCCTGTGAAATCTATGCCTAGATCATTTCTGATCATTTTCCTGTTGATTTAGGATTACATCTACATTGCTCCCCCCAAAAGTTAAACTTTGGATGTTAAATAATCAGATTTTGAAGGACACTCACTTCTGTCAGCATTTTAAATCCCTTATAGCAGATTTTATTTAACATAATAAAAACTGGGTTCAGCACGTGGACACCTTTTGGACTCTTTGAAGTGTAGCCTTCAGGGAGAGTTTATCCACTGGGCGACTGTATGTAAATGAAAACACACTCAGTGGGCAAGTGAATTGCTTATTGCTATTAGAAGGATTGAACAAAATCTGTCCCATCATACCGCAAGACCACTTTGTTAGAGCTCACCAATTATTGAGTGGCATATGCTGAACTTAATAGGGAGCTGGCTGAGTTTGCTATTGTTCTTGTGTTGCATACTTCAATCAGTGGTAAAAAGCCAGTAAGCTCATGGCCTTTCATGTATGCCAGCAGAAAGCCTTCTGTACAATTCAGGGTCTCCAAATACCAGAAAAGCCCAACTTGATCATTGACCCCCAGGCTATTGCCCTTGCTTTCCAGGTGTTTTATGGTGACCTCAACAGTCCAGTGACTTCACCCCCTTTGAAATCAAAGATTCAGGGGTATTTGCAAGACTTGAATCTCCTACATCTGACCCAGACATAGCATGAGTACTTGGCTCACGACTTCACTTTGTCTGAGGTTTTGCAAGCCACATGGGCGTTGTCATCCAATAAAACACCCAGGCCTGATGGGTTTTCCATTAATTTTTACAAGTGCTTCCAAGATGAGCTCAGTCCCCTGCTTTAGGAGCTTTATAATTCCTTGTACATGGAGGGGATATGGGAGACAAACCTAATGAGGGTTTTAATCACCCTTATACCTTAACCCATTAGAGATAGTACTTATTCGGCCTATAATAAGCCTTTATCTCCCTTAAATGTGGATATCAAAATACTAGCCAAAGTATTGGGCAATAGACTTGCTATAGTATGAAAAGTACTTATCACTAGCAAGCAGGTATGCTTTATGCCTGGTAGGATTTCTTCCGATCACTTACGCAAGTTGGCACACTTGATCTCTGCATCTCCGATCCTCTGGTGGCCTGGTATCTCTAGACACAGAGAAAGCTTTTGATTGGGTCCACTAGGAACACTTGTTTTTAACTTTGGTGGCGTATGGTATCCCTGCAGAGTTCATTCATTGGATTCAGCTCCTGTACACTTGCCCCTCCACTCAAATTTATTGTAATGGCATCTACTCTGAACCTTTCCAACTGTACCAGGGCACAAGGCAGGGATACCCCCTCTCTCTGTTCCTGTTTTTAATCTGTTGTTAGGGTCTCTAAATAGAAGATATTATGGGTATTTGTATTATTGATACTCAAAATAAAACCTCAGTATATGATGATTATATTCTACTTCATCTTAATCATCCTATTAAACACCTGCCTCATGTATTTCAAAAAATCTCTAAATTTGGTGAGCTTTCTAACTATCAATTGAATGTGGAAAAGTCAAAACATAATGTCTTTAATTTCTGGTGTGCTAAGATCAGAGATAACAGACTCGGGCCTTAGGGAACCAATGATCGCATTAAATACCTGTGCATAACTGTTATTAGGTGCCCTTCTGAAATGGTGACATTCAATCTTGACCCCCTCTTTAAGCAGATCTCACAAGATCTGGCCAGATGGATCCCTCTCTCACTCACGCTGTGGAGTTGGGTTAATTTGGTCAAGATGAATCTTCTCCCCGGATACTAAACCCATTGAGTATGCTTAACCAGGAGATTTCTCAAGCTTGGTTTACAAGTTTTCACCAGAAAATAGCCCATTTTATTTGGGATGGGAAAGCAGTGCAAAGAGCCTACCATAAGCCGGTAGTGCTTAAGTTTGTGGGAGGTCTTAAACTCCTTCATTTTTTATCTGCTACCTTGCCTCCCATTGTAGCAAATATATACAATGATTGATCACCCCTCCCTTGGAACGAGATCATTTTTTTTTTAACTCTTGTATTTGTACTTCTAACTGCCCCATCTCTCCACTCATTCAGACTGCCTCTATTTGCATGCTATCCTACTCCACGTCCGAGTCTGCCCCTAGAGTACCAAGTCTACTAACCTATGTGCCCGGATAACCCCCAGGTAGGTGAGGAGATATTCCCTAGCTTTTAACCCCCTCTGAACCTTACATGCTGCAATGTAGACCTGTACAGCGGAGTCGTCCTGATGAGCCTGAGGATCCACACACAGCGAGGAGTCATCACCTAGGAGAGAGAGAGGGTGTTTTTCCCTGTTCCTTCCCCAATGTTGGCATGCAATGAGGGCAAAGGAGCCTGAAGGGATGCTGAGACATGCCTCCTGCTCCGCCCCTCTGCTGACATCTGCCCTATCCCGATGCTGCTACTCCCTTCTACCACACCTTCACCCGGGCTCCCCTAGGTGTCGGTATTGTAGCAGGAGTGTGCAGGTAACCCCTCTGGAGAAGGAGAGCAGCCATTGGGCACTCAATCCTTCTCCTCCCCATCCAACTCCCAGCGGCCTTTGCTCATTCCCGAACACTGGTCACCAGCGTGGTGCGAGGTAAGGCATCCAGCGCCTCAGCCCTCAGCACCACCAGGCCGGCCTAAACGAGATAATTTTGATATCCCTGTTGTTACAGACAAAGAGAGCTTTATGCTCTAAATATTTTATAGACCCAAAGTCTCTCTTATGCACTATGTTTACAAAGCTCCCCCGAGCCCTTTATCATACCCCCGATAGCAGCTTATACGCAGACCCCTCACCAATTATGTCACCTCCTTCAGCTGCAACCATCTCCCTACCTACCAGCATGGTCTTCTCCTTCTTTCAAGCCACACACATGTTGACACACAATACCAGTGGCCACGTCTGGTCTTCTGACTTCAGCAATGCTGTGCTGCCCTTGGCAGATTGGGCTATACAGTCACATCCCATTTCTCTGCTTTATCAATACATTTGTGATCTTACTAAGGATAAAGTGGAAGGGTCTGTATCCTACTGGGTACAAGCCCTATAGTACTTAAGTCACATAAGGAATATGACTGGCGATTGCAGATGGATAGACTGAATAATAGTCCATCAATCTAAGGTGGGCGGCATCAAGAGCAGACTTTTGCAAGCAACGCTCTAACCTTCGCCCCTGTCTCCGCATCTCCCTCAACGTCCCATCAAACCAAGGGGACTTGGGGTGAAGGGAGAGGGGGTGAACATGAACCAGAGCAATAGAATCCAGAGCTCCCACAATGGCTGTATTACAGGCAGACATGAGAGACTCTGGATCACTGCTTGCCAACACAGCGGATGATAGGTCAAGCACTGCTGCAAGGCCTTGGGAGTTTAAATCCCGTAAAGGGCAGTACCAAACCATCTCCACAGGGGGAGGCCTTCTAGAGGGGGTGCAAAAACTAAAATTCATGGTGTAGTGATCTGACAACCCAACGGGTTCCACTTCCACATCCAATGTTTTGACCCCTAGAAGGAAGATTAGATCCAGAGAGTATCCAAATCTATGTGTAGCAGAGGAAACTACCTGTGTAAGGCCCAGAGTTATCATTAACTGGAGGAAGTGTTGACCAAATTGCAAGAGTTCATCATCAACCCAGGCACTGAAATCACCCAGAACCATCAATCTGGGTGATTCACATGCTATGTCGACAATGAAGTCCACCACTTCCTGAAGGAATCGCTTCTCATCACTGGGTGGACAGTAGATGAGGGTGATTTGAAAGCCTACACCTGCTACTACTAAACACTCAAAAGACTCAGCCCCCAACTAGTACGTCCATGAGGCCAAGTTCGGTCTTGAAACAGACCGCAAACCCCCCCCCACGATCCAATCTCGGCCGGTGTATCACCGAGTACCTGGCTGGAGTCACAGCCTCCAAAATGGGGCCAGAATTATTATCCAATCAGGTCTCAGTGATGCAAGCCAAGTCCACCGTACCAACAAGATCAGCAATAATTGCAGTCTTATTTTTAATGGACCTGGCATTGCACAACACTGCCCGAGCTGGACAAACCTGGCAGACTGCCCAGGCCATCTCCCCTCCATATTTGGTAGTGCCCTTGGGTATGGGCACCAGACATGGAAGACCATGATCTGGGTTCCATTTTACCCTAGGGCATCTTCTGGACCCAACTACCCCAATACGGTGACCCTCCTCGTCCATCCTCACCTGTTCATAACCCCTCGCCCTTCTCCCTCTTCTATGCATGATGCCCAGCACTCTACAGTACTGGTAGGTCCCAAACTGGAGAGGAGGAAGAAAAAAAGGGTGAAGGGCATGAAGAGAAGAAGATGAGTAGCACAATACTGTGGGGCTACAGACCAGCACATGCAGCAGCTATACCACAAAATAATAAACACAATAAACAAACCCCAAAATAAAACTAATACACATACCCAAAATAACAATTTAAAACTCCACTCGACTCCCAGTTAACTAACATCAAATCTGAGCTAGAATCAAAAAGGCTCAGTAATTCCCCTCACATACATAAACAACATACAAAAGAAAATAATAAAAGTTTAGGGGCTCCCACCACCCAAACCAAAAAAATAAAATAAAAACAACACAAATGCAATGTATGATTCCCCCCCCCCCAGTCCTCTCACCACTGGGGAAAGACGGTAAAATGGCACTCTCACTGCCAAACCATTATGACAAAAACACCATAAAAACATGCAAAACAATCAAAAACATTTTTTTTTCAGTCAACAAAAAGGAATTTTGAACTCCCCCCCCCATCCTCTCACAACCGGGGAGAAAGATAATATTGGCCTTTCGCACTGCCAGAAGAAGTCGTGAGCTGTAAAATAAAACAAAAACAAATATAAATAAATAAACAAAGTGTATGGACGCAGGGTCCTCTCACCATCCGATCGCCCAAATGACAAAAAAGTTTTAATCCAAGGAAGGGAGTCAGCAGTCTCTCAATACAAGCTCAAAATTCAACGAAAGTTCAAAGAATCCAGATCAAGGAAAAAGTCATAAAATCAGATTAATCCAAAGAGGAAAGAACAATCCAGGGAGTAAGTCCACAAAAATACTTTACTTGAAGAATCTCAGCCACACTTAGACCCCTTTACTCCTTGCCAGGTGCGCTCCAAGGGAAATAATGCAACCCACACCAAAGGACCATAAGAAAGGCCACTATTGCAGCTGTTTCCATGGGTCCATGGAAGCATAGTACCCCAGTCAGCTCCCCAGCTGGAAAAACACTCCAAGCCCCACGTGGGGCAGCAGATCTCAAAAAGAACACCTGCCGGAGTGGCCAAGCAGCAAAGATTTGAGCTTAATCAGGGATTCTCCACCAATCTCGATCTCCCCACCACCCAAGACTTAAAGGGCGGTCAGAGAACACACAGCAGTCTCTGGAAAAGCCAAAATTGAGAATTCTCCATTCTCTGTTCTCTGTTCTCCTTGCTAGCATTTACCACACCCAGGACTCCTCCAAGCACTCCTCAGGCACTATCTGAATACTCTTCAACAGCTCGTTGTCCTCCATACACCCGTAAGGCACTTCCAATGTAGGGAGCAAAAAGCACAACAAGCACAAAATCCCCATGCACTACCAGACTCCCTCAGGTCCAGACAATGCTGATGTCAGCGATAGGTGGGAGGCAGAACAAACAAGGTCTGTAGGGGAGGAAAAAAGGAAAAAGTCTGACCGGACTCTCCCCGAATTAAAAAAAAGAACCACACTCGACGCCAAGCCACCACCAAATGGCAAGACTCAAAACCGAGAACCAGAGCAAAACTATAAACAAAAAGAACACGAAATAACTAAAAATAACTAAATGACTAAAAATACATAAAAACTAAAAACTCCTAAAAAGGAGCAGTGTCAGCACGCCCAGCCTGTCAGCCATCTTGGGAAAAACAATAGGTTGTTTCCAGGTGTGTCCTAATGATATTGTGTTTCTTTTGGGGCTGTAATGTTGTTCACCTTACTCTGGTGACAGGGTTGAATAAGACCCTGTCCCATTTGTTATGTAGAAAAAGATAAATGAAAGGATCTGTTCTATCCTCTTCTTTTCTGTCTCTTGTCTGACTGCACAGTAAAATTTGTCTCTGCCTTCACCTGCTGTTTCTATGTTTTCTTCTCCCTTGTGTATCTGAAGTTATAAAATATGTGTGAATCTTTATGTGAAACTGGAATCCCTTAGTTTTAAACTGTATATAGTTATACTGTTGAAATGATTGTAAAAAACAGTTTGGAATTTAGAGGGTTAATCTTGACATGCAGCACAAACTCTTTTGCAGAGCTGTAAACAAGAGGCCACTTCTGGGACATTATGTTCTATTTTCTTGCACCTGCAAAGAGAGAAACTTACAAAGTACTGGTCTCTTAACAATCCATAGGAGGCAGACATAAGAGCAGCAATGCTTTGCTAGAGTGAGAGAGACTGAGAAACTGAAACTTGGAATTAGAGATTCCCTCAGATGAAGGACTTTGTTTTCTGTGTTTGTACTGCCATTGTAAATAGTTATACTGAACATTCTTATTTTTTATTTTACTCTTATTGGGAAAAAAATAAACCACTACTTGTGAAATGTATACCTACCTACTCCTGGTCTTCTTATGCTTCCTGACCTGTGCCTCAAAGACAACTCTGTATTCATTTTGTTTTATTGGCCCTGCGTTCATGATCATGCATTTGTTGTAGTGTTTGTCTTTATTGTACTGCTTGTCTTGTAACGTTGTACCTGAAAACAGGCACATTGGTGTCTAGTATACTTACTTGGTCAATACAGGCTACTACTACTAAAAATAAGTTAGTATACATAATGTAATTCTAGTCTATTCAACATGTATGGTTTATCGAGCTCCCAGTTAATTTATCTCTACTATTCAGCTCAGGCCTTAGTAGAATAATGTAACATTTTGGAAAAAATATACAACTTAGTAAACCAGCACTAGAAGACAAAATGGCAAATATCTCCACAGCGACTGTGTACTTTCCCCTTGTGCTCAGGTATGCTGGGATGAAAGACAGCCACACCATGACAAAAACCAGCATACTAAAAGTAATTAATTTAGCCTCATTAAAGCTGTCTGGGAGTCTCCTTGCTAAGAAGGCCACTACAAAGCACACTGTGGCCAGCAAACCCAAGTAGCCCAGCATGCAATAGAATGCTGGTTTTGAGCTCTCATTGCATTCAACAAGTATCTTCCCCTTCACGGCATGCATGTTCAGTTCTGGGAAGGGTGGAGCACTAGCTAGCCAAACAGTGCATATTAAAAGTTGAAGAAGTGAGCAGCAAATCACTATCCAGTTTGATATCTTGGAGCCCACCCACTTTCTGGTCCTACTGCCTGGTCTTGTGGCGCTAAAAGCAATGACTACTGTAACAGTCTTGGCCAATATACAGGAAAGGCAAGTGGAGAAAATGATGCCAAACAAAGTCTGTCGGAGAATACAGTTAATTTCATTAGGATGGCCAACAAATGTCAAGGAGCAGAGGAAGCAGAGTATGAGAGACAGGAGAAGAAGATAGCTGAGTGCTCGATTATTTGCTTTAACCAAGGGTGTGTTCCGGTATTTAATGAAGATACAAACTATCAGTGCAGTAACAGCAGAGAAGACTACAGCAAGGACAACCAGAGTAACACCCAGAGACTCTTCAAAAGACAGGAACTCTGTTACTTTGGGAATGCAGGCATCTCTGTTTTCATTGGACCACTGATCTTCTTGACACTTTGTGCAGTCATTGGCATCTGTTATAGAAAATACATTTTTAAAGCATTATAATTACTCACTGAATAGTTTATTAATCAGTATAAGATCACTTTCAAACTCAGTAATTGCTAGCCCATGTCATGATACACTGAAACCATGTATTATGATGTACTGAAATACAGTTTTCCACATATTATCGTAATTTGTGAAAATCTCCTTTCTCTTCTCTGTGTAAACAACCAGCATGAGTCACCCTATAGCTCTTACCATGTGCCATGACTTGCAAAAATTGACAGCTTCAAACAGAAATGCTGAAAGTCAGGCCGATAGAGTAAAACAGCAAACAAAGGACAGAGATGATAATACATCACATTAAGCAGGGAAGTAGTAGGTAATGGCAGAAAGTTTGGAAATCAGCAATCACATAAAAGAAGATGAGTGGATTTGTACCCAGAAACAGAAAAAAAATGGGAACAATGTTAGATGCAAAAGCACTTGTCAGACAAAGAGGCTACAGCATAAACCTTTTATTCCAGCCAGAATGGGCAAGTAGCAGCAAATCACTTCTTTGAGCTGCAGGGCATTTGTCAAGAGAGAAGTGAGCTCTCTGGAATTATTTAATTTTTGTGATTAATCATTTCTATTAAGAAGCACAACAGAGCCGGCCCATCAGCGCAGTGGTTGGATTTCTGCTTGCGATGCCAACAACCCCGGTTCGGGAACGGACTTGGGTGCTGGAGGGCCAGCCAGGAACAGAGGGCTTGAGCGTCAGCTGATGGCTCGCCTTCTCTCGGGGGGAGGGCGGGGATGTGACCCGGTGCTTCCTGACCCCTAGCAGAGGCTGGGGGCACGGTAATGCGTGGGATCCCACTCACTATGGAGGCATGGTGAAAGTTGGCATCAGCCTTACGTTGTGGCACACCATGCTCCCGGGGAGCAAATGGAAAAAAGAGCCCTGTAGCCGACCGGATGATGGTTGCCAGCTCCCGTAGTAACAAGTCCGAAGACAGTGCATGCACCATCTCCAGCAGCACCCCAGAGCAGGTTTGGTGCTGGTCGCCCCCACCGGCGCCGTCCCCCTCGGAGGGGGGGACCCAACTGGCAAAGGGTTACATCTGGGGGTCACCCAGGGGGGCTGCTATATGGGGGTGAATAGGTGGCTGATCCAAGGCAGTGCGTCTCGGAGGACATAGGTGGCCTGAAGGAGAGGCTGGCCTGGAGCTGGAAGGGAGCATAAAAAAAAAAGAAACACAATAGAACATTAGAGTAACAACAAACATTAGCCAAGATAATGCACATACAGTAGCAACAGACATCTGCAGATACCTGGGTCATATAACGTAGCAATCAGAATGCATGAAACCTAGCCAGATAAGAGCCTATGGCCTGAGTCTTGAACAAGTAGGCTTGGCAGTTCATCTAACTGTACACAGTACACAGCAGGTAACATTTGTAGAGGTGCTGGATGAAGTTCTTAGGGTGTTTAAGCTACCACTGTCATTGAACAACTAAAGTGAACTCAAAGAAGTAAAAACAAACTCAATAAAGTTAAGTACCTATACCTGACTATCTCAGAAAATTGTATTTGTCTTAGTCATAGATAAAACAGACATTCATTAGGGCCATGGAAACCAAAACTATGGGGATGAGTGGCAGACTTTGGAGTTAAGAAATGGGGCCCAAACTTTGTAGTTTCTTGTCATAGTGTTGTTCACAAAGAAAGACAGCCTCCCATAGGTTGCCAGCTACCCCACTGCCAGCAGCCATTTACTGATGGAAGGGATCTCCTGAGATCTCCATCAACACAATATGAACCTTCTGGTGGCCACCCCTATTGCTGTGAGCCATTGTGTTTGTGGGGAAAGTCTTGATGTGTCTTTTGGACAACAGCCCAGGAGGAGGGTGGCCACATTTAGGGTATTGGTATTGCCAGAGATCTCTACACAGATCTTTTGAACTTGGAACCAGAAGCTTTGTAAGGTGGGCAGTCCAACAGAATGTGGAATATGGTGACCCCTTGTGCATTGCACCTTCAACATGCATTACTATTAGTGCTGTGCACAATTTTCAAATTCTGGCTGAATGGAATTCTGTGGAATATTCAAAATTCCCCTGAAATTCCACCAAATTCTGCCAGAAATGGAATGGTGGAATTCCGCAGCATAAAATAGTTGTGGAATGATTTCCCTAGGAAAAATCACTGTCCTCAATATTTTCCACAGAAATTGTTGAGGAATAATTTTCCGTGGGAAAATTTTTGTTCCGCAGAATAAAATGCCACAAATCACATTAGACAGAATTCTGCAAGTGAAGAGGTGAAATTTCGGGGGGAACGTTAGCCTGTGGAATGGTCATTCCGGACTAATTCCACACAGCACTAATCAATATGCATCAGTCCTATGGGTTTAAGCACATGGGAAGTTTGATACCATCTTAGCAGGGTTTTATTGTGGATGATTTTGCTTCTAGCATCCCTACAGACTCTGTGAAGTCTATCCCAACAATTTTTCTGTTAAATGTCTGTTATGAGGAACCCAGATCACACTGTCATTGAGCCCTGGCTATTTATTAGGGGTCTAGCTGGGTTCTTAATAGGGCTTTGTATATTCCACAGGACTATCTTTCTTGAGAGTGGTTCAGAGAGACAGTGGGCTCATTGATAGCCCAGCAGAACAACTTGTGTGGCTGGTGAGCCAATGAGATGCAACCTCTGCCTTTGGGGGCATGGTTTAGCGGAGCAATTTTTGAATGGTGCTCCATTCTATCAGTTTTGTGCTGATATGGACTTGATGAGAGAGATCTGTTTCTGGCCAGTCGGGCCACTGTGAATTTATTTTGCTGACCTGTCTTTGTTGCTCTTGGACTTTGGGTTCCTGTCTGTCCATGCACCTCACTGACAGCCCAGCTGAGCTGCCTATGGGGGTGTGGCTCATTCTCAGTATTTCAGGATCATTGCCTAGCAGTCCACTGCTGTGGTTCGATCACTTAATAAGGGCTGCAGCAAAAGGGCATCATGGAGTCTGCCTGGAGTCAGCCATTCTGCTGTCCATGCTACCTCCCCTGACTTCAGCTTTTTATCCCTCCCTGACACTCAGCGCTGTGAATTCTGCAAGTATTTGTTCTGTTATATAATACTTTTCCATTTGTATTCTACTTTTGTGAGCCAGACATTTGTTTTATTGTCTTAGAGTATTGCATTAATCAATTCATTCTAGGGACAATTTCTATATTGTAAGTCTGTTAATTATAACTTTTACAATGTTTCTTTAGAGTTGTTCCAAGGATTCCATTGTTTGGGTTCCTTATTTTACTGTGTATTGAATTTTTGTGTAGTTTTCTTTTCTTTTTGTCTGGGTTCCTTATTATACTGTGTATTGAATTTTATGCAGTTTTCTTTTCTAATTTCTATTTTGCTAAAATGACTTTGGCAAAGGCTTGGCCTGTTTTTTAGAATCAACCAATTTCTCACCAGAGATGCCAAGATGCAACTGGTCCAATCCATTTTCCTATCATTGGTTGATTACGCTGATTTCCTCTACAGCAAATGCCCCAACTCTTACATGGCTAAACTGGACACACTCTACCATCGAGCACTGAGGTTTATAAACGGACTTCCCTTCGACACGCATTACTGCACCCTATATGCGGCAGTGGGGTGGACATCACTAAAGTTCAGGCACCACAGAAACGCTGCTCTCTGGACCTATAGAGCCATCTCTAATAAGCTGCCTTACTATATCTCCTGCTGTCTTCCCCAAGTATAATTGGGAAATACACATTAAGAAGTTACTCAGCTATTACACTTAAAGTACCCAAAGCAAAATCCCGCTTCGGCAGGGCAGCCACAAGCTTCGTGCTATCTACCTTATGGAAAGATCTACAAAAAACCCTCAAATTAAGCACTCTAATCGGTATAAATGCCTTCAAGACACTTTATTTCCGTACAATCAGAGAAGTATGTAACTGCTTCACCCACTCAGACCCAGTACTGGTGTCTGCACTGGTATATAGCCACGCCTAGACCCAATTTTAAGTACTGACCCCCCAGCTTGATCCTCACAAGCCTAATTGTTCTCTCTCATCCCCCTGTCTTATCAACACTAGGCCCGTCCATCCCCTTATCCTTCATTTCCCAACCTCGTATAGGAGCTCACTACCCCTGGGTTGTGACATCCTACCATGCTCCGTACTTTATAGTATTCAATCCCGGGGCTCACACATACTCCTTTTCTCCATCCACCTTCTCTACATTCCATTTTACCAACTCCTCTCTGTGCACCGTGCCCTCCTAGCCTTTCTCCCCCTACCTCTCTCCCTTCCCCCACACCTTCGCCTCTACCTGGTGTATATTTATTTATTTTTTTCGTTACTTCCTCCTGCAACCTTAGATAACCTGCTTTATCTTCCTATAGACACTTCTATGTATGTACTGTAAATACCCTGTAATCTGTACAATATCTGTATAATTCTATATACATATGAACTTCTTTTTCTTCCTCACTGTAAACAGTATTATCTGTATTGCCTTGTAAATACCTGTGTTGACCTGTATATACAATTGTTCATGCTCCATCCAGGTCCATCTTGCAAATGAGCTTCAGCTCAATGATGAACACCTAGTTAAAGACTTGATTGATTGGTTGATTGATATTTACAGGTGTTACTACTGTTTAGTGCTTGCTGGTAATATTATAATTTGCAGTTCCTTCAGTCAAATTATTAGGCTTTACTCAGTTTTGATTTTTTACTTCTCCTATTTAATTTTTTATTTCCTATATTTATCCTTTAACACCACCCCCAACTATCTTATTTATGTATTTATTTATTTATGAATTCAGATACAATAATTTTGAGTCCATGGAGCTCATTTACAAAGGTTCCTCATCAAACATGGGAGTCCAATAAAGTTACATCAAACAAGTACATACATCAAAGTGCACATGAGGCAGATAGAGATAAGCTAAGCAGCACATTATGCGGCATTGTCAGGGTATAAGAGAAATAGGATAGAGGGAGGTATATAGCAGAGCAGGTAGCTACTCATTGAGCATTGTCTGATGATGGGGAGGTGCCGAAGTTTGGTGGTGAAAGTCAGTAGCATGCACAGGCAGCTAGGGGTGCCAGGGCATTTGTCAGTCCAACCTTGAATTATCTAATGTTAGGCAGGCTAACAAGGGATTCTGGCAGTTTATTAATCCACAGGGGGGCCCTGATGGCAAATGAGTGCATTGCTATAGAAGTTTTACAAAACGCAATAACAAATGCATTCCTGGACATGTTCCTAGTAGAGTATTGATTTAGGACAGGATGCAGGAGGTTTATGATTGCTGGAGGTGTGAGACCCAGTACCATTTTCTTGCCCAGAAGGCAGGTATGGAATTTGACCCTTCCTGCAGAGGGAGCCAGTTCATTTGGGAGTTGAGAGAGCAAGTATGGGTGAGCCTGTCTGTTCCTAGAATGAAGCAACAGGCCTTATTCAGTACTAATTTTTACCCTGCTGAGAACCACATTGGAGGCTGCACCATATATTGTGATTCCATAGTCAGTTATAGGAGGGACCATACTGACCAGGGCAACATACTTGTCTTCCTGGGTCAGATGTTGCCTTTGTCTAAACAGTGCCCTAGATTTTATTAACTGAGCTGACAATATTGTTCATTGTGGGACATGAAGGAAAGTGTTTAATCGATGTTGGCACCTAGGTACTTAAAGGTGCTGATCTATACCAGTAAGGTCCTCTTTTCATTTCAGATAGTTAGGGGGTAAACCCTGTTCCTGTTTTGTGGACCAGAAAATATCATTGCTTTATTTTTTTTTTAAATTTAAGTTTAGTTTATTCCTTTTAAACCAATCCTCAAGTTACCTGAAACTAAACTACAGGTTCACAGGTGAGAGTTACCTAACATGGGCAACTTGAAAAAATAACGGCATCATCGGCATATAGTAGGACCCTAGACAAAAGTCAAACTTCAGGTAGGTTGTTGATAAATAAGCCAAAGAGTAGGGAACCTAATCTGGAGCCCTGTGGTACTCAAACAGACACATATTTTGTGTCTGGTAGCTCTCCACTAATTTTAACTCGCTGAGACCTGCCACTGAGGTAGCTGGTCAACCATGCCACCACATTTGAGGACAGGCTGACTAAGTGAAGTTTGGCCAGCAGGATGGAGTGGTTGACCAGATCAAACACCTTTGTGAGGTCAGTATAGATGGAGACCACAAGGTGGCCATTATCAAAGGCTTCATGTAGAAGTGTTGTATACTCAACTAAAGCAGTGGTAGTACTGTGGTAGTTCCAGGATCCATGCTGCTGTGGTCATTGGAATTTTTATTTTGCATGAAATGATACTAGCTGATCTGAGACTATTATTTCCAGTGCCTTTGGTAAAGGGGAGACAATAGAGATGGGCTTGTAATTAGCAGCAACAGAATGGTCACCACTTTTGTGAACGTGTGAGTAGAACCATTTTCCAGATGCTTGGGAATACTGCAGGGAGAGATTGAAAAGTTTGATTAGGGGATTAACGATCTCTTTCAGGTAACAGCAATTAGCTTCACATCCAATGCATCACTGCTGACTCTGGTTTTGTTCAGTGCGCACTTGACGTAACTGATGATGTCAGTCACAGATATTTTTTTAAAATAAACCCTAGGGTGAGTAGCATCAGAAGAGCCTTTTGAATGGTCAGGCTTTGACTGAACTGCTGTGTCAGCATCCAGCTCCGGGGAAGAACTGCACTGAGGTCAGTGAAAGCACAGTTAAACATGTTTGCGATCTCATCTGTGGCAACAGTAACTGTGCCATTGGAATTAAGCATCATAGTGAATACTTTATCCCCCTTCCCTATTAGATCCTTGAGTGACTCCCAGAACTTTTTGTCCTTGCCCCAGCTGCTGGCCTGTTGTTATTTGTAGTACGATGGTTTAGCCAGTCTGATGTCTCTTGTGCATTTGTTGTGGGCAGCCTTACAGTTTTGCAAGTCAGCAGGAAAACCTTAAGTCTTAGCACGGTGCCATATATTGTCTCTGGCCCACACCTGTGCTAAGAGTGATGGTGTGACCTTCTCTGCTGTAATGCCCTTCAGCATCCACTTCATATAAGGGACAAATTTATCACAGGCGGCAGCAAGTTCAGTGCTGAAAAACTCTACAGCTAGGTCAATGTTGGGAATGTAATCCAGGTAGTGCCAATCCAGGTTGGCCAGGTACTCTTTGAAAGCCCCAATTAGCCTTCTGTGGAGCACTCTGCTGTTGATAAGCTTGTGGGGGGAGGGATTTGGAGAGTTTAGTGGACCACCTGCATAGTATTGGTGAATGGTCACTTTTTGCATCTGGCAGCACAGAGTAGAGGTTGAACACCACTCCACAGCCACCATTTCCCTGCTCTGCCTAACTGACTCCATCCTAACCAGAATGGACAATGGTCTTATCATCTCAGCCATTTTTGTTGACCTTGCAAAAGTGTTTGACACAGTCTCCCATTCCCTTCTCCTGGACTCTCTCTCAACAGCAGGTTTCCTGCCATCTGCCACAAACTGGTTCAGAGCCTACCTCACTGGTAGAACCCAATCAGTTTGGATCTCAGGCATCATCTCCCTTCCCCTCCCGATCCACACAGGTGTCCCACAGGGCTCTGTGCTTGGTTCCCTCTCATTCTCAATCTTCCTATATGACCTGCCCTCTGTCTGCTCCCCTTCCATCTCAATCCACATGTATGCAGATGATACTGTTTTGTTTGCATCTGGCTCAAGTCCTGCTGAGGTTACAACCAGTCTGCATCATGATTTCAACAAAGTTCAGCTCTGGTTTGCTAACCACCACCTCTTCCTCAATGCCAAGAAGACTATCTCCATGACCTTCGGCACTAGGCAGAGACTCTCCAGGTTTCCCAACCTCCCCTCCTTCAACACCCTGGATGGGACAATTCTTGAGGACACCTCCTCCTTTAGATACCTTGGGGTCTGGCTGGACCAACACTTCAACTTCTCTGGGCATATTGATGCCATCCTGAAAAAACTGCAACCCAATCTTGGCACCCTATTCAAGAACTGTAGCTGCATCCCTCTTATAGCTAGGCGTGAAATTGTCCAAAAGATGAGTCTCCCCTGTATTGACTACTGTGATGTAGTTTACGGTGCTGCTCCCAAAATATCCCTGACCAGATTGGACACACTATTTCACTCTTTCTGTCGCTTTGCCCTTGACGCCCCCCTCACATACACCACTGCAATCTTTACCATGCACTATCCTTCCCCTCTCTCTCAAACAGACACCTATCCCATTGCTCTCAGCTCATATCTAAACACTGGTTAGGGTCTTTCCATAACTACCTCTCTCCCTCTTTTATCATACCACCCTCTCCCACTCATTCCCTTAGATAAAATGGCTCACACACCTTGGTAATCCCTAGACGCTCCACCGAAATTGGCTAATCTGGATTTTCTTACTGCCTTCCCAAAATCTGTAACTCCCTTCCCCATCAAATCTGCCACTCCTCCTCCTCCCACTCCCTATGCTCTTCCCTACACAATTATCTCTCTTTGAACTGTACCTGCCATGATCCTTCCTAACTACGCACTCACCTAATGCATACCCATCTATCCTTCCTGAATCTTCCCCCTGCCTAGTAATCATTTCTCCACTGTCACCTCTCACCTACACACTAGTTATTCACCCCTTGCCTGAACTTACCCACCCTATTTACTCTTATAGCTACCTTTCTCCACCCCATCCCATATAGTTACCCCTATGCCCCCTACAGGTTCATCTAGATCCTGAGGACATCCCTGCGGGCTCTGCTCTCCCCCACTCTTCCCTCTTCCCCTGTCATCTCCTTGTAGCCTTTCCTACCCTCGTTCTTCCCTCCTCCACTTGTAAGGTTCCCAAACATCCTGTGGAGGTCCCAGTGGCTGCCTCCCCTCCCGTCCACATCCCACTCTTCCTTTACACCCTTTCTGGCACTTTATGAATTTCTGCTACTGATGCACTTACATCCATGGGTTTTATGTGACCCCCACCTTATGAACAGTGGCAATATCAGTTCATTAGCCGAAAGCTGATTTTGCACAGCGACTACGCAAATTTGGCACCACAGGTGCGAAAACACATTTCGAACAAGATGTGAAAAATGACAGCTGTACTGCTCATGGGGAGGTACAAAAAATGGCAATGTTGAAAATCTGCAGTGAAAATATAAAAAAAAACTGCTGAAGTCACAAGCGTGCGTAGAAAATGCTCAACACACACCTGTAATGCAATTAGTGTGGGGATTTTTTACAGCAGATTGTCAACACAGGGATTTTGGAACCTCTGCTCATAAGCAGTGTCATTGTGATTTTCTTAATCTGTCCCGAACAGTAATTTCCTACAGTGACCATTTCTGCGCTGGAAGTGCGAAAACACATTTCGGCTATGGTGTGAAAAATGACAGCTGTACTGTTTATAAGAAAGTGTGGAAAAAAGCCAGTGGTGAAAAGCTGGACTGAAAATATTAGAAATCCATGAACTTAGGAGGGTGCGTGGAAACTGTGCAATGGTCGCTCGTAACACAGTCATTTTATGGACTTTTTTAACCAAATTTTTAACATAGCCATTTTAGCACCTCTGCTTATGAACAGTGTCACTGTGATTTTCTTAATCTGTCCCAAATATTGATTTTGCACACCGACTGCGCCATTGTGTGCTACATAGGTGGAAGCACGCTTTGGGCAAATGTAGAAAATGACAGCTGTACTGCTCATAAGAAGGTGTGGTGAAATGGCAATGTTAAAAAATCTGGAGTGAACATATTGAAAATTCGAAACTTACGTAGCGCGCAAGGAGGAACAGCAACGACAAGTCAGAAATAGTCATTTTGATTCCTTTTCACCACAATTTTAAATATAGGTTTCTGGGGCCACCTCATGAAATGTGACACTGTTGTTTCATAAATCAGTCCCGAAAGGTGGTTCCATGCAGTGACCATGAAATCACCTTTCATGCCTGATTAACAAAATGACAGTGACAGAATTCATGAAGTGGGGTCCCAAAAACCCCATGTTGAAAATTTGGTGAAAAAATACCCCCAAATGCCTGAGATATGCATCAAAGTTGAAAAGACCCTATTTATTCCATTATACAGCTTACTGGCATTTCCTCAGTTCACAGTTGGCTTTGAAGAGTGCAGATGTGTTCCCGGTCCACTGAAGATTGTTGCGCTGGACTCCGGAGGTAAGTAGGGTGAGGGAGTGTGTGGGAGGTAGGGTACAGAGGGTGGGCGAGGTGGGAAAAGGGGGCCAGGACAGTCAGCTTAGGGAAGGTTTTTCTTGCAGGTTTTTTTTCCCTTAGACAAGACGGGATTTGTGCCACGCTAGGGTGGGCTCCCAGCATGGCAGCTGGAAGGCTGTTTGGGAGGGCAGTGGAGCCGACAGGGGATTGGGCACTCCTGTCAGCCATATGGACTGTTGCCACACTGGGGTGGGCTCCCAGCGTGGCACGCGGTAGTCTCTTGGGGGGAAACAGTGGAGCCGACAGGGGATTGGGCACCCCCGTCAGCCATACAGACTGTCGCCACACTGGGGTGGACTCCCAGTGTGGTACCTGGAACTCTGTTGGGGTTGGCACAGAAGAGCCAATGGGGGATTGAGCACCCCCGTCTGCCATACAGTGTGTGTGTGTGGGGGGGTAAGCATGAGCATGCAATATCTTATCGCTGCTCACTGAAGCGTAACTCTCCCTTTGAACTGTACGGCACTGCATTTTTAACTGCTGTCATAGACAGCTGCAGCATTCATTGGCGAACTGTGGCTGTGCCTGCAAACACACTGACTGAATTGGAAGACAGGGTGCCACACCTCCAAAAACTCGAATGATGGCACTATGTTTCTTGCACATGCGTGCAAGCAAACATAAAAATGTCAATGTTGAAAATCTGGAGTGAAAATATTAAAAATTGGTGAAGTTAGGAGTGTGCGTAGAAACTGCGCAATGCACTCTCATAACACAGTCATTGTTTAGAATTTTTTTCACCAAATTTGCAACATTGGCTTTTTGGGATCCCACCTCATGAACAGTGGCACTATCATTTCATTAATCAGTCCTGAAGGTGATTCCGTGCGGCAACCATGAAATCATCTTTCGGGAATGAGTAACAAAATGTCAATGATAGTGTTCAGGTGGTGGATTCCCAAGAACCCCGTGTTGAAATTTTGGGGCCAAAATTCCTAAAAATGGCTGAGATATTGACCTACATTGACCCCCCCAATGAGTAACATTATTTGGCTTACTTTGAAATCTTTATTTTGCCAATCATCTTTGAAGAGTGCAGACATGTCCTGATCCACAGAAGATTGCTGCCTCCAACCTCTGGAGGTAAGTATGGGTAAGGGGGGTGCAGGGAGGTTAGTGCGCAGTGGGTGGGTCAGGATGGGGGAGGGGAACAGGGGAGACAATGAGGAACCATTTTCTTTTTTGCAAGTTTAGTAAAAGACATCGGGGACCGTTTTTTTTTTTTTTAACAGGGAACAATTTTGTTTACATTTCCGGACACTGGGAGTGGGCTCTGGGGGGTCTGAGAATGGAGGGTGCAGGAAGGACAGCAGCAGTGGGAGGGACTGGGAGGGACTGATTTGCTGGGGGGGTTGAACAGGAATCGAGGGAGCAGGGAGGACAGCAGCAGTGGGAGGCAGTGGTAGGGATTGATTTGCTGGGGAGGAGGGACTTGAACAGGAATGGAGGGAGTGGGGAAAAGAGCAGCAGTGGGAGGCAGTGGCTGGCACGATGCTAAGACTGGCCTTGCATGTATTCACATCAAAGGACCGAGCTGCGCCACTATTGGTTTGGCTCTGTCCTTTGAAAACCTTGCCAACTCCTCCACAAAAACAGAAAGTGAGTAATTGGCAGCCTGCCTACTGATTCACCCGCCACAGACCTGCCCCTTGAACAGAGCTCTCTAGTGGATTCACCCCCCTCACACCCCTCTATAGCGACTCTCATATCAACATGTTCAACTTGCGGGCATGATGAACATAAAAATATAGTAATCTATTTTAAATTTTTATCAACAGCTAAATTCCCAGGCCATTTACATTAAGCTTCTGGTTTCTTCTTGGTTTTATGTTATCAACAGCACCACATTTAAGGATGCTATACAATCAAAACATTGAACAGCAAGATGCAAAGTCCATGTCATGGACCATATCACTTGTAGGCTTCTGGTTTCACCATACATTTTTATGTGTAATAGCACCACCTAATGGAGAGAAAGAAAGCACACAATAAGCACATCTCTTATATGAGTAATCTGACATGACTTCAAGTCCTATTTCTTTCTTTTCTTTATTAAGGGCATTATATAGATTTCATCATTCAAGCCTGGGTGTTTGAGCCCCCCCCCAAGTGTAGATCCAGTAAGTTTCACAATCCAACAGTAGATCATTTATATTGCAACCTCTCGGGCCCAACCTCACTGTTTCAACCCCACAGAACTTATTTATGTTGTCTCCCACCCCCATCATGTTTCTTGCAGTATACTGCCAAGGCATTTTTTATGTTGATTGCGCGCATGCGCAAGAAACATGTTGTGGCAGGTTTCTCCAGAAGCAGGTTGTGGAGGCGTGGCACTGTTGTGCCCAATGCCCTCACAGCCTGCAAAAGCTTGCCCCTATCCCCCAATGCCATGGCATACTGCTGCTGACACTAGTTCAGTCAGCGTGCCACAACTTTCTAAAAAATCAGCCACTGCAATCAGGGGCCGCCTCGTCATTGCTGCGTCAGCCATCTGCTGCAATGAGGGAGCAACCCGTCATTGCAGGGTGGGATGTAGGATCTGTGATATTGTTTGTGAACATGGCGGCAGCTTGCCACCGTATTCACAAACAATATGTAACCCCCCCATGTTTATTTGCGGATGGGGGAGCCCACTCCCTGTCAGCATAATGTACCCCATTTAATTGTGTGCCGATGGGGTGCCCAATCCCCTTCGGCAGAAAGGAATCCCCCCTTTTGTTGTTTGCGACAGGGTGCCCAGTCCCCATTGGCAGAAATAAATCCCTTTTGCTGTTTGCCGACGGGGTGCCCAATCCCTCGGCAGAAAGAAATCCCTCCTTTGTTGTTTGCCGACGGGGGTGCCCAATCCCCGTCGGCAGAAATAAATTCCCCCGCTTTTGTTGTGTGCCGACGGGGGTGCACAATCCACTGTCAGCTGCAGGTGTACCCCCAGACTCTGGTGGCATTCTGGGAGCCCACATCAGCGTGCCCCATGCCCCTGTAATGTTGAAAGTGTCCTGCAACGTTTTCTTGTACCTGAAAGAAAGGAAACAGTCCCTCATAGTCTCCCTGCACCCCCTCCCACAACCCGCACCCACCCACTGTGCACCCAGCCTCCCTATACACACCCTCACCCCATACTTACCTCCGGAGCTCGGGGCGACGATCTTCGCTGGACCGGGAACACGTCTGCACTCTTCAAAGCCGACCGCGAACTGAGGAAATGCCGGTAAGCTGTATAATGTAATAAATAGGGTTTTTTTCAGCTTTAGTGCATATCGCGGGGCATTTTTGGTAATTTTTCCACCAAATTATCAACATGAGGTTTTTGGGACCCCTCCTCATGAATTCTTGAACTGTCATGGTGTTAATCAGCCCCGAAAGGTGGTTTCACGGTCACTGCGTGGAATCACCCTTCAGGGCTGACTAACGAAACAACAGTGCCAGTGTACATGAGGTGGGCTGTCAAAAAGCCTATGTTGCAAATTTGGTGGAAAAATTAAAAAAAATGAGTGTTTTACAAGCATGCCTTGCGCAGTTGCTACGTACGCTCGTAACTTCGCGAATTTACAATATTTTCATGCCAGATTTCCAACATTGGCATTTTGTCACACCTCCTTGTGAGCAGTATAGCTGTCATTGTTCACATGCTGGCTGAAATGTGTTTTTGCAATTCCGGCGCAGAATTGCGCAGTTGCTGTGGGAAATCAGTGTTCAGGACAGATTAAGAAAATGACAGTGATGCTGTTCATGAGTAGAAGTCCTAAAATGCCTATGTTGAAAATTTGGTAACGATACTCCATAAAATGACGGTTACGAGCGTGCATTGCGCAGTTGGAGCGCACGCTTGTAACTTCGGGAATTTCTAATATTTTCACTCCAGATTTTCAACATTGCCATTTTCCCAGACCTACTTATGAACAGTATAGCTGTCATTTTTCCCATCCTGGCCAAAATGTGTTTTCGCACTTCCGGCACAGAATAGAGCAGTCGCTGTGGGAAATCACTGTTTGGGACAGATTAAGAAAATGACAATGGTACTGTTCATGAGCAGAGGTCCTAAAATGTCTATGTTGAAAATTTGGTGATGATAGCTCATCAATTGACTGTATTACAAGTGTACATTGCACACTTTTCACGCACTCTTGTAACTTCGCAGATTTGTAATATTGTCACGCCACATTTTCAACAGTGCCATTTTTTCACACCTCCTTATAAGTAGTACAGCTGTCATTTTTCACATCCTAACCAAAATGTGTTTTCACAGTTCCGGTGCAAAATAACATGGTCACTGTGGGAAATCAGTGTTCGGGACAGATTAAGAAAATGACAGTGGCACTGTTCATGAACAGAGGTCCAAAAATCCCTATGTTGAAAATTTGGTGACGAAACTCCATAACATGATTGTGTTACAAGTGTGCATTGAACTGTTTCCACGCACCCTTGTAACTTCGCAAATTTGTAATACTGTCATGCCACATTTCAACAGTGGCATTTTTTCAACTCCTTATGAACACTACAACTGTCATTTTCCACATCCTGGCTACAATATGTTTTTGCACTCCTGCGGACAATAGCACAGTCACTGTGGGAAATCAGTGTTTGGGACAGATTAAAATCAACCGAGTGAGAGGGGGGAGTGACCGAGCTCAACTGAGCTCTGTCTGGACTGCTGCGGATTTGTTTGTGGCAGACAAAGGCCCCAACATAACAGCCCAGTACAAAAAGGGCAGCCTGCAGCACTGGGAGAAACAGAATGAGAGAGCGAGTGAGGGAAGGGCAGTGAGCGAACCCACTGAAGCAGTGTCAAGACTGCTGCGGATTTCTTTGTGAGCAGAAAAAGGTGTCAATACAGGCAGGGGCCCAGTACAAAAGGCCAGCCTGCAGCGGTGGGAGAAACAGTTCGAGCGAGTGAGACAAGGGGACTTAGTGAGCTCAACAGAGCTCTGTCAGGACTGCTGGGATTTCTTTGTGGGCAGAAAAAGGCACCAATGCAGGCAGGAGCCCCGTACAAAAAGGGCAGCTTGCAGTGCCAGGACAAACAGAATGAGCGATGAGGGAGGGAGACTGAGCTACCTCAACGGAGCTCTGTCGGGACAGCTGAATAGCACGGTCACTGTGGGAAATCAGTGTTCAGGACAGATTAAGAAAATGACAGTGACACTGTTCATGAGTAGAGGTCCTAAAATGCCTATGTTGAAAATTTGGTTACGATCCTCCATAAAATGACTGTGTTACGAGTGTGCGTTGCGCAGTTGGCATGCATGCTCATAAGTTCATGAATTTCTAATATTTTCACTCCTGATGTTCAACATTGCCATTTTCTCAGACCTATTTATGAACAGTACAGCTGTCATTTTTCCCATCCTGGCCGAAATGTGTTTTCGCACTTCAAGCACAGAATAGAGTGGTCGCTGTGGGAAATCAATGTTCGGTACAGATTAAGAAAATTACAATGATACTTTTCATGAGCAGAGGTCCTAAAATGCCTATGTTGAAAACTTGGTGATGATAGCCCATCAATTGACTGTGTTACAATTGTGCATTGCTCACTTTCCACGCACCCTTGTAACTTCACAGATTTGTAATATTGTCACGCCACATTTTCAACAATGCCATTTTTTCACACCTCCTTATAAGCAGTACAACTGTCATTTTTCACATCCTGACCAAAATGTGTTTTCACAGTTCTGGTGCAGAATAACATGGTCACTGAGGGAAATCAGGGTTTGGGACAGATTAAGAAAATGACAGTGGCACTGTTCATGTGCAGAGGTCCAATAATCCCTATTTTGAAAATTTGGTGACAAAACTCCATAGCATGACTGTGTTGCAAGCGTGCGTTGAAATGTTTCCATGCACCCTTGTAACTTCGCAAATTTGTAATACTGTCACGCCACATTTTCAACAGTGGCATTTTTTCACACCTCCTTATGAATACTACAGCTGTCATTTTCCACATCTTGGCTAAAATATGTTTTTGCTCTCCTACGGACAATAGCAAGGTCACTCTGGGAAATCAGTATTTGGGACAGATTAAGATCGACTGAGTGAGAGGGGTGAGTGACCGAGCTCAACTGAGCTCTGTCGGGACTGCTGCGGATTTGTTTGTTGCAGACAAAGGCCCCAACACAAGAGCCCAGAACAAAAGGGCAGCCTGCAGCACTGGGAGAAACAGAACGAGAGAGCGAGTGAGGGAGGGGGAGTGAGCGAACTCCCTGATGTACTGTCAGGACTGCTGCGGATTTCTTTGTGGGCAGAAAAAGGCATCGATACAGGCATAGGGGCCCAGTATAAAAGGCCAGCCTGCAGCAGTGGGAGAAACAATACGAGCGAGTGAGACAAGGGGACTTAGTGAGCTCAACGGAGCTCTGTCAGGACTGCTGGGATTTCTTTGTGGCAGAAAAAGGCGCCAATGCAGGCAGGTGCCCCGTACAAAAGGGCAGCTTGCAGCGCCAGGACAAACAGAATGAGCGATGAGAGCTCTGTTGGGACATCTGCGGATTTCTTTGTGGACAGACAAAGTTGCCAGCACAGCCAGGAGCTCCATGCAAAAGTGCAGTCTGCGGCGCCAAGAGAAACAGAATGAGCGAGTGACAGAGCGGTAGTGAGTGAGCTCAACGGAGCTCTAGTGTGACACTGCAGATTTCTTTGTGGGTAGAAAATGCGGCAACGCAGGCAGAAGCTCAGTACAAAAGGCCAGCTTGCAGTGCCGGCAGAAACGGAATGCGAGAGTCACAGAGGGGGAGTGAGCAAGCTCAGTGGAGCTGTGTCGGGACTGCTTCAGATTTCCTTCTGGCCAGAAAAAGTCGCCAATGCAGGCAAGAGCCCAGTACAAAAGTGCAGCCTGCAGTGCCAGGAGACACAGAACGACCACATGAGGGAGGGGGAGGCGGTGAGCTCAATGGGGCTTTGTTGGGACTGCTGTAGATTTGTTTGTGGGCAGAAAAAGGCAGCAATGCTTGCAGGGGCCCAGTACAGAAGGGCAGCCTGCAGTGGCAGGAAAACCAGAATGAGCGAGTGAGTGAGCTCAACAGAGCTGTATTGTAACTGCTGCAAATTTCTTTGTGGGCATAAGAAGGCAGGAAGGAGCCCAGTAGAAAAGGGCAGCCTGCAGTGCCGACACAACAGAATGAGCGAGTGAGAGAAGCGGAGTGAGCGAGCTCAACGGAGCTTTGTTGGGACTGCCATAACATGAGTGTTACAAACGTGTGTTGCACTGTTTCCACGCACCCTTCTAATTTAGCAAATTTGTAATACTGTCACGCCACATTTTCAACAGTGGCATTTTTACACAACTCCTTATGAACACTACAGCTGTCATTTTTCACATCCTGGCTAAAACATGTTTTTGCACTCCTGCCAGACAATAGCACAGTCATTCTGGGAAATCAGTGTTTGGGACAGATTAAGATTGACCGAGTGAGAGGGGGGAGTGACTGAGCTCAACTGAGCTCTGTCGGGACTGCTGAGGATTTGTTTGTGGGCAGACAAAGGCCCCAACACAAGAGCCCAGTACAAAAAGGCAGCCTGCAGCACTGGGAGAAACAGAACGAGTGAGCGAGTGAGGGAGAGGGAGTGAGCGAACTCACCGAAACGCTGTTAGGACTGCTGCAGATTTCTTTGTGGGCAGAAGAAGGCATCAATACAGGCAGGGGCCCAGTACAAAAGGGCAGCCTGCAGCAGTGGGACAAACAGTATGAGCGAGTGAGACAAAGGGACTTAGTAAGCTCAACGGAGCTCTGTCAGGACTGTTGGGATTACTTTGTGGGGAGAAAAATGGGCCAATGCAGGCAGGAACCCCGTACAAAATGGCAGCTTGCAGCGTCAGAACAAACAGAATGAGCGATGAGAGAGGGAGACTGAGCGACCTCAACGCAGCTCTGTCGGGACAGCTGTGGATTTCTTTGTGGACAGACAAAGGTGGCCAATGCAGCCAGGAGCCCCATGCAAAAGCGCAGTCTGTGGCACCAAGACAAACAGAACGAGTGAGTGACAGAGCGGTAGTGAAGTGAGCTCATCGGAGTGCTAGTGTGACTGCTGCAGATTTCTTTGTGGGCAGAAAATGCGGCAACACAGGCAGGGGCCCAGTACAAAAGGCCAGCTTGCAGCGCTGGCAGAAACGGAATGCAAGTGTAACCCCCTTGCAAATGGGGGTTCCTAGAAATGCCAGTCTGGGTCTACCTTAGCCCGTTTTGTTCTGTCCTTCTCCCACTGTCTCTCGGGCTTCTCCTGACTTGGCTTCTAATTTTTCTGGCTTCCTAGGTCCTGTTTGCCCTCGTGTGTGCCCCAGCTTGCAGTCAAATGAAAATCCAGCCCCTCAGGGCTTTAACTGCTGACCGCAAGCTCCCGCTGTAAAAGTGCTGCCTCCAGGGCAGTGGGAGTGCGTTGGCGCGCAAAGCACCTTTGATATGGAGCCACTTGTTTTGTGATCACCTTGGGGACTGTGCTGTGGGCCCCAGGATCCCTTCCACCTATTTGGGACCCGGTGACCACGGACAGCCTGCTGGGGGACCACTCAGATGGAAATTAAAGGAGTTCTGACCAGGGCTCATTTGAGTATGCCTGTGCAGGGCCCCGGTCATCTGAATAATGCATAACAGTGTATCTGGCTGCCTCCAGGGTAGCTATGTTCAGCTCCAGCCAAAAAGAAGAGAATTACAATGTTTTACATAATGGAACTGTTGCTGCTTGTTGGGAATATACTGTGCATGTGGGGAAAAGTGTTTAAAGATAAAATGAGAACTGTTTCCCTGGCAATTCCAGTATTTGGGACTCTGTGTGTCAGCCTGTCAGCTGCTGTAAGGGGAGCTTGCATAAGTGCAGTAGCGACAGGAAAAGTAAAAGAGCCATGTTTTTCATCTGTGCAGTGACTGCAAGTACAGCCTTTAAGCTATAGAACTGTGGGGCATTTGAGGAAATAATTACTTCTTTCTGGCTGCACCAGGACATTATTCAGGACTGTATCTAATCTGCTATAAGGGACAGTGGGTTAAGCAGCCATTGCCAGCAGTACAGCCAATTGGAATTGCAGCAATAGAAAGCCAGGACTTGTGGGACATTCACTGCATCTTATGGGTAAGCACCCAAGTGCTTATGGGGGCTTACAGGGACATTATTTTAGGCGCAAATTCCATAACCCAATTGTGCCTCAAGTGTTCTGATTGACAGGTCCTTCAGCAACCTGGAGACATGTCACCCCATCCCTGCTACCAATCAGGAGTCGAGCTAGGAGCTCTATAAAGAGACAATGTTGCCAGTATATCTGGAGATTCAGAAAGAGAGAGAGAGAGAGATTTGGAGAGAGAGCAGCAGAGCAGGCTCCAGCCTGCTGGCAGCCCCCCATGGGGGACGGGCTCAGGCTCCAGCCATGACATCAGGCCTGGGCCACTTAATTCAATCCCTTTCAGTCTTCAGAGGGCACTTGTTATTTTCTTCAGTTAACAGTTAACTAGTTACAGTAATTGTGCTTTCTGCAATGGCTAGTCTGGAGGTTGCCAGTACTGTCCTCCAGAGGCTAGCCTTCCCTCCCACGTCGGGGAAAGATGTTGACCAAAGAATCATATGTCCAGCAGCAGTGAGAGTGCTGACCAGACCAGATGACATCATGCAGTGGTGAGAGCACTGACCAAGTACCTCAGCGGTGAGAGAGCTGAAGAAGTCTTCAGGATGCCTTCAATTGCGGATGAGACCCGTGGAGGAGCTGAGTGAGTACCCTCGTACCCCAAGGTGAGAGGGAGAAGCTAAGCAAGTAATCTTGGGGGTTCCATGCCCCATTAAGAAATATGTGCTATTAAGTGTGAAGTATTGAAGTCATCAGTCTGGGCTACTAACCCCATAAGAGACTGCCTAGTTCAAGTAATGGATGCATCTTGTCTATGGCCCAAATGGCTAAGTTGCAGGTGTAGCAAGATGCTGGGCTTAGTGAATCATATAAATGTGTGTGTTAGAGTCCTGCCATCGTGGAGCTGTCTGCCAAGACGCACTTGCCACTTCATGAGACAGGAGGCCCTAGAGCATAATAATGTCTAAGATACCTTAAAGAGAATGTACCTGTGTCTGCATAGAATTTCGTCTAAGAGCGCTTGGTATAAGTGTTAAATGGCTAGACGTTCTGGATAGGACTCCCCTTGTGGATAATGTTCTTGGTATATAGAATGTACTGGATGTGACTGCCTGTGACTAAAGTATGGGATGCTTGATAAAAGTTTTCGTTGCCAACTTACTCTGGATGGATGTCTTTTGGTATATAAAGTACTGGATGTGACCGTGCTTAAACTGTGTTTAGGACGCTTGACAGAAACATCACTCTTTTGCTTTGGATGGGACTTTCAAATGTTGTGCTGAATGTTCTGGATGTAAGATCCACATAGTTTATTCTGGAATGTTCGGAAGTCTGCAAGTGCAGGGCAATCCCTAATTTGTCTGCAAGTGTAGGGCAATCCCTGCTTTGTCTGCTAAAGTGCAGGGCAATCCCTGCTGTGGTCGTAAATAGTAATTTGCTGCTTTACAAAAATCTGTTTCCAAGTTGCCCCCTCCCTCAAATTAATAGCCGGCCACCTCGACCAGCTGCAACTCCATCAGGCCTGCAACAACTTAGACTGTGGTATCTGTTTAACCAGTATGGTATGAGATTGCGGGGTTTCTGCTGTATCTGGGACTGGTACCAGTGTGGTTATTAATAATTATGTTTAACATCTGATTTATCAGCAGCTAGATAGCCAGGGCTCTGGATGTCTTAAGTCGAATGGTAAAATGTGATTTATGTCTGCCTGTTAATATGTAACCACCCAGCTGGAGGGTTCTCCAGCAAAATCCAAAATGATCTCTGTACATGTGTAAATATGGTAAGATAACCTCTACTCCTCTTGTTTCCCTTTCCTAACTCCTTTATTTCCCCCTGAAATAAATATCTTGTTGTTGTTATTTGAAATCCTGTGTGAGCATATTATTAGAGAGAGCCTTTAATTCAAAATGTTGAAATGTGGGGAACTGTGTATTGGGGCATGTCTGGGGAAGGTAACTGGTCACCATGGGTGGTGTAGCAGCTCAGAGGGCTACACCCAGGACCATCTCACCCACGTAAAGCACCCTGAGTGGAGGCACTGCGCCAAGGTTTTAAAAAAATGTTATAAGTTAGCGAACCAAACCCCCTCAGCGTATGTTCAGGGTAGTAGGCAGGGGTGTAACACTGGGGGGTGGCGCCGCCCATGGGTTACACAAGAGTGACAGACGGGCAGTGAGCGAGCTCAGTGGAGCTGTGTCAGGACTGCTTCAGATTTCTTTCTGGCCAGAAAAAGTCACCAATGCAGTCAGGAGCCCAGTACAAAAGGGCAGCCTGCAGTGCCAGGAGACACAGAATGAGCGAGTGAGGGAGGGGAGTCAGTGAGCTCAATGGGGCTTTGTTGGAACTGCTGCAGATTTGTTTGTGGGCAGAAAAAGGCAACAATGCATGCAGGGGCCCAGTACAAAAGGGCAGCCTGCAGTGGCAGAAAACCCAGAATGAGCGAGTGAGTGAGCTCAACAGAGCTGTGTTGTAACTGCTACAAATTTCTTTATGGGCATAAGAAGGCAGCAACGCAGGTAGGAGCCCAGTAGAAAAGGGCAGGCTGCGGCGCTGGCAGAACAGAATGAGCAAGTGAGAGAAGGGGAGTGAGCGAGCTCAACAGAGCTTTGTCGGGACTGCTGCAGATTTCTTTTGGGGCAGAAAAAGGTGCCAGCAGAGGCAGGAGCCCAGTACAAAAGGGCAGCCTGCAGCACCAGGAGAACCGGAATGAGTGAGTGAGACAGGCGAACTGAGCGACCTCAACGGAGTTCTGCCGGAACAGCTGTGTATTTCTTCATGGGTAGAAAAAGCCACCAACACAGGCAGGAGCACAGTACAAAAGGGCTGCCTGCAGCGCCAGGAGAAACAGAATGAGCGAGTGAGACAGGGGGAACAAGCCACCTCAATGCAGTTCTGTCGGGAGAGCTGCGTATTTCTTCCTCGGCAGAACAAGGTGCCAACTCACGCAGCAGCCCAGTACAAAAGAGCAGCCTGCAGCACTGGGGCAAACAGACTGAGCCAGTGACAGAGGCCCACTGCGCGAGCTCAACAGACCAACTCAATCAACATTCAACATTGACAAATGCTTGTTTCATCCTGATTTAAGATATTGCAAATCTGTTCCCTCATTTATATTTTTAGGGGACCTGTGTTTTTTCTAATACAGAAAGTCCCACACTCACAAATAGCCAAGTACACATGATCCTCTGTGATGCTATTAAAGAATGATTGTGCCATTTAAGTTTCATTTGCATTTACTGTAGTGAAGGTGTTGCTTTTTAAAATGGCACTACAATATTTACAATTCACACAGGGAGAAGTACCCTGTGGTTTCACTGGTAACCAAGTATCCCCACCCCTCTCTGTCCTGTGGGTGGGCTGGTACTTGTGCAAAATTAAATCTTTAATATTCCTTCCCCTCCTATATGCCATGTGTGGTGGATTAGCTGTGGCCTTTCTCAGACAGGGATCTATACCTAAAAAGTGCCAGTGTTTTTGGATTGTGGGGGATGGTCTCTGAGGCACTCCACCTACCTGACATCATGGGTTAAATACACCTGATAGGTTGTCTGATGCACATGTGACTGAAATTGAAGATGTCCCTTCTGAGGGTCACTGGTCACTTCTATTCAGTTCAAATTGTGCATCTGAAAAAGGTTGTCGCACTACTCCAGAGCTCCAGACCACAGAAAGTTAAAACGATTCATCACAAGGTAGGGAAAAAATCCATATATATATTACCCCTATTGCTCAGTCAAACACTATAAGTATTACAAGTTAAAGGTTAGATATGGACAGTACAGCAAGTTTTGTGTCTACCTGTTACGTCGGTCTAATTCAGAAAATATTTTTATATTAGCATGTCTCTAGTTGCCTCTGTCACGTGAGCAAACTGTTTTTTGTCTAAAGATTCAAATCATTCAGACACTCTGCACACAACAGACCCTATCTGCCTGGCAGCAACTTCACCTTCATTTACCAAAAACATAGAAACATAGACTTTGACGGCAGATAAGGACCGCTTGGCCCATCTAGTCTGCCCATTCCCCTACCTACAGGATAGGCCGCAGAGCCTAGTTAACCAACAGCCTATTTCTTCCTACCCCCCACAAGAATTGCCTTATGTCTGTCCCATGCATTCTTGAATTCTCCCACAGTTTTAGACCCCACAACCTCCTCAGGAAGGCTGTTCCATGCATCCACTACCCTCTCTGTGAAATAATACTTCCTCACATTGCCCCTGAACAGCCCCCCTCTATCTTTAAATTGTGTCCCCTTGTTCTTGCACGTCTCTTTTTCTGAAAGATGCTACCCTCTTGGACTTTGTTGATTCCACTGAGGTACTTAAAAGTTTCTATCATGTCCCCCCTCTCCCTTCTTTCCTCAAGGGTACACATATTAAGCTCCTTTAGTCTCTCCTCATACGGCTTCTCTTGCAGACACTGCACCATTTTAGTTGCCCTCCTCTGAACTGCCTCTATCCTGTCTATGTCCTTGCGGAGATGGGGTTTCCAGAACTGGACACAGTACCCCAGATGGGGTCTCACCAACTGTCTGTACAGAGGGATAACAACTTCCTGTTTTCTGCTGCTGATGCCTCTCCCTATGCATCCCAGTATACCCCCAGCCCTCCCTACTGCCTTCTCACATTGCTTGTTAACCTTAAGGTCATCTGATATGATTACCCCCAGGTCCCTTTCCTTTTTTGTTGTTGTTACTACCTCCACCCCCCATTGTGTATTCTTCCCCTGGGTTCTTGTTTCCCAGGTGCATTATTTTGCACTTTGCATTGAATAATAGCTGCCATACTTCTGACCATTCCTCCAACCTTGCCAAGTCCCTTCTCATCCTTTCCACGCCTCCTTGTGTATCAATCCTGTTGCAGATCTTTGTGTCATCTGCAAAGAGGCATACTTTTCCTTCCAGTCCCTCTGCAATGTCACTTATGAAGACATTAAAAAGGACTGGACCCAATACTGAACCCTGTGGTACCCCACTAGTAACCCTCTTTCTTCAGAGTGGACTCCATTTACAATTACCTTCTGTGTCCTTTTGTCCAGCCAATGTTTTACCCAGGCTACCACCCTGGGACCCACTCCCAGGCTGGTTAATTTGACTATTAATCTTTTGTGTGGGACTGTGTCAAATGCCTTGCTAAAGTCTAGGTAGGCCATGTCCACAGCCCCTCCCTGGTCTACTACTTTGGTCACCCAGTCAAAGAAATCTATTAGATTCGTCTGACATGACCTTTCCACTGTGAACCCATGCTGCCTTGGGTCCTGTGCCCCACTGGCCTCTAGGTACTCAACTATTCTTTCCTTCAGAAGTGACTCCATCACTTTCCCTACCACAGAGGTCAGACTGACAGGTCTGTAGTTTCCTGCCTCTGTCTTGGTCCCACTTTTGTGAAGGGGAATCACATCCGCCTTCCTCCAGTCCTCGGGTACCACACTATCCTCCCATGATTTATTGAAAAGATTAGCCAGTGGTTTCACTAGTTCCCCCCTTAATTCTTTTAGAATTCCGGGGTGAATTCCATCAGGCCCCATTGCTTTGTCCACCTTCAGTTTTAGGAGTTCTTGCAGAACCCTTTCTTCTGTGAAAGGACTGGGATCGATCCCCCAATCAAGAGTGCTTCTGTTACTTGGATTAGGCACTTCCCCCTCCTCTTTTGTGAATACAGAGCAGAAATATTCATTCAGCATCCCTGCTTTTTCACTGTCCCCCTCTGTCCACCCACCGTTCATTCTATTCAGCCTCACTATCCCTCCCTTTGTCTTTCTATGCTCGCTGATTTACCTATAAAAGGTTTTATCCACCTTCTTAACCGAGTTGGCTATCTTTTCCTCAGTTTGGGCCTTTGCTATTCTGACTTCCCTCCCTGCTTCCTTCTGCCTTAACTGGTACAGCTCTCTGTCCTGCTCCTTCTGTGTTTCATTATACTTCCAGAATGCTATCTTTTTCTTCCTGACTTTCACAGCCACCTCTTTTGAGAACCATAGTGGCTTTTTCTTTCATTTTGATTTGTTTATTTGCTTCATACAAAGGCTTGTTGCCTCTGTGATGGCAGTTTTGATGATTCCCCATTGTTGCTCCACACCTCCTTCTAGCCTGTTTGCTAGTGCTTTTCTGAGGTACTCTCCCATCTTGCCAAAGTCAGCCCTCCTGAAGTCCAGTACCCTCACTTTTGTATGGTTTGACTTTGTAGCTGAATTTAATGTGAACCACACTGTTTGATGGTCACTTGTTCTCAGATGGCAACCCACTTCTAGATCTGAGATCCTCTCACTGCCCCCGTTTGAGAGTATGAGGTCTAAGATTGCACCCTCTCGAGTGGGTTCCGAAACTAGCTGTCTGAGGTCTGCCACCTGCAGGGCATCAAGAATGGCCCTGCTCTTGGATATGGCTGCAGCAAATGTGCTCCAGTTAACACCTGGCATATTCAGGTCTCCCATCAACAGTATCTTTTTTATTTATTTATTTTTATTTATTTGTAAAATCAGTTTACAACCTTTGAGCCAGAGGCTCGTTTCCAAAGGTACTTCGTCACATAAAGACATACATAGTGTTTTTGGTTACATAGCATAGGTTTGCAAAACAATAGGCATTCAACAGAGGCGCCACATCACACTGTGGTCAGACAAATACACTTAGGTTAAAGGGTACATGTAATTGAGAACAGGTGTTACACAAGTTGGTATCAATAGTGAGCAATCTAATAGGTAAACACTGAAACAGCTGGCACTGGCCAGGTTAAACATAGGCACGGTGTACAGGGAAGTGGTGGTGGGGATGGCTAGGTGAAGAGCCGCCTGGAGGGCGTTGTCATGAGAAGTAGAGGTGGAAGCTACTTTCAGAGACAGGAGCAGTTACGAGTGTTGTCGATGTGGTTTCGAAGGGTGGTTTTGAACTTGGAGATGGTGGTGGCATTGGTGATGGGGGCAGGGAGAGATTAAACCAGGTTGGGGCTCTATAGCAAAAGGACCTCTGGCCCACGCTGGTTCTTGATCTGGGGACCATTAGAGTGGTCTTGTTGGATGACCGTGTTGCAATAGTGGGAGGGCTCTGGTGGATGGATGCCGTTACCCCAGGGGGGGGAGAGCCCGAGTAGGGTTTTTTTTGTGAGGAGACAGGTTTGGTATCGGAGCCGTTTATCCAGGGTAAGCAGTTTAGCCTCGACATACAGCTGACAGGTGTGTGTGAGCCTGGGAGCACCAGTAATCAATCTGCAGGCTTTATTCAGGGTTAAGTGAATTTTTTTGAGTGCAGTGGTGTCAGCAGCACCATAGACTGGTAGACCATATTCTACAAGGGACAGAACGGATGATGTAACAGCGAGCCAGAGAGCATTTGGGGGAAGGCAGGTTCTATGGTGGAAGAGGATGCCAAGCCGTGTGTTAGTGGCAGATGTTAGGGCATCGATGTGGTTGTGAAATGTGAGGGCTGAGTCGAAGGTAACCCCAAGGTATTTGTAGGAGCAGACTTGTTCCAGTGGCTGATTGGTACTTGGAAGGATATAGAGTGGGTGGTTGCTAGCTTTGTTTTGGGGGTGGGAAAAGAGCATAGCTTTGGTCTTTTTAAGATTGATGACGAGTTTGCGCTCCTTAAACCAAGCTTCGGCACTGTTGAAAGACTGCTGTAGGGTGTCCTGGAGGGAGATGGGATTGCGGTGGGTGGCAAAAAGGACAGCGTCATCTGCATACAGTAGAATTTTGCCAGGACATGCACTGGGCAGGGTGTTCAGATAGAGCGAGAAGAGAAGGGGGCCCAGGATGGAGCCTTGGGGGACCCCAGAGTGAATGGGACGGGTATCGGAGAGTGTGCTATTGATTTTTACACACTGTGATCGAGCGTCAAGATAGCTTGTGCACCATGCTAGGGGGCCAGCCGAGAGACCAGTGTGGCACAGTGCATTCAGCAGAAGTGGATGGGAGAAGGTGTTGAAAGCCTTTGAGAGGTCGATGAACACTGCACCAGCTAGGGAGCTGGTATCCAAGGAGGAGTGTAGGAAGTTGGAGAATTCAATTAGGGCAGTGCTGGTACTGTGACCAGCATGGAAGCCATGTTGCTCTGGGCATAAGATGTTATGTTTAGCCAGATAATCAGTGATTTGAATGGCCACCACTTTCTCCAGGGCTTTAGAGATGGGGGGGAGGATGGAGATTGGCCGGTAGTTGTTGGCCGATGACCTGTTGCCCTCTTTATGAATTGGTGTAATAATGGCTGTTTTCCAAGCTGTGGGAAATTGTCCCAGGCAGAGTGACTGGTTAATTAGGCTGGTGAGTGGGGCAAGGACTTCATCTAGCACCAGCCTGAGGATACTGGGGTCCAGTGAGTCACTGCCGGGACTGTTGCCATTCAAAGCTTTGATTAGGATGGGTCTGGCTTCCCGGGTGGAAATCTTGTGCAGGTGGAAGCTGGGGTGCTGGAAGATAGGGGGAGGTTGGTTGGGGGGGAGGGTCAAAGAAATTACTAGGGAGAACTGGGCTAAGGTCAGTGAAAGCGGTGTTGAGCCAGTTAGCTATGGTGGCAGGCTCGGTGGTGGTAGTACCATTTCTAGTGAGCTGGGATGGGGCAGGGGAGCGAGCTTTTCTGTTAAGTTGCTTAATATTATCCCAGAAAGTCCGGGCCGAGCCCCAGGAGGAGGTAAGGGTGGCCTGGTAATGGTCGGCCTTGGCTTTCCTGATGGCCCACGAGCACTTATTCCGGGCTGCATTGTAAGCCTGCCTATCAGACAGACGACCCGTTTCAGTGGCAAGGTGCCAGAGGTTATCCCGATTTCTTAGTAATTGTAGAAGGGCAGGGCTAACCCAGGGTGCATTCTGTTTTTTAGACCGGATTTTGGTGAAGGGTGCAAAGAGATCACAGGCCATGTTGAAGGTGTGAGTGAAGAAGGTGAGGGCAGTGTCAATGTTGGTTGCACGATGAATGGGGAACCAGTTTATCTGGGTGAGGAATACTTTATGTTTTTTCAGCCCACCAGGGTGGAGGCGCCTGCGGAGGGTGGTCTGGGCTTTGGGTTTGGGATTGGGGACTGCCCAATGAAATAGTATAGGGGAGTGGTCACTTAGGGAGTCTGGGAGGACCTGGATGTTTTGGATTTTATGGGGACGGTTAGTTATAATAACATCCAGAAGGGTGCTGGTACCTCTCTTAGGGTTTATTCTCGTGGGCTGGGTGACGAGTTGCGTCAGGTCTTGGGTGGCAAATGAGTCTTTGATCGCGGATGAGGAGGTGCTGAGCCAATTTACATTAAGGTCCCCAACTAGGATTTGTTCCGCCTTATGGTGGAGGGTGGCCAGGTAGTCAGTTAAAGATATCAGGGCCGGGTGCTGGTTCTTTGGGGGAACGTAGGCTGTGGTGAGATAGAGAGGGCTCCTAGAGGGGTCCGGGGTGAGTTTGAGGGTAAGAGCCTGGGCCCCATTTACAAGGGCAGGGGTGGGGAGTGCGTGTCCAAGTATTGTGTCCCTAGTGTAGATTGCACAGCCTCCCCCTCGTTTGCCTACTTGGTCCTCCCAGTATAAGGTATAGCCTGGGAGGGAAACAAATGAGTCAGGGGTGGATTTGGACAGCCAGGTTTCAACCAGGGCTATGATGTCTGGTTGATAAGCCAAGGCCCAGCACTGTAGGGCATCACATTTTTTCAGCAGGCTGCATATGTTCATGGAGGCTAATTGAAGACCAGTGGGCTGGGTGGGTGGGTGGGAGGGGCAGGGCCTGGGTTGGGATGTATGTTCCCTGTTAGGAGTAGAAGGAGAGAACTGCTCTGGTCAGAGGGTGGCAGATGGAGAGTTTGCCGGGAGGCGATAGGATGAGGAAGGGGTTTTGTAGCACAGGGGTGGGTGAGGGCAGCACAGGCAGAGAGAGCTTGCGTGATCAGAGCGCAAGGGAGCCGGGGAGGAAAGGTAATGTCTGGATGGGGGTGAGGTGGAGAGGAGCATATGGGGTGTGTGGAGGAGGAGGAGGGAGGGGAGGAGCAGTGGTAAAGGAGGAGGGGAAGACAGGAGGGTAGGTAGGAACACTGGAGTAGTGAGGCTGAGGGTTAATAGGGACAATAGGGTTGGTGGAAGGCAAAAGAAGGAGGAGGAGAAGAGAGAGGCTGGTAAGCAGGGGGTGCACATGCATAGTTGGTAAGGGTGGGGGAGCTGAAGTGAAGAAAGAATGGGGGTAATAGGTTGATAGAGGGGAGATAGTAGTGAAAGGTCACCTCTAAGCCTAGTTGCTGCTATGGTATAGTGGCAGGGCTGGTGCCTGAGGTGCACAGGGTACTAGGTTCAAGTCTTGCTCAGGGTAGCAGGAAGGAGCCCAGCCAGTGGCTGTAACAGCAGGGAGTTGGGGTCAAGGTCTGCAGAAACACTCAGATAACACTTTAGCAGTGTCAGAGGGTTAGAGCATTTTTTGAGTTTTGAAATCCTGCAGAAATAATAGACAGGTGTGCTAGCTGAGTGGTGGAACTGCTGACTTTGACAGTGAGGGTGCAGGGTTCAAAGCCTGCAAAGGCAGCAAGAGAGAAGTGGTAAACTTATATTTTGGCAGGTGGGGGTGTAAGAGACTAAAAGGCATAGAAAGTAGGAATAAAATAGGTAGGCAATGTGGTCCAGAGGTAGAGCTGCTGACTCTGACTGTATCTCCCCTTTCTCTGCCATTCTAAGAATGCCTTCTATCATATCCTTGTCCATTCCCTCCCCCTGACATGGGGGTCTGTACACAACCCCTGTGCGGATTGTGATGCCCTTTCCAGTCTCCAAGGTGACCCACAGTGTCTCCTCTTCTCCCTGTTTACTCTTTTGTTCAGTTGCTTTTATCCCTTCCTTTACATAGAGAGCTACTCCTCCCCCTCTTCTCCCCTGCCTGTCTCTCCTGTAGGTTATGTACCCTGGTATGTTAACATCCCAGTCGTAGTTCTCTGTGTACCATGTTTCTGTGACTGCTACGATATCCAGGCATCCCTCTTCCATCAAGGCCACCAGCTCAGGGAGCTTGTTTCCCAGACTACGGGCACTGGTACTCATTACCCTTCATTTCCTGATGGCCTTATTGCTTTTTGCCCCATCCCTGTCCTTCTTGCCTTTGTCACTTTCTCCATTTACCCCTGCCCTTCTCCCTATCGACACCTCTATGTTGGTGTTTACAATCTGAATCAGGCTTAAGCAGCCACACAGGTGCATTGCATATCACAGCACTACCGTACAAGGCTACTCCTATTCACTCCTTTAAGTATGCCTCCACAACTTCAGCGCTCTGACACCCCTATTTTAGTGGTCCCAGATGCTGCACACCAAAAATCCAAGGCATAAATGATTACAGGAGCTCTATCCTCCTGAAGTTTTACCTCCCTGTACTCAGCGCTCTGGCCACCCTGATTTTAGCAGTCCCAGACGTTGCCCACTACAAGCTCAACAAACAAGCAGACTGAAGTAGTCTACCACAGCTCCTCACACGTTCTCTTTTCGGCTACAGCACTCTGGGAACCCCTCCTTTAGCGGTCCCAGATGCTACTCATGCAGTCTGCCCTAATGCCCAACAATGCAGCATTCAGAATGATCAGGAACAGCCCTACCTGCAGTCTCACACGCTCACTGTGCGGCGCTCCACAAGGGTGCTAGTCGAGCTACATTTACCTCCTCTCTGCTCGTTAGCTCAGGCTGGACCTCCTAGAACTCAAAATGGAGCAGCCATAATGTTATTTTATGGCCCCACTATGCCCTCGCCTCCATGTTTCTCTCTGCTTCACTTCCTGGTTCTCCTCTTCTCAGGACATGGTGCGCACCTCTCCATTGGTGTGCAAAATCTCGCGAGACATCATGGGGAGGCTCACCATGCTACCACCTAAGGACGTTCACTCCCCAGGGCACTACAACATGGAGTGCATCGCGTATTGCTTACTAAAGTGTATGCTTCACTCACTGCCACACAAATATATTTATCAAGCCCTACTAAAAGACACAGAGGTTTGTGTAGGGTGCACAAACATACCACACTACTGGTAGACTACTAAGCACCCACCAGCCCTACTCTTAAAGGCATATGAGCACTATCTGAGCAGCATATTTAATAGCACAGATAGTGGATCCCTATGGACACACACTACCTGGCTACTTCACATAACACAAGCCTGCAGCTCGTTAGGATATTATGCCAGGGCAATTCAACACCAGTACAGCCTATTCTTAATCCTGTTTTAAAATCATTATAATAAAACACAGCACAAACAGAGGAGTCATCACATACTAAGTATGTCTTTTCCATCTGATTACCAGGTTATCATGCCAAAAGCAAAGAGCTGCAGGCACTGCAATGTACCACTCCCACACCAACAAACAGGAAGGCTACGTGCTTCCTACATTGAGGAATCCACTTTACACAATGAGGTACAGGACACAGAGAATGATTTCACTCCTCCTACCACTAGTCAAGACAGTCACCAACAATCAGATACCACAAAAGCACTACTCCAGAATAACCAACTTATGCAAGCACAACAAGAGGTATTAACAGCAGTGTTACAGCAATTAACAGAACTCTCTAAACGCCAACATATCCATTCACCACCTGTGAAGAAAAGGAACACTAACTCCCTTTCTAGACATTCAGACGATCTCACAAACAACCACACACCAATGCCAACTGACTCAAGCGGCTCCTCAGATGAGGAAGAGGAAGGTCTAGAGCAAGAACCGCAAACCCTCACAGCTAAGTGGTGCTTTCCCGACCAAATCCCTGCTCTAGTACGCCAAATCATGGAAACAGTGGGCTTCAAAACCGTAATACCAACACCCACGTCCAAACTACTCCCGTCCCTCCAACCTACTGTGAAACAAGCAGACACCTTCCCAGTCTGTGAGGCCATAGAGGAGATTGTTCTAAAGGAATGGTCCTCCTCTGAACCAGCCAGAATTCCAGAGAGAAAATCATAGGACAGAATGTACCCACTGCAGGAGGAGAAACTAATGCTATGGTGTACATCTCCCACAGTGGACCCCCAAATAGTGGCCCTCAATAAAAAGACGGTGCTCCCCACTGAGTCCACCTCAGGATTAAGGGACCCAATTGACAGGAAACTAGAAGACAACCTAAAGAAGAATGCTGAATTAGCAGGCTTGGGAAGCAGAGCAGCTGCCACTGCTATATACGCTACAAAAGCACAGCTAACCTGGCACCAAGAAATCCAAAAAACCATACCTGCAAAATCACACGAGTCCGTACTCTTGGAAAACGCCATACTTTCCACCAAATATCTGTCAGACATGGTGGTAGACTCATTAAAAATAAATGCCAGATCGGCAGCAATCACCAACAGAGCTCGCAGATCACTGTAGGATAGAGGATGAAACTGTGGGATGCCAACAAAGAATCGAAGGCCACTCTACGACAACTTCCATTTAAAGGCAACATGATATTCGGACAAGCACTAGAAAAATATCTCAAAGGCAAAGAAGAAGGGAAGATTCTATCTAGAGAACAAACCAGATCCACTTACCTACCGGCTCGTCCCAGAGGCAGATGCCATTCCTTTCACGACAAGAGAAGAGGAAGCCACATCTTCAGAGGCACTAACTTCAGACAAAACTATACCACACCCTACCACTACAACAGATACAGAGGTAGATGCACAACACAAAAAGGCCGAAGAAACTACCATCGCTGCAACAATTCCAGGTCCTGACTACTCACATTCCATGAGAAACCACACACTAGTGGGCGCAAGACTGACACTATTCTTGGAACACTGGGAAAATTCCACCACAGACAAATGGGTGCTGGAAATAATAAGACAAGGATATGCAATACAATTTACAAAGATGCCACGAGGACACAGAATGATACACTCCCCCTCTTCCAAACACAAATACACAACAATGCACATTACTACAGCTATACAAGAACTAAGAGACAACAATGCTATTGTTCCCATCCCAAGGCAAGAAGAAGGTACAGGAATCTACTCCATATTCTTCATGGTTCCAAAAAAGACAGAAGGATACAGACTGGTACTGGACCTAAAGTACATCAACAAATCAGTGCGATATATACCATTCAAGATGGAGACAATAAGGTCAACTCTCAAAGTAATCCGCCAGGGAGACTTCCTCACATCCATAGATCTAAAAGACGCTTACCTCCATGTACCAATGAGACCCAGACACTATCAATTCCTACGCTTCTGTATTCTCGGACAACACTATCAGTACCAGGTCCTACCATTCGGCCTGGCATCAGCCCCGCTAGTATTCACAAAGGTATCAATAGTTCTCGCAGCAAAACTCCGGCAACAGGGAATCCACGTCATACCATACTTAGACGACTGGCTCATCAGGGTAAGATCACAGCAACAATCTGTAAGGGAGACGCAAATGGTGGTACAGTGTCTACAGCAACATGGCTGGGTACTCAACCACAAGAAAAGCCAACTAGTTCCCATTCACACCATAGAGCACCTAGGAACTCTCATAGACACAGAAAGAGGACTAGTTACCCCATCTCACTCAAGAATTCATATAATAGTATCAACAGCCCACAGACTAAGAAATGCAAAGCATCCCACGCTGTGAGACATCTCTCAAATGTTAGGACTAATGTCCTCAACAATAGACACAGTTCCCTGGGCAAGATGGCATGCCAGACCCCGTATATCCTTCCTTCTAACTCAAGGACATGCACACGAACTCAACCTAGCAAAACAGGTCAAACTACCACCCGGGGCGAGATCAAGCCTCACATGGTGAACAAACAGACGCAAAGTGACACAAGGCATGCCGCTAGACATAACCCCAGACATAATAATAGAAACAGATGCAAGCCTGTCTGGCTGGGGAGCTGTACTGGGAAATCATACAGCACAAGGAAACTGGTCCCTATCAGAGGCAAAGCAAACTATCAACATCCTAGAAATGAAAGCAGTTGTCAAGGCACTACTGTATTTCTCCAAATTATCCCAGCACAAACATGTGCAGATAAAGTCAGACAATCAGACCACAGTGTCATACATAAACAAGCAGGGAGGCACAAGAAGCAAAGCAATGATGTCAGAGACATCCAAACTAATGGCATGGTCACAAACACACTTAAAATCAATATCAGCAATTCACCTGGCAGGGAAACTCAACATCATGGCAGACTGGCTCAGCCGACAAATGATTCTTGCAGGAGAGTGGAAACTTCACACGCAAGTCTTCCAGCAACTCAACCAGAGATGGGGTCCAGTCGAGATAGACCTCATGGCATCACACAAGAAACATCAATGCATAAAATACTGGTCGCGATTCAAGGACCACAGAGCTAGAGGAGTAGACGCACTCTCAGCCAATTGGACATTCCAAATAGCCTACGTCTTTCCCCCCATACCACTGATCCTCAAGTACTAAAGAAGATTTGCATCTCCACAGCATGAGTCATACTGATAACACCACACTGGCCAAGACACGCATGGTTCGCGACAGTAGTCTCAATGGCACTAGCCGATCCCTGGAAACTACCGCTCAGACCAGACCGTCTCTCACAAGGCCCTATTACACATCCAAACCCTCAGCAACTGCAACTGACAGCATTGCTCCTGAAAGGGAGAGACTGCTAAAAGCAGGATACCACCCTTCAGTCATAGACACTATGGCCTCATCATGTCAACAATCCATGATTACCACTTACCAACGCCAGTGGGACATATTCAGCAAAAGGTGTAATCAACACAAAATAGACTCTACCACATGCACCATACCTCAGATACTACTCTTCCTCCAGGAGGGACTCCAACTAGGACTCTCCCCATCATCTTTAAAGGTACAAGTTGCAGCTATCGGGGCAGCAAGAGGACAAATACAAGGCACAATGCCGGGATCCCAACAAGACGTCGTCCGCTTCCTGAAGGCAGCAGCTAACATACGTCCCACACATAAACCACTACTGGCACCATGGGATCTGCCCTCAGTACTGACAGCAATGACTAAACCACCATTTGAACCTATAGGCTCCATCCATTTAAAATGGATACAACTCAAGGCAGTTTTCTTAATGGCCATCGCATCAGCCAGAAGAGTAGGAGAACTACAGGCACTCTCATATAAAGAACCATTCCTTCAATTTTACCATGACAGGATATCTACGAGACCAATCTCTTCATTCAGACCCAAAATTGCATCTAAGTACCACCTCAACCAAACTATCAAGATTCCAGGCCAGCTTCTGCCAGAAGAAGTACAGGCCGACCCCCAACTTAGACTGCTAGGAATGACACACCTGTTAACAACCTACATCAATAGAATGGCCGATATTCGAAAAACAGACAGACTCTTCATCATAATACAGGGACACAGAAAAGGTCTACCTACCTCCAAAGCATCCATAGCAGGGTACCTCTGAAAAGCCATCTCAGAAGCTTACAAAGCAAATAACACGCAGGTACCAACATCAGTAAAGGCTCACTCAGCCAGAGCTATCGCAACTTCCTGGGCAGAAAGGAACATGGCCACTGCAGAAGAAATTTGTGCCGCAGCCACTTGATCGACTATACACACTTTCACAAGACATTACAGATTGGACGTGTCTCAAGACACCAAGAGAAAATTTGCCAGGGCAGTACTACTGGCAGCATGCACAGGACATAATAAAATTATCACGTCTAACCTACCCTAAAGATTGATCACTGCTTTTGACTAACTCAGAGACCATCCCCCACAATGGTAGTTTACTCACCTGGTAAAGGTGATTGTGGGGGAATGGCTCTCTGAGGCACTCCACACCTCACCCTACAACTGACGTGAAAATGACACTGACAATAACACTATGGACAAAATGATATAACAACATACTATTAATGGTCCAAAACACATATGTACAGTATTTGCCAATTAAAACTTATAACTTCAAACAATCAGCAGAGACATCACCATACGATTATTCAAGGTACAAGTGGGGGGCTTGTAACTTTTTATAATTTCAGATACAGCTTTGGAAAACATCGAACTGAATAGAAGTGACCAGTGACCCTCAGAAGGGACGTCTTCAATTTCAGTCACATGTGCATCAGACAACCTATCAGGTGTATACAACCCATGATGTCAGGTAGGTGGAGTGCCTCAGAGAGCCATTCCCCCATAATCACCTTTACCAGGTGAGTAAACTACCATTAATCCTTCTACTGCAGAAGGTACTGAAAAAATGCAACCTATTTGATCTCACATCTTGATTCCTAAGGGTCATGACCTCCTCCCTACTCATTTCTGATACTTCCGTTCTGGCTTCCTCAACCACTCTTGCTGAGTATCCCTTTTCCCTAAATCTAGTGCACATTTCTTCACTTAGTGTTTGGTAATCCGCTTCTGAGCTGCAGTTCCTCCGCACCCTAAGTAATTGGGCCGTGGGAATGTTATTGATCTATGTCTGGGATGGAAACTGAGGGTGTTTAAAAGTGAATTCCTGTCTGTGGATTTCCCAAACAGGGAAGTTTGTAATTCATTATTTACATTCCTTTTCATTTCCAAATCTAGGAATGTAACAACATTTGGATCACTTTCTACGCTAAATTTCAGATTGGAATTACTATTTTCTAAATAGTTAAAATCTTTCAGTTCATCCCCAGTGCCCTTCCATATCATTAGGATGTCGTAAATAAAACAATGTCATAGGTCAGTCCTATGGTAGAAAGGACTGACCTGTGTGTCATAAACCACTGATGTCTCCCACAGGCCCAAATAGAGATCTGCATATGTTAAAAGCAGTAACATCAAGCCTAGCTTTACTAGACCCCAGTATAATCAATCTACAGCAGCATAATAATAAAATCATCTGTATAAGATTACACTTGACTTTTGTGCCTACAGTTGAAATTAATCATTTTGAGTTATATATAGATTAGAAGCGGTTCTCGAGATCCTTGAATTTAAGAGCCTTCTTTTATAAAATTTTTATAAAATATCTTTTATCAGTGTCAGTTGCTCAGTATCAGTATCAGTGGCTCAGTAGGTAGCACACTCGCCTCTGACGCCGGGAGATCAGAGGGCTGTGGATTCAGTTCTCACATTTAGCACTTGGGCTAATATCCCAGTACTGACACTGTAGTGTAGCATGAGAGGGGTGCTGCACCTCTGAGGTGCCGTCTTTCGGATGAGATGTTGAACCGAGGTCCCATCTGCCTGGATTGGTGGTAGTTCAGGTGGATGTTAACGATCCCATGGCACTTATCAAAAAGACTAGGGGAATTTCTCCGGTGTCCTGGCCAAATTTCCCTCATTCACTAAAAATACCACCAACAGCTTAATCTGGTTCAAGGTCAGTTGGCATTCATCTGTATCCCCCCTCCCCTGGTCGTGCTTGAAAATAGGCAGAATTTGTCTAGTGCACTTACCCAGTCAACAAAAACTAAATAAATAATAATAAATAAAATAGACATGGGCAATTATAATCTCAGTAATATACTTTCCCAGACTGAAATATATGATACAACTGAGGAATTAACCATATCTGGGCCCATTGCCAGTCTACAACTACTATGCCCCAAAGCATGCAATCCATCATATGTGGATGTAGTTAAACTGTTTGAGAAAGCCTGTGAAGTTGATTTTGAGTTCATTTATAGGAATGACAATAGGCCCGCATTTGTGACTATGTCCAGCAGTGAGAGAATTGTATTGAAGGATATGCAGGAAAATTCAGCTATTGTCATTAAACCTGCAGACAAGGGTGGGGCTATAGTAGTTATGCCCACAGAAAAATGCATCATGGAGATCAAGCAACAACTGGGGGACATTAATTTTTACAAGAAATTAAGAAGTGATCCTACTAGCATTTTTAAGGCCCAGATCAACCCCATGCTTGATGAGGTCCTCTTGGAAGGCACTATTAGTCAAAAAGAACATAAAAAACTCTCTGTACCACATGCTGTCTGCCTTACGATTTATGTACTTCAAAAGATCTGCAAAAGTTTGGAGGTCCCACCAGGAAGCTCCACTGTGGTGAGTATTGGGTCTGTTACAGAGCACCTGTCACACTTTGTGGATGCTCACATTAAACAATATTTGCCCCGTTTACAATTATATGTGAAGGACACAACTGATGTCTTGGGTATTATCAATGATATACAGCTCGAGCCAGACTGCCTTTTCATGTCTATGGACTTCAGTTCACTATATACAAAAATCCCTGATTTGGAGGGGTTGCTCAGCCATTGGCTTGAAAGGAATGATGCACTGGATTTGCTTAGGAGACAATTTGTATTGGATTGTGCCAAGGTGGTGTTGACAAAATACTTTTCTCTTTCAGGGGAATATTACCTTCAAGTTAAAGGGACTGCAATGGGTGCAATTTTTGCACCCAATTATGCAAATCTCTATTTGGGCCTGTGGGAGACATCAGTGGTCTATGACATACAGGTCAGTCCTTTCTGCCATAGGATTGACCTGTGGCATTGTTTTATTTATGACATCCTAATGATATGGAAGGGCACTGGGGATGAACTGAAAGATTTTAACTATTTAGAAAATAGTAATTCCAATCTGAAATTTAGTGTAGAAAGTGATCCAAATGTTGTTACATTACTAGATCTGGAAATGAAAAGGAATGTAAATAATGAATTACAAACTTCCCTTTTTCAGAAACCCACATAGAGGAATTCACTTTTAAGCGCCCTCAGTTGCCATCCCAGACATATGATCAATAACATTCCCTGGGCCCAATTACTTAGGCACTTAGGAACTGCAGCTCAGAAGTGGATTACCTAACATACAGTGAAGAAATGTGCTCTAGATTTAGGGAAAGGGGAAACCCAGCAAGAGTGGTTGAGGAAGCCAGAAGGGAAGTATCAGAAATGAGTAGGGAGGCGGTCATGACCCCTAGGAATCAATATGTGAGATCATATAGGATGCATTTTGTCAGTACCTTCTGCAGACAGTCAGGTGCAGTAAAAGGGGTAATCCGAAAACATTGTCACCTTTTAAGTTTAGATCCCCATCTGAGAGATTCCACAGCTAATCCACCATGCATGGTATATAGAAGGGGCAGGAATATTAAAGATATGATTACACACAGTTATCAGCCCACCCACAGGACAGAGAGGGTGGCGTACTTGGTTACCAGTGAAACCACAGGGTACTTTTGCCTGTGTGAATTGTAAATATTGTAGTAAACGAACAGTAAAAGAAGGTGACAAGACTTTCTATAGATACATTAGTGAAAGGAGAAAGTCCAGAGGGGGTATTGCTAAGCTTAATGGAGAAAAGGGAGCATGTGAGGAGGAGGACCCTGTAAAGGCATCTATCCTAAATAGATACGTTTGCTCAGTATTTACTGAAGAGAAGGTAGGCAGGGCCCATAGCTCAGCATCATGGACACAGGGGGGAGGGAGGTGAGCACTAGTCCCTTCACAAAAGAAAGGGTCCTACAAGAGCTTGCTAAGCTCAGGGTGGATAAGGCAATGGGACCTGATGGCATACATCCCAGGGTACTTAAGGAGCTAAAGGAGGAACTAGCAGAGCCATTAGCAGAATTGTTTAGTGAGTCTCTGAGCACAGGAGAGGTCCCAGAAGACTGGAGAAGGGCTCATGTGATCCCACCACAAGAGTGGTAGCAGGAGGAGGCAGGGAACTACAGACCGGTCAGTCTTACCTCAGTAGTGGGCAAGATTATGGAGGCACTCCTTAAGGAAAGGATAGTGCAACACCTGGAATCCATAGGGGCACAGGATCCAAGACAGCATGGGTTTACAAAAGGAAGGTCCTGTCAAACTAATCTCATAGATTTCTTTGACTGGGTAACCAGAGTGGTGGACCAAGGGGGAGCAGTTGATGTCGCCTACCTTGACTTCAGCAAAACTTTTGACACTGTTCCACATAGAAGATTGATAAATAAGCTGGGTAGGCTCGGGGTGGGTCAGAAGTTGGTCAACTGGGTGGCAAACTGGTTGACGGGCAGAAAACAGAGAGTGGTGGTAAATGGTATACAGTCAGAAGAGATGCAAGTCACAAGTGGGGTACCTCAGGGATCAGTCCTGGGGCCAGTCCTCTTCAACATCTTCATTAGTGACCTCGCAGATGGACTAGAGGGTAAGGCTTGTCTGTTTGCAGATGACACCAAGATCTGCAACAGAGTAGATGATCCAGATGGGGTGGGCAGAATGAGAAGAGATCTGGATAAACTAGCAGAATGGTCAGAAGAGTGGCAACTGGGATTTAATGCAAAGAGTGCAAAATCATGCACATAGGGAAGAGAACCCTGAAGCCACCTATAGGCTGGGAGGGAGTTGCTAGCAGTCACAAAGGAAGAAAGAGACTTGGGCATCATCATCACTGATGACCTAAAATCATCAAGCAGACCTCTAAAGCAGTAGGTAAGGCTAGGGGTGTTAGGGTGTATTAGTAGGGGTATCACAAGTCGTAAGAGGAGCTAATAATCCCTCTGTACAAGACATTGGTTAGGCCCATCTGGAATACTGTGTGCAGTATTGGAGGCCACACCTTCACAAGGACATTAACCAAATTGAGGCAGTCCATAGAAGGGCAACCAAAATGGTGCAGGGACTGCATCAGAAGACATATGAGGACAGATTAAAGGAGCTCAATATGTATACCCTTGAGCAAAGGAGGAGAGAGGTGATATGATCGAGGCATTCAAACACCTTAAGGGCATAAACAAGGTGAAAAGAGTCTAACATGTTTAAATATAAGAAAAATAGCAGGACAAGAGGACACAGCATGAGATTAGAGAGAGGCCGATTAAGGGGAATATGAAATTCTTTTTCACAGAAAGGGTGGTGGATGCATGGAATGGCTTACCACAAGAAGCGGTGGCTATGAATACAGTGCAGGGCTTCAAACAGGCATGGGATAGGCATAAGGGAGCAATACAAATGACTATGAATAGATAGGCCACTGACAGAGCAAAGGCCGATGGCACATTTATAAGGTAGAAAAAGAAATGGGCAGACTGGATGGGCCTTGCGGTCCTTATCTGCAGTCAACTTCTATGTTTCTATGTAGTATCATTTTAAAAAGTAACACCTTCACCACAGTAAATGCAAACAAAATTTAAATGGCACGATCATTCTTTAGTTGCATTACAAAGGATGTTGTGTACTTCGCTGCTTGTGAGTGTGGGGCTTTCTACAGTATATTGGAAAAACCTCACGCCTCCTAAAAATATGAATGAGGGAACACATTTGTAGTATTCTAAATCAGGAAGAAAAAATGCCTTGGCAGTACACTGCAAAAAACATGGTGGGGATGGGAGACAATGTAAATTTAAATTCTGTGGGGTTGAACCAGTGAGGTTGGGCCCAAGAGAGGTTAATATAAATGACCTACTGTTGGACAGAGAAGCATATTGGAGCTACACTGGGGGCTCAAACACCAGAGTTGAATGATAAAATTGATATGCCTTTAATAAAGAATTGGAAGAAACTGAACAGGAACACATGTGAGATTATACATATAGAGATGTGCTTATTGTGTGCTTTCTTTCTCTCCACTGGGTGGTGCTGTTTACACATAAAAATGTATGATGACACCAGAAGCCTGTAAGTGATATGGACTTTGCATTTTGCTGTTTAAAGTTTTGATTTTATAGCATACTCATAGGTGGTACTGTTTATAATATAAAATCAGGAAGAAACCAGAAGCTCGATGTAAATGGACTGGGAATTTAGCTGTTGATAAAAATGTAAAATAGATTACTATATTTTTTTAAAGCTACAGTATTATAGCTGTGGAAGGTTTTTAATAACAATTGTCTCCACAAATGACCTTAAGTACACGGTTTGGACTTTCGAGGTTGATTTTTATATGGAATGTAACTTGTAGCCCAGGTATCCTTATGAATTGGCAATAGCCATTTTCCTGGGGCTGGTAGCCCAAATTGTAATTCATCTTATACAGATAATTTTATTAAGTGTTATGATGCTGTAGATTGATTCTACTGGGGTTTAGTGAAGCTAGGCTTAATGTTACTGATTTTAATATATGTGAATGGTTGTTACATATATGTGATTTTAACCTCACTGTCACTTTAAGCAGTAGCCTTTTATAGTGTGTGGGTATAGGGAGTACATCCTCCTGAAGATACACGTGACATGCGAAACTGGTTGAGGTGTCCCCGATCTGCTGGGGTGGCTGCTGATGCATGGTGCACTTTCTCTAATAAAGTAATTTTTTGCACAGTACTTCATGGTGCCTATGTTTGTGGACTACTCCTGATGTCAGAAACTGCCAGCTACTTAGGAGCCCAGTGTATTTCAGTGAGAAATTAAATATATTTTCCTGTTTTTTTCTGAAGAAATAGATACTTTTTTCAGTAACAGACATTTCCTTTTATATGTCTGCACTATTGTGGTCCATCTGTATGATTTTACAATTTTAAAATAGTAACTGGTTCTCTTTTCTTTTTCCCAAGTAAAATCTACTTATGAAGAACATGTCACCTGCTAAATTATAGCAAAAGATCACAGGTTATCAAACAACACGTATTTCTATTAAACATATGCTATCATGCTGGTAAAAAGTGTTATTTCTCTGTATAATCATGAAAACAGATAATCAGTTTCCCATTGAAATGCACAGCCAGCCTTGCCAGTAAAACTCTTTTGACATCATAATACAAGAATTCCACTGGATTCTTTTTTTACTAGTAGTTGGTAAAATACAAATAAACTGCTAAAAAGGTAATTAAAAAAACAAATAAAAGCAATCAAAATGATTACAGAGGCATCTCAAGGCTATGGCAAGCCGTTAGGGACATAATTCAGAATCTCTGATACATAGTTAAATGCATACACTATGTACTAACATACATATATCATATACTGAAATAAATACATCATATAGTGAAATATACTGTATATGTCAAGTAGTGAAACACATACACTATGTCCTGAACCGCATGCACTATGTAGTAAAATACAAACATCATATAGTGAAATGCATCCACTATATACTGAAATGAAAATTTCATATAGTGAAACACATACATTCTATAGTGAAATGCTTTCATTATATAGTGAAATACATACACCAGCTACTGAAATCCACATACTGAGTAATGAAAATCCACATACACTATCTAGTGAAACCAATACACTATTTAGTGAAACGCATACACTACCTATTGAGATACATACACTGCAGACTGAAAACTCGACACACGCTATCTACTGAAACCAATACACTATATATTGTAATACATACACTACATATTGAAAAGCAATCTTCACACACCATATAGTGAAACAAATACACTACATATTGAAATACATACACTGTCTATTGAAATATATACACTACAGACTGAAAAATCCACCTACAACATGTGCTGAAGCAAATACACTATATACTGAAACATACACTATATAATGAAACACATACATTACCTATTGAAACGAATACACTATGTTAAAAAAATCTACATACACTATATACTAAAACAAATACACTACATAGTGAAACACATACACTGTGTACTGAAATACATACTACACTTTGAAACACCCACATACACTATCTACTGAAACATATATATTATGTATTGAAACAAATACACTATATATTGAAACACATGCACTATCTATTGAAATAAAGATACTACATCATAAAAAAATCCACAGGCACTACATACTGAAACAAATACAGTATACAGTAAAACATATACACTATCTATTTAAATACAAGCACTACACACAGAAAACTCCACATACACTATATACTAAAACATATAAACTGTATACTGAAACACATACACTGCCTAGTGAAACAGATATAGTACCTAGTGAAACATATGGTGGATGTCAAGATGAACAACTCGGAGACTTGTAGGAGGGCAGCAGCCAAGGCCAACAGGATGCTGGGATGCATCACTAGGGGGATCACCTCCAGAAGGAGGGAAGTGATGTGCCCTCTGTATAACTGCTTGGTGAGGCCGCACCTCGAGTACTGTGTGCAGTTTTGGAGGCCACACTTAAAGAGGGACATTAAACTCCTGGAGAGGGTCCAGAGGAGGGGCAACCAAAATGATTTGGGGCTTGGGGACAGGACCTATGAGGAGGCTCGAAGAGCTAAATATGTACATATTGGAAGAGAGAAGGGACCGGGGAACATGATAGAGGTCTTCAGGTACATGAAGGGGGTAAATAGGGGAGGAACAGTCAGGGTGCTTCGAAGGAAGGAGGAGGGGGCCACTAGAGGGCATGGGTGGAAGCTGGAGGGGGGAAGATTCAGGGGAGAAAGGAGGAGGTGCTACTTCACTGAGAGGGTGGTGAAGCCATGGAATGCATTGCCTAGGGGACTGGTGGCGGCAGAGATGGTGGAGGGGTTCAAGATGGAGTGGGACAGGTACAGGGGAAGGGTTCAGGAAGTAAAATCCAATGCAGCGAGAATATCCGGAACTGGGAAGGGAGAAGCCAGAGAAGGCGAGGGGTGCAGCAAGGTCAGCTCCCAGGCTGGGGGCTGACCAAACGAGCAGACGCGAAAGACCGTTAGGCCTATTCTGCTGGCATTTTAGTATGTTAGTATGTACTGAAACACATACACTATGTATTGGAACACATACATTGTATATTGAAACACACAGACCATCTATTGAAAAATAGTATATCATAAAAAATCCACATACAGTAAATACTAAAACAAATACACTAAATATTAAAAGGTATACACTATCTATTGAAATACATACACTATATACTGAAACACATACACTATATACTGAAACACATACACTATGTACTGAAACATATACACTGCCTAGTGAAACAGATACAGTACCTAGTGAAACAAATAAACTATATACTGAAATTACATGTGACATGGAAGCTCCTTCCACCCTCCAAAGCCAAGATTTAGTTTGGCTTGATCCTTTGAGGAGGTAAGACATGCTATTTGGGCTCTCTGTTGTTAACCCTTATCTGGCCACTGCAGTATAGCTGCCACTGGTTCGCAATCCCCATTTCTCAAGGGAAAGCATAGGTTTTTTAAGCCAAATTTCAAACCTACAGCTGCTTATTTATTAAGTTTGTTCTGTGATAGTGGATGTGTGAACTTGTAATTGCTTCTTGCTAAATCCCGAAGCCACTGTCAGAATCGGGTGCTGCAATTGAGGTCAGTTGCAGTTAGCTGTAATTGCTCTGGATTGCAGACTTAATTGATGTGAGTCCTGTTTTGCTTCACTCTGTTTCAGACTGTCTTTCTCATGGATTCATCACCCCTTTCTCACCCCCGACAGAGACATACTAGGAGTCTTGCCCTCAGTTACTGCTACAGCCCTCTCTGAGGAAAAGTAATTGCCACGTGCACTAGTGGCATCGTCTTTTTCGTGCAGTCTCTGCAGCTACCAACCAAATTCTGCCTCTAGTGCCTTGGCTCCAATCCCCCTCCATTAGAGTAGGAGAGAGGGAGGGAGGAACTAGGTGGAGTTTTGTGCCCTGCACATGAGACCAGTTTGGTGCTGTGTTACAGTGTGAGAGCACAGAGGAAAGGCGAGATTGGAGTCTGGACATGTATTTTGTGCAAAGCCCTGTGTCCCTTAATCCTGCAGCAGTGACCATTAGCCTTGACCCATGCAAAGTGACCGAGAAGGAAGAAAGGAGAACACTAGTGGGGTCATGGGCAGTTGACTGCAGAGTAGTGCCAGAGGAGTGAGCGAGCCAGGGCACTGTGCTAATGAAGGACAACACTGTTTGCTACACACTGAGGTGACTGGGAGGGTTAAGGCAGGCAGCAGCAGAGAGAGTCGGAGGATGATTGTGCAGTAAAAAAATCCATGTCTTTTGTAGTATGCGCAGTTATCTGCAGTTGAAAACAAGAGGCTCATTGAGATTTTCCAACCCTCACATACAACTGCACATACTACAAGAGGCGTGGATTTTATCACTGCACAATCTTCCTCTGACTTTCTCCGCTGCTGCCTGCCTTAACCCTCCCAGTTACCTTAGTGCATAGCAAACAATGTTGTCCTCCATTAGCACTGCGCTGGCTAGCTCACTTCTCTGGCACCACTCTGCAGTCAACTGCCATGAAAGGCCCCACCAGTGTTCTCCCTTCTTCCCTCTCTGTCACTTTGCATGGGTCAGGCTAGTGATCTGCTGCAGGGCTAAGAGACACAGGGCTTTAATGAAAACAAGCGTGCAGACTCCATCTCACTCGTTCTCCATGCATTGCTCTCTATATGCAGCAAAACTGGTCTCCCGGTCGCAAAACTCACCTGGTCACTCTCTGTGGAGTAATGAGGCACCACGGAAAAACAGAGTGGTAACAAAACACACAGACAAAACGGCGCGCGTGGCGGTCACGGGGAAGGCAACGGCGGGGCAGGAGCTCAGAATGCACTGCCGAGGGGTGAAGGTGTGATGAATCCGCGGCGGGACTCACATCAATCAGTCTGCAATCCAAGCAGCAACGAACACACACTCAATCGGTGGCGCGAATCTGTGAAGCAATTCATCTATCACCAGACAAAAATAAATAAGCTGTGAGTTCGAAATTAACTAAAACCTATAGCAGCTGCTAGGGAATAATTCATAATTCTCATAATATAGTAAAACACATAACTACATAGTGAACTACATATATCATACAGTGAAATATATACATCATATAGTGAAATGCATACACAATGTAGTGAACCACATACACTAGCTACTGAAATATATACATCATATAGTGAAATACGTATACTGTATACTGAAATACAGATCCCATATAGTGAAACACATACACTATATAGTGAAATGCTTACATTATATAGCGAAATACATACCCTATCTACTGAAATCTACATCCTGAGTACTGAAAATCCACATACACTATATGCTGAAACAAATGTACTATGTACTGAAACATATACGCTACCTATTGAGAGACATACACTACAGACTGAAACATCCACATAAACTATCTACTGAAACAAATACTCTATACATTGTAACACATACACTATATAGTGAAAAAAATCTGCATACACTATATATTAAAACAAATACATTATATATTGAAATATATACACTATCTATTGAAATGCATACACTACACATTGAAAAAAGCACATACACTGTCTACTGAAACAAATACACTATATATTGAAACATCTACACTTTATATTGAAATATATGCACTACCTATTGAAATAAATACACTATGCATTGAAAAATCTGCATACATTACATACTGAAACAAATACACTACATAGTGAAACACATATACTATGTACTGAAATGCATACACTGTAGACTGAAAAATTCACATACTCTATATACTGAAACAAATAAACTATATACTGAAATGGACTACATTCTGAAATGACCCCTCACCCCTTTGAATGACCTGGCTCTGCACTCATTTCCTGTTACATTCAGGGAGCTGCTGGCTCGATAAGAGGTTGTCTAAAGCTACAGAGCAGAAGGTAAACAAAACGGCTATCTCTTATTCTACTGTACTTCTTTATGGGGTTTTACATGTTGTTTTGCTTGCACACCTTTAATCAAATTTCAGAAGATTGTGATGTGACAAGAAACTTTTAGAACTATTTTAAAATGTTTATTCTTTTAAATAAGTGCTGCCTTCATTTACTGTTAGACACATTTGTATAGGAAGCTGATACTTAGGATATTCCTAACATATCACTCTCATACCATATAAAACATAGGGGACTGCATGCATTTTTCTAAGTTAAATTTTTGATCAGATTTATGTGTTATTAATTACTGTGTTCGTCCAGCAACCTACCTAAGTTGAATGCCTGGGAAGAGTACTGCAGGAGCTGTAAAATTGTAAGCCAAATGCTTTCCTAGTTTGTACTGTGCTGAGTTAGTTTTGATTTAGTTTTTGTTTTTATTTGAATGTTTTGTTTAATAAAGGTTCTTGGTTAAGAAAAAAATATATATATTTTGCAGCAATTGCTCAGGGCCCAATTCTTGTCAGGAGCTCAGCTGGCATATGCATAATTTGCTCTTTCTGTTCTGAATAACTTCACTGTGATGCCTCACTGGTGGCACTCACAGCTCCTAACCTCCCCATTACATATCTGTGGAGCATTGCAAGGTGGACAGAGCTTTGCCAGGCACTTGGTCTCCACCAATAAACCTGCCCCGGTCAAGCCGCATAGTTACGCTGTTTATATGGTATGACTGTGTTATTGAGTTTGAGATCCCCAAACTGTGTTTTATTTCTTTTTCCATTGAGATGTTTATCTTCTAGGTCACCCACTGACCCCCTTGTGCACTGGCCTGTCCGTCCCCATCACCCAAAATCACCAGGACTGACCTGCTCTGAGATCTCCCATGGCACCCCCCATGATGGGGCCAGGAAGGAGAGGGCCATTCACAAGGAGACTCATATTCAGACAGGTGCAGAGCCTGGTTAGTAGTGCAAAGCCTGTGGCAGGTTGGTGGATTATTTTGCCATTGGAGATTTTCTACCTTTGGTTTATCCCCTGGGCAGTCAAGCATGCAATGATGCCAATCCAATTAAAGGCAAGTACTGCTTTGTGCCTGCCTGAGCCCTGCCCACTATGCCACTCTGATTCCCTGCCAGTATTCCTCCTAGGTAGCTGTTAAAGAGTGGGGGTGGTCAGACTCCCCCTTCCCTGAGAAGAAAGCAGTCCCCGAGATGCTTAATCATCTCTCCCACCAGCTAGCCCCTGTTTGACCCAGGTCCTCCCCCCAAACCGGGCCACTCGCATGGGAAGCAGTACCGCTACCACTAAGCCAGCTCACTAGACTGTATTTTTATAAATAAATAAAAACAGCACTCGGATGAAAGAAGAAATTGTATTTTACTTACAGTTGTTATTCATATTTAAGACACATCACCATGTTTTGAAATTGGATAAGTTTTCCAAGGAAAATAACATAAAATAATACATAAAGATACAGAATAAGATAATCCATTTTTGTTTACTTTCTGCATCTTAAGAGGTATCGGCAGGGAATATTTAGTCAATTAGAGCCCCATTTTCAGAAGATTAGCGGCGTGCTAAACATCTAAGCACTTTGCCATGTGGGAGAACAGCATGGTTGAACAGTTGCCATATATTTAGCAGCCCCTGATGCTAACCTGATCATGTGCATGTGCATATGTACCACTAAAGCCTTGTAAATAAGGGATCCCCTCCTGCATACTGAGCACAGTGCTATAGGTTTTGAAAGTGCTTAACAACTGAAATTGCAATACTGTTTACTGCTTCCAAAAATTCTGCCCTCATTAGAGCACACCATGGTGCATATTGTCACCCTACCCCTGGTCACCATTCTGATGCTCCCAAGTAGTATACCAAAATAATCCTTGGCATATAATGGTTCTACACCCTGACCGCAGTTTAAATGGCTCCAGTTATTATAATAAAATGACCCTTGGTGTCTAGTTCCCCCCCCCCCGGCATACTAAGCTGGGAGCTAATTTTCAGAAGCATCCTGGTGAAAGGAGAACTTGTACAAGTGGGGCTTAGGTAGCACAAATGTTCAAAATACATAACGTACATGGAACTGAGTGGTACACAATTGCAAATTACATTGAGAATAATACATGCAAGATGTAAGAACTTGAGTGACAAGCAAACAATCGACAATGCATATGCAGTGCAGTGCAGTCAGAAGCCACAAACATATGCTGGTAATCAAATACAGAGCAGTTTACATCAACACTAGCTGTAAACATTTGTGCATTATGCCTAGAGTGGAAGCATAAAGTGCCAAAGTGTAGCTGTACCTAAATTGGAAACAAGTCATAGGAGAGCAAGAGGGAAAATTAGAGCAAGTGCAGGAGGGAGAGGTGAGACCTCTGAAGTGGTTTAAAAGAATCCAGGGGCGGGAGATTGGTGAATGGCTGGGGTGAGGGGGTTCCAGATTTTAGGGAAGCGGTGGCTGAATGTGGCTTTGCCGGTGGTTATGGAAACTGAAGAGACTGCTAGGGTTTAAACATTTCAGCTTCTGATGGTATAGCTTTGGGGGGGCGGAGAGATAGGATGGTAGGGAAACAAACCAGATTTTCTCACAAAGCTGGCACGGTGTGCATGATGTCTGTCCTCAAGAGAAGAGAAGAAAAGGAGAGAGATTTATACATAGAACAGTGATGAGTCCAAGGAGGATAGTCAAGAGTGTAATGGCAGAAATAGTTGAAGAGTCTGTCCAGTCTGGCAAGGTTAGTGACTGGGGCTGTGCTGTAGATCACATCACCATAGTCAGAGATTGGGAGGCTCATTCTCTCAATAATAGCATGGTGCCCTGGAGGTGGGATACAGTCACAGTTCCTGTAAAGTGCACCAAATTGGGGTACAGCTTTTAGACTATAGCACCCACTTGTTCAGAAAAGTTTAGGTGCTGGTCTAGCCAGATACCAATTTAACTAAAGGTGGTAATATCCTCCTCAGGGGAGCCATCCAGGGTATGGATAGCTGGAAGGTGAGGGAGCCTAGAGAGTCTGTGCCTTGTACCAAAGGACATAGAGACAGTCTTCTTGGCATTGAGGAAAAGCTGATTTGTGCACGGCCAGGGTTGAACTTAATCAAAGTCCAGCTGGAGTCTGTGGGCCTGCTTTGAAGAGGACTGTGTCATCCATGTACATGTGAATGGATGCAGACTAGCATACAGAGGGGAGATCATTAAGGAGAATGGAGAAAAGTAGAGGGCCTAACACAGATCCTTGTGGGACCTAAGTAGATACAGGCAGGGAGGAGAGGGGGGTCACCAATTTTGACTGCTTGGGACCTAATCATGTGGTAGGAGTGGAACAGCCAATGGCTGAGTCAGAGAGGAATGCAGCCAGGAGTTTGGCAAATAATTGTGGTGGGAGACAGGGTTGAATGCTTTGGCTAGATTGACAAAGATAACAGAGGTGAATAGGCTTTGATCCTAATCTTTGTGGATGGATTTGGAGAGCCTGAGCAGGGAGATGGTGGTGGACTGATTTTTACGGAAGCCAGACTTGTATTGGGTGAAGAAGGAAGAGGAGTCCAGAAAGGGAGAGAGTTGTGACAAGATCATTTGTTTCTGTACTTTGGAGGGAGGAGAGAAATGGGTCGGTAGTTGTTAGTAGCAGCTGGTTCACCACCTTTTGGAGGAGGAGTAACAGTGGCAATCTTCCGGTCAGCAGGAATGGAGAAAAAGCAGAAAGAGAGGTTAGGGAGGTCAGCCAATGGGGAGGAGATTGCAGAAACAGACAGATGGAGGAGCTTGCTATCCAGGCCATCTGGGCTCCTACCCTTAGAAGAATTAAGGGTGGGAAGGATGTCGGTGATGGGAGGATGGAATTACTGGAGAGAAAAAAAATAGTGGGAAGGAAGGAGATGACAATCATGCAGGCTGGCAGGGGTGAGAAGGAGGTGATAAAATGAATTACACCTCTGTGGTGATGAAGAAGGGTTAGAGATAGGGGTGTCACCCACTTTGAGGACAGGCAAAGGAGACTGAGTGGGAGAGGAGAAGAGATTGTGGCAGCCTTCCAAAATTTAGACAGGTAACCAATGTTGGTACTGAAAGTAGATGTAAAATATTCACCTTTGGCAAGCCTTGTTGCCCTGGTACAGGTGTTGCAGAGGTGATGCTACCTCTGGAAGCCATGGGGGATGGGTTACTTTTCTTTTCTGACCAGGCCAAATCATGCACTTGCAAGTGAGCTATGAGCTTGGCCATGATCTAGGAGAGGTGGGGTACCTTTTCTCATGTCCTGCTCTGGGGGGGCAGTCCCATATTTCGAGGAATTTTGTTCTCAAATATGTTAGCATGGAGTCAGTGGAGCAGGTCAATGAGATAGGGGACCAATCAGAGTGGCTTAGGTCACGGCGCAAGGGGGTGAGGTCCAGGGATTTGAAGGAAAATATAAGCAGTGTTTTGGTGGGGTGACGGGGGCTTTAGTTGAATGAGAGGCAGCAGAGGGTTGTGATTATGGTGTCAGATCAGAAGAGAGGGAGGTCATGAGTGTAATGCCACAGGGATCCATCCTGACTCTTGCCCTCTTCAGCATGCTCATTAACAACATTTGAGAATGAATATGGGGCCGTGTCTCTTTGAAGATCATACCAAGCTCATGGGAGGGTAGATAGTGATGGGGGAAGCAGGAAACTGCAGAGTGACATGTAAAGAGTAGAGAGGTGGCCTAAGGTTTGGTGAGCAAGGGGGCAGGACCTGTCACTGTCGCAGTGGGAGGGACTGGCAGCTGGGGTAATTTATGAGTCACTATGGGGAGAGGGGTGGAAGGACCCTAGTGGGTGTAATTGGGATGGGGCTCAGACTTGCAATCAGGGTGTCTAGATGCCAGGGATCCTATTAATATACTAATCAGAGCATCTGAATAGTGATTGGGTGTGGGGAAATTCTAGATGCCAGGGATCTTTTTACTAATTGGGGTTATCTGAATGTGACTTGGGGGAACTACTAGATCCCAGGTATCGTTTTATTATAATATCAGGGGCATCTGAATTGTGATCAGGAGGTGGGGGCTGGGAATGCTCTGTACAATTCCTCCATGCAGTGATACACAGAGGCATTGTGCGGAGATGTTAGTTAGCCCATATGGGCTGGCAAATGTCCCATTAGCACCTTTCCTGCCCTATGGACTTAGCATGCTGAGAGTTGAAAATGACTCATGGGGTAAACGTGCTATCTTATTTGCGACATGCTTACTCCCTTTGTTCCTCTGAATCCCTGTCCTACTGGAGACTGTGATAGTGCCTAGTCATGTCACAGTGGGCTATTCAATGGGAACCACTGATCACTGTACTGTGTGGTTCAACATTACGATGGGTGCAGAGGCAAGCCACAAAAAGATGATGGTCCTGGACTTTAGTAGGTTGGATTTAAAAAAAATGTGAGGCTTCAGAATCCGCTTAGCAGGGGAGAATTGTCAGAGAAGGGTAGAGGAACAGTGGAGAAAATTAAGTAAAGACATAGGGAAGGCAACCAACATCTGCATGAAAGAAGTGAGCAAAAGCAGAAGGAAACAAGCATTTGTCAGTGCTGAATGTGGTCTTGCTGGCATTGGCATTGGTAGTTCAAGAGTTAGAGAGATGCATAATAGGAATGGCAGTGAAGTATGGAAGTGACGCCAACCCCACACCACCCTGCAGGGACTGACAGGTATTGAGGTGTGCCTTTGGGTTGTTTGCCATAACCCTCATGCCATTTCACCTCACCCTACCCTGCAGACTCCAACAAGTGTCGCATTGTGCCTTGGGGTCATCAGATCTTATGCTTACCCAATTCTATAAGGAAATATGTTGAGATGGGTGCAGTATAAGAGATTGCGGTGAACTTTGGGGCTGAAGAGTCCAAGGCACACCTTGATGCATGTCACAGGCTGCAGGGTGGGGTGGAATGGCATGACCACTACAGATGACAATCCAAAGTCACCCTTCCGATACCTGTCGGTCTCTACAGGGTGGGACATTATGGTTAGAAACTTTAATGCCCTGGGTGTTTGTTGGTATTTGCACTCCAAATTTTCAACATGGGGTTTTTGTGACCCCACCTCATGAAAGCATTTGGGACCTCTGCTAATGAACAGTGGCACTATGATTTTGTTAATGTGTCCTGAACATTGATTTCCCACAGCAACTGTGGCATTCTGTGCCAGATGTGCAGAAACACATTTTGGGTAGGATGTGAAAAATGACAGCTCCAATCATAAGGACGTGTGAAGAAATGGCAATGTTGGAAATCTGGAGTGAAAATATAAAAAATTCTCGAAGTTACAAGCGTGCATGGGAACTGTGCAATGCACACTTGTAACACAGTCATTTTGTGGAATTTGTTCACCAAATTTTCAACATAGGCATTTTGGGAGCCCATCTTATGAACAGCGGCACTGTTGTTTTGTTACTCTGTCCCAAAAGGTGATTCTGCGCATTGACCGTGAAATCACCTTTCTGGACCGAATAACGAAATGACAGTGACTGAGTTCATGAGATAGTGTCCAAAGAGCCCCATGTTGAAAATTTGGAGCCAAAAGTGGCAAAAAGGGATGAGATATCCACTTAAGTTGAACCACCCCAAATTGATGCCATTATACAGCTTACCAGCATTTCTTCAGTTTGCGGTCGGCTTTGAAGAGTGCAGACATGTTCCCACTCCACCAACGATCACAGCGCTGGACTCCGGAGGTAAGTATGGGGTGTGTGTGTGGGGAGGTGGGGTGCACAGAGTGTGGGTACAGGTTGAGGGAGGGGACCCAACAGCGATGGACTGTTTTCTTTGTTTCAGGTTATGATAAAAAAGAAAGAACACTGTGGACTGTTTTCTTTTTTTTACAGTTGTAAGAAAAGTGTTGGGCACACTGGGGGTGTGTCCCATTGTGTCCCGTGAGTTTGCAGTGTGATGTTAGCCACACTGCAGTGGGCAGGGACAGGAAAATTCTGACGCAATCGGCTTTTGAACATGGAAGCACACTGGGGTAGGCTCCCAGTGTGCCACACAATCTTGGGGGGGTTAACTATGCCGACAGGGGGATTGGACACCCCCGAAGTCGACTTGCTGGGGATTGTGAGAGATGGACGGTGACAGCCACAACCATGTTTATTGAACTGTTACACCAGGCAAGGCATGCCCTGCAATGACGGGGAGCATCCTCATTGCAGCGGCGAAATTGTTTCAAGTTGGTGGCATGCTTTTGCAGTGCTGTCATAGACAGCATGCTATTTCATTCATGCCACAGAGCCCAGCCTGAAAAAGCAGTGATGCCATTGGCCACAACATGACGGCACCTTCAAAACCTGCCACCACAACATGTCTGTGCTGTGAGCACCAGAAAACATAAAAAGGACCATTATGGTACTGTAAGGAAGTGGCCATGAAGGGGTTTGAAGCACATCCCCAACCGGTCTGGTTAAGCAATTCCTACACTGTTTTGGAGGAGTGGGATAGCTTCACAATGGCACTCACAGCTGAGACCAAGGTGGATGGGCAGATCATAGAAACACAGAAACATAGAAGTTGATGGCAGATAAGACTGCAAGGCCCATCCAGTCTGCCCATTTCTTTTTCCACCTTATGAATGTGCCATTGGCCTTTGCTCTGTCAATGGCCTATCTAGTCATACTCATCTGTATTGCTCCCTTATGCCTATCCCATGCCTGTTTGAAGCCCTGCACTGTATTCATATCCACCACTTCCTGAGGTAGGCCATTCCATGCATCCACCACCCTTTCTGTGAAAAAGAACTTCCTCGTATTACACCTTAATCAGCCTCCCTCTAATCTCATGCTGTGTCCTCTTGTCCTACTATTTTTCTTATATTGAAACATGTTAGACTCTTTCACTTTGTTAAGATCCTCCAAGATGCAGCACCAGGAAAGGGGGAAGAAAACCCCAGAGGAGGAGGCGGAAGTTTCTCCTGGTGGGGCACTCAGTTGTTTAAGGAGTGAAGTTAGGGGAACCTAGCTGGAAGGACAGGGAGGTAAAGTGCATTTCAGAAGGCACTGCATGGTGGGATGAGAAGCGTATGAATAGGATGGCAAAGCTAATGGCAAGGAGGGAGGAACCGGATGTTATCATCCACCTGGGGATGAATGACCTGGCAGGAGACAAAGTGGAAGTAGCTAGAATCCAAAAGGATTTCAGGAAGTTGGGGGGAGCCTAATGCAAGTAGAACACTTCAAGGATGCAGTATAGAGCAGTAGTTTAAGGCTCTGAGCTGCAAACCTGGAGACATGGGTTTTAATCCCACAGCCCCCACTTGCATATTGTGTGACCCTGAGCAAGTCACTTAACTTCCTTGAAGTTGTTATCCCTCTGTACAGACAGTTGGTGAGATGCCATCTGGAGTACTGTGTCCAGTTCGGGAGACCCCATCTCCACAAGGACATAGACAGGATAGAGGCAGTCCAGAGGAGGGCAACTAAAATGGTGCAGGGTCTGCAAGAGAAGCCATACGAGGAGAGACTAAAGGAGCGTAATATGTATACCCTTGACCCTAGGAAAGGAGGGAGAGGGGGGACATGATAGAAACTTTAAAGTACCTCAGTGGAATCAACAAAGTCCAAGAGGGTAGCGTCTTTCAGAAAAAGAGATGTGCACGAACAAGGGGGACACAATCTGAAGATAGAGGAGGGCACTTCAGGGACAACGTGAGGAAGTATTTTTTCACAGAGAGGGTGATGGATGCATGGAAAAGCTTTCCAGAGGAGGTTGTGGGGTCTAAAACTGTGAGAGAATTCAAGAATGCATGGGACAGACATAAGGCAATTTGTGTGGGTGGTAGAAAGAAATAGGCTGTTGGTTAACTAGCATCTTCAGCCTATCCTGTAGGTAGGGAGATGGGCAGACTAGGTGGGCCAAGCGGTTCTTATCTGCCATCAAAGTCTAAGTTTCTATGTTTCTATGTTTCCTTGCTCTCCCAGGTCACACCTGTAAGCAAGCTTCATCTCATCTCCTTCTCAGAGGTGCTACCTGTCCATGGCAGGGGAAAGACTAAGGCACTCCACATCCAGTAATTCAACTCCTGGTTGAAGGAATGGTGTGGAAGGGAGGGTTATGGCTTCATGAGGGACTGGGGTCCCACTTGGATGGATGCAAGCCTTTATAAAGATAATGGCAGGCATCCGTCAGGAAAGGTGACCTGAGTAAGAAGTATGAATGCTTCAGTGACAAGCATTTAAAATGGCCTGAGGAGGGGGGTCAGGAAGGACAAGTGGCTTAGTATCACCCCCCCCCGGAGCACAAGGTACTTGTAATCCTAGACACAAATAAAACATGCAGGAAAATTAGTTGAAGCCTGGGACATTGAGAGCAGGAGGAGAGTGGGAAGCAGTGAATTCTAGGCCACATGAGAAAGACAACTGCGGAGGAGGAAAAAAGCAGGAGAGCAGCAGCAAGAGAAGGAGGGGGATATAATACAAAACATGGAAGGCATAGCAACAAATGCCTGCAGCCTGGGAAATAAAATCCAGACATGGAGGCATTGATAGTAGAGGTAGAACTGGACATAGGAGCAATAACTGAGGCATAGTACACCGTTAATCATGGGACACTGATGTACCAGGTTATGCTCTGTTCGGGAGGGATGGGGTTAAAAAAAGAGAGAATGTGGCCCTGTACATCAGAGAGGGTATAAAGGTGATAGAGGTGCAGGGTAAACAAGGGGAGGCTGAGGCACTGTGGGTCACCCTTGAACCTGGCAAAGGCTCAGCAATATGAACAAGGGTGATCTTCAGGCCTTCAGCACAGGGGGAAGAAGTGGACAGAGAGCTTGTGGATGAATACACAATATGGCAACAAAAGGTGAAGTCCTGCTGCTGGGGGATTTCAGTATGCCAGACGTGGATTGGTCCACCCAAGCAGCTGCTTCAGCCAGAAGCAGAAGCACCCTGGATTCCCTACAGTGGGCAGGTCCCAGGCAGCTTGTGCTTGATCCAGAGAAAAGGACATTGTTGACCTGATAATGACCAATGGGGACAGAACGCATATGTCTGTGTGGAGGGGCAACTGGGATCCAGCAACCACCACATAGTGTGGTTTAGCATGGAACCCGGGACCCAGTCTAGTTACACAATTGCAAACATTTTGGATTTCAAGAAGGCAGACCTGCGCTGGCCCGGTGGTGCTGAGGGTTGAGGCGCTGGACGCCACACCTCGCGCTATGCTGGCAACCTGGGTTCGGGAACGAGCTCAGGCGCCAAGGGTCGACAGGGGAAGGGTTGAGAATGAGTGCCCTTGTGGTGCTCTCCTCCCCGGGAAGGAAGGGTGGGTTAGTCCAGCATACCAGCAGCCCCCAGTGGAGACTGGGGGCACTGTAGCATGCCAAGCAAGCATGTAGCTAGTGTGGCCAATGCCAGCAGGGTTGCCATGAGCCAGTGCATCGACGTGTTCCATGCAAGGGTGGGAGGGCTGGGACCATTAGAAAATGGAAAACCCAGTCTGTGGGGGTAGGCGATCGCACCTTCCCCCATCCCCAATGCTGAGTCTGTCCTACCTGGCCTTCCAGGTTCCTTCATCTGGATCATCTCTCATGTCGGGGTCTGTCTCTAGGAGCGCCCAAAGAGGAGGGGAGGCCCCACCACGAAGGGGTTAAGCCGGGGGTACCGACAGTGGGTAGAGGAGGAGAGAGGAGGCACAGATGGAGGACTTCAGGCAGGGGAGGATCAGGCAGGATGCCTGAGAGAGGCCCCCCAGACCATGACCGGAGGGAAAAAGAATTGAAAAAAAAAAAAAAAGGCAGACTTCACTGACATGGGGAGATGAATCAGAATAGCCTTCTTTGGAAGCTTGTAAAAGGGTGTCATTCAGGAGGTATGAAGAAACACAGAATGAGGATAGAGAGGTGTACCAGGTAAAACAGAGGGAAGTAGATAAGGTAATGAGGGGATAAAAGGCTCAGACAGAAGAAAACATAGCCAAAGGCCAGGGTATCAAAAGAAGACCAGACTTTCTTCAGGTACATAAGCAAAGAGAGGATGGCAAGGAGAGGGATTCTGAGGATAAGGATGACGACAAAGGGAGACTGCACAGAGGGGATCAGAAAAAAGTGTACATCCTGAACAGATAATTCTACTGTTTTCACAGTGGAGAGAGCAGGGACAGTCCACCAAGGAACAGCCTGAATACTAGAGGGGGAAGTGGACACAAGTCCATTTTCAAAGGAAAGAGCATTATTGAAGGGACTTCAAATTTTAGGGTGGACAAGGCCATAGGACTGGATGGATACACCAAAGTGTAATAAGGGAACTAGGCAGGGAGGTGCTTGCTGCACTGCTCATGGCCTTATTCAACAACTCACTAAAAACAGGAGTGGTTCCAGAGGACTAGAGGAGAGCAGACATAGTGCCGTTTTATAAGAGCGTCAGCACAGAGGAGGCTAGCAAGTATAGTCTGGTCTGTCTTACTTGAGTCATGGGGAAATTAATGGAATCCATACTAAAAGAGAGACTGTTAGAGTATCTTGAATCCAGTGGGCTGCAAGACCACAGGCAGCACAGATTCACAGGAGGAAGGTCATGCCAAATGAATCTGGTAGATTTCTTTGACTGGATGACCAGGGAAATAGGTAAGGGAAGAGCAGTAGACATGATTGATCTGGAGTTTAGCTAGGCCTTTAGCACTGTGCCACACAGGAGGCTGATAAAGAAACTGAACGGCCTGGGAGTGGGATCCAAAATGGTTAACTGGGTTCAATGTGCCTGTGCAACTGGTTTTGTGCTTGTGTAACAGATAATCTTCGGCTGTTCTCCTCTCTATGTGTGGAATATACCACCCTGTATGGGTATGAAGTGAAGAAACTCTAGAGGAGGGTTCCACCCCTTGAGGTGCAGTGGGAGTGATTCCCTTGGCTAAAGATACCTTAGGATGAAGCCCATGGGAAAGATAGGCATGCCTCTGGAGGAGGAGGGGTGGATGGAGGGGCAAGGAAAAAATGCTTGTGAGTGGAGGGAGGAGAACAGCCCTTAAATGGGCTGAATGGGTGGGTGCTGTTGCACCACCCCCTTGAACTACTGACTGTAGCCTTCCAATTAGTACAGTAGCTAGTTAATGGATAAGAGACAGAGGGTGGTGGTTAACAGCACTCACTCTAATGATGGGAGAGTGACCAGTGGGGTGCCACAGGGCTCAGTACTGCGGCCAGTCCTTTTGAACGTAGGGGACACTGCAGAACAACTGAAGGGAAGGTATACCTTTCTGCAGATGATATCAACATTTGCAATAGGGTGAGCACCCAGGAGTGGTGGAAAGAATGATCAAGGAGCTTGTGAATTTTGAGGAGTGGTAAAAAGCATGGCAGTTGGATTCAATGCCAAAAAGTGCAAAATCATGCAGCTATGGCATAGGAACCCAAGAGCTGAGTATAGGATGGGGGGGTAGAGTTATTGACAGTGAATAAACAGGAAAGGCATCTTGGGGTTATTATGTCTGAGGACCTCAAAGTGGCACTGTGACAAAGCAGTGGGTAGGGCTAGTGGGATGCTGGGGTGTGTAGGGAAGGTATCTCCATCAGGAGGTTGGAGGTGGTGTTGCCAGACCCCACCTGTACTGCGATGTAATTTTGGAGAACAAACCTCAGAAAGAACATAGACAGGGTGGAGGAAGTCCACAGGAGGGCAACTAAAATTGTGCAGGATTTACATGAGAAGCCCTAAGAGGAGAGACAGAGGGATATCAGCATGTATACCCTAGAAGAGAGGAAAGAGAAAAGTGACATGATACAGGCCTACAAGTATCTTACAGGAGTGAATAGGGTCCAGGGGAGTCTCTTTCAAATGTGAAAGAGCACCAGAACCAGGGTGACTGCAATGAAGCTTGGGGAGGGGGTCAAGAGAGATATGAGAAAATATTGGTAGATGCCTGAAACAGATTGTCAGCTGAAGTGGTGGAAGCTAAAACAGTCGGGGGCTTCAAGCATGTGTGACATAGACATAGTGGTATATTAGAGAAGAGGTAGAGAGGTGGGCGGGTCGATGGAGATCAGATAGCATGTGAGGAGGAAGATGAGGCAGGAAACATCTAGGCAGATTAGGTTGGCCAAGCAGTCCTTTTCTGATGACAAATTCAGTGTTTCTATGTTTATGATCGCACACCTACTATAGAAACAGCTTTTACTACAGTAGGCATCTGATTGTGAACTGTCATTCAGTTGGTTGCTGCTATGGATGTAAGTGGAGGGTCTGTGCTGGTCGCCGTACACCATAGGTTGGGGGCAAGTGGGGGCAGTTGTAGTGGTACTGGGTGGGCTGGTTGGGGTAGATATTATACTTATGGGGCAGGGAATCACTCAACACCAAGGATGTGGTATGGATGAATTACAGCTCTTGCCAGACTACTAATTTGGACATGTGGGGAACCCTGGTCTGGATATCAGGCAAATGGTACCAAGGAATTACTGATCTTATCAAGTGTCTGATGGGGGCTGAGCTGATCAGTGTTGGGGAGTCTGCTGTCTGCTGGACACATGGGACAGATGCCGTATTACACAGGCATGCAATTTGAGGGGTAGGGCACTGGACACCTGGACAGTTATGCCATGTATCAGTTGAGGGACCAGGGCTAGTGGTAGCCTGACATGGCCAGGTGTTGGGAGTGTAGGAATGCACAGTCCATAACACCTGGTTTGGAGAACCAGTTACTAGTGTTGCACAAATGGATAGCTACATATCCCCAAACCTCCCAGCATGCCGATGTGCCTATGAGCAAGGTGCTGTCAGCTGCTTTACATAGGTGCACAAGGATAGATTAGGGCCACTTACCAATGGGCTAGTGACTTGGTAACCAAGCAATCATATGACCCTGTGCAGTACTATCCTGCTTTACAGGTGCAAATTGGGATTAGCAAGTTGATAACCTGTCTAATACTCACAAAAAAGCTTGACTATTTTGCCTTAGGGCTTTTTAAAACCATTGTAAGTCAAATGAATAAGGAAACACCCCAGAGTTGTGGTTGGCAATGATGCACCTCAGCCCCATGCCCACTGCCAGACCCCGCCCACTTGGGTACAGTCCTCTGCATGCCTCCTCTACCTGGATGCTACTGGATGTTTTGGATGCTGGAAGGAGTGGCGGCCCTGCCCTAAGGGTAAGCCAGGGAGGTCTCTCACCAGGTGGAGGTAGGCATTAGCGGAGCATCGGGAGGAGACCTGGGGGAGGCAGGCTGGGTGGGAGAGAACTGGGTATGATGCCTGAGAGAGGCCACATCTCCGGTGATCAGAGGAAAAAGTGTCGGTAAAAAAGGAAAAAGAATTTCCCAAACAGCATTGTCCCTTTTGATTTTAACCCAAATCACCTTTTGATAATGCAGCCACCAAACTACCTGACTATCTAACTGCTGCAAGTATTACCAAACCCACTGGTATCAGATCAGAAAGATGCCCTGAATTTTGTCCCTGTGTACCTAAATACCAAGCTGCAGACCTGAGGTGCAGCTGGTCAGCTGGGGCTGGCATACCCACCTGAACCAAACAACCCCCATGTTCCCCTTGATTGCTTTAAATCTTGAACTGGCTTTCAGTGCCAGTGGTCTTGAACACAGATAACTATACATACAAAATATATATTCCCCAAGTGCAAGGCAATTCCTGCCTTGACTCACAGCTCTGCTGTATTAGTCCTAGGATAGTACACATGACTGAAGTCCTGGGGTAGATGGATCAGCAGACACAGAACCAGGCCTGATGCTTAACACTTGAAGGTGTAGAAGCTGTAGCTTGGATTTTCAGTGTGACCCAAGGTCTTGCAGCCTGGGCCCCCCCCGCCCACTGCAAGGCATCACACAAGACCCACCAGCCACAAGGGATCCAGACATGGGAGCGTCCCCATGGTCTGGCTCCCCACAGGTCAGAGCACCCCAGCACCCGGGCACAAACCCCAAATCCCTTGCCACCAGCAGCCCCACTTGATGGGGGTCAGCGGGCTCCCCACCTGGCACATTTAGGATGGATTCTTCAGATCATTTCCATTCTTTCCTCAGTAACCTGCTATGGTGTGTAGTCAAGCAGTCTCAGCTACCATCTAAAATATCAGGCTCTGGGGGGTGGGGCGGGACTGTGCAGAGTCTGAAAATCCAGGGATTTAACACAACAGTCTCCTGTCTTGCTGCATCTCAGAAGCAGACTGCAGGCCACACACCCAAACAGAACCCACTCATCCCCCTGCCCCCACAGCCTTTCAGCTCCAACACAGTGGCCACTCTTGTGCTCTGGCTCACACACAAGTTCAGCAACTCTTTTTCAGAAATGCATCAAGAAAGTCCCTTTTCTCACCATGCAGGTGCTAGTCGACTCCAGACAGAAGAGGCTGTCTTGTCGGCTTCTTAAAACCTGGGTTCAAATCCAGTTTTCAAGTCCTTTTTCGACAATCCAGTTTCCTCTGCTAAAAAACAGTCCTTTAATCTGGTCTTTCCCTTTTCCTGTTGATGCCTTGTCATTGCCAGGGTCAGACAAAACCTTTTACACTTTTCCTTTTTTATCATTGAATGTTTTTTTCCACCTTGCTGTGGAGCAGGCGGTGGAGGCATCCAGCCACTGGCTTGACCCACCTGGAGGGCAGCAGGCTCACCCAGCTGATGGGGGATCAGTACAGCTGTTCCCGACCTGCTGGGAGGATCCCTATGCCTACCCAGCCAGGCCGAGACTGACCCCCCCCGGGTGAGATTCCACGACAGACCTCCAGGCAGGTCAATCATGTCCATCATGCCACTCGTTCGTGCCCAGCCTTTTTCCTCCATTGCCCACTGGAGTGCAGTTGTGCAATGATGTCCAGGCTCAACATGCTGATGTCCTCCACACTCACTCCATGTACACCAGCATTGATAGTGCCCCCCCAGTCATCAACAGGGGCCGCTACAGCACAGTGAAGTCCCTTTGCCCTCCCCAGGGATAGGAGAGCAGTCTTACAGACACTCGATCCTATCCCTCCTCTGCCGACCCCCAACAGCCCGGGCTCGTCTCCGAACATGGGTCGCTGGCATAGCACAAGGTGTGGTATCCAGTGCCTCAATCCTCAGCACCACCAGACCAGCTCTTTTACACTTTTTCTTACTTCTGTCATCAAAAATCTTTGGTCATCTGTGTCTCACCGATGTAGTGCAGATAAAACTGAAGTGGCTTTCTCCCCATCCTCTTGACACAAATCCATTTTCTTAATCCTTTTTCTCAGTCCATTTAACTTTACTCTGAACAATTTCACCGCTGTGGTGCAATTTCTCTGGCAGCAACAGAATACTGCAGATCTCTCTCTCTCTGCAGAGCTGCCCACAAATCTTTTCTCTCTAGATGGGGAAGGCACAGCCAGCTATGGGGGACAGATGGCTAGCAGCCCCAGGCAGCCCCACTCACAGCCCCACATCCCCACCTTCTCCCTAGGGGCTGGAAACCCTCTCCCTGTGGAGGGGCTTCCACCAAACTGAACTTAGAAACCAAAGTTCTTTCCCCTTGGGAGCTTTCTGACAGCTCCCCATTGGCAGGAGCCACTGTCAACCAAAATTAACATGTACAAGGTTCCCACGTCACCTCACTGGTTGCTGAATAAGGCGCCCAGTTTGTCCCCAATATTTTTCCCCGAGAGTCTTCACTGAAGTTCTACTCTTTAGCAGCCTCTTCCCTCTGATGGCCCAACATAAGATTTAGAATTTTTAGTTATTTTCCATCCAGTCGCTTACACTGAAACTTGTTTTCCCCAGCACCAGACAGGCTGAGAAATATGTGTAGTATAACAGCAGCAGGAATGAGGAATAAATGTTCTAGCTCTACCTGGATTAGGTGAGTGAGGGACCACCAGACTACCAAGGAATTATTATTTTTTTATTGTGTCCAGGACTGACAGTGTGTGTGTGTGTGGGCGGGGGGGTTGCTGGAAGGCTGCGTGTGTACAGTTAAAACACGATTCCCAAAATCATTAACTAGCACTAACCAGGCGTGTCTTAGCACTTCCAGAAAGCATTTAATATAGTTGTACACCTTATATGCATTAGAGTAATCCCCAGTTCTATGGGCACCTGGTTGCAGTTAGTAATCCTGTGCAAAAATTAAAAAATAGTGCCACACTAACAGGTTAGCACTGCACAGAAGAATGCTTTTTAAAACAGTAACAGCCGTGCTTATCACAGCGCAGTGCTAATCCTGTTACAATGGTATGTGGGCCCCCATTTTCAGATTAGTGTTGTGCACTCCTAAGTGCTGCACCTGAGATAGTGCACATCCACAGAAGGTGATGGTAAATGGCACTCACTCCAGTGAGGAGAGAGTGAGCAGTAGGGTGCTGGAGGGCTCAGTTATGGGACAAGTCCTCTTCAGTGTCTTTATAAGTGGCATAACAGAAGAACTTGAAGGGGATAAGTTTTTGCAGATGACACCACAATCTGTAATAGCATTGATAGGTGCAGATGGAAAGAATGAGTAGGGACCTTAGAAAACTTGAAGAGTGATACGTGACATGGCAGCTCAGGTTCAAAGTCAAAAAGTGCAAAATCAAGCATCTAGTGAATAGAAACCTAGAGGCTGAGTATAAAATGTAGGGGGAGGTACTTATGGTCACTAAGGAAACCTTTTACATAGCACTGTGCTCTATATGCAGGAGAGAATTGCTCATTTGCATGGCCGTAGTAGTACATATGCACATGCACATGATCAGGTTAGCATCAGGTGATGCTGAACATGACACCCATCCAACCATGCTGTTTCCACATAGTGTAATGTAGCTCTGCATGCTAACCTTCTGAAAATGGGGCCATAATTGACTAAACATCCTGGCCGATGCCTCTTAAGATGCAGAAGGTAAACATAAAAGGGTTATCTTATCTATCTCTTTATGTATTGTTTTATTGTATTTTGCTTGCAAAACCTTTATCTGATTTCAAAACATTGTGACGTGACTTAAAACTATTATAACGAACTAGTTAAAATGCAGTTTTTTTCCTTTTTTTATCCAAATACTGTCTTTATTTACTTATTTATAAAAAACAGCCTGGTGGGATGGTCTAGCAGCTTAGTGGTAATTGCACTGCCTCCCATGCCAGTGGCCCAGTTTTGGGCGTGGACCTGGGTTGCACAGGGGTTAGCTGGGGGAGATTTGATAGAGCATCTCGAGGAAAGCACTCCTCTCAGCGAGGGGAAGTCTGACGACCCCGTTCTTCAACATCCACATAGCTGAGGAAGGCTGGCAGGGCAGTGGAGTTACATAAGGGGGAGGGCTCAGGCAGGCACAAAGCAAGCATGTGCCTTTATATGCAATTGCATCATTGCGTGCTTGGCTGCCCAGGGGATGAAACCAAAGGTAGAAACCCCCCAGTGGCAACCAATCTGCAACTATCCAGGCTCTGCTCCTGTCTGAATATGTGTCTCATTGTCAATGGCCCTCCCCCTCCTGTCTCCAACATGGGGGATGTGTGGGGGGGGATCTCAGAGCAAGTATGTCCTGGGGATGGTGGGTGATTGAGCAGGAGATGTCAGTGGGCAAAGGGGATGCAGGGGGACTAAGGAGATAAAAATATCTATGGGAAAAAAAAATAAAACACAGTTTGATAAGCTCAAACCCCAAAACAGACTGTGAATGCCTCCAGTGAGGCATCACAGTAAAGTTATTTAGTATAGAATCAATGCAAGTTATATGCGTATGCCAGCTAAACTCCTGATGAGAACTGGACACTGAAGGGTTGCAGCAAAAATATGTATTTTTGTTTCTTAACCAAGAATCTTTTGTTAAACAAAACATTAAAATAAAAACAAAAACTAAATCAAATCACAGTCCATAGAGTACAAACTAACAAAGCTTTTGGCTTACACTATCACAGCTGAAGTGCTTCCCAAGCATTCAGATCAGATAAGTTGCTGAACTTACACAGTAATTAATTACACATAAATCTGATCAAACATTTAACTTGGAAAAACGCATACAGCCCCCTATGTAAGGAATATCCAGCATTAGCTTCCTATATAAATGTGTCAAACAGTAAATGAAGGCAGAACTTTATTTAAAAGAATAAACTACAGCATTTTAAATTTGTTCTAAAAGTTTTTTGTCTCATCACAATGTTCTGAAATTTGATTAAAGGTGTGCAAGCAAAACAAGATGTAAAACCCCATAAAGAAGTAGAATAAGAGATAGCTCTGGTTTGTTTATGTTCTGGTCTGCAGCAGACATCCTCTTATCAAGCCAGCAGCTCCTGAATGCAACATGAATTGAGTGCAGAGCCAGGTCATTCAAGGGGGGGAGGGGTAATTTCAGAATGTAGCCCATTTAAGTATATAGTGTATTTGTTTCAGTATATAGTATATGTGAATGTTTCAGTCTACAGAGTATGTATTTCAGTACATAGTGTATGTGTTTCATCATGTAGTGTATTTGTTTCAGTATATAGTGTATGTGTTTTTTAAAATACACTGTGTATGTATTTCAGTATGTAATATATTTCTATCAGTATACAGAGTATGCAAAATTTTCAGTAGAGAGGATAAGTGTTTTTAATATATAGTGTATTTGTTTCAGTATATAGTATATGCAGATTTTTCAATGCACAGTGTGTCTATTTCAATAGCTAGTGTATATATTTCACTATAAAGTGTAGATGTTTCAATATATAGTATATTTGTTTCAGTAGACAGTGTATGTGCTTTTTTCAGTATCTATTATATGCATTTCAATGGAGAGTGTATGTATTTCAATATATAGTTTATTTGTTTCAGTATATAGTGTATGTAGATTTTTTCAATATATAGTATATGTGTTACAATGTATAGAGTATTTGTTTCAGTAGATAGTTAATGTGGATGTTTCAGTCTGTAGTATATGTATCTCAATAGGTAGTGTATATGTTTCAGTACATAGTACATTTGTTTCAGTATATAGTGTATGTGGATTTTCAGTGCTCAGTGTGTAGATTTCAGTAGATAGTGTATGTATTTCACTATATAGTGTATGTGTTTCACTATATGATATATGTATTTCAGTATACAGTATACAGTATGTATTTCACTATATGATGTATATATTTCAGTAGCTAGTATATGTGGTTCACTACATTGTGTATGCATTTCAATCAATCAATCAATCAATCAAAATCTTTATTTAATCAGGCGAACATCATTGAGCATAGCTCATTTACAAGATGGACCTGAGTGGTCAAGAAGTGTAAGTGTTAATACATTGACAAGGGTAGCATAAACAGTAATACAATGACAGTGGTAACATAAACAGTAGTACAATGACATAAGTGCTAATATATAACAATTAACATATGTACACGGCACATTAAAACTATTAATCTGTGAGACAGAAGGCAATGGACACATCAGGAGTAATATGTAGATTATAGGACCTAGCAGGCATTTTGAGGGTGAATCTTGGGACTGGAAACGGGAGTTTTATCAGCATATAGGAACAAGAAAAAGAAAGGGGGTAGGTAGGGCGGGGTTTAGGCCTTGTGGAAGCAGTTGCAGAGTTCTGGGAATAGGGTGGTGAATAATCTTTTGAAGGATATTAAGGGTAGGAGGTTATTTAGCTTCATGGTTTTGGAGTGAATTCCAAACAATTGCTAGTGAGTAGCTGATAGCAGCCCTCCCAAACTGGGCAGACATTGGGGACCTTAAGAATGATAATTTTGCTGATCCTTAGGTTGTATGGCCTAGAAGTAATTTGAGTAAAACAGTCTGAGATATAGGTAGGTAGCTTGCCTGATAAGGCTTTGAATATCAAATTGCAGCATTCCTATTTCTTCTGTGTTGTAATGATGTCCAGTTAATTGCCTTATAAAGGGAGCAATGATGGGTGCTGAAGGAAGGTCAGTAATGAATCTGATGGACCTGTGGTATAGGGTGTCCAGTTTATTTAAGAGGGAGTGAACAATGTCCATACAGAAAGTCAGCATAGTCAATGAGGGATAGGAATGAAGCCTGGATTAATCTTTTTGGAGTCTCTGTTGAGGTAGTGCTTTATTCTAAAAAATAAACCAAGCCTTTGTCTCAGTTTCTTTAGTAGCTCCTCAATATGGACAGAATAGTCAAGCTTGTTATCAATCCAGACTCAAGGTATTTGAAGTTATCCAGAATTCCAGCTTCTCTCCAAGTAAGGTGGTTAGTTGTAGGGTGGTGGATGGTGGGGTAGTGGCAGAGCAACTCTTTGAGATAAAGAACATAGCTTTTGTTTTTGGCATTTAGAAGTAGTTTTTATCTAGTAGGTTGTGTTGTAGGATGGAAAATTCAGATTGTAGCAGTTCACAGGCTTTAGATAATGAAGGATTGCTAACATATAATACAGTATCATCAGCAAACAGATGGATGTTGGATTGAGTGAGGTTGGCATCACTATTATTAATATAGATGGCAAAGAGAATGGGGCCAAGAATAGAGCCTTGCGGTACACCTCTTAACAGTGGTTTTAAGGTGGATAGGTAGTTTCCATTTTTTACCAGTTGTGACCTATCTGATAGATAGCACTTGAACCAATTGAGTGAAGGGGAATCCAACCCTAGTGAGCCAAGGGAGGTGATTAATGATTCATGGTCCACTGTGTGTTTCACTATATGATGTATATATTTCACTATATGATATATGTATTTTACTATGTAGTATATGGGTTTTACTATACAGCCAGAGATTATGAATTATGTCCCTAACGGCGTGCCATACAATTACTCACCTCGTAATTGGTCCCTGAGTGGATGTTACGGTATGTTCATAGGAAGCCTAATGTGACAACATGTGAGATGTAATCATTTCACTTCCAGTGTTACACAACTGGTACACAGCAATGTCATTGTTGGTGTGGCACCACAAGTTCCGGTCAGAAGCACCACAATGACAACACTGGTCATAAATCAGAAGTGACAACTGCATGTGAATGTCACACAGTACAGTAGCAGGATGAAGTACCACGTAGACTACCAACTCCAGGATTAAAACATACATACAAGGGGTTACCAATGCAAATGAACTGCATTCATTGGGATGGAACATGATGAATACTGCAGAAGTGTTCAAAGGCATAACAAGGCACCCCTAGTTCACAACCCATAGGCTGTAATGCTTTCTTACCACACTACTTAAGTGAAAAGTCATGACCCAGGGTTACCAAACAGAGCACAGTGCCATGTTGCCAGTTAGGGTTGCTGACCTGACTGCATACCTCTCAGCCTCACACACTAAAATTCATAGCACTGGCCTTCAAACGTCAGAGCAAATGGCCAGAATGTATAGCACTTTTTCATTTTAAAGAAATAATATGTCTAGACATAATGAACCCCATACATTTAGTGTTGAGGAATGTTTATATCAGGTTAGTGTTAGAAATACCACTGTCTCTCAGTGCAGTTTAACCCCTGCAAGGTATACATATTTTTATATCAGGTTAGTGAAATGATTTAATAGCTTAGGTGTTCAGAAATAGCTCTAACATTATTAAGAACATCAGCAAACCTTTGCAGAGCAAGGATAAATTTCAGTGTTAAAATCATAGCGCTATACCAGATTCATAGCAGTTAAGAAGTATGCCTGACTGGCAGTGTAACTCGTGGTAGTGCCTTATTGCTATTACAAGAAATGATAGAATACAACAGTGTCACACCTGTTCCTTTTGAATGTATTCATGATTGATACTGAGACTGTACATGAAATACTTGTTGCACTATTGAGTTAAATATACTGGCTGAGATTCAGGAAGCATTATTTCAGCGATTGCAAAAAAAATAATATTGACAGAACAAATTCTGGAAACACGATGATCAGGCTATATATAGCAGTATAACGCAGACTAATGTAAGGATGTGGGAATGCTGTCAGCCAATCACAGTGGAGCATTGTTGACAACATTTTCATACATAGAAACGTGTCTGTAGTGGAATTACAACTAATTTAATTCCTTACTAAAGAAATAATTTCAGTCACTGTGAGCTTTCATTGGGCTATACCGTACCACCCATTGGGTGTAATGAGAACCCAGCACCTCAGACATGAGGTATTACAACCCCAAGTAGGTCCTGTATAGTCCAATACTGCATACCATGGATATCATTTCAGCAATTACAAAATGGTGAATGTGAAAATTTGACAATGATTGTACTTTTTTTTTTGGGGGGGGGTGCTATTTTCTTGGTTACATAGTCATGAAGCCGGTACATGAGGCAATAGTGGGCAGTAAACACTTTCATGGTCCCTCCTGAGGGGACCTAGCCCTGCCTCCAACACAAACACTATGACTTGCAGTTGCTTTACTTTATAAACTATATTGCCAACCCCCTACACACACCACACACACATATGGACAGCTTGTGAAGCATTTTCTTTTCTTTGTTTAAAACCCCAGTAAATAACTGTCACAATGGCCATGCACAAAATTAATTCTGAAGTATTGGGCTAATGCCAGTCAGTCCTGGGGGGGGTGGACTCTTACAGTAGGTTACCACCTACAGGACCACTTTACTGCTACAATGACATACAGATCATTGCAGCCCCTGAAATGGGTCTGTCATGTCAGGCTGGATAGGCTGGGTACTTCTTCCTCCTTTTGGTGTACATTCTTCAGGATGGTGTATCTGCAATGCAGCTATAACATAACCAAGCATGCACTATAATGTTGCATGTTTCAATCCTCCATTTATCCACCCCAAATGGGTACTCAGCACTGCTGAATCCCAAAACACATGTAGATTTATTATGCACCTCAGAAACAACAGCCATGACTTCAATTGGGAGGAGATCACTCCTAAGGAATATCGAATCTCCAATTAGCAAGGGACAGGAGTACAACAGAGTCTGCTATGAAACCGTGATTTTTCTAAGCACAACATGTATCACCAAAAATAAATTACAGTTGCCATTACCACAGTACACCTGACCTTACCTCAGCAAGTTGTCTTTTATGGAATGCCCCACAACTTTTTTTCTCTTTATACTGGGTTCTGCAACTTCATCTCTACTGGATGTTGGCTCACAAGTCAAACAATCACATTCAGAGATGGAACCAAAGTGATTCAAAGTAAGGCTAGTGGGTTCTGGGTATGAATAGTGGGTATAGAATTAGGCAGTAACCAAAGAAATTTTGCAAATTTAATTTTGTACTGCATCAATATGGATGTGTTGAAACATGATTCCTCAAAATATGAGAAGTAAAAAACATATGGCCCAATTCTGAAACAGCCCTTAGATCACTGCAAATTTCCAGTGATCTAGGGCTGTGGCGCACTCCTGGTGCATCAGGGACTATGTGCCCAATTCTGGAACATCAGGGGTCCTGCGCGCCAACACACAAGAATAGCCAGAAAGGCAGGCTAGCACTGAATGAGGGGCATACCTGTGGGACCTACCCCATGGATCCCACCCCCCCAACAGGTGCAAGACAGAACTGTATGCCAGGAGGGCTTCTGGGGCACAAGTGGCACAGGGGATGGCATGGGGGTATTAGGGAGTGGGCGGGTATGCCGGGAGGGATGATTGGGCATCCAGCGGGTTTGCCCTTGGTAGCACCAGTCACCTGCTGGTGTATGCTGTGCTGTCTGAGAATGGCACCCCCCCCATCGGGTGCCCGATCACCCCTCAGCATACCAAATTGTTCCCCTACATCTCCATAGTACACCATGTCCCATCTGCCCCTGGACCCAACATACGGAGCCCGCCCACCAGCTCCCCACCTTGAGGGGCAATGCTGCAAGGGCTTTAGACCAAATCCTGGCTGATCTAATGTGTCCCTCTTCTGACAGCCATGGCAGGGCTTTTGGAATCCCAAAGAAAGGGGATGTTGCAGCCCCTCTGTGGCTCAAGCCCCCTTGTGACTTGGCATATTCTGCTTCTGGTTGCAAGGGTGGCACAGTGCACCTTTGCCACAGTGGCATCTTAGTCCAGCACACACCACATTCTAGAATAGGGATTGCCACAATTTCTGGTGCAAGGTGCATGTTGCATCATTGTTGTCCGGTGCAAGCACCTTGAGCTGACTGTAATGCTTCTGGAACTGGGCCTATTGTATTTATTTGGACCACTCCAATGTAGGCATTTCACACCAACAAAGTAATTCCACAATCTCAGCACATGAGGATCCTTGGGAAAGGTAAACAGTGAATAACCTGCCTTATGCATGTTTCCACAATTAGTAGCCACACAATGCAATGGCATTATTAATGATTAATGACATGATGTCCAGTAACAAAGAATGGTAGATAACACAGTAGGGGGATGATACTTATATTACAGTATGAATAGTATTAACTATGATGAGACGTTAGTATTAACAAGTATTATCAGGGACTAGTATTAGTATTAAGATGTACAATGTTTACATAGGAAAAACTGGCCTACAAGGGGAAAATATATGTTAGATAGAGTGTATGCAATAGGTACTGCTGCATACAGTTGCCCAAAATACTATTCAGATACAAGACAAAAAGCAATCACACAATTCAAGTAGCATCCTTGCAGTAATAATGATCTCAGCAAATAGGGAATACACTCAGAGAACATAAACGAAATATATTGTTAAATGTTTTTATTAGGGATATAAACAGTAATAAAATTTCTCAATTCGGAATACTTTTTGACTTCTTTATTACATTGGCAGCTTCACTGTATAACATTACAAACCTTATCAACAATTGAACTGTATAAGGCTTTTCATTTCATACATCGGTGCTCATGCACAATACACAAATACTGTTAGATTAAAAAAACTGACAAATTAAGACCTATTCAAGACTCCTCAACCGAATGATGATGACAATATTATCACTTCTGCACTTTTGAAAAAGAAGCTATAAACAAATGCTAAACGAGCACACTGTACAAAACAACTCCTATGAAATCTGCCCAGTAGACAACTACAAAGCCCTTGTTGCAGATACATTCAGCATAAAGCTGTCTGCTGTGAAAATGATAAACACACTATGACTGCTGACAAAGTGACACTGCACACAAGAGCAACACTAAAGACACAGGATTTAATGAGTACATTTAATTAGTAGTACAAAGAAACTTTCGCTGATTAGGATCGCTTGTAATTTCTGCTAAAACAGACGTAGAAGGCAGCCGTGATCTAAGAGGAGGATCAGGATGGTACAACACTTCTGGTTTGGTGATCTCCTAGGTGTGGCATAAATTGACATGACTGCAGTACACATTAAACAAGCATTTGCCAATGCCGAATGTTGTCTCACTGGCATTGGCATTGGTAGTGCGGGTGTTAGAGATGCATAATAGGAATGGCAGTGAAGTATTGAACTGATGCCAACCTCACCCCCACCCTGAAGAGACACATTTTCAACATAGGCATTTTGAGACCTCCCCTCATCAACAGTGGCACTGTGATTTTGTTAATCTGTCCCAAAAGTTGATTTCCCACAGCGACCATGCCATTCTCTCACAGATCAAAACACATTTTGGGCAGGATATATATATATATATATATATATATATATATTTAAAATCAACTCTGGGGGCGGACTCTGGGGGACAAGAGAAAACACGGGAGGAGCTACCCCATGGGGACATCACTATGCAGGGGGATACCATGGCTGGGGGAAGCAAAGATGGAGGAACCGGTGGACACACCAAAACAAAATTGTAACAGCAATAACATCACAAAAATCATTAACTTGCACTTTGTCCTGAACCTAGGTACATGACCTCTGCAGGCAGTAACAGTATCCACTACACCAAGTGGCCACCTCGGCAACAGAACACTGAACTACTCCATTTAGCCCATGTAACTCTACACTCCCTAGTCATTTGCACTTGCTGTTCTGTCCCTTCACACTTGCTATTCATTCCCCTCACTATTCTTTCATGGCCACTATTCCTTTTGGTGCACACATTGAGTCACTCAATTTGCTTCACCCATGTCACTGGGTACCCAGAATTTGTCTTATGAGGGTAAAGGGGATTGTTTCTTGGGTACGTAATTCTGCCCTATGCTAAGTAGCATTTTCATAACTTTTGCTGATCTTGGGAAATAAGTTAGAATTAAACGATTGTTAGATTAAAAACATCATAGTCTCATTCAGTGACTCATTCTACTGTTTGATCTGGTCATGAATGAACACTGTTGAGTTTATTACAAGGATATTGGAAATATTATAAATCAATAAGCACCACATCCGAAACTTCAAAGTACAAATCTGATCTATGACAAATTGTACCACTAAACAGATAAGAAGTATAGTACTCACCAGTTTGGTTGGAAATCAGTCCGTCGGAGCAGGGCGTACAGTCAAAGCAGCAAGCTGGCTGGCCCTGCCAAGCAGTTTTTCGATATCCTCGTGGACAATTTTCACTGCAGACAGAGCGGGGGATCTAAGTTACAGATAAAAGAGGGCAATTGTAATTTAACCTGGTCAGGCTTTGGGCGCACAAATGCAGGCACAACAGGACAGTGACTGATGCAGCTAACAGAACATGATATATATGTGCCCTGTCATATGGAAACAAAGAAGCACATACTATTGTTGGCATAATGCCTTGCATGTACATTCCAGATATTGAAGTGCTAGAAGTTCAGAATGACTGGACTATGGTGGGAAATGGAATGGTGGTGGTGGGGGTCAGGGGCACATTCCTCCACAGGTACCACTGCGTAATTCCTATGCCACTTTGGCATGGCAGGACTGATGGGATGAGGCACCCATTGTAGTAGCCAGGGAGGACGTGGGGGTCCTCCATAGTGGAGACACCAAGGAGGGTGGTAGAGGACCCCGGAGTGGGAAGAAGCAACATACGTCGAGGAACTCAATTGTGAGGGGGATAGATTTGGGAATAGGAAGGGAGGGAAGAGGGGAAGTAAAACCTGAGGAGCACTAGGGTGGCAGGGCATGATGGAAAGCTAGATGTCACTGTCAACCTAGGGACTAATGACCTGGCTAGGGATGGGTCTGGGATAACGCAGGGGGAGTTTAGGGAACTGAGAAGAAACACAGATACATAGAATTTGCAGGCAGCTAAGGACTGCTTGGCCCACCTAGTCTGTCCATTTTTTGCTGCCTATAGCATTATCACAGATCCTACTTGATCTCAAACCCATTCCCCCTTCCCTTTGCCTAAGATTCCTTCATGCCTATACCATGGATTCTTGAACCTCACCACTGTTTTGGCCCCCACTACCTCCACTGGAAGACTGTTCCAGGGGTGCACCACTCTTTCTATGAAGAAGTACTTCCTCACAGCTCTCCTGAATTTACCCCTCCAGCTTCTTACATTGCCTCCTTATCCTTGACCACCTTTTTTTCTAAAAAAAAATACTTCCCTCTTGTACTTTATTTACCCCTGAGAAGCATTTAAAGGTCTCTATCATATACTATACCTCTTCTTGCTCCTCCTTTAATCTCTCCTCATACAGTAGGGCTTCTGATGCAGTCTCTGCACCATTTTAGTTACTCTCCTCTGGGGTCTTAGACAATTAGCAGGCTCAGTGGCTTTTGCTGAGGTGGTGCCTGTCTATGATGGGGGCAGGAAAGCATTCTTCTCACCTGGAACTTCACCTCATGGTTGAGAGAATGGTGCAGAGGGGAAGAGTTTGGCTACACTGAGGGCTGGGGCCTATCTGGAGGGCTACGGTCCTATACAGGGGTGATGGCCTGCATCCATCCAGGAGGGGAACGGCAGTCCTCACTGGATGGTTGAAATGTTACTTTGATGAATATATAAACTAGCTGAGGGGGTGGCAGAAGGAATCAGGGAGGCATAATCTGACCCTCCAGATTGAAATAAGAGTGTGGAGGACCCGAGGGGAGATGAATCCCCCAGGGTGCAAATTAATAAAAGAAGTAGGGTGGCAGAAATGAAGGAAATGTTAATGACAGCATTAAAAAGAAAGGAGGGAAGAGGAAGAGCAAAAAGAAAAATGGGGTTAGAAAGCAAAGTGGTAACAAATTCTGGAAGGCCATTTGTGCAAATGCTAGAAGTCTCGGAAATAAAATTCTGGGCATTGAGGTCATGATGGCAGAGGTTGTATTGTGGACATTACCAAGTCATGGTGCACTAAAAACCATGACTGGTACATCTCCAAACCAGCTATACTCAATTCAGGAAGGACACGGTGGGAAGAAAAGTAGGCGGTGTTGGTGCTTTATGTCAAGGAAGGCATAAAAGCAACAGAGATACAGAGAATCCTGGGACAGAGGTACTGTGGGTCACCTTGGAGATTGGGAATGAGGCCTCTATTCAGACTGGCATGATGTGGCAATACTGTACCTGATACTCACTAACAGTGATAGTGTAGTGTTGTAGACATCACGGTGGGAGGCCACCTGGGTACCAGTTATCACCGTACAGTGTGGGTCAGCATAAGGATGGCTATAGAATCAAACCACACAAGGGTGAGGGTGCTTGAATCACTCATGGATAACCTGGCAGGTGATGATGACCTGGCAGGGTGGAGGAACAATGGGCAAAGCTAAAGTAGGGCATACTGAAGGCAGCAAACGTCTGCACCAAGCAAGTGAGCAAACACAAGAGGACAAAGAGACCATTATGACACTTAAAATAAGTGGCGGAAAAGATAAAGGCTTAAGGGTAGCATTCAGAAGGAGTTAGGAGATGCAGAGGAAGGAGGATAGGGAGGTGTATCAGAGGAAACAGAGGGAAGCAGGAAAAGTAGAAAGATTTAGATAAGGTACTGGTGGAAGCCATTGGCAAACTGAAAAGGAGGAGGTGCTGCTAGTAAGGAACTTCAATATGCCGGATGTAGACTGGAGCCTCCCAGCTGCAGCTTCACCTTGAAGCAGAGACAACCTGGACTCCCTTCAGGGGGTATTTCTCAGGCAACAAGTCAGAGAATGTACTTGTGATGGGGCAATACTGGATCTTGTACTCACTAACAGGGACAGCGCTGCAGATTTCAAGCAGGGAGGCCATCTGGGTACCAGTGATCACTGTTCAGTGTGGGTCAACAAAAGAATGGCTGCAGAACCAAACCACGCAAACATGAGGGTTCTGGACTTCAGGAGGGCAGATTTTAAAAAGATGGTTGAATGCCTTAGGGATGATCTGGCAGGGAATGATGACCTGGGTGGGGTGGAGGAACAGTGGGAAAGCTAAAAGGCAACATATTGAAGGCAACAAAGCACTGCACCGAGCAAGTGAGTAAATGCAAGAGGAAAAAGAGACCACTATGATTTTTGAAAGAAGTGTCTGAAAAGGTAAAGGCTAAAAGAGTAGCATTCAAAATGTATTAGGAGATGCAGAGGGGGAAGACTAGGGAGGTGTATCAGGAGAAACAGAGGGAAGCAAGGAAAGCAGTAAGGAGTACAAAGACACACACTGAGGAGAGAATAGCCCAGTAAGTAACAAAAGGGAACAAGACATTTTATTTTGTATTGTGGAAGTGAAAAAAGGAAGACAAAGTGAGGGATTGTAAGGTTAGGAAGGAACTGTGGGACTGTGCAGAGGGGGAAACAGGAAAAGGCAGATACCCTGAATAAGTACTTTTATTCAGTGTTCGCAAATGAAGGGGAAGGGCCACAAAAAAGTAACGAGATCTTGGGAGGAATGGAGAGAGGGAGGTGGACACTGGGGCTTACAAATCTGAATATGGACAATGCAATGAGGTCAGACAGGATGTATACTAGAGCATTGAAGGCTGTTCCTCTGTCAGTCCTTTTTAACAATTCTCTGGAAACAGGAGTGGTTCTGGAGGACAAGAGGAGGGCAGATGAGTCCCACTTCAAAAAAATGGTAGCAGGGAGGAGGCTGGCAACTATAGGCCAATCACCCTGACATATGTGGTGGGAAAGTTAATGGAATTACTGTTGAAGTAAAGGATTGTGGAATATCTTGAATCCGGTTGGTTACAAGACCCGAAGCAGCATGGATTCATGGGGGGGGGGGTCAATTAAACAAATCTAATAGATTTATTTGACTGGGTGACCAGGGAATTAAATCAGGGTGGAGCAGTGGATGTGGTCTACTTAGATTTCAGTAAGGCTTTCAACACTGTTCCACGTAGGAGACTTATAATGAAGATAGGCAGCTTAGGGGTGGATCCAAAGGTGGTAAACTGGGTAACAAATTGGTTAGCATACAGGCGACAGTAAGTAATGGTAAACAGTGTTCACTCCAGAGGAGGGAGAACCAGCAGAGTTCCTCAAGGATCAGTACTGGAACTGGTCCTCTTTAATGTTCTTTACAAGTATTATTGCAGAGGAGCTGGAAGGGGTGGTCTGCCTCTTTGGGGATGACACCAAAGTCTGAAATAGGGTAAACACTCCAGGGGGGATGTAAAGACTGAAAAGAGATCTGAGGAAACACAAGGACTGGTCAAGGATATAGCAGCTTGGTTTCAATACAAAAGAAAAGTGCAAAATCATGCAGTTGGGGTACAGAGACCCAGGGTCATAGTACAAAATGTGTGGAGAGGTAAATGATCACTAAAGAGAGTTGATTCAGGGAGGGGGTGCAGGACGGGTAGACAGTGTGCCTGTCTCAGGCACACCAACACAGCTACCTGTTGGTGAATTGTCAATTTTGTCGACAGAGCCGTAGGTCTCCATGTTGGTGTGGCGGACCATGGCACATACCTTTAAATAGCCTGTCATCATACTTGAGATTTCAACATCCCTTAGTCATTTTAGTAATTCTTTTTTGTGGTCTTTCTAGAAGTTTTATGTCTTTTTTAAGTGGGGACACCAGAAGGGGAAGCCATAGTCTAGATGTGGGATAACAAATGTTTTATACATCTGCATTATGCAATGTTACTCTCCAGTCACAAAGGAACATTTACTTGCCTGGGATAGATCATTTGCTTTTCTGGCAGCCAACGTACAGTGATCAAAGTGAGATAGGGTATTGTTTATGATGATTCCTAGGTCTCTTTCCTTATTCACTGATTTCAACAGTGTCCCATTCATATGATAAGTGTACTTTGGATTATTCCTGCCAAAATGCAGTACTGTGCATTTGTCTGGGTTAAAGGTTATATTGTTTTTATTTGCCCAGTTTTGAGTTGTAATGAGATCACTCTGTAACACAAAGTGTTTCTCAAAACTATCCACAGCAGCCCCAATTTTAGTGTCATCCTCAAACTTATTTAGGTGACTGATGACACCCGCACCCATATTGGTCATAAACAACCCAAAACATACTGGCCCCAGTACAGATCACTGGGGTACTCCACTACTCACCTTTCTGTCCCCAGAAAAGACTCCATTTAATCTAACCCATTGGAATCTATTAGAGGGCCAGTTGAGGATCCAGTTTACAATGTACAAGTTTATACCATATTGGAAAGTTTGCCAACCAAAAGATCATGGGGAACCTTATCATAGACTTTCCCCAGGTTTAACATAATTACACTGTATGGTATACTTTCATGAAGACTTCTACAAACCTTTTCATAGAAGGTTATCAATTTGGTATTACAGGACAGATTTTTCATGAACCCGTGCTGAAAGACGTCTTTTAAGTTTCATGACACTATATCATCATCAACAGTAGCTTTTAGCAATATTTCCTTTACCTTACAGCAAATTAGAGTAAGACTGATAGGTCTGTAATTCCCAACTAGGTTTTTACTTCCCTTTTTATGGCGTTGGGTGGAGCCAACAGCCATCTTGCTATCTGTAGCTGGAAAATGGAGTATACATGTTTTGGACTTTTCAATGTATCCTTTCATGCCAACTGAAATAAAAGACTCCCTTCTTTCTGTTAAGAATGTTGGAGACATAACTCCAAGCTGATTATCAGATGCCATTAGGAAACTGAAACAGCTTGTTAAATATTTGTTAAATATTGGTTGCCTATTAAACTGGAAATTTGTTTACCCACTTTGGAATGCAACAACTTGCACATTTAAATACTTAGCATTTAAACAGCTCCTTGCTACTAGTTTCACTTGGGAATGTATTGTCTTTCAAGAAAGATTCATACCTCATAAATGTCATCATTTCCCAGCAAATCTATAATTTATACTGTTTTTATACTCTCTAAAGACACTGCCTGATAAACACTGTCTCAGACATATGCAAGGTCTTCAGTGAACTACCCAGACTAAATATGTAGAAATCAGCAGGCATTTTCTACTATGCTTTTTGGGAAAAAAATATGTTGAGCTACAGCAAACACACACTCACACACACACACACACACACACACACACACACACACTCTGTACACACCATCCTCATGGCCACAACATTCAAAAGAAATATTGCATTCTAATATGTTATAAAACAATAAAGAAAGTGTTAGTTTATGTCAGTGAACACCGTGAAGTTCAGTTTAGAGTTGATTTCTTTTAAATCTTTCTTATCCTATATTTTGTATTCTGGATACAGATACACACACACACACACACACACACACACACACACACACACACACACTGTGCACACCATCCTCATGGTCACAACATTCAAAATAAATACTGCACCCTAATATGTTATAAAACAATAAAGAAACTGTTTATGTCAGTGAATACAGTGAAATTCAGTTTAGAGTAAATTTCCTTTAAATATTTCTTATCCTATATTTTGTATTCTGGATAGCACAGGGGATATGCTACATCTCATTGTCATAGGGATCTTCATTTATACATTTTTGCACTGTATTTACTCAGGCTGTCCCAGACTAGATGCAATATCTTGTTTTCAGTGGAGTCATGATTTTACCATTTTAATAATGTATTTCTTCAGGGTAGCCTAGTCCAGGGCCCCCATATTCAAAGAAGATGCACAGCACATCCTGGCAGAAAAGGGAGATGTGCCATGCAACTCCAACAATGTGCAACAGCATGATATTCCAATGTGCAGGATGTGCCAACCACAAGGGAATGGGCCAGAGTGCACACAAATAGTATGCCATGCAAGTCGAGAGTATGTTCCCATGCATATACCATGCTGCGGCATACTCAGTGGGAATGTACCCCTCATAGTCCACAGCAGCACGGCCCACAGTTAGGCCATGAATAACTGGCCTAACCCAGCCAGCCACTCACAGGTGGGCTGCAGTAGGGCACCCAGGTGCACAGCAGCCTGGCAACCCTGGTGGATTAGAGGGACCCCCTCCCATCCCTAATCAATCAACCTCCACCCCCAAAAAGCTCCATAGTGTCTGACCCCCTTGACCCAATCACACCAGAGGAAACCACGGTCCATATCCATAGCATAGAGGACCCCTACCCACCACCTCAGCATGTAGACATGTGTTTATTTGTTTTTTGTTAGTAAATGAGATAAATGTATCCTGAACACCAGGGAAATTCTCCTACTGTCCTGTAGGGGGAACCTCTGACCATCTGGCTGTTAGCCAAGATGGCTGCTGATGCAGGTGTGGATGGTGCAAGTGTGAGGGAGTGGACCTCCTCTCCCATTACCTTTTCTCCAGAGGTTCATTCTGAGCAGAAGAATGAAGATGTATTGGAAATGCATGTGGCTGGAGAAAAGGCTGTCAGTGCAGTACTGTGACCCTATAAAGAACTCAGTTCAATATAGACAGAGGTAGATTGAAGAAGAAAGGCTGATGTTGGAAATGGGAAAAATAAACAAGTTTTTGTTAAATATGGTTACTGAGGAGGAAGCCCAATTCCACAGGGAGAGGGAAAAACTGTTCCAAGCATGCCAGCAGCCTCAAAGTACTGATCATTGCTATACAGCTTAATTGTTAGTAACAAGCAGTTTCAGCCGAGCACACCAAAAGCATGGATAATTAAAAGGAGCTGCTTGATAGTCATCAAACTCAGCTGTCATGAACATCAAAGGAGCCGCCATGCAGAGAAGGAAATGATGATATTACTATTGCAATTTGTGTTCTTGCCACCTCAGACGACACCATCACTGAAGCCTCGGCATTACGAACAGTTTCAGGGGGCCCTGACTTTAAAGAAAGAGAATGATGTTGAGGATCATGGATACACAACTGGACTGAGCAAAATACAGAAAAATAGAAAAAGTTTGAGTTCTACTGGGCATCCAGATATTGGTAACAGACAATATGTTGAGGTAAGGGGGAGAACAATTAAATATTTAGGCACTGCCCAAATCCATGATGCTGGCTTGAAAAACCCTGCTGCTAGCAACTTACAATCTAAACCCTTCTCTATAGAGAAAACATTATTAAATGCCGTCTGAGTAAGAAATGCAGAAAATAAGTACATACCGGGTGATATAAACCTTGCAGCATAAATAAAACTGCAAGCTGTTGCAGAGAATGAAGCAACTGACAGAGAAGGAGATAATGGTGTAGAGGAAAGCATCACAGCAGATCAAGGCAATATTAATTCTGAAAAGACTGGGACATTTTCTAAAGAACAAACTATTGAACTCAGAAACTGTGGTAGCAGGTCCTGAGGAGATGGACATGACCATCATCTCCTTAAGAAATGAGAGGCATGAGGTCCTAAGATGTCTAAATTGCAACAATCAACAGAAGTGCAAATGCAAAATAAACATGCAATTTTAGCAGTTTCCAAACAGTGGGATGACATAGGCAAGAAGGAGATGGAATCAGAAAACTCCTTAGTAAATGTCCTCTGCCCCAGGCTGTCCTCAGACTAGGATGAATCCACACAAGAATCAACTGCTAAAAAAAATGAAAAAAAACTAAATGGAGAACAAGGCTACAATCACATACTGCAACAGAGATCCCCCCTTAATATACTACAGTGCGTTGACGTGTCCTGATGTCTCCATTCTCAGTTAACATAAATAGTATTAAAACATGTAAGAAAGGGTAACTACAATGGCTATTTTCGATATTCTGCAGGGGAATATTTTTTTGTCTGCATGATACAAAATTGAAGACAGTATATGAAATCCCTGCAACAAAAAAATTATGGCCTCATGGGGTCTCATTCTGGTCATAGGGAACAGATAAGTGTGATGGGTGGGCATTTTGTTTAAAAATGTTTCATATTCGGCAAAAAATATTAATAAAAATAGAACCTGGCAGAGCACTCTTGCTGGACATACATTAGGCAGGACAACAATTGAGACTGATAAATATATGTGCTCCACAAACAAAAGCAGGCAGGATAGTACTATTGACTAGTGACATCTCTTGAGCAGGAACAAACATTTGGAACACAAGGTAAAACCCAATTGTTAGATGTATTTTTCATTTGCAAAGAGAGGGTAGAGAAGAGAGTTATGATGGAGAGTAGGTAAAATCTGATGGATGTGTAATTTCAGACCCTGACGGAATATTAAAAGCAGTACAGGTACATTATGAGGAAATATTCAGAGTACAAATAACCTCAATTGGTGATAACTAGATTTCAGAAGAATTAGAGATACCATGAATTCCTGCTAATATATTAGCCCAGGTTACAGGTCAGGTATCACTATCTGAGGTGGAATGGGCTATAGGCTATCTTGCACATAATATAGCTCCTGAGTCTGATGGACTTCCAGCAGAGTTTTATAAAATGTTTAAAGAATATTTGCTGCAATATTGCAGGTTTTATATAATGTAATGTTGGATACTGGTACATTGCCTCACTCTGTTTAGATACATTACTATTCTTTTTATATAAAAAGGAAAATAAGATAGATATTGGTAACTGGAGGCCTTTGAATTTATTGAACTCAAGTTTAAAAATAGTGTTGAAAATGTTAGCACAACAGCTATAGAATATTGCTTCTATGGTAATTTATGAAGAACAAACTTGTGCAATCCAAAATAGAAACACTGAAGATAATTTGATAATTCTTAGAGAACTTGTTGAAAGGGGGCACAGAGTGATGGTGGAAGTTTTTATTTTTATGGATCAGGAGAAAACATTTCATAGGGTCCCACATAATTATTTGAAAGAGGTACTATTAAAGTATGGAGTACCGAAACAATTAGTGCAATGGATTATGATATTATATCAAAATGCTGTACTGGTCCCTTATGTTAATTCATAATATGGGAATGCAATATGATAGTAGCATAACATAGTAGCACAATGTTTGTTGGCAGATAAAGACCCTCAGGTCCATCTAGTCTGCATTATAGTCCCATATCCTATACAGTAGACACTGCTTAATCCACTTTTTTCTTCCCTCCCTTTTTATTTCTAAGAGCCCCCTGTGCCTACCCCATGCATGTCTGAATCCCCTCACAGTGCATGAACCCACCACCTCTACTGATAGTCTGTTCCATGCATTGACCTCTCTTTCCGAGAAGAAGTACTTCCTGACATGTCCTCTGAATCTCTCACCACTAACCTCATGTCATGTTCTCTTGTCCTAGGGCATGTCCTTTTCTACAGAATGCTTTTCTCCTGTACCCTGTTGATGCCTCTGAGGTATTTAAAAGTCTCTATCACGTCACTCCTCTTCTGTCCTCCAGAGTGTACATATTTAATTCCCTGAACCTATCCTCCTAGCTTTTCTGCTGCATGCTCTTTATCATCTTGGTTGCCCTCCTCTGTACCACTTTGATCTGATCAATGTGTTTCTTCAGATGTGTCCTCCAGAACTGGATGCTTTACTCCAGGTGGGGCCTCACCAATGACCTATATGGGGAGAGCACCGCCTCCTCCTCCTTCCTGCTTGCTATACCTCTGTTTATGCACCCCAGCATTCTACTAGCTTCCCCCACTGCTTTTTCACACTGACTTGCCACTTTGAAGTAAGCTGTAATGATTACCTCCCAGTAATATCAGTTTAAAAATGGATCTGACAGAGGTGCCCTGTTGTCCCCTTGTTGTATGTTTTTACGTTAGACCCATTAAAACACTTAATCAAGCAACACCCATGTATTAGAGGGATTCAGCTAAGGAAAGATACTCCTGCAATAAAGACATTGGCCTATGCAGATGATTTATGAATTACAGTATTTTGAATAAAACTGACTCAAGGTAAGACATTCAGAATGTTATCAAACTTTTTTCCAAAATGGCATGAGTCAGGATTAATTATAATAAGAGTGTTGGACTACCTACTCTATAGGACCAGTGGAGAGTTCAAGGCAATTGGATGATATTGCAGAAGGGCAGATTAGTAATGAACCACTTAAAATAGATCTATTTATTAAATACCATGTTGCTTCCCTGTTTTCTGTATATTGGTATGGTGATCCCACCACCCAAATGTTTGCAAACAGAATTTATAGTATTTTTTTAAAGGTTTATGAGGCAGTCACCTGAACCCCTTCAAAAGAGAAATCACATACCGGTCATATAAAGAGTGGGGTTAGGAATGGTTAACCCTGTTTTTCTTTTTTTTAGTATTTATTTATTATTATATTGCAGTAGCACTAAAAGGATCTATGAAGTTTTGGACTATGTGGGTACTGGACTGGATTAGTCCATTCTTTATTAAATGACAAGGTGGGTCCGGAAATTGGCAAATTATCAGTTTATAGTCATATTATTCCATAATACATGATAATAAAGAGGAGGAACTTGGGTATTACACAGATAATGTAAATGGATAGGAAACATTTGTATAATCATATTTTAAGCACTAATTTTTCCAGCTTAGTGAATTTGAAATTCTGTCTAGAGGGAAGGGGGAGTGAGGCAATGAAACAGTTAACAAATAAAAGAATCCTGAGACAATGGTGGGATATAGCTTAGTTACGTGTTCATGGGAGTACAGCAATAAAGATTCCCTTAAAGAGCCACTGATACCATTGGGAAAACTTCGAAAAAATATGCAAGGACCCTGGTTTTCCATTTTTACTGGTAACACTGGTAAAAATCATTGAAATCCTGCTTGGTATGCGGATTTTGAATTCTTGTACTGGTGCCTCACGGAAATTGCATGTCACTACCCAGAATACCTAAGATTTAAGCATCTTTTTTTCTCTTTCTATGATCCCTTCTCACAGCATCAGTCTCCATGTTTCAGAGATCCCTAGGCTGTGTATCCCATAGCTTCACCCCGGTAATGCTCAGGAGTTCCTGTGGGCCTGCCCCATCCTGCCTGGGTTGTACCCCCCAGGTGGGAAGGGAGGGGACCACAGGTCATCTCCTCCACTGTCCCTTTGTATGCATAGGGCAGCCCAGTTGGTCCCTCATGGAGCCTGGTTATGAAGTCTAAGGGAGACAGTTCCCTTCTGCCAATGGCCGATGTGGGTGATTATTTCTGGTTTTCTGGTCTCTGTCCCTGAGGGTACCAGCATTTGAGGAGATCCAAGGAGGTAAGGCACATAGAGACATGTCACTGCTCCAGATCCTAGCCAGCATCCTCCCTTTTGCACCATCACCAGTGGTCACCCATGGGGCAGTAAACCAGCGGACCTGCAGCCCACCCTCCCCAGAGGAGGAGAGCAGCCCCGGGGGGGGTTCTTGATCCAACTCTCCTAGCCAGACTTTCAGTCACCAGAGTTTGCTTCTGACCCCAGGTCACTGGCAACCCAAGCAGTAGCGCTACCGCAGTGCCGGTGGTTCAGCCCAGATTTCAGCATCTTAAAAGGAATGCTGCTCTGCTTTGCATTCTCTCTGCTTTGCTGCTTATAGAATTAGTAAGAAAACCACCTGCACTGCTTTGTTGTAACCAGCCATGCTTCATTTAGCCACCCATGCTTCCAACCAACCTCTTCATCAGCTGATGATTGCTTTCCTTCCTGAAACCATAGTTTTCATTGAATATGCACCTAGACTTCTTTTACTATTTATATTACACTGGATGATACAAAAGAAATTCAAGTATCAGCACACATGGATAGGGCCACTGGAAAATTGCAGGAAAAGTAACCTGAAATTGCAGAGATTTTTTGCAAAAATTGCTGGGAAAAGGTGGGAGTTCTACTATAGACCCTGAGTGCTTCACAATAAACCCTTTACTGTTTTCTGCAGCATATATTAGTCAGCATAAACTACTAAATGAATACACTGAAACCTGAATATGTTTTAAATATGAAGAAAAACTTATGTTCCTAAAACAAATCCTAAACAGACAACATGTGTTGCCTCTCTTCCAAAACTTAAAAAACATCTGCCTCATACAGTGCTAAATAGATTCTATTCAGTGAGCCACAGAAAATCAGTATTAAATGCATTCATAATAAACAAATGTTATCTGCTTCTAGATTTAGAATAATGATGCCTGATAAAAAGCTATTTACAGTGCTCTGTTAACTATTCACCCACTTTGGTGTAAGAAAAAATAAGTAGATGGAGTGGCAAATAATTCAGTTTTAGTAAAATGTTGTAAAGTATTTAATGTTCATAATTTGCACTGTAGATACTGTTTACTATTATTGAAATCATATATTAAAACATATCTGGGTGTTGTTATAGCTAGCAGTATAGCCTAGAGGTTAGAATAACAATCAGTGATTGAACTGGGTACATCCAGCAGACTTGGGTTTGATTTCAAGAGCCCCCACTTGCATACTGTGCAACTTCAAGCAAGTCACTTAACCTCCGCAGTGCTCCTAGGTCAGCCCTGAAAACCTGCAGCTCTGCTTAGTGGGCCTTACATGGTTTACAAAGAATATAAAAAAAGCTAATATCTGTTAACTACATCATACAGTAGTCAGGGTACCCTGTACTTTACTCGAGTTTTACTCAGGCTGCAATGAATTTGTATAGGTAAATATAAATGTTCAGATACATTTTATTTCATTTTATAAGATTGTTTTTAGACTTTAGCCAGGTTTTTAATAACATAGAAACATAGACATTGACAGCAGATAAGGACAGCAAGGCCCATCCAGTCTGCCCATTTCTTTTTCTACCTTATGAATGTGCCATCAGCCTTTGCTCTGTCAATGACCTACCTATTCATACTGATCTGTATTGCTCCCTTGTTCCTATCCCATGCCTGTTTGAAGCCCTGCACTGTATTCATATCCACCACTTCCTGAGGTAGGCCATTCCATGCATCCACTACTCTTTCTGTGAAAAAGAACTTCCTCACATTACCCCTTAATTGGCCTCCCTCTAATCTCGTGCTATGTCTTCTTGTCCTGCTATTTTTCTTATATTGAAACATGTTAGACTCTTTCACCTTGTTAATGCCCTTAAGGTGTTTGAATATTTCAATCATATCACCTCTCCCCCTCCTTTGCTCTAGGGTATACATATTGAGCTCTGTTAATCTGTCCTCATATGTTTTCTGATGCAGTCTCTGCACCATTTTGGTTGCCCTTCTCTGGACTGCCTCAATTTGGTTAATGTCCTTGTGAAGGTGTGGCCTCCAGTACTGCATGCAGTACTCCAGATGGGGGCCTAACCAGTGTCTTGTAAAGAGGGATTATTACCTCCCTCTTATGACTTGTGATACCCCTACTAATACACCCCAACATCCCCCTAGCCTTACCTACTGCTTTAGTGGTCTGCTTGGATGATTTCAGGTCATTGGTGATGATGATGTCCAAGTCTCTTTCTTACCTTGTGACTGCCAGCAACTCCCCTCCCAGCCTATCGGTGGCTTCAGGGTTTCTCTTTCCTATGTGCATGATCTTGCATTAACTTGCATTAAACCCCAGTTGCCACTTTTCCAACCATTTTGCCAGTTTATTCAGATCTCTTCTCATTCTGCCCACCCCATCTGGATCATCTACTCTGTTGCAGATCTTGGTGTCATCTGCAAACAGACAAACCTTACCCTCCAGTCCATCTGCAATGTCGCTGATGAAGATATTGAAGAGGTCTGGCCCCAGGACTGATTCCTGAGGTACCCCACTTGTGACTTGCATCTCTTCTGACTGTATACCATTTACCACCACTCTCTGTTTTCTTCCTGCCAACCAGTTTGCCACCCAGTTAACTAACTTCTGACCCAGCCTGAGCCTACCCAGCTTATTAATCAATCTTCTATGTGGAACAGTATCAAACGTTTTGCTGAAGTCAAGGTAGGTGACATCAACTGCTCCCCCTTGGTCCACAACTCTGGTTAACCAGTCAAAGAAATCTATGAGATTAGTTTGACAGGACCATCCTTTTGTAAACCCATGCTGTCTTGGATCCTGTGCACCTATGGATTCCAGGTGTTGCACTATCCTTTCCTTTAGGAGTGCCTCCATAATCTTGCCCACTACTGAGGTAAAACTGGCTGATCTGTAGTTCCCTGCCTCTTCCCTGCTACCAGTTTCATGGAGTGGGATCACTTGAGCCCTTCTCCAGGCTTCTGGGACCTCTCCTGTGCTCAGAGACTCACTAAACAGTTCTGATAATGGCTCTGCTAGTTCAACCCTTAGCTCCTTTAGTACCCTGGGATGTATGCCATCAGGTCCCATTGCCTTGTCCACCCTGAGCTTAGCGATCTCTTGTAGGACCCTTTCTTTTGTGAAAGGACTAGTGCACACCTCCCTCCCCCCTGTGTCCATGGTGCTGAGCTGTGGGCCCTCCCCTACCTTCTTTTCAGTAAATACTGAGCAGAAGTATCTATTTAGGATAGATTTAGGATATTGTATTCTTTGCATGTGAGAATCTAGGTTGTAGATTGCTAAGCGCAGGTTCACTGTTACCAACTAGCTCATTCAAGTTTATAATCAGCAGCACCATCCAAAATCCTCAGTTGTTTGAATGAAGATTAGCCTGAATGAAAGTATGTTCACAAGGAAGAAAACGCCTTACCTCCACTTATAAAAAGGCTTCACAGTTAGCACTCCATTTTGGTGAATGGGATCATTTGCACCTTTTCTCCAACCTGCTGTTTCAGTCTCTGTGGCAACAAAAGGTTTTCTGATAGACTTCTTCAACAAAAATCAAATGTTCATTGTTTAAGTATACTTATGCTTGGCCAGTGTATTTTGAAACCATCCAAGACAGCTGGATTCAAACGAAATCAGGGTAAACACAAAATCGTCCCCCACCTTGCACTGCCTTTTTTCGGCCAAACTCAAGTCTGCATGCAAAGCTGTCAATATATATATATATATATATATATATATATATATATATATATGAGAGTATTATATTGAGAGTGTTAACACTTCTTACACAGTTCAAAGTAGATCTTGTAGATGCAGTTTTTAAGTGGCTCTGCACATTAGGAATCTGATTAGGTGGTGGTGCCAGATTTACAGTTTAACTGTTCATGCATCTAATCTTTCATTTCCTCAGCTGATGTGACTGCTCCTCAACCTGTAAGTAATGTGTTTGTGTAGAAAAAGTATATGCCTAAACATTTTTCACACTAGATAATTTAAAACAACATTAAAAGCCAAGTCCTACTGGACTGGGCAGTATGGGCAGGAGTGTCAGGTTTAAAGTTGAACTGCAGTGCATCTAATCATTTGATCAGCGGATGCAACTGCTCTCTCATTGCATGATTAAAACCTCAAAAAAGCTTAGTATCAGCACACTTGGAGAGAATCAGGCCAGGGAGCGGGGGAGGGCTTTAGTCAGGTGTTCTTAACTGCTTTTATTTAAAAGTGTGTGTCAGGGAAGTTGAACTGTTAGTCTTGCTGACCTAGAAGTCTCAAGGGATGCTTGCTGATCTGGGTGTCTTTGTGTAGGCATGTTTACACGGCTGACCTTGCTCCTTCTTTGGAGCATTGCAGAGCTGCCCCATCCCAAAAGATGCTTGGCTAATGTGCCTACACCTACACAGCCTCCCTCAGTGCTGATGTAAGATTCGCTGGAGAGGGGCTGGGAGTCGGGGCAGTCAGCTGATGGAAGCGCCCACAAGTGGGAGCGAGCAGTGCAGCCTGTCCACATAGCCACTTAAACTGTTCACTCCTGAACATGTCCCCAAAATTTCTGGGACTGCTGAGCATCACAGGAAGAAGCTTACTGCAATTCAGTAAGTGTCCACACAGCGGCATTTGCACCACAGCAGCCCAAGCACTCAGGTTGCTGCGGTGCAAATGCCACTGTGTAAACATGGCTTTTATGCGGGACCAAACATTCTGGCAGGGTCTTACAATACTGTGTGATCACCCACATTATTAAGGCAGACTCCACAACCCACTAAAATATGCCTCCCTCAGGTTAGCATGCAGTACCTGTGCATCGCACTCTAAACCCCACCAGTCCAGGGCAGGGGAGTCTAGATCAGATCAGCTCACAAACCCAGATTTCCCACTTGCTAGTGTTGCAAACCCCAAGCCTGCTCCACTATTTTTTTTTAATTTGGGGAGTGTTCTTTTTAAGCAGGGCTGCTGATGGTGTAAGAGCTGGCAGTTCTCCATGCTGATGTTGTTAGTTGTGTGCCCGAGTAAGGGGGCTTAGGTTCTTAGTACCCCTGAACTGCTGCATGACTGGGTGCTGTTGTTACCCTACCTGCCACAACCTTATACCAGTGTGGGAGGGTGGGGTGATGCAACAGCACCCAGGCTAGACTGCTCACTCAGAGGAGCACAGCAGGTAAGGTGCCAGATACTCTGTGATGCCCATGGGCAGAGTGGGGCTGCTGCTGTTTGCTTCTTGTTTTCCCTAAATGAGTTGGGAGTCTTAACATCTGTACGGCCTTGAATATGCTATATGGCCTAATTGCTGTTGACACTCTACCTGTCACTGCATAATGTCATTGGGGTGAGTGGGTTGCTGCAAACACACCCAACCCAGAGGAGGGCAACAAAGATGATACGTGGGGAGAGACTATGACAGCAGGCTGGGAGACCTGAATATGTACACCCTGGAAGATAGAAGGGACAGGGGGACATGATAGAGACATTCAAGTATCTGAGGTGAATCAATAAGGATGGGGCAGATGGGGTCTTTAAGTTAAGGAGGGGAAGGATCACCAGGGGGCATGGGCTAAGAATAGAGGGGGGAAGATTTAGGAAGGAAATGAGGGGACACTATTTCACAGAGAGGGTGGTAGCAAAATGGAACACCCTACCAGAATGGGTGGTATCATGTCAATCTGTGAACAACTTCAAACGGGCATGGGACAGGGAACAGGGGAGAGTGAGTGTGGGAGAGGTGAGGGTAGCAGTGGGATGACACAGGGGGGGTGGGGCAGCTGCAAACTAGGGGTGCAAGCTGCCCACTCGAGCAGACTTAGATAGACCGGGTGGTCTGGTTCTGCTGGCACATTCGTATGTTCGTATGTAAGCCAGAAAGCACACTCAATAACACACACAATTTAAGACCCCAGGGGCTGTATGATGCTGGTGGGCAGAATAGTGTTAAATTCACATCTGAGCTCAGACATGAAAACTGAGAGACATCCTTTTTATGGAGACCCAGAAAAAAAAAATTCCATATGTTTGGGAGATGCATGAGTTTCCATTAGAAGGTCCTCCACTAATCACTTTTGGATTTTTTAGGTAGACACTTTATTTCAAAGAAGCAAATTCAGGCAGTTTTTTTTTTTTGCTCCTCCTACCCCCTGGCCATCCATTCCTTCAGGCCTGCCAAGGCCCCCCTACCACCACTGCTGAGTCCTGACCCCCATCCACTGACCCTTATTGCTGTGCTACCAGGTAACCAAAGTAATCCTTCATGGGGTGGGCCCCAACCCCCTGTGGGAGGCTACCAGGGGAGCAGAATCACCCCAAAGGGCTTCCTCTGTATCCCGGGCATGGCAGAGGTAGGAACGGACATGTGTGTCTAGGTTTTTGGGGATATGGAGGGACCAGCAGTCATCCTCTGGTTGGCCAGTGGGTATTTTCCTATTTTCTTGGGAGCGTGACTGGCTACATATGATGTCAAGGCACATGCTGACATCCATCACGCTCCCTCCTGCAGTGAGGGACAATGTGTTGCCATGCCTCTGGCCTCCACCAAGGGGCAGCAAAAACTGAGCTATGAACCCACCCTCCCTCCCAAGAGAAGGTGAGTTGTCATTGGACACTCAAGCCTTCACCCCCCCCGACCAGCCCTCCAGCACTCAAGTCCGTTCCCGAACCCAGGTCAGCTGTGTTGCAGGCAGAAATCCGATTCAAGCACTTAAATGTTAGATAGGAAAATACAAAGATGATCCACCTTAGTGGTGGTGGTTCTGATTAATTCACATCTGAGTTCTACCAAGCAAAGAGATCAAGTAATTTGAAAGTTGTGCATGTGGGGTGTGAGTGTTGAAGGAAGGGAATCATAGTGCTGTCACTACTGCCATCACTCCTGAAGGATCTGGACTGCATTTTTGCTACTGCCGTCACACCTGAGCGGTGGGGGCATAGTGCTTCTGCCATCACCACTGGTGGATGGGGAATGTAGTACTGCTGACATCCCACCTGAGGGATGGGACTCATAGTGTTGATACTGCCATCACACCTGAGGGATAGGGAATGTAGTACTGATGCCATAACACCTGAGGCTTGGGAGCCACAGTGCTGCTGCTTCTGTCACACCTGAGGGATGAGGCAGTAGTGTTGTTGCTGCTGCCTTCACATCAGAGGGATGGGGGCTGTAATGCTGTGGGTGCTGCCATTGCACCTAAGGGATGGGGCTGCAGTGCTGCTTCCATTACACCTTAGGAAGGGGGGTTGTACTGCTGCTGCTGCTGTCACATCTTGTACCTAAAATTAACTTTAAATTGGTACAAGGATGGATGGATGTACAACAGTGGAAGTCAAAACTGCTAAAATGCATGTTAGCAGAGTTAAAAATTGTTAAAGTACACAAACCGAACACCACTAAAACCAAATATTGGCTTAGTAGACACCAGTGACAATACCATTTTTTACAATGTGCAAAACAGAATTTGCCCTTTCTCAATCCAGGTAAACCAGTGCCCCTGAAAATGTGATATTTTGATGCAATTCAGTTTATGTGACTTTTTATGTTTTTCACTTTTTTCTTTATTATTGAGGATAGTTGTATGAACACAAGATATTTGTTTCCTGGACTTTATTTACTTTGCTTACTTGTCTACACAACATCATTCCCTGTTTATGACATCATAATTATCTTCAGTGCAATAGATTGTGATGTCATACACAAAACCGTGATTTCAAGTGTAGACCATCAGCAGCAGGCACAAATAAGGCAGAGATCCTGTTTCATGCAAATGTTCTTTTTAATAATTAAGGGTGAGACTTATATATATAGTATGATACACATGTTAATGTTGTCTAAAATCTTATATTTTTTTAAAGCTGTCCAAACAGTGTCAGGGGCTCTTTAAATATAAAAGTATGGAAGAAGTACTCTGCCCTAGGAATTCTTGTGGAACCTTCCCTGAAACACACAGTCATCTACTTCTAGAATTCCCTTTTGCTATCTGTTTGGCAAGTTCTGAGTACTAAGTGAAAGGAGCCATTATTTCAGAATGTTTCTTATTCTGTTGCAGTTTTAGGTTTATAACAAGGGGCCTGGAAGAAATTTCTTTCAGCGACATTACAATAAAGTTTTTGTATGCTGCAGATATTATCTGCGTCAGGATCAATGTGCATTACATATCCAGAAAAAAAGTGAGTTCTTCTAAGGCAGTTGTTCTAATGATTTTTCAAGCATTAAAAAGAGTATGTCAATATGGGGGAAGAAACAGTGACCCATCATTATTCAAGGCTTACAGGCTATCTTGTCATTGGATGACATAATAGATGGAAATTAGCTATTTTGTCTGTATTATGATGTTACACCTTTTAGGTTTCCTTTCTGATTTTATGCTTTGAAAGGCCTGTAAACGTTATATGCATATTATAAGATTGTGCTTTATTGTGTTAGTTTTCAATAAAATTCCCCTACTCCAAGTGAGTTGTGGATAGGGGTAAACTGGATACATTTCCCAACTAATTAAGAGTGGAACAAGTACACTGTGTGAGAAACCTGTTTTCTGTTGTATAAGGGTCAAACCTGTCGTCTTGCTTCAAGTTGCTGATTGTTTTGTATTTTCTTTTGGGGTTCCTTTTGTTTGGATGAAACGGGCATTTTGGGGATTCCCTTAATGATTTCAGTCCTGTCTTCCATTGATTATTTATAACAGATAGTAATGATTTTGTTTGCAGTTTGTTGATGTTTTTGGTTCAATAAAATTCACCTACTCTTGACAGTAGGGGAAACCCTTGGTTGTCTGCCAACATGGCCGACCTAACCAGTGAAGGGGAGAAGCTGGATGTAGAAGGAGCAAGGGAGACAGCCTTCTCTCCTGTTTCAATGCCTTTGGAGGCTACAATGTTTTCTGGTATCTGCTCTGATTTATTTTATGTAGTTTTTGTTGACCGGGTAAGTGCACTAGACATAAATGACTATTTTCAGGCATGACCCAGGAGAGTACAACAAATAGTGAAAGTAATACAGAGAAGTAATACAGACCAGGCAACAAATGCATAAGTCCATCAGTCACATACAGTCAAAGACAAAAAAACAAATCAAGAGGAAATTACAGAAATAAAGATTCTGATGGAGTAACAATTCATTCTGTATAGTACCAAGTCATAAGTGCAACAAACACAAGTTGTAGTGGAAACACACAGCAACCTGTGGGACAGTCAAACCGGCACAACAAAAGATCACTACTAAGTGACTGATCATGGAGAGGTGACCCATAATGATATACTTCATGGGGTTGTGGTGCAGATAGGTTGGGTATGGTGAAAGCAGAAAACTAGCAGGTGACAGTATACATAGACTGGGGGACATAGATAGTGGAAGGGAAGTAAGGTTGGAGACCACAGAGAGGCAGGGCTATGGAGGTTAAGTGGGGTCAAAACAGGTGCAGAAAGTTTCTTGGGATAGATGACTCCTGAGTTCAGTTTTAAATTGCCAGTTGGACTTGGCCAATCTGAGGTTAAGTGGTAGAACATTCCAGAGTTGAGGTGCTGAGTACTCAAATGACCAGTTCCTTTGCTGGTGTGACACCTAGGTACGTTTAATAAGGATTTCTCAGATGTCCGAAGATCATCTGATGCAGCCTTGGGGACCAGCATCACCACCAGCATTAAAGGGGTCTGGTTACAGAAAATAGAGCCAGTGATTTAGCCTAGGTAGTAGTTCCTACTGGCTGAGGGGGAGAGCCAGCCCAGGTCACTATAGAGTTGACAGTAGTGCTTGAGTCTAGGGGCCGAGGATGCATAATGACATATGTTATTATATATGACATACCATCTGAGTAAGGAGGCCTTGTGGGCAGCAGCAAGTAAGGGGGCTCCATAGTGAGAGTGGGGAGCAGGAGGCCCCCAGCAATGGCCAATTTAGCTGATGGGCTGAGCATGTAGCTGGTTTTATAGGCCACACCCAGTTTGGAATTTATAGCTTTGCAGGTGGACTACACGTGTTGGTGGAAGTCAAGGGATTGATCCAACAGGATGCCCAGATATCTGAAAGAAGTCACACATTCAATCTGAGTGCCACATGAGCCTGAACTGATAGTTCCATTTGGAAAGCTCTCAGCTTCAGAGCTGAGCCTAGTAGCATGTCTTTGGTTTTCTTTACATTGAGCACTGGTTTGTTAGAAGTTAGCCAATTTTGGATGTTTGTAAAATCAGAGGAGAGGGAAGTGTTTATACATGCTATACTAGGAGAACTGGTATAGATGACAAGATCATCAGCATAAAGGCTAGCTGAACAGGATTTGAGAGCATCCCCAATGTTGTTTATAAAGAGTGAGAACAGAAGTGGCCCAAGGACAGAGCCCTGGAGCACACCAGTGTTGGTCGTGGTAGAGTTGGATAGGGAGGAGTGAAACTTTTCAGTTTGAGTCCTGTTTGATAGTTAACTACTGAACCAATCGACAACTGTTGATGAGAAATGCAGAGTCTGGAGTGTGGAGAGGAGCAAAGGATGATCCACAAGATCAAACACCTTCATGAGGTCGATGAAAACTGCCCTGTTAGGTTGCCAGCATCCATTTGAGAGTGTGTTGGTAGTGAAATTCAGGAGGGCTGTGAATGTGTTGTGTCCTTTTCTAAATCCATATCGGGTATCAGAGAGCAGATTGTACTTAATTAGATGGTCAGATGTTTGAGCAGCAACAATTTTCTCCAGAATCTTGCTCAGGACAGAGAGAATGGCTGTTGGTCTGTAATTGGTGATGTCCTTAGGGTCACCTTTTTTCAATATGGGCATGATTCAAGCAGCTTTCCATAGGTCAGGGATAACACAGCAGGTGAGGGACAAGCAGTAGATTTTGGCCAGTGGGGATGCAATGAAGGGAGCCACAAGTCTGAGGAGACGGGGTACCAGGGAGTTAGAGCCAGTGCTAGTGTTCACAGAGATAGATCTTAGTAGTTTCAGAACCTCCCATCGTGTTACAGCTTTGAAATAGAATGACACAGCACAAGATGCTGCCTTAGACAGTGGATCCTGGGTGACCAGACAGGATGGTGGTAGTTGGTGGGGGTGCATATCAGTAGGTTTGAAGGATGATGCGTATTGGGTAAGGTCAGAGAAAAGACTGTTGAAGGAATTTGCGATTGTGCTGGAGTCATTACAATGGACATCATTTATGATCATGCCCCCAGGTGTAGTCAATTGGGACAAATCAAGAAAGGATTTGATATGCAATCAGAATTTCCTAGGGTTCCTGGCTGAACTGTGCTGGAGATCATTGCAGTATTTGCATTTTGCAGCTCTTACCTGTTTCTTGCAAGAGTTTCTTAGGACTCTATAAGCAATTAGGTCCATTTGCAGGCCTTTTTTCTTGTATAACTTCCAGAGTTTATCCCTATGGTGCAGATTTTTTAGCAGATCATTGTTGAGCCACCTTATTTGTTTGCCACGTACTATCCTAGTGATCCGAGGGGCAAATTTGCACTGCATTGCAAGGAATTTACTAATAAACTTGTATTCGGCATCCTCAATGTTGCAGGAAAGATAAATCTTTGACCAGTCAATTCCTGTGACTTCATGCAGGAACGCTTCCTGGTTAAGATGGGCAAAGTCAGTGAAGTTGACTGAGCGAGGTGGTAGAGATGGTGGCATTGGCCAGTATACCAGAAGTCAATACGTGCTCTAAGCGGTTTACCAGCACCCAGTCTAAGAGAATGCCCAGTAGCTGTGATGATGCGATCCTGGTTGGCATGGTGAGCAGCTGGTGCAGGTTGAAGCTGTGAGTAATAGACTGGAGAGAACTGTGTGCTGTCCCAAGCCAATTTAAATTAAGGTCACCTAGTATTATAGCCTCGTTGGGACTGTAGTTTTGTGAGGCAGTCTCAAGTAGTTTCTGGAGACTTTCTATGTCCCCAGTCCGGGGACTGTATGCACAGATTATGTTAAATTGCTTGGCTCCAAGGGCAAGGGTCATGTGTAGTGTTTCACACATAGTGATAAGGCAGGAGCAGGAGTTTTAGTAATGTTGAGGTGATTTTTGTAGAACAGGACAACTCTGTCACCATGCTTAGAGGAAGCTTTATCACAGCACAACAGGGAGTAACCTGTCAAGGAGCAGATTTGGAATGGATATGGTAGCTCTGGAAATGGAAACTAGAGAACACCCAGAATTCAGGAAACAAACTGAAGGAAAAAAACTTGACTTTTAATTTACTTTCCAAGAAGAAGAAGAAGACCAGTTAAAACTGGCTATGGAGAACAGGAAAAATCAATTATTACAACTGATGGCTGAAGAAGAACTGGAATATAATCAGAGAAACAAGCACCTAATAGAATGTCGGAAGAAACAAACTACATTGGGAAGTGATCCCTCCTCTACAGAGTGGGATGCTGGCAAGCTGATACAGCCGACATTGACAAGTCTGGATAATGTAGTAGCATCAAAGGGTTCTAACTCGGTTACCCATTTGCCTGGCAGTGATATACAGATGCCAACTCCTGTTGTATTGGATACCATTATGACTGACCTGGACAGGAAAGGAACAGAGCAGCAAGTCTCAGCTTTTTCCCCTTTGTTACAACCCATGGCATATTCCCCACATGATTCCCTAAGAACTGTTCATACTGCGTCCATACATGTAATTCACCAAACTGAGCCAGAGATAATGACAGCGAAGCTCCCGTCTGGAGAATCTTCAGAACAAACTGCTCCACCTTCCAAGCAGATCGCTATCCCAAATGTGCAAAATGCAGTACCTACAGGAGAACCCTCTGAGACTGATTTACCCAGGCAGAACTTTCATAAGGGCACACAGCAACTTCATGTATCTGCTACAGACACTAAAGCTCCTCAGGCCACACAATCAATCCAGAGCAATAGAGCCATGGTACAATGTCCAGACCTACACCAGCATACCTCTGAGGGAGCCAGTACATCAGGAATGGCACATGTGGGTTGGAAACTTGGCCTAAGATATGGCCCACAGCTGCAAGAAAAAAACTGGAAAAATGATCTGTGGAAGCTTCATTAATGGCAGCAGGATAGCAAAGAGCTGATGAAGGTATATCCTGGGTTTCTATTGATAAAGACTGCTATATCACAGAAGACTAGACTTTACTGACAGAGTTGAGGGCAAGCACCTAGCTTTACCTTAAAAGGCATATTAATATTTATTTATACTTCTTTTTCTTTTAAAAGTAGCAGGGAAAGTGGGGAGAAAAGAAGAGATCTGTAAGCAGTGTTTGGGCACTTTAAAACTTGGAAGGCTATGTTTGGGGTACCTTGCAACTTGGATTTTTAAATTACAATAGGTACTGTGGAGGAAACTAGCTCAGTAGCTTAATCTTGGAGAAAGTAGATTCAGGAAGCACTGTGAATCAGGTGTGTAATTCGGAGGGGGGAGGAGGGGGGGAGCTGACAGAGGCTTAATGCCTACTTACAAGAGCACTACAAAAGTACTTCCACTCTAACATGTCCAACACATTCATGTCCCAGCAATCGGGTGTAACAGCGAAGGGAGTGGAACATCTGCCTGGCATCATAAACTTCAGCAGGAATCAGCAGAAGAAAGCAAAGAAACAGAGGACTGTGCTGATCGACTAAGACAAGGAACCTGTTCACTACTGTGTAACAGTTACTACTGGGAAGGGTTGAAGATCAAGGGTAGACCAAAAGTGGGCATAGATACTACACCCTATCTAGGATAAGAGTATAAAGAGATTTAAACAAGGCACAGGGAAACACAAATAGAAACAAACAAAAAAGGGAAAACTAGAAACACTCCTTCAGGGGTATGGGTACAAAAGTATTTCTAGGTAGCACAGAAGGAATAGAAGTTGAGAATGCTGGGAGTGGTGCAGTGCAGTGGATGTGGGGTGGTAGTTTTCAGAAAGACCTTCTGGAGACTGTGGTGCTGCCCCATCTGCCTCATACCTCTCTGTGTTGATGGAGGAGGTTACTAGACTGCAGGCACAGTTAGCTAGGAATTAGAGGACCTCCTCCCCCTCCAAGGGGCTGCAAAGTCTGCCACTATTACCTCAGAGGATGCCAGGGAGGAGGAATGGCTGGACTGTGGTGGTCTCTGGAAGGGTGGGGGGTGGTAAGACAGAGGCACATTCCTTAACCGGTACTATGACATAATTCCTACACTACTCTGGTAGGGCAGGAATGTCAAAAGGAGGCATCCATGGTAGTGGCCAGGAAAGAAGTGGAGGCCCTCCATAGTGGAAATGCCAAGGAGAGTGGTAGAAGACACCAGAGAAGGAGGATGCAACCTCTGGTGAGGGATTGCATTGTGAGGGGGATAGATTTGGTAATAGGAAAGGGGGGAGAGTCAAGTTAGGTGCCTACCAGGTGCCACAGCCTGGAGGGATAAGAAGCAAATTCTGAGGATTGCTACAGCAGCAGGACAGAAGGGAGAGCTGAATGTCAGTGTTCACCAGGGGAATAATGATCTAACTAAGGCCAGGGCTAGGATAGTGCAGGGGGAGTTTAAGGAGATGGGGAGGAGTCTTAGACAGCTACCTCACTCAGTGTCTTTCGCTGAGAAGCTGCCTGTCTATGACAGGGGTGAGGAGAGGGATCTCCACACCAGGAGCTTCTACTCACGGCTGAAAGAATGTTGCAGAGAGGCGGGGTTCGGTTACTTTGGGGAGTAGGGACCCACCTGGGAGAATAAAAGTAAGTCTATACAGGAGAGATGGCCTGTATCTATCCAGGAGGAGAACTGCAGTCCTAAGTGGATGGTTTAAATGTTACTTTGATGAACATTTAAACTAGCAGAGAGGAGTTGTGGAAGAAAACATGGAGACAGAAAGCCCCCTCACACACGCAGACTGAAGTAGAGAGTAAGGAGAACCCGATGAGAGTAGATTCCCCTAGGGTGCAAATTAATAAAGGAAGCAGGGTGGTAAAGGTAGAGGGGGAAGGGAATGGGAGCAATAAAAATAGAGGGTGGAAGGAGAAAGGGCAAAGAGGAAAAAAAAGAGGGCAACACATAGAGTGATACTAAATCTGGAAGGCCATGTTTGCGAATACAAGAAATCTAGGAAATAAGATTCCCAACATTGAGGCCATCATGGTAGAGGCTGACCTGAATATTATGGCCATTAGTGAGTCATGGTGCACTGAAAACCATAACTGGGACATGGCCATACCAGGCTATCCTTTGTTCAGGAAGGACTGCGTGGGAAGGAACGGAGAGGATGTGGTGTTTTATTTCAGAGAAAGAATAAAAACAACAGAGATACAGGGAATATAGGGAGAGATAGAGGTACTGTGGGTTGCCCAAGAAATGTGAAATGTAGCCACTATTCACACTGGAGTGATCTACAGACCTCCAGCAAAGTGGGAGTAGTTAGATAAGGCACTGTTGGAAGCCACTGGCAAGATGCAGAAAAGGGAGAGATTCTGCTGGTGGGGAATTTTAAACTGCCAAATGTAGATTGGAGCCTCCCAGCAGTGGCTTCAGCAAGATACGGGGACATCGTGGACTTTCTGCAGGGGGCATTCCTCTGGCAACAAGTCAGTGAACCCACTCGTGAGGGGGCAATACGGAACCTGGTACTCACTAACAGGGACACTATAGTGGATGTCAAGGTGGCAGGCCTCCTGGGGACCAATGATCACCATATGGTGTGGTTCAATATAAGGACTGCTGCGGAACTGAGCCACACAAGGGGGAGGGTTCTGGACTTCAGGAGGGTACATTTTTATAAAGATGGGTGAATGCTTCAGGGATGGCCTGGCAAAGGGGCATGGCCTGTGAGGGGTAGAGGAACAGTGGAAAAAGTTTAAAGGGCGCATAGTAAAGGCAATAAACCTCTGCATCAAACAAGTGAGCAAAAGCAACAGGAAAAAATAGACTGCTATGGTTCTCAAAAGAGGTGGCTGAAAAGGTAAAGGCAAAAAGCACAGCATTTAAAAGGTATAAGGAGACACAACAAGAAGCGGGCAGGAATGTGTATCAGGGGAAATGGAGTTAAGCAGGGAAAGCAGTAAGGAGTGCAAATGTGCAAACCAAAGAGTGAGTAGCTCAGGAGGTAACAAAAGGGCACAATACATTTTGTAGGTATATAAGTGAAAAGAGGAAGACCACAGGTGGGATTGTAAGGTTAAAAAGGGAAGGCAGGACTGTGCAGAGGGGGACCAGAAAAATGCAGACGTCCTGAAAAAATTCTTTTGTTCAGTATTCACAGAGGAATAAGCAGGGAAGGGGGCCACAAAAAAGTAACAAAAGCTTTGGAGGGAGGAAGGTGGACACTAGTCCTTTTTCGGAGGATCTAAAGGTGGACAAAGCAATGGGACCGGATGGGGTGCATCCAAGGGTATTGAGGAAGCTCAGGAAAACACTTGCTGCTCCTCTGATAGTCCTGCTTAACAGCCCATTGGAAACAGGAGTGGATGAGTGGTTCGGGGGGGACTGGAGGAGGGCGAATGTATTCTCACTACATAAAAGTGGTAGAAGGGAGGAGGCTAGCAATTGTAGGCCAGTCAGCCTGACATCGATAGTGGAAAAATTAATGGAATCACTGCTGAAGGAAAGGGTTGTAGAATATCTTGAATACAGTGGGTTACAAGACCTGAGGCAGCATGGTTTCACAGGGGGAAAGTCATGTCAAACAAATCTGATAGATTTTTTTGACTGGGTGACAAAGCAAAGGAGTTATATCAGGGTGGAACAGTGGAAGTGGCCTACCTAGATTTCAGTAAGGCTTTCAACACCGTTCCACAAAGGAGACTAGTAAGCAAGCAGGGTAGCTTAGAAGTGGGTCCAAAGGTGGTTAAACTAGATATGACATTGGTTAGGGGCTAGGCAACAGAGGGTGGTGGTAAATGGAGCTCACTCCGAGGAAGGGAGAGTGACCAGCAGGGTGCCTCAAAGATTAGTGCTGTGACTGGTTCTCTTTAATGTCTTTATAAGTGACATTGCAGAGGAGCTGGAACAGGGTGAGACTGGGCATGAAAGGGCCCCCAGAAAAGGGGTACACAAGGGGCCCCCTCACAATGGCAGATGCAAAAATCCAACATATGCATCGAGGAAAATTTTGAATGTAAAAATAAATAAAACTGCATGTTTTTTTTGTACTTTTTTGATGTAAACTTAAATTACCAAATGCAACTCCTTATTGTAAGACTATACGTTTTAAAGATACTGTATCATAGTAACAACATCAGCAGTCAAAGTCCAAAAACCATGCAAGGAATCAGGTTATAGTGGGGTCTACATGCTGCAACATGCAACTAACAGTGCACTCAATCCCATGTACTCCCCCCCCCCCCAACACTGTTGACTACATTGAACACAGTCGGAGCAGAAGAACCATGGTTGCAACTTGCAAGCCCCTCTCGCCAAGTCAGGATCCAGATTCCCAGCATGCAGCCTCAACTTACAGTAACTACGGAAATCAGAGCAGTTTGTGTTGTGACCAGACCAATTCTGGTCTGACCTGTTGACAAGATTTAGATCTTCTCTTAAGTGGATTCTGATTCACTTCAGATAATGTAATTTAGCTTCATTGTGGTCAAAAATAAACAAACTGAAGGGGGAAAAACATTAAAATATAAGTTTAAACAAGAAATGACAAAGAAAACCCTTTAAGAGGGTGAGATGGGTTAAACTGGTTCATAATTATTTGACTTGTACCAAAGCTAAAACTGTCCTGGCTGAAGTCCAGAACACAAAATATTCAGAACATGCTGATGGCAAAATCTGAATAAATCAGAACCTTTTAGAAAAAAGTTCTTAACCAGAATCAGAATGGGATCACCATCACAGTTGACTCTCTCTCAGCCCTTCTGCTAAGATTTCTTTCACTTGACTAACTAAAATAAGTGCCATGTTTCACCACAATACTGAACACGATGCATACTGTAGAGCACAGAGCTCCTGCATAATTAATGATTCATATTTTCAGTGTCAATTAATTGATTTCAGAATCAGAAAATGAAGTGTAATGCAAGGGTCAGGGTCATTATTAATTCACCGGCCAGATGTATGTGGCTTTCCAATATATCAGTTGCTAAAGAATGGTGAGATCTTTCCTCAACCGTGGAAAGATTAGACAATATTTAATAAAATCCAGTGCATGGCCTTCTCAGTGAGCATTTTATTTGATTTGAATAGATAGAAATGGAAGTGTATAGGATTAAGTCTAGCTAGTTCCAAGTTAACATCAGTCACCCAGCTGGGACTGAGTCGAGATTTGTTGCCACAAAGCTAGTGTGCAAACCAGCTATATGTATTTTTTCATTGTTTGTTGTGCTGTTTTTAGTCAAGAATGAAAACTTAATACCACCAAATCTGATTGCTTCTCTGTGTGGAGTGTGGTAGGACTTCCATGTAGCCACTTGGATGACTTGAGTCCTGTAGGTTGCAATGTGTGCCTTGCGTGTGTGTGTGTGTGGGGGGGGGGTAGGGTAGCACTGCCACTGCGCTGCTGCTTTTTTTTTATATAACTTAGCCAGGCCCTGGGCTGCTCTGCTGCTCTCATCTTAACCACCAATTTCTTCTTGCTACTCTCTGTCCTGTCCTCCTTGTTCCTCTGAAAATTAGTCTCTCTCTTGCTGCTATCACTGGACTCTCCTCCAGTTGCCAAGGCCTGACTCTGCCCAGACAGCAGTCATGAGAAGACAGAGAAGTCACTCTACAGTAGAGCTGTGCGAATACCTTTTCCTGAATATTTGGCCGAATATTCAGTATTCGGGTCCCAAGTATTCACAGAAACATAGAAACGTAGAAACATAGAAGTTGATGGCAGATAAGGACCTCAAGGCCCATTCAGTCTGCCCATTTCTTTTTCTACCTCATAAATGTGCCATTGGCCTTTGCTCTGTCAATGGCCTATCTATTCATACTCATCTATATTGCTCCCTTATGCCTATCCCATGCCTGTTTTAAGCCCTGCACTGTATTCATATCCACCACTTCCTGAGGTAGGCCATTCCATGCATCCACCACTCTTTCTGTGAAAAAGAATTTTCTCACATTACCCCTTAATCAGCCTCCCTCTAATCTCATGCTGTGTCCTCTTGTCTTGTTTTAGGGTGTCAGCATGGCTCAGTTAGTAGCACATCTGACTCTTGATCAGAAGGTTGTGGGTTCTCGTCCCACACCGGGATTGGACTTGCACCTAAAAATCGCTGGCATCCGAGTGCAGTATTGGGGGGTGCTGTACTGCTGGGGTGTGCCGTCCTTTGGATGAGATGTTAAACCAAGGTCCCTTCTGCCCATCTTGGTGTTGTCCTGGTGGGTGTCCAGGTGGAAGTAAAAGAACCCATTGCATCTTCGCAAAGATCAGGGAACATTCCCGGTGTCCTGGCCAGTATTCCCCTTCCCATAAACCAGTTCATGCAATTATCCAGGCTGTGTGTGGGTGATGATGTGCGATATGGCCGCCACCACACATTCAGTCACTTCACTACCAGTCTAGCATTGCTTGTAAAAGCGCTTTGGGTTGCTGTGTATGAAAAGCACTATATAAATGCTGATTCTTCCTCTTCTTCTTCTTCTGCTATTTTTATGTTGGCGTGCATGCACAGCCAACATCTTGCAGCAGTGTAGATTTGGAAGCATGGTCGCTGTTCGGCGAATGCAGGGCACGCACCAGTAGGTGTGTCCTGCATTGCCCAATCAGCCTGCATGCCGGCGCCACACCATGGATACATAATGGAGAGAGCACATCTAGAAAAGGTCTGCAATCGAGCAAAGCTCGTCAAAACATGGCAGTCCTTTTCTTGCCATGCTTCGCCGCCATTATGTGCATGGTCGCGGCGGCGGGTGGCTGCCTAACGTCTGCCGACTTCGGGGTGCCCAATCCCCTGTCAGTTACCTCCACTATCTTTGTGTGCCAATGGGGAGCCCTCCCCATCAACATAAACACCCCAATTGTTTAATGCCAAAGGGGTGCCCAATCCCCTCTACTCGTGCCCCGCTTTCTTTCTGTGCCGGCCAGGGGTGCCCATTCCCGTCGGCATTACTTCCCCTGTGTTGTTTGCTGCGAGAGTGCCCAATCCTCCGTCGGCTACTGACACCCCAAAACAGTAAGGTGGCATGCAGGAGCCCACCCCAGTGTGCCAAATGCCCTGCAAAGGAAAACTGTCCCGCAATGTTTTTCTGTTTTTACCTGTAAAGCAGCGGTCCTTCATAGTCTCGATGCCCCTCCCCTCCGCACCCACCACTGCGCACCTGCCTCCCCTCACCCCACTCACCCCATACTTACCTCCGGAGTCTGGCACGACGATCTTCTGTGGACCGGGAACACGTCTGCACTCTTCAAAGCTGACCGCAAACTGAGGAAATGCCGGTAAGCTGTATAATGGAATAAATAGGGGTTTCTCAACTCTAATGCATATCTCAGGCATTTTGGGGAATTTTGGCTCCAAATTTTCAACATGGGGTTTTTGGGACCCCTTCTCATGAATTCTTGCACTGCCATGGCATTATTTGGTCCCGACAGGTGATTTCGCAGTCACTGTGCAGAATCACCTTTCGGGACCGAGTAATGAAATGACAGTGTCACTGTTCATGAGAGGGGCTCTCAAAAAGCCTATGTTGCAAGTTAGGTGGGAAAAATCAAAAAATTGACTGTTTTATGAGTGTGAGTAGCAACTGCGCAATGCACACTCATAAGTTAGCATATTCACACTATTTTCATGCCAGATTCTCAACATTGGCATTTTACCAGTTCCGGTGCAGAATAGCATGGTAGTTGTGGAAAGTCCATGTTTGAGACACATGATGAAAATGACAGTGACACTGTTCATTAGCAGATGCCCTAAAATGCCTATGTTGAAAATTTGAAAACAAAAGTCAATAAAACGAGTGTTTTATGAGCATGCTTTGCACAGTTTGCACGCACACTCATGACTTTCTGAATTTCTAATACTTTCACTCCAGCTGTTCATCATTGGCATTTTTCCATACCTCCTTATGAACAGTCCAGCTGCCTGAAATGTGTTTTCGCACATCTGGCACAGAAATGCACGGGCGCTGATCGAAATCAGTTTTTGGGACAGTTTGAGGAAATGACGGTGACACTATTCATGAGCAGAGGTCCTAAAATGCCTATGTTGAACATTTGGTGCCGAAACTCCATACAATGACTGTGTTGCAAGCGTGCATTGTGCAGTTTCCACGCACCCTTGTAACTTCGTCAATCTACAATATTTTCATGCCACATTTTCACCACTGGCATTTGTGCACATCTCCTTATCAACAGTCCAGCTGCCATTTTTCACAGCCTGCCCAAAACGTGTTTCTTCAGCTGTGGCACACAATGGCGTGCTCGCTGTGCAAAAATCTCCTTCTGAGACACATTCACAAAAATCACAGCACTATGCATCTCTTGCTATGCCACTCCCACTGCCAATGCCAGCGCAACAACATTCGGCATTGACAAATACTTGTTCTCATATTGAAACATGTTAGATTCTTTCACCTTGTTAATGCCCTTAAGGTGTTTGAATGTTTTGATCATATCACTTCTCTCCCTCCTTTGCTCTAGGGCAGTGGTTCTCAAATAGTGAGGCCAGCTTCCCAAGGGAGGCCCCAAACTGCTCCAGGGGAGGCCCAGTCAAGTCTGAGAATGTACAGTATTTTAAGTTTTGGATGTTTTGTGTGAAAGGATGACGGAAACTGAATATGGATAATGGCAGGTGAATTTTCTTTACTTATGCATAAATTGGTGATGAGAAAAAGCCCACTGAGCCAAATATTGTTCCTAGGTATGTATTTATAATTAAATTGGTGACTAGGAAATGCACACTGAGTCAAAGCCTGTTACTACAGTGGCAGCCATAGACATGGTCAGATATTTCCTGAGATTTCTGTGATATCACTGGAGAAATGTCTTGCCTGCCTGCAGTTCCTCTGTATGCTAACAAAGAGAATATCTTCAGATATACTGCAAAATAGCTGGAAATATCTAAACATATCTCTGGTTGCAACTGTACAGTAGGTGTCTTTTTACATGTAAATTGGTGACTGGGAAAGGCACCCTGAGTGCAGGTTTGTTCCTACCGTAGGTGTTTATATGTATATTAATGGGAAAGGCAGACTGAATCAAGCCTTGTTTCTGCAGTAGGTGTTTATACGTAAATTGGTGACTGGGCAAGAAACAATGAGCAAATACTTGTTTTAAGGCGTGACATAGGGCAAGAGTGCAGGAAGTTGCTTAACAACAGAGTAAGGGAGGAAGAGATGAAAGTAGCTAGGATGGTTGTTCAGAGAGAGGGGAAACAGAGTAACAAGGGTCCAAGAATCAGAAAAGCGGAGTGATAAGGATAACCTAGGGTGTGGGGTTGGGGGTGGGGAATAATAAGTAGAATAAAAAGAGAATATACTCAGTCAACTTTATAACTGTGACTTTATTCCTGGTGTACTGTGCAAAGTACTGTGAAGCCCACCAGGATGAAGTGCAGTGTCACAGTTTCCATATGATATAGGTTGCTGTGGGAAGGCACAAGATTATTTCAGTTACAGGAGATCAGTTGTCTTAAAGTAGCATTACCTCTTGTTCACATGCCCCCTATGTCACTGACCCTGGGGCATTCATCTTACCTACTACCTCTCCTCACTCCCCTTATCTGGTGCCTGTCCTTAACCATGGCCCTGGTATCACTATTTGTTGCTATGACACTTACAGGTTCCCCTGTCTACCCTCCCCCTCCCACTTTAACCTGCATAACTGCTTTCCTTTTCTTATCAGCTTCCTAACTTCCCTTGTTGCCCCCCTCTCACTCATGTTTGTTCTTCTGCCTTCACCACACCAAAGTGTCCAGTCATGACTATAACCTGTATTTAGCTGCTTATGTCTGTATATAGTAATCATGCACTATCACTGTCATTACCCTGTGAATTATATTTAGCCATGCTTATGTTAGTTAGTTAGTAAGTTATTTAAATATTGTGTGATTTTATTGTGTTCAATGTGCGGTGTAATGTTCTTGTATCCTGCTCAGGTCCATCTCGCAAATGAGCTTTGCTCAACGATGTTAGCCTGGTTAAATAAAGATTTTGATTGATTGGTTGATTGACTTCCAAATTTGAGGGAGGCTCAAAATCTTTTCCATAGCTTGAGGGAGGCTCGCCATCACAAAATATGAGAACTAATACTCTAGGGATAATATATTGAGCTCCGTTAATCTGTCCTCATATGTTTTCTGATGCAGTCCCTGCACCATTTTGGTTGCCCTTCTCTGGACTGCTTCAATTTGATTAATTTCCTTGCGAAGGTGTGGCTTCCAGTACTGCACGCAGTACTCCAGATGAGGCCTAACCAGTGTCTTATAAAGAGGGATTATTATCTTCCTCTTCCAACCTGTGATACCCCTACTAATACATTCTAACATCGCAACATTCATTATTTGGTATTCAGTCAGATAAGGTGTTTATTTAAGGAAACTTTAAAAAAGCACTTTAGCAACACCAGTAATCACCCATTAAACCTGGTATACCATATACATCTCAATGCACTTCAACCACCAACATAGAGCTCTCACTAATGCAACACAAGCTTCATGTGGCACACTCGATACACCACACCACACACATAGCACTCTGAAAATGATATCAAGCATTGTATTGGGTCAGCACTAGATGGTGATCATGGTCACAGACACGGGGTAGAAGGTGCTTTGGCCATGGGCATAGGAATAGTGGTAGCAGTGGCTGCAGTAGCGGTGACAACTGAAAGGGTGGCTGCTGCAAGAATGGCACCGCTGTTGATGGTGGGAAGCACACTGGCTGTGGATGTAGCAGCCATAGTGGTAGCAGTGGGAACACTGGTGGCGGTGTCTGCTACTTCCTGCATAAAGCATGTATGTTGTTATGCCCCCCTACTACTGTACAACAGGATGTGACAGTGAACATACAGATGGACAAGTGGTGACACTTGTAGTAGTAGTACTGCTAATGGTGTTAGTAGTAGTAGTACTATTACCAATGCTGCAAGAACTAAAAGGCTTGCTTGGGGAGAACAATATTCAAGCCCATGGAATAAAGAGAGACACCAGTATGTCATTGCCTATGTAGTCTATCACACCACCTTCTCTGGAATTGTATTAAGTATCAATAATATACAGTGGAGCAAGACACGATGCAATTCAGTACTTTGCAGTAAATGACATGCCACAAAATATTAGATGACTAGAGGGCTTAATTGTCATGAAATTACACTGTTCCTTGCAGCATACTGTAGCATTTTGCAGTAATTTTGCAAGATACTGCTTTGTGTACTGTCTGGCACTGCTGTATGAACCGTTTTATAATCTTGATGCAGTGTTTCATCCTTGGGTATGTTAGCTGTGGATTGTTTTGTTACAAGGGCATCTCAGTAGCATTCATTTTAACGTCACTTATTTATGGTGTGTTTTTCTTTAAGGGTTGTATATTCATAGTGTGTTTGTACATTCCTGACATGCTCCCTAACAAAGACCAGGTTCTGGTCAAAGCAGCAGGGCTCTATTGGCATCCTCCAGCCTTAGCACAAACAAATGTATTGGCAACTTTATGCTCCACTGCTCTTAACTGTATTTTGTTACTGCCCCCCCCACCCCAAGTGCTTCATTTGTTCTATATAGATTGTTTGGGGGTTTGGCAGCCCAGTGACAACACTAGCAGTAATTGCCTGGATGTGCTGTACGTTTGTGGGTCTATCATCCTTTCCCTCACCACTTGGGGCCAGTGGTGCAGATGCTTTGCTGGGGCTGGACCAAACATGTTTGCAAGATTGCTAAAGATATGATGGATGAGGTCACTAGTGGTTACTGTGTAAAACACAAACTATTACCACGTAGTACCTGTGTGTGTAATGCTTTACTTAGTGCTTGTGGAACTACAGTAATACACCAACCTTTCCAGTTATACCACACCACAAAAACATAGCAGTAAAGAAAAACACTGCTACTAAGAAAAAAGAAGAAAAGGACAACCTACTTAGTCAAACATGGAACCAAGCAAGGAACAGACAGATGACATGCAGTAAACTCAGTGAGACAGGCCTGCCCCACTAAGTGCAATGGTTTAATTAACAAAACAACAACAAAAGAACAAAAAAATGCATGTGTACAGCTGTGCACACACAATGCACAGACTCATGGGGGGGATATTTTTCACAGGCACAGGTTAATTGTGTGTAGTGGGCTGTAGAAGTGTGTGGGGGGGGTAGTCAGCCAACACACTCCTCATGTATACTGGGATCTGTCCCCGGAACCAGAGGACTAACAAAAATAATTCAGTGAGTCAAGCCTGACTGACTTAGAACTGAAGAAGTTTATTTCAAAATCTGTGTGCATACAGCTGTGCACACATGTTGCCCTGCCTCATGAAAAAATATATTAAGCATGCACATGCAGAATGAAGCCTCAAAAAATCAAATATTATGCACATATACAGCAAATCATAAGCAGTGACCTGCAGGAGGGGAAGTTAGCAGACACCCTCATCAGTCATGCAGGGAACCAAGCCTGGATCCAGACAACACCAAAAAAACAAAACACAAACATAAAATGTGCTTCGCCCAAAGAACTCACATTGGAGCTATGTCAGACAGCAGCCGAGAAGGGGTGTTAGCAGACTGCCCTCCTAGTCCCTGTAACTGAGTACAGCAATAAGGACAAAATACCTGTCAGAAAGCCAAACATAGCTTTTCTAACAGTGATCAAAAAAACTATAGTGACCCAAAAAAGCCTGTGAAGCAAAAATCTACTTCTTTTTTAGCAAGTTTAAGGTCTCAAAAGTACTGCAGAGCAGCTGTCAGAAACCACTGTCTCCTGTCTTCCACCAATTCAGAGTGAGGAAGTCACATGGCGTGCATGCCTTTGAGCTGAAGAAACAGTTTTCGATTGGCCAACAAAGCTCTGCAAGACTTGATAATCTCACTGAATAGTATCTCCCGAATAGTGGTCACATAGTGAACTATTTGGAAAATACATAAGAATATTTGGGAAGCCTACTATTCGTGGTATTCAGAAAATACTATTCGGCCCATGCACAGCCCTACTCTACAGTCCCTTGATTTGGGCGGGCCATCCGACTCCCTTCCGACGGCTCCCGTAAGTCCGTGACCAGTACCTGTTCTGTTCCAACAAGTCACCGGAGCAAGCACTCCTCTGAAGCTCTGACCAGTCTGAGATAGAAAGCATAGACTGGATAAAATAGTGGTGGGTGTGGCAGCACTAGCAGGCACCAAACTAACAGTCTGCTTCTTCTGGGAGACTGCTAAGGCGCGCTGTGCACATGCACATCATCCATGACCATGCGTGGTTGAGATTGGCTGAGGGGATAAGGCCAGCCAGGGATTGGGACGCAAGTGCAAGCTGAAGTTACTTGCAACCAATGGCAATAAACAGAAAAAGACAATTAAAAAAAAAAATTACCACCCATTCCTGACCTTCCCCATGATTGACCTGCCCCCCCCCCCCAGGCAGTTGATCACTCACTCATTCAGTCATCCAGGCACAGGCTCCATGGTTCCACCATGGGGGAAAAAAATTATGCCCTGAAAAAAAAAGGGTTGCCCGACTGGGGGCTCCTACTAGAACCTGGGGCCCTCCAGGAATTTTCTCTGTAGCCCTGTGGGCCAGTCCAGCCCTGAGCTGGAAGGGAAGGTCTGCCTCTTTGTGGACGACACCAAAATCTGCAATAGAGTGGATGCTGCAGTGGGAGTGGAAAGGATAAGTAGAAACCACAAAGAACTAGAGGAGTGGTCAAGGGTATGGCAACTGGGTTTTTTTTTTTTTTTGCAGCTACTCTTATTTTTCTCTCTTGGCACTGGTGGCTTGCCTCTCCGATCCCCCAGCCCTGTCCCTTACTTGCAGCTTTCCTCTCGGTATATCCCCATGGCTGTGCCCCCCATGGCAGGGCAGAGGGACCCCCTCCACCATTTCACTCAAATCCGGAGCCGAGGGTTTCTGCTCATCATGAAGGTGCCGCCTGTGGGGATTGGATCATTCTGCCCACCAGTGCCTGCAATGTTTCCTCCATTTTCTTTACCCATGAGATGCAGCGTGCAATGACGGCACAGGGAGTGAGCATACACACACTACTGCATGCTCTCCTCCAGACATGTGCTGCATCTACTGCTGTTCTTGAGCCTCGGTGCATCAGCCCCTAGTCTCTGCTAGGGGCCAGTCATGCACTGAGAACTGGTGCCCCCCCTCCCTGGAGAAGGAGAGCAGTCTTTGGATGCTCAATCCTTCTCCCCTGCTGACCCCCGGTGGCCCATGCTTGTTCCCGAACATGGGTCGCCGGTGTTGTGTGAGGTAAGGCATCAGTGCCTCAGCCCTCAGCACCACTGGGCCGGCTGTGGCAGCTGAGTTTCAATACAAAAAGTGCAAAATGATGCACTTCGGGCAAAGAAACCTAATGGCAGAGTACAACATGTTTGGAGTGGTATTGACAACCACCAAACAGGAAAGAGACCTGCAGATAAGGTATCCCATTTATAAAGCAATCGCAGTTGAGTACTTTCAAAGAGGGTGACTCAGTCACGGTGCCTTTCCACAGGGCTACCTGGCAGGGAGGGCGACTGAACAGGGGATTCAGTGACTATAGCAACAGGATGTCACTGTGTATATACGTGCACGGAGATGGGGGAGGGACCACACCATGTGACAGGTGGAAGGGAGGGAGGGTTTGTGGGGTATAGGTTGGTGGTGGGCTGCCGAGCTGGCTGTGTGACATGGTGGGTTGGTGGCAGACTGGGGTTGGGAGGGTGCTAGGTCTGTTTCTGGGTGCACTCATTTTTGCGCTAGGTCAGGTTTTCCTTTTTCACTTTTGCACCCCCCCCACAACATGCACCCCCCTAGAGTTGAGAATCCTTTAGTGGAGGGGGGTGCCAGGGTGCAGACCCCCACATAAAAAACACAGCTCCTACATCTTGGGTGCCGTTTTCCTTTGCCATGAGTCTACATTGCCGAAATTCACTTTCGGCCATGTAGATTCGCCCAAATGGCAATCGCTGCTACATGGTCACCATTATCACATGGAACCACAGTTAATCATATCAGATGACCTAACGGTGGCCAGGCAGCATGACAAGGCAGCTGGAAGAGCTAGTGGTATGCTGGGGTGCATAGGGAGGGGTCTCACCAGCAGAAAGATGGAGGTGCTGTTTCCTCGGTATAGATCTCCGGTGAGACCCCACCTACAGTACTGTGTGCAGTTCTGGAGACCATGGGCTCCATTCACAAAGGCAGGTGCTGCCTATGATATACAGTAGCTCGTTGACATCTCAGCTGGCATCCAGCCATGGTGGTGAGCGGAGGACTATGCCAGGCACCGGCTTTGGAATGGGACAGGGGGAGTGGGGTTGTTGGGCACTGTCTGCTGGGGGCCACTAGAACCCCACAGACTCTCATTTAAGGGGTTTGGGGAACATCAAGGATCAGGGCTGGGCAGTGACCACTTGACTACCAGGGAGAGAATTTTATTTTAATACGTGGGGATCTGGGCTGGAGGGGGGTCACTAGACTACCAGGGAGATCATTTTATTTCAATACACAGGGACTGGGGCTGCGGGTACCGCTACACTACCTGGGAGACAATTTTATTTTTAAGACATGGTGATCGGGGTTGGGGGGGGGGATGCTAGACTACCAGGAACAGAATTTTATTTTAATACATTGGGATTGGGGCTGGGGGAGGGCACGACACATTGGCACATGCTTCACAACCCTTGCAGAGGATTTCTAAGTACCCTTAGACCACCCCTTGGCTGATCTAAGGATACTTAGACCTTTGCCCTCTGAGAGGATTTTGTGAATGCTGACTTAGGGGATATGATAGTCAGCATCTGCTGCAAGCCCCTAGTGCCATGCCACAGCCCACTTTGTGGCACAAGGCTGGCTGTATTTGAAGCAGACTGCTTTTCTAAGTAGTTCCCAGCACATCTTCTGGCTCAAAGTACCACTTGCATGATTTATGTTTGTTGCAGGCACCTTGCATCGTTCTAGGCACTTTATGAATCAGGCCCCACATCTCTGGAAAGACATAGAGTGGAAGCTGTCCAGAGCAGGGCAACTACAATGGTGCAGGGTCTGTATCAAAAGCCCTACAAGGAAAAACTAAAGGACCTCAATATGTATACCCTGGAAGAGAGGAAGGGGGGATATGATAGAAACCTTTAAATGTACCTCACAGGGGTAAATAAGGTACAGGAGGGAAGTATTTTTCAGACGAAAAGGTACTCGAGAACAAGGGGACATGCTATGAAGCTGGAGGGGATAGATTCAGGAGATACATTAGGAATTCTTCACAGAAAGAGTGATGGATTCCTGGAACAATTTTCCAGCAGAGGTTTTGGGGGCCAAGACAGTGGTGGGGTTCAAGAATGCATGGGCTAGGCAAATGGGAATCATAATGGAAAGGAAGGGGGAGTGAGAAAGAGTGGTTCATCAAGTACGGTCTGCAGTACCAATGTAGATAGTCAAAAAAGGGCAGACTGGGTGGGCCAGGTAGTCCCTATCTGCCATCAAATTCTATGTTTCACAACAAAGGTAAGCTGTCAGAACAGTGCTTCATCTGCTATGGGGGTGAGGTGCTAAGGACAGGTGGCTTCTGCAGAATGGTGCTATAGAAGACTCAGTGCTTCAGCCAACTGACATAGACAGTCCTTGGAATACCATAGTACATCCAACAGACAAGGAGTCCCCCCCTGCCCCTGGCTAAAGATATACATGACCAGGATGATGATTGTGCCTCTGAGGATGATTCCACAGAGCAGGCACAACCAGAGACTAACCGAGCTTTGGGCTTGAACTTTGTCTTGTTTTGTACACCTTGGACCCAGCTCCCAGGTGTAATGCTATGCACTTTAAATACCAAGGTGGCTAAGAGACTCTGCCAGACAGGACATGTGTTATTAGAAAATTACTGAAAGATTCCATGTTTTTTTTTTCTCCACATGTTTATATGTTGTGTTTCATGTTTCAGGAGAGAACTATTATGATGTTCGTTTTAGTACTTTAAAAGCATTACAAAGATTTTAGGTTAATTATGACCAGCTGAAAGATATTGCTTTATGATCCCCTTTTTCACTGACTCCTCTGTCTAAGCCCACTGTAAAAAACATCACAATCATGTTTAGGAATGAAGGGGCCCACATCTCAAATATTTGCTACTGGTTAAACCAATGTGAAGTTTAAAAAAAATCTACCCCTATCAGTGACTGTGGGCAAGAGTGGACTGGAGGGTGGAAATTTCATTTTAAACTACACCAAACTAATACTAGCATTTATTTTCCATGTAGTTTCTTTCTAGGTAGTGGTATGTGTTTGTATCCGGGTCCGCCTCGATCCTGCATTAAGTGTGGATCAAAGACCCACCTTAGTTCCACACGTAATATCAAAGATGTAATAACTGTCTGGAGTATGGTCATGTCAGCCATAGTTGTCCTAACTCATTTAGGTGTAATCTGTGTGATGAACAACTGAGCAAAATCCTGGAGAAAATTGTCGCAACTCAGACAACTGTCTACTTAAGCACAGCCTGCACTCGGATACCCAACATGGCATCAGGAAAGGACATAGCACAATGACTGCACTCCTTAAATTCACCTCAGACACTCTTTCAAAAATGGATACTGGCAATCTGACTGGGCTGTCTTTATTGACCTCACAAAGGCTTTTGACCTTGTTGATCTCACTTTTCTTCTTTCCTCACTTCGACACTTGCATTTCTCCTCCTCTGTTGTTGACTGGTATGAAAGCTACCTGAAAAATAGAACTCAAGTGGTGAAAATTAATTCCTCTCTATCGAACAGTACCACCATTAACATTGGTGTACCTCAGGGCTCCATCCTAGGGCCCCTCCTATTCTCTCTTTATATAAATAACATTGGAGCTGCTCTAAAATCCTGCTCTGCTATTCTATATGCTGATGATCTTGTCATCCATACAAGTTCTACTAATATAGACACTATCAACACAACCCTTTCCTCTGACTTTAACAATATCCAAAACTGGCTATATGACCACAAACTGGCTGTCAACACTAGCAAAACTAAAGTCATGCTGCTTGGATTGGCCCCAAAGCTCCGGGCTTGCACAACAGCACTGACAGTGCAGGATTTAGAAGGTCAATCACTGGAATGTGTGACCTCTTTCAAGTGCCTGTGCATCCTGCTAGATCAATCTCTTGATCTTAATCTTCATGTACAGTCTTTTTGCAGAGCTGTCAACTCCAAACTGGGTGTTGCATATAAGACTAGTTATATGCTCATGCCATCGGCTAAAATGGCCATTGCTAGGGGAATTCTGCTCCCCACCCTAACCTATGGGGCTCCCTTATTTGGGGCTGCTCATAAAACTGACCTACTCAGATGGGATATTACTTATAACAACATATGTCGCTATGCCTCTTCTGCTCCTTGGCTTAAACACCACTGTCAACTTTATAATGATCTTGGTTGGCTCTCTCTCTGTTAGCTAGTAGGAAATATTACCTTGGCTCTCTTATTGATTCGATAATTCAAAATGAGATCCCTAGGTATCTTGCAGCTATGCTTGTTCCTCAGGACAGACTCCATGGTCTGCGATCAGCTGATAAATCCTTTCTGAATTTGCTGAGGTGCCGCGCTAGGAAAGGAACTGTTGCATTTGAGCATGTGGCTCCACAGCTGTGGAATTCCCTTCCCCTTGACATTAGACTTTCTAGCTCCCACAAATGCTTTAAGAGAAAACTTCGCTCAAATCTGCTGATTGCTGATACCTGTTCTTGCTACCTAATGACTGATGTCTCTGGCCATACAATAGTATTTCCTCACCTCTATATAACCCTCTTACTGCCTCAGCCTGTCCCGGCTCCCTTTCCCTGCCCATTTACAATCTTGAACTGCAGGCATCTCCCTTACACTTACATGCACTCATATAATCTGATTTCATGGCTTGCTCCCCTCTTCCTCACTTACTGACCTTTTCCTTAATGACACCCCCTGCTCTAAATGGTTATTTCTTCCTTTTGTATTACCTGTTTTTGTTTTTGTTTACCTTGTTCTGTTCATATGATATGTCATCTGATAATTTATTGTCCAAGGTCCTCTCTATTCATTGCATAGGTACGCATCTATAAACTTATGAATGGTCTACTCTGTATGTCTCTGATATATTGTATCCACCTTAACTCATTGTATGTAAAGCGCTTTACTTTGTTCTGATATATTGTATCCTTTTTAACTCATTGTATATAAAGCACTTATAATTTGTTATCCTGTTAAGTTTCTGCACGTCTGTACTCTCCCGGGTCATGCCTGAAAATAGTCATTTTATTGCAAGTGCACTTAACCAGTTAACAAAGGCTAAATAAAAAATAAATTCTTTCAGAAGGGGCCTTGGGCTACACATAGCAAACTGGGAGGCTGGAACCTAAAAGATTTGATTGCAAAGGGCAGGCTATGGGAGTGGCAGCTGCATATGCAAAATTTCTACTGCATAGCCCGTAAACATGGATACTACAGAGAAGTCCACAAACTCAGCATCAGTTCCTGAGAATGTCACAAAAGAAACTCCTGTCCCCCCCCCCATACAACCACAGTAAGAGATTTGTGTTCTGTAACTATGGTTGCTGTACATAAGGAGCCAATACAGACTGCACAGCCAATAACTGAGTCCCCCAGTAGGGTACCACCATCAGAGATCACTCAGATGTGTTCTTATGTTATAGCCTCTCCTCCACAAGATGAGAAAATGACTTTAGTCCAAAACTGTAAGAAAGGAAGACATGGTAAAGTTAAAAGAACATCAGCAAAGATGGTAGTTGTGGAGACAGAAGATAGGTATGCTCTTTTATCCACCACATGTCAATGGGGGGATACAGGGAAAGAGGAGGACAAATCTGAAGTTTCCTTGGTACGGGATCAGCTTACAGACCAAGAAGGGAATTCTTCTAAGACAGTACCTAAGCACTGGACAAGATCCAAAACCAGAAAGTTACTTGCCCCCAATAATAGATATCCATGTGTTTAGGGACCACATTTTCACCTCTGACACTTAACATTAATTGTATAAAGAATTATAAAAAAAGGATGATTCTCCTGTACTTGTTAACTGCACTTCCTGGTAATAAATATACTGTTTTTGCAAGATACTAGATTAAAGACTTGCACAAAATTTTGGCCTCCAAAAAAATTATGTTCTGCAGGTCCTTCTTTTTGGTCCCAAGGCCCTGAACAATGTGACAGTGTACAGTAGACATACTATTAAGAAGCTTTTTGTTTTAGATTCAAAGCTTAGTAGAGACTGTACCTGGCTCAGCTGTATTATTAGAGATACAGTACAGAATGGTTACTGTATAGTTACTTAGTGTTTATGCACCATAAATGAAAGCAGGAAGGGTAACTTTATTTAAAGATATTAGGCCCTATTTACATACCCATAGGGCAGTAGTTTTTGACAGAAATTTTAACTGTGGACTTCAGCACACTGACCATGGCAAGCAAATCTCTAAAACTTTCTGTGACACTGCGTTTCTAAAAAAAATGATAACACCATCTGATCATGTGGGTAGTACAGCCTTACACCAACCTTGTAGAGCAGCCTTTATTAAAGGCACCTTAGCTACTAACAAATTATCTGTTACTGGAACTCGTACCATTCCAGCAGAAACATCAGCCAATCAGGATGTCATAAGTCATTGGTTAGTAGGAAAGACATATACCGCTACCCAGGCATCACATAAATTAAACATAAATATATTGAAAGATCCACAAATGGTATGAAATGGGAGGAGCTATTTAGAGATAGATGGTCAGTATTTGGGGCATATGGTAATGTCTCCCAATGGTGAGAAGACACTAAAACTGATTTCAAACTTCTCTTTAAAAATGTGCATCCAGAGAGAAGACATATAAATACTTACATTACTGATTTCTCAGGGTTCAGTTACATAAATTAATTATGAATATGTGTACAGTACAACTGGGGAAGATTTATTGGATCAAATTAATAGAATAAAAACTAAAATTAAATTGTATCATCATGATCGGGCGACTATGCTGACTTGAGATGAAATTTGGTACCCATGATGAAATACAATCCTTAGATAATTTTTAAGCATGCCAGAAGAGACAAAAAAAAAGATACACAGAAAGCTTAAGACAAACTAATATAAGTCCAGTAACAACAGATAGAGATATTAGGCATACCATAGATGATGTTGTAAATACAGCTTCATTAATTCTTGTACAATGCCTGACCCATATGATCTTTTGAAAACCATTGACATTCCTAACATTCCATAGGATGTGTTAACTGAGCTCATTAAACCTATGCAACTCATGGAAGTGGGTGCAGCTATCTTAAGTCTGAACAAAAATACAGGACCTGGCTCAGATCAACTTCCCATAGAATTTTATAAAAAGTTTAAAGACTATGTGAGCCCTAAGTTCAGTTGTTGTACAACCATTTCTTGCAGACCAATGACTATTCACTCTCAATGTTACAGGCAGTTTTAATATCTCTTCATAAAAAGGAACATAATACATTGTTGCAGAATTGGAGGCCACTGTTGTGCCTTATAAATACTGTTCGAAAAATTATGTGTAGCAGTTTTGCACAATGGTTGGCCATGGTAACACTATTAGTTAGTTTACCAACACAAACATGTGCTATACCGTAGAATCATATTAAGTGTAATTTAATAATTTTGAACAAGGTTTTTGAAAAGTGAAAGCAGGGATCTGTGTTTGGGTACGTTTTGTCCTTGGATCAAACCAAAGCTTTCCTCAAGCAACTGGTCATGGAACCAACTCGGCAGAAGGCAATACTGGACCTTGTGCTCACAAACAGGGACAGTGTGATGGGGTAACAGTGGGGGAGCACCTAGGGAACAGTGGCCACCGGTCACTGTGGTTTGAAATCACAGCAAGAGCAGAACCAAACCACACAAAAACACGTATCCTGGATTTTAGGGGGGCAGACTTTAGGAAAATGGGGAGATGCTTGAAAGAGGCATTAAGGGAATGGGGCAGGAATCAGAGGTTGAGGAACAGTGGGCAGTATTTAAAATGGGGATTACAAGAGCAACAGAATTATGCATTAAGCAGGTTAGCAAGAGGAAAAGGAAGAGGAGACCATTATGGTTTTCCAAAGAGGTAGCAAAGAAAGTGAAAGCCAAAAAGATTGTATTCAGGCAATAAAAAAAGACACATGCAGAAGAATAAGAAGAATCAGCATTTATATAGTGCTTTTCATACATCCAAAGTGCTTTACAAGCAATGCTAGACTGGTAGTGAAGTGACTGAATGTGTGGTGGTGGCCATATCGCACATCATCACCCACACACAGCCTGGATAATTGCATGAACAGGTTTATGGGAAGGGGAATGTTGGCCAGGACACGGGGAATGTTCCCTACTCTTTGCGAAGAGTGCCCTGGGTTCTTTTACTTCCACCTGGACACCCACCAGGACAACACCAAGATGGGCAGAAGGGACCTCGGTTTAACGTCTCATCTGAAGGACAGCTCACCCCAGCAGTACAGCACCCCCCAATACTGCACTCGGATGCCAGAGATTTTAGGTGCAAGTCCAATCCTGGTGTGGGGCGAGAACTCAAGACCTTCTGGTCCAGAGGCAGATGTGCTACCAACTGAGCCACGCTGACACACAGAAGAGGATAGGGAGAAGTACCAGGAGAAGCAAAGGGAAGTAGGGAGGTCAGTAAGGGAAGCCAAAGCTCAGAAAGAAGAACACATTGCAAAATCAGTGGGTAGAGGGGACAAAACCTTTTACAGGTACATAAGTGAAAAAAGAAAGGCAAAGGAAGGGATAGTGAGACTGAAGGGGGAGGATGGGGGCCTCGTGGAGGATGACAACAGTTAAGCTGACATATGAACAGGTATTTCTGCTCAGTCTTTACTGAGGAAGAGGAGGGTAATGGGTCTGAAGGGAGTACAGGGGGTGAGAATAGTGCAGAAATGGACACAAGTCCCTTTACACTAGAAAGGGTCCTGAAGGAACTGGAAGTAATAAGAGTTGATAAAGCAATGGGGCCAGATGGGGTGTACCCCAGGGTCCTTAAAGAACTAAGAGAGGTGGTGGCTGAACCTCTGGCTATCCTGTTTAGCTGATCACTGGAAACAGGGAAGGTACCCAAAGACTGGAGGATAGCAGATGTAGCCCCCTTATATAAAAGTGGGAACAAAGAGGAAGCGGGGAACTACAGACCAGTCAGCCTCACCTTGGTAGTGGGGAAGATCATGGAAGAACTACTAAAGGAGAGATTGGTGGAACATCTGATTGTCAATGGACTACAGGACCCAAGGCAACATGGTTTCTCCAGGGGAGGTCATGTCAGACCAACCTCGTTGAATTTTTTTAACTGGGTGACTAGGGAGGTGGATCAGGGGAGGGCAGTGGACATGGCCTATCTGGACTTCAGCAAGGCCTTTGACACTGTGCCACATAGAAGACTATTACACAAACTGTGGAATATGGGTGTGGGCAGGACAGTAGTGTGGTGGGTAGGTAACTGGCTGGGTGGCAGGACACAGAGGGTGGTGGTAAATGGCTGTCACTCCACAGAGTGAAGAGTGACCAGTGGGGTACCACAGGGATCAGTGCTGGGACCGTCCTACTCAACATCTTCATCAGTGACATTGCTGGGACCTAGAAGGCAGAATTTCACTGTTTGCTGATGACACAAAGCTCTGTAACAGAGTAGACACACCAGAGGGTGTAGACAGAATGAGAGGGACCTGCAGAAACTTGAAGAATGGTCAGGGTTTGGCAGTTGAAATTCAATGCAAAGAAGTGCAAGATAATGCATATGGGGCACAAAAACCCTGGCACAATATATCAGTTGGGGGGTGAGGATATAGCATGCACCAAGCAGGAAAGGGATCTTGGGGTTATCATCTCTGATCACCTCAAGGTAAGGAAACGGTGTGACAAGGCAGCAGGTAAATCAAATTGGGTGCCTGGGATGCATAGGCAGCGGCAACACCAGCAGGAAAAGGGAGGTCATAATTCCACTATACAAGACACTAGTGAGGCCCCACCTGGAGTACAGTGTACAGTTCTGGAGACCTTACCTACGTAAGGACATAGACAGGGTAGAGAAGGTTCAGAGGAGGGCAACAAAGATGGTGCATGGATTGCATCACAAGTCCTATGAGGACAGATTGAAGGAACTGAACATGTACTCCCTGGAGGAGAGGTGGGAGAGAGGGGATATGATAGAGACATACAAGTATCTTACAGGGAGGAACAGGGTGCAGGAATACACTATTTTGTAAGCGAAAAAGATGTTCCAGAACTACAGGGCATGGAATGAAGTTGGAGGGAGGACGATTCAGAGGAAATGTGAGGAAGAATTTCTTCACAGAACGGGTGGTGAACAAGTGGAACACCCTGCCAGAGGAAGTGGTGGGGGCTGAAACAATCATGGGATTTAAGAATGCATGGGATAGACATAAAGGAATTCTGGAGGTCAGGGGTAAGGGACAACAGACTTCTAGGAAAACATAAACTGAACTTACAAGCTCAAATGCGCGGACTGGGTGGGCCATATGCCCTTATCTGCCGACACTGTCTATGTATCTATGTATTGGTGTTAGCCATGACTTTTTATTTGCAACTATGGAAATGCACGGAGCACCACAGCCTTTTATGCAATGAATAAAAGTACTGTACAAGAATGCTTGAATGATTCCTTATGTAACTATGTGGTATGGGACTCCAGCAGCGGTTCAAAGGGGGTCCTGAAAACAAGGTTGCTCGCTAAGTCCCAGTTTATATAAAGAGTCTCTAGTCTATCCCACTGCCTAATGTCTCAAAGGGTTTTTCGACACCAAACCCTCACTCCCTCTCTCTTTCTTGAGCCTCCCACCTCCCTAGCTCCTCCTCCTGGAATTATCAGCCCTTTAAACATGACCCAGCTGTGCTTTAACCCATTTATAGTCCCTGTTCACTACTTCTGCCAGTAAACAGTTAGATGGCTCCTCCACCCTCTTGGTGAAGTACAACTTCCTCACATCCCTCCTGAAATTTCTTTCAACTAGCCACCATTCATGTCCTTTTGTGACTACACTACTGTTCCCATTGATATGTCTTCACAGCTCCCTCTATTAACTCTGCTAAGGAACTTGTACAGTTCTATCATGTCATCCCTCTGCATTCTGGCCTACTGCAAGTACATGTTAAGGGGCTCAGTCTGTTACTCTTAGAAGATACTCAGCTGGCCATGGATCATCCTTGGTGAATCTTTCCTGCAAACTCCAGAACTGGGCACAGTACTCCAGCTGAAGCCTCACCCAATGACCTGTACAGGGCACATGACCTCCTTCCTCCTCCAGTTAAATCCCCTCCCTATGCTTCCCAGCTTCATTGTTGCCTTATATGCTGTACTGCACTAACTGGATTGTTTGAGGGAGTCACTAATGATGACTCTCAGGTTCCTTTCCTCTGATGTTGTGGCCAATATAACCCCTCCCCCATGCAGTACTCTGTGCATGGATTCCTCTTCATCACGTGCATCAATTTGCGATTTTTGGCACTGAATCTCAACTGCCATATTTGGGACCACCTTTCCCTGCCTTTTCAAATGCTTCTTTAACCCCTGAAATAGGGCCTTCCAAGGTCCAGTGGGCTTACCCGGTTAAATAAATTCAAATAAAATAAAAATAAATGCCCTCACCCTTTCCTTGCTGTGTACCTGCTGCACAGTTTTGTGCCATCCACAGAGAGACACATCTTGACCTGAATGCCCTTCCCTATATTACTGATGAATATATTGAATAGGTTTGGTCCTAGGACTGACCCCTGGAGCACCCAATTTGTGACTTCCCCTGTGCTCTGATGAGAAGAAGAAGAAGAAGCAGAAGAAGAAGACAACTTTATATAGTGCTTTTCGCAAACATTGTATCCCAATGTACATTACGGGCAATGAGATACTGGTAGTGAACTAGCTGTAAATGTGTAGTGGCAGACATGCTGCACATCGACACTCAAAAACAGCCTTCCAAAATTGCATGAACTAATTTCTTGGGAAGGGGAATGTTGGTCAGGACCTGGGGGAAAACACTCAATTCTCATGCATATCTTTGGGAAGCTCTGAAAACCTATGGAATTCCTGACTCCTTTGTCTCTTTAGTTAAGACATTATGCAAATCAGCTAAAATGTTGCCATTAGTTAATGGTTGGAGAGCTACCCTATGACAGATTAAATGGGGGTACACCAGGGCTGCTGCCTTAGCCCACTTTTATATGTTTCTAGCCTTGACCCTGTTTTACAATTATTGGAACAAAAGCAAGATATTCACCACTTAGTTTGGGGAATGGTATGGATGTGGCTAAAACAACTACATAGGCAGATGATATGTTACTTTTGTTAAAAGATTCAGCTTCTGGAATTCCAGTTATCAGAGCTATAGAACAATTTACTACTAGTACCACGATGGATGACTTAGATGGAATGCAAACCACACCAGAGCATACTGAAGTATTAGGGGTAAAGTTTGGATATGGAGATATGGAGATATGGCCATCAAAAACTGGCAAACAAAACCAGACATTGCAAATAATAAAGTAAACAGATGGAAAAACTGCCCTAAGACATGGAAAACATGATTTATTTACTGAAAAGCATTATAGTCCTGCTTTTTTAAATATATGTCTTATGTCTGTAACCCCCTTGCAAATGGGGTTCCTAGAAATGCCAGTCTGGGTTTACCTTAGCCCGTTTTGTTCTGTCCTTCTCCTGACTTGGTTTCTAATTTTTCTGGCTGCCTCCAGGGTACCTATGTTCAGCTCCAGCCGAAAAGTAAAAAATTAAAATGTTTTAAATAATGGAACTGTTGCTGCTTGTTGGGAATATGTTGTACATGTGGGAAAAAGTGTTTAAAGTTAAAACTAATACTGTTTCCTTGGCAATTCCAGTATTGTGGGACTCTATGTGTCAGTCTGTCAGCTGCTGCAGGGGGAGCTTGCAAAAGCGCAGTAGTGACAGAAAAAGTAAAGGAGCCACATTCTTTATCTGTGCAGCGACTACAAGTGCAGCCTTTAAGCTATAGAACTGTGTGGCATTTGGGGCAAATAATTACTTCTTTCTGGCTGCACCAGGACATTATTCAGGACTGTATCTAATCTGCTATAAGGGACAGTGGGTTAAGCAGCCATTGCCAGCAGTACAGCCAATTGGAATTGCAGCAACAGAAAGCCAGGACTTGTGGGACGTTCACTGCATCTCATGGGAAAGCACCCAAGTGCTTATGTGGGCTTACAGGGATATTATTTTTGGCGCAAATTCCACAACCCAAATGTGCCTTGAGTGTTCTGATTGACAGGTTCTTCAGCAACTTGGAGACATGTCACCCCATCCCTGCTACCAATCAGGAGTTGAGCTAGGAGCTCTATAAAGAGACAATGTTGCCAGTTTGTCTGGCAGATTCATTCAGAGATGCAGAGCAGAGAGAGCAGCAGAGCAGGCTCCAGCCTGCTGGGAGCCCCCTTTGGGGGAGGGGCTCAGGCTCCAGCCATGCCTTCAGGGCTGGGCCACTTAATCCAAGCCCTTTCAGTCTTCAGAGGGCATTTGTTATCTTCTTCAGTTAAAAGTTAACTAGTTACAGCAATTGTACTTTCTGCAACAGCTAGTCTGGAGGTTACCAGTACTGTCATCCAGAGGCTAGCCTTCCCTCCCACGTCGGGGAAAGATGTGAACTGAAGAATCAGATGTCCAGCAGCGGTGAGAGCGCTGACCAGACCAGATGACATCATGCAGTGGTGAGAGCACTGACCAAGTACCTCAGCGGTGAGAGAGCTGAAGAAGTCTTCCGGATGCCTTCGATTGCAGATGAGACCCATGGAGGACCTGAGTGAGTACCCTTGTACCCCGTGCGAGGGAGAAGTTAAGCAAGTAATCTTGGGGGCTCCATGCCCCATTAAGGAATGTGTGCTGTTAAGTATAAAGTATTGGAGTCATCAGTCTGGGCTACTAACCCCAGAAGAGACTGCCTAGTTCAAGTAATGGATGCATCTTGTCTGTGGCCCAAATGGCTAAGTTGCAGATGCAGCAAGATGCTGGGCTTAGTGAATCATACAAATATGTAGCTATGGGTTAGGGTTCTGCCATCGTGGAGCTGTCTGCCAGGACGCGCTTGCCACTGCATGAGACAGGAGCCCCTAGGGCATGTTAATGTCAAAGATACCTTAAAGAGAATGTACCTGTGTCTGCACAGAATTTCGTCTAAGAGCACTTGATATAAGTGTTAAATGGCTAGATGTGCTGGATAGACTCCACTTGTGGATAATGTTCTTGGTATATAGAATGTACTGGATGTGACTGCCTGTGACTAAAGTATGGAATGCTTGATAAAAGTGTCATTGCCAACTTATTCTGGATGGATGCCTTTTGGTATATAAAGTACTGGATGTGACTGTATTTGAATTGCATATAGGATGCTTGACAGAAGCATCACTCTCATTGCATTGGCTGGGACCTTCAAGTATTGTGCTAAATGTTCTGGATGTAAGATCCACATAGTTTATTCTGGAATGTTCGGAAGTCTGCAAGTGCAGGGCACCCCTGCTTTGTCTGCTAAAGTGCAGGGCAATCCCAGCTGTGGTTGTAAATAGTAATTTGCTGCTTTACAAAAATCTGTTTCCAAGTTGCCCCCTCCCTCAAATTAATAGCCAGCCACCTGACCAGCTGCAACTCCATGAGGCCTGCAACATCTTGCATTGTGGTATCTGTTTAACCAGTATGGTATGAGATTGCGGGGTTTCTGCTTTATCTGGGACTGGTACCAGTGTGGGTAATATTAATAATTATGTTTAACATCTGATTTATCAGCAGCTAGATAGCCAGGGCTCTGGATGTCTTAAGTCGAATGATAAAATGTGATTTATGTCTGCCTTTAACATGTAGCCACCCAGCTGGAGGGTTCACCAGCAAAATTCCGAAATGATCTCTGTACATGTGTAAATATGGTAAGATAACCTCTACTCCTCCTGTTTCCCTTTCCTAGCTCCTCTATTACCCCCGAAATAAATATCTTGTTGTTGTTGTTTGAAATCCTGTGTGAGCATATTATTAGAGAGAGTCTTTAATTCAAAATGTGGAAATGTGGGGAACTGTGTATTGGGGCATGTCTGGGGAAGGTAACTGGTCATTGTGTGAGGTGTAGCAGCTCAGGGGGCTACACCCAGTACCCTCTCACCCACGTAAAGCACCCCGAATGGAGGCACTGCTCAAAGGTTTTATAAGTTAGCGAACCCAACCCCTTAGCCTATGTTCGGGGTAGTAGGCAGGGGTGTAACACTGGGGGTGGTGCGGCCCAGGGGTTACATGTCTATACACCACCATTAACTATACAAGCACAACTTTATTGTGTCTTCTTTTGACTTTTGTGGGAAAGCAGGCTAAAGCCAGTCAAGAGGAATCATAGATACAGGCCTAAAAAAGAAGGTTGTCTGATGGTGATAAATCTGATTCTCTCTTTATTGAGTCTTCTTTGCTTTTAGTGTCAGCCCTATATGATGGAAGGTCAGGCATCATGGGCAGAGTTATTTAAGATGTAGTGCACACCCTTCCTTCATCACTGGAGCATGGGAAGGCTAAAATTTGGACAAAATCTGGTTCTTCCAGGCTTTATAAGAGAATTCTTTGAAAGAGTAAGGCAATGGGGAATAACAACCAATCAGATAGGAACTTCAGGGATTCTTTTCTGTCTCCCTCCCTCATTTTACTTAAATCTACTGTTCTGAGGTCCAGGAATATTGCCTTCAGAGAGGGTCAGCAGTTACATAGGGCCAGTTCAAAGCACACAGCACACAGCAGGGATGGAAAGAAGATCAAAAGATCACTTGAGCACCAGGAAGGAAGGGAGAGATAGATGTCCTTTTCCATCTGGGGTCTAATGACCTGCTAGGGATAAGCCAGCAATAGTTCAGAAGGACTTCAGTGAATTGGGGAGGAATCTTAGGCAGGTGGCATGATCTGTGACCTTCTTGGAAGTGCTACCTGTCTACGACAGGGGTGAGGATAGGATTCTCCACACCAAGAACTTCAACACATGGTTGCAGGTATGGTATGGTGCAAACAGAAACATAAAAATGTAGAAACATAGACTCTGATGGCAGATAAGGACCACTTGGCCCACCTAGTCTGCCCATTTGCCTACCTATTGGATACGCTGTAGATCCTAGTTAACCTACAGCCTACTTCCTCCTACCTTCCACTAGAATTGCCTTATGTCTGTCCCATGCATTCTTAAATTGCCCCACTGTTTTTGATGCCACAACCTCCTTAGGAAGGCTGTTCCATGAGTCTACCACCCTCTCTGTGATAAAATACTTCCTCACCTTGCCTCGGAGCCGTCCCCCTTTATCATCAAATTGTGTGCCCTTGTTCTTGCACATCTCTTTTTCTGAAAGATGCTACCCTCTTGGACTTTATTAATTCTCTTGAGGTGCTTAAAAGTTTACATCATGTCCTTCCTCGCCATCCTTTCCTCAAGGGTATATATTAAGCTCATTTAGTCTCTCTTTGTATGGCTTCTGTTGCAGACTCTGCACTATTTTAGTTGCCCTCCTCTGGACTGACTCCATCCTGTCTATGTCCTTGCAGAGATGGGATCTCCAGAACTGCACACAGTACTCCAGATGGGGTCTCACCAACTGTCTGTACAGAGGGATAATGATGTCCTGTTTTCTACTGGTGATACCTCTCCCTATACATCCCAGTATCCCCCCAGACATCCCTACTGCCTTCTCACATTGTTTGCTTACCTTTAAGTCATATGATATGACTAACCCTAGGTCCCTTTCCATTTGCACTTCTTTGCATTGAATCTAAGCTGCCATACCTTTGACCATTCTTCCAACCTTGCCAAATCCCTTCTCATCCTTTCTACCCCCCTGTGTATCAGCCCTGTTGCAGATCTTTGTGTCATCTGCGAAGAGGTATCCTTTTCCTTCCAGTCCCTCTGCAATGTCACTTATAAAGACATTAAAAAGGACTCGACCCAATACTGAACCCTGTGGTACCCCACTAGTAACCCCCCTTTCTTTGGAGTGGACTCTATTTACTATTACCCTCTGTGTCCTGTTGTTCAGCCAATGTTTTACCCAGGCTACCTCCCTGGGACCCACTCCCAGGCAGGCTAATTTGTATATTAATCTTTTCTTGTGGGACTGTGTCAAATGCCTTGCTAAAGTTTAGGTACAGTCGACCATGTCCACAGCCCTTCCCTGGTCTAATACTTTGGTCACCCAGCCAAAGAAATCTATTAGATTCGTCTGACATGACCTTCCCTCTGTGAATCCATGCTGCCTTCAGTCCTGTGCCCTGCTAGCCTCTAGATACTGAACAGTTCTTTCCTTCAGAAGGGATTCCATCATTTTCCCTACCACTGAGGTCAAACTGACAGGTCTATAGTTTCCTGCCTCTGCTTTTCTCCCACTTTTGTGAAGGGGACTCACATCTGCCCTCCTCCAGTCCTTAGGTATGACACCATCCTACCATGATTTGTTAAAAAGGGTAGTCAGTGGTGTCATTAGCTCTCCCCTTAGTTCTTTTAGAATTCTGGGGTGAATCCCACCAGGCCCCATTGCTTTGTCCACCTTCAGTTTTAGGAGTTCTTTCAGAATCTTTTTTTCTGAGAAAGGACTGGTATCGTCCCCCCTATCCAGAGTGCTTCCATTGATTGGATTAGGTACCTACCCTCCTCTTCTCTTGTGAATGCTGAGCAGAGGTATTCATTAAGTATCCCTGCTTTTTCACTGTCCCTCTCTGCCCACCCACCCTTCCCTTTATTAAGCCTCACTATCCCTCCCTTGGTCTTTCTTTACTCACTAATGTACCTATTAAAGGTTTTATCCCCCTTCTTAACTGAGTTGGCTATCTTTTTCTCAGTTTGAGCCTTTGTTATTCTGACTGCTTTCCCCTCTTCCTTCTGCTTTAACTGGTACAGTTATCTGTCCTGCTTCTTTTGTGTTTCCTTATATTTCCTGAATGCTATCTTTTTCTCCCTAACCTTCCTCACCACCTCTTTTGAGAACCATAGTGTTTTTTCTTTCATTCTGATTTGTCTATTTGCTTCACACAAAGGCTTGTTGCTTCTGTGATGGCAGTTTTGATGTTTCCCCATTGTTCCTTCACCCCTCCTTGCCTGTTTGCTAGTGCTTTTCTGAGGCACTCTCCCATTTTGACAAAGTCAGCCCTGTTCAAGTCCAGTACCCTCACTTTTGTATGGCTTGATTCTGCGGCTGTGTTTATAGTGAACCACAAGGATTCTCCACACTAAGAACTTCAACACATCATTGAAGGTATGGTATGGTGCAGACAGGAGGGTTTCAGCTTCATTGGGGGCTGGGGCCCCACCTGGAGGGATAAGGGTCTGTACAGGGGTGATGGCCTGCATCTGTCCAGGAGGGGAACCGTGGTCCTTGGTGAACTGTTAAAATGCTACTTTGGTCAACATTTAAACTAGCCAAGGGGGAGGCAGTAAGATGAAGGGAGACATAAACTGTACCCCCATAGGCAAATGAGGTTAGCAAGAGGAATCCTGAGGGGATGAAACCCAAAAGGAACCATATTACAAAAGAATCTTGGAAACTGAAGGCAAGAGTGACAATGAGATAGATAGTAAAGGAAACAAAGGGGAGCACATGGGAAACAAGAGAGTGGGTGGCAGCACAATCTGGAGAGCCATGTGTGCAAATGCTTGAAGTCTAGGCAATGATATTTCAGATCTAGAGGCCACTAAGGCAGAAGCAGAACTGGATATGGTTGCAATTGCTGAGTCCTGCTGCAACGAAAACCAGCACTAGGATGTAACCCTATGGTATGCCCTCCACTCAGTGAAACTTTTACAGCAAACATGTCAATGCCGACAACATCGACAGTTCACTGTTAAAGTCTGCCCGGGATGTCAGCACTCTTTCCCCTGGTCCTGCACCCCCTCCTTGAATAAACTCTGACTCGAAGTTGATAATCCCTAAGTTCGGGGGGTGTGAGTGGCACAGCCCCATATACTAGAATCCAGGGCGAAGTCCCCATTGGAACAGCAACTGTTTCTCCTGATGGATTTATGTCAACCACAACTTGTGGTAGACATAAATCCGTCACTGTAACGTCTGTCGACAAGAAATTTGTTGAACCGGCATCATAGAGCCATGGCCGTACAAGTGTATACTCTATTCAGAAAAGACAGGGTAGGTAGAAAAGGGCTCTTTATATCAGGGACAAAATAAAAGTCACAGAAATACAGGAAGAGAAGGTAGGAGCTGAGGTACTGTGGGTCACCCTGGAAACATGTAAGTGGGTTGCTATTTGCATATGAGTGAGCTGCAGACCTCAAGCACAGGGAGAAAAGGTGGATAAGGACATGACGGAAGCCATCCAAAGGATGGCACACATAAAGGAGGTGTTGCTGGTGGGGGACTTCAATCTAGCAGACGTGAAATGGAGCCTACCAGCTGCAGCACCAGTCAGAAGTAGGGACATCCCGGACTTCCTGCAAGGGGAATTTCTTAGGCAACTAGTTAATAAGCACAATCATGGAAGGGATGATAGTAGACTTGATACTGACAAACACAGACAGTGTTGCTGACGTCACAGTGTGTGACAACTTGAGGTCCAGCTATCACTATGTGGTGTGGTTTAATATAAAGACTGGGACAGCACAAAGCCACATTAATATAAGGGTCCTGGACTTCAGGAGGGCTGATGTCAGGAAAATGGGAGAATGCCTCAGGGACACCTTTGCAGTGATAGAGGATCTGGGGGGAATCGAGGAACTATGGGTAAAAATAAAGGGGGTATTGAAAAACAACAAATCTGTCAGGCAGGTTTACAAGGGCAAGAGAAAAAAAGAGACTGCTATAGGGCTCTAATGTTGTAGCAGAAAAAGTAAGAGCAAAAAAAAGAGCAGTATGAAAGTGCAAAAAGACACAGGAGGAGAATATGGAAAACTACCAGGAGAAACAAGGGAAGACAGTTACAAGTGCAAAGGCAAAATGAAGAAGACTATTGCCCAACCAGTAAAAGAAGGGTACAAAACATCCTTTGTTTGTTTGTGAGGAGGACCAAAAGAAATTAGACATGTTGAACAAATACTTTTGCTTAGTATTTGCAGAAGAAGTGATGATTCCCCATTAATGGAGAAGGGCAAACAAGGAGAAGGGAAGGGCATTAGACCTTTTTCAGGGGACAGAGTAAAAGGAGCACTAGAACAGCTTAGGGTGGATAAAGCTATGGGGCACGATGAGATACACCCAAGGATCCTAAAGGAGCTCTGGGAGAAACTGGCTAAACCTCTGGCTAGGCTGTTCAGTGGATCACTGGAAAGAGACGTGGTTCCGGAAGAGTGGAGGAGGGCACAAGTGGCACCACTGTACAAAAGTGGTAGCAAGGAGGAGGCAGGAAACTACTGCCCAGTCAGTTTGACCTCGGTAGTAGGTAAAATGATGACAACCCTGCTTAAGGAAAGACTGGTGGACTACCTAGAGTCCAGGGGGCTGCTGGACCCAAGGCAACATGGATTCATGGCAGGGAGGTCATCCCAGACCAACTTTATTTATGTCTTCAAGTGGGTGACAAAGGAAATAGACCAGGGCAGAGCAGTAGATGTGGCCTATCTGAACTTCAGGAAGGCATTTGGCACAGTCCCACACAGGAGACTAATTCACAAGCTGACAAATCTAGGGTTGGGGACAGAAGTGGTCATGTGGGTTAGAAACTAATTCAGTAACAGAACACAAAGAGTGGTGGTAAATGGAGTTAGCACACAGGAGGTATGGGTAACAAGTGGTGTACCCTAGGGATCAGTGCTGGGACCAGTTCTCTTCAATGTCTTCATAAGCAATATTGCAGAGGGTCTAGAATGGTGGGTTAGCCTGTTGGCGGATGATACAAAGCTATGTAACAGGGCTGATGCACAAGATGGTATAGAAAAAATGAGAAGAGATCTGAAGAGGCTAGAAAACTGGTTCAAGGAATGGCAGTTGTGTTTCAATGCAAAAAAGTGCAAGATTATGCAGCTCAGAAGAGGAAATCCTAGGGTCTAGTATGAACTAGATGGGGTAACACTATAGGCCACCACAGAGGAAAGGAATATATGGGTAGTCATAGAAGACAACCTCAAAGTGGCTAAACAATGAGACAAAGCAATCAAAAAGGCTAACAGAATGCTAGGGTGCATAGGGAGGGGTATAACAAGTAGAAGGAGAAAAGTGTTGGTACAATTGTACAATTCCCTAGTAAGGCCTCATCTGGAGTACTATGTTCAGTTCTGGAGGCCCCATCTCCAAAAAGACATAAACAGGATGGACATGGTACAGAGGAGGGCAACAAAACAAAATGGTGTCTGGGATGCAGGAAAAGTCATATGAGGAGAGACTCAGAGCTCTCAATATGTACTCCTTGGAGGAAGGGGGGGGGTGGGACATGATAGAGACCTTCAAGTGTCTAAAGGGGATCAACACGGTACCGGAGGGGAGCATCTTTCACTTGAAGGGAAATAGCAGAACAAAGGGGCACGGCATAAGACTAAAAGGGGGAAAACAGAGGGGGGACTTGAGGAAATTCTACTTCACTGAAAGGGTGGTGGAGAGATGGAACAGTCTCATCCATGAAGTGGTGGAGGCAGCCATGGTTCAGGAATTCAAGAATGATTGGGACAGGCACATGGGAATTATCACGCTAGGGTAAAAGGGAAGGGGGACTTGTAGCATCTAGGGTACCTTACGCATTAGAAAGAGGGATAGGGCAGACTGGATGGGCTACAAGGCCCTTATCTGCTGACAACATCTATGTATCTATATAGGTGACAGGCCAAAGATAAGGGACAGGGGCATAAATGGTAGGGAGGTGGACACCAGTCCTTTTACAGAGGAAAAGCCCTCAAGGTACTAGCACAATTACAAGTAGACAAGGCAATTGGACCTGATGGGGTGCACCCCAGGAAACTGAGGAAGCTCAAAGAGGTGCTGGCTTCACCTCTGACAACTCTGTTCAACTTATCATTAGAAACATGTGAAGTTCTCAGGGACTGGAGGAGGGCAGATGTGGTCCCACTTCACAAAAGGGGGAACAGGGAGGAGCCAGGAAATCAGACCTGTCAGCCTGACTTTAGTAGTGGGCAACATGACACTACTGGATAAAAGGATAGTGGTATAACTTGTAACCAGTGGATTATAAGATCCAAGGCAACATGGTTTCACAGGGGGGAGTTTTTTCCAGAAAAACCCGATGGAGTTCTTCAACTGGGGACCAGGAAAGTGGATCAGGGAGGACTGGTAGATGTGACCTACCTGGATTTCAGAAAGACCTTCAACACCGTTCCAAATAGAAGACTGGTGAACATGCTGGCCTGTCTGGGAGTGGGTCAAAAACTTATAAACTGGGTATGAAGTTGGTAAAGCAACACGAGTCAGTGGGTGGTGTTAAATAGTGTTTCACTCTGGAGAAGGCAAGGAGCCTCAGGGCTCAGTACTATACACGATCCCCTTCAATGTCTTTTTTAGAGTCATTGCAGGAGGGCTAGAAGGGAAAGTATGCTTGTTTGTGATTGACACAAAAATCTGCAATAAAGTAGACACACCGGGGGGGACAATTTGAAAAAGTTGGAAGAATGGTCAAAGGCTTGGCAGCTGGGTTTCAGTGTAAAAAAGTGCAAAAGCATGCACTTTGAGCACATAAACCTGTGGGCTACCTACCAACCAGGAGGGAAAGTACGGGTAACCACAAACAGGAAAGGGACCAGAAGGGAATCACTTCTGATGACCTGAAGGTACTCAAGCAGTTTGATAAGGCAGTGGGGAAGGCTTACAGGATGCTCGGATGCATAGGGAGGGATATCACCAGTAGGAGGAAGGATGTAATATTACCCCTGTACAGATCACTGGTAAGACCCCACCTCAAGTACTGTATCCAGTTCTGGAGGTTCCAACTCCAGAAGGACATTGATAATGTGGAGACGGTACAAAAGAGGGCTACCAAAACGGTGCAGGGCCTGAATAAAAAGCCCTGTGAGAAGAGACTCAAGGAACTGAATATGTTCTCTCTGGCAGAGAGGAGGGAAAGGGGGATATGATAGAAACATTCAAATATGTAACAAGTATTAATAAGGTACAGGAAGATAGCATGTTCAAAACAAAACAAAAAACAGAAAGGCGGCTTCACAAACAGCACAAGACAGGAGCCCAAGCAAGAAAGAGGTACTCACAAAGTTCTGGGAGCTTGGCTTCACGGTCTCCACTCCTCCTGCAAAGAGCACTCAGTTGTTGTGTATCAGGATAAAATGGTTCTTTACTTTCAAAAGAGCAAGCAACTATCAAACATCCAGCAGTGAGATGCTCATGCACCCTCCCTCAAAACCTGCAGCCAAACATTTTACACTGTACTTGCACTTCTGTCGTGTGCCCCGACGGCGCTTTTGCCCTGTGAAAGGCTGCGCCTTTCTCGTCCGCCAGCGATGGAACCTCCCAGCTCCTGCCACCCTCCTGGAACCCACCCTTGGACCTGCTCTAAAGTTATTCCCCACTTGCCTGTAGCGTGGACCGGCTGCGCCGCGATTGGCTTCTGCTCCTCGGCACTGCCTCCTGATTGGTCGGTCGGCTACCATGGCTCACCCGATTGGTGCACCTTTTCTGCAGTTTGGACAACGGCTCAGCGCCTTGGCCAGCCACTTTATTTCCTGCTGAGTGTTTTCTGTAACTTATTGCTAAGTGTTTTCTGTAACTTATTACTGAATATTTCTATAACTTATCTATTAATGCCTGCTAGTGCTTTGCTCTACTTTGCCTGACCACAACTGCAACTATAGTGTAGTGTTTTGTTAGTGTATGCTCGTAGCTGAAACTGTGCATGCCATCCTACTGTAATGCTTGTGGACGCTAGATTTAGCACAGGGACCTAAAGCCTGCCTGTTTCTCACTCTCACCTACCTAACCCCACTTCCGCTCTACTTGATTTGTCCTTTCTTGCCTTTCTTTCTGGCTTCTTCTCCACCTCCTCCTCCTACTCCATTAATCCCTTCCCACCTCCTGCTGATAGCTTTAAGCCTGCTCGCACTTTGACCTCCTCTGCCTCCAGCTATATCCTACCTCTACTCCCTCTGTCCCACTACAGCCCAGCCCCCGCCTTCTCTATTCACACCTCTTTGTTTCTCTTACCTTCACCCCTACTCCCCACGCTCAGTCTGCTGCTAACCTCCTGACCCCTGATTTAAAGTCCTTTCTTCTCACACACTACCTCCACCTATTTAAACTAATTCTTCTCTTTCCTCCCCCAGATCTGCCATGCGTCCCGAGCGGCGCTTTTGCCCTGTGAAAGGCGGCACCTTTCTCGGCTGCCAGCGACGGAACCTCCCAGCTCCTGCCTTCCTCCTGGAACCCGCCCCCAGACCAGCTCTAAAGGTATTCCCCACTTGCCTGTAGCACAGACCAGCTGCGCTGCAATTGGCTTCTGCTCCTCGGCACTGCCTCCAGATTGGTCGGTCAGCTACCGTGGCTCACCCGATTAGTGCACCTTTTCTGCAGTTTGGACAATGGCTTGGCGCCTTAGCCAGCCACTTTATTTCCTGCTGAGTGTTTTCTTCCCTGCCCCACACCCCCTCCTAGGCCTCCTTTAAGTAGTCTTACGCCCCTCCCATGTCAGTTATTCCCTAACTTTATTGGCTGTCTCAGAAACCTACCTGTCAGCTGCTCCTGCAACTATACAGCAAACTCCTTCTGTGTCACCTCTCTGTCCCTACTGCCCTCCCCCCTCATGCCCTCTCCACTATCTACAGGGTCTTTGGCAGACAAGCATGTCACGCTGGTCTTCCTAGTGCTAAAACCAATCTGATACTTAATATAAGTCCTCTTTTAACTTAACCAAGATGCTGCCACTGACTTTTTACCTTGCCTTTCTGATGGTCGCTGTCTTTGCCCTCCCACCCCTGTCCTATAATCCCTCACTCCCTCCTCTGAAACTAACTGACATCCTTCATCCTGCATACAACCATGCAACCTCCCCCTCCCCTACCACTAGTTCCTGGTCTCACTCACCTATTTGTCCCAGTCCCTTTCTGGCCCAGCTGCCTATATTCCTTACCCTGATAAAGCTGCTTAGCTCCTGGCCCCGTTTAGGCATCAGTCACCATCCCGGCCACAGCCTCTTGCGTAACCCCTCCTGGTTCAAGAGTGCAAAACTGCATTATATTATTATTACCCTCCTACTCTAATCGGCAGGTGACATAAACCCTAACCCTGGCCCTGGCCCTTGCCCAGCCCTACCATATCCTGCGGATAGCCCTAAACCTCTTCTCTCAGCTCTTCCCACTGGTCTTAAAATACTACGCATAAACATATGGAGCATCCTCCCCAAAGTAGTTCTGCTACAGCTGCTGGTGGTTACGCTCAGGCCTGGATATAATAATAATTACTGAATCCTGGCTGAACTAAAATATCTGCAACTCATCCCTGACTCTCCCTGGCTTCACCATATCACATCAGGATCGGCTGGGGTGAGGAGGCGGAGTAGCTATCTATGTCTCCTCTGCCATCAATTCACTTCCATTTACTCTAGCGCAATACCTAAACCGTATGAGGCCTTGATGTTGAAAATCTCTCTACCCTTCTCTAAACCTGTTTTTGTGGCAGGTGCCTACTGCCACCCTGGCTCTCAACCCAAAATTGCTACTGATCTGATAGCCACCCTAACTAGCCACCCTTCTACCAGAGAATTATATAATATGGGTGATTTCAACATTAACTGATCCACCATACCAAACGAAGTGCTAAATGCTATACATACACTCAACCTAAACCCAAATTATGCAAGATCTGACTAGACTAAATCACAAAACGGGTAACTATTCCCTCATCGACTGGGCCCTTACTACTCACACCCACAGGGTCATTAAATCGGGCACCCTAGCTGATGTCTTTAGTGACCACTGCATGACATTCCTGGTACGCAGAGTCCACAAAGTTAAAGTCCCTTACAAAACCCTACAAATCCGTTCCTACAAATCTTTGAACATTGCACCACTTCTACATGATCTGACCAACACAAATTGGTCACCCATATCTGATGCCAGCAACCTTGACGATGCAGCCAAATACTTCAGTGACAGATTCCTTGAAGTCTGGAACAAACATGCACTTTTACGCCAGGTTCGTGTCCGGGGAAATCACCTCCCCGGGATCTCCCCAGAACTCATAGCCTGCCAAAGGGCGCACGTTGCAGCTTGGATGCTCCACAAATGCTCAATGCTTCATAAAGACTACGAAGCCTACCCCATCCTCAGAAACAAATGCACAAAAGCCACTCGCCTGGCCAAGGCTGAATACTTCAGCTCTACTTTCAACACTAATACAAATAATCCATCCAAATTTTGGAAGGAAATTTGTTCTCTTTTCTCCCCTCAGGCTCCCCCTCCCTCGCCCCTTCTCCATATAAACAATACTGACATCTCTGACCACCCTGGTGTTGCCGCAACTTTCAATTCGCATTTTACCTCCTGCGCTTCTGCCTTGCTAGACTGTCTCTCATTAAATAACAAGTCGACCTCTGCAACTACTAGAAGTTCTCCAGCCCCCCCCCTCTCGGTTTCTCCTTTTCCAAAATCCTAACAGCTGACACACTGACTGCTCTGGAAGCCCTAAACCTGAACAAAGGCAGCTGCCCTGATGGTTTGGACCCGAAGCTACAAAATCTGTCTGCCTCAGCCATTGGTCTTCCGCTGACCGCCCTTCTCAATCTCTCATTTCAATTGGCAGAGATTCCCCTGGACTGGAAACATGCAAGTGTCCTCCCCCTCCCAAAGGGCAGTGACTCCTCCTCCTCCTCTGAGAATTACCATCCTATATCACTCCTCCCGACACTAGCCAAACTTCAGGAACATCTAGTCTTTGAACAACTATCCTTATACCTATCTGACACAAATTTTCTCACCAATATCAATCAGGTTTCCACAAATACCACTCCACCTCGACCTCGCTACTCCGGCTCACAGATGCCATTCTGTCAGGCATGGACTGTGGCCACATCACCACCACCATTTTTATTGATCTAGCTAAATCTTTTGACACCGTATCCCACTCACTCCTGCTCTGCTCCCTCTCATTAGCCAGGCTGTCGGAACATGCCTTAAAATGGTTCAGGGCGTACCTACAAGACTGCTTTCAGTCTGTAAAAATACATGACCACCTCTCCCTTCCCCTACCCATTCACTCAGGGGTCCCTCAAGGGCCCATACTTGACCCAATCCTCTTCTCCATCTTTCTAAATGACCTACCATCTATCTGCACCTCATCAGTCATACATATGTATGCTGATGATATGGTTCTTTTCTCGTTGGGGTCCTCACCAGTGGTTGTTGTCTCCAGGCTCCAATGCGATTTCAATAGTGTCCAGAGCTGGTTTCAATCACACCAACTCTTCCTTAACACCAAGAAAACTGTGTCCATGACATTTGATACATGTCAGAAACTGTCTAGGCCCTAATCTGTCCCCTCTTTCACTACCCTCGACGGGGCATCCATTCCTGCCACCGAGTCATTCAGGTATCTGGATGTGTGGTTGCATCAGCATCTCACTTTCTCCACCCACATAGATGCCATAATAAAAAAGCTTCAACCAAAGCTCGGGGCCCTCTATCGAAACTGCTCCTGCCTCCTGCACCAGGCAACACATGAACAGATCCAAAAAATTATCCTCCCGATCTTTGACTATTACGTTATCATCTACTGCACTGCTCCTGCCACCTCCCCAGCAAACTTGGACACTCTTTTTAACTCCTTCTGCCAGTTTGCACTGGATGCCCCTCCCCTTACCCATCACTGCCACCTGTACCAAGCTTTAGTCTTCCCTTCCCTAACAAATAGACGACTGCATCACTGAGCGAAATTCGTCTCTAAGTCCTGGTTTGGTACTCTCCCTCCCTATCTAAATTCCCTAATCTCCCCCTACCCACTCCCTCTCCACTCCTACGATCCCATGACCACAGAACTCTGTCCCATGGCGATCCACTTCTAGTGGGCAGACCTCCTTCTCCTATTGCCTCCCTAAACTTTGGAATGTGTTTCTTTCACAAATACATGACTCTTCCTCTCCTGGTTCCCATAACCAAGCTCTTCACAATTTCCTCTCTGTAAACTGCACTTGCCCCTGTAAAAATCTAAATTTTAAGATACTAAATTTTACTCTACCTGCATCTAGTTGCCTTCTTACCATTTATTGTTTACTTCAAGCCATGCTTTTTATATTATTGTATAATTATGTGTGCATTCATTGCTACTATGTAACTCCCATCACCCTTTTCCCCAGGTCGTACTGGGAGATGAGCAACTTGTTGTTCAGTGTACCTTACCTGGTGAAACTTTTCAATAAATAAAATAAACCTTCTTGTTTGACTGTGGGTTTTGAAGGAGGGTGCATGTGCATCTTACTGCTGGTTGTTGGTTGCTTGCTTTTTTGAAAATAAAGATATTTGTCCTGTCTCCCTTTTTAAGTAAATATATCAAAAAGGTTGATGTAGATGTTGGAGTGACTTTTTTAACTAATATAGTGTACAGAATCTGTAATACTTTGCCAAAAAAGTTAAGAAGACCTTAAACACTTCAGAAGGCAAGCCATCTGTATCTGGAGCAGTGTTATGCCCTAAACTTTTAGCTTTTTTCCTCAACCTATCCTATCTGAATAGGAGCTGTCAGACGTGCATACTCATGTGCCGGTATCAGAGGAATGCCCACCGAAGACATAACCACATCATCCCATTCTGCCTTTGATGTCACTTCAGCCATACTGAAGACATGCACCATTACTATTCCTGCCATCTTTTCCCAAGATGTCTCTACATGACCACCAGGGGTTGCAGCTAATGCGTACATTCACCATCTCGTTACCCTCTCCTAACAACTACTGTATTAAACTGATCCATATGCTGAGACCTTCCCTGAGTGCCAAAACTCTGTTCCTGTTCTAAGACACTGCTCTGTTATAGTGCAGAATTTAATTGCTGATCTACTTTTTCAATCTGATCGGTCAAGTCTACATTTTCTTCATGCATATATGAAATTAACTTATGAAGTTTACTACTAAGTATTAACTATTACAAATATTTCCTTCTCCTATTTTTTCTACTGTTTGACTGGAATTGATATATAAAATCTCTCTTAGTATCTTCCATGGAAATGGGTGTAAATGCTACCAGAGTTACAAGTCGTTTCTGTGGTATATTTCATGGAAACCATGGAAAATCTTTGCTGTGTGACTTTAACTTCACTGTCTTCATTTAATATCATATTATGTTGCATATGAAGGGCTGCTTAATGATCAGATAAATATAGTTAATTTATAATGTTCCTTACTTGCTCATAATTTTCACCCCACAAGATTCTTTGCTTGCTGATGGTTATGTCCTGACCATGAGGTGCCTGAGAGTTGAAGGTCCCTACATGTACGTACATGTTGGTGCCATTAGGGTACGTCTGCCAGTTTAGAATATCATATACAGCTGGTACATCCCCTTTGTCATTGAAAAACACCTCTTCACCACCTTTGTTCATAAAGTGCACATTTTTCACATAATGAGTAAGCTGCAAGAGAAATTCAGAAGATTCTTAAGTGCTAGTGCAATGACTCAACAAGAAATAAATATTTTCCTTTTTACAAGATGGCCAATGAAGCAAGCTACTGTAAGTCTGACTCTACTGCCTTACTCTGTAAAAACTCTGACCTGACAAATACACTTGCATGATAATGTCTCAAAAATGAAGAAAAAACGCTTAAGATGAAAGTTTCAACTTCCTTAAAGGATAGCATCATCATATTTGTCCACTTGATAAGAATGTGTGCTGCCTGCTCACTAGATGTGTTCCAAAATTAGTAGCTGTAGTGGAAGTGGGCTGAGTGGCTGGCCCATTGACTACTGCTTCCATCCTCATCATTCATGAGCAGATTATAGGTTAAGGTGGGAATTGGGAAAACCAACCAGTCAAAAAAAAGACTTAAGACCTGCAAAAGAAGGGACTAGAAAACTTTGGAAAATGGGCTTGAAAAATAAAGCATGCTGATTGGTTGAACGCCATGACCAGCATGCATTTATTTTTCAATAGATGCCTGCTAAAAAACAGGTGCCAATTCAGGGTGCACCATTACTTGGGGTATCCATGGACACCCCGAATTTTGAAACTGAGTAGCTGCCATTTTTTACTGCTCTCTAAGTGAGCATAAAGTAGTGGCTGATTTCCCAATGCCCATCTGACTCATGCCCTGTCTCTTCCCCCTGGCATGATTCATTCAGCATTTTAAAATAATCACTGCCATTAGTGATTTTGAAGCTGACTTCCTTTTTTGAAGGAGTTAGAAACTACTAGCTCCATTCCTATCACACACAGTAGTGGTTCCGGAGCTACTGAGGTCTCTGTCTCTCCTTGTCTCTCTGTCTCTCTCCCTCGCTCTCTCTTATTCTCTCTCTGTCTAGTAGCAACCAATCTCCCTCTGCTCCCGCTGCTGAGATTAATTCAAAATGTGTGAAAAAATAGCCAGCCCAGTGGCACAGAGGGTTGAGGCACTGGACGCCTTACCTTGCAGTACAATGGCGACCCGGGTTTGGAAACTACCTCAGGTCTTTGGGGTGCCATGTGGGGGAGGAGGGAGGAGCAGGATTGAGCATGCTGGCAGGTAGCTCTCCTCTCCTGAGGGTGGTGGGGGTGGGTTGGCACCCTTCGTAGTTCTGCTCCAACTGGGTGGAGGTCCAGTGTGTAGCATAGACAGAGAGGGGGGGTGGCAAAAGCAACGGGAGGTGGAAGGGGCTGAACTGAAACCACGGGGTGTGAAGCCCGCCTCCACATGCTTGCACGGCCATGTGCTGGGGCCTCAGAGGAGGGGGTTAGGGGAGAAAATCAAAAAAATACATATGTGTCCCTGTCACCAGTTAGCAGGAGGAGTCAACTGGGACCAAACAGCTGTATTAAACAAAAACAATGTGTAAAATAATCACTGTATTTGGAGAAAGGAACTGAGCTTAAAAATCAAAAACTGCAGAATGAGACTGACACCACTGACACCACTAGCTCCGTTCCTGTCACATACAGTAGTGTTACCAGAGCTACCATGGTGTAATTCTCTTACTCTCTCTCCCTTTCTGTTTTGGTCAAGTAGGAGTGCTAAACTAAATCAAGCCAGGGCCTCCTTATTTGTTATGCATTATGCAAATTGAAAAATAAAAAAAAATAATCACATCACCTAACTCTCACTGCTCCATTATGCACTGTACCATACCAACTTTTTGGACATCTTAACAGCACATACCAGTCTCCCGAACGTACCGTTGAGCTCCAGCTGACACAGTAACAAAATCTCACAGTTAAAAACAAAAGCCTCTAAATAAATACGTAAATAAACAGTGAAACAAACTGTGTGTGGGTGAGGAGGGGGTTAATCATGACAACCACCTGCATCATCAAAACTATGTAGACTCAACTAGGACAAAAACTTCCTGGTGTTGGTAGAGATCCTCCCTCCTTGCAGCCTGAGGTCATGTATCCTTGTCCTGGAGCTCTTCTTGAAATGAAAAAGTTCCTGCACCTGTACCTTGTTAATGCCTTTTATGTACTTGAATGTTTCAATCATGTCCCCTCTCTCTCTTCTCTGCTCCAGGGAGTATATATTGAGTTCCCTAAGTCTTTCCTCATAGGACATGTACTGCAGACCCTGAATCATTTGTGTCACCTTTCTCTGTACTGTTTCTACCCGGTCTATGTCCTTCCTGAGATGAGGCCTACAGAACTGGACTCTGTATTCCAGGTGAGGCCTGATCAGCCATCTATACAGTGGTAGTACCACCTCTCTCTCCCTGCTCATGCTTCCCCTCCCAGTGCAGCCCAGCAACCGGTTGGCCTTCATTGTTGCCTTCTCACACTGCTTATTAACATTCAAGTCATCTGAGATTATGATTCCCAAATCTCATTCCTAGTTTGAGGCTGCCAGTCTTTCACCTCCTAGGTAATACTCCTTTTTTTGGATTTTTCTTTCCTATGTGCATGACCTTGCACTTTTTGGCATTGAATCTCAGCTGCCATACTCCAGACAATTCTTCTAGTTTCTTGAGGTCAGCTTCCATCTTGCTCACTCCTTCTGGGGTGTCCACCCTCCTACATATTTTGGTGTCATCTGTGAACAGACACGCCTTCCCTTCCAGTCCATCAGTGATGCCTGCTATAAAACATTGAAGAGCACAGGCCCTAGCACTGAGCCCTGGGGCACCCCTCTGGTCATCCTGCCTTCTGTCGATTTTGCTCCATTAATCTGTACCCTCTGGGTTCTGCCTTGTAACCAGTTTTGTACCCATCTGACTGCTTCTGGACCAACCCCTGTGTGGTCAAGCTTCTTTACAAGCCTTCTGTTTGGCACTGAGTCGAAGGCCTTACTAAATTCTAGGTAGACCACATCCACTGCTCCATAGTTGTCCACTATTTCTATAGTGTAGTCAAATCACTTGGGCAGATTTGTCTGGCATGACCTACCTGCTGTGGAACTGTGCCATTTAGGGTCTTGTCAGCCACTAGTTTTGAGGAATGCTATGATCCTCTGAGTAGTATCTCCACTAGTTTCCCTACTATAAACGTAAGGATCACAGTTCTGTAATTACTAGCCTCTTTGCAACTGCCTGATTTATGATGTGGAACCACTATTGCCTTTTTACAATCTTCAGGTACCACACTGCTCTTCAAGGATTTCATGAATAGAAGTGCCAGAGGGGCTGCTAATTCTGGCCCCAGTTCCTTAAGGATTCTGGGGTGCATCTTGTCTGGTCCCATGGCTTTGTCTGCTTTTAGTATATTTAGTACCTCCCATGTTTTGGCTTCTTTGAGCAGTTAACATGCAGTATTACCCCTTCCCTACTGTAGATTAACATAGCACAGTGGAAACACAAATACGCACTACACCCAAATGCACTTCAGTTCACCTCATACTGCTTCAGCTTTCATGTGAAGTACTCCCCTGCTGTTCTTCCATCCTTGTTGTCTTGATATTAGGCCTGGACATAATTATTTTTGTATCAGACCCACTGGATCAGGCACTTACCCACAGACTCAGATAAATATAGGCTTGTTCAAGTGAATCTGCTTCTGAGTCCATAGGTAAGGCTCAGTGGGAAAGTGCAATTCGGGGAGAAGCAGAGAAGGGATGCAGTGAACATATCATGTCTTGGTGGGTGGATAGAGGGGACTGGGAAAGGCAAGGTGATTAGAGATGTGCCTAACTGGAAAATTTTGTTCTGCAAAATATTTAGTGAAATTTGCACTTTTCACAAAATATTTTGCCGATGCAAAATGTGAAATTCCTCAGGTGAAATGCAAAATTTCACCCACAAAAAGCAAAATTTTGCAATGAAATGTGAAATTGCACCAAAAAATGCCAAATTTTTACCCACAGAATGGTGAATTCTGGTGAAATTCTGGTGAAATTTAGTTAAATTCTGGCAAATTTGGTGAAATTTTGAATTTTTTGGCAAACATTCGCATTTTACAGGTGAAAGTTTGCAATTTTGCACCCTGCCAAAAATTTCACGGAATGGCTGAATTTCGCAAAACTTTTAACCCAGCGAAATTGCTGATTTCATGACAATTTCACTGGCACAATTCAATTTAGCAACATCTCTAATGGTGATGTAGATATGAGAAGGGATATGGTGCCACACTGCCTAGGTGTCTAGGTGGTCTACCTAGAATTTGGGTAGGGAGGAGGAGGACAAGCCATGAAGGGAGTCAGAGTTCCAGTAGGGGGGTCATGCCTTAGTGGGTGGGAGGAGTGGACTAGATGAGTCAGGGTGATGTGGGAACAGGAGGAGAAAAGAAATAGTCCCCTGAATTATTGACTGGGGAGGGGAGGAAGGTGACTGGGCAATGCAGGAAGGGGACTACCAGTATATCGGCAGTAACAATAGCCACAGCCAACAGCAGTCACTGGCAGTCAGAATGGGACATGTCACACCACTTAGCTGTGTAAATACTGCAGCACTGTGCAACAAACTCAGACAGGGACAGACAGTGAGAGCAACAGTGCACACAGAGTAAAAGGAGAGACAGAGCAATGACAGAGTGAGCAGGAAGGGGGGCCTGGCTACTAAAGAAATGGGAAACCACCTATTAAATAAAATAGAAAAATAAAACAATAACAGAGGGTTCTGGCTGGTTGCTGAGAGGAAAGAGTAGGAGAGAGAGGATATTGCGTGCCAACAGCAGGAGGGCCAGGTTGCAAAATAAAAAAACAAGAAAAAAAAAAACAAGAAAGATTACTGAGTGGCAATTTAAAAAGTAACTTCTTTTGACTGTTTTGGACA